>OZ010797.1:467981623-469452964 GCA_963932465.1 Maratus speciosus
ATGTCGGAATAAAACTTGATTTCAAATTTATATTGTAATGTTCTCAAATAGTTTATATATACACATATATCCTACGATTATTAATTTTCTAGTAAATTTCTGAATGACCCCTATTTCGCAGCAAAAAAGGATGCTTTAACTTTAAATAGCTATTACTCGGGTCAGTTTTAATCGTAGAAGAATGGGATTTTTTTGTCTTACACCTTTATGTAATAGGATAGTTTTACTAAATATAACTTATAGGTTATAGGACCGAGGGATCGTATAAAAATTTATTTACTTTTTAAGAAATGTTTTCATTGACCCAAATCGCCTTTAAAGTACTTCTTTACCTTATTTAAAACATTTTTTTGCAATTGGAACTATATGCCTATTTCTAACGGTAACTGTTTAGGAATTAGCCATTGAACTGGACACCGTTGAGAGCGGATACCTTGTAGAGATTTTTGAATTTACGTCCATTTTTTCTCCGCACCACTGATCTCCACGGTATAGGGCATTTCGTCAATGGCAACGAGTCACGTGACGTCCACCTTTTTCCACTCATTTGACGTCATCACCGCTAATGGAGCGGGAGATTTGGTGTTTTTCTTGGGATTTTCTGGCAACCTGGTATTAAGGTAGTTTGTAAACAAAAAATTTATAACACCAATATTACAACTTATAATACCCGATATATAAGATAATATATTTAAGAGTATTAATAAAATCAGCATTACAGGTTATCACCGAAATCGTTATTAAATATACAGTGGATATAAAAGGTTGCATACGCAGCTGTAATCATATATAAAAGAAATTATTTTTCACTCAAGATTTTTTATTATGAAGAATATGAAAATTTGTAGTTACAAAAAAAAATCATCATTGATTTGCATATTGCGAACGGAAACTTGCATATTTATTAAATGTTCCAAATGAAACACCTATTCTATATAGTATATCTACCCTATATATATAAAATCCTAATGAAACGAATTTATGAAACGAATATATGAAACGCCTGAAATGTATCGATTCTTTGAATCGACTGATTAAACAACTGACTTTGTTTCACGGCGATTTCTCCTAAAATATGGAATACTTTGCGATGAAATTAACACCAAAAATCCGTGTTGATCCACAAATCTCAAAACTGGTATTAGAATTTTTAAATTCGAATTAGTTTTCGAAATATTAATTTTTTTCTAATTTTAAATAGATTTTTTCTAATGATGGCAACTCAAATTTTAATCATAACAGAAATTTTTTTTTCATAATTCAGGAAAGGTTACTATTTTAAATTAATTTGGCGACAGTTTGGCCTCCTTTAAATCTATGCTAAGAACAATGCATTTTTTGTATTTCGTTATCATTTTATTAAATACAAAACTTTCATTTAAAAATGAAACATTTAAATTGATGGCTTTCACTTCTTTTTTAAAAAAAAAACAAAACGAAAAGAAAAATATTAGACACAGATGTCATATACGCACCGGGGTACCTAATTGGCGCACAAATTGCATTATTTTGATAGACATGGTAACGCGGCTATTGTTGTTTATTTAATAATAAATGTACATTTACTTTTATTTCTTTTTTAAATTAGTATAAATTATTTTGTTCTATAGTAATTAATTATTTTTTTTTTTGCTATTTCCTTTTGGAAATAATAGAAAATAATTAAAAAATACGGTGCAATGTAGTAGTTATTCCGTCACCCGATTTCGCAAATTATATAAATCGCCAAACCACTCGCCAAATTGTACAGATTGACAAAATTTTTATTTTAAATAACGAAAGAACAAATAAATTAGTATAACATTAATAAATATAAAAATAAAACGTCGAAATAAAAATCACTTGATGACGTAAATACGCGAAACTTGCTAAAAGTCAAGTGAATGTGACATTTACCATCAACCATTATTGCCATTTAATCTTATAGTTTGGTGATAGATTTTTTGTCGACGGGATAACTAAGTAGTACCAAAAATACATATGTAACTGGTATTCGGAAACGAGGTTTTCGTCAAATTTTCGTAAAAAAAAAAAAAAAAAAAAAAAAAAAAAAAAAAAAAACATGCCAAACATGCGTATATGACATCTGCCGAAATATTAAATTATGTAACAAACCATGACATTTAATTTCAACTTCAAATCAATGTTTTAATTTACCACTCGAACAATAAAAAAAAATGCTAACTGGCGAATTGAAAAAAAGATATTGGCGAGATTTGCACCCGGCTTTTTTTTCTTTCGGCACAGATGTCACATAAGGCCACATATTGGCGCGATATTTTTCTGACGCCAATGTCATATACGCAACGGGTACTTAACTGGCGCCAAAGTATCGTTATTTTGCTTGATATGGTAAACCGGATGTTGTTGTTTATGCTGTTAATGCGTTCCCCAAATTGGCGTTGGAAAAAAATCGCGCCAATATGGGGCGTATATGACATTTGTTCCAAACCTTCATAGGAAAGGCGAAGGTATCAGATCGTATTTGTTTATGGCATTTGATGACTTGAACTATTATAACATAGATGAAATGATGGGGATAGAATAATATTTGGCGACTTATCACCTGTGCCTGGATAACATTAAAGTATCAAAATGGCACCTAGAGTATAAAAAGCAAAGTGTTCCTCCCGGAACTGTTGATGATAGTCACATGATTTAGGCTATTGTTATAGAGATTGTTTTAAAATATCGGTTGACAAAGACTCTGAATACTTAATTCATTTTATTTTAGCTTCTTTTCAAATGTTTAACTGATCCTCTTTAATCAAAAACGAAAACAACCATTGGATGTCTTAACAGCAACTGATTCTCCGTTAAATTTTTGCAATCAAAGGGAATTGAATGGAAACCGGTTTACAGGGAGATCTGCACACCTTTTTCAGTATAATTTAATCTTCTCTAATATTTTTAAAACCCATTAGATTTTTAGATTCTGCGGTGTCTGAACGGGGGTTGGCGAGCGTAGCTTGCAGGGGGCAGAGCCCCCTAGTTTATTATATATATATTACGTAATATTAAAATCAATAGTGATATGTTTCACTCGAACACACTTACAAGACTTAAACACATTTGAGCTGTTAATAAATGAGTGAAGTGATCTTTTCAGAAAATATTATAATTTATTTGTAAATTTTACTTCCTTTATAATTTCTGCTTTTGTACAAGGCGTATGCATCCAGAAATTGTTTTACTTGCTGTTTTATTTACATTTCATGTTATTTCCTTATTTTTCTGAATTAAAATTTATCAAATTCTAAAATTAATCAGTGTAAAATCAGTGCTTAAAATACATGATATAGCTCAGGATACATTATATGATATTTACATACATTACATTACATTACATTACATTACATTACATTACATTACATTATATGATATAATTCAGGATACATTAAATTCATAAACAATATTCATAAATCAATGTATGCCAACATTTCAATTTTTCCCTCTGTAGTATCAAAGACTACTCTAAAAATCAAGCATTCTTTTAATACTAAGTAATGTGAACAAATCGAATCCCTTTTATAGATATCTTATTTAAAGTATCGCAAATCTTAAAAGTGTTTCAAAACTTTTTACTCTTTTTTTTTTTTTTTTTTGAGTGTGTGTTGTGTCTTTACAAGTTTGCTTTACTTTGAAGTTCATCATTAATTGTTAAATTAATAGAAAACTAATATGGGGCTGTCCATAAATGATGTCACACTTTTTTTCAATATTTTTGACCCTCCTTCCCCCATTTGTCATAAAGTGTCACACTTCACCATACACCCTCGGAAGATTCTGATACAGAAATAACGAATTCGGTATTTTTATGTTAGCCGAATGCAGGTGATATATCGCCAAACATTGTACCCGTCGTATTTTTTCTTATTTCATTAATTTCATTACTTTCACTCATTTTATTTAAAATACATAACTTTAATTTAAAACTGAAATGATTAAAGTTTATGACTCTCAATTTTCTCTTATCTCTCTATTCTAAAATAAAAGTAACTACCGCTGTCACCGCCGCCGCCGGTTTTGAATTTTTTGTGACCGGAGGTCTTTCTTCGTTAATATTAAGAAAAATAATGCATACAAAAATATGAAAATCGGTAATATTATACAGAAATGTTTGATAAACACGCTGATGCAGACAGTTTTCAAATCGAAGAATTATTTTAAGAGATATTTAATGCTAAAGTTGGACAAAATCGTTCCACTAAAAAAGTTTTAAAGCAGCAAAAACTATACATGGCAGTGTAATCATTTTTAGATCATTTTATGCGTTAGAATTTGCCGGAGTGCAGATTGCATTAATTTTTCTATTTTGACTCATTTTTTGAGGTTTTATTTCTATTTTAAATTCAAATTTTCAGCATTTCTAGAGGCATTTTTTACATTATTTTAGAAAACTAAGGAGCTCGGCCCCCTACGAGCTAAGCTCGCCAACCCCCGTCCAGACACCGCAGACTCTAAATGCACGCTAATTTGATCGGCTTTAAAAAGATTTCGAAAAATTGAATTATAATTTAAAAAACAGTGGCGATCTCCCTATAAACAGATTTCTATTCATTTCTCTTTGATTGGGGAATTTTAACGCCAAATCCGCTGCGGTACTACTTGATTATCCAGTCGACCAATTTCGCCAAATTATATAAATTGCCAAACCACTCGCAAAATTATACAAATTGACATAATTTTTATTTTAAAAAACGAAATAACAAATAAATTAGTACAACATTAATAAAAATACAAATAAAACGTCGAAATAAAAATAACTTGATGACGTAGACACGTGTAACAACATTTCAAAATAAGCTAATACAAAAGGAATTAAGTAAACAGAGTCTTTGACTCCTGGTATTTTTTAACAAAGCGAAAAGAAAGTTCTTTTAAATGAGACATTTTAAATTAATCTTTTTTAATCTGACGTAATTTTGACCAAGCTATTCTTTCTCTTTTAAATATTCACGTGAAAATACTTTTGTTAGAAATGAAATATTATTTGTGCTTTCCTAACAAAAATAGTTGAAAAGATCCTCTCAAAATATCAAATAAATGTCTCGCGCAATTTCTAAATTTAAACTGCTTTGCAATATTATTTTGTGCTCATTTTATATCGTAACTGTGATATGACGTAATTTCTCCTATTTAAGACTTCTAACGCATGTTAATGAATTTATTATTTTACGATATCCTTTCTCTTTTAAAATTCACGTGTATACTTTTTATGACGTAATTTTTAATAAGTTCCAGCTTTTTGTACATAATTATTTAATTCTAATTCCAAATGATTTTTTCTGTTTACAATAGTCACGTGTAAATAAATTTTTAATTTGAAGCAAACATTATTGTTTCCGTTATTTATACAGTTGGCAACAGGTTAAATTAGTACAATTTTCTAAAATAAGTAAAAAATATCTCTCGAAACGCTGAAAATTTGAATTTAAAATAGAAATGAAACATCGAAAAATGAATCAAATTAAAAAAAATAAATGAATTCTGCACACCTGGAAATTATAACGTATAAAATGATCTAAAAATTATTAAATTCCGATGTATAGTTTTTGCTCCTATAAAACTTTTTTAGTGGAACGATTTTGTCCAACTTTAGCATTAAATATCTCTTAAAATAATTCTTCGATTTGAAAACTGTCTGCATCAGCGTGTTTATCAAACATTTCTGTATAATATTACCGATTTTCATATTTTTGTATGCATTATTTTTCTTAATATTAACGAAGAAAGACCTCCAGTCACAAAAAATTCAAAACCGGCGGCGGCGGCGGCGGCGGCGGCGGCGGTGACAGCGGTAGTTACTTTTTTTTAGAATAGAGAGATGGTATTAATTTATACTGTTGCCAAATGTATAAACAGCGCAAACAATAATGTTTGCTTCAAATTAAAAATTTATTTACACGTGACTATTATAAACAGAAAAAATCATTTGGAATTAGAATTAAATAATTATGTACAAAAAGCAGGAACTTATTAAAAATTACGTCATAAAAAGTATACACGTGAATTTTAAAAGAGAAAGGATATTGTAAAATAATAAATTTATTAACATGCGTTAGAAGTCTTAAATAGGAGAAATTACGTCATATTTACGTCACATTATAGTTATTACATAAAATGAACACAACATAATATTGCAAAACAGTTTAAATTTAGAAATTGCGCTAGACATATATTTGATATTTTGAGAGGATCTTTTCAACTATTTTTGTTAGGAAAGTGCAAATAATATTTAATTTCTAACAAAAGTATTTTCACGTGAATATTTAAAAGAGAAAGAATACCTTGGTAAAAATTACGTCGGATTAAAAACGATTAATTTAAAATGTCTCATTTAAAAGAACTTTCTTTTCGCTTTGTTAAAAAATACCAGGAGACAAAGACTCTGTTTACTTAATTCCTTTTATATTAGCTTATTTTGAAATGTTGCTACACGTGTCTACGTCATCAAGTTATTTTTATTTCGGCGTTTTATTTGTATTTTTATTAATGTTGTACTAATTTATTTGTTCTTTCGTTATTTAAAATAAAAATTATGTCAATTTGTATAATTTGGCGAGTGGTTTGGCGATTTATATAATTTGGCGAAATTAGTCGACGGGATAATCAAGTAGTACCGCAGCGGATTTGGCGTTAAAATTCCCCAATCAAAGAGAAATTAATAGAAATTCGTTTATAGGGAGATCGCCACTGTTTTTTAAATTATAATTCAATCTTTCGAAATCTTTTTAAAGCCGATCAAATTAGCGTGCATTTAGAGTGTGCGGTGTCTGGACGGGGGTTGGCGAGCGTAGCTCGTAGGGGGCCAAGCCCCCTAGTTTCTTAAAAAAAAATAGAAAAAGAAAAGAATGAAAAGAAAAGAAAAAAAAAAGGAATAATACTATAAACTACTATGACATTTAACTTCAAAATCAAAGCTTTGTTTTAATTTACCTCTTGAAAAATTGTTTCTGGCAGTCGCATGCGATGGACTATTATAATACTGATGATATGATGGCGATGGAACACTATTTGGCGATTTATCATCTGCGCCCGGCTAACATTAAATTACCAAATTGGCTGTTTGACATATAAAAAGTGAAGCGGTCAACCCGGAACTATTGATGACAGTCACATGACTTAGGCTTTTATTATATAGATGTTATTAGTATTTTTTGTTTTTGAAGTTGAAATTTCTATATCTATTGGTGTAGATGTTTTAACGCTAAATACATTTAAATGAAGGTACTCAACGGTAGAATTGATTTAAAAAAGTCACTGGTCTGCTTCATAAAATTCTATTAAGTACCTTTAACCCTTTGAGTGACCTTCCCCCCCTACTCCTCCTAGAATATAAACCATACTTCTTTTCAGTTACCCAAAATTTTCGGCATAATGAAATGTAAAATTATTAATTATGTATTTTATTTCCGATTATTTATTTCAACTGACTATAAGTTTTAATGCATTTTTTTATTTTTTTGAATAAAATAAATTCTGTGGATTGTGTTTGGTTGCTGTTTTCTCAGGGATGGGAAAATTTACGTTTACCTGTCAGAGAGGGAAAAAAGTTACTGGTCCTGCGGACCACTAAAGCTGGTACTACATTATTTTAATGCCCTTACAGTAAAGGTTTTTTAATTTATGTATGAAAAATGTGCATTATCTATTCAGAATTACACCAATTCAGATTTGTAAAAACAGAGCAAGCGTGTTTTTACTTTCTTCTATCTTTACAAGAAGAAAGTATTGGATTCGTGAAAATTTTCGACTTCCGGTTTTCGACGGATTTATACGTTTTAAATGTCCTGAACACGATTTGATGGTTTTTAGAAAATGTCTGTCACTCTGTCAATCTATGAGTCTGTATGTGACAAAACTTTTGTGGGCGCTCTATCTCAAGAACTAATGCATGGAATTTTACAAAACTTCATATTCAGTTAGACCTTGATATAAACTGGACCTGATTAGTTTTTGGTGAAAATCGCCCAACAGGTGGCGCTGCTATGCGGCATTTTTCACGATTTCTGCAATGGCTATATCTCAAGAACTACTGCACGTATTTTCATAAAACTTCAGATTCAGTTAGTCCAAGATATAGGTTGGTGCTGATTACTTTTTTGTGAAAATCGCCCAACAGGTGGCGCTGCTATGCTGCATTATTCATGATTATCGTAATAGCTCTAACTCAAGAAAAAATGCACGAATTTTGATCAAACTTCAGATTCAGTTAGTCCCTGATATAAATTAGTGCTGTTTAATTTTTGGTGTAAATCGCCCAACAAGTGGCGCTGCTGTGCTGCATTTTTGACGATTTCCGCAAGAGCTGTATCTCAAGAACTAATGCTAGAATTTTCATCAAACTTCAGATTTAGTTAGTCCTTGACATGAACTACGTTTACTGCATTTTGGTGTGAATCGTTCAACAGGTGGCGCTCCTATGCTGCATTTTTTGCGATTTCCGCAATATCTTTATCTCAAGAACTAATGCTTGGATTTTCAACAAACTTCAGATTCAAGTATATCTTGATATCAATTAGTGATGTTTATGTTTTGGTGTAAATTTCTCAACAGGTGGCGCTGCTATGCTACATTTTTCAGAATTTCCGCTATAGCTCTATCTCAAGAACTAATGTGACGAATTTTCATCAAACTTCAAATTCAGATATACTTTGATATGAATTGGTACTAAATCGATGTTATTTCTTGTACTATTTAAATGATTTAATTGACATATTTATATAGAAGAAAGTTTTGTGATGGCCACAACATACTAGTTTTTATTGGCTAATAGAAATACTGTTCATACACAGTTTGATTTGTGGCAACAGGAAAGAAAACATTACATCGGAAAATTTTATTTTTTCAATTTGACAATTTTACTTCTATTCTAAAGCATTATATTAAGTTTCTCGCAAATTGGTCTAAAATTGTAGATTTGTACAAGCACAGGTGCAGCAAAGGGAAGGAGGATTTCAGTGTTAAAAAACCTCCCAAAGTATATTTTAAAAAGTCCTTCTGGCCTGTGCCAGAAGAAAAAGGTAGCTATCATATTCTTTATTTTTAAAAATCCAGCTTCTCTTAGTCAAACACATGAAACTAAAATTAGTGGAACCAGATTATAGAAGATTTAATACCAGTTTTCATCAACACTGAACATAAATGAGAATTTAGCCAAGTCAGCTATATCCAAGTTGGCTTCATTTAGAGCTATTTATGTTTGGTCGCCAAATTTTGTTGATATCTTGAAGTGTCTGCCATTTTAAAACAACTTGAAGGGCGAAGCTAACCAGTCAACTCTGTCGAGTCGAGATCTTGGAAAATACTGTATGTGCTCTCAGTCGCATCGAAATGTGTTAATATATATACAAATGCTGCTACCTCACAAAACTGATTATGTCAAAATTTCAGCCACCCTAAAATTTCAAACTGCTATGTCTAAGATATTTTTTAGGATAAAGATGAAAAAATTCCGTAGAATCCTTGTATCAGGGATTCCAGGTATACTTAAAAGAAAAAAACTTTTCAAATTTCTAAATTTTTTGAGCCTCTTTTGTTTTTTAAAATTTTATTTAAATGGACATCATTTTGAAACAAGATGATGGGTGAAGCTGGCTAATGAATTCAGTCGAGAGTCGAGACCTTGATATGTCATGTACACATACTGTTTTGGATGAGGCTGTACACATACTGTAAAGCCTTATCCAAATCTGTTAATAAACATGCATGCTATTGCAGGACAAAGATCAGATTGTTTCAAAATGTCAAACCCACCTAGAAATTCAAACTGCTATATCTCAGCTATTTTTTAAGATAAAGACAAAACAAAAAATGCTTTGTAATCTTTTTATTTATGTCAAACACGTGTACGATTCCCGCAGTTTCCATGGAATAGCAAATTTGTTGTGTACAACAGTGCACTTGAAAACCCTGGCCTGGGAGAAGAATTTTTTCCTGAATTTTAAAACTAATCCCGCTGTGAGGTTGAATATTTTATAAGGCTTCATTTAATTTTTATTTTTGGCACTAGATGGCAGGACTTGCAAGGAAACATGAATCTTTAAGTCCGACAAATCTTTTGTGAAATAATGTTATTTCTTGCACTATGTTTTTACAATTTATAATAAAAAAGCTAGAACAGCATTTGTATTGGTCGAAAAGGTAATCAATAAACATGCCACAGTCTTTCAAAATTATGGCACGTGATCGTTTTTAGTTTTTGATGCAAAGCCTTCATTTTGTTGATAATGAAACATTTGACGTGTCAAAGCACACTTGCACACTTGCAAAGCACACACACAAACTTTGGAAAATGTATGATGGTACTGAGCGCATTACGAAATTTTTTTGTGAAATACAGTAATACCTCGACCTACGATCCTCCGCATTTATGTCGTCTGGCCTGGAAAAAAATTTCCTTAATTAAGACGTGCTTTGAAATTTTTTGAAGGCATTCGGTCCTATGAAAGGAAACTTTCCCGCGACAGTCATAATGACAAACAAGTAGGAAAAGTCGGTAGAAAAGCTTAGAAAACTGTTGTTACAAAGAACTGTAAAAGGAAAAAAATAAGAAAATATTGTCAGTTTAAACTTCATTGCAAGATTTTTTTTATATCTTTAAAAACTCGAACGGGGCAGCTAGAAGAACATGTCAATGATAAATGAGCTGACTCGACATGATCCAGATTAAATAATTATATTAATATATAAAGGTAAGAAATCACATTTTGTAGCAAACAGCACACACGCTAACAAGCGAGAAGCGTAATGACCACAACTTAACGTTGCCAATTCAAATCACATAACTCCTTCTCAAAAGGCTGTTGCCACTTCACAAATTTAACACAGTAAACATACAGTTAAGTTATACATATAATAATATTTAAAATATTAGGATTAACATCATTTAACACGCCCCCTTGCTAATTATACTATTTTAAATGATTAGAGTCTTCAATTTAACTAATTAGGAATTATAAGTGAGGGCATAATAATACACAATACTTCTTCGATACACAATATAGTGCATAAATTAACACCTTACTTGTTACACTGGTAAAAGAAATGAAAAAAAATATGCAGGAGCAGGTCCAATATTTACAGTTCATCACTATGTCCTTATGTAATACAGTTCATACCAATGTCCTTATATAATACAGTTCATATCAATGTCTTTATGTATTACAGTTCATACCATAATTGAACTTGGACAATATCTTCTTAGACACTGGTTTTGTCAACAAATCTGCATAGTTATTTTGGGACGACACATACTCAAACTGTATCACTTTGTTGACCACTAAATCTCTTAGGAAGAAATATTTAATTTCTATGTGCTTGCTTCTTTCTGATGTAACAGGATTTGTTGCAATAAAAATAGCAACTTGATTATCAACATGGACCTTTTGAGGAGTATTCACAAACTCCGCACAAATCTCTCTGAGCAAGTTCTTGATCCATATTACTTCTTTCGCCACATGACACATTGCAACATACTCTGCCTCTGTGGATGACAAGGCAGTGACAGTTTGCTTCTTGCTTGACCAGGAAATGGGTGCACTAGAGAGAAAAATTGCATATCCGCTAAAAGATTTCCTATCAGTTTTATCGCGGCCCAGTCGGCGTCTGAAAATATTTGTAAGCCTTGGCTATTCTTCTTGAATCTAAGTTTCTTGTGCATGGATCCTTTAAGGTATCTCAGCATATGCTTGATTCCCCTCCAATGTTCTTCGCTTGGCTTCTCATTAAATTGACTCATATATGTGGCTGCATACGCCAAGTCAGGATGGGTGCCACATACCAAATGCAGGAAACTTCCAACTGCTTGTCTGTAGGGTATTCTGCTGCTTTCTTCTTTAATTTTCTCCTACTGATAGTCATCGACATGCTTGTATTTGATGTTCGGAACTAAAGGTGTTGCTGCGGGTTTGGCTTCTGACATTTTAAATGTGTCAAGGATTTCAGTAATGTAAGAAATCTGATCTAGAGTGATGGAACCATCAATATCTTTGCCTATCTTCATTGACAAGGTTTGGCTGGCATAGGAACATATTAGTGGTTCATTATGGGTCAGGGTCAAGCTTATTATACAGGGTGTCCGGTCTCAAAGGTGTCCAATGGCTAATTCCTAAACCGTTAGTCATAGACATATAGTTCCAATTACAAAAATGTTTTAAATCAGGTAAAGAAATATTTTAAAAGCGATTTGGGTCAATAAAAACATTTCTTAAAAAATTACGAAATTGAAATTTTTATACGGTCCCCCGGTCCTATAAGTTATATTTAGTAAAATTTTCTTATTACACTGACAAGTAAGACAAAAAAGTCCCATTCATATAACACTAAAATTGAGCGACTTATGAAACTTTAAAAATGCATGACTTATGCCACTTTTCTGCTCTGAAAATAAATGAGTTCGGCTTGTCTTTGAGGGGTCACATACCAAGAGCTTAAAGTATTCGAAGATCTTATTTCATATGTGTCTGCGCTTTGAAAAAAAATCGTACAAGTATTACGATTAAGTTAACATTTATTAAGCTTCAGATTGGCTAAAATAACGTATGTTTTATTTTTTCATGAATTTGAGATTGTTATTTTTATAAGTTTTTATGTTACTTCAACGATCGTATGTATGTTTTTCCAGTTCAAAATTTGTACTCGAATTTTAACTCACTTTTAAATATCCGATCGAGATTACATTTTACATACTGGCGCAAATCCAATAACAATCTAATATTATTATGATTTTCGGTGGTTACCATTTATACTTATTTTGCAGGATAACACAAAAAATTTCGGATAGATTACCGCCAAGAAGTTTCAGAAAAAGTTTTAGATTAGATAATACAAGACTGCGATTGTTGTTTTTTTTTTAACTTTTAAGTATTTTTTAACACTGAATCTTAAAATTACATTAATTTTTAACCATTATGTCAGGATATTCCGCAAATCATAAATTGTCAAATTTAAAGAATAACAAAAATCGGATACTATAAAGTAGAGGAGATGGCTGTGTTTTTTAAATTTTGATAATTGATTTTTACGTACTTTTTAGCACAGAATCTGAAAATGACCTTCATTTTTAACCATCGAGTTAGAATTTTTTTGCAAATCGTAAATGTGTAATTTAAAATATAGCAAAAATCTCATACTATAAAACATATGTAAAACTTTTTTTGTTTTGTTTTGTTTTCTTTTATTTTATTTTATTCACTATATTATTCGATATTTTTGCTTATCCTGGTATTCTTACAGCTAAATAGCTGAGTGGTCCGATGAGATGAGGAAGGAGATTCAATTTTAACTTTGAAATTTGCGAAAAATTCTGATGTGATGGTTAAAAAAATGAAGGTCAATTTCAAATTCAGTGGTACAGAATACATAAGAATCAATTATCAAAAGCTAAAAAAATATGGCATAACCCAACTTTTGCAAGCTAATGTAATCTAATAATATTTTAAAATACGTATCATTTTGTAAAGAATTGAGGCTGTTAATTTAGCATCATTTTATTTAACAAAAATTCTGTTTTTTCTTTCTTCTTAAATGTTTATTTCAAATTGTATATTTTGCATTAATATGTCAGAATGATTAAAGATTTCAAATTTATATTGCAATGTTAATTTTACTCTCAACCATTTTTTAATATATCTGGCAAAATTATATTTCGACTAAATTTGTGAATGACCCCCAATTTGCAGCAAAAAATATGCTCCAACTTTAAACAGCTATTACTCGATCAATTTTAATCGTAGAATAACGGTACCTTTTGTGTATTACTTGTCAGTGTAGAAGGAAATTTTTACTAAATATAACTTATAGAACCGGGGGACCGTATAAAAATTTCAATTTCGTAATTTTTTAAGAAATGTTTTTATTGACCCAAATCGCTTTTAAAATATTTCTTTACCTGATTTTAAACATTTTTGTAATTAGAACTATACGTCTATGACAAACGGTTTAGGAATTAGCCATTGGACACCGTTGAGACCGGATACCCTGTATATAAAACTGAAATGATTTTGACCAACCATTTACAAGCACGAGAAGACTATTTGGCTGGGTCACATATTCGAGAAAATTCGATTAATGGGTCATTGTTAGGTCAGATGCAGTGTTCTTATAATTTTCAATTGAAAAAATTTTGTGATCTTGCTACAGAAGTTGAAAGAAAGCTTTTATCGAAATAAATCCTCATCTATTTCAATGTAAAACATCCGAAAATGAACTATTTTCTAATAAAATATTGCATTAAAATGAACAATTTATTTGAAATTTCTTTTATATATACAGGCATCCCCCGACTTACATAAATTCGCAGTTACGTAATGAATCTCGAAAATTACATTTGTGAACATACTAGCGCGTTTGATACGCAGTTGCATACTTTTGATATTTATTTTATAAATAAAATATATAGATATAAACCACAACCTTAATGTAGTTTATATATTAGATAGAGTTATATTTTATTGATATATATACAATCAAATCTATAACAAAACAACTTAATCTTTATTCTTAGTTATTCATAGTAATAATCTAATTCATAATAAATGCAGTTTTTGCTTATCAAGAATCAAGGATTATTTTATTTTGTAAGTGCTATTTATTTGTTTTGCCATCAGAAATTAATAGAGAATAAGTTAACTTAGTCCTATTTAATTATTTCTTATTTTTATAGTCGTTTGATATAGATTCAAAATTATTATAAATCAATTCATCAATGTTAGATTTATAAATCTTGTATTCCTCAAGATATTTGAAAAGTGTTGTTTAAGTTTGTTTTTATACTGTCACATGATGCTTTATATATAAAACTAGCAGGCTATCCCCGCTGCGCTGGTCCATTTTTCCAAGCGAACCTTGAATCAAACGAAATGATGTGTTTGATCTTGTGATTTAAAGAAATAAGACCTTTAACGGAATGTCCTTCCGCAGTGCTGAATCGATATGAACGCCATTGTGCTATTATATTTTCTAATGTGCAGACAAAATTTCAGCTGTCACGGTTAACTCTTTTAGATTATCCCACACAGCAGGATTTGGTAAAGAATTATAGTACAATATACAATATTTCATTTTGTATCAGAGCATTCTCGTTAAAAAGAGCCAATATGGTGAGAGTTCCGATCACAGAATTTTCCTCATCTATATTTTTATATTATTTAAAGAAAATGTATTTTAATGTCTCAGTGCCAACCTGAAGCTATAAACCAGTTTTTTTTATTGTGTATTGTCCCATGTTATATATTATAGCATCCATTCTGTAATGTGCAATCTAAATGCTTAGTACTTTTCTGGTATTTCAACAACATTGTCGCAAAGCGCAATTGCTGGCACCAAACAAAGCATTTGAAAAAAAAATATATTGTTGGCGCGAAAGTTATCATTTTAAAAATATATCATTTCAAAATTACAGAGTTTCGACAACTATTTTATTAAATGAATACAAATATATACTGAAAATAAAAACGCAAATAAATATTATACAATAAAATATTTTATTTTAAATAGCAATTTAAACTACACAATGAAAATGTGTCTCTTAGCAATGCTGTAAACATTTCCATTTTTGAATCAGCAAAAAAATGAAATTATAACTTAATTTTACTTAACTAGGGGGCTCTGCTCCCTACGAGCTACGCTCGCCAACCCCCGTTCAGGGACACCAAAATCCAAAGAGCACGCTAATTTGATCGGCTTTAAAAATATTGAATTAAAATTTTAAAAAAAAAAAAAAAACAGTAGCGATCTCTCTGTAAACGGGTTTCCATTCGTTTTTCTTGGATTGGGGATTTTTAAGACCATATCTGCTGCTGTTAAAAGATAAAATGGCTGTTTTCGTATTTAATTAAAAAAATTAGTTAAACATTCGAAAATAAGCTAATGTAAAATGAATTAAGTAAACAGTGTCATTGTCTCCCGGTATATTTTAACAGCGCTATAAGATAGTTCTTTTAAATAATTCATTTTAAATGTATCGTTTTAAATCTGACGTAATTTACACCAAAGTTTTATTTCTCTTATTAATATTCACGTGAAAATACTTTTGTTGTTAGAAGGAAATATTATTTGCGCTGTCTTCGAATTCACGATAATAGTTGAAAATATTATCTCAAAATATCAAGTAAATGTCTCGCGCAGATATATTTTTTAATTTAAATTGTTTTGCCATATTTTTTGGCCATTTTAAATATGACGTAATTTCCTCCATTTACAGGTTTTAACGCATAGTAATGATTTTTTTATTTTAACATTTTGTTTCTCTTTTAAAATTCCAGTGTAAATATGGTTCTTACGACGCAATTTTACTGCTTTTAACATGTAATCATTTTGTTCTAATTTAAAATTTTTTTTTTCTGTTTACAATAGTCCCGTGTAAATAAATTTTTAATTTGAAGTAAACATTATTATTTGCGCTGTTTATACAGTTGGCAACAGTTTAAATTAATAACATTTTTTTTAAATTTGTAAAAAATATCTCTCGAAATACTGAAAATTTGAATTTAAAATAGAAATAAAACCTCAAAAAATAGTCAAATAAAAAAAAAAATGCAATCTGCACACCGGTAACTTATAACCTATAAAATGATCTAAAAATGATTAAATTCTCATGTATAGTTTTTGCTCCAATAAAACTTTTTTAATGGAACGATTTTGTCCAACTTTAGCATTAAATATCTCTGAAAGTAATTCTTCGATTTGAAAACTGTCTACATCAGCGTCTTTATCAATTATTTCTTTATAATACCACCGATTTCCATATTTTGTATACGACAGTTTTTTTAATATTAACGAAGAAAGGCCATGCTCAAGGCATACTTAGATTCTACTACAAGCAAACTGATTTGCGTTTAATGTATGAAGTCGCTCGCCAGGGGACTCTGATACCCTGCCCAAAATTGAAATTTGACTCTGACCGTAACTGAAACAATCTAGGAAGGGTAGATATGTAAACAAACACCAAAATTACGTCATGTCGCCATGGTTACGTTTACAATTCTGCTGACATTCCAATCAAGCTTAGAAATGACAGCTAATTCGAGTGGGTTGGGTTGATTTTTGACGGCCAATTATCTACACGAGGGATATAGGCCCGGGGGGAGTGCCCTCCGTGGGGGTCTTTCTAAGGGAACCTAATCCGTATTAACGCATGGAAGATCCACGGCTCGAAGAAAACCACGAAAACTCCGAACGATTAGGCTGACGGGCGCGATTGGGATCGAACCCAGCACCTCCCGTCTACCAGCTTCGAGAGCAGAACCTCTCGGCCACTGGTGGGGCCGACAGCTAATTCGAATACAGCTGTTAAGGGTTATTATAAACTGTCCATATCAATGTAAATGTAAAATTCTATTTATTTAAGTAACTAAAATAATGTGTTTCTCTTTAAAACTGTTAAACTAACACACATAAAAATATATAAATAAAAAAACACATGCTTAGTCTAAAACATCAATGTCACAAATTTATTTGGTACCACTTAGTTATCCCGTCGACCAATTTCGCCAAATTATATAAATCGCTAAAACACTCGCCAAATTATACAAATTGAGATAATTTTTATTTTAAATAACGAAAGAACAAATAAATTAGTATAACATTAATAAATATACAAATAAAACGTCGAAATAAAAATCACTTGATGACATAAACACGTGTAACTTGCTTACAGTCAAGTGAATGTGACATTTACGATCAAGCATTATTGGCATTTAATCTTATAGTTTGGCGATAGATTTTTGGTCGACGGGATAACTAAATACCATTTATTTACTATTTTCACTGCTGAAACAATAAAACTGATAGAAATTTTTTTTAATATATTAAAATACTCATAAAATTCCTTGTAATAATTAATAAATGTAATTTATTAAGCAACAAATACCCTTACATGATTTAATCAAAATTGCTTGGATAACATAGAATATTGCAACGATGTTTAAATCCGTGATCACCATTTCTTTCTCTGATTAAAAATAAGAATATTTAATGTTTAAGGAAGATCGGCTTTTTTTTTCTTCTTCTTCTTGGTTCGGGCGATTTAAAAACAAATATTTTACCGGTAACAGTAAATTAATCAAAAATAGCTGCTTCAAGTCAGTTATGAGAACTGTAGTTTGATAAAAATCAAATTTTAATTTTAAAACGTGTATATGAAACCAAGCATTTTTTATATAAATACGGGACATTCAAAAAAGAATAACAGAACCGGCATTTTTCATGAATGAACCAAACGATCAAGGTAAACAATAAATAATTTAGCTAATCTTAAAAGTATGTGTAACACTAAAATGCTACAATTTGTGTAAAATAGCCTTTTAAATCGAAGGAAATTGAAGAATATAAATATTTAATTTATTACATGAAAATACGATCAATGATTCTGAAACCTCGACGATGAGAAACAAGCTTCTATCTGGGCAGGGTATAAATGTAAACAAAGAGCACGTTGTGAAGTTTTGGTTCAGGGTTTGAAGTTGGATCCGACTTCACTTTTTCGGCGAAATGCGCGGGCCGTTATATATCACAGTAGGCTATGGCCATGCTTAAGCCAAGACTCCCTTATCATAAAACAGACTTGACAATCCGGAGAAAGTCTATGGGTGAAAATGTCCCCGATAATTGCCAACTTATTAGCTGACTTTGTCCCGTAAGTTACGCCACCTGGTGTATACTCCTGGTAATACTCTATAAACAAATGCATAGTAAAAAATTGAAAATGTTGTGTTATTGGCAAAATTGCATAAAATATTTTTCGAATTCCAGTAAAATAAAGGGTAAAAAAAAATATTTCGCACAATTATGTTCTGGCTTTAAAAAATGAAACATATCAAAAATGAAGATTTAAATATAAGATTTATTGATATTTTTTCAGGGTACTTGTTAGTTATCCCGTCGACCAATTTCGCCAAATTATATAAATCGCCAAACTACTCGCCAAGTTCTACAAATTGACACAATTTTTTATTTTAAATAACGAAAAAACAAATAAATTAGTATAACATTAATAAAAATACAAATAAAACGTCGAAATATTGGTTTTATTGGCCATTATTGGCATTTAATCTTAAAATTAATTAATTTATGGCAAACCATTATTGGCATTTAATCTTGCAATTTGGCGACAGTAATTTGGTCGACGAGATAACTAACAAGTACCATTTTCAGTATATAGGACTTTGTGGGTTATTTTTTTTTAAATCTTGGCACAATTTGGGCTTCGGAAAGAGCGATTTGTTGCCGATTGATATAAACAGTTATGAAAGCAACACTTATGAACTGTCAGCTTGTTTTATAAGAATTTACGGCACAGATGTCATATACCCCATACAGCCCCATATTGGCGCGATTTTTTTCCGACGCCAATTTTGTGAAAACCTCGTTACCATATCATCTATATCTGGATAACCATATCAAGCAAAATAACGACACTTTGGTGCCAGTTAAGTATCCGGTGCGTATATGACATTTACGCCAGAAAAAAAATCGCGCCAAGACATCTGTGCCGAATTTACATGTATAAATTTAGTTTCTAGATATTATTATTGTTTTTTATATACGATTTGTTTATATTTGTATATAAAATAGATACATGCCTTTTTTATATTAAATAAATTTCACAAATATTGGAAAATATTGCTTCTTTATGTGAAACAGTGAATATGCTTCCAGAAATTACGTTGCCAAATTTTCTTCTCTCGCCAAGGCCCCTATACTTGAAAAATACCGATTTATTATATAATGTAGTATTAGCTAATGTTCTGTAATCTGTTCCACCGTCAAAGTTGACTGCAAAAACGCGATGCTGGAATAATGTGGTATCAAGTATACGGTTTAAAAATAAAATTAATTTTGCGCCAAACTACATTTACGCCAATTGGCTCTAGGTCTGATTAAGGAAGAATACTCAAATTAAGAATTACAAACACTAAAATCGTAGCATATTATGTATTTAATATATGAAATGAAAGGGCATCATTACAAAACACAACATACTTTATTTAATTCGTGGAACCCAATAGACAGTTGCCAAAACCGGAATCCAAAAGATAATGAAATATTGATGCCAAATACAAATAAGACATAACAATTCTCCCCCACTAATGGAAGAGGCATACCTGGAAAGTACATAATTTTGAAAAATAATATAACATTGAGTACTACAAAAATTTACATGCTGGCAATGAGACAATCTGTTATCTGTTGATACTCATCAAAGATTCAGTCTCTGTACAGGTTTTCGTACACGGGTCGAACGTCGCAACCCTGTATTTGGTAGTTGTGGTGAAGTAGAATCTGTGTGTGGTTGAAGTTTAAGAGTCGTCTTTGAGCTAGCATTAGGTTTGACATCTGGATTACTTATTCTGCATCTGGATTAATTTGAATTTCCTCGTTATCATTTGATGCACATGTTTCGGGTCTTACGGGAATTTCTCTTTGCTGCACATCATTGCTGAAAGTTACGGATGGTCGTTTCCGAGGAACAGGAGATGGTGTCAGGATAAGTGGATTCTGAACTGGAACTTCGCATGCACGAAGTTGATTAAAATGCCGTTTGATGACATAACCGTCGTCCAATTCAATAAGGTAGTGAACTTGTCCCAGGCGTTCAACTACAGTTCCATATTTCCATAAAACTGAGTTGGTGTAGTTTCTACATTGCACTCGAGAACCTACTCGAAAAAACTTGTCGAAGTATGGCTGACGAGCTTTATTTTTAAAATATCCTTTCGTTTCAGGTTTAAGAAGATCTAGTTTCGTTCTAAGATTTCTCCCCAACATTAATTCAGAAGGTGTTTTTCTGCAGGAAAGTGGAGTAGCTCTGTAGCGAAATAATAATTCGCATAACTTTTCTTGAAGAGTACCCGACTGGAATCGCATGCATTTCAATTTTGTTTTTAAAATCTGGCAATATCTCTCTGCTTGACCGTTAGTTGCTGGATGACCAGGAGCTATAAATCTTTGTCGAATACCATTCCTGAGGCAAAAATCTATAAATTCTTTTGATTTAAAAATAGATGCATTATCACTTACCAAAATTTCAGGCAATCCATGTCGACTAAATATTTCTCTAAGATAATGAATAGTTGATGTAGTATCTGGAGGTTTCTTCATTGAATAAATCTCAGGCCACTTTGATTTAGCATCGATCATCAATAGAAAAAAGTGTCCCATTAGTGGTCCGGCATAATCCATATGAACTCGCTGCCAATTTTTTGTAGGCGCATCCCAGTTATGTATAGGAGCCTTTTGTGGATTTTTCTTAACGTCACAGCATTCTTTGCAACTCTTGACCAAATTTTCGATATCTAAATCAATATTTCTGCAATAGCAATAATTTCTAGCAAGCGCTTTCATTTTTACTATTCCTAAGTGCGTAGAATGAAGTTCCTGGAGAACGGCGGGTTGAAGTTTCTTGGGAATGATCACTCGCTGGCCTCTAAATAAAATACCTTCTTGTAAGGTTAACTCTGGATCACGAACATTTCCATTCAAAACATTTTCTTTAATACTTGAAAGTCCTTCATCAAGAGCTGTTTCTCGTCTTATAGTAGAAGCGGTCACAGTCTCGGTAGAGATATGGCGTATTACATTTTCTTGAAAAAGATATTCATCATCAATAATTCGTATTTCTTGATCACTAATAGGTAGGGGATTTCGAGATAAATAATCTACATTGACATGTTCAGTTGACTTGCGATATTCGATTTCATAATCAAAATTTGATAAAAAATGTACATAACGAAGCATCCTTGTAGCAGATAATATGGGGAGCTTCTTTTCTGGGTGTAAGAGGGTCATCATTGGTTTGTTATCTACTACCAATGTAAATTTTCTACCAAATATGTAGTCATAGAATTTTCTACAAGCCCAATAAACAGCTGTAGCTTCTCTGTCTAACTGGCTGTAATTCCTTTCTGCAGCTGTGAGGGATCTTGATGCAAATGCTATTGGCCTTTCACTTCCATCAGGCATTCTGTGAGAGAGTATACCAGATAACCCAAATGGACTGGCATCAGTTGCCAAAATAACAGGTAATTTGGACGTGTATGGAATTAAAACTTTATCACTAGCAATTTCACATTTAGCCTTTATCCAAGCAGCTTCACACCTAGCAGTCCATCTAAATGGAGCATCTTTTCGTAAAAGTTCATTTAATGGGCTAAGAATGGTTGAGGCATTGCTAATGAATTTTGAATAATACATAACAAGACCTAAAAATTTCTTTAATTCATCTACATTTTTCGGTCTAGCAGCATTTTGAATGGCCTTTACTTTTTCAGGAGATTTACTAAGTCCTTCAGAACTGATAATATGACCCAAATATTGCACCTTTTTCTCGAAGAATTTGCATTTATTAACATTGAGATGAAGATTATATTTTCTAACCTTTTCTAAAACCTTAGTTAAACGATCTATACATTCCTCAAATGTTTTACCTTGAACAATTAAATCATCGAAATATGCGCTTACCCCATCTAAATCTTGTACAAATTGATCTATGAATGCATGGAATTCATTAGGTGCTGTTTTAATTCCGAAAAATAAGCGCTTGGCTAAATATGTTCCACGATGTGTAGATATTGCTTGAACTTTCGCGCTCTCTTCATCCACTTCTAAATGTAGGTACGCTTTATAAATATCTAATGTGCAAAAATAAGATCCACCATGAAGTTTATTGAAAATGTCCTCTATTTTTGGTATAGGGTGTCTTGAATCATGCAACTGTTTGTTTACAGTAACCTTGTAATCAGCACACAAACGTACTGAACCATCAGACTTAGGAATAACTACAAGTGGTGTTCCCCATTCAGAATGATCAACTTTTTCAAGTATTCCATCAGCTAAAAGTTTATCTAATTCAAGATCTACCTTTTCTTTTAGCGCATATGGTACAGGTCGTGGTTTTAAATATACTGGCTTAGCATCATCGCGCAATTTTAAAGAGCATATATAATCTGGAACCTTGCCAACTCTCGGTTCAAAGACATCCGAATAATGCTTTAGAATATTATCAATTGAATGTTTGATGTTACTGACTGGAATTTGATTTACATTGACTCTATCAGAATCGTTTAAATTGATTTTCAGGCTTCGAATCCAGTTTCTTCCTAGGATAGCATCTTTTCTTAAGTTAACTAGATATAATTCTTCTATACATGAATAACCTTTATAATTTGCGTTTATTTTGACAACACCAACTGGTTTGAAAATATCACCCGTATAACTTCTAAAAAGTATACTTGTTTTCAGGATAGGGGCATTTATTTTAAGTTGTTTAAAATCATTAATATTCATAATACTAACACGGCTTCCTGAATCACATTCAAAACGAGCAGATTTCCCGTTTAATTGAACATTTACAAAAATTCTATCATCATTTTCTAGCGTATTTAAACGAATGTCCAGTATTTGACTTATTTGAAATGAACCGTGCTCGATGTTATCTAAATATTGAACTGAATTTTTAGTGTTAGATTTTCGCTTAATAAGTTTTGATATACAGACTTTCTCAATATGGCCGTTTTTCGAACAAAATTTACACTTCAACTTATTTTTTATTCGACAGTTTGAAGTTAAATGTCTGTTTCCGCAGCGCAAGCAAATGTTGTCTAAGCCTAACTCTTTCAAGTTTAAGTTACCTTTATTTCGACTAGCTGAACGATCATTTCTTCGATGATCTTTAGAACTTGATCTCTCTCTAAACCTTTTGTTATTTTCTTTAGAATAAGCATTTGTAACTTTATATACATTAGTTGTAGAGGAACTCTTATATATTTCTTTATTTTCGATCTTTGAAGCTTCGATTGCTAAAGCAATTTCTAGAGTTTGTTCAAATGAAATATTTGATTGCTGTAAAATTTTTTCGCGAATGTCCGAATCCTTTAAACCACGAATAAATTGAGCCCTTAGCAGCAGATTAATAATACCTTTAGAACAGTCAATATTTTCACAATTAGATTTAAATTCCGCGTTTTTAGAGAGTTCTTTTAAAGCAGTAACATAAGAATTTATTGACTCACCTGGATGTTGTTTTCTACAAAAGAACTTATGCTGTTCAGTCAAGATATTTATTCTTTTACAAAGATGGTCTTTCAATAACTGCAGGATTTCATCATAGGTTTTTGAAGCGGGTAAATCAGGTGCGGTGATATTAGACAATAGATGGTAATATTTTGAACCCAAGCAGCTAATAAGAATCATCTTTTTTGCTTCCGTAGTTTCTGGAGAAGGATCTGTAAGTCCTTTTAGTTGATAGTAATTTTCTAGCCGTTGAACGTACTCATCAAAAGTCTCACAGGTTTCATCGTAACATTCAAAATGAAGATTTTGATTTTGAAGAATACCTTTGATATTTGAGTGATTTTCATTTCTCTCCGGCGGCGGTGGCGATGTTGCATTTACTTTGAGTAGAAAATCATTTAGAGTTCATATTAATTCGTTTATTTCCGTCATGGTTTATCTCGTCGCCAATTTATTATGTATTTAATATATGAAATGAAAGGGCATCATTACAAAACACAACATACTTTATTTAATTCATGGAACCCAATAGACAGTTGCCAAAACCGGAATCCAAAAGATAATGAAATATTGATGCCAAATACAAATAAGACATAACATAGTATGACAAGAATACGGTATTTGCGGAAAGTTGAGGGACATGTATAAATTTAAGTGATTATTAAACTTTATTTTTCCAATTTTTTAAGTGTTTATGACTTCAGTCTGTTTTTTTTTTTTTTTGTGTGTGTGTGTGTGTGTATCTATGCATGTTTTAACTTTCCTAAAATACTTTGATACATTTTAGTAAAACTTACATAACGTATGTGAGTTAAAACAAGGAAATTAATTACGCACCAAACTATGCCCGCCAAGATATGCCAATTGGCTGTGGAGCCAAGTATGAAACTTTCGATAGATTAATACATACAAACTTTATATGAAAAAACAGTTAAGCTTTCATCTAAAGTATGTTTAACTGAAATGATCCCCCATACCTTCAAAAATAAAACAAATGATAAGCCAATAAATAAATAAATGAGACTGTGCATTGAAACAAATTGAAGGAGCGATGTTAAATTAATACTGTAAGGTGAAATTAATTGTGAAAAGAAAAGAAATAGCAGAAATAAAATAAATCACATATTTGAAAATATAAAAGAGAAAATGAAATATTTTACATTTTCCGGATCTAGATGCTATCCATTTATTTCAATAACTAATATCACTGAGAAATTCATGGTAAAATAATTTTCTTTCCTGATTATTATTATTATTATTATCATCATTTATTTACATAACGGAATACAGCAGTAAACATTTTTTTGTTTAACAGTAAAATAAGTTCATTTTTTAAATAAAATGTCTAGAACATATGAAAATTTTAAGATTAACAACTATCATTTGCAAACTACAAAGCACATCGTAAAGAAAATGGTAAAAGACAAATGGAAAACAAATTAAAAAATATTTCTGTTTCTCACGTTAGATGGCGCTAGTCACGGTAAACCATGTGGTTTCTAACCACGTGTACAGCGGACAAAGGAAACTTAGCGATTGCGAGGCCTGTTATTTCGATAAGGAGGCCTTGGCTTAAGCATTTAAATTGGATGAGTTCTACCCGGAATATCTACGCAGATTTTCATTGATCCATTTCCAAATCAAAACTTTTTTATATATATAGAAGGATAACAAAAAATATTTTCGACTGGAATAATAGTAAATGAAAAAATGCATGGTTACGACTAAATAATAATTGAAGCCAAAAGTGATTCACGTTCAATAAATAGCAATTTACAATGTTTGGCGCAATTAGGGCATCAGAAAGTGAGATTTGTTGCCAAATGATATAATCAGTTATGAAAACAAACTTGATGGTCTATTTTGCTTTAATATATTTATTTTAAATGTATGTATATTATTAATGTTTTTTCATACATATTAAATGAGTTTCGATATAAAATTAGATAATTGGCGTTATTACGTTAAATAAAATGTAAAAGAAAAAAAAAAAAAAAAAAAAGTGCTTGTGTATATGAAATGAAACAGTGAATAGGTTGTCAGAAAATATATTGCCAAATTTCCTTTTCCGCCAAGGCTATTTTTCCTATTTCGCCATGGTACCGATATTGAAAAAGTACCAAAAAATCTTTGCATGTTCAGGTTTGAAATAAATGACACAATGGCAAACATTTTGGTATAGTGTTGGTGTAATGTAAATGTTGCAAAATGTCTCCAAAAAAATTGTCCCAAATTACTCCAATTCTCTTTAAAACTCGATTATGGAATAGGTCCGCTTTAAAAACAAAGAATCAATTTAACTTATTTTATTAAGTTAATTATCATCAAACCACGACCGATAACATATGTCATTTGTTTGTAGACTGGATTATGTAATTTATTTGTATCAAACATTTCAATTGTCTGTAGACTCGATTATGTAATTTATTTCCTTAATTAATGCATCTTTACAAACTAAATCTACTTTCCAATTTTCCTGATTTTTTTTTTTTTTTTTTTTTTTTTAATCAATGGTTACAGTTAGGTGTATATATGTTTGTCACTGTCACGGTATTTTAGTTTGATCTGCGAAATATTATGATAATATTCAATATTAGCACTATTTCTGATAGTATTAACAGTCATAGAAGCGGTCTTTTTTTGGTCACCAATCATTTTTTTAAATTATTTCTGTGATAGGTTGCCTCAAAAATCTCAAGGAAAAACGGTACTTTTATATTAGCCGGCCACATTTGATCAAAGAAGTTGGAACCAGATAGAAGGATAATAACAAGCCCGATTAGCTCCGAAGAAAGCTGAGTATTCTGGGATACGGTGGACCCTCAAACTGCCTGGCAACCCTGCTGACATTGGCGATTGGCGATAACTTGGCATTTCCTTTATCTCTCGCTCTGATTCGTATTGCTATCGTATTATTTTGCCATTGTGTAGCACCTGCCAAATACTTTTGCTGTCAACAAGATTTTCCTTTTTGTTTATCACAATGATTTGTTGTAAAATGTGTAAAAATCAAGATTGATGTTTTTTTTTAAATATTTAATTTCAACTAAATGAATAATTAAGGCATATATTTCAAAGCAAAGGATTCAAAGTATCTTTGAGATTTTTTACAGTTTCATAAATTGTTATTTTTATAACAAAAGCGAAAATGATCAAGAATTACCTCAGAAACTCGGTGACCAGGAATTACCATGGGTGACTCTACTTTATTAAGAACTACAATTAATTAAAATGTGGTGAACAGTGTGGTTTCAATTAATTCTCAAAGGTTTTGCGACAATTAAAATCACTAAATATGACAATAAAAAGGAATTAAAAGATGATAAAAACATTGACCAGGAATTACCCCAGATACATGGGGCAATATTTGACCAACTTCTGTAAATTATTTAAAATAGTATAAAAAATTCCAAGACTATTTTTTAATAGCTAAAGTAGTTGGTAATTGAACCAAAAAGAAAGAAAAGAAAAATATTTAAAATCTGAGTTGTGACAAAGATCTTTGTAAAAATGTATCATAACTAAGGCCAATGTTATTTTACAGAAATTTAACACGCCATTTCCAAAAGATTTTTTTTTTCAAAATAAATAAACAATAAACTCATAATTAAGTAATAAATTCCAATGAGGATAGTTTAGAGTACCTCTATGATTTTTTTCATTTTGGTGAAGCGTTCTTAAAACATATAAAGGACTGTGACCAGGAATTACCCCGGGTGACCCTATATTAAAGTTTCTCTTTTCAAAGAAAAGTATCTTAATATAATATAACTGTATAATTTTTAAATAAATGTGTAATATATATTAAAAATATATTTAACTGCCTCTAAGATTTTGTAAAATGTAATATTCCTTAAGTTATCCGAAATTTTACTACTCTCCATGAATTAAAACTAAACACATTATGTACATACACTACAAGCTAGTACTAACTGCAGGGCTGCCACAGGCTTGCACCAGTATTTTTCTAATATAAATTTTGAAGTATACTTCTCTTGCAAATGTTGTCAAAGTGTGTGTTAATGATTTTTGTTTAGAGAAAGTGATGCCAGTTAGAATTAAAAACTAGTCGCATGTGGCAGCCCTGTAGCTGTAGCATTATGATTTAATTAAAACCTAATTTAATTGCATATTTACTGAAAACATTTTTTTTTTTTCATAACTACGTAAACTCAGTAGCTGTTCTTATTTAAAAACAATGAAATCTAGTTGCACTTGTTATTTTGAATTGGATTTCCAGATGCAAAAATGAAGAAAGCTCTTTATAAGGCAGCAATGAGTAATAATTTGAGATATCTAAAAATAATAAAAATCTATTTGATCACAAATCATTTATATTGAACATACTAGTTTCATGCTATTTTGTTTTTGAGTCTATGAATGTATCAGAAAGTTTTAAACTGCATTAACATAAGTAAATAAATGCAGTCAGGAAAGTGATTCTGGACATCAAGGCTGCAGAACGGAATTGAGAAATAACCAATTTTTGGAACAGATGTGCTTGTGCAGCCTATATCAGGTTTAATAAAAATGGTCTACAAAAAAAAAAAAAAAAAAAAAAAAAAAGTTAAACTAAGATTTTTTTTTCAGAATTTCCCTTAAAAACAATTTTTAAAGCAGAAATTTAACAGTAAAAATCATTAAATGCTTATTAAAATTACCTAACACATGCATGAAAGAGTTGAAGAAATTTTAGACATTCTCTGAATTAAAAGACTAAATAAATCAATTCTCTGAATTGATTTTCAAAAATACTGGAAGCATGTAAGAGAGAGGGGGGGGGGGGAGAGATCTGGAAAATTTAATAACTGGATATTTGTCTATTCAAGTCCTTCTTTCTAAATTGCTGTGCCCCCACCCCCTCCCCACAGAAAAAGGGGATGAGCTTATAAGCATCTGAAAGTCACCTAAATGGATTCATTTAAAAGCTCTTTCCAGAGTGAAGTTTTTTAGGCTTTAAAAATGAAAGGATGTTTTCATAAGGTTAATGATACATATAGTTATATTTCATTTTAATGTATAAATAACTTTTAAAATGTGTCTAATTTCCTGTCCTAGTATAGACGGAAAAAAAATTCTGCCTTTTTAAATATTTCCCAATTTCATGCCTACTATCAGAAATTTTGAAAAGGAACAGAAACAATATCTTTTTTATGAAGCCACTTGTGAAGAATAAATCCCCCCCCCCCCTAAAAAAAAATCAAGGGAGATGATATATGCAAATCTTGTAACAGAATATTCATTCAAATTAAAGTACTTATTACATCTTTGAAATTGTTTTTTTAGTTATTTCGAATAAATGTTATAGAAGAACAATCTAAGGTGACCTATTTATAACTTGGGTTCAATGTACAACTGAATATAATATTTAAAAATTTCGTAAATAAATTCGGTAAAATTTATTTAAACTGGGGGGGGGGGGGGGAGACGTATGCGTTTATTTTTATAAGTTGCTGTATTTTGTATATAAGCTTTTTAATAATAAAGTTAAAAAATATATGTCAAATTTAAACTGATTCTCCTATTTAAAATAAATTAGATCTATTGGAAATATCTAGTCTATATTATAAAGGACAAACATATCTGTGCGTAACGCATACGTCATTTTGCGAATGGCAACACTTTGAAATTTGAATTAAAATTTCGGTTTTGCAATTATATCTACGGCAAATTTTTAAACTTCTAAACATAGCACATTTTAAATTTTAACACCATCGTATAAGGAAAAAAATGCTCTTTTAAATGCAATTTGTTTGAAAGCTGTATCTCAATTTATTTTTGAGATATTAATTTTTTTGTAGTTTTTAATACAAATTTTGTAATTGTGGCAACTGAAGTACTCCATTTATATTGAAACTAAAGGGAAAATAGTCATGATTTAATATTTTTATTGATTATGTCCTTATTGATGCCATTTTCACAATACAAATAAAAGTAACTTTTTTATAATTTTCAACAGAAAATGATGCCACACATAAAAAGAAACACGCACTCTTCTTCATAAATCAGTTACATTTCGATAGTTTTACATTACGCTGATACTGAGTTTGAGACGCTTGGCAAAATGATTCAGTGAGTAAAAATTATGTCATATTTAAAATAAAACAGTCATTTATTTTGATAAAACTAAATATTTGACCAATACTAAATGGCCAATACTGTGACAACTAAAGGCAAATTTCTGAATTTTTTTTTCGCAGGTATTGAGATTAGAGCTTAAAGTTTGTGCGAATGTTCACATGAAAAGTTGTATCAGACAAACGTGACTTTAAGTTTAGAAATACATTCATTAATAATCTATTGAGCGATAAAATACTTTCAAATTGTGAATTTGAATGGTGCGTATGTAAATTATGGGAACTGAAAATAACGTATAATTTAGATTTCATGGGGGGGAAATTTTATGATGTGACAAAGCGAAATTCTTTTTACTGATTTTTCATCCCATAAAAACAAACATAAAAGTCTCAATCGATAAATTCATCATAATTACTCATCTTAATTACGTATTCTAATAGAGTTTAATTTTTCAATAATTTAAGCAGTTGAAATTTGTGGAAATAATATTTTAGTAATTTTAGGTTAAAAATATTATTTGTTTTAAGAATGAGACAACCAATGTTAGACGAATTTTTTATTGTAATTATTTTTGTAGGTTTATTATAAATTCGATTTGACAGTTCCTTTCTAACGTTTTAGTTCGTCGAATTTCGACGGGTTCCAACTCGTATAAATATAACAGCAGCCGATTAATATTATTTTTAAAAAATCTTAATTCTCTATAGTTAATTTAAAGATACATAGCTGTTAAAATAGATTTGAAACGATAGTTATTAAACGTTCGTTTCCCGCTACGTCAAATAATCTAATCTACAGTAAACAAACACAATATCACGTTCTTTTCAACTCTGTGATGAAACGTTAAAAAGAACAAAATGTCGAGTGTAAGAAGGGCCAAATAAGCGATAAGCGCGCCAAACTATTGCCATTCTCTCAGGGAATTCTGGGAAATGGGGGACCCTCAAAGAAATCCGGTGGCATCGAGTCCTCTCCATGCTTTTAATGGGAAAGGGGTTTGTTTCCCTTCCATGTATTCCTTCTTCCATGCATTTGATAAACATTAAAGTATTGTTCCCGTTGCCATTCATTTAAAATATAAAGCTTTCACTCTTTTAATTTAAAATACACACATGTTAAATATACATATTACATACATTTAAAATAGTTGCTTTTCACCCATTTCATAAAAAATTCAAATGGATAAAAATAACAAATAATGCTATAAACAAAAATATTCTACTTCATCATCAATGTATTGTTTCTAATTTACACTTGTGAAAAATAAAATATGCTACTGCCCTGAAAAAAAGGGGATATTGGCGAGATTTGTGCCTGGCTAACTTAAAAGACCGTAAAAAACATTCTCGCGTAGCTGGTTTCTACGAAATTTGTAAGTGAAATCTAAAACGAAAAATTTTGTAAGAAAATTGTGTTAGTCAAAACAGAGACCACTCTGACGCCTATATTAGTGAACAATCAAGTTTGATGTCAAACATCAGTCAGGAATTGTTTGATTAAACCCATTTAATCCAAATCTCAAACTGCATCATGCACATCCTAAAGTAAAATAAACATCACTTCTATTATCAGATTCAGTTGTTGTTGTAAATGCTAACTGTTTTGAATAAACAAAATTTAATCTGCATCTTGATACAACTAAAAATTTATAAAATTAAAAGACAATCCAGTTTATATTTTAGAATGAACGTTAAGTCCACCTCCATATTATGTTGGTCCATAGATTGTTGGGATATGAATGTTATATGAATATAATGTGTTCAACCATCCATCTTACGGCTTTGAATGAACATCATTTTGATGTACATGTATGTATTCTAGATGTAAACCGCTCTAAATAAACGAAATATCTACGTGTGTGCTGTGTGGGGAAGTGTCCCATCTTGTATGTTAATGTATGGGCCGAATGAAGGCATTTAAATCCATCTATCTCTTTTATTTCTGAAGAAGTAACTCGGATTCAGCGACCCAAAAAACTTAATGTAAACCTTATAGGGAAAGTTCGGAGGAAAGACGGGAGGGCGAATGTAAACGATGTGAGTGGTTAAGTGAAATTGCGGAAGGCAATAGGAGATTTTACCTGGCAAAATTAATGGTAGTTCTGGAAATTGGCTTACTTTATGTTTTTTGGGTCGCTGAATCCGAATTTGCAACTTTCCACCAAAATTTCCCTCAGCAACCCTCCCCCGCCCCAATTTTTGGTAAAATGCCCCCCAAAAAAGGTTTTTATTAAAAAATCAATTTGTTTATTGTTTTAGGGGAAAAGTATCTAGAAATTCAGAAAGTAGACAAAATTTGCAACAAATAAGATAAATGACATAACGTAGGATCAATGGGGAGGGGGAGTCTGCTTCGAAACGTGCGCCGCGGTGCTGCGTGGACTAAGTTGCACAATTCCACTTAACCACTCACATCGTTTACATTCGCCCTCCCGTCTTTCCTCCGAACTTTCCCTATAACGTTTACTTTAAGTTTTTTGGCTCGCTGAATCCGAATTTTTAACTTCCCCCGAAAATCCCCCCTCCGCAACTTCGCCAAAATAGTTGTTTTTAAATTAATTTTTTTATTGTTTTAGGGGAAATGTATGTAGAAATTCAGAAAGTACACAAAATTTGCAACAAATAGGATATATGACATTATCATGTAGGATAAAAGGGGAGAGGGGTGGGGGGGCTACCTCGTAGCATTCCCCGCACGCTGTTCTCGAAAACCAAATTTTTTCAAAAAATCAATTTTTGGGGGGGTTGCCGGGAGAAATTTTGGTGGGAAGTTACAAATTCGGATTCAGCGACGCAAAAAACATAAAGTGAGTCGAAATCCAGAACTAGCATTAATTTTGCCACTTAAAATCCCCTATTGCCTGAACTTGCATAACTTAGTGCACGTAGCGCCGCAATGCATGTTCAGACTCAGCCCTCCCCCTCCCCGTTCATCCTACGTCATAATGCCATATATCCTATTTGTTACAAATTTTGTTTACTTTCTGAATTTCTGCATACTTTTCCCCTAAAACAATAAAAAATTAATTTAAAAACAACTATTTTGGGGGGGGGGGGGGTTGCAGGGGGTGGAATTTTGAGGGGAAGTTAAAAATTCGGATTCAGCGACCCAAAAAGCTTAAAGTAAACCTTATAGTGAAAGTTCGGAGGGGAGACGGGAGGGCGAATGTAAACGATGTGAGTGGTTAAGTGGAAGTGCGCAACTTAGTCCACGCAGCACCGCGGCGCATGTTCCGAGGCAGATCCCCCCCTCCCCGTTTATCCTACGTAATAATGCCATGTATCTTATTTGTTGAAAATTTTGTCTACTTTCTGAATTTCTAGATACTTTTTCCCTAAAAGAATAAAAAAATTGATTTTTTTAATAAAAACCTTTTTTGGGGGGCATTTTACTAAAATTTTTGGGGGGGGGGGGTGCCGGGGGAAATTTTGGTGGGAAGTTAAAAATTCGATTCAGCGACCCAAAAAAAATATAGTAAGCCTTTTTCCAGAACTACCATGAATTTTGCTAGATAGAGCCTCTATTGGCGATTCAAGCGCTCGAATACGCCATCTGGTGGGGAAAAGACGTAACTTCTCGCTTCAGGATAGTGCGGTGCAAGCACATTGCATTACATGTATTTTAAATTTGTTCAGAATGATTATTCTTTTGCACAATTTCAGATTTCCTGTGACATTTGTGTTCTGTCTTATATGACAAAGTAAAAATTATCCGAATTTGAATATCTAAAACTTTCAAATGCATTTACAATAAAGTATTATTTCAATGGCACTTTAGCATTAGTTAAAGGGAAATTAAAGGGACAATTTTCCTGTACCGAAGGCTGCGAGCAGCGCCTCTATAGGCCGTTTTAATTCCCAATAACGGTCTCTATTGGCTGGGCTAAAGAGCAAAATTGGATTTTGTTTTTAAAATATGATGAAGTTGCTAAAATTTTCACTAGCATGCATTTTTTATTGAAAAAACTATAGATTATAATTAATTTTATCACAAATATTTAATTTGATATTATTTAAAAATAAAAAAATTCTAAACACAACAGCAACAAAAAATGAAAAATATGCTAAAATGTACCTCTATATAACAGTGGCGACATCTTTACCCGCGAATTTGGAATCTTCCCTCGATTCACGCACTTTTGGCGAGATTTTTTGGCAAGAAATGCATTTTGAGATGAAATGAAAAATATGGAACCGAAGTATCGATCGTGCGCGAATCGAGGGAAATGCCCAAAGAGAGTAGCGGATAGGGACAGCTTAATGCAACAATGTTAAAACTTCGACTGCATAATGATATATGGGAAAAATCCAAAAATCCCTATCCGGCTTTGGCACATGGTTTTGATTGTGTTGGTGTTCGTTTGTACTTGGTACTTTAATTATCCATGTGTTTTATATTACATTGTGTGTTTATATTTTACTTTTCTTATATTTTTATTATAATTTAAGATGTTAATACTTGAAGAGAATGCATTATAATGATTAATATTCTAATGTTAAAAAGTTTATGAGATGCTCTCATTATACATTTGCTATAAAATAGGAACTGAAAGAATCATAAAATTAAAATATTAAAATATGTTTAGTTGAACGTAATAATTAAAAAAAAAATTGAACTGTGCACTCTCAATTGTTTTTTTTTTTTTTTTTTTTTTTTTTTTTTTTTTTTTAACGAAGAAACGTGTTAAATTAGGAACAAAGAGAAAACAAATAGTAATAGCTTTTAAATCTTTCTAAAGTAAGGAAAAAAAATTAAGCCACATTGACATATTATATATAATAATAGTTTCATATACACAATTATACTTAGGGAACAAGTATGAAATTATGTATATTTTAATTATAGAAGTGTATGTTAGTTAAATCATATTTACTGTTTTCTAAAGCCTTGACTGACAGTGAAGTCAAAAGATTTAGCTGAATATAAGAAATAACAATTGTATTGTATGCCTTGGAAACTAATTTTCTTAAAGCTGTAAGAACGCCATATACACATCCCTATCAATTTATTTATATGAAATGAGTTAATTAGTAAATAAGATTATTATGACATAAAAGATGAACTGCTTTTAAATTTTAAAAGTAAAAGTTATAGATATTTGTTTACTTATTTAAACATTTCTTACTACAATGTTGGAAAGATTATGTTCTAAAGATTTCGTTTTTAATATTATTTTCAAATATTTTTGGTAGGAGGCGCCAGTAAAAAAGCAAAAGCTTATTATTATTTTATTTTTTTTTCCTGTGCTTCGAACCAGGTGTGAAGAAATCCCTACGAGATTTCCTTCTCCCTTCTTCTAGGGGGCAGGCGCTTTTTTAACATTGTTGCATTAAGCTGTCCCCATCCGCTACTCCCAAAGAGTTATTGTTATTATTTCGCTGTCGCTTGTGGCACATTTTCGGTTGGAATTTAATTTGTGTTTTTCGTGTGTCAATAACAATAAACCTTTTTTATTTTATTTATTTTTTTGTGTTCATGCTGAAGAACTAGCGATGTTATTGTATCAAGAAGCGTCCTTTTTAAAAAATATTCTGACACAATAAATATCTTTCAACTATAACTTACACATTGAAGACTAGAATCAGAAGATTTCATGAAATACTTTTAAAACATACAAAGTTAAAGAATTGTTTATTAAACATAAACAATTGTCAATGATTAAAGTAAATTATTATTCTTGAATTTTGCTTTCCAATGTAACCAATATGTTTTTTAATATTATTAGTAAAATTATAAATAAAATATGATTGGAATATAATCCTTAATATAACTTTCGCCCCAAAACTTTGGAAAGGAATGTAGTTACTCCCTTAGTGTTGACTTTAGAAAAAAAGGGCCGCCAGGTGGAAATTTTTCAAAAAGGGGACACTATTTTACTACTAAACACTATATTAAATTTTTTTAAACAGGCCGGGTGAGCAGAATAAAGACAATTTTTGCTATAATGGTCTGAACCGAACTGATAAAAAAATTAAGCAGGCTGACCGACACAATACAACAAATTGGAAATAAACTACGCTGATAAAATAGAAACAATTTTCAATGGACATGACTGGTATGAGAATAAGTACAAATATGCTGCATGAGCTGATGCTAGTTTCACAACATCAATACAGAAACATAATATGTCCATTTTAGAGATTGGCATCGGACAATTAGATGTGTGCGAGTCAGTGTTGAATTTTTTCAGCAGACTCTGGGAGTGCCAAAATCAAGCTTACATTTTCTCTACATACTCGGGCCAGGTCGAGCTATAACTGGACTTAATTAATCACAGGACGTATCAATGCAATTTATTTTGTAAAAATAATAATAGCAATAATGAATTTCAGTTAACAGAATCTTTAAATATGCATTATAATAAATTAGAGAATTTAAAAAAAAAACTAATTTTAGTTTCTTCTATCTTTACAAGAAGAAAGTATTGGATTCATGAAAAATTTTGACTTCTGGTTTTCAATGGATTTATACGTTTTAGAAGATCCTGAACATGATTTGATGGTTTTTAGAAAATGTCTATCACTCTATGAGTCTGACGTTACTTTATAGGTAACTTTAGATAAAGGAAATCATCCATTTATTAAATACAGTTGAAGATCTTTATAACGCAAACCTAAAAACGCAAGGTTGTGCGTTATATAGAATTTTGCATTATATGGATCACATAATTAAATTTACCTTGTAAACATAGCCAGATATGTCTGAAATATATCAAAATACATTAGAATATCTTTATACTGCATCCCTTGTTACCAAGAGTTATCCAAATTAAATAATTTTGCATAATATAGGTCAGACATTGTTAAATTTACTTTATAAACATGATCCACATAAAACTGACCAAATCATCCCTCATATTATACATTTTCAAAAATGTTTATTCTAATAATAGCATTTTTTTCAGTAAAAAGGTCTTAAATTAGGAAATAAAGTTGAACTAATGCATCAAATTTAGTCCTCTAAAGAACAGCAATTTTTTATGATGTGAAAATGCAGGTGCTTTTTAACTGCTAAATTCATTGTTTACATCTGAGAAGTTGTGCGTTATATGGAGAATTGCGTTATAAAGATCTTCTACTGTATTGTGTTAATATTAAAAGTAATTCGTGAAATTTACAGGGAGAGGGGGGGGTGCACCTTCCACTGCTTGGGGGCGCATTCTTTCCTCGGGTTATAAGGGACCTTCAACAGGATTTGGTTCATTCAATTTAGATTACAATTCAGCTACTTTCTGTATTATAAAATCTAACAAAAACATAGCTGTGAAACAAGTTGGAAATTGCTCGTCAAACGTGGCAAATGAGGTGCGTTCGTACTATAACTAGTTTTATAATTATTTTTTGCACCCCATATTGTACTGAATGTATATTTTTTTGCGCTTCATAAGTGCATAGTCTGTAACATCATTAAAATGCACTTACAATAATATTTTCCCCATTCCCCGTAATGTAACGGAAAACTTTTGACTGTCCCTGTAATTAAACTATACATTCGATTTTCATAAAATTTGAAATGGCTCGACAAAAGTTTGTAGCAATTATATATTTAAAATTTCAGACCATTCGGAAGGCTGTAAAATCATTAAAATGCATTTGCAATAATTTTTTCCCATTGGCCATAATGTAACGGAAAACTTTTGGGTGTCCCTGTAATTAAACTATACATCCGATTTTCATAAAATTGGAAATGGCTCAACAAAATTTTGCAGCAATTATATATTAAAAATTTCAGACCATTCGGAAGGCTGTAAAATCATTAAAATGCATTTGCTATAATTTTTTCCCTTTGGCCGTAATGTAACGGAAAACTTTTGGGTATCCCTGTAATTAAACTATACATCCGATTTTCATAAAATTGGAAATGGCTCGACAAAATTTTGCAGCAATTATATATTAAAAATTTCAGATCATTCGGTCGGGTAGTTTTTGCTCTGTTATATGCGGACGGACAGACAGACGGACGGACAGACGGACGGACAGACGGACGGACAGACGGACGGACAGACGGACGGACAGACAGACGGACTGAACGACGACTATAGGTGCTACGTATTTATATAATTACGAACGCACCTAAAAAGGGGAGCCAAGTTCTGTAAAGACAATGGCAAGAAAAGAAGTGATATCTAAGTGGGTGCCAAGTTCAAATAAAATTCACTCAAACTTACCTACTGAAGTATTATAGCATTTTTTAAATTGTTTAGAAAAAAAAAATTATTGATAGCATATTAATAATAAATCTAGAACTTGGCAAGTTTTTACCTACAAGTCATTTATTTTTATTAATGACATTATTATATCTAAACATGCTCCTTCCCCTTGAAGGATGGTGTGATAAAATATATCCCACCTAATTGTAACTGCAAAATGCCACATTGACACTAGAATTCAGGACTAAAAAGTTTAATTTAATTAAATACGTGAAAAGAAGCTTTTACCCATTTTGAAATAAATTTGTTTTTAAATTCTGGTGTGATTGAATCATTTCAGCATGTCACGAATAAAAGCTCTTTGCCCCTGAAGGGTTAAAAAGGGGTGCAGTCTCTAGAGGGATGACCAAGAACAAGAGTAAAGGTAACTGTCTCTTTCTCAGGCCTTGCCTGAGTCCCTCAGGCTATGCCTTCTCAGGCCTCTTTCTCAGGCCTAGTCTGTTTGCATTGAGGTTTCCGAAGGGTGGGTGCTAAAATGATAACCAAAGACAAGCGGGAATGTATTTGTGTATTTATTGGTTTATCAAATCTTTAACATGAGTCATTTGTTTATAATAATAACCATATAATTTTTTTTATAATGACATTGTTGTTAATGATCATCATTTTATTAAGACATGAAATTGATAGACATAGCATTTATCAAAAACTTGCCAAGTTCTAGATTTATTATTAATATGCTATCAATATTTTTTTATTTCTAAACAATTTAAAAAATGCTATAATACTTCAGTAGGTAAGTTTGAGTGAATTTTATTTGAACTTGGCACCCACTTAGATATCACTTCTTTTCTTGCCATTGTCTTTACAGAACTTGGCTCCCCTTTTTTCACAGCTATGTTTTTGTTAGATATCATTACTTTTTGTAAAGTTACAATATGTTTAGACACTTTACTTAATGTTTTTTAATGTGTTTACATGAGACTATTTTATTCACCAAGCAACATTCAATTTTAATTTAAATTTCCTACAACAAACTATTTGGCTGTCAATTTGTGGCAGAAATCTATATTTTAATACTGCTACACTGAATGCATGTTTTGAAATGAAATGTATTGATACGAAATTTTTATTGTTTCTGAAACAACAATTCCTATTAAATTCCTATATTAAATTCTCCTATTAAATTTTCCAATTAAACATCGTATAGCTGGGCCTGCTTTTTTGTACTGGAAGTGAAAAATAAAGTTATGTGCTTATGCCACACTATGTATCATTCATCCATGGGTGCGGGCAAAGAGGCAGTGCAGAGGAAGGACATTACCCCTCCCTGGATTTTTAAATTTAATTAACTAAATAAACTTTTCTCTGATGATTTTGAAAATAACAAGTGGGTAAGTGTGATCACAGATCGTACAGAGGGTTTTGTTTAATATTCCTTTCAAAACACTTTATCCTTTTGAAAAATCTGTTAGTTCCACATTTCGCAACCAGGGGCGCACTCTATTCTAAACAAACCTCTATCCGAACGAAACTCCGTTTTACATACTATCCGTAGATATATTAGTCAAGTGGATTGAGCCCATAGTACCCGAGATAAGTAGGTGCACCTGGCGATAAAAAGTGGAACTAAAATATGTAAGACTATGGTGCATAATATGAAAGAATGGTCAAAGGGGTGTCAGCAAAAGTTGGAAAAGTGCTCCCCAGGTGAAAAGGGCGGATGTTAGAAAAATTGCTTAAAATACACAAGTTAAAGCCCGGAGGAGTAAATAATATAAGACTTTTTGAAAGTTTTATGATTTGTCGTGTGCTCTGACGTATTCAGCTATACGTATGCAAAAAGTCATGTCTCCAACTTAATTAGGGACTCCCTTAGAAAGAATTGCTTAAAATACATATGTGGTAGTTCAAAGGGTTAAGCGTAAGACTTTTTCAAGATTTTATGATTTGTCGCCTAGCCTTAGGTGTTCTGCTATAAGTATGCAAAATTTCAAATCTGCAATTTAATAAGGGGCTCAGTTAGAAAGAATTGCTTAAAATACGCATGTGGAAGTCCAAAGGGTTAAATGTACGACTTTTTCAAAATTTTAGGATTTCCCGTTTGATGTGATGTGTTCAGCTATAAGTATGCAAAATTTCACGCCTCCAACCTAATTAGAGGCTCACTTTGAAAGAATTGTTTAAAATACACATGGGGTAGCCCAAAGGGTTAAATGTACGACTTTTTCAAAATTTTATGATTACTCGTTTGATGTGAGGTGTTCAGCTATAAGTATGCAAAATTTCACGCCTCCAACCTAATTAGGGTTCACTTAGAAAGAATTATTTAAAATACACATGTGGGAGCGCAAAGGGTTAAATGTACAACTTTTTCAAAATTTTATGATTTGTCGTTTGATGTGAGGTGTTCAGCTATAATTATGTACAATTCCACTCCTCCAACTTAATTAGGGGCTCACTTAGAAAGGATTGTTTAAAATACACATATGAGACCACAAAGGGTTAAATTTACAACTTTTTCAAAATTTTATGATTTGTCATTTGATGTGAGGTGTTCAGCTGTAAATATGCAAAATTTCACGCCTCCAACATGTATTGTTTCTGAGAACGGGCTCTGTGACGGACAGAATATCTCAATTTGTTGATTTTCTGTAAGCAAGTAAATCCAGATAAACCCCCAGTAAGTAGATAGGTTTTCAATGGAAGTCTATGGGAATTTGGCGAAATATAAGAGATATCGCCAAAGTGGCGTCACTTTTGGCGACTAATTTTGGTCGCCAAATTTGGCGACATATCGCCATGTTGGCGAGAAACTTGGCGGTATTTGGCGACAGAACAGCGTCCCCTCCTACGGCAAATTAAAATTTCGCCTAATAGACGCAACGGTAAAGTAAAAATGGGCACCCCCAGGTGGGTAATTAATCGATTTTCACAATTTTTTTATTTTTTTCCTTAATTTTATAGTGTAAACGAACTTCGCACCAAATTTGAAGTCTGTAGCTGCAGTAGATATACGAGATCTTTTTGATGAGTGAGTGAGTCAGTCAGTCAGTCAGTCAGTGGTAAAATTATCGGATATCAGACATTTTCAAATGTCATTATCTCGGAAACTAATCATGCGTTATTTATAAAATTTTGGATTTTAGGTAATTAGGGTGGCCTTACTACACATTTCGTATAACAAGTACGTAGGTCTCATAGATTTACAGTTGTAGAGCATTGAAATTAGATGAAAACAGCTCGAAATGGTTCGTGTAAATAACACACGGCTTTGAAATGAAATGTATTGATACGAAATTTTTATTGTTTCTGAAACAACAATTCCTATTAAATTCCTATATTAAATTCTCCTATTAAATTTTCCAATTAAATATCGTATAGCTGGGCCTGCTTTTTTGTACTGGAAGTGAAAAATAATGTTATGTGCTTATGCCACACTATGTATCATTCATCCATGGGTGCGGGCAAAGAGGCAGTGCAGAGGAAGGACATTACCCCTCCCTGGATTTTTAAATTTAATTAACTAAATAAACTTTTCTCTGATGATTTTGAAAATAACAAGTGGGTAAGTGTGATCACAGATCGTACAGAGGGTTTTGTTTAATATTCCTTTCAAAACACTTTATCCTTTTGAAAAATCTGTTAGTTCCACATTTCGCAACCAGGGGCGCACTCTATTCTAAACAAACCTCTATCCGAACGAAACTCCGTTTTACATACTATCCGTAGATATATTAGTCGAGTGGATTGAGCCCATAGTACCCGAGATAAGTAGGTGCACCTGGCGATAAAAAGTGGAACTAAAATATGTAAGACTATGGTGCATAATATGAAAGAATGGTCAAAGGGGTGTCAGCAAAAGTTGGAAAAGTGCTCACCAGGTGAAAAGGGCGGATGTTAGAAAAATTGCTTAAAATACACAAGTTAAAGCCCGGAGGAGTAAATAATATAAGACTTTTTGAAAGTTTTATGATTTGTCGTGTGCTCTGACGTATTCAGCTATACGTATGCAAAAAGTCATGTGTCCAACTTAATTAGGGACTCCCTTAGAAAGAATTGCTTAAAATACATATGTGGTAGTTCAAAGGGTTAAGCGTAAGACTTTTTCAAGATTTTATGATTTGTCGCCTAGCCTTAGGTGTTCTGCTATAAGTATGCAAAATTTCAAATCTGCAATTTAATAAGGGGCTCAGTTAGAAAGAATTGCTTAAAATACGCATGTGGAAGCCCAAAGGGTTAAATGTACGACTTTTTCAAAATTTTAGGATTTCCCGTTTGATGTGATGTGTTCAGCTATAAGTATGCAAAATTTCACGCCTCCAACCTAATTAGAGGCTCACTTTGAAAGAATTGTTTAAAATACACATGGGGTAGCCCAAAGGGTTAAATGTACGACTTTTTCAAAATTTTATGATTACTCGTTTGATGTGAGGTGTTCAGCTATAAGTATGCAAAATTTCACGCCTCCAACCTAATTAGGGTTCACTTAGAAAGAATTATTTAAAATACACATGTGGGAGCGCAAAGGGTTAAATGTACAACTTTTTCAAAATTTTATGATTTGTCGTTTGATGTGAGGTGTTCAGCTATAATTATGTACAATTTCATTCCTCCAACTTAATTAGGGGCTCACTTAGAAAGGATTGTTTAAAATACACATGTGAGACCACAAAGGGTTAAATTTACAACTTTTTCAAAATTTTATGATTTGTCATTTGATGTGAGGTGTTCAGCTGTAAATATGCAAAATTTCACGCCTCCAACATGTATAGTTTCTGAGAACGGGCTCTGTGACGGACAGAATATCTCAATTTGTTGATTTTCTGTAAGCAAGTAAACCCAGATAAACCCCCAGTAAGTAGATAGGTTTTCAATGGAAGTCTATGGGAATTTGGCGAAATATAAGAGATATCGCCAAAGTGGCGTCACTTTTGGCGACTAATTTTGGTCGCCAAATTTGGCGACATATCGCCATGTTGGCGAGAAACTTGGCGGTATTTGGCGACAGAACAGCGTCCCCTCCTACGGCAAATTAAAATTTCGCCTAATAGACGCAACGGTAAAGTAAAAATGGGCACCCCCAGGTGGGTAATTAATCGATTTTCACAATTTTTTTATTTTTTTCCTTAGTTTTATAGTGTAAACGAACTTCGCACCAAATTTGAAGTCTGTAGCTGCAGTAGATATACGAGATCTTTTTGATGAGTGAGTCAGTCAGTCAGTCAGTCAGTGGTAAAATTATCGGATATCAGACATTTTCAAATGTCATTATCTCGGAAACTAATCATGCGTTATTTATAAAATTTTGGATTTTAGGTAATTAGGGTGGCCTTACTACACATTTCGTATAACAAGTACGTAGGTCTCATAGATTTACAGTTGTAGAGCATTGAAATCAGATGAAAACAGCTCGAAATGGTTCGTGTAAATAACACACGGCTATGTCAGGCGAACTTGGCTGACACACTGCCGTGTGTCTAGATTTTATCTTAAGACTTCAGTTGCCAACATTTTTTAACATTAATGGTGCATTAATTTTTCGGGTTCTATGGGATTGCTTGATTACTACGAGAACTGGCACATTCAACTTGGCTTTCGATTATCTCTGGCACATGGGTACTTCCGGTACATACTTGCTTTAAGTTGCGGGGAATGCAGTTCACAGGTTCCTTCTGAAGGAGGTTTGCTGGGAACACACAAGATGCTGCGGAAGATAATGGGGCCCCAAAACTAGGTTCATTTATTTAAAAGATTTTCAAAAGATATAAAATCATACAAACTTGAGTTTTGTTTAAGATTATTATAATGGGCCCCGGGCAACACCGGACATACAATATAGATTCAACTACACAGGGTGTTCCAAAAGTGCTGAAAGATGCTTCATGAAACACACAGGAAATTCAAGAAATGATAAACGATGCTTCACGAGATCTAATGATTCAATTATACTTAAGAGGCTACTTCACTAGTGCTGTAAAAGTAACGACTAAATGAACACCCGTATGTATTCGTTACTTTCAAACACACTACCCATTAGAAAATATTTGTTACTCATTACTCTTTAGAAAACGGATATTAAAAATTATCCTAAGTACTAGTACACATATATTCGATGTATTTTCTAATTTTCTGAGTGGGTTTTTTTTTTTATTATTATAATTAGTTTTAACTGTTCCTTAAAATAATAGATAAAATCTATATGGATGCTTACACTAATTTAACATTTCATAAAATATAAGAAAACTGGGCATTCAAAATACTGCATGTGAAATATATGGTCACAAGACTACAGTAAATATAATTATATACCGTATGTGAGGCCTTTCAAAAATTTGTTACCGTTACATAGACCCATAATAAAATTTTGTATGAAAGCTTTCTGTAACAGAAATCTGTGTAAAAGTGGAATTTTACCTTGAATTGAAATATTCCAAGATCTGATTTCCATAAAAATAATACAATGAAATGCATCTGCTAAGATGAAAAATTTCTCTGAAACAGAATTCCTTAGGGATTTCTCACAATTCTGTCTCCGTAAGTATTACTGTGTATTAAAGAAAAAATAGTAATTGAGTATATTAATAGAAATATTCACTGCTTACTGAAACCAGTAAAACATGACAACTGAACGTGTCTATAACGGAAACTAGCATGAAATCGGTTCTCAAAACATATTTACCTCTGCTCGACATTGCAAAACTTTCTGACACATTCATATACTCAATTAATGCATAAACTCATAAAATTGGCAGTGATGCGAATGATATGGAATCGAATAGCATTTTTTCATTTTTCGATAAGTTCATCGCAGTTCAAGCTATAATCAAGTGCTTTTATATGATGGCCCTTCAATTACTGTCACATCCAGAAATTTGGTTCTAAACACACATTTTCATAGTATATCGTCAAACAAATCTTTTGAATTTAAAGGAAAAAGGGGACACTAATCCATTTCTTAATTTCTGATCAAAAGTGCTTACAGATTTTTTGCAAATATGAGTAAAAAGCAATGATTTAAAAAGTTATATTTCATAAAAATACTTTATCATTCCTTAAATGCAGCTACTATGAATATTTTATTCTGTTATAAGCTTCAGTTTTTTTTACAGTAAAATTATGAGCAATCTTAATAGATTAAATGCATAATTAATACGAAATTAATCTAATTAAAATATTAAATGATAAACACATCCTGTCTCTTTATTGCTTGGATCCATGCTTCCTTTTTTTAAATGCATTCATAAAACCTCTTGGCAAAAAAAATAATAATAATAATAATAATTATTCTCTCCATGTTTGACAAAAGCATATAACACTTCATATCTGAGAAATAAAAAAGAAAAGTGCCCTTTAAACTGATGGCATTGAGCTCACATGCCATTGACATTAATTGTATATTATACTCTTATTTCAAAGAATAATGCCCCTCGAAAAATAAATTAAGGGGGGATTACCTCCCTCCCATTTCCCCTCTTTATACTTAACCAATGATCCTCCAAATGTCATCAGGGAAGCGCCTTATCAAAATAAACCGGTATACCAAATTTGAAGCAAATCGGATAGAAAAAAATATTTATCTTAATTAAGTGGGTATTAGTCTCCCGTTCCACCCTTTATATTTAACCAATGAACTTCCAAATCTAATCAGGAAGCGCCTTATCAGAATTAACCGGTATACCGAATTTGAAGGAAAGCTGATAATTTTGCATGGAAAACCCATTTATCTAAGTTAAGGGGGTATTAGACCCCTGTTCCCTCCCCTTTATACTTAACCAATCAACCACCAAAACTAATCAGGGAAGCGCCATATCAGAATGCACCTAGAAAAAAAAATTGAAGCAAATCAGATATTTCTATCAAGAGTTATCGCGTTACGTACATACAGAACCGGCGGGCACATTATCTCTCGGGCTTTGATAGCCTGTGAGCTAAAAAGTACAATTTCTGAAAGAAAAAACGATCTCATAGTAATCGTTCTTCTAAAAGCAGTTTGTTCTGCTATTGACCATGTGACTTCAAAATCTTCCTTCCAAAATTATTCACACGGACATTTTCGGCAGATAAACGAGTGCTGAAGCAAAGCCACTGAAGTAACGAAACGATTAAATGAATACCCATATGGGACACTAATACGGGAACAACTGATTTCCGAACACAAATTCACATCTTTTTGCATCAGACAATGCGGCTCCGTTCATGAATCACGAAATGAATGTAACGTTTGAAGTTTGTTTCTAAGTTCTGCAGTAACGACTCATATTCCGAACTAATGATTTGGTACTTCATACCAGAGAGATTACCCGTTACTCAGTAACGAATACATGCGGTTTGCAATGCCTCTATACTTCACTCATGCAAAAAAAGTGTTCAGAAATCTGTTAATCCTATGGGAGAAATTTTTTAGAATATCTTGTTTGGATTTTCACATTTTAATTTTAATTTGTTTTGTTTTTTGCATTGGATAGCTGAGGTTGATCTCTACAAAGACTGCTTTTTACTTTCGATTTTGTTTACAGGTTTTTATTTTTTAATTAGAATACTTGTCCTTTCCGGACTGGTTTTGAAAGTGGAAGTATCCTCATAAAAAGAATAAAATATATAGACAATTGAAAAGTAAAACATTGCCTTTGAGGAGATCAACTTCAGCTATCCAATGCAAAAAAAAAAATAAAATAAAAAATAAAATAAAATAAATATTGAAATGCAAGAGATATTTTTAATAATTTCTCCCATAGGATTAACATTAGCAAGTGGGTGTTTTCATATGAATGAAATAGCCCGGAAGATGAAATTAAAGACTACGAAGCTCGCAGAAAAATGTGTTCATCCCATAAAATGTAAAAGAGTTAAATGATGAATATGTTATATGTATGGATGCCTGACATCTATCATGCAAGCAAATAAATCTACAATTTTTAACTAAACACTAGGACTACACAAAGCCTCAATATCTCCATTCCTGGCAAAAAATCCAGAGAATCAAAATAACGATAAGGCTAATTGTACAAAATCCGGTATTACCAAAAGATGTGCAACCCCCAAACGGACAGCAACAGTAATCAACCGAATGACTAGGAAGAGTCCCAACTGATCCTAGACTTATATTTTACCCAGATCATGTTTTGGCTAACCCGACTTTAAAAGAACATATTGAAAAATGTTATTGCATGTTCAAAAGATGTACGTATTTACCGTATCTTTTATAGAATTTCTTATTAAATTAACCGAGTATCCTGCACATTTTTTTTTTAAGGGAATAACATAGAAAAGTACATAGACATGACGCTCGACATTGTTTTTAAAGCTATCCAGATGTATTTTAAGAATCATTGCAAGTGCGAAAACTCAGGTGACCAGATTGATAGTGCGACAGATGACAGGGATGATCTATCTGAATTTGAGTTAGAAAAGCTTCGAGATAGTTCACGTGATGCGCTGCTTAGGTATTTTCTCACCGAAGACGAAATGCGTGCGTATGAGGCTAGAAAACAATTGTGCTGGGAAGCCGTGGACCCTTTAAAATGCAAAAAAGAACTAGATGCAGAATACAGCAAAATTATTGAAAGTCGACAGTTGGGGCACAAAGTACCTGATATAACTAAAGATCTGTTTAAAGCAGGTCTTTCATCATTGATTTACTTTATACAAGAGTTTTCTTCACATGCAGGTTTCGAGGAAATCCAATGTACAGTAGACCTGCAAAATAACTCTACTTGAATTCGAATTCCTGCTAAAATTTTGTGTATTGGTGAACCTTGCATGATATCGAACCAAAAAAGACTCAAAGCATAAAAAAAGTCCTCAAGAATGGAGGAAGGTGAAGAGCGATCCCCAATGCCCTTTGAAATATTTGAAAATACTCTGGAAAATTTTAATATGTGAAAAATATTAACCTCCAAAAAGAAAAAAAAATTAAACTATACTTACTTGTATTTTTTTTGGTTTCTTGAGTAATTTGTTATTCTTTGTAATTGTAAATTTAGCAAGACCAAGGGGATCATCCCGAGTGAGTGGCCAGACATGTTGTCAGGCGCTACCCGCTCTAGATTCTCTCCAGGCTGTTGCCTTTTATTTACAATATTTTACATTTTGAATTTACATGCTGAGTAATCCTTGTTTTGACAGTCGGTGCATACACTGCAGGCAATCACTTTTTTATGTTCTTTATGAGAAGGAAACAGGTTCCTCTGATAGGCTCTAGGTGAAGAAATGGCTGGGATGCACATCCATGCAACCTGCCGAGGCCCCCAAAATGACATCCTCGCTGTTCTCCTGCGTTAAGTCCATTTCTAGCTGGTAAAGGAGTTGATGGTGTACCGGTGGAGGGCTTGGTGGGGTGTTGGGTACCAATACTTTCATCTGAGAGCATTCATCGTCTGAACTAACCGAGGATGTTATTTTGGCACACTGTACAGTTCCGATGTTTTTTCTGAAATCCTAGAAATAGAAAAAAAATTAAGTAAAATAAAATAAAAAGTTATACTACTTAAAAATAAATATACTTTTCAAACTGGCCGAGAGCTCATCCTTAAATAAATCTCTAAGATAGTTGGTCTTCGATATCAAATTTTAATCCCAATAGTTCACATACTAAAAAAAAAAAAAATTAATGTATACGTACCTTGTTGAACCAATAGTTGAAAAATAATGTTAAAAGGAAATTATTACTTACGTATAACAAGAGCCTTCTTATCAAAACGGACTTGCTCAAAATCCAGAAGATGGTGCTCAAAGAATTAGTTATTTGGTATAAATTTAAAAAGCTGGATTCTGACAGAGACACATTTGTACATATCAGAATTAAAGTGCTCCTCATTAGTTGTTAGGATCCCCGGAGGAAAAAGGACAAGAAGTGGATCTTTCTTTTTTTTTCCGAGAGAGAGAAACGCAGTGATCACCATCCAGCATCTCTCTCATACATCTATCTATATTACGAAAACCCGTGGAGGTAACATCGTCTAGATGCTCAAACCGTTGACCGGTAAGTCTGTCCCAGCTGAAATGTTAATCTATTATCTTCATTTGTATTAACATTTATAGGAATCCCATTAAAAAGTTCTACTATAGCCGAAGCAAAAGTTGTTTTACCCGAATTTACTGGACCCTGAAGCACGACCCATCTTTTTTTTGGGTTCCCCAATTTGATAAGCCTGGAATACTTTAGTTAACAAATTTTTTAATTTAAACTCCCCATGCCATCTTTTAGTCAATTCAGCTAGGATAACATAGTCGTCCTGTTTGGTTTGTGGGGTCATTACGTCACCCCACCAGGGATAGATTTCTCGAAGTTGTGTTATTAGATAATCTGTATTAGTAGTCCTGTTAGTAATTTCTGAAATATATGAATGCACAACCCTCGATGCTGCTGTCTATCGGCCATCGTAACAAAAACTCGCGATTTTTCGTAATGTCTCTGGGAAATGTCGGTGTCAAGCTTTGATTTGCCAGAAAGATTTTTAAAAATTTCTGAATATAACGTTAGTGTGTTAGGATTTGTTATGTTTTTTTCTACAGCATAATCAGTAAACAGTTCAAAATTAAAAGGGGTTTTTTCTATTTTCTGAAATTGAATAGTATAAGTTAGTTCTTCAGTAGCATGCAAAAATTTAAAAAGTTCTCGGGTATCAGTTAAATAAGTTAGTAGCAAAGGTGTGTTTACGATAATTTTAGAAGCTTCTAAACCTTCCTGAATAGTTTCTTTTTTAGTTGCAAGCATCATTTCCACAACACAAAAACCCACTTATTCGCATTTACCAAGATACTTTCCAAAATAACTACATTTGAGCATTTTAGTAGCAAAAAATTGGGTGATCAGTTCAAGTTTAGATAAGAAAAAAGCCAAAAAGAAGAATTTTCCTGCCCGGTTATTAGCGCCTGTGTGCTCAAATGCGTTAATAAACCGGGGTTTTTCAATAATCCATGGTCCGTATAATGGTAAACAAACATATTGAAACTTATGAATGAAATAGCATGTTAGTGAAGGTAAGAAAAGTTTAATTTACTGTAAATAAATGGTAATTTTCTTCTCATTTAGCAATCAAATAGAATGAATCATTTATATTTTGTATTTCCATACTATAATTAACATTTTTCTTTAATCAGGAAAAAAAAAAAAGGATAAAATAGTCACATTTTTAGGATTATCATATAAAAAGGGATACATTACCATTTATAAACATCTTCATCTATTTCCTAATGTAAATAGTCTGATATTTAATTTGTTTATTACTCTACAACTATTTCCTTAACATAAGCTGATTAATAATAAATATAGTAAATTAGAATATTCTAGATTTAATTTGTGGTACAGGATACAGTGAGAAAAAATCATTCATACACATGGTCTGTTTATATATTTATATAAGGATAAGGGCAAACATATATATTGAAATTTATGAATGAAGTAGCTTGTTTGTTGGTAAGAAAAACTTTATTTACTGTAAATAAATAACTTTCTACTCATTTATCAAATAGAATGAAGCATTTAATAAAGATTAATATTTGACAATTTTGTTATTCTTTTTTCAAAACAAGATAAAATAATGGTACTTTTAGGCTTATCATATAAAAAAGGTATTTTTAAGATAGCCTATTTTAGAATGTAACTAGTTTGATATTTTATTTAATTATTATTCAAACTATTTCTTTGGCATAAGCTGACTAAAAATAAATTTAATTTAATAAATTGGAATAGTGTAGATTTAACTTATGGTAGATACAATGAGAAAAATTTATTCATACACATGATCAGTTTATATGCTATGCTAATGGTAATCAAACATGTTGAAATTTATGAATGAAATAGGTTGATTGTGTAGGTAAGAAAAACTATTTACTTGTATATAAATAACTTTATTCATTTATATCAATCAAATAGAATGAAACATTTAATAAAGATTAATATTTTGTTGAACTTTTAATCTATTTTTCAAAACGAGGATAAAATAATGGCACTTTTAGGCTTATCATATAATAAGTTACATTTTTAAAATAATGTTAGCCTACTTTATAATGTTAACTAGTTTGATATTTTATTTATTTATTACTCAAAAATTATTTCCTTGACATAAGCTGGCTAAAAATAAATTTAATTTAATAAATTAGAATAGTGTACATTTAACTTATGGTGAGAAAAATATATGCACATGGTCAGTTTTATGCTAATGGTAAACATATTGAAATTTATGAATGAAATGTTGATTGTGTAGGTAAGAAAAACTATTTACTTCTAAATAAATAACTTTCTTCATTTATCAATCAAATAGAATGAAACATTTAATAAAGATTAATATTTTGTTAAACTTTTAATCAATTTTTCAAAACAAAACTGCAGCATAATGGCACTTTTAGGCTTACATAAAAAGTTACATTTTTAAAATAATGTTAGCCTATTTTATTTGTAAGTAGTGTGATATTTTATTTATTACTCAAACTATTTCCTGGATTTCAGCTAACTAAAAATAAATTTAATTTAATAAATTAGAATATAAAACTTATGGTACAGTGAGAAAAATATATTCATACACATGATCAGTTTATATGTTAATAAACAAACATTGAAATTTATGAATGAAATAGGTTGTCTAAGTAAGGAAAACTTTATAAATAAATGATTAGCTTTCTTTTCAATTATCAATCATAATCAAATAGAATGAAACATTTATAAACATTAATATTTTGCATTATTATTATTATTCCTTTCTCAAAGCAACAAAACAAAACTGCAGTATAAAACTATACTTTCAGGCTTATAATATAAACAGTTACATTTTTAAAATAATGTGAACGTATTTTATAATGTAACTAGTCTAATTTTTTTTTTTTTTTTTTTTGTAAAATCACCATCAATCAAGAATGTACAAGTCAAAATTAACTTTTTTACTCACTGGCCAGTACATGATTTTTTTTTTCCATTAGCCAGATTTTTTATGCACTGGCCAGTAACAAATTTACAAATGTTCGATTTAAAAAAAAAGTGCTTTTCGTTACTGTTATACCTTTCATCGCATCAGGCAAAGACATTCACGAGCTAAAATCTATGGGAAGGTTCTTTTCCAATATCACATTTGCATTTCAATATTTTCAAATAATTTTGTTCCCATTGAATAGCTGAGGTTGATCCCTACATTATCCCCTATTTTACTTTAAGTGCATTTTTATGATGACACTTTTACTTTTGGAAATGGTTCCAAAAGTGAAAATAATATTTAAAAATGTATGCAGCCAAAAGAAAAAAAAAAGTAAAAAAGGGCAAATGTAGGGATCAATCCCAGCTATCCAATTAAAATTATTTAAATGTAAATGAGATATTAGAGAAGAACCTTCCCATAGGTTTAACATTAGCTAGCAACGCAAGTATCTTTGTGGGACGGGAGCCTTAAAATCATGACTTACTAACATCCTTTATTTACCCTTTGACAAGATTACACTCGACATAAAAAACTGGCATTTACTGCAGTCAAATTATAAGTGAAACTATATTTAAAGATATGCTGATATATTGTATTTAAAGATATGCTGATATGTTATATAAACGAAAAATGGATTTTTGAAATTAGAATATACTTTAATTTAAAAAATGATTTCACATCATGGATTTTTACTTAGTAGAATCTATTATTACAATTGACGAGTGTCAAGTGGCAACTTAAATTTGCACAGTTGTTGCAATAAAGTCAATCTCCAAATTTTCAGTATTACTCGCTGATTGGCGAGTGCTAATTTTTTCTTGTACAATAATGCAGTTATTTTTCACAAATTTTTTTATAGTTTATATATAATAAAATCTGATGTTTAAGGGAAACAGCTATATAAATTTTCATCATCAACAATTTCAAATTTCACAAAGAAAAAATTCTCCTTGACTTTCAATGTTTATTACTCACCCCCACCCTCTCAACTTCATTCATGAAACTTTTTTTAGTCAATGACCATTTTGTTTTTGTACTTATAAAAATATCATTTTACCCCTTCAAATAAAGTCAATGAATATTTCCACTTAAAAAAAAAACCCTTAATTATATGTGTTATAGACACAAATTACAATGTTGATGTTGTCTTGCCAACAGAATTGGAACTGTACACTGGATAAAGGGTAAAACTGCCACACCCCACCCCCTTTAAGAAATCTGTTTCACAAGATTATAAGCCATGGCCATAGATCTCCCACTCCCGAATAAAATTTTGTCTGGGGTACAGATTTTGGCCCTTGAAAACCTAAACATTTATGTAACTGAATCTTCTCTTATAAAAGGTTGTGCCCCCTAATATGCAGGATGTTTCTAAATTAATGGAACAAACTTTCAAGCATAACTACACCTGAAAAATTTTTTGTACATAAAACCAGACCACAATATATTTATTTCAAGAATAAGATAGTGTACCTCGCTGAATTCAACCTTTCGTTCACAGCTTTTACAATATTGAAGATTTTTATCAGATTAGTTTTGTATAAATGTGATAACATCATTGGAAGTGTGAAATTTCGATAAGTGACACAGCATGTACTGCAAAGTTTAGGTGTATATTTTTAATAACCACATACATATCATTTACAATGTAAAGAATAAAATTTTCAGTTAAGGGGGTTGGTCACTCAGCTTCCAATTTCCCCTCACTAATGTAAAGTCTATGGGCATTGCATGCATTCGTCTATTTAAAATATCTCCTCGGGAAATTAATATTTTTAACTTCTATTTTAGTGTACCCTTCCTAAGATGTCTCTTTTTACCTTAGTTCTCAAAATATTTCTAAAGTATAGGCTTAATTTTATATGAAGTGTTAAAATTTTACTCATAGTTTGCCCGCTTTTAACACATAAAATATTAAATTCAGCATAGATTTTAGAAATATTTTGAAAACTAAGGAAAAAAAAAATTCTTTAAGAAGAGTATACAGAAAAAAAGATGTTAAAAATAGGAATTTCGCGGAGAAAATAATTTAAATATATGAATGCATCAAAAGTCCACAGACTTAACATTACGGAGGAGAATTCCAAAGCTGAGTGACCAGCCACTTTAAGATTCAGATTTTAAAAAAAATCAAAATGGTCATTTTGATTAGTTTATTAGATACTGGGTTAAAAAAATGTGTTGGTAAAGCAGAATATCATTTCATAAATGAAAAAAATTATACTAGGCTCATTAAATCTTCTAAGCAATCATCAGTTACTGAATCAGAGGTGGAAAAAGTATTATAGTATATTTATATACAAGCTGTTTTATTATTCTTAATTATTTACCAGATAGCATTTTTTGCTTTTTAAAGCCTTTTTTCAACCATGCTACGTAAATGTTTGAATGCTTTTTAAAGGCTTTGCATGAAAAGTTTGTAAATGTTTTGTAAAGGATTGAAAAAGGTTCCTAGTTGACGCTATCTGATGGAGTTTGTAGGTGTTTCATGATAAGCATGTGAAAAGGAAGAAACGAAAGGGTAGTTACAGGAGTTGCAATCAAAGATTGATGAAAGGCTTTTATTACAAGCATGCATAAAAAAATGAAAATGAGGTTTTTATAAATCATAAAATCTTATTTGATAGAAAAATGAGATAAATAACTCAACTTAGGATTTTTCTGAGCTGAGCATATTTTTTATTTTTGTTGTTTGTTTGTTCCTGTGGAAAATTAAATTTTAGTCAAATATTATCTATACATTAAAAAATACTGGTTTTTATTAGTCCACATGTTTATCAAATTGCTTATTTTAATTAATATGTTCATTTTTTACCTTGAAAGAAATTCTTACATCCCTGTCTTTTACTATGTATGTATAAAATATATGTTTAATTTTTATCAATTCGCTACATTATTAGATCCTATTTTAATAATAAAAAAAGCTTAATAATGTTAAGAGGCTACTTCACTCACACAGAAACACCTGATTGCTAATGTTAATCCGCTGGGAGATTTTTTTTTTTAATATCTCGCTTGCATTTTTTTTTTTTTTTTTTTTTTTTTTTTTTTTTTTTTTGCATTGCATACCTGCAGTTTTGATACAAAGGCCATTTTTCGACTTTGTTTTACAAGGTTTTTTTGCTTATTAGGATATATTCAGAACTGCTTTCGAAAGCAAAAATACTCTAGTAAAAAAAAAAAAAAAAAAAAAAAAAAAAAAAACATTGCAAACAAAACTGAAAACTTAAAAAAAAAAGGGTGTTTGTACAGATTGACCACAAGTAACAAATAATAAAATTTACAATATTGAAATGCAAACGAGATATTTAGAAAAATTCTCCAATAGGATTAACATTAGCATGCAAGTGTCTACGCATGAGGGATGTGTAATACCATTAAAAAAAAAAAATTCTTAAGGAAAAACACTTTCATTTGAATAAAAACCATTCCAAGTAAAATTTTAATTAATTATCAGCAGTGAAATTATTGAAGATTAAATACGTGAAATTTTTTACATTGCTAACTCGGCGCAAATCAACAGTGCATTGCAGCACTATTTCAGGGATCCGGGTTCGATATTTTTCACTCTGTTTATGTACGCTTAGTTAGCAACTTGAAAAATTTCACGTATTTAGTATTAAAAAATCATTCTTATACACATAGGCATAGTCTTGAAAATTATTGGTAACTTAAAATTAAAAAAAGCAAAGGGATTTTTTTTTTTTTGTCATTTATCCTTTAACAAAAGAAACAGGAGAAATTCAATAAAATAAAAAAACTAAAAGCTTTTTTATATTAGAGGGTAAGAAAAAGTATTTAAAATGTTACAGGGACTTGAGAACATACAACTCTATGTCTATGCTTATACATAGTAAATTTAATTATACTTTCAGTTACTTACCTTTTGAATCCAGTTCACTATTCAGGATCAGATAATTTTTTATTGTATACATATATAATGAAATCTGTGTTTACCTACAATAAATAGCACATCAAATATGTGGAATTCCAATATAGTGTACATTTAATGACTGTAGAAGATTGTATATTTTTATATTACTACTTCATTAAATTTTTTAATTCTTTCATTTATTAAACTTATTTCTTAGAATTTTCAATTATTATTTAGAGAATATTGTCAGATTTATAAAATAAATCCTCCATAGGATTCTGATTGATGACCACGGGAATATATTTAGTCTTTTCTCTGAAAATTGTTTAATGATGCAAAATGCAAAAGAATTTTCTTTTACAAATTCAATGATCTTTCCAGCATTTTTACATAAAAGTAGTAATTTCTTGCTTGCTTAACAATGTAAATTACATATTACAATAAGACAAATTTTAAAAATCATCTGCCTTCCTCCCTTCTCCAATGTTTTTCTTTTACCAGAGAAATATTATCCTATGTACAACAGAACAAATACTAAACAAAATTATTTTTTTTAGTTTTTTAAAGTATAATTTAACTCACTTAAATTGTTCTTTTTCTGATTGTAATTATTTTTAATAACTTAAGACTGAAGCAATGAAAAATATTTCTCAGTATCAAGGAAATAGTCTCGAAAACAAATGAAACATCATTCAGTTTATAAAATTCTATTTATTTACATATAAAGAATTAATATAGTAATTTATTTACATATAAAGAATTGATATAATTAACAGGAACTTCATTAAATTTTTCTTCTTGATTCATTCTTTTCTCTCTAGAAAAAAATAAAATTATAAACACACAAATTACATACGTATAGTAAAAGTAAATAAAGTACAGTGTGACCTCAAAAATCCAGCACCAAAGTCATCTCGCCGCTTTTTTTTTTTTTTTTTACACTTCCACCTTATAGGAGAAAGAAAAATAATAAATCGTTAAACAATTAAAAATTTCGAGATTGAAAGTGATGGATTGGCTGACAGTGAGATCGCAGATGCTATGCTAAATTGAATCCCTTCTGAGTACAGAAGAAAAGGTATCAGTGGAAAAATGCTTAAATTTGACTGGAAAACTAACATCTGCTTTAGATAAATAAGACTGTATTTTCAAAATCAATATTCTACATTTGTGTAAAATTAAAACTTGTTAAAAAACTGTTCAAAGAATTGAAGCAAATAAAATTGACATCGATGTTTAGGAAATTACACGAGAAGAAATGATATATATTAGATTTTTTTTTTTTTGTAACATAGAAAATGTGAATAGAAACTTTTAATTTTAATATTTTTTAAAATATTTAATTTTCTAATTTTCTCAAAGACTATTACTTGGGTATGAATTAAATTATGAATAACGGCACCATTAAGACTATTAAAAGTATTTTTGAAGTCAGAAATTCGGCATCGTCATGGTCCTGACAATGCCGGATTTTCGAGGTTATACTGTACACAATAGAGAGTGACACAGACAGAATCTTCATCTGAGATTGTTACTCATAAAATGAACATTTTGATTTTGTGACACACACACACACAAAAAAAAAAATTCCATACATAATGAAAAGCACAAATAACCATAATAAATCTAGCCTTTATGTGTTTAAAGGTTTCATAAAAGAGCATTTTCTTATATCTTCAGATGATGGGGAAAAAAAAAAGAGAAGAGAGTGAGAAAGAGTAATAATTAGTGAAATAGGTGAAAAAAAAAAAAAAAGATTATATTCTATCAGCAGAGGGTATACACTAAAGAGTAAACACTATAGCTACAAACAGCATGGTTCAGTGATATATATAAATGGATACATATCCGATATTTATTTTCAAAATATCATGAAGTTTGATATTTATTTTCAAAATATTGTGTATATTTTCAGTCGAGCAAGAGTAAATGGATTTTTCGACTTTGTCGTTCTGTAGATAAAGAACTTTTGCTCTGGCAATATGACAATTTTAGCCCCCCCCCCCCACACACACACACACACTTAAAAACAGTAAAGTACCAGTTATACGTCTTTCAGGAAACCTTTCTAAAACGATGCATAACTGAGAAAGGCGTATAATCGAAATTTTAGTCGGCTAAGGTGCAAAATCTTTGACTGTAGAAATACAATGCTGCAATCGCACAAATTGAATTTTGATACCATTTTTGATTGTTTTAAATACATTATATATTGAAAAAAAGTTAGCCCTTTGCACTCGAGGACTCCGGAGCGGAGCCATTTAAAATTTGTCTTCAAACTTGAGGGCTCCGCTATGGAGACAATAAAAATAATTTTGTGATACCTGCAGGGTTCGTTGATATATATCAATGGATATATTTCATGATACATATATCCGATATTTATTTTTAAAATATCAAGATTTTTGATATTTTCTATATTTTCAAATTCTTGATATTTATTTTCAAAATATCAAGATGTTTGATATTTTGTATATTTGATATTTATTTTTAAAATATCAATGTGTAAGATAATTTTGATATTTTTTCAGTCAAAACAAGTGTAAATGAAATTTTCAACTGTTATTGACTATGCCATTCTGTAGATAAAAAACTTTGTCTCTGGCAGTGACTTTTCTAGGCAAAGAATACAAGAAAATTTTTTTACAAATATCTTTTCTAAGCTTTATGTTTGAAACTTTTATTTTTAAATGTAGAACTAATGATTATGAGAGACAATTAATTCAGAACAGCCATTGAAAGAGAAACTGTAATTTACATAATTAATCTTATATGCAGCATTATTAGAAAGGAATTTTCTGATTGTGGTTTAATTGAGTCTAAACTGTACTATAGGTTAGGGAATAAACAATAAGACAAGCTTACATTTATGTTAAAATTCTTCAATTAAAAAAAAAATAATTTGTATTTAAAATTTTATTTTATAAAATATAAAACTTTCTCGATACTTGATACAAATCCTATAGTTTATATACATATGCAAAATGTATGCAAATATATATGCAAATTGTATCTGTTTTCAAATAGTACATTTTCAATTTTGTTCTAAGTAAAAAAAAAAAAAGAGAGAGAAATGCATTTTAGAACACTATTGTTTAAGTTTTGTATGTTAATTGCAATATGTATCACAATTTACGATTACAAAATGTAATAATTTTATAATTTTTAGGTTTTTTTATATATCATAACATTTGTATTTGTATTCATAAAGAATTAAAAAAATAATAAGATATAACTAAAATCACTTTGAGTTGCTGGTAATACAAATGAAAAAAACCTTTGAGTGCAAAGGGTTAAAATATTAAAAAAAATAAAATAATTTCTAAAACTGAAAAATAAAAGTGAGAATTATCAAACCTTTTATATCAGTTGCATACCTTGTTAATTAAACTAATTTTTAATCATCGTCTGACATGCCGATTTACTTTAAAGACTTAAGCAAAGCATTATTTCAAGAATCAGAAGTAAATTTGCTTCATATACTTTTTATACTTTCTGTATATTAGTAAAATATAGTAGTATAGGCTTGTTTGCGCGTAGATGTAATAGTTTTTCTATTTATTGAACATCATACTGTATATTATTCATAATTTAAACTATGCCTAAAAGTAGAACTTTTGTTTATACAAGAAGTTTAACATAAAAGAAGGTAGAAGGAGGAATGGGACATGTTTAATTCTTTCTTTTTAATAAGATGAATGTAAATTGCTAATATGCAAATATTTTTAGAAGGTAATATATTAATTATAACATTATAAATATATTCATTTACTTCAAAACATAAATAAATTGAACTGATGATTTTTTAATGCTATCTCTGATTGACAATCCTGAATTTTCCTTCCAGTGATGAAGGTACTGAAATTTGATATTGTAGCACAGACATCAACCTACAATCTTTGTTAGACTGTATATATGGCCAACAATAGACTATTTGCCCCTTATCATACATTGTTTTATAGCTGTCCCATACCTCCCTGTTAGTGGGAAGGTATGGGACACATTTTGAAATTTATAATTTCTTTATAAAATTGTTTCTGCAAATTATGTTTCTATATTATTCAAGGACATTAGAGAGTGTTTCATTTTGTATTCTAAATATCAAAATTTTGTTTATGTGTCAAATAAAGTTGATTTTCTTATTTTTGTAAAAAGCATCACATTCCTCCCCACTCTCCCCTCAAGGTCAAGTAAGTAATAATGAATGTATAATTAAATATGCATAATAAAGATGAGATACATTTTCCAGGAATTATTCAATGGAACTTTCCTCATAAAGGTATATTAATTCACATCAAAGTCGTAAAGTAAGGAAGTTTTATTTCAGGTTTAGCCAGTCTTAATAATAATAAAAGCTTGATTAATACATACCGGGTGTCCCAAAAAGGACTGACTGATTTTAAAATTCAATAACTTGCAAACGGTGACAGATATTTAAAAAATTCTTGCAGGAGGGTTATGCATAAGGTCAAAAGTTTTTTTTACAGTGATTTTCAATTTTAGTTCGAATTACAAACAATAGATGGCGCTGCGATCAATAGACGCTGAATTCAGGCTCGATTTTTGGTACTTCGTGGCCCGGATAATACATTTCCATCTCCTTTTTCAGCATGGAACAAGAGAAAGGACCAGAAATCGAGCCTGTATTTAGCGACTATTGCTTACAGCGCCATCTATTGTTTGTAATTCGAACTAAAATCGAAAATCACTGTAATAAAACTTATGACCTTATGCATAACCCTCCTGCAAGAATTTTTTAAATATCTGCCACCGTTTGCAAGTTATAGAATTTTAAAATCAGTCAGTCCTTTTTGGGACACCCGGTAAATATATTTGATAAAAAGATTGTGATTACCAATTATCAGCAATATCTTGATTTTTTTCAGAAATAAATTTATACTTTCTTCACAAAAAAACAATGAGTTCAGTCATATATCGAGAATCATATACAGTAGACTCCCTCAAATCCGCACAGCTTGGGACCAGTGGTTGTGCGGAATTTAGAATTTTGCACATTTCTGATCATTACTTTGTTTACATTTTTTAAACAGTAATTTGAATGTAATAATGCATTCAAAATTATACATAATGCTTGCAATATGGTAAAATATTAAAATAATTAAGTAAAGTAATAAACTACAATGATGAAAAGTAAGATAATTTTGAAAATGATTAAAATATTGAAAGTAAAGGTCAAGTAAATGATCAATAATGTATAATTAAATATGCATAATAAAGGTAAGATACATTTTCCTTGAATTATTCAATGAAATTTTACTCATAAAGGTAACCTATTGATTCAAATCAAAATCATAAAGTAAAAAAGTTTTACTTAAAGTATCTTAAAGTAAAAAGTTTTAAAAAAAATGGGTTGCTCATGGAGGGAGTTCAAATGGGATGGTCTCTGAATGGAGGTAAAATTAGTATTGAGCCTATGGGAATAAATTTTGTTCCATGAAAAAAAATGATTGGTCAAGGAGGTGGTCGCATAGGGAGGTTTCACTATATATATGTGTGTGTGTAAATATATGTATATATTTAACACTGGCGTACAGTTACAGAAAAGTACAAACTTTCATAGGAAAAAGAAAACATTCGTACCATTGAGCATGAACTCACAAAAACAAATTTTGTTAAAATATATAATAACCAACCTGTTAATTTAGAAGCTACTGTCTGTTCCACTTCTTGCTGGGCAATTTTAGATTTTAATTAAAATAATAAAACTTTGTAAAAAATCACCATAAAATTAAAACAAAACACAGGACGCGTTTCGAGCTAAAAACATAACAGCTCGTCATCAGCTAAGCATACACGTGTCCGAAAACGAACAAGTTCAAAAATGAACTGAAGAAAAAGAATGTTGCGAAGAATGCGACAGATGGCGCAACATTTTCAACACACTTCCCTTTTGCATATCCCTCTATCAGGTAGCACCATCTGTCGCATTCTTCGCAACATTCTTTTTCTTCAGTTCATTTTTGAACTTGTTCGTTTTCGGACACGTGTATGCTTAGCTGATGACGAGCTGTTATGTTTTTAGCTCGAAACGCGTCCTGTGTTTTGTTTTAATTTTATGGTGATTTTTTACAAAGTTTTATTATTTTAATTGCTTCATATCGCCAGTTTTCGGTGCTGTTTCGCCAATTTTAGATTTTGTACCCTGTTAGGACTTTGTTCGAACATCATCTGTAATTTTCTCAACATGCTAGCAACCATGACTTCAGCATTTTTACCAGATGATGTCATTAGTTCTTGAAACTAAAAAATAAAACATAAAATAATAATAATGAAGAAAAAACTTTTAAACCCTTCATGACAAGCCTCCCTTGTACCGCTATTTTCAAATAGTGACTTTTTCCTTATTTAATAAATTTATATTAAATAAGTAAAAATGGTACTTTTTAGTTAGCCGGGCGCCAGTGTTATGTATACAAGTATATATAACACTGGCGCCCGGCTAACCGAAAAGTACCGTAAAAATTACCATTCTGATATAGTAATAGTTACAAGGACTGTGTACACACTTAATATCACACATATGTTGTCATGAAGGGCTTAACATTACAATACATTTTGTAATGTATTTTTGTGCCAATTTATATTTATTATTTATTATCAACTACACCGGTAGCAGAAAGTTAGAGATGGGAGTCGCAGATTTTCTTTTTTCGTTTGCAGGTTATTTTTCTATTGAACTCTTATTTCGCTTTATATTATGTTTGGCTCTTTCTTACTTAATACAAAAACTTAAGATTATTATTAGTAAAATTAATAAAATGCATAATAACATTTTTAAAAAATGTGATCGTTTGATTAACACTTCGATTGTAAAACTTGCAACCTGTCAAACCTGTTTTACCTGCAGATTATTTTCTGCCTCTGAAGTATCTGTTGCAGACACTTGGAGGATTTTCTGCTATTGGGTCAACTACTAAAAGTACACTTATTAAAAGTATGTACTAACTTTATTTGGTGAAATTGGTTGTCGGGATAATCAAGTAGTACCAAAAGAAGTAGTAGTATGAATTTCATACCCTGTCAATTTTCACACTGCCAGTACAGATAAAATTATGGGGGAGGGGACAAGAAGGGTAAGGTAATTTCATATTTATTAATTAAACAACAATAATAATAAACCAAGTTTTAATTTGTATGAATTTACAAAACATTTAATTTTTAAATAATTCTTATTTTGATTTCATTTTTTTTCCAATTTGCTATTAATAACTGAAAGTATTGATGGGCAATTTTAAAATTAACAAGCTAACTGATAAGCATTTAAGGCTCATGATTTTATAGGCTGTGCTTAATATAACGGTATCACTTCAGGGAGGTGGAGTTTGGCACTTGATATCTTAAGATATCTCTAGGGAGAGGGAGAAGATTCATTTTCGATATTGTTACCATTTTTGATCCAACCAAAATATTCATTTTTCTATTTGTAACTGTTACTTTACATCAAAATATTCAGTTATCTATTTTTATGAAAATACTAAGTTATTATTAAAATCATTAAATGATTATATACAATTATTTCATTCTGAAATGTGGAATACCTCAACGTTTAGCTTTCCTATTTTTTTTATATATATTTGCATATAATCCGCTGTTGGAGAAACCAGATAGTACGTTTGAAGTGATACTTGTGCTTATTAGTAAAATAAAGAGGAAGAATGTTGTCTATCTGTTTTGTTGATAAGAGCGGCAAGAAACAATATATCTGTTGAATACATTATGTAACAAAGAGCTATTTTTAAATACTTTTAAAAAACTTTATTGATATAAACTTATTTTATATTTAATATAGTGATATTTTACATACTCTTTCTTCTTTATTAGAAAATTTTATAAATAACAGATGTATAACAATATATTTGCATATAACTGAAAATATGTAAAAAGAAAATGAAAGGAAGAAAAAATAAAAAGAACTTTGAGACACTGATAACAATATGATTAGTGATGGAAGGGTGGGACATAATCCAGAAATGATAATGTAAGATATTGTAAAGGCCGGAAAGATTACAAAATTACTATAAAGTTGGTAACGTTATATATGTACAGCCTGCCTCTTAATATTAAAAGCTTTGCCGATTCTCAATCAGCTGGCAAAATGACATACGAAAATTAATTTCTACTGTAAATGTATGTTTATTTTTAATAAATAATTTTTTTATTCTTCACTACACATAACAAATTTATTTTTTGAGATGTATACATGCACATGATTTAGTGGGGGTTTTTTGCAGAAAAACTTTTAAATAATTACTTGTGTTTGAAGACAGTTTTTAAATTTTACATATAGCAGCTACTATAAATATAGGAATAGCAAAAAGGGAGTTTGTGCAATAAGGATAAGATATTCTCAAATAAATTTAATGAAGGACATTATAATTATACAATTATTGGCACAGATGTCATATTCACCCCATATTGGTGCGATTTTTTTTCGGTTGCCAATTTGGCGAAAACATCAACAGCATAAACAACATAATCCGGGTTACCACATCAAGCAAAATAACGGCACTTTGGCGCCAGTTAAGTACCCGTTGCGTATATGACATTGGCGTCAGAAAAAAAATCGCGCCAATATGGGGCGAATATGACATCTGTGCCCAATTATTATTGTTTAAATATGAATATTATTTAACATATGATAAAACATTTTTTTCTCCTTAAAATAAGAGCGAAGGTTAAATGCATTTTTTTTTCTTTACTTAAAATGCAATTTTTTAGGAATATATTAAAGAGACACCTTTTGAATATAAAGCTTTTTTAAATAGACTTTTAACAATTCTAATATAATTGAAAAAAAAAAAAGATTTCTGTTTGAATGTTATTTTAAAATTACAACAGAAAATCATCTGTAAATATATATAGACGCTAAAAGGGATAACAAACAAAATGAAATGATCTACATGTTTTATACGCTACGCACAGCATATATATATATTTTCAAATGAATGTAATTTGTTGAAGGTCAAAGTCTGTTTTGATTTGTAAATCAGTCCACAGCAAGGGGGTGGTGGTGATTTTAAAACTTTAAGTATACATTCCTTATTTTTTGAAGACTTTAAGAAAAAAAGATAAAATTTATTTTTACAAGCTTAAAATAATTAAACATAAAAACAAAATTGTGTTTGAGACTTAAGTGTTTTTAATTATAAAAACACTAGTATAGTCTCGATCATAATTAAAAATGTTTTATTATAATAAAATATGTTCTTAAACACTTATTCCTACAAAAAACTCCTTACACTTTCTCGATTTCGTGTTTATGGTTCATTTACATTACCATTGCGTCAATCCTATGTGTTAAAAGTATATTATAACGGAACTGCAGTTATGTTATCAAAATACATATGAAAATTCGCGATGGTTACGAAACGTGAAACGATACGTTATAACATGTTTTAAGTAAATCATGTTTATAGAAGTTAGTTTAATTTAAAAATGTAGCATGCTGTATAACATAATTAAACAAAATAGCGTTGAATCAAATATCTTTTCCCCATGGGTAACTTACACAGAAATCTTAAATATAAGACAGTACAGAAGAAAAAAAGACTACAGTAAGAACGATTTAAATAATAATGATATATACTAATAAGTAAAAGTAATGGCAAACTTACCGCATTTTCTGTAAATGTTAGAAACGTAGAATAAACTTGACAGTTGACACGAGGAAAGCTTTCAAAACAGACGCCATTGGGAGACGCTACGCTGGCCGTGAAAAGAAATAAGTTGCGCATGCGCAAAAATCGTACGTATCATAATAATTTCCGAACATGGGTTGGCTACACGATTATCACGAAAACCTTTGCAGGATAGTCAGAAAGTAAAGCAAAAACGACCCTTTTCGGAAACCTTACATGCTATCTGGGTTATAATTATCTCAAGCTGTTTGGCTTTTTTTAAGAGTAGCAAAGGTATATTGGAAATTTCCTTAATATAATTTCTTTCGAGATGCGCTTGAAAATATTTAAAATTGGAAAACACATTAAAACTAATGCGTAACAAAAAAAACTGCATGAATTTACTCTTGCCGTAATAAACATTTAGTTATTTAACCAAGAACATTTATGAATGCATTAAAAATAAATTAATTCAAATTAACTGTAAGCCACCTTTATTTAAAAAAAATAGATCCCGCTTTTCCTGGTAAGAAGGAGAAGGAAAATTAACACTAAATTAAGTACTTCATGATAAGCAATGACCAAAAGGTGTTATGTATATAACTGTAGCACGATATAGCAACATGTAAATAATATAATTATATTAAAACAACAAATTAAACCTTCGCAACAAGAAAAATATGATATAGATATGTTTCACACACTAAAAAGAAGAAAAAAAAAAGACTTACTGCATCAAATCCCTAACAAAAATACCCGTGCAAAACCACATAACAATATATTTTCTAGCGGGCGGGGAACGTATCGTTTACAGCAACCCAGAGTACCGGTTTTTCAACCGCGCCATTGACCACGCCAAGCTTGCTTCGCCAAATGCGCGAATCGAGGGAAGATTCCAAAATCGCTCTTTACCCGAGGCTAACGAAAAAGACAGGCTACCGCGGTGGGCCAGATTCTTCTTTTTTTACAGACCTCTGGAGTCACGTGATGCTCGAATACACCAATGAAGGTGTGCGAAAAGAGTATCACGTGACTCCAGCGGTCTGTAAAAAAAGAAGAATCGGATTCACCGCGGTAGCCTGTCTTTCTCGTTAGCCTCGATCTTTACCCATGTGACGTCAGCCGCCGGTAAACAAAAGAAAAATACCAATAGGCGTTTAGAACATTTTAACACTGCTTCCCCTTCGTCCAATAAGCAGTCGTTTTCGGAGGGAAAATTCCCGCAGAAGCGTGGTTGTTGCCAGTCGTGGGTAAAGTACATTGAGGGGACTTTACCCACGAGTGGCAACAGTCACGCCTTTGCGGGTATGTATCTTCCAAAAAAGACTATTTATTGGACGAAGGGGAAACCGTGTTAAAATGTTCTTCACGGCTATTGGTGTTTTTCTTCTAGAAATCCACAGTTGACGTGACATCGGTAAAGTCCGTAGAGACGAATTTGGACAAAAGCAGATCTAAGTTTGCCATAGTTTGGACAAATGCGTCTGTCTAATTTTTCTAAGTATGTCCAGACACGCTGTCCGCTCAACTCCGTATTTTATAAACCGAAACTTAAACGTGAACTTTGGGGTCAAAAGTTATCAATCATGTGATGAGTTTTTTTAATATTTTTTTGTGATTATTTAGAACTGTTTATTTAGTTTTAGTTTGTTTTTCAGTTGTAATCCACCTCCTGACAATCGGAAGCATTTTGCATCGTGCCATGTGTGCTGTAAATATTGAAAGTAAGTAATTACACTGTTCTGCAAGTTTATCTTAATTCTCAAACGGAATTTTAAAACTTATTTATTTTTTAATTGTGAATTCTGAGTAAATCCCTGATAATTTCTTTTTAGTTGTTTATTTTATATGGTAACAGATGAATCATGCATATTTTATATTGTATGCTAATTACCTTATTTGCATTATACAATGTTTTCATTGGTAATAAAATGTTATCTTTTTCCAGTGACTAGTGTCGATCAGAACAAGATCTCGATAATTCATGTGATGTGTTGTTGAATTATTTCAAATGTATGTGAATTATTTTCATTATTATTCCAAGTGATTTGTGAGAGCTCGCTGGTAAAATATTTAAATATATAGTAATCAAAATTTTCAGTATATTGATATATTACAACTGTATACTGATTGATTACTAAATTATATTAGAAAAGTATTTGATTATTCGCTTATTTTGTGGTTTTAAATATGGGTATACTTTCTTCTTAAAATAAATTTATATATATAAAATGGATACTTTTCCAGCATAGGGGCTTTGATGAGAGAAGGAAATTTTCCATGGATATTTTCTGGTAACCTATTCTCTGTTCTAAGTATACAGAAGCAATTTTTTCAATATTTATATTTATTTAACATAAAGAAGCTATTTATCTATTTTTATATACAAACAGCAGTAAATTGTGTATAAAAAAATAATATATAATGTAAACAGATACAAAAGTTCATCATGTTTGTTTTCATAGCTGTTATATTATTTGGTAGTAACAAACTCACTTTCTGAATCCCGAATCTCTCCAAGCTTTTTTATAAAGCGCCAAGGCTTCTATAAAGTTGAGAAAAGGGGGTGGGGGAGGTTTATTTGGTTTAAATTGTTTTTTTTTTGTTTGTTTGTTTTTTAGATTTTTTTCATGTTGCATATAACATGTATAATTGTTGATAATAGTAAACATTGTTAGGTACATAAGTAATACAGTAAAACCTCGATTATCCGAAGTAATTCGGACTGACACTCTTTTGGAAAATCGAAATTTTCGGATAATAGAGAATGCTTCAATTTTAAGATTAAGGAGAAATGTATGCAATATTTCTTATTATGGTAACAAGGTCTTAATAAAAATAAGGCAAAATAGAAACTAGAAAAAATTACCTGAATTTTAATTTTGAAATTAAGTACTTTTTAATTTATGTATATCACAAGGGTTTGAAAAAATGTTTTGTTTGTCGCAGTTTCGATTGCCCTTGCATGGAAGCTCTATCACAGAGTTATTTAATATTATAAGTTCACCAGTATCACAGTCTTTCTGCTGCTCCAGCCATGCCAAACTGTTTTCAAAACATAAAAAAGCTTCAGAATTGCTAATTTGTTCGTTTTCTTCGCACTCCATAGCTTACGGGAGCTCAAGTTAAATTCAAAGGGGATCGAAAATATTTATATATGCTCGTCGTTCAGAAAGGACCGCTTGCACTCAAGGAATATGATAGTGAAAAAAAAAGGCTTTCAAAAAGGATTTTGCACACAAGGAATGTGATAGTAAAAACTTTAAAAAAGGATTTCGGTTAACCGAGAGTTTCAGATAAAAGAGGTTCTACTGTACTATCAAAATCCATGCTTTGTTTGGATTTGCGAAGCACTAATAAGATAAATATTTGAAAGTAAAAATATTTTTTTATATTATTTTTGCATCTTTATTTATTAAGTAAAAACGTTAGTTTATGTTTTGGCGCATTTTAATTTTAGAAATGTAAATTCATCCAAATAACTAAGAATTTCCTCAGAACTTTTTATTTATGATATAAGTCTGGCATAAATAAAAATATTTTCGAAGCAAAATTTTACAAAATATTTAGTATATAATGAATTTAACAATTAATTTTATTTGTTTACAATTCTTTTTTTGCCACTTTACAAAAAAAAAAAAAAAAAACATATAATTTTTGGAACAGATGCTGTATATTCCCTCGGCCACCATCTTGGAATTTGTCTTGGCGTGAAAACCCCTTTTTCTGCCAAGTAGTAAATGTCGCCAAGCAGCGATTTATGTGCATGTTAGGCTTAATGCGGCTGCCAGAAATGGGGTTACCTTATCGATAAACAATGCCAACAAACAATCGCAAAGAAGTCCAAGATGTCAGCCGAGGGAATGTACACCATCTTAGCATAATTTTTTTTTAACGCCTAAGTATCGTCTGCGTAAATGATTTCACAAAATAAGAATAAATTTTGTATCTGAATTCTCACTGAAAAATACTTTTATAATTGAATGTAAATAATTGATTTTTCATAAATTTTATTCATTAAAAATATGCTATAATTTTCATAAAAAAGGGTATTTAAATATTTCATGTAAGAAATCGTAACCCCACGATTTATTTTTTCTTCTGAAAATATACATGTTTCATTTTTTATTTGCAAAAATGTGTCTGTAATGGAAAAACATGTAAAATAAATTAATTAAAATAATAAAATTTTTAACATTATTCTGTAAAAAAAATAATATTGAGGATTCGCTTCGCTCACCCTAACAGCTTCATTTGAAAATACTTTAAATTGAAAAAAATTACAGTCAACTGTTTAGAAAATGGAAGTATTTTATAATTTAAACATTATCAGTAGCTGGCTATGCCTTATGTTAAAGAGTAAACTGTTTTACTCTGGGGAACATTGATACCATTAAAATCTTAATAAACAATCTTTGGTACTTCTCCATTATCCCGTCAACCACTTTCCATAAAAAAGAAAAGATTAGTGTCAAACTATAATGCCCAATACACAGATAGAAGGATGTTGCCATTCTAAATTTTAACTAGTAACAAATATTAAAATTAATGAATTTAGACAAAAAAATACCACTGAACAATAGCATACATTTATGTGAGAGTAGCTGAACAGTGGTGCCAACTTATATGGGCTCATGGGGCACGAGCCCACCCAATAATTTGATCTCTCCACCCACCCAATTTCAATTGATTTAATTCATAATTTATTTTTTAAATTATTTAATCTCTGAAATGAAATTCGGTTTTATTAACTTTCTCAAAATAGTTTTGTTTGAAAAATACTAATCACATCAATTAGACTTACAGAAGCACTGAAAACCATTTCAGTGGATGTATAGTTAAATTTTTACGGAAACAAATTTCCTTCATATTTTCCCATCCGTTTTGATGTCTTGAATTCATAAAGCACTTAGGTGAATAAAATGTAAGCATTTCTTAACATTTCGTTTTTTGCACTTTCAATAGTTATAGCAATTCCAATGTTATTTAACATAAATATTAATGTACAGTACAGGACCTATTATCCGGAATCCTCGGGACCGAAGGCTTTCCGGATTTCGGGTCCTCCAGAATTTCGCGTTTTTTCTACGATCCTTTGACAAAATTAGTGTTTATTTTTCAGATCCTTTGACGAAATTCACGTTTTTTTCTGCAATTCTTTGAAAAAATTTGGGTTTTTTTTGCAATCCTTTGAAGAATTTTGCGGTTTTTTTTTTTTCAATCCTTTGACGAAATTCGCATTTTTTTCGCAATTCTTTGAAATAAATTCGCATTTTTTTTTGCAATTCTTTGACAAAATTAACATTTTTTTCTTCAATTCTGTGATGAAATTAACGTTTTTTTCTTCAATTTGACGAAATTAGCGTTTATTTTTCATGATTCTTTGACAAAATTTGCGTTTTTTCGCAATCCTTTGAAGAAATTTGTGTTTTTTTTGCGATCCTTTGACGAAATTAGAGTTTATTTTTCACGATTCTTTGAAAAAAAATTGCATTTTTTTGGTGATTCTTTGACGAAAGTGGTGTTTTTTCGCGATTCTTTGACAAAATAACGTTTTTTTTTTTCTGGAATACTTTGACAAAATTGGCGTTTGTTTTTTTCGATCCTTTGACGAAATTGGCGTTTTTTTTTTTTTCGCGATCCTTTGACGAAATTAGCGTTAATCTGAAATCCTTTGGCAAAATTAGTGATTTTTTCCTCAAACAATTGCTTAATTGATTTTTTTCGGTGACCATTTGTCGAAATTCGCGGCATTTTTTATGTCCGAACTTTCGGACTGAAGACCAATTTTTTTAAATTTTCGGAGCCGAGTACCTTAAATTTTCGGAACAGAATCAATCACCCCTTTTGAAATATCTGACGATTTTTTTTTTTTAATGAATATAAATTCATTTTATACTAAAATTTGAGAGAAAAATGATTTTTTTCCTAATTTCAGGGAGAGGAGGGAGGGGGGGTCTCCGTGTTCCCCCGCCGCTGAAGTAACATATTTTAGTGGTTACACATTGAAACACAATGGACTGAAAAAAAAAATATTAAGAATCTGTAAAAAGTTCGAAAATTTTTAAAAATTCCAAAATTTTAGTAAAAATTTACAAATTTAGAAAATTTTCAAATATTTTTTTTCTGGATTTCGGGTCCTTCCGGATTTTGGAATTCCGGATAATGGGTCCTATACTGTATTTGTAAGGAGGAACTTATAAGAATATTATTTAATAGATAAAATTATTTATAAAATGATAATAATTTAAAAATTTGCTTAGAAAGCACAATTTAGTTTCGAATTATCTTTAATCATTTGCCCTTCTCCTCTCTCTCCACACATATACACACTAAGGGAAAAAATTATATATGCTATTTTATTGAAAAAGTTTTAAGCCCACCCAATATTTTTGAAAAGTTGGCGCTGCTGTAGCTGAATACCCAATATAAAATTTGATTTGTTTAGAGTAGACTATTTTGTTTAAAAGAATGCTTTGTCTTTAAGAATTAATTTAAATAATTATAAGAAATAATTTAAGTGCATAATTATTAAATTAAATCATGAACAAATTGCACATTTCCTCAATATTACAAAAAATATTCACAATCCTTGTGAAGGTAAAAAAAACGAACATAACCATACACAAAATTCGTTGATGTCGTGATCACTATATCGCATGTATAAGTGCAATATGAAAAACAACCAAAATAATTGGTACAAGTTTTACTTGTGCGCAAAGCTTTTAGTAAGTACACAGTAAATTTGTTAATTACTAACAGCAGTATTGCAAAAAATCATTGCTAAAAGAATAATAGACTTTTTAAAAACTTTGAATTATTTTTCAATATTTGCCTTCACTAATTGAATTCAATTGGAATGAAAAACATTGACTACTTATCACTAGGATTTGATTCTAAAACAAAGTCCTTGTACAAAGTTTAAACTTGGCATTGTGCCAAGCACGCTTCAAAAGGAGGTTGCAACATCACCTTAGTGTGTGCGATGTTTTTTTAAATAGATTTTTATTAACATCTTGGCTAATTACAGACAAATTTTTTCAAAAATCATTATCAGCAAACCTCAAATGATTCTGTGTCGATGGGTGCCTTTATTTACCTTGAATGTTTACCTTTGCCCACAAAGTAAAGTTTGTGTGTAATAGAAAAATGAGATTTTCTCAAAAACTATATGACCTAGGGTAATTGCTATCATTTCCCATCAAGGCTTAAATAAACTGCTATTACCCCTAATATTTTCATAATTTTAGTTTCAATAGATTCAGAAATAGGGAAGGGGGAATATATTTTTGCAGTATGTTTTTGACAATATCTTTGAAAATATACTACCTAAAATTAAATCATATATTTTTGAGATTGGTGTTCAAAGATTTTTTGAATGATACCCCACATGATTTATATTTAAAAAATAAAGAAAAAAAAATCAGATAACTTAATTAGCCCTTTAAACTTTTCTTTAAGATATTCATGAATGGCTAATAATCTATAAATATGTGGGTCAATAGTCTTTATAACTCTGCCAAATTTGAACTTTCCACATTCCATAGTTTAAAAAAAAAAATGGCTGTAACAGATGCCATATCTTGATTTTTTTAAAAATAAATTCATATTTTCTTCTTTGAATTTGGTCATATTAACTAGAACTATATATTAAAATGCATATATATAACATTGAAAAATTAAAAATAAATATTGAAACACAGAAAAACGAATGCAAGAAAAATAAACAAACAATTTTGTTACAGTTTACACTTGCAAATATTGTGTAAGACCTACAGTATGGTGAATTTTTGCTATATATGCGCTAACTTACATCAAAAGTAATGTAATTTTATTTAGTAATTAATCTGGTAATTTCAGCGTTATCTTGAATTTTGTTCTTGCAACATTACTGCAAGTTCCATTGCTTACATCTGAAATGATACGTGGATTTTAGGCATTCACAGATTTAAAGGTGTCTACTGTATTTACATCTTAAAAGTAAACACCACAGCAGATTGTAAATTTCTAGCCCCAACAATATCACAGAAATTACAATTTTAAAACTCTTTTACTCCATCACCCTCCTTGATTATTGTCCTCGTGGCAGAAATATGACGACATTGTTGCAGAAAGAGAGTTCCCCCTTGCAGGAAACTTCCATTCACGAGCTGCTAATCGTAGCTTGTATAAATGTTTTCCGGAATTGTTATTTTCCTTTAAAGTAAAAAGCACTAACGATCATAAAGTTCCATTAGAACTTTCTAGAAGACTAATTTTTTTATGCAACAAAATAATCCCTTCCATTTATGTAATTATGTTTTGAAAACAAAATAACATGTGTTGAAAAATTTGCTTTAAATTAACTTGGTAAAAAGAGATAAGCTTAGTATTTTTATTTATACCAAGAATACGAATGACATTATCATCAACATCTAGATAGAAGAAAAATTAGATATGTATGTATACACATTAATTTATATTTTATTTATTTGAAATAATTAAGCATATGTGTACAACGCCTCTTTCTCTCTCCCCTCCTCCAAATAAATTGATCTAATTATAGTTTTCAAATCTGTGATGCATTGCTACAAATTGCAGCAATTTAACCTCATACTCAATCAAATTTTAAGAAATGTATGGGGCAATTTATTATAAATTATTGTAAATATGCTAAACAATTCTAATGCCAATTCATTTAATTTAGTTTTTTGACTTTTTTTTTCCATGCAGTTTGAAAACAGATAAGACCAGACCATTACATATAAAAAACATATACCTGGTTAATGTTATATTAGTTCTTCAGTGTCTTTTTTAGGGTTTCGTTCATCTGATGAAAGCCTATTCGTCTCGCTCCTCTGTCTGTCTGTCCGTCACAGAGCCCGTTCTCAGAAACTATATATGTTAGAGACTTGAAATATTGCATACTTATAGCTGATCACCTCGCATCAAACAACAAATCCTAAAATTTTGAAAAAATCTTATATTTAACCCTCTGGGCTCCAACTTGTGTATTTTAAGCTTTTCTTTCTAACTCAGCCCCTAAGTAAGTTAAAGACTTGAAATTTTGCAAAATTATAGCTAAACACTTGTGATCAAACAACAAATCATATAATTTCGAAAAATTTTATATTTAACCCTCTGGGCTCTAACTTGTGTATTTTAAGCTTTTCTTTTTATTCTAACTCAGCCCCTAATTAAGTTGAAGATTTAAAATTTTGCATAATTATCGCTAAACACTTGCGATCACACGACAAATCATAAAATTTCGAAAATATCTTATATTTAACCCTCTGGGCTCAAGCTTGTGTATTTTAAGCTTTTTTTTTCTAACTCAGCCCCTAATAAAGTTGAAGACTTGAAATTTTGCATAATTATAGCTAAACACTTGCAATCAAACGACAAATCATAAAATTTCGAAAGAATCTTATATTTAACCCTCTGGGCTCCAACTTGTGTATTTTAAGCTTTTCTTTCTAACTCAGCCCCTAAGTAAGTTAAAGACTTGAAATTTTGCAAAATTATAGCTAAACACTTGTGATCAAATGACAAATCATATAATTTCGAAAAATCTTATATTTAACCCTCTGGGCTCTAACTTGTGTATTTTAAGCTTTTTTTTAATTCTAACTCAGCCCCTAATTAAGTTGAAAACTTAAAATTTTGCATAATTACCGTAAAATACCGTTAATCCGCCCTCCCAAACTCGACGGAAAATCGTAAAAAAAATCGGAGGGGGCGCTTACACGGTATTAAAATTGTAATAATGATATCTATGGGTGTGGGGGGGGGGGTGGTAATGGCCGATCGTCGCAAAATACGCATTATTTTAATAAAGTGAGAAAAGAAAAACATTTTGAAAAAAAAAATTATATACAAAATTGAAAAACAGCATAACTTCGCGATTAACGGCAATTTCAAATTATAGAAAATTCTGGTTTTCAAAAGCTTTGAAACTGGAATGCATTGAGATAAATAATAACACTAATATTTGTCATAAGATAAATAACGACACTAATATTTGTCATTAATATGGTAACAGAAAAATAAAAGGAACTTAATAATTAAAAATAATTAAAAAACACTAAGAAATTGCGTTTGAAAATGTCCTAAAATTCTTTCTAAAAGTAGTAACATTTTATGCGGTGTCCCATCTGTTGTGAATTAGGGACATTAATAACTGTATTTCTTTTAAATCATCATTTCTCATCTATAAAGGCTAAATAAATAATACAAATCACATTAATAACATGAATGATATTGCAAATGAAACTAATTTTAAAAATAATAATAATAAATGTGTTATAATGGGAAATTTAAATCAGACTGACATAGAATTAATTTAAAAAAATAACTTTATCACTACATTAACTTATTTTAAATAGTGATATATAAAGTAAATATTATGTATATCACCTTCAAATATCAAATTAAATCACCAATTTAATACTTATTAATAATAATAATAAAATAAATAATACCAATAAATCCGATTTCGCGTCATTTTGGTGCCATCTACCATAACTTAGATAACCATAAGAAAGAAAACCAACACGATATAAAATTCCGAAAGTTACTAAAAAAAAAAAAGGTTGTATATTGTTATTATCACTATTATTTTATATATTTAGTAATAATAATAGACAATGCTAATGGTATTATGATAAATATTAATTATAGGTATAAATATGAAGTTACGTAGCTGTTAGAATGGAAGTATCGATCGGTAGTTCGATGACGTGAATCGATTCTTAATCGAATCGTAAATCGAATACTGAACTGTGTTTACGGCTTCCTCTGAGTATTACGACGATATGAAAACAAAAGGTAAATGCAAATGCCGAAAGGAGATTTGAATAAACTGTAGGAAATAAATGAAATCAAAGGTAAGTAGAATAATAGAGTTAGTTGAAAAGAAAAAGTAAGCAAGTGATTGAAATTGATCTTGACGTGCGCACCGAATTTTTTTTGCGGGGAGGGCGCTTTCTCGGGATTTCTTGAATTTTCCAATTTGTTTACAAAGTGGGAGGAAGGCGCTTAATCGGGAAGGGCAGATTAACGGGATTTTACGGTATCGCTAAACACTTGCGATCACACGACAAATCATAAAATTTCGAAAAAATCTTATATTTAACCCTCTGGGCTCTAACTTGTGTATTTTAAGCTTTTTTTTTTTCTAACTCAGCTCCTAATTAAGTTGAAGACTTGAAATTTCGCATAATTATCGCTAAACACTTGCAATCACACAACAAATCATAAAAATTTCAAAAAGTCTTATATTTACCTCTTTGGTCTCTAACTCTTTTTTTTCTTTTTTCTAACTCAGCTCCTAATTATGTTAGAGACTTGAAATTTTGCATACTTATAGCAGAACACTTGCGATCACGAAAAATAATAAAATTTTCAAAAGTCTTTTATTATTTACCCCTCTGTGCTCTAACTTGTGTATTTTGAGCAATTTTTTATCCTCCCCCTTTTCACCCGAGGGGCACTTTTTAAACTTTTGCCGACACCCCTTTGACCACTCTTTCATATTATGCACCATAGACTTACATATTTTAGTTCCATTTTTTACTGCCAGGGGACACCTACCTATCTCGGATGCTAAGGGCCCGATTCCCTCGACTTATATATCTACGGATAGGTTGTAAAACGGAGTTTCGTTCAGATAGAGGTTTGTGTAGAATAGAGTGTGCCCCCTGGTTGCAAAATGTGGGACTAACAGATTTTGCAAAAGGATAAAGTGTTTTGAAAGGAATATTAACCGAAATCCTCTGTGCGATCTGTGATCCCACTTACCCATTTGTTCTAATTGTGTTATGTATAAATTTGTCATTAATTTCTACTGTGAGAAAATATCATGGTGCAGAAAAATTTTCTTATTAATGAGGCTTGTCGCAGAAAGTTGTAAAAAAAATCTGCCACAGTGGTTGTTGTTATACCGACATAAAATATAGCCTATGTCAGAACAGAGATGGTCACACACATTTTAGTCACCATTCATTTTTAAATTTGTTCGGTAGTTCCAGAGATTACCCCCTAAAACAAAACATATAAATCGGCAAACGACTCGCCAAATTATGAAAATTGACATAATTTTTATTTTAAATAATGAAAGAACAAATAAATTATTATTTATAACATTAATAAAAATACAAATAAAACATCAAAATAAAAATCACTTGATGACGTAAACACGTGTTGTCAAGTGAATGTGACCTTTATGATCAACCATTATTGGCATTTAATCTTACAATTTGGTGACAGTATTTTGGTCGACGGAATAACTAACAAGTACTAAAACAAACATTACTTCTTTATACAGTAGGCTCCCTCAAATCTACACAACTTAGGACCAGAGATTTTAGAATTTTGCAGATTTCTGGCCACTGCTTTGTTTATATTTTTTAAACAGTAATTTGAATGTAATAATGCAATCAAAATTATAATGAATGCTTGCAATATAGTAAAATTTTAAAATAATAAAAAAAAGTTGTAAACTAAAATGATAAGAAGTAAGATAATTTTTAAAATGATTAAATTATTAAAAGTAAATGTCAAGGAAATAATGTATAATTAAATATGCATAATAAACATGAGATGCATTTCCCCTAAATTATCCAATGAAACTTTCCTCATAAAGTTGCTGTATTAATTCATATCAAAATCATAAAGTAAGAAAGTTTAATTTTAGATTTAGCCAGTCTTAATAACCAAAAACGGTTGGTCAGGGCCATCGCTAAGACTTTTTCTTCGGGGGAGGGGGGTGGTGGAGGACCTTAAATTGCCAAGTCAAATTTCAGTATTTGCCAACTAGTTTTATAATTTTCCCAAGTTACCACAATTAGAAAATGTAATATAGTTCTTATTCGTAAAAAGTTTAATAATATTCCCAATTAGATTTGTAACTTTTCAAAAAAAGAAAGTATGTTATAGTTTTTATTAAATTTTTAAACAAATTTGCCAATTAAGTTTGTAAAGTTGCCAAATGCAACAGCATTCGCAAACGTTTTTTTTTTTTTTTTTTTTTTGTGGGAAGCCCCCCGCCTTAGAGAGACTCCTGCGCTTGATTAATGCATAAATGTATTTGCTAAAAAGATTGTGATTACCAGTCTTATAATAGCAATATGCATCTTGATTTTTTTTTTTTTTTAGAAATAAATTTATACTTCCTTCCTCAAAAACCACGAGTTCAGTCATATTATCAAGAATTACATATTAAAATACAAACAAAATGATATAAAACTAAAAAAAATCTGTAATTTTGCTTTTACATCTGAACTGAAAGTTTCATTGTTTACATTTGTGATGATGTGCGGATTTTAGGGTTGTGGATTTGAGAGTCTACTGCAGGGTTGTAGTGGGTAGCTGCCCGGGTACCCGCCCAGCTGCCCGCCCGGGCTGGGTTTTTTATAAAAAACCCACTTAAAAAGCCCGGTTTTTTTTAAGAGTATTTCTGGAAAGGAACAAATGATGTATTTGTTGTTCATGGTTATTTTGTTTTATTTATTCACTTCTTTGAATCTTAGAAAATATATTTGTACTAAGTTATTTGCACTTTTAGATTGGGAACCCTATAATTTTAAAACGTTTTAGCTTTTAATTTAAAACGTAAATTTAAGCTTTTCAGTTAGCTTCAAGAGTATTAGATTTACTAAACTTATTATATTTATTAAATTATTTTATATACTTTTTACTATTGAATCCGAAAATGACCTTCATTTTTAACCCATCACGTAAGGAAAATAAAATAAAAAAAGTTTTACATCTGTTTTATAGTATTTTTTACTGCTGAATCCAAAAATGACCTTCATTTTTAACCATCACCTCAAGAAAATTAAATAAAAGAAGTTTTACATCTGTTTTATAGTATCAGATGTTTGTGATATTTTAACTTTGACATTTACGATTTGCAAAAAAATTATAATGTGATGGTTAAAAATGAAGTATCAGTTTCAGATTCAATGCTAAAAAGTACATAAAAATCAATTATCAAAAGTTTAAAAACTCAGCCGTCTCCTCTATTTTATAGTATTTGATTTTTGTTATTTTTTAACTTTGACAGTTTATGATTTGCAAAACATCCTGAGATGATGGTTAAAAATTAAGGTAATTCTCAGATTCAGTGCTAAAAAATACATAAAAGTTAAAAAACACAACTATTGCAGTCTTGTGTTGTCTAATCTAAAACTTTTTCTTAAACTTCTTGGCAGTAATCTATCCGAAATTTTTTGTGTTATCCTGTAAAATAAGTATGAATGGTAACCACCAAAAATCATAATAATATTAGATTGTCATCGGATTTACATCAGTATACATGTAAAATTTAATCTCGATCGGATGTTTGAAACTTGAAAGTGAGTTAAATTTCAACTGCAAATTTTGAACTGGGAAAACATACATACGATTGTTGAAGTTAAATAAAATAACATAATATTTGTTAAAAGAAATCATGAAAAGAAATAGTCTCAAATCCTTGCAAAATAAATGTTAAAATACAATAATTTTAGCCAATCTGAAACTTAATAAAAGTTAACTCAATCATAACACTTTACTATTTTTTTCAAAGCACAGATACACATGAAAAGTTCTTTGAATACTTTAAGCACTTAGGATATGACCCCTCAAAGCATGGCCAAACTCATTTATGATCAGATGCAGAAAAGTGGTATAACTCATGCATTTTTAAAGTTTCATAACTCAGTCAATTTTAGTGTTATATGAATGGGATTTTTTTTTGTCTGTCTTGTCAGTGTAATAGGAAAATTTTACTAAATATAACTTATCTCACCGAGGGCTGTATAAACACTTAAATTTCGTAATTTTTTAAGAAATGTTTTTATTGACCCAAATCGCTTTCAAAATATTTCTTTGCCTCAAATGAAAACATGTTTGTAATATTTAAACTATATGTGTATGACCAACGGTTTAGGAATTAGCCATTGGACACCGTTGAGAGTGGACACCCTGTATATACATGAGAAACATTTTTGTTGTAAGATATTTTTATCAACATTTGCTAATCTTATGATAATTTCAAAGGAGCAAGTTTTTTTAAAGTTATATTTATATTTTATTATTAAATAACACAGAATTGATAGCTTTGCAATATAAAATTTGTTTGTTATTTAAATTAAAGGGATCATATAATATATATGTATTTTAAGAACAGAGAAAAATATTGAGATTCTTATTAAGACTATGAAGTCATTCCTATCTATTAGACTATGAAGTGTATTTGAGATCAGGATTGCCACTTGTTTTGGCAATCAAATTTCTTGCACTTTCCTAAGTAAAAAATTAAATTTTCCCTGATTAATTCCTCTGAGAATTTTCAAAATTTCAACGGATAAATTTTATAAAGTACCAAAATTTAGTAGCCAATTTACCCGGGGAAAATTGTCCATTTAACCCGGGTTTTTTAATAAAACCTGCCCAGGCTGGGTTTTTAACAAAAAACCCGTGTTTTTTACAACCCTGGTCTACTGTACTGTATTAATATAGATTTAAATCATTCAACACACAGTTTCATTCTTTCATATTTGTGTTACTAATCACTACAAGTAATTTATCAAGTAGTTTCAGGAAATTTAATTTTTAAGAGTTGTAACAGAAAATACGATTCCATGTACTAATATTGCAAGACATTTTTACTGATTTTATAATTTATATATACACTCCCTCTAATCTGCACAGGTCGGGACCAAGAGTTTTGCGGATTATAGGTCATTTCTTTGTTTACATTCATGAAAATATTTGATACTACAGTAGATTGATCCTCTTTTATCCGAAACTCTTTTAACTGAAATTCATTTTTAAAGGTTTTCTTTTTTTTTACTATCACATCCCTTGTGTGCAAAATCCATTTTGAAAGATTTTTTTTTTTAACCATCATATTCTTTGTGTGCAAGCAGTCCTTTCCGAACTACGAGTACATATAATTATTTTCGATCCCCTTTCTTAGAGTTCTTTTGAATTTAACTTAAGCTCCTCTAAGCTGCGGAGTGGAACAAAGGAAATGAACAAATTAGCAATTCTGAAGCTTTTGAATGTATTGCAAAAGGTTCGCCATAGTTGGAGCAGCAGAAAGACTGTGATACTGGTGAACCAATGATATTAAAAAACTCTGTGATAGAGCTTCAAAGCAAAGGCAATCGAAACTGCAACAAACAAAACATTTTTTCAAACCCTTGTGATATATGTAAAAGGTACGTATTGTAAAAAATTAAAAACAGTTGAGTTAAGTTTGTGAAAAGCATTGTTTTTATCCAACATAAAACAGTTTCATTTAAAAATGATATTTAGATCTAATATAATTTGCAATGTCATAATTTCCTTTAGGTAATCAATTTATGCATTATTTTATATAAAATAAATATAGCAAGTGTATTAAATTTCTGCTAATAAAAGAATAAATAGTAGGGATGCACCGGATATTGATTTTGCCGGATATCGGATACCGGATATCCGAAGCTCCTTTGCTTGCCGGATTCGGATATCCGGCACTAGATATGTTTTTAGTTATATGGTGAATTATTTCTTTATATAACGCCATCTCAGAACAATAAATTACAAACATGTTTCACACATCATTAAAACATTTTAAATGCATTAAAATATAATTTACAAAAACAATATATCTTTGAATATCAGGGCTTGAAATTCAAGTTATCCCCAGGAGGGGAGTTTCCCACCCAACATTTAAAAATGCAGGGGAGTTGAACTGCTAGAAAAGAAAAGAAAAATCTTTAAACCCTGTTATTTTTTATGTGCCACTTAAAGAATTACCTTTATACAGGCATGACAAAATACCATTGAAATAATTTAAATTAACAACTCAAGATAATTATCCAAAATGTTTATTTTTATTAAAACAAAGGAACAGAATCAAGTTTTATATATACCATGTCTATTTTTCAACTTTTTCCTAATGTTATGGGCAATTAACAATTGGGTTGATAAATGAATTTCTTAATTTAGATTTTATTCCATTTTGTGTGATTTAGCCTTTTTCACAAGTTACGCTTTTGACAAACAGCATAGACCAACTTTTATAACTTTAGAAATTATCGGAAATGCATGGTTATGCTCTGTTAAAAAATTTTAACAAACTTTGCAAAATCTGATGTGCATTAATTTTTAACTTATTTGCATGAATAATGCATATCGGTGATTCTATTGTCAATATCCTACAGTGATTGTATGTCACTTCTAAACAAACTTGTTTTATTATATCCTTAATGAAATTATAGTCAAAACTGTAATCCCTGGTATTTTCGTTAATTGAACTATGTTCTATGCATTGGAATTTTAAATCCATATCCAAAGTTTGAAAAGGAAATAGTCAATTGATTTCTTCTATTACATGATAAAAGGTTGATTTCAAAAAGTCATGTCCTAATTTCTGTGAACTGCAAGAATCAACTAGTTTGTTATTTCAAAACATGTTTTTTTAAGTTCATCAAATTTTTTTTTCCTCATGTGCACCACAAGTGTAATCTCATTTTGTTGAGTGCTGACTATTGGCCAATTTGGTAGGGCTCTGTCTCCGGTGGTCATTACTGCCCTTTTAGTTATTTCCTATTTTGTGCACAGGGAAAAATCATCGCAAAATACATAAACCGGTCATTAAAAAAAAATATCGTCGATTTCGTCAATCATCGGTAAAAATAAATAAAAAATATTTGTCGACCGGTCGCAAGAAGAAAACTGAAGTACTGAGAAGGAAATCAGTAGCAGGAAAATGTCACAAAATTCGTCAATCGATCATGGAAAAATATCGTGAAATTTGCCAGTCCATCACGAGCAAATATCGTGAAATTCCTCAGCCGGTCGCAGAGAAAAAACGCAAAATTTTTCAATTGGATGCAGAAAAACAATCGTTACTTTCATCAGTATGTCGCAAGAACAAACAGGGAAATTTGCCAATCGGTCACAGAATAAAATTGCTATATTTGTCAATTGATCTCGAGAAAAAAAAAAATTATGAAATTCACCAATCGGTCTCTAGAAAAAATCATGAAATTCGTCAGTCGGCCGAGGAGAAAAAGCGCAAAATATTTCAGTCAGATGCAGAAAAATAACCATGAATTTTGTCAATCTGTCGAAAGAAGAAACTGTGAAATCTGCCAATCGATAGTAGAAAATATCACGAAATTTGTCAGTCGGTCCTGAGACTTGATCGTCGTTTTACAAAGAAACATTTTCGGAAAATGATTTTTTGGAAACAGGAGCCGACCACGCGCAATAGGGCATATTAAATAGGGCACAATAATAATCTTTAGGGCACGAATCCTGCCATCCTGTCTCGAAATTCATCCCTGTAATATATATCAATAATATTGCATAAAAAATGTAATTTAAACATTAAAATATTCTGTTTATTTGTACAATGAAATGCTGATAATTGCCACTGGATTTGGATAGGGGATTGACTATATTGATAATTGCTATTAATTAATTTGTACAATGAAATGCAGATAATTTGTACAACAGATTTTAATCATATGTGTATAATTGTAGAGTATTTTCTCAAAGAAATACTACATACTTTCTTTTTATAATTTAAACATAAAATATCTACTAATGTACCCGTGATTAAAGAGTTATTTTCTCCAAACATAGGTTGTTTTAATTATTTAATATTGTTTTTGCTCTAAGTCACATACAGTTTTATTTTAAGTTAAATTATTTTGATATTTATAAGTAAAAAGAAAATTACTTTTAATTTTAAATATTTATTAGGTTATAACGAAAGTTTCCCGCCACAGGTAATACAGTCTGTGCAAACAGTTCGCGTTGACGTGTTTGTTCATATTTTGTCAAACGATTTTTGGCATTTGAAAAAAAGAGGCTTGCTTTATAACACTGTGTTGTGAAATTTGTAAAAAAATATCATTTTCATTAAGTACAAGGTGTCTGAAATGGAACTATCATGCTACCAGATTAGAACCATCATTTAATTCCAGTTCTGTTGCAAAAAGTCTGCTACAGAACGTCACCGAATAAAGTGGTACTAGTGCTGTATCATATGACACTGTGAAGGTTTGGCAGAATAGTGGTTATATATAAAATTACAGTTAATTATATATATTATAATTAGTATTATGTAATGGTGATTTGGCGGAAAACTTTCGTTACAACCTAATATAATTAAGTTACAAAAATTACTAGTTGGATTTGCCAATCCCAAAAATTTCTTCTATCTCATACATCTTAATATTTCAAAAAGTAATTCCAAATGTTAATACTTCAATATTATTAATTCAATATTATACCAACTTTGATTTTGATCTAAAATTTCTGCTCCAGTCAATTAATCGGAATAAGAATAAGTTAATCTCTATCATGATATTTATTAAAATAAATAATTTTTTCGTTATTCTGTTGTACATCAGCTGTTTGTGAATATCCAGCAGGGAGAAGTTCCCTTCACTTTATGAGTCGCCAATATACAATACAAAAAAATTGCGAAAAATCGAGAAAATTTTACAAAAATCTCTGTTACAGTGCCACCTTCTGGCGGAGTAGTTCCAAATTCAAGGAGACTGCTGGCCATAGCCAAAAATATACACACAAAATTGGTTAAATTCTATGCTTAGATTCATATACTTTTCAGTGGTAAAAATAATGAAAATAACACAAAAGTTTGTATTATAGCGCCCCCTTCCAGCAGAATATTTTCAAATTGAAGGAGGACCTGCTGGCCATAGCCAAAAATATACCTCCCAAAAATTGGTTCAATTCTATGCATAACTTCACACACTTTTCGATGGTACAAGAATGAAAGTGGAACAAAAATCGCTATTACAGCAACCCCATTCTGGCAGAATACTTCCAATTTAAAGGAGAACCTGCTGGACATAGCCAAAAAGAATGCAAAAATTTTGTTCAATTATATGGATAACTTCATACACTTTTCGATGGTACAATAATGAAAATGGCACAAAAATCGCGATTACAGTGCCGCACCCCCCCTTCTAGTGGAATGTTTCCGTATTGAAGGAGGGCCGCCTGGCTATAGCCAAAAACTTTCACAAAAAATTGGTTCAATTCTATGCATAACTTCATTCACTTTTTGATGGTACAATGGCGACACACGGACAGACAGACATTTTGTATAAGCATGTTTTGGGATATCTGACCCCTAAAACATCTAAATCCTTCGAAAACCGGAAATCGAAAAAAAATCTATTACAATATGTTCTTCTAAAAATAGGCCTGTTTAATTGTTAAACTTAAAAGAAAGAAAGAAATTTAATAAAGTCATACTTTAATAAACGACTTCAAATTTTGTTTTACATTCTGAAAGTAAAGGTACAATTTTCTAAAAGAAATAAACGTAAATTCTTAAATTTATTATAAAGAGTTCAAATATCAATGTTAGGAAAGCTGGCAATTCTTTAAACTTTTGAGAATTATCTTTTACTCATGAATAGTGAACTTACTTTCATATTTTGCATTGTAAACAAAATTGTTCGACATTGTTTTGGGTCAAACGATTTCTGGTATCCTTATATATTCGCTTCACTGCACTCTGCCGGATATCCGGCAGAGAAGTCGGATATCCGGTGGTTATGATTCGGATATCCGACGGTATTTCGGATATTGAAAAATCAGCCGGATATGCCGGATATCCGTTGCATCCCTAATAAATAGTCAGTGTCTTTCCCATACTACTTTTGTAATAATAAATTAATAGCAATCTCGAGTCAAAGAAAAATGAAAGAGTGACACCTGCTCAACAGCTAAATTGTAAATGAAGGCATACGAGAAAAAGAACTACAATTGGTATAAAAATGTTAACCTCAGCAAGAACTTCTTCGATATAAGTTGATTTTTTTTTTTTTTTTTAATACTTTGTAACTTATAGATACTAAATAAAAAAGTTAATTAGGAATTGAAAAGACAGCAAAACTTTTCTTAAAAAGAAAAAAAAAATGAACCAATGAAAGCTAATAATCCCCACTGAGATGTAATAATGCTGCTATATAAATATTTTGAGTGTTTCAGATATAACTGGCTATCCTTATATTTATTCTGTATGTGTGTATGAATAGGTTTAACCCATTTTCATAATTTTTTTGGTTAGCATACACTACACATGCATGTGTGTAAGTTTAGAATTTGGTGATTAACAGTAATTTCTCTAATTACAAATGCAAAGTGAGCTGCTAATAATATTTGTTAGTTTTGTTATTTATTTGTGCTACTAACTGATGAAATTACTTATTTGCAGTTTTTATTAACTCTGTAATTACTTTTTGTTTCTTCTAGGCCATTTTTTAAGGGTGCCACACCCTATAGGTCAAAATTAACATTTTTAGCCACTAGCCAGTACACTGATTTTTTTCACTGGCCAGAAAAAAGTTATGTACGCTCCATACAAAATTGTGTTTTTTCTAACTATCAACATTGTAATTTACTAATATATATTACTTACCATTCAATATGATTACACTCAACAGAAAATTTTTATTTTTACTATTAATTGCAATGAAATAAATTCACATGAAATTTTCAGAAAGGTTACAGCAGAGGGGGACCCCACCCCCCCTCCCTCGGCACTAACTAATATGCATTTTTCTGCGACCATTTAACGAATTTCGCGTTTTTTTCGCGATCTTTTGCCGAAATTCACGTTTTTTTCGTGAACTTTTGCAAAATCTGCGATCTTTTAATGAAATCTGCGTTTTTTTCCGCGATCTTTTCACAAAATTGCGTTTTTTTTTTGTTTTTTTTGTAATCTTTTAACGAAATTTGTGGGGGGGGGGGGTGCCTTTCTTTGAATATATTTGCCTTTTTTTTTCAAGATTTTTGTGACGAAATTTGCGTTTTTAGGTGATCTTTTGACGAAATTTGCGTTTTTTTCCACGATCTTTTGACGAAAGTTGTGTTTTTCCGCAATCTTTTCACGAAAGTTGCGTTTTCTCCACGATCTTTTGACGAAAGGTGCGTTTTCTCCGCGACCTTTTCACGAAGTTTACGTTTTTTCCGCGATCTTTCCACGAAATTTGCGTTTTTCCGCTATCTTTTCACGAATTTTAAGTTTTTTCCGCGATTTTGTCACGAAAGTTGAGTTTTCTCCGTGACCTTGTCACGAATTATGCGTTTTATCCGCGATCTTTTCATGAAATTTGCATTTTTCCGCGATCTTTTCACGAATTTTGCGTTTTTCCGCGATCTTTTCACGAATTTTGCGTTTTATCCGCTATCTTTTGACGAAATTTGCGGGGTTTTTTTTCGCGATTTTGTCACGAAAGTTACGTTTTTTCTGCAATCTTTTCATGAAGTTTGCATTTTATCCGCGATCTTTTCACGAATTTTTCGTTTTATCCGCGATCTTTTCACGAAATTTGCGTTTAACCGCGATACTTTGAAGAATTTTGTGATTCTTTGTCGAAATTTGCGTTTTTTTCCGCGATCTTTTCACGAAATTTGTGTTTTTTCCGAGATTTTTTGACGAAATTTGCGTTTTCTCCGCGATCTTTTCACGAAATTTGTGTTTTTTCCGCGATGTTTTGACGTAGTTCGCGCTTATTGCGTGGTCCTTGGGCGAAATTCTCGTTTTTTCGCGATTCTTTGACGGAATTGGTGATTTTTTTCTAAGAACGATTGACGAATTTGATTTTTTTCGGCGACCATATCGAAATTAGCGATATTTTTATGTTCGAATTTTCGGACTGATGACCGTTTTTTTTTTTTTTTTCTGAACCGAATGCCTTAAATTTTCGGAATTTTTGAAACATATCCCCGCTACTTTCTTTTTTTACGTTCGGGAGAATCGCCGATTTGGATGCCATAAATTCCGAACGAGTTTCACCCCTTTCCTCCTTGGCATCGATCTTTCAACCATCGCGTTTGGTGAGTGAATACAATAAAGTTAATCGCCATGTTTTTAAGTGTTACTCGACGCCTGGCGAGTGACGAGTGCTAATTTTGTGCTATATTACACCTTGCCTTACAAAAAAAAAAAAAAAAAAAAAAAAAAAAAAAAGTTAAATTCACCTGTAGTTGTAGCCAGAGTAAAAAACTTCCCATTCAACAGTAAATTTCTAAATTCATGTGCCCAAGATCTTGCAAAAATAATAGAACTTTATTGCTTTAGAAAAAACAGAATATTATTAAAACATGTTATTTAATTGTATTTTCAATTTGTGATTCATAAAATTATTAAAAATTAAGGACACTTTATATATCATACTAAAAATTATTCTTTTTTTTCCCTTATATCATTACTAAACATGTTACTAATATATTTCCTCATGAAATAGACCCTTTTTTTGTTTCTAAAATGAATACTACATTATTAATTATCATTTTAATAATTAAAGCTTAAAAATGTATAATATGTTCCGAATTAGAGAGTTAATTGTTTAATAATTATTAATTTGAAGTAGTGTTAACTATTTAATATTAAATTCAGTTATTAATAATTTTAATAAATGTTAAATATCACTAGTATTTAATAAAGTTTTACATAATTATCACAATATTAATGTATAATAACATTATTGTATGATACTAACTAATGAAATTACTAATTTACAGTTTTTTTTTATTTCTGTAATTGCTAACTAATAATTATAATTTTATTAATTAAAGTGTAAGAACATAGTTTATGTTAGCAATTAGTGTTTTAATTGTTTTGGAAACCTGAAACGCTTGGTAGCTATTCAATATTTGAATGGCGGGGAAAAAATCATAAAAATCTGATTTAAATCAAAAAAATCTAATATTTTTTTTTTTTTTTTTTTTTTACACCCTACTGTTGACCAAAAAACTGTCACCAAACTTTAAGATTAAAATGCCAATAATGGATCACATTCACTTGACATTAAACACGTTTTTGTTATGTCATCAAGTCTTTAATCCAACGTTCTGTTTGTATTTTTTTAATGTTTTACTAATTTATTTGGGTACTAATTGATTATCCTCCCATCAAGAGCACTACTTTCAAAACTTCGTTTCACGAAACTGTACTCGCTAAAATACGTGAATTTGTATGTAACCCTATTATGACACATTATCCAAGGTGATTATACTAGAATAGGGATAGATTTTCCTAATCTTATGTAGTCGAGTCTACTGCCAATGTTATCGTGAAACTGAAAACGGCACTACTTGATTATTCGGTCGAACAAAAAACTATCGCCAAACTATAAAATTAAATGCCAATAATGGTTGATCGTAAATGTCACAATCTCTTGACATTAAACACGATACACGTGTTTGTTATGTCATGAAGTGATTTTTAATTCAACTTTTTATTTGTATATTAATATTTTACTAATTTATTTGTTCTTTCGTTAATTAAAATAAAAATTATATCAATTTGTATAATTTGGCGAATAGTTTGACGATTTGTATAATTTGGCGAAATTGGTTGACGGGATAACCACGTTAGTAACAAACATTTAAATGGTTTAATTGTATTTTTATATGCTTACAATATAATTTCTTTCTTTTTTAGACTTTTGAAAGACTTCAGAAGAAATATGTCTCATCAAGATCCATTGAAGTTGCTCATAACATTTCGAAAAGATACTGAAAATAGCAATATTTGTGATCCAATCTATGTCAAAGAGTATGCTCAATTGTTTTTCAATAATTTCAGAGACAATCTTCAAGATGAAAATCATGAATATGATTTTGAAATTAGTGAAGCAAAAAATATTGATTTAGATTCTGTTTATAAAGCAGGTTTATATGAAATTGAAATAACTCTTTCTTTATATACTCCGCAATCTCACAGCGTACTTTTTTCAAAAATTATTCAAACTTGGTGTAATCCTACAAAAAATAAATTATCAAATCTGTGGCTGCAAATTGCTAATCCATCTGTTTTGCAAAATAATGGAAAACTGCATCACTCTGATGTGGATATTAAAGAAATTGCATTTGGCACACTGCCGGACATGCATCATTTTGTACATCATTACCATTATCTCTCGAACTCTGGAGAAAAAGAAATAAGCTGTTCATTTTTGCACAGTCAGAAAAAGCTAATGATTTTCACATGTTTTGGTCATTTCGGAAAATGTAAGCCTGTTCATAATAAGTTTCAGTTTAATTATGAATCCATATCTCGTGTCATAGTCAATTATGTTCCTTACTCTGATTTTGTACAAATATTTTTTCATCTGCGTCATACACCATTTTTATATGTTAAAAAAAATTATAACAAGAAAAAAGAAGAAGAAAATGCTAGCATATCTTTCTTAGCATCAGATCAAGAATATCAGACTCAGACTTGGGAGAGAACATTAGATTTTGGATGTTCATGTAACAATTATGATTGTTCTGTTGAAAAAATTGGTAGGTGTCCGATATTTAAAGTCGTAATTCCTAAGAAGCACAAAACATATGATGTAATTGAACGATTAATTCAAAGATGTCCAAATGATACTTTTTTCTATTTTTCTAACATGAAAACCATAACTCCAACTCCAAAATTTCAGCACCACTTGGAAAAATTTGAGGTATTTCCATTCAATGATAAGACTTTTCAATTGTTATCTGACCAGTATAAGATCGACGAGATTAAATTTAAATGCCAGTTTGCTTGGGAAGTATTGAATAGTAGATCTCTTGAAGTAAAAGATCAGATATCTCTTAAATATGAGTTGAATTCCCAGCATCCACATTGGGAAAACTTAAAAAAAAAGTTTAGAATTTTTTTCAAAGTTGAGCAGAATTCATTTGATCGTAATGAACTTTCTAATATTTTGGATGAAATAACAGAAGCTATTTCCAAAACTTTCTTTGACATAAGTGAAATGATAAGTAAAAACCTCATCTTCACATTTGAAGATGCAATGAAGAAATTGTTTAAACACCATCTTAAATCTGAAAATGATGATGAAGTTCCAGATGGAATGTGTATTGTTCGACGCATTGTATTGACACCTTCAAAAATTCTTTGCCTTCCACCTGCTGAACATTTTGATAATCGAGTGATGCGTAAGTTTAGTAAAGAAAATTTTCTTAGAGTGTCTATCCAAGATGATAATTTTCAAAAGTTGACCTATGCTGTGCAGTATAACTCCAAGAAGGATGCAATTTTAGATAGGGTTGTAAAAAGAATTCTATTAAATGGTATTTGTATTGGCCCTAGAAAATATGAAATACTTGCTGCTTCAAACAGCCAACTTCGAGAACATGGCTTATGGATGTATGCTAAAGATAAGAAAGGAAATATAGCTGAAGATATTAGAATCTGGATGGGAAATTTTAAAGCTATTAAAAATGTTGCAAAATACATGGCTCGTATGGGACAGTGTTTTTCTACATCTGATGAAGCTGTACAGATTGAATTGGATAAAAGTGAAGTTATTAACATTCCTGATATTGAAATAAGGGAAAATGGTAAAACAAAATATATATTTACTGATGGTGTTGGAAAGATTTCAAGAGATTTAGCAAAAGAGGTATAGAAAATTTTCATTTTTATTTTATTTGTTTTAAATTTAAAATTATGATACTTTTGCATTGCAGGCAGATGTAAAAATCACCACCAAAAATTATAATATATGGTATTATCCCTTTTATAGAAGCCTTGATAAATTACCTCGGCAAGAGAAGAAAAAAAACTTCATTGAATTTTTGGCAGCTTATTCATTCCTTCGTGTGCACAAAATATTTGTATATATGCTTAAAAAATTTATTTATATGTTATTTAATAAATACATTCTGATATAGCGATTACTTTGGAACTGTTGAGCCAATTTCAAAAATTAATAAATAATACTGATGACAGGTTTATCCTAAAAAGAGACTACTTTTACAACTGTGCAACTGACCTCGAAGGTGTGTGAGAGAAACAAACATTGTAAAATTGCAATTTCTTTGAACATGTCGAAACTAGAAACATGAAATTTGACATGGTGTTTACCGTTAAAATGTAATTGCTCGCTAAGAGCGGTTCTAAAAACATTGAAAGCTAAGAGTGTAAAATGAACTGAAAATGTTCTTAAAGCGTTCTAAATTACAATTTTTCTGAACTGTTAGGGCCAGAAAGGTAAAAGAGAGCATAGTAGTTAGTTTTCAGATATACTTTACTTACTCGAAACAGTTTCTAAAATTTCGAAATTTAAAAGGATGAAATGAGCAGAAAACATTCTATCTAAAATAACAATACTTTGGAATAGGATGTCAAAAATTTAAATCTGTGACTAATTAAGAATTTTAATCAACTAATTAAAAAAAAAAAATCATTCATTAAAATCATAAATTTTCTAAATGCTTAAAATGTCATAAAAAAGTATTAAAATCTAAGATGAACATAATTTGGAAAGTTTCTATAGGTATTTTGTCTTATGAATAAACAGGGGTGTAAAAATACCGGGCGCCAGGTCGCCCGGGCGACTAAATTTTCGACACTGGCGCCTAGATATAGCTTAGGAAATGAAAAATAATTCATATTTATAACCTTGATTATCAGCGATGCCGCGGACGCGCTATAGCGCGTAAATTACGCGAAAAATCGGAGACATCACGCAAAAAAATAGCTCTTACGCGTCCCATGGGACGCATAATTTCGTCAAAAAATCGCGGAAAAAAGCCGATTTTCATCAAAGGGTCGCAAAAAATAGCTGAAATTTCATCAAAATATCGCGGAAAAAACACGATTTTCGTAAAAGGGCCGCGAAAAAATAGCGTATTTCGTCAAAAAATCGCAGAAAAAGCCGATTTTTGTCGAAGGATCGAGAAAAAAAAGCGTATTTCGACAAAGGATCGCGAAAAGAATAGCGTATTTCGTCAAAAAATCGCGGAAAAAAGCAGATTTTCATCAAAGGATCGCAAAAAATAGCGCAAATTTCATCAAAATATCGCGGAAAAAAACACGATTTTTGTAAAAGTGCAGCGAAAAAATAGCGTATTTCGTCAAAGGATCGCGAAAAAATAGCGAATTTAGTCAAAAAATTGCGGAAAAAGCCGATTTTTGTCAAAAGATCGTGAAAAAAGTGCAAATTTCATCAAAATATCGCGGAAAAACGCGATTTTCGTAAAATGGCTGCGAAAAAATAGCATATTTCGTAAAAGGATCGCGAAAAAAATAGCGAATTTCGTCAAAAAATCGTGGAAAAAACGAGATTTTCGAAAAAAAGTATCGTATTTCGTCAAAAGATCGCGAAAAAATTGCAAATTTCGTCAAAAAATAGTGGAATAAAGCTGAATTTCGTCAAAGGATCTCGAAAAAAAGATCACATTTCGTCAAAGTATCGCGGAAAAAAAACAGGATTTTCTTAACAAATTCGCGAAAAAATAGCGAATTTCGTCAAAGGATCGCGGAAAAAACGCGAATTTAGTCAAAGCACCAAAAAAGATCAGCAAACCAAACTTATAGGTAGAACATTCATAAAATATTATGTAATTTTTTTTTTAATGAGATTCTTAAAAATACAGCATGATTTCAGTGTACTTTGATAATGTACTCAGGGGGTGGACCAGTGAACTCCCCCCCCCCCCCCCCCCCCCTCCTTCTTACTGCATTGAAAAGTCTCCCACATTTAGAAGATTTAGGATTTGATGCTTATTTATGATTTAGATGTGAATTTCCCTTCCAAGGAAAATGTCTGATTCCAACACAGATCTATGCTGACAAATAATTCAATGGGAAGTGCAATGAAAGCACCTATTATTCAACAAAAAGTACCCCTATACTTAACATAATTATTCTTTTTTTCAGCGAAAATATCTTTTTCAATATACCCGTCTTGCCCCTTTTTAAAAGAAATGCGGTCTTTAGTGGAACTTGATATCTTCTACTCTCAAATAAGCTTTATTTTACAATTAAAATTGTATCTTGAATTTTTACTTTTAAAAAAGTAAAGAAAATTTCTTTTAATATTTTTTAAAAATACCTTATTTGAGTGCAAATAATACTGGTTTTAATTCATTATTTAATTATTATTAAAACAATAATTAATGGATTTTTTTTTATCTTTTCAAAATAAACAAGTTTCATTTATTCCTTTAAAATATGAATTATTATTGATGGGGACCAATTTCTGTAAAAAAGGGACCCGGATTTTGGAAATCCTGGATCCTGGGGACCCAGGATTTTTCAAGTACAGCGACATCACTGATTATTTATGGATTTTTTTTTTTTTCTTTTTGTTCCATGCACAAAGAAAAAAAAAAAAAATAAATGAAGTTCTCTTTCACTGAACTGTACTTATTAAAATTATTATTAAATCATTTCCAGAAATATTTTGTCACATTGAATGTTGATTTGGAAACAACTGAAAGTATTGCTCTTGGCGAATGGTACGAGTTGTTTAAGGTACTATGCAAAGACATGAAATTTAGTGAGCTTTTGATAACATCAATGAAAAATGATTCTAAATTTCCAATTTTATCAAAGTTACTGCAAATTGTATCTGTAATACATGTGGTAACTGCATCCTGTGAGCGAGGATTCAGCACAATGAATTTTATGAAGAACAAGTTTCGCTCTACTTAGAGACATCACAAAATTTAAATGGGCCTTCTGTAGAAGCATTTGATCCTACAAAAGCAGTTGAACGCTGGTACTTTACATCAAAAACAACAAGACACATGAGCGGTCATAAACATCATAAAAATTTATAAGCAAATGAGGACAAACAATAAGTTAACAGTATTGATTTATGGCATATATTATAGTCCTTGAAGTGAATTACATATTTGTACTTTTGAGGTGTTTAAAGAAGTTTTTAATGATTACCTGTTATTTGTATTTTACATCAGCACTTCCAATTTTTTTATATCAATATTTATAATTTTATGTAACATTACTTTTTTATATAAGAAAAATTTGTCATCTGTCAGATATATTTAATTAAAAAGAGTAAGTTGCATGTACTATTATTAACTTATACTGTAATTTCATTTTACAAATTTGTTATCGATAGTAACTGGCTCCTAGATTTTTGAGCTGGCTCCTAGATTTTCAAAAAATTTTTACACACCTGTGAATAAACAAAAAAAAAAAAAAAAAAAATGCAGCTTTAAATAATTTTTTCTAAGCTTAATGCCTTGGATATACTTCACAATGCACAAGAAAAATTCTGAAATGTACCTTATGAATTATTTTTAATTTTTATCGTAATATGTGCAATTCCTCATTTAATTTATGCAAAATAGTTCTTGTTTCTAGTTACTTAAAATTTGAATATGTTGTTAAAATATATGGTGCTACTTTACACTTTAAAAGTAATCATCATATAATCTTCTTACATGAGCATGTCAAAAAATTTAATATATCACTGTCTATTGCATGTAAAAATGAGCAATATTAGCAACAATAGAATTTCAACTGAATGTTGATAACAATAAAGAGTTCCCACAAAATACAGTATTGTATTGTACCAAACCACACTCTCTAAAATGCACCATCTGGGTGTGAATGAGTTAACTTTTTAAATACCAAAATACTAAAAATTTTAAATACCAAAAAGCTCCAAAATAGGAAAAATCTCTGTATCCTAACAAAATAGCCCATAATTTGTGCCATTTTCTTTCCCCTTCTTTGGTTTCTCAATGGCAGAAAATACAATATACTGCTTTATTCCTCTCGCCAGTTTTCGACTAGCTATTACACCCCTTTATTTATCAATATTCATCAGCACTTCATTTAGACATTGAGAAACGTGATTGTTGTAAAATTGTTGAAAGGCCCATTTTATATTGCAATGTTTTATGAATGCTATTTCAAGTTCCAAACAAGTAAATCTATCATACTTACAGAATCATCTCACATATGCAGTGAGATTTGGCTGTATTTTAATTTCAAATGACATTCAGTTGTAGAAAATGCTTTAAGATTTTTATCGTATCAAAATAAAAAATTATGAGTTGAAACTCATTGAATTCGATGAATGAAAATGTTTAAAAGATCTGATTGAATGAATTTATAAAAAATTACTAACAAAAATAATTGCAATAATCAATATTATATTGTCTAGCCTAACTCTTAAGATAAATATTATTTTTAACTAAAGTTTAATTTCAACTTTTCAAATTATGGAAAAATTAAACCTTATTCCTATACGTAATCAGTAACATGCTATTAAGATAATGAAATTATGAAGGTATTAATTGAGGCTTTGATCATTGTATTACGTAATGAAAAATAAACGAAAATTTTGCCACTATTTAATAAATATATTCCCAAACTTAATCTGACATTTGCCAGTTACAATTTTGCATTCTTGACTTGAGGTTCTAATCTGAGTGCCGGCGAAATCCAGAAATTTACTTTTAGATACATTCGTTGTAAAATATTTAGTTTTATCAAAGAAAATACCCATCTCATTTTTACAATGACATCATTTTCATCCACTGAAGCCCTCTGAAACAGGGGCGCGCCGACCCAGTGTGCAAAGTGTGCAGCGCACACAGGCGCCGAAGTAGTAAAGGCGCCAAAGATTTCAGCTGAGGAGAAAATACTTTTAAAAAAATCCTTAATTTACTTAAACTAAATGTATTGCATTTTCTTGACATCTGAATTATGTTTTGTAGATTTACCTGAGACAAACTTTCTTATAGATATTTAATTCTTTTTGTTATTATGTATGCACTTTTTTTTTTTAATTCTACTTCTGAGCCTCCTAATAAGTGTTTTAAACGTAGACATCGCAAACCATTCAATAAACTGAGGGGCACCTCGTGTAGTTGCAAACAATGAAAGGCGCCATAATTCATATGGCCGAAAACATGTAACAGCATTATCTCACTGTAGTAGGGGTAAAGAAAAATAGTTTTATTCCACAGGGGCTAAATTCCACTTTTTTTTTTTTTTTTTTTTTTTTTTTTTTTTTTTTAATAGCAAGCTTTTCCTTACCGCCGACGTTCGGAGTTTTCGTGGTTTTCTTCGAACCGTGGATTTCCATGCGTTAATACGGATTAGGTTCCCTTAGAAAGACCTCCACGGAAGGCACTCCCCCTAGGGCCTATATCCCTCGTGTAGATAATTGGCCGTCAACAATCAACCCAACCCAACCCTTACCGCCGAATTTCTGTCATAAAATTACTATTCGGGAAAATTATTCAGAAAATTAATATTCGGAAATACTGGTAAAAATTTCCTCTGTGGTAATCAGGTCATGAATAGTGGTAGAAGGTGAAGGGGTCTGTAAGTGAAAGAGCCAGAAGTGTTAATCACTAAATAACAAATTAATAACATTAAATAATTAACACTAAATAACGATCACTGGTAACAATTAAAAGAACCCCGTTCAAATATTATTGATTTTTTAGAAAGCATACTTTGAAGTGGATTCGCCGGAGATGCATTGGGCAGCCCTGAATTAAAGTGGAATTCCCAGGTCCGGTCTCGGCCCGTTTATATTTTTGTATTCGCGACCCAGCCTGTACAAAAATCAACGAAAACAGGCCCGGCCCGACTCAATTTCTACAAAAAATGCCCCCTTTTTTTAACATAATTAAAATCCTTTTAAATAGTACTACATACATATTTATGAAGAAATGTATTCTCAAGACAAAGTATACACAACAGACCATTAATGATTACTTACAAGGAGAGGGCCAACCTTGTTAATCACAGATTTTGATTATTTTAATATATGTTGTAGAGTAGAGGCCCCTTAGTGTCAGGTTCAACGGATTTTATCCAATGCTCCTTAGTTCTTGAGAAACCGGGGGGGTCTAATATTAGTACACAACTTAAATACTTACTTTGCTACAATGATGATAGGTCAGTCGTAGTTCAGTTGGTATGGTGTTAACCGGTTGATTGGCGGGCCCGGGTTCGATACCTGAGTGCGCTACATTTGTTTTTCTCATTTTTTGTTTTATAAATTTACTTGTAAGTGTAACTTAATAATCTCACTGTCAATTAAAATTTTTAATATTGTATATCAATTATAATTTTAACCTATTTAATTTTTTACTTTTAACTGAATAGTTGTAATAAAACATCATAAAACTGTTATTATTTTTTTTTTAATAAAAAATCACTTTAAAATGTATTTCATATATTCTTTATCGATGCAATGATATTGAGCAATTGTGTCAATTCGTGATTTTAAAGAAACATCATTTACGCATTGCTTTAACAAAGGAAGTCAATGAGATAATACTATTATTCTGTTTTTAAAGTAACAAGCATAATCATATTAAAAATTAGCATCAGAATTAAATTACAACTGATTTTTTGCATATTAAAGATTTTTAAATTTGTAATAAGTATGCTTGCACTTTCAATTATTTTGCTTTCCCCTTTATCTTTTTTCTGCTTTTATTTTATTTGAATATTCCTTTTTTTTTATCATAACTAGATGGCACCACCACAGAATTTGTCATGATTTTGGAATTTTTATCATTCAATAATAGATCCAATTTCTTTTTAAACCTCTTTAATGGATGAGAAATAATAGTTTACAAATAAGAAATGATAAATTTAAGTTTGTTAACATTATAATTAATGTTTGGTGTTAAAAGTTTTAACTGAAATTATTAAATTATAATTACAACAATATTTATAAAACAAAAAATGAGAAAAACAAATGTAGCGCATTCAGGTATCGAACCCGGGCCCTCGGATCAGCTGGCAAACGACATGCCAACTGAGCTACGACTAACCTGGCATTTTTGCTGCGAAGTAAGTATTTAAGTTGCCTACTAATATTAGACCCCCTGGTTTTTCAAGAACTAAGGGGCATTGGATAAAATCCGTTGAACCTGGCACTAAGGGGTGTCTACCCTACAACATATATTAAAATAATCAAAATCTGTGATTAACAAGGTTGGCCTTCTCCTTGTTAGACTAGACTTTTCAGCATTGAAATAAAGATTCATTAAAAAAATTAATCTAGTTCAGAATAAGAGAAAACAAAAAAAAAGGGTTAAAAACATCATAACTTTTGAAGCTGTATATTAAAAAGTAGATTTTTGAAGATATTTCTCTGTAATTTATTAAGGTATATTTGCAATGATTCTGTTAACAGAAGTTCATTATCGCTATTACTATTTTTACAAAACACACTGCCTTCCCGACACGTCATGGGAACAATTAAGTCCAATTCCGGCCCCGCTCGACTATGTAGAAAAACAATGTAAGCATCACCCTTCCCCGGCCCGAGTCAGCTGAAAAAATTAAGCACGGGCTCAGGCACGATAGAGCTGTCGTATGCTGATCTTTACGTTGGATATGCAGACCTGCCAACTGCTACGAAAAAATCGTAGTTTCTACGATTTGGACCTATAAACTACGATGCTACGAAAATCGGTCTCAAACTACGATTTTTTCATCGAAAGTGGGGATCGTGGAAAGAAAACACAAATTTCGTCAAAGGACCGTGTAAAAATCGTCAAAGGATTGCGGTAAAAAATGCGAATTTCGTCAAAAGTTTGAGGTAAAAATTCATTCATTCGAGGATTTCAACCAAGAATCGTAATAAAAAAAAAGTGAATTATGATTGTGGTAAAAAATTGTGAATATCGTGAAATGATCGCAGAAAAAAAATCGCGAATTTCGCCAAAATTTACTGCACTGGGCTAAAAAATCGGAACTGGGCTCCTTTTACAAATGTAAAAAGTCACAAAATGAGAAGAAGCTGTACAAATCATATAGAAAATTTACGGAGGAAAAAATTTACTATATTGAGTTGAAAGTTGAAAGACTGAAACCTTATTACTTTTACGAATGCATGCCTGTTTGTGTTCCGGGGATTTGATAAAACTTACCCCGGAAATTCCGGAGTTACACAGGCATGAGATTCTTCCGCGATTTTCCATTTTTTGTCGTTTTCCGATTTTTTGCCGTTTCTCGCATTGATGATTTGTTCCGAAATTTAAAAAAAAATCGGCCATCAGTCCGAAAATTCGGGCCCAAATTTCGACAAGTGATCGCCGAAAAAACAATTTCATCAATCGTTCGCAGAAAAAAATAGCCAATTTCGAAAACTATCGCGGAAAAAATGCAATTTCGTCAAAGGATCGTGGAAAATCCCTGCAAATTTCATCATAGAATCGCAAAAAAACAGCTGATTTCGTCAAAGGGTTGCAGAAAAATGGCAACTTTCGTCAAAGGGTTGCGGAAAAATGGCAACTTTCGTCAAAGGATCGTGGATTTTGTCAAAAGATCGCCGAAAAATGTGAGTTTTGTCACAAGCTCGCCGAAAAAACGGGAATTTTGTCAAAAGATCGCCGAAAAAACGGTAATATTGTCTAAAGATTGTGGAAAAAACGGGAATTTCGTCAACAGGTCGTGGGAGAATCGGGAATTTCGTCAAAAGGTCGCGGTTGCGTGACGCCGTGAAAGTTCAGCCTTTTTTTTTTTTTTTTCAGGGGATTTTATCAAATGTTACAAACAGCTATGCGAATGTGAAAAAATTGCCGCAAAAAACCAACCAACCAACATCCAGATTAATTTGAATTTTGTGTGCTACGATTTCTCATTTTCAAAGGTTGGCAGGTCTGGATATGTTATATTTCTGTACAGTACTGATGTTGTCAAACTCGCATCGGCTCGTGCAGCACTATCTTATATTATAATACGAGCAAAAACTGTGTGTGTATGTAAATTTTATCTTAAAAAGGGCTCTAACGATTTTGACTAAATTTTGCACCCTACCGTTTTCGGGCACGAAAAGGCCATTGGGCTTGGTCACATATTCCAGAAAATTCGATTAGTGGGTCATTATGGGTCAGAGCCAAATTAACTATATCTAAAAAACGGCTCAATCGATTTTGGCTAAATTTTGTATCCAACCGTTTTCAGGTACGAGAAGACTATTGGGGTAGGTCACATGTTCGAGAAATTTCAATTAATGGGTCACTGCGGGTCAAGCTAATTTTATCTGAAAAACGGATCTAACTATTTTCATTAAACTCTACATTCTACAGTTTTGGATTGCGAAAAGACCATTGGGCTAAGTCATTCGAAACTATCATGTATTGGAGAAAAATTGTGTGTTTCTTCGGATCATAGACCTCCAAGCAGAACAAGTACTTTTATCTGTACTATCATTTACTCTGGACCTATCCTCATGGTGGAAAGACTTTTTGTTAGGGGGGAGAGGATGGTGAAAATAAGCTAAATTTGGCCATAAATGTTTAAAAATTCTTACTTTTTCAAAGACTGAGAGGGGCAGTCTTTCTCAGCACACCCTTCGTACGCTCGTGTCTAATCACATACTGAATAAATAACCGTGATGATTGCAAGATTTGTTCTTTTTAATTCAGAACATAAAATTAGAAGTATTGAAATATGAGCATTACATATAACCTTAGACGCTTCAGAGACTAGAATGGCAAAAAAAGTTCAATTTAGACATAAATAAGTTAGGAGCTACAATAATCGATGTAATATGAAAGGAAAAAATACAGATTTTTTAAAAAAGAGTTTTAAATTTCCGAGCTATGCCTTTCTAACCGACTCGCCCCGCATGGCAAATGATAATAACCTTAAATGCGCCTAAAATCAAATGTTGAATGATTTTATCTTTTTAAACGAACATTCTTCCAAATGACCTAGAGATGGGAAGGGGGGCGCAATGTCTTCAGCAGCATATACACCAGACGTGCAACGCACTGTACGGTTTGTTTTGATTTTATATTTTTAAGCAAAAAAAATTCCAAACGAGCCTAATATTGTCAGCAGCGCTGTTTCCGGCAGGGTACAACCTCGAATTTGCATGATTTTTCATTTTTAGATGAAATTCCATCCAAACGAAGCTCAAATTGGAGGCCCCGCTGCCTTCTGCCATAGCGTACTCCGGGGGTGATATCCACGCTCCGGTCTGATTTTTCAAGCGAACCTCGAACTTGAGTTTAATTTCTGGCATTTAGATATAGAAAAGTTTCAATCTGACCAAAGATTCTTGATAAAACATAAATAATATAAAATACGCTCCATCACCTTACCTTTTTAAAACGCGAAATAATTATTCAAAGCACATATCTCTGAAACGGGACACGATACCTATTGAGAAAACTTACACTGAGAGAAAAGATATCTCTGGCGAATCCTTAAAATTACTTCAAGATTTTTTTTGTTTTGAAATAGTAAATATTAATATTTTTTCATACAGGAAATATCGTTAGATTCGGAAAAATACCAAGAATGTATTAAAAGGGTTTTTTGAAAATGTAGAAAAATGGAAAAACTTGAAATGCGGCAAAATAAAAAGGTTTTTTGAAATAGTACCGAAAGATACCGTTGGAATCGGAAAGGTAAGATGATTTTCTTTCTTTCTTTTATCTTTTTTTGTAACTCTACGGGGACCTGGCCATCGCAATTTCAAAATGCAGTAAAAAACGAACTCTAAGCTTTCGTTTGTGTGAAGAACTGCTTAATGTCTTTAGAAATGCTAAGGCATAATTGCTTTGAAGAAAGAAAGCTCGCCATTTTACGATTATCATTATGGCTTTTAATTATATTTCGGTTAATTATCAACAAATTAAAAATCTGAGCTCTCAGGTGCATTTGGACCAGGGTTGGCAGGTTTTTGACATGTGTCAGTTTATGACGGTTTAAACCGTCATGTCAAAAACCTCGTCAAAAACCTAAAATACTAAATTGTTCTGTAAAAATTCACATTAAATGTCACACATTACAACATTACATGTGATATTTTAAATTCACATTACTGTATATCAATAATTAGTACATAGTTAAGTATTATTGTTAAGTGCCATTTTTTAATAAGGTAAAATTTTCATTTATTTTTTTTATTTTTATTTATTTATTTTTATTTTTATTTTTTTTTTTTTTTGTAAAATTGTGTTTTTTTAAAAAGTAGACATTAAACTCACCTGAGCTGTAAATTTTTTCTCACCGCATTTTATGGAAGAAACGCTGCACTACTGAAAACTGGCCTGAATAAGATTAAAAATATCGTAATTGCTGCACCCGTTGTAAACGCCGCACGCGTGGCAACGCTACTTTTGTCGACAGTGTCACATTGACCTAACTTTAATCAAAGTTTTCTGAACAGTGTAAGTGTAGGGTGCCTCATTTTTAATATCTTAAGATGTCTAAAATTTTATTTAAAATATTTAAATCGTGTTTAAAATATTTTTATATAATTTTTAAATTAAGGAGACGTCAGTTGGTATTTAAACCACCCAGAGCGCGGGACTCAGACCCTCTCCTTAGGCGTTCCATGTTTTTTTTTAAGTGGTCGGTGCAACTTGGCACATTTTTTATGAGTGGGTCATATCTGCTTTAGGCGATCTTTAGTTACTATTCGACGCCCTCAAAATCTGTGTCTTCAATATCAGAATGGATGAGTTGTCAATTTTCTTCTTCCACGCTGTATGGTTCGCTATCATCATCAGAAATGTCACAGTTTTCATTATCAGCAAAGTCAAAAAGTTGTTGGGCAGGGGACTTGAAAACAGTCTAAAGGAATTTTTATTTTATCCCAATTTTACGCGCACGGAAAAAAAAAAAAAAAAATCGTAAACACCGCACATGGTGTAAACGCCACACTTGAAAGAAAATTAACTTTTAAACCTGTAAATGCCACAGCGTTTCATCCATAAAATACGGTACTTAAAATCGTTTTAATTTCTCTTACTTTTGAGAGCTTAAAGCACTAGCTAGGTTTTTTTTTTTTTAAATAAGAAATAAAAACTTAAGAAAAGTGCAGATTTTTTTGTATATATAACAAGATAATGTGCATCAATGTTATTCTAGTCTAAACAATAACCATTCCATTCAAAATTGAAATTGGATTATTAATCTTAAACATTTACCAAATAAGATAAGTAATAATAAAAAAAAAGCTTAAAGTCAGAATTCTTTTTAAACAGCTTTCTTTTAAATATATAAAAATATGTTTTCGATTTTAAAACTGAACAAAATTGGCTCGGTCTTCTAAAAGAAAATTCACTTAAGCCCCATATTGAAAAAGTGCATAATAGAAGGGATCAAATCATGAAACCATACCATTGTTTGGCTTATATTTTGCATCCCAACCATCAGGGGCAAGGGTTGACTGATATATCAGTTGATTCAGCTCGTGCTTGAGCTACAGAGAGAATTTATGGCTGCATACCCATAACTAATTGTGTATGAAGCTAAAGAATCCCCTTTCCCGTCTTCTTATTTCAGCGCTGTAGGGAGGACCCCATTACTTGGTGGAAAGGAATAATTAAATGCAATAGTTTTTTGAGCCTGTTTCAAAACTTGCTCATCTAGCAATGTTTTTGCTATCAAGTCCTACTAGTTCAGCATCAATTAAGAGACAGGCTATTTTCTAATGCTTCATACACTCTAAACTCAGAAATCATTTGGATGTAAATAAATGTGAACACGTTGTGTGCTGCAGTATGCTAGGGGGTAAAATTGATCCAGATTATTTAATTGTACGAAAGGATTTTCTTCTGATTGAAAATTTAAAAAAATAAAAATATTTTATGGCAATTAACAATTTATTTTTTTTAATTATTAAATTACAATAAATTTAAATAAAAGATCACATAAATCATTGACTTATTTAATGTTTACCTATTGTTGTTAAAATGTTTTAGTGTGTTACATGCATTTGGCAGTTTTTGACGGTTTAAACCTGTTTATGACAGTTTGAACCAGTTTTTGATGCTTGTCATGTCAAAAACCCAACCCTGATTTGGACCTGCCATTGTCTATCCTTATCCAAACTTTCATACCTCTATGTGTGGTAGATTTTCTTAGCCATCGCCAACATATGCAGAGTAAAGACAATCGTCTTTCTTTTATTAATATAGATATGACAAACAACTTTTAGTTATTGATGCAATTTTTTGTTATTGTATTATTTTCTCTGGTGTAATAAAATCTTACCGTTCAATCCAGGATTCTGATACAGACAGGTTTTATTTTCATTGTCTTAACCGTGTTTCGAATTTTATTTACATAGCTGCCAACCTTCCCTATTTTTTCAAGTAATTTAAACATGTTTGGAATCAGAAACTTTATTTAATAAATGAAATAAAATACGAACCCTATAGAAACAAGACACATTTTAAAAACTTTATTTGATCTGTAATAAAATTCCTGCAGGATGGCAGCTATGCATTTAGGGGTACTCATAGATTTTTTTAATATAAAGTTTTATTTTCGAAGTGAGGGGGGGGGGGGGGGGCATAGGGCGCCAACTGAAGTTCTGCACACAGGCGCTGGATACTGCTGGCGCGCCCCTGCTCTGAGATTAGCGTCTCAATCTCAATATCAGCAGAATGAAAAAAAGTATTGAAATGTAACAGCTTTCTGAGTAAAAATGCATTATTTTAAATTGTAATGTCATTTTCTGTTCAAAAGTTTTAAAGTTATTTTTAATTGTAATATGAAAATGGTATCATTAATGATATGGCAATTCCCATTGTTTCCATTCTCTCTTCAACAATGGAAGTAACCCTATTGCCATCAATTTCAAGAAATTTCATAAAGGACTTTTAAATTTAAAACTAAAATATAAAAATGGGATTATTTAAAAAAAATAAAAATAGTGAGTGTGGGCGCATCTATCTACAAATAAAGTGCTTTCATTTTAAAAAATAATTATTAAATCAGTTCAGTAGAAAGCTCAGGCCAGATGACTAAAAAAACAGCCTTGTCTTTTAAATATATAGATATTTGAAAAAAGTTAACTCGTTCACTGCCATTTACAAGAATACTCATAGTTGGCAAAGTGTGTTTCCTTGCTAGCTACGAGATATATCATTATTGATCTTCTTATCTAAATCGTCAATTACGAGCACTACCATCAAAAATACCTGCAATGTTTCATATGTCAACAACGAGCTTACTTGTGTGAATTTATTTGTTGCTAAAAGTAATTTGTCATATATATAGTACTTAAATAATAAAACAGAAAATAATTTAAAAGTACTAAATTGCAGATATGGTCTTGGTGTGTATGAACAGATGCACCATCTCAGCTTTGGCAGCGAAAGTGTTAAGCACTTTTGCTGTTTCACAGCTTTCAAAGATCTTATCTATAATAATTGGTTCAGAAAATGGATATATTATTTACATTTAAAATTGACTTGTCCTAGGAATCAATTTGAATTTGGATTAATATATTTTTACAGCATAACTGACATTTCTTATTCTATATTTTTACAATTCCAATTTTAAATGAAAAATAAATTTTAGAAAATACACGTTCTATTTTTTTCTGGCTGAACAAAATTCAATTTTTATTATTTTTTTCAAATTAAGTTTTATTTTTTTTATTAGGTTTAATTTGTTTAATGATTTATTTATTTTTTGGGCGGGAGGGGGGGCCATGTAATGGTCATTACAAGTATTTATTTTCACATTATAATTGCTCTGATTTATTTAGTAATTTTAAACTTATTAAAGTGATATCATCACAGCCAAATCAATATAATACAGTAGACTCCCTTAAATCTGCGACCCTAAAATCTGCGTATTTTTTCAGATGTAAACAATGAAATTTACAGTTAAGTTGCAGGAACAAAATTGAAGATGGCGCCGAAATCAGCAACTACCGCAATGTTTTTTTTACGAAATTTTTGTTAATCATTCTCTTTTGGTTATTACAGCTGATTTATTACTAAATAAATTTACATTACTTTTGATTTTGATATAAATTTGCATATCTGTATCAAAAATTCCAGGATTCAAAATGGAAAAATCCACAAACCGGAACACTATTTTAAAATTATTGTTCGCAGATTTTTTTTTTTTTTTTTTAATTATAGACAAATTTATTTCTAAACATACAAAGCAGTATAAGAACAGCATTCAAGACTCTAAATAACAATGAAAACAGTTACAGAGAGCACAAAAAGCTATATATACTGATAATAGTATAATGACTTACGATCGCTTTACCACTAGATCGCAGCATAGGACTTTTAGAATCGAATTGAATCGATTTAATCGGTAATAATTTAATAATTTCTAAATTTTTACTTCACATAATTATTTTAATAATTACTTACGTTTAAACTAATAAATTATTTTACTTATTTTAATGTTTCACTTTATTGTAAGCCTTCATTATAATTTCCCTAGCTTTAACTACCAATCAAATTAATATTTCAAAAATGTAAACAAATCAATGACCAGAAATCCGCACAACCTCTGGTCCCAAGCGGTGCGGATTTGAGGGAGTCTACTGTAATATGAGGACATCCAGTAGGAAATTAAGGATTTTTCTTTGAAAACTGCCTTCAAAGAGGAATCACAAGATAACTCAATTAAGGAGTCTTATTCAGGTTTCGAGAGGTTTGAACTTTTCAAATGCTCTTCCTCAAAAGGATTTCTAATCCACAAGCTCGAGAGCAGGGGTGTAGGGTTGCCATAACGACTGACGACTGCAGCCGTATCTAACGAGATCATAACATAATATAGACCAACTGTTTAAGAACACAGTTTTCTCACAAAGTTTTAGTTTAAGCTAATAGCTTTTATGATTATTGCAGTTGTAAAATATTGTATTTGTGATATTTTTTAAACAGATGTAATAAAAGATATATTTTTGTGGCAAGCTCGATTATGCTGCAACCCATTAGTGGATCTTGACCCGAAGGTTGGAAACTGCTGAATTTATGCAATAATATATTGAATATGGAAAATATGCGGAAGTAAATCTTCTTCTTTTTTTTTTTTTTTTTTTTTTTGATTTATAATCATTTATTGGTGAATAGATTAATCATTTATCAATATATGGGAAAATAAAGATCTACTTCCATATATCAATACAAAAATATATAAACACAAAATCTTTCACATTCTGCTTTTATTTTCCTTTTTCTAATTTATTCATTTATTTACTGGTTTTTTGAATGAATGCTTTTTATGCATTTTGCATTCTCATTCATTTTCTATAGAATGACCTATTTTTTCTTCAGTTTTTCCTTAACAAAACCAAATGAACAAATCTGAAAATAAAAACATCCCAGTTCTGAAATATACAGAGGTAGCAATGAAAGTTTCGAAGTAATATTGCAAAATTTTCTGTCTTTAATTTTGTTATCCAAAAGTGTCAATTTCATTCATTACCGAGAACCACAAAACCCCTATCTTTACAGCCCAACTTACTGGGAAACCGAAATCCTTCCAGCTAGGCTCTGCTATTACAGGACTGTAGGCAATGGGAGGATTCGACTGAAGTCAGTTTTATTTTTTCTTGAAAATTACTTGATTCTTCTGATTTAAATTATTTTAATTTTATTCTTGGATGTTATTTTATTTTACTATCTTGTGAAATTCCACTCTTTAACAATGGATCTCTTGCTAGGTTCAAATAGCTTATGCTGAAAGACACACCCCAGACAACATGGATGAAGAGGATATGTATGATCCGTCTGCATTTCAAATTCGTTTTGGTGGTTGTAAAGGCATGTTAGCCGAAGCACGTTCGAATGATTTATCTGGTCGAAAGATTGCAATACGTCCAAGCATGTTTAAATTCCCTTGTTCTTCTTCAAGTGTCCTAGAGATAGTGAAAATTACTGCTCCTCGTAAGTTTAAATTTTGTTATTATTATTTATTTACTTTACTTTAACATTAAGGGATTTTTTATACAGAGTGTTCCAAAATTCGACCAACAAATTCAGAGGGGTGATAGTAGGCATCAAGAGGATGAAAACTTACCATAGAACATGGAGTCACAAACCACATATTTAATCAAAAATACAGAATGTTCTACCTTAACTTGGGTTGACAGTAATAACTTTCAGAAAACTGAAGTATATTATAATGAAACTTTTAATAGACATGTTCACTTTTGTTGTAAAGGTGATAGCATAAAAAATGTGGTAAAATTTTCCATTATACATGCCAGCAGTATGCACTTAACGTTTCACATTTTGAACTGTGATTAGCAGTTCATACGGTATCATTGATTGCATGAGCACCCGGTTTTTCCAGAACTTTTCGTGATGTTATCACATTTCATACCAAATGAAGTACATATTGTTACATTTTCATTGCAGTATTTTTATTTTTCTTAAATTTATAACTCTCAACAAGAGCTCAGTTAGGGTGAAACACCCTGTAGTTGTGACTAAATTAGTAGTTTGCGACCCCATGTTCTATAGTAAGTTTTCATCCTCTTGATGCCTTCTATCACTCCTCTTAATTTGTTGGTCCAATTTTGGAACACCCTGTATAAGTGTTTATATTAGTGTTTATTTGAAATATGTAACATAGATTTTTTTTTTTCCATTCATGTATTACTAGCTGTTACCTGTGACTTTGTTCATGTAATATTTAAAGAAGAATCAATACATTATTGAAATAAAAAAAAATTACTCATGATAATTAAAAACCTATGCAGTTAACCAACTTTTTATCACATTTTATTCTAGGCAATACTTTTTATGATCTCAATTTGCATATTTAAGCATTTTACATGTAAGATCATTTAAATTTATTTCATGTGCTTGAATTCTCATGCATTTTCTCTAAGATTAAATGAGTAAATTTACCTGCTTGTTATTCTATTTTATCATTTCTATTTGTTTTATTTTACATTTATTGTGTTCATAGACATTGATTTAATTTATGAATTCATGTTAAAGAATATTGGTTAAAGTGATTATTTTTTAGGAAATTTGATGTCATTTCAGAAATGAGTTTGAGATCATTATAATAATAATAAAATCACAGGGGCGGACTGACCCACCCCGCGATCGCGGTGTGGGCCAAACGGGTGTAGCGGGCCAAAATAATTTTTTGAGTTTTTTTTTTTTTTTCTTTTCAATAGAACTTAAAAAAAAATTATGAAACTGAATTTTTTCTTCCCCCCCCCCTGTGAAGCGTGTTCTTTTTGTTGTTGTTGTTGTTGTTGCTGCTGTTTGTTCGGGTACGTCTTAATTTCTCCTTTTCCTCTCCCATCAGCAATCTGCTGAGAGATGGGAAATAAAGTAAAGAGCAGATACGGTCAATGAAGGGTGGGAAGTTGTTTGGTGTAATGGGTCTGCCTGCGGACATTTGTGAATTAACAAAAGATAGGCAAGGATTAGCTTACATAACTAGGGATGATCTCCAGATCAAGGATTTTGAAAGGTTTAAAGATTAGTTTAAAGAGAAAAACAAGAGGAGGCAGCTGCAGACTTGAATAATAGAGACGTTAACCACGGCAATTTTTTGAATTGGTAATGCTACTGTGTAGATATGATCAAATTTTGAACTATCATGTGGCACAGGCCATCGAGAAAAGTAAAAAAAAGATCTTAAGAAGGCTAGAATAGAGCAGAAAGAAGAACAAAATGAAAATCCTTAGCGGCATGGAAGAGGTGCATTGATTACATTCCTGTCCATGTCATTTATTAATAAGTTAATTCATCATCTCGGTGTTTAGATCCAAATAAACATTGCTGAGGAAGTAAAACAGTCACATTCATTCAGTATTGAAATACATTTCACACAAGCTATATCAGTCATTGAGCAGTTGGCACGTTCGTTATGTGCAGCAAGATAAAGTGAAGGTTAGGCCTTTAAAATTGGTTGATGCCCCCAAAACAACAGGGGAAGCCCTCTATCTTCAATTAAAAGAAGAACTTAAAAAGTTTAAACTCCTTTCTTCACAAATAGTTGGCCCTTCTTTTGATGGTACAGCAAATATGAGTGGGAAGTACTAAGGTCTGCAGGCTCAACTGAAAAAGGACAATCCAAATATGCAGCATGTGCATTGATATACACATCTGCGAAATTTGGTCCTGATAGATGCAACAGAATGTTGCAAATTGACAATGGACTTCTTGGACTTAGCTACAATCGTATTTAGCTCAGAGTCATATAAACGATTGAAAGTATGAACTTCAGTGAATAAGGAGTCTGTAGGTGGAAATAAACTTCTTCGCCGATTACAAAAAGTAAATGCTATTAGATGGTGGAGTAAGGATCGAGAACTTAACAGCATGTTTGACTCTTCAAAGCCTTTTAAAGATCGATATAAGTATTTAATACTGCTTAAGTGTCTACAAGCTATCACCAAAATTGACAACTTCCCGTCACATGCATCGTTTTGGGCAAGATAACTGATTGATAATTGGTGCAAGTTTCAGTATATATGTCTACGCCCACATGGAAGTATCAGCTGATAAGCGGCCGGGACTACTTAATTGCTGCTAACAAAATTCAAATCCTGAAATCCAATCTGCTACACAAAAGAAATAATTTTGATAGGGTTCTGAAAAATGCTTCTGAATTTGCGGAACATCTTCAGAAGTAACGTACAGAAAAAGAGTACTCTATTGAAATTGAGAGTTTTCTACCAGAAAAGAGAATATCTATAGCGAAACATCGATGTGGCGAATATTCTCACGATAAGACAAGAAGTATTGTCGAGTCACCATCAGAAGTATTTAGGTTAAACGTTTATGTCATCTTGAGACGCAGCTATACAGCAGTTGAATACATGATTTACTGGTCCAATTCTCACCGCTTCAGTGAGGTTAAATTGTTACATGAACTTGCTGAAGAAGCTCTTAGTACTCTGTCTGGTTTAGCGAAAGTCAAGAGAGACAATTTCAGAAAAGAGTTGCTGCAATTTTCCCTGCACTATGTTGATTATAATCGCTCGCTATTGCAGCAACAATCTCGACTTAGCGAGCTCTCAGCCGCTTACAGCAAAGAAGCGGGAATCGCCATAAAGTTAATACGAGAAATGTGATGTAATCATAAGAAATGTAAAAAAGGCTTAGCTTGTGCATTAGAATTATTGTGCTAGTTGAATTCCTGGTCATATATATTCAACCATTTTTGATATGGCGGTATTCATCCAACGTTGTACATAGCTTATAAGTACGTCCTGACTTTATCATACACTCAAGTGTCTTGTGAACGAGTGTTCTCAACATTTAAAATTATAAAGAATCTCTTGCATTTATTTCTAGGACAAGAACTGTTAGATGATGTTATCCTATTCAATGTTAAACGATCTTTTGCCTACGATTATGATAAGATGATAGATTGAGTTGCCTGAAGTTCAAAAAAATTGTCCAGATATCTGACCTTGTAATTGGTTAATAATGAGGATATAAAACAAATTATTCAATCTCCAGGTACTAAATTGATGTTGTAAACAAACATTAATCAATGTACAAAGTGCACACTATCAGTGCACTAGTCACTGAGCCATTAATCACCGGACACTTTCAATTTTAAACATTTTGTGGAATATTTAAAAATATACTCGTTGGATTCTTCTAGAACTTCAGGATTATAAAGAATATGTTTGACCTCATAATTATAAATGTCGATTAAATAAGGAGGACAATTAGGGGGCAAACAAAAAATCAAAAATATTTGGGATCACCTTGTGAATTAAAATGCACGAAATGATCTATCGCTGCAGAATACAAATTTCTGGATACTGTACAACATTTTTACTGCTTTGTGTAAGAATAGCACGTATATTCATGGAGATATAGCGATTTTTTTTTAAGTTAAAAAAAATCTTGCATGTTTTTAGTTTATGTCATGCAGGATTTTCAACAAAATTTAATGCCAGTTTCAGAAAAATTAGAAAAGTGCAGTAGAAACAATATAGTGCAATTGGAATATAAATATTTTAAGAAATATGAGCAGTTGTATAAAATAATTTGCATCTGCACATGCGCGAACGATATATTTTGTTTTTCATAATTTAATAGTCAACTCTATGGGGCAATTCATAAAAAAATCCAGTCAAATATCGCGAAAATTCAGAAGGATATCAGCGATAGAGTGAGCTGATTTTTAGTTGCTCTCTAAAAGTAGCTAAATGATAAGCGATTTTTCACAAATTGTCAATTTAAATTTTTATTTATTTATTTATTTTTTTCATTTTTTATTGATGCATTAGTTCTTCTTGGGTAACCACCGGAACAAGCTTACTCCATGATAAAAAGAAGTATCAAAATCGAAACATTTATTCCGAATCTACTCATTTATATTCGCTAAATACTTTTTCTGAAAGCCAGTTAATAAAAAATGACAATTTGTGGAAAATCCCTTATCATTCAGCTGCTTTTAGAGAACAACTAAAAATCAACTCACTCTATCGACAATGTCTTTCTGAATTTTGATGATATTTGACTGGATTTTTTTATGAGCTGCTCCATACAGTTAACTTTTAAATTATATAAAAATATCTTTGTTATCGTTCGCGCATACGTACAAAAAATTATTTCATACAACTGCTCATAAAATATTTAATATATAGTCGAACTTCCTTTTAACGAAGTTTTTTTTTAACAAAATTTTCTGCTGAACGTTGACTTTGAGCATTAGTAACATGCAAATTAATCTCTGTATTACGAAAAATATATTCTATATAACGAAGTTTATTCCACTTTTGTGCATGTACAACATTTAAACAAAGAGGTTGCTGTTGCGATGAATGTATGATTTTATTTCAACGGATTGTATGTAAATGAAATTATTTATTTATTTAATCATTTCCATCCAAAAGAAGAAATACTAAAAACCTTCGACACAAAAAGAAGGGAATTCCAGTTTCACGAAAATGTTACAGATGAATAATTCGAATACGAAAAGTGCGAAAACTTTTATATGAACAGTGTATTTGCTAAAAGAAACCTGTACAAAGTAGTTAAGAATTTGAAACAGTAAAAGAGAAAAAGTACATTACACTTCAGTTTTTGTTTACCTCTGTTTATTATGTGATTTTTTTTTTTTTTAGACGTTATTCTAATTAAATTTTTCTGATATGTCTACATTACATTTAAAAAAAAATTACTGCTCGAATTAAAATATATTTTTCCAGTATTTCCATTTTAGATGTATTTTTCATTTTATGCATGTGTATTTTATTATATAACTTTCATGAATTTGAGTTGATTTCTGTTTAATGAATTTTGTTCATAACGAAGTCTTTAAGTGCAACGATGAGACTTCATTAAATGGAAGTTTCACAGTATTTATATTCCAATTGCCCTATATCGCTATATCTACAAAAATCACTATATCTCCATGAATATACGTGCTCTTCTTACAAAAATCAGTAAACATGATGTACAGTATCCACAAATTTGTATTCTGCAGTGATAGATCCTTTCGTGCATTTTAATGTACAGGGTGATCCAAAATATTATTTTTTCTTTGATTTTTTGTTGGCCCCTATACTGTCCTACTTATCAAATCGGCGTTAACAAATTTGAGGCCAAACATATTCCTCATAATCCTGAAGTTCCAAAAGAATCCGGCTAGTATATTTTTAAATATTCGACAAAATGTCTAAAATTGAAAGTATCCGGTGATTAATGGCGTATATATGTGTATATATGTTGACAATTTCAAATAACAAAGTAAAACGTACAAATGAATATAATGTCAAATAACAAATTAATGTATGTGTGTCAATTTTAAAAGTAAACTCTTTCCGGTCAATATTAACAAATTCTAGTATAAAATTTGCAATGTAGTGTACAGACAAGTTTAAGGGTTTTTTTGTCGTCATAGTGCTTAGCATGTTAGCTTTTCACACAAAGGAGCCTTGGGTCCAAATTCCGAGTCAGGCATGGATGTTCCTAGATGTTGTCAATGTGCATAGATTAGGGTCAGTGATTCTCTATTCCCGTTGGAAGCCCCTTCGCAAGTAGCCATCATCTATTCTAACTATATCGTTGGCCGATGCTGACAGCACAATTGGCCCGCCACGGGACCAAACAATTTTTTTTAATACAAAGAATAAAAATATCTATGCAGAATTTCTATAAGAAATTCCAAATGTTCTTATTTATTACGTGTATACCTTTAAATTGTTTGAAGTTTACATATTTAAAAAATAAATTAAAATTTAAAAAGTTAACCTCCACCACCGCATGACTTTTTTTCACGATGAAATTACTTACCAATTGAAAATAAGCGGTTACAAAGATGCTAATATGTCGCGAATTGGAATTAATCATCGTCATAGAGTTAGAGCAAAAATTCGTGTTAATAGTCAGTATTCAAACATTTTAACAATGGGGTTGTCGATTGTTGGGCCAATGCATAAGTCTAGCGGGGTAGGCCAAACTCATAGATGCCGATATCTCCGGAAATTGCGGAGTTTCTCTGGAAATGTAGGATAAAATATGGAAGTACGGTAATAAGGTAGAAAATACGGAAATTTGAGGCAAAAAAATCACGAATTTCTTCGATCGATCGTGGCAAAAAATCGCGAATTTCATCAATCAGTTGTTGAAGTATATCGCGAAAATTGTCTATTAGTCGATAAAACCATGAATATCTACAATCGCTCGCGGCAGGAAATCGCAAATTTCGCCAACCGATCGTTGAAAAAGTTTCCACTTTTGTCAATCAGTCGCTGCAAATAATCGTGAAATTCATCAATAGGTCGTTGATAAAAATTGCGAATTTTTTCATTCTTCAAAAAACTCTAATTTCGGTTGTCAGCCGCGGCAAAATATCGCGTATTTCGTTAATCAGTTGAGGAAAAAATATCCTGAAATCCGGTAATCGGCTAATGATAAAAATCGCGAATTTTGTCAAGCACTCGCTGCACTGCAAAAAAAATCATGAATTCCGTTAGTCATTCGCGGCAAAAAATGGCTGTTTTCGTCAATGAGTCGCAGCGAGAACCAAAACATTTCATCGATTCTTGGGCTTCATACAAGAATCCGGACAGCTTAGTCAAAGATTTGGATGAGTATGAAACGATAAAGGGTATCTCCAGAAAGCCATGGAATAATAGGCCCCCATCGAAAAAAGATTTGAAAGGCCCAGATACGCTGAAAAAGAGGCAGAAAAAAACCCGGAAATTAAATTAAATTGGAGGGATAAAAATGAGAATAAAGAAAGGGAAAAGATATTTGATAAACCTAGGAAAAGTACTTGTTTTAATTGCTCAAGTCCAAAACATTATAAACGGAATTGCCCAGAATTAAAAAAAAGTGAAAACTCACACAAGACTGTGCATAATATCAGTAAGGAGATAAACTTAGAGAAAGGTTTTGAACCGTATCTGAGTCGGGGTAAAATAAACGGCGAAGAAATCATTATATTAAGAGATACGGGTTCGACCGTGGACATTTGTCCGAATAAATTAGTTAAAACTAATCAATTAACTGGTCAGGTCAGCTGGGTAAGACAGCCATTAGTTCAGGATCTGTGCTGTCTTCCTATAGCAGAAATAACGCTAGAATTACCTGATGAAATCACTGTTAATACGACAGCATTAGTGACAGACAAAGATTCCAACATAAATTATTATATCTTAGGGAATGAAACCCAAAAATTAATCGAATCAAATAAGAGCACAAAACCCGAAATTATAAATGCCGTAATGACACGGAGCAGAACCAAAACTCAGATGGAAAGCAAAGGCTCAGGCTGTCAAATTCAGGACGCGAATCAGCTGGATAAAGATCCATCACCGGACAATGGGCAAGGCCCCACAGAGAGTGCAGAAATGGTAGATAACAATAGAGCGGAATCTGACAATTCAGGTGAAGGGGGGAAGAAGCAGCCAATTTTGCTTCCGGACCTAGTCGTAGATGAAGCCTTTTCTTTAAGTAAGGTGGGGAAAAAAGAATTTGCGAACGAGCAAAAGACAGATAATACCCTGAATGAGATTAAGGAAAAAGCTCTTTAAAAAAAGTCGTTCTTTGAGTACAGAAACTCCTTAATAATAAGAAAAACAACCGATCATAGAGGCTTAGAAAGATTTCAATTAGTTGTACCAACGAAGTTCAGACAGGCTATTCTTAGCGCTTGTCATGAGAATACAGCGTCCCATTTGGGAGAAAAAAAAAATGAAGGACAAGCTTTTGAGATATTTCTTTTGGCCAAACGTCATAAGGCAAACGGAAGAATCCGTGAAATCATGTCACCACTGTCAAATAGTTGGAAAGTCGGGAGAGAAAAAAAAGGCCCCTTTGACACGTGTACCAGTCATAGCAGAGCCTTTCTCAAAGCTATCAATTGATTTCGTTGGACCCCTAGCAAAGTCCAAAAAGGGCAACAAATAATTGCTAACGGCGTTATGTGTATTTTTGAAATTTCCAGAGGCGATCCCGTTAGAAAATATGCTCTCAGAATCTGTAATGGAGGCACTTATGCAAATCTTTTGCAGACTAGGCTACGCAAAAGAGGTACAAACAGATTTAGGGCAGTCCTTTACGTCATGTCTTACGACATCATTTTTAGAGAAATTTGGAGTCAAGCTTAAGGCATTCAAGTGTATGCCATCCGGCCTCAAATAACGTTGAACGGACGCACAGGACAATCAAACAGCTGTTAAAAGTCATGTGCACAGAAAATGGAAAGGATTGGGAAGAGAATTTGCCCCACGCACTACTAGCATTGAGAAATGCGGTCAGCAACTCAACAGGTTTCAGCCCAGCGGAGCTTGTTTTCGGTAAAAATTTGAGAACACCAGAAACATTATTATACGAGCAGTGGACAGGTGACAGTCAGGAGCCTGAGCTAGTCACAGAATATGTTTTTGGGCTAATGAATCAGCTAAAAAAATGTCAGGAGCTGGCGGACGAAAATATGGTAGTAAGCAGGGAAAAACGCAAAGCTTGGTACGATAAGAAGGCAGTCGAAAGGGAATTTAAACCAGGGGACCAGGTACTCGTATTAGTAACTAACAAAGTAAACAAGATGTCAGCGAATTGGACGGGACCAGGTAAAATTACCGCTAAGATTTCGGATACAAATTACATTGTAGAAGTCCCAGGTAGGCACGAAAAATCGCAAATTTTTCATGTAAATCTACTGAAACCATATGTACAGAGAGTAGAAAAAATAAATATATTAACACACGAATGTGATAATTTAGAAGACTTACAAGAGATGGAAATAGCATTTCCTTTAGATGAGCCACACAGTTATAACTTTGGAGAAATGGTAAAGGATAGCAAATTAAAAGAGAGATGCAACCCCAAACAATTACAGCAATTAGAAATCTTACTGGGGGAGTTCAGGGAGATTTTTTCGAATAACCCAGGGACTATGAACATGGAAATCCATGATATTGAAGTCACAGATAATAAACCTATAAGAATAAGACCCTATAGAATGTCGCACAGACAGGAGGAAATTTTAGAAAAGGAAATAAAAAGAATGCTGGAATTAAATATTATAAGGGAAGGGGAATCAGACTACTATTCGCCCATGATCCTTGTGGAATCAGCTGGTAAGGATCCTCGCTGTTGCATAGACTATCGTAAATTGAACTCGGTAACCAAAGTTGAATATTATCCACTCCCTAATATTGAGGACAGAGTAGAAAGAGTTTCAGCAGCTAAGTACATAACGGTGCTCGATCTGACTAAAGGATATTGGCAAATACCGATGACGCCCCAAGCTAAAAAATTAGCCGCATTTGTTACATGTTCTCGGTCCGGAAACAGGACCGGTCTAGAATTACTAAAATTGTAGCAGAGTGTGGAATATATTTTAACTTTAAGTGCTGTAGGTAACCATGGCAGGATAGTGACTGAGAAAATGTAAAAGTGTAAAACAAGTAAAGATGCATTTAGGTTTGAAATAAAACTAACGTTTATTTAACGAAAAACATGACTTAAATAATTATCAAACAATATAATAAAAATAAATAATGATGAAATAAGTTAGTGACAAATGGCAGTAAACAGTGTGAATTAAATGGTTGAACAGTTCTCAATATTCACATACAACAAAAATAAAAAGAGGAACTCACGGTTTAACTTTAGGCTGAATACGGCACACTGGTATACTTTCCATGTTGACAACACAATAATAATTTTTCAATGCCAATAACGATGTTTTCAAATATATGCAAGAATAATGAAGAAGCAAGTCCACTTGAAACATTTTTTAAAAAGAGAATAAGTTTCCAGAGATTCAACAAATATCAAGCTTCCAACAAAAGCAAAGTTTTTCCATTCCTTAAGTTGTTTAAAAACGAACATCATTTATGAACATGCTACGAAATAAATCTATTTAAAATTAAACACAAGCTTTTTCAAACTAACACAGGCTTCCTTTAAAATCAACATAACAAGCTGTTTAAAAATAACATGACCAGCATTCTTCAAAACGCTACAGCAAGAAGCACCCACACACCTTCAAACTAAAAATACAACCAACTCTTAAAAGACAAGCTCACACAACTTCAAAATCATCGGCATATCCCGTCTGCTTCCAACACGCCCTCTTACGATCAAAACATTCCCTCCCGTTCCGGCGGAGTTGAGAAAAACGCATCCTGCCTTACGGCAAAACCAACGGATGAAAAATCGTATCTTCCGACACGGTGCAAAGATCAGCGATCGGGAAAAGGCGTGACGTCACATCGGTACGTACGGAGATCGGAGCCGTTGGAGAAATAAACAGACGATCTTTGAAAAACGATTGTAACGAAATAAATGATGAACGATGTGTGAAAGAAAGTTTGAAAAATAAATAAATGAAAAAATAACCAAAAGAAAACTTGGTTATTGTGACGTAGCTGTATTAGAATGGAAATAAGGAAAACCAATGGAATAAAGGTAAGTACCATTTCAGGGTGTATAAGTATCAAGGAAAACAGGCTGTCAGATTCTGACAATTGCCCCCCTCCTTGACACTTATACTGAAAGACTGGAAATGGATAAATAAAAGATTCCTTTACCTATTAATGCAAAACTATCAACCTCTGATAGTAAGATATACACATTATGCAAATACAATTAAAAAATAGATATACTTATATCCATAACAATACATTTCAAAAAAATACACTTTATATAAATTTAATACACATTTTATACAAATTTAATACATATATCAAAAATAACTACAGAACCCTCATTACTTTGAGGAACGCTTTGACACATGAGTTATTCAACGATAACCCTCTTGGTAACCTTAAAGTTAAAAGTTCAAAAGTTCTTTTCAACGCAAAAGTTCATTTTGAAGAAAAAGCTCTTTTTCGATTTTGTTACACAATACCTCATCACGTCAAAACGTGACTACTTTTACCGCTATTTTAGTTGATAACGAAATTCAGGTAATTTACATTTTTATGTAGACAATTGTAAAGATTTTCACTTAGGACAATTTCATTTTCAAGATTTGAAATATTCAAATGCATTTTGATTTTTCAAGAAAACACATTTTACTTAACTATAGTGAGAATACTTATTCATCTACATAGTGAATAAAATTAATATATATATATACTAATACTATTTCTATATAGTGAGCTCACTTAACAAGTATTGTATTAACTACTAGATAACTTATAAAAATTACCGTAATTTCCGGCCTATAATCCGCGGATTATCTGTTAAAAAACCTCAAAAATTTTAAGTGCGGATTATCTACCGGTGCGGATTATCTGCCGAAAATTTTTTTTTTTAAGCAGAAGTTCAGGGCAGACATCCAGTTTCAACCGGCAGTCATAAAATAAAAATGTAAATAGTTATCAAACGATTGTCTGCTATCGACCATTCGTGGAGTTGCTTGTGATTGGTTCACATATGACGTGCCCGTGCTAGTGGGAGTGGCTTCCGATTATGATTTTATTTTATTTTTAGCCTTTTGGCACCATGTTTCTATGAAGAACAAAACGTTTCTCAACTCATCCCTTTCAAAAATTTCAATCTCAATCATTTATGAAATAGCTCCTCCCAAAATTACGGCAATTTTACAGATTACGATGATTGATATTACGATGCAACCAATGGGAATACATTACACATTAATCGAATGAATCATTATCGTATCGTAGATTCATAATTTTACTGCTGCCCTCTATGGATAGGATCATAAAATATAATTATGTCCTTGTAATTCATATTAAAAACCGAAATGTATTTGATGGTATATCACGTTTAAAGTTATAATAATGTCTAAGACAAAGCCTGTTATTTAACACTGCAGAATTTAAACAGAACGTTATTTAAAAAGCGGAAGATGATTTAAAAACAGCAATTATTACAGAATTATCTGTATTCATAAGACATTCAACGTTTTAGATATAAGATTCAATGAAAAAAATTATTTGTATTTTTTAACTTTATTTTATTATTATTTTTTTTCAGTGAGTTATTTTATTACAATTATCATTTAAATAGAGCAACTAAATAAATAGGGAGGTGGTTTATTAATAGTACTTTGGAACGTTGAAAACGATGAGTATTTCTCGTATAGTCCGGCGTATAATCCGCGGATTATACGCCGATGCGGATTATCTGCTGAAATTTTTTTATAAGGGCTAAAAATTGTAGCTGCGGATTATACGCCGATGCGGATTATACGCCGATGCGGATTATAGGCCGGAAATTACGGTGGTTATATTGACTACTTATGTAATACACAACCAGAAAGGTATTTTCATAAAAATACGCTGCATAATGAAAAAATGCAATATGCATAAAACAAAGTTTACGGCTCGATTTCCAATAGCACGGACGGGACAAAAGTGGCAGTTCCAGTAATCATAACGAGGGACTTACTGAAATAAAATAAAAATGCCCGCGAGAGGCCTTCCTGTGGTTAGAACACTCACGAAGGCCGCTACCCCCTGCAGACCACTCTGGCTATTTACAAGGGCACCTCGCGAGTCGCTTCCTGAGGCTGCTCGGGTCCCGGAGGATGAACCAACGTGAGGTCCGACCACATTCCAGCGGGAATTAAATTGTCCGCGCCATTGGAAATGAGGGTAATAATACATCACTGTACTTTATACTGAAAAACAAGAAAATCAACAAGTGTATAAGTACGGTGCAATATTAATGAAAACAAGTGTATATACATAAGATTCAAACAATATAAAAAGACATGTTTCTGAAACTTTGAAGTTTCAGTATTCAAAAATGTTAAACAACTTTAACAGTTTAACCATCAAAAACATTTATACACGCATTTTCAAAAATACTTGGTTTAAGTTCAAAGGAGGAGGTTTTTTTTTTTTTTTTTTTTGAAAGAAAAATATCATACAGAATTATTTAGACTTTAAATTAAAAATTACCTCAATGAACTTGTTTAAATCATACTTAATAAATTTTAGTGATAATTGTCAAGATTTATCCTGGGCTCGTACATATAATCATCTTCTATTTCAAAGATGGTAGACGTGGTTGTATAACTACTACTAGGTTTAGAGGAAGATGCAGTGTATGGATCAAATATAGAAGATATGGAAGCGTATGGTGGTGTTTGGCTAGGACTGGAATTATAGCTTACGTTAGTAGTGTCAACTAACCCCTCATACGTATTCTTTCCTTTAAAACTAAACCATCTTGCATCAAATCTAATACCATGTTTTTGACAATAATCTCTAACTTCTCTGAGTGATCTCAACCTTTTTGTTTCACCTACCTCATAATAATATATGTCCCTGCGTTTATCGCTGCGACGTCGTACTGCCTTTCTAAACCATGCCGCATCTCTTAAACTTCGTGAACACCTCTCGCTCTCCTCATCACTTTCATCCAGATATGTGCGACTGGAGGCGGGATCATCAGAGTGAGACTGGTCTGGCTCAGAAATGGCAGGAGGTGGTTTATCAGGCTGTAATTCTCTAAAAGGATTGATTTCAGGATGTTGTGTACCTATAATATAAGTGGGACCCAGACCGCTTCCGTTGCGCTCTTCTGCAACATCGAAAGGGTCTGTTCCTATGGAATAAGTAGGACCTGGTTCACTGTGGGTTTGCCAATCCTTGGGCAGAGTTGCTTCATTACTAAATCTGACATTGGTGGTTTCAATTATTTTATTCCCATCAGGAAGCCACACTCTGTATCCCTTTGTGGACATTGCATACCCCACCAGTATTCCCTTTTTGGCTTTCGCCTCAAACTTGGATCCCCTGAGTTGTCTAGGTACCCCTACATATACAATTGATCCAAATGGACGCAAGTGACGAATAGAAGGTTTATTTCCACAGTAATATTCAAAAGGAGTTTTGGTTTGGGACCTGTGGCAAACACGATTCAGTGTGTAAGCATAGTAGAGAATGGCCTCAGGCCAGAACTTCAGGTTCATCTTACTCTCATTCAGAATTGATCTAGCTCCATCTACTAGCGTTTGATTAAGACGTTCCGAAACTCCATCTTGTTCTGAGGAATAGATATTTGTGAATTCATGTTTTATCCCATTTGTTTCAAAGTAATTCTTAAAAGCTTCATTTGAGAATTCCCTCCCATTGTCACTGCGAACACTTTTAAGTTTAGTATTCAAAAACCGCTCGGCTCTTTTGACGTGGTTTGTGAAAACTTTGAAGACCTGTGTCTTATTACACAATGGGTAAACTGCAACTTTTCTGGAGAAGTCGTCAGTAATAGTTAAAAAGTATTTCTCCCCATTTCTGCCAGTGATTTTAGTTGGTCCCCATAAATCTGTGTGCAAGAGCTCGAGTGGATTTTTGGATCTTATTTGTTTTAAAGGTTTGAATGAGGTGTGTCTATGTTTATTTAACCTACATACCTCACACTCAAAATCCCTGTTTTTGATGTGTGGAAGACCCCTCACCCCATTACACTTGTCAGTATGTTCGATTAAGGACGGACTGATGTGCCCTAGTCTTCTGTGCCAAAGCTTTAGGTCATCCTTTTGGATGGTTGATGCCTCAAATCGAACATGTTTAGTTTTAAGATTACTTTTAAGTTTAGAATTAGTTATGGTTCTAGAACTAGGTTCAAGGTGGATATAATATATGCCATTTTTAAGAAATGCACGGAAAAGGGTTCTATCTTCGCGATAAGCCTTTACTCTCCCCTCACCTCCTTTGAACTTTGCCCCTTTTGTATCGAGGCGAGACCCTGATATAAGATTACGTCTCAGGCTAGGACAAAACATAACGTCCCCGAAACGCACCTTTTCCCCATTTAATTTTAAATCTACAGTGCCTGTCCCTTTGATTGGGAAGGTGGCGCCATCAACGGCTACAGCAAGTTCTTGATTTCTAAGAGGTTTAAAATCAACGTAAAGATCTTTGTTTTTACAGAAATGGTGTGACGCGCCCATGTCAAAGACCCAGGCGTCGTCATCACCCTTTACTTTACTGAGATTGGATTGTATTAAATAATGTACCTGGCTGCTATGGTGACGTTGAGGCTTAAAAGTGGACTTAGGCTTTGAAGTGGCACCTCTGTTCCTTGGGCGAACAGGATTGGATCTAGGGACGGTCTCTCTGGAAGTGGATGAGTCACGGGAGCTATTTCCGGCAGACGAGTCGGGACCAGAAGTTTCAGGATTAGAATAGGCACAGTTTCTTTTCACGTGGCCCGTTCGTCCACACTTATGGCACTTTCCTTGGAACTTCCGTCTGTAATTAGAGTTCCTAGGTGGTCTAGTTCTAGAAAAGTTGCTTTGGATAGATTCAGCTCTGTCTTCGGATCGTAGTTTTAGGCGGGATTCCTCTGCGATCAGCTCGGTCAGTATGTCGTTGAACTTGAATTTATCCTCAGGCCATCGGAGAATACTCTGGACTAAACCGTCGTACCTTTTCGGGAGCCATCGTAGGAGCTGGAATGAAAGATATGTCTCCTTGATGGGTTCATTCATCGCTGTTAATTGGTTTGCAATTCTCTGCAGGCGGGCTGCATACATGTCGATTGCTTCATCAGCTTCAATTCGGCAAGCCAATACCTCAGAGAATAACTGCATGTGACGGGAACGGTTGTCCGGTTGGAAATGTCTTTTGAGCTTCTCCCATGTTACCTTTGGGTCGTCAATATTTTCTATTATTCGTCTGAACTCCGGTTCTACATTCAGATATATTATGGAAAGGGCTGACCTGACTCTGGACTGGTAGTTCTCATCTGCTGCTGCATCTGTTTTGTCGGGAGCTTTCTCCGTTCCATTTACAATGTCCCAGGCATTCTTATCAAGCAGTAGGTACTTTACATCAGCGGCCCAGTTTCCATAGTTGTTCGAATTCAATTTGCTGATACTAACCTGAATACTAGCCATTGTCAGAAGAAAATAGAAAATTTAAGACGAGAATTTTTTTTTCAAAGTAAAAAAAATGTACCGAGAGCCAGATATAAACAGTACAGTACAAAAAAACTTATAAAAAAACTTTGAAAAATTTCAAAAAAAATTTTTTTTTTTTTTTTTAAGTCATTACAATCTTTACTTTATAAATATAAAAAAAATTTCATTAAAAAAATTACATCTACAGTGCGACCCCCCGGACTAGAATTCACTAGGAGTTCGTATGGCCGACTGTAGCTAACACTTGTCACTTCCAATTTGCACCAAATGGTTACTGCTGACGCTCAAGGGTTAAAATAGGCCTGGGCCCATAACCCGTGTTCTCGGTCCGGAAACAGGACCGGTCTAGAATTACTAAAATTGTAGCAGAGTGTGGAATATATTTTAACTTTAAGTGCTGTAGGTAACCATGGCAGGATAGTGACTGAGAAAATGTAAAAGTGTAAAACAAGTAAAGATGCATTTAGGTTTGAAATAAAACTAACGTTTATTTAATGAAAAACATGACTTAAATAATTATCAAACAATATAATAAAAATAAATAATGATGAAATAAGTTAGTGACAAATGGCAGTAAACAGTGTGAATTAAATGGTTGAACAGTTCTCAATATTCACATACAACAAAAATAAAAAGAGGAACTCACGGTTTAACTTTAGGCTGAATACGGCACACTGGTATACTTTCCATGTTGACAACACAATAATAATTTTTCAATGCCAATAACGATGTTTTCAAATATATGCAAGAATAATGAAGAACCAAGTCCACTTGAAACATTTTTTAAAAAGAGAATAAGTTTCCAGAGATTCAACAAATATCAAGCTTCCAACAAAAGCAAAGTTTTTCCATTCCTTAAGTTGTTTAAAAACGAACATCATTTATGAACATGCTACGAAATAAATCTATTTAAAATTAAACACAAGCTTTTTCAAACTAACACAGGCTTCCTTTAAAATCAACATAACAAGCTGTTTAAAAATAACATGACCAGCATTCTTCAAAACGCTACAGCAAGAAGCACCCACACACCTTCAAACTAAAAATACGACCAACTCTTAAAAGACAAGCTCACACAACTTCAAAATCATCGGCATATCCCGTCTGCTTCCAACACGCCCTCTTACGATCAAAACATTCCCTCCCGTTCCGGCGGAGTTGAGAAAAACGCATCCTGCCTTACGGCAAAACCAACGGATGAAAAATCGTATCTTCCGACACGGTGCAAAGATCAGCGATCAGGAAAAGGTGTGACGTCACATCGGTACGTACGGAGATCGGAGCCGTTGGAGAAATAAACAGACGATCTTTGAAAAACGATTGTAACGAAATAAATGATGAACGATGTGTGAAAGAAAGTTTGAAAAATAAATAAATGAAAAAATAACCAAAAGAAAACTTGGTTATTGTGACGTAGCTGTATTAGAATGGAAATAAGGAAAACCAATGGAATAAAGGTAAGTACCATTTCAGGGTGTATAAGTATCAAGGAAAACAGGCTGTCAGATTCTGACATTACAAACACTGGGACATATTTCCCACTGAAGATGCCATTTGGGTTGATCAATGCGTCATTCAGATTTTCTAAATTCATGGCAAAAATGCTGAGAGGGTTAGAGAAGTTTTGTCTGCCCTATCTCGATGATATGGAGATTTTCTCAGAGACATGGGAAGAGCACCTAGAGCATCTCAGAGCGGCACTTACTAGAATAAGAGAAGCAAAGCTAATGGTAAAAATAGCAAAGTGCAAATTCGCGCAAAAGACTGTGAAGTATTTAGGGCACATAGTGGGAGAAGGGCAACGGCGGCCGGCCGAAGCGAAAATCAAAGCGATCACCGAATTACAGCCACCAAAAACGAAAACAGAAATCCGCAGATGTTTAGGAATGGCAGGTTATTATTCGCGCTACATAAAAAATTATGCCTCGATTGTAGAACCACTTACAAGGGCACTAAAGGGAAAAAAGAAAAAAGAAAAAATAGTGTGGAGCAAGGAAATGAACAGGGCATTTGACACTCTGAAAGAAAAACTTACAGCGGGGTCTGTATTGTATGCCCCCAACTATAACGCAGAATTTATAATTCAGACAGATGCGTCAAATTCAGGGGCAGCAGCAATACTCGTGCAGAGACAAAATTCAGAGGAGCATCCCATTATTTATTTGAGCAGAAAATTTATGGAAACGGAAAAAAAATTCAGTGCGACAGAAAGGGAATGTGCAGCAATAATTTTTGCCATAAAAAAATTGAGGCATTACATTGACAGACAAAAATTTCTGATCGAGAGTGATCATAACCCATTAACATTCCTAAAAAACAATTCAGGAAATAATCCTCATCTTCTCAGGTGGGCATTAACCTTGCAACCCTACCAGTATGCAATTAAATATAAGCCTGGCAAAGAAATAGCTCATGTGGACTTCTTGAGCAGGACAGAATAGTATACAGAAAAAAAAGGGACAAATTAATTGAATATAGTAAAACTTTTATAATTTTCTTGTGTTTTGTAATGTGTATTAAAAATGGTATTAGTATATAGAATATTGTACAAAAATTTGGTAGGAAGGAATTCTGTAAAATTTTAAGAAATGGACAGGTAGGCAGTCAAATATAGGGGTTTTTTTGTTTATGTGAGCCATTCAAAAATATTTTTTTTTGAGCTGCCCTCTGTGTTCAAAATATTCAGTCCTGCGGCCAGAATATTATCTAAAAGGGGGGGGGGGGTGTTGTGGAAACTTAGCCTTTTCACAGTTTCCACATATAAAAACCCTCATAAATGCTACAGAATCACGGCCTATGGAAACTCCATGTATTCGGGAGTGACACTAGAAAATTCGTCTAAGTCTCAGAGTTTGCCGGTAACTTAAAAGTAAATAACTTCAGTGCAATCGATCTTACGAAGATGACACTTTGGAACATAGTACATAAAAGGATGACCCCTTGGTTCCCACTTTGTAACACCGAAATATGCCATTAAGTGCTTTCTGACATTGCATACTTAACAGGAGAGTTTTGTGTGCAAAAAGGGGGAAGGGCCCCCGACCAGCCTCTAGAAGGCCAGTTGTCAAAAGGATCTTGACAGGCGAACCAATGACAGCGGAAGTTGGAAACTCGCATTGTTTTCCGAGAGAAAAATTAAGTATATATACGAGATCTCTGAGGAGATCTAGAGATGAGATCACTTTTAGAAGAGTTTAGCAGAAGCTAAACGGGAAAAGAGGTTCTTCAACCTGGGGGAGGGAAAAGTTTCTCTCTAGGCTTTTCACAGGATTCTTTTGGAGGTCGCTCCGATTAGGGAGGAGATTTGTTTCTCTCAACGGCAACAATAGTCGATCAGCTGAGCTACAGCTGGGAGCATCAGCGGGAAAGCTGAACTCACAGAGTACTGCTAGTCCGCACCTTTAACGGACATTTATTTACTTAAAAGGGACCATAGTGTTTCCCAGAGACTCTTGAATTAACTAATCTGGACTATGATTTGTTATCCGGTCAAGGACTTTTATTAGATATTCCTACCTTACAAAACTTTATTTCATCAAACTAACTTCTTAAGTAATTTGTTGTGTTAGTGTAGACATTGTATTTAGCCAAGATTTCTTGTTGTTTTTACGAGAATAAAACCTTTAATTTTCATCTTAACTAAAACCTTTGTTATCACGCTTCTGAGGAGATTAGTCACGCTACCGCCCTCATCTGAGGCCCCACATCAGCACCCTTCATTTCAAATCCTCGAGGTTGTTTCATAAACACAGTTTCTTTTAAAGAACCATATAAATATGCTGATTTTACATCCAATTGAATATGATACCAATTTAACATAGAAACTAATAAAATAAACATTAGTTTTATAATTGAAAAATTTACAACAGGTGAAAATATATCATTAAAATCAATACCTGGTTTCTGTTTAAAACCTTGAGCTACGAGACGTGCCTTGTACTTTTTACCATTTTTTCCTGTGTTTTTTATATTATAAACCCATTTACTTCCTACTATTGTGGAATTTTTCGGTGAATCAACCAGCCGCCAAACTTTTCTCTTACTCATCATCTCAAGTTCTTCCCTCATCGCGGCATTCCATTTCCCCCTTTCTGGATTTATTTGTGCATCCTCAAATGATTTAGGGATTTCGGTATTGTAAAATTCATGTTGAAATAATTCAGTTAAATATGGATCGTCCGAATCACTAGTAGAGGATTCACTTAAAGTTTCAGTATTAGGATTAGTTTTAGGTTTAAAGTCAAACTTATCTGGTTCAAAAGGGGATTTTATTTTCCTTACAATATTTTTTAACATCATTTAAAGATCTCAGTCTCGTATTTGTTATTATAATATACGTCAATTCTCTTACTTTTCGTTCTCAGTTTTTCAATCCTTTTCCATTCTGAAATATTTATAGAACTTACAATTACCTTACCCCCCCTTTTTCTCTTCATCTTCGTTTAAGCTACCTCCTAGTAGTTCATGATTAAGATCTAAAGTTGCGTTACTTAAACCGTTTGTTTTAATTTGAGATTCATTAAAATTCAATAACAAATCCTTATATTTGTTTTTCCCCCCAAATAATGTTTCTACACCCTTTTTGGATTCATCTATATGCACATGAATAGTCTCTACAATTCGCCTTTCTTTTGGAATGTAAATTCTATATCCTTTAGTTTTCATGGCATAACCAACTAAAATACCTAGTAAAGCTTTCGGTTGAAGTTTACTTCATTTAACTTTAGGAACATGAACAAATGCTAAAGAACGAAAAATTCTTAAATGTCTTACCGAATGTTTGAATCATGTCCATAATTCTTGCAGTGTAAGACCTTGGGTTAAACTGTGTTCAGTCCTATTTCTTGTATGAACAAACGCCAAAAGAGCTTCCCTCCAGAATGACGGTTTTAACCCGCTATCATGTAGCATTGCTCTAACTGCATCCATTGCTACTTTATTAAAATTTTCAGCAACACCCAACTGCTCTGGAGTATAAATGGAGGATCTTTCGATTCTTATACCTAAATCAGTTAACAATTTCTCAAATAATTTATGGGTAAATTCCAGCCCATTATCAGTTCGTACACATTTTAACTTTTACCAGTTTGTCTCTCGGCTTTAACTAAAAACTTTTTAAAGCATTCAAACACTTCCGTTTTCTCCTTAATTATATAAACTTCAGTCCTTCTAGAATAATCGTCAATTATTGACAAAAAGTATTTCCCCCCTCCTAACGAGTTAACAGATCTAGGACCCCACAAATCCATATACACCCTATCGAGGATTTGACTAGAAATGCGTTTATACAAATAATTTCTTTTAAACGATTTTCTATTAGATTTTGCAATTACACAAGATTCACCTATCTTATTTTTGTTTTTACCGTTAATATTTTCAATACCTTTAACACAATTATTTTTACTCGTTTTTTCAAGTAAAGGTAAGTTTGTATGACAAAATCTACGATGTACAATCTCTGAATTTAAACTAGTAGAATAAGCAAAATTTTCACATTTTGAAGCATAACCTTTAACAATATACAATTTATCAACTCGAGGTACAGTAAAACAATATCTATTAAATTTATCATATACAATCATTTTATTATTTCCCCATTTAATTATTAGACCCACCAATTAAATTTTTTCTCATGTTAGGAGCATATAACACAAATTTTAAAGTTATTTCTACATTACCTGTTACATCTAGTATGGTAAAGTCAATATCACCAATACCCAGTATTTCCGACGAACAGTCCTTATCTGCTATTAGCACTTGTTGAGGGGGGAGGTTCCTATATGTTACAAATAGACTCCTGTCATTCGTAAAATGAGAAGTAGCTGCCGAGTCCAGAAGAAATTCCACAAACTTTCTACCATTTGAAGATATTAGGGCGAATTCAGATTGCTTTGTAGGTTCACTGTAGAAAACTTGCTTTTTCCCTCTAGAGTTCTTTTTGAAACACCTTGTATCTGTGTGACCAGGTCGCTTGCAGTAACTGCATATTAAACTCGGCCCCATACAATTAGCTGGTGAAGTATACGATCATCTGGTGGTGTCCAGGTCGCTTCCACTACGTGAAACCCATGGCTTTTTACTGCTTCCAAAATTCTCTGCTGGAATGGTTGGTTTAACGGTAGGGTTTTTAAACTTAGTTGCATAAGCATCACCTACGGCGATAACCTCTTTACCTTCATCTTTTCGTTTTAAACAAATTCTGCCATATTCAGTTATTAACTGCTTAGATACATTTTCTAATTTGAATTCTTCATCATCTAATCTATATAACATTTGAACTAGATTATCATATTCTTCAGGTAATCGACAGATTAGTTGAAAACATACTAACAGTTCTGACATCTCAAATCCAGCATCTTTAATTTGAACCTTCTTTTCTTCAATTTTTTTACAAAATAAACCGATAGTTTCTTCTTGCGAGTTTAACCTCATCGACTAATCCAGCTAAGCGTGCTCGTGAAGTTGGTTCGAAGTTTAACTTTAAAATATCCCAGGCATCTTTGCCGCTTTCTGTCTGAGCAGTTAGTATCTGAAATTTCCGTCCTATGGATTGATAAATTGTCGTATAAGCTCTTTGTTTACGCCATTCAAAATCGTTCTTCTCACAATCAGAGGCATCCGATTTACATACAATATCTGGCTTTGTAATAAACTCCCAGCAATTTCGGTCAATCAATACACATTTGACGTCGAGCTTCCAGGAAGGATAGTTATAATCTGATAGTTTCAGGAAGGAATAAGTTAACTCTGGAACTTGTGCCATTATGCAGTATATATTTCATCTAAATCACACCATATTTTATCTATTTGACCTTTAAATAGCATGACATGGCCCCTTAACCATGTTATAATTAGAGCAGAGATATAAATACGCAGGTTTTGAGGTCATTTAGTGTGGCATTAAGTATAAATCACATCGAAGAAACAGTTGAAAATAACAGTTCATTTATTAAATTCAACTTGAATTTTAAAAACTTAAATAATAAAGATATGTACATACACCTCCAGCTTTTCTGGGAACTTTGTTATATTAACATATTATAGATGTAGCAGGGAGTAAGTTTAAACTCCGGTTCTATTGTCCTTCCATTACAGCACCTCACACCACTACACACTGCATGGAGTTGTTTCACACTAGTAGGGGTCGTACTTGTCCTGATATTCCTTAAATTCCTGAAAAATGAAAAAATGTCCTGAAATACGGTAACATGTCCTGAAATTCCTGAAATTTCGCAAGTTTTGTACTATAGCACAAACAGTCATGATTTTTCCGTGAGTATATATATATATATATACTTGTTTTTTTCGCGGAATTGCACATAATTGGTATTTTGGAATTAATAGGTTCTTTAGAGTCAGAAAATAGGAAACGTTTTGTCATCTCTGATGATGAAAAACTCACAAATTTCGTCAAGTGGTCACACACAAAAAAAAGGGGGGGGGGCGGGGGGGGGGGGGGTTGTCAGTCGGACAGGAAGGAAAATTGCAAATTTTGTTAATCGGTCGTTGAAGAAAAGTGCGATAGTTTTCAACCAATTTTTTAAAAAATCGAAATGTTGTCAATCATTTGCTGAATATCGTGAATTTAGGCAAACGATCACGAGAAAAAAACACTAATTTCAGCAAATGATCATGGAAAAAAATCTCGAATTTCGGCAAACGTTTGCGGAAAAATAATCTCGAATTTCGGCAAACGATTGCAGAAAAAAAAAAACTCGAGTTTCGGCAAACGATCACGGAAAAAAATCTCAAACTTTAGCTAGTGGTGGCAGAAAAACATCTCGAACTTTGACAAACAATCGTGGAAAAAAAGTAGTATGCCGGATAAATGTGTCCTGAAATACTGGAAAAAGTATGTCCTGAAATATCACCTAGGACCAGTACTACCCCTGCACTGGATATACTTACTGAGTACATCAAACTGGAATAAAAATATGCATAGTTACAGTTAAAAGAGAGTGCCTTTACGACCGAAATGGAAAAATAAAAACCGGTTCGGAACGATATAACTTCCGAACAAACCAGACTACAAATTTTGTTGGACAAGACTTTGTCCAGATTTCCAACATTTCTGATTACAAATCGCCACATGATTTAAAATATGACTCTTTCACAAGCGATATTTTTTCATAAAGACTAATATAGTGTGTCCTAAAAATTCCCGTACTCCAATTTAAACAACTCATTGTCAGTGATTTTTTTTTTTAATCTTAAATTTTATCATCTGCCAATCGTTGCATCAATTTTTGAATTTTTATTGTTTGGTTCTTTTCGTGCTCAATTGGTGTGAAAATAAAGTTCTATGTTATTTTATTCTTCATAGTGAAATGATTTTATCATGCATTCAGAGAATTGTACTGATCGAAACTTCTTTTGAATGTAAATCGTATGAAAGGTGCAAAGAAGTTTGGCGAAATAAATATCCAAATGATGCAATAACGAGTAAAGATACGCTATATAGGCTCATTCGATGATTTCGTAATACATGTTCGGTGGAAGACCGAAAGTTGTTACGCCAGCCTTTCTGCATGCTATACAAGTGATGAAACCATGGACATGCTTGAAGAACTTTTTGGCGATCGACTCATCTAAAAAAAAATCTTTGGCCGCATCAATCCCCTGATCTGAGCATCCCAGACTTTTTCCTGTGGGGTTATTTAAAGAACAAAGTTTATGCAAATAATCCTCAAACAATAGGTGATCTGAAAATTGCCATTACTCAAAGGGTACAAGAAGTCACTCCCAGCATGTTAAAATGTGTTTCTACAAACATGCGCAAACGAGTTCAGCTTTGCCTCCTAGAAAGGGGTGAACATTTTGAGCATTTATTATAAATATAAGTTCAGTAATTTTCTCTATGTGATATTAAAAGTGCCTTTTATCATTAGCATAAAAGTAATCGTTTTAAGGTTTATTGTTTTGTGAATAATAAATACATATCTCACCAGTGCGGGAACATTTAAGACACTCTGTACTTGTCAATAAAAAAACTTGCTTTATTAATCTTGTACAAATGTGCATTTCTTTGTATTTCAAGTATGAAAGCATTTAAAAGTGTAGCTTCCATGTCAGTATTAAAAATAATTTGTTTCTTAAGTCTAAATAAATAAAGTCTTGATTTTAAAAATAATTGAAAATTCATGTCTTATAAATGCAAATGCATTCATAGTATCACTTTATAATGTAAAAACTTTACATTAAAGAGTTAAAAATTTTTGAACAGTTATCAAATTTTCAATTTGATTAACATAATTATCTGGGAGCACGGCAGTGCGTCCGCCAAGTTCGAACAAGCCGTAAGCTACCTTTTCTGAACCATTTCGGCATACTTTTCACCCCCTCATAACGTCGTTTTAGGGAGAGATATAGAAATTTTTCTTTTATACGCATGTTCGTATGGTCAAACTGAACTAAGGTTCCACGATTTCATGTTTCTATGTTTAGTGGTTTTTAAAATATTAAATTCCGAAAAAGCGCTTTTTTGTCACTGACTCACTTTGCATCATCAAATAACTAAGGTACTTCTAAAAGTCGTAGAATCATGAAATTTCACAAGTAAGTCGGATTTGTAGCACAATTAACCAGAAAAATCTGAAAACACAGAATTTCCGCCTCTAAACCCTTCATACAGGGGGTGTTCATTTGGCCGTAAACAGTTCCTACGCATTCAATTGTGCCAATGTTGGTCGCCAAAACTCGATTACAGAGCTTTGAAGGCGGTCACGTGATTTCAAGCAGAATAACATTTTATATATATGCTTTTCCAAAGATGTTTGTTAAATAGAAAAAATGAATATACCTTAAAATTTTAATCAGTATAGGTTATGATATATTTACTATATCAAAACATTTAACAAAATATAACCGCAATTCGGTACGTTTCCGATATAGTAGCCTTGGCGAAATACAGAAAATAGCCTTGACGAGAAAAGAAATTTGATAATATCGTATTTTCTGGCAACCTATTTACTGTGTCATATACACAAGCAATTTTTTCCATATGTATACAATTTATTTAATGTAAGGGACCCAATTATTTATTTTTATATACCAACATAAACAATCTGTATATAAAAAATAATATTTTATATATGTATAAATAAAATGTTTATATGTATATACATACATATAAATAACATAAAAGTTCATCAGGTTTGTTTTCGTAGTTGTTTATATCATTTGGCAACATATCTCAGTTTCTGAAGTCCGAATTGCACCAAGATTTTTTAAAAATGACAAGGTCCCTATAGTGGAAAAATATCCTAATTCCATATGAAAGTTTAAAAATCTCCTTTTAATTAAATGAAATGTGTAACTAATAAACTATCTTTAACGATGTGCGACAGATGCGGCGTCCGAAGTCCGCTGCTAATGTTATTATATTGTATTATTAGCCTACTTACTGTTAATTTATTGTTAATTTTAAATCTGTAAAAGAAAGATTATAGTTATAGATAAGATATGTTGGTCGCCAAAACCCGATTACAGAAAATTAGCCTGAGTTATAAAGGTGTTACATGATTTCAAGCTGAATGAATTTTTATTTGTTTTTACAAAAATCTTAATAAGGCAAATCTTTCAGTTTATCTGTCTATCTTTCTATCTTTTAATTCCTTAAAACAAATTTTATTAAAGACCGGGAGGCGCCTGCACAGATCATCACCTCATCGAGTTGACGGCTGAAATTTTAGGATTAGTTAAATATCGATTAGCGTATTGAAATGTAACTGGTCTGCCAAGTCATATATTTGTGGAAACCACCTACAGACCCGATTTTACGGCTTAATTGGTGGATTTTCCATTGTGTTTTCCTGCACCCATTCCTCCATGTTTCCAAACTTTTGGATGCAGGAAAATACAGTAGTAAACCTATCAGTTAACCTCTAAAATTAGGTCTTCAAGTCGTTTCTACCAAGATATGACTTAACAGACCAGTTGCAATTAAATATGCTAATCTAGTTTTAACTAATCCTAAAATGCCAGCTGTACACTCGATGAGGTGATGGTGTGTACAGACGTCTATCATAAATGTCGGTATTCTAATCTCAATAGCACTCTGGTCAATCTGGCAATTATCCCTACTATTTATGAAACACTATTCCTTTAAGTGCGTTTTAGTGATGTTAATGAACTTATGCATATGCATCATACATATTATACATATGCATATAATACGTAATACATTTGCATCATACATATTATAGGTATGTGTATAATACATAATACATATGCATCATTATGACGTCTGAATAAACAAAACATTTTTTGTCGCCAAATTTCAGAATTGACATGATATATTACCAAATTTGGCGAAACTTTACTAAATGTCGCCAAGCTTGGCGAATATTTGACGCTAGTGGTTATTTTTCAATGAGTTAATTATTAATGCGAGCCATCTATTTTTATTTTTCAGCATATCATCTGAATAGTTAAATGATATAACGTACTAATATTTCCAAAGTGCTAATAGTTTCGTCACTGCCCAAAACCTCTGCTATTGTTATTATATTGTACTGTTATTATACTTACTGTGACTATGTTGTTAACCTTTACACCGCTAAAACTTCTGTATTATATAAAGAGAATTTACGGAAACTATTAAAGCATTGAAACTGCCAGTTCTCCTTATGATTATTATAATTCTATAATATGTAACCTGTTAATCAATATGTACGTTAGAATGAATCTTCTATAATCCGGTTCTCTGCATTTTAGTTTTCGGGTTTCGAGTAAAATTAACTAAAATCTTAAAACCATGGCACATTGACTAATTCTTCAACACGATCAGATGAGAAGAATGATAGATTTTCAAATGGATCATGGCAGTGAGCCGATAGACCTTCTAGTCTTCCGTAATCGAGTCTATTGAAAAGGTTAACGTGAAACAAAAAGATATTAGCATCAATATGGTTTAATGCAAATACAGATATTGTCAAAGGATTTCATAAGAACCATTTCACTTGTAGCCCAATTAGAAAAGATTACTTAATAGGATTAAAAATTTCCGCATTAGAGAACAAATCGTAACTGCTAAGGAAGCATGCATAAGTGAGTTAAGAGATATTTGTCACGAAAGATGAAATGCATAACAACACAAAATATATGATGTGCTTCCATGATCGTAAAGAGTTCTTGATTTCTCTATCAAAAGCTTCCGAATTGGCGAAAGAATGGGTAAGTAAATTAAATTATGAATCACAGTAACATGATGCAACGTTTAACATGGAAGTAATACGGTAAATACTGCTTGCTAGAGGCGGCTAGTACTTTAATATAAAAAGAAATAAAGTATAAATTTGTAAAGCTCAATAAAATATATTTAGGTATTTTTATGTTAGCCAGGCGCAAGTGGCAAATCGCCAAATACTGTTCCCAACTCCATTGTTCATATTGCATTCATTTCATTTAAAGATATATTACTTTTCAGTCATCTCATTTAAAATAGATGCATTTCCCTCATTTTATTTAATAGAATATTTAACATAGAAATAAATAAATAAGAAATAATAACATAAACCAAAATATTTTATTTGAAAATCAAAGCATTGTTTCTAATTTACACATGTGAAAAATGAAAACTGCTATTGGCGAAAAAACAAAAGGCTAATGAGGAGATTTGCTCCCGGCTAACATAAAAGTACCGAAATTTAAGTTTTTTCATATTAATATAGTTTAGAATAACAAACTTGAAAAAACATACAAAAAGTAGTGATATCCCAACAAAATGTTTTCGGTAAAAAAAAAAAAGCGTCAAGTTCTCCTTAATGTTTCGGCCAGAAAAAGTAGGGATATCTGATGTTCGCACAAGTTAAAAGCCAAACATCCCAAATCTTTCATTGAAAATGGCTTCCTGCGACTTGGCCGTTAATGCCTTCGTGAGAGTTTTTCAAATTTTAAAATATGTACAAATGAGCTACATGCCAACTACATTTTTTGATTATTTTAGGCATTTTGTGACACAGAATACAGAAATAAAATACACATTTGGAAAATGCATTTAAACAACTTCAGTCTATTTAAATGCTTAAAAGTTAAAAATAACAAAATACTTGTATTCAGGAGATAATATCCCTAATTGCTAAAACATAATTAATATCAACTTTTAACAGTTTATAAATCGAATGCCTCTTAATGTTTGCAAACAAACTATAATAAATGTTCAAACGAAAAAAATCTCTTTCGTCAATACACAAGATTTCAATATTATACAATAAAATATAATGTAACATATTGTGAGATATGAAGTAAGTAAATTTTGTTTTATTTCTTGGGTTTTACGTTAATGACTTTAGCTTTTGACCGTACGAAACGGCAATTAAACCACAAGTGGACTAAATGATCTGTAATCAAATCTAATGTTTGTTGAAACTGAATGGTAGATATCAGAAATCCTTTACTTATAATGTCTTTATGTGAATTTGCCTCTTTGCATTCTAATATTACTTTTAATATTTAAATAATTCATAAATGCATAATTTCCAATCATTAATTTTGAAATGGTGTAGAAGGCATTAACAGCCAAGTCTCAGGAAGCCATTTTCAATGAAAGATTTGGGATGTTTGGCTTTTAACTTATGCGAACATCAGATATCACTACTTTTTCTGGCCGAAACATTAAGGAGAACTTGGCGCTTTTTTTTTTTTACCGAAAACATTTTGTTGGGATAAATTAATACATTCATTTTAAGATATTTTCCATTAGCTTTCTACAAGTGATAAATCGCCAAATATTCTTTGTAACTTGTACATTTGTATACAAGTTGAAACAATAATGGATTTAATGATGTATTAATAAACACTCTCCAAAATAGGCTAAATGGCTGTGAAATGGCAACAATAAAACATTTTAAAGGCTAAAAAGTAGAAAATAAATTGTAAATAAAAAATGATGATTGTAATATTTAAAAAGAATATGCCTTTATCAATTAACAGTTTATTATTAATTAATTTATGATTATATGGTGAGAAATCAATTTAGAATACTAAAAAGATAGTTTAAATAATGTTTCACTTTTTCCTTTACGGTTGACTTGTCTTAAAAAAGCAAAATCAATTTTGATGCCCACTCCAAATTAATGTATCGGAACAAAAAATTTTGGGAAAAATCAAGAGTTACAGTAAAAAAAATTAGGCGTTTTTTTCAAAAGGAACATTGAATGCTTATAAAAGAGTGTTATTTTGCTTTTCTTTCTTCAGATGAAATATTTTTTTAATAATATAATTCTTTATTACTTTCTTTTCCTGTTAATTATAACGTCATTTGACAGAAAACCCCTTCTCAATGTAATTAATATTCATACTTCATGGATATCAGAGTAAAAAATGTTTAAATTTTTCCTTTTTAAATACAACGTCATATTTATTTTATTTTTAATTCTTAACAATGTTTATTTCATGATAATTTTTTATATACAAATCTTTTAATTGAAAATTAATTGCTGTGAAAAAATTATTATTTTGGGTTTTCAGTTTTTGCAGTTATGAAAGAATGTCTAAATTCTATTGATTCTATATGAAAATAATGAAAATTTAAATTGTTTAAAAACACATTTGGATAAATAAAAAATAGCCTAAAACCTTTTCTGTGTTATAATCCACTTCTATGCAAAGATATAAAGACATTAAATTATCTGTTCTGATACCGACTTCAGCTAAACATTCAAACACACTTTCATATTTATAATATTATTAGGATTAGGATTTTCATAACCAATGACTAGTGTGCTTGAATGTGTCATATTTGCACAGTTGACGTAATATTCATATATAATGGGGAGAAGATGTCAAATATAACTTTCTCACGGTAAAGCATTTTAATGTCAAACCTTGTTGTGATTATTTTGGATACAAAATATAGCACAGGTATAGCTAATAATCTGCAATACTTTTTCTCATGAATTGAAAAATAATGGTCAAAACAGAATGAGAAAGTTTTCTTTTTTTTTTATTCTGTATTTGCATTTTAGTAACATTAAGGGTTAACTTTTATGCTTCCTGTTTTCAGTGCTTCAAACTATGATTAGAATTCATTGTAATTAAACAGTTTTTTTTTTTTTTTTTTATGTAGTAAGAAATAAATTTTAATATTCAGATAAATTATCGAGTACTAACTCTTCTTTTAATTATTTTATTATTAATTTAGGTGCTGTTTATTTGAATCGACCATTTATTACAATTCTGGAAAATTTAGGAGTTGAACCAAGTGTTTTTTTGGAGCTACAAAAGGAAATGGTGTTTGATTTGACAGATTCGTTGATATATGATAGGAAAGCTCGTAAGATGTTTGAAAATTGTACTTCTCTGCCATTCCCTTTTATGAAACTTAGCAGAAGTGGTATATCATTGACACAAGAACCCTTTTTCCGTTCTTTACTGTTGTGTGTTTACAAGTCATTGATAGGTATTGCACATTATGTAAAACATTTCAAGTTAATCATTGTAGGGTAATCTTGGAGATATAGTTAAGTACTAAATGAAACATAAATATATTTAAGTTAATGTATACAAATTAGTAAGAAAAGCAATTAATTAAATTTGAAAGATATAGCACTTAAAATATATCTCCGAAATTACCATGTGATTGCGTAAAATACTTAAATAACTCATAAATAAAATGCCATCTATGAAACAAGAGTGTTTAATTTATTATCTTAATTAAGTATAGATAATTTATTAAAATTTATAATAATATTTATAGTATCTGAAGTATCTTTAGATTAGTTTAAAGTTGCCAATATTAAATTATTTTATTCTGAAATAAAAATCAATTCAAAGATTGAATAACTTACCAGTGTTGCTAAACTACAAGAGAAAATAATCCCATGTGAAAGCAATACACAATTTATTTTTTAATTGAAGCGCACACATAAAAGCTAAATCTTCGCCAAGAAATAAATTTTCACACATATAATACATATAGCTTTTAAGCTATTACAGAAGCTAAAACCTTTAACAATGTTTTAACACACAAATATATACAAACATGACACAAAAAAATCGCATACTGCTGTTTCGAGGAGTCTCGGATCCCTTCCTCTGTGCAAAAAAGAAAAAAAAAATTAATGGATTCAAAGAACCCCTCGGTTATAGCCCTGAGTACTGGCTAATGAATTGATTAAAAAGGCAAAAATCAAGAGTTTATATATCTTAAAGAAATGACGTAATTGACAGGAACTAATTGAAAAAAAGGGGAGTCAGGGCACAGGATCCCTCCATACTAGCGAAAGAAAAGGGGTGCTGGTTCACTAAGGAAGAAGTATGTTTAATCTAATATAGTAAGCTTCGTAAAAGTCTAGATCTAAAACTGAATTGCATTTTTGAATAATTTTAGCTTCTGGATAATTAAACTAGTTGTTGAAATTCCAACAATGTTTAGCTATTGTAGATTTCTCACAGTAGTCTCGTCTAACTTTTCTGGATGTCCTGGTAATTCATAATGATTGTGAGTTTTTGATGACAATTTACCATAAACCTTTTGCTGTAAGTTTGCGTGCTCATTATAGATCCAATCATCTCCCACATAAAAAACTTGCAGTTTTCAATGCTTTTATTTTCCGTGCACGTAAATTTTGTTCAAATTCTGAGTTATTTAATAGTGAAATTAACTATATTAAAGCAGTCGCCATTGATTGTGGATTTAGCTTGAATATCATTAACCATATTTTATCTAAACCTCGACAATCACCGATTCTGTTCCAGCAAATAAAGAATTTAAAGATATTATTGTCTTACCTTATTTTCTCGAAATCAGTACACAAATTTCTTGTATTCTCAATAGGATTAGTTTCAAAGTTGTTTTCTCTCCAACCAGTAAAATTTCTTTCTCCAATCTCAAAGATCCAATTGACGACCACAATACCTGGGGTATTTATACAAATTTTTGTGAGTGGGCTTCTCTTACATTGGGCAGACAAAGCTGGCTCTTAGAATTAGGCTAAAAGAACACCAGAATTATGTTAGAAGGCAGGATTGTGAGAAATCTACAATAGCTAAACATTGTTGGAATTCCAACCACCAGTTTAATTATCCAGAGGCTAAAATTATTCAAAGATGTAATTAAATTTTGGATCTAGACTTTTACAAAGCTTACTATATTCATAAACATACTTCTTCCTTAGTGAATGATATGACAGCACTCCTTTTCTCTTGCTAGTGTGGAGGGATCCTGCGCAATGGCTCCCGTTTTTTTCAGTTAGTTCCAGTAAGATATATAAACTCTTGTTTTTGCCTTTTCAATCATTTCATTAGCCAGTACTCGGGGCTATAACCAAGGGGTTCTTTGAATCCATTTTAATCTTTTTCTTTTTTTTTTTCCTTTTCGCACCGAGGAAGCGAATCCAAGAATCCTTGAAACGGTCGTATGTGATTTTTGTGTCATGTTTGTACGTATTGGTGCATTAAAACATTGTTAAAGGTTTTAGCTTATGTATTAAAATTTGCACAAAGTGCTTGATTTATACTTTTAAGTTATTTATGAAAATAACAAATATATTTGGAAATCAGATAATTATATGTATGATATATGGTCAATTCATTTTAACTAGTTAAATATTAACAATTATTACCGTCATTTGTGATTTTGAAAACATAATTATACTGAGAAGAAACTTCTCTAACATGGAATGAGGATTGATATTAATAACTCATTAGATGGATTAGTCAAAACAATTCAACTAAGTAGTGATACTTGGTTTTGTAAAATCAAATTCCAATTCTTTCTGAAAAATTAATGAAAGTGATCATCACCTTGGATAATTTGTAATCGAGGCAAATTGCAAAGAGATCGGTTTCTTTTAGATAAAAGCAACCAGAATTGTGAAAATTGCCAGAATTGTAAATGTTGCAGGGAAATAAGATTGGGAGAGAATCACTTTTAACATCTCTTGAATGAAACAGTCGATGTACCAAACGGATAATCAATTTTCCAGTCATATTGCAGATCAAAACTTAAGATATATACTCCTAATATCTTAATAACCCCTTATTTATATTAATAAACTAACATAAAATCTTTTACCATTGATACTAAAAAGTGTTTAATTCGAGTTGTGGTGTTCTTTTATATTGGAATAATTTATGTAAATATATAAATATCATATAAAATTCAATAACTATTTATATGTATGTGCTTAAAATATAGTTGTAATTAATTACTACTTCTATTTCCATATTTTTTTCTGGCCTTGTGTTTTGTCAGGCTTTGGCCTTAGAAATGATCTTATTAATGATGAATAATGTTTTTTTAAATATCCAAGCTTGAACCTTGGAAAAAGATTTATCTAAAAATTCCATCTTTCTTCAAATAAAATGTTCTCATTAAACAAAAAGATCAAATTGAGATATCCCATCTAGGGTTGCTACTTTGTCCACTTTTTGTAAAAAGTCTGGGATGCCGAAAGAAATTAGACAAAATGAAAATCTGCTGATTTTACATATGTTTGACATATAAAATTACTGCTATGATGTAATAGAATTATATTCCTACAGTATTTATTAATAAGAAAATATATTTTTACAATTAATCATTTAATTAAAATAGAATTATTGCATATTAATCATAATCTAATAAATCCACAAAGAAAATGTTAATTACATATTGGTACATGCCAGCTCATATTTTATGATACGTGCTGCATCCAAATACATGGGTGAGGGACTTATTAATGACCAAAAAGAAATAGCAAGGAAATGGATGAAAGACATTGATTTAAAAGAAGTTTTTGTCATTGATTGTTAAATTTTCCATTAAGGTATCTCCATTTCTTGATACTTATTTTTCTAATGCAATCATAAATAATCCATCACCAGCAGAATGGTGGGAATCACTGAAAAGATTGAGTGACTTAGAAAAGATTTCAAATTTTGCATTTCATCTTTTTCATTGTGTAGCCTCATCAGCAAACATTGAATGTATTTTTTTCAATTTCAGTTTGATTCAAAGCAAAGTTAGAAATAGGCTTGGATTACAAACTGCTACAAAATTAGTAATGGCTTATAAAATGTTAAATTCTAAAGACAAAAACTTTCTCCTGATCCTGAAGCATTTGATGACTATTAAATATTTTACAACCTTTATCTATCTTGAATAACAAAATTTCATAGTATGCATTTTAGGCATTTCTGTTAATTTCTTTGGTAAACAGTTTTTCTGTTTTTCTCTTTTTAGTTCAAAAGTTGTCAAAATTAGAAAATTCTTGCCTTAGGTAATAACTACCTAATGAGACCCTGGCTTAAATTAAAGATTAAACTAGCACAATTAAATTGAGACCATTGCTTCTGTTAGCATCTTTTTTTCCTTCTTTATGTGCGATATCTCAAAAGAAATTGCCTCTTATCTTGTGAGCAGTTGGATTCAAGAGGGTAGTTCCTATATCTTTACTTTCTTCTATCTTCAATAGATGAAAGTATTGTAATCGAAATTTTTTTCAACTTCCGGTTTTCGGTGGATTTACACGTTTTAGGGGTCAGAGATCCCAAAAAACATATTTATAGAAAATGCCTGTGTGTCCGTGTCTCGTCTGTCTGTTACCATTGTACCATCAAAAACTGTATGAAATTATGCATAGAACTGAACCAATTTTTTTTTTTTTTTTAATTTTTGGCTATGGCAAGCAGGTCCTTCCTTAATTTCTAAAAAATCTGCCAGAAGGGGGTGCTGTAATAGCGACTTTTGCGCGATTTTGAATATTGTGCTATCGAAAAGTGTATGAAGTTATGCATAGAATTGAACCAAATTTTTTGTGTATGTTTTTGGCCATGGCAAGAAGGCCCTCCCTGCATTTGGAAAAATTCTGCCTTAAGGGGGTGCTGTAATAGCGATTTTTGTGCCATTTTGAATATTGTACCATCGAAAAGTGTATGAAGTTATGCATAGAATTGAACCAATTTTTTGTGTATGTTTTTGGCCAAGGCAAGAAGGTCCCCCCTGCATTTGGAAAAATTTCGCCTTAAGGGGGTGCTGTAATAACGATTTTTGTGCCATTTTGAATATTGTACCATCGAAAAGTGTATGAAGTCATGCATAGAATTGAACCAAATTTTTTGTGTATGTTTTTGGCCATGGCAAGAAGGTCTCCCCTGCATTTGGAAAAATTCTGCCTTAGGGGGTGCTGTAATAGCGATTTTTGTGCCATTTTGAATATTGTACTATCGAAAAGTGTATGAAGTTATGAATAGAATTGAACCAAATTTTTTGTGTATGTTTTTGGACAAGGCAAGAAGGTTCTCCCAGCATTTGAAAAAATTCCAAATGCCAAAAGGCGCTGTAATAGCAATTTTTGTGCCATTTTGAATATTATACCATCGAAAAGTGTATGAAGTTATGCATAGAATTAAACCAAATTTTTTGTGTATGTTTTTGGCCAAGGCAAGAAGGTCCTCCCTGCATTTGGAAAAATTCTGCCAAAAGCGGGCACTGTAATAGCGATTTTTGTGCCATTTTGAATATTGTACCATCGAAAAGTGTATGAAGTTATGCATAGAATTGAACCACATTTTTAGGTCCTCCCTGAATTAGTAAATATTCCACCGAAAGGAGGTACTATAATAGGGATTTTTGTGTAATTTTCTTGATTTTTCGTAGTTCTATTGTACACCGGCGGCTCGTGAAGCGACAGGAACTTTGCATCCTGATAAGCTGGCCATTCGCTAACAGCTGATGCACAACAGAATAAAGGAAAACTATTGATTTTAATAAATATCATGATGGAGATTAACTCGTTTTTACTCCAGTTAATTGACTTAAGCAGAAATTTAAGATTAAAGTCAAAGTTTATGTAGCATTGAACTAATAAATGAAATATTGACATTTGTAACAACATTTTGAAATATTAATATATGAGATAGAAGAAACTTTTGGGATTGGCACATCCAACTAGTTCTTGATCTTTTATGGCAAGGCCTTTTGAATGATACCACTTTTGACAAAGTTCAGAATTAATAGTTGAATATGTTGCCAAGTAGATCTGAATCAAATAACAATACTTTGTAATTCTATATAGGAATATAGGTTTTTGTTTTCTTTCTTTTTTAATATATTATTATTATTAAAAATGTCACAAGTCGTTTCCTGCAAAAAGTAAGATTTTCTTGCCAGTAGTTTCTTTATTGCATTCTATATTACTCTTGCAGTAAGCTTTGGAAGTCTTCAAAGCCCCAAACAGGTGTGGCATCTTGCATTGGGTACATGGCAGGAGCTGATTTTGCTTGCACAAAATATCTCATGTGTGACTTAATAATAAATACAGATTTTCTGCCCACTTAAACGGTTTATTTTTATTTTTATTATTATTTTTTTTTAAATACATATTTTCGACAAAAAATATAATTTTTAAATTTTAATATTATTATTATTATTATTTAATTACACGCAATTATTAATGTTTAGTTAAAGATAAATGACAATATTAAAAAATAAGAAGGAAGTAAAGAAAAATATAATAACATAAAAAAAAAATCTGAAATTTAGAGTGTGGCAGTTAGTTACCTTACCCTGACTTCTTTTAAATTACATCTCTAGCCACAGAAATCTAGCCCTGCATTTAAAAAAATATTCCTTCAAAAAGTTCTTTTACCATGATTATTGAGTTTGCCATGAGAGTTTAATTATCGGTTTAAATGTCACATGTGGTAAAATAGATTGAGAAACACTAATTTACATGGTTAAGTATATACATATTTATTTATTTAAAGCAAGTAAATTTATTCAATTATATCTATACTTTTTATTTGTTTTCAGGAAATCTGAAACGTAAAGCAAGAATTGTAATTCCACCTAAATATGGAAGAAACATGATGGGAGTTGTTGATGAAACTAACACTTTAAACTATGGTCAGATATTTGCTCAGTATTCTGAGCAAGTTGGACATGTGAAAACACCTACAAAATGTGTGAAAGGTATTCAATTTTTACATTTAGTAGAATACTGAAAATTTTATGACTTTCTCAATTTATTATTGTGTATATCATTTTTTTTTTCACTATATGTCATTTTTAATCACCTACCACTGTACAAAATGAGAATTTCGTTCTAGCTACTTATAACTTGAACTCTACTGAATGGATTCTGGTGAGTCTTGCACTGTTAACCTTACATGACGGGTGATGCACTGCTGAATTGCTGTTTATATTGATCGACTAGACGGATGTATCATACAGGGTGGGGCATAAAGATCTCCCTAATTTGCCGCTGTCGCTGCATCGGCAATAGTGTAGAGGGTGTGTCTGAAATAGCGCTGTTATATTTCCCTGGTTATGCTATTTCAGTTGACAGTATGTCTTGGACTAGTGAACATTGTGCGTTCATTGTTGAAACTTATTTTAAGAATGCAGATTCCATCATTCAAATGCAACGATTATTTCATAGGCACTTTGGAGTAAGCAGGCATGGAAAAATACCCGAACAGAAAAACAATATCCTTATAGGGCTGCTAATTTTAGAGAAACAGGTTCGTGTTTAAAACAAAAGTCGCCTGGTAGATCATGTCATGTTCGAACTCCGGAGAACGTGGCAGCAGTAAGAGATGCTGTAACGCAATCACCACAACGTTCAGCTCGTAAACAAGCTAGTGCCTTGGACTACCCCAGCGCTCATTGAGGAGAATTTTACTTGAAGATTAATAAATTGCAAACATTATTCTTTCTGAATGTAAACATAAAATATTTGTTTTCAATGTCCTATATATTTTTATTGACCTTTTAAAATGGGGAGATCTTTATGCCACACCCTGTATTTGCATTTTCAATTACAGTAGAACCTCGATTAACCAAAGTAATTGGGACCGACCCTCTTTTGGATAATTGAGAAGACTTTAATTTTAAGATTAAGGAGAAATATATGCAATATTTCATATTATGGTAACAAGTGCTTAATAAAAATAAAGCAATAGCAAAATAGAAACAAGAATAAATTATCAAAATTTTAATTTTGAAATTAAGAACCTTTTACATAGATCACGTTTGAAAAAATGTTTTGTTTATCGCAGTTTCGATTGCCTTTGCTTTGAAGCTCTATCACTGAGTTTTTAATATTATGAGTTCACCCGTATCACAGTCTTTCTGCTGCTCCAGCCATGTCAAACTTTTTGGAAAACATTCAAAAGCTTCAGAATGGCTAATTTGTTCGTTTTCTTCATTCCTCTCCGCAGCTCATGGGAGCTCAAGTTAAATTCAAAAGAACTCTAAGAAAGGGGATTGAAAATATTTATATGTACTCGTAGTTTGGAAAGGACCGCTTGCACAGAAGGAATATGATAGTTAAAACAAAAAAAGCTTTCAAAATGGATTTTGCACACAAGAAATGTGATAGTAACAAAAAAGGTTCAAAAATGGATTTCGGTTAATCGAGAGTTTCGGATAAAAGAGGTTCTACTGTATACACAATTTGTATTTTTTTAAAATCAAAAGATAAAACTTCATGTCCACAACAGTTAACTTATTCGAAACTTTAGGTTATTAACCTTATGTCTATAGAATAGTGCTGTAAAAGTAACGACTAAATGAATACCCATATGATGTCGTTACTTTCGAACTCGCTACCCATTAGAAAGTACTCGTTACTTTCGTTACTGTTCAAAAACCAGGTATTAACAATCATCGTATGTACTACAAATCTGCAGCAATAGCAAATCTAATTATATACCGCACATGAGTCTTTTGAAGAATTCGTTACTATTTTAACGTAAAATATGTGCTGCCATCTGTACGTTAAAAATACATTTAATTTTCTACATTTTAATAAAAAAAAGGCAAACAAAATTAAAATACGATGCATAATTGAATGTAACATGTCTAAATTGTATAATTTCTTACTTATGAAATAAGGAATAATCGGAGAAAGCAATTTAGGAAGAGTAAAAGTTCACCAAATTTATACAAAAACTATGAAATATAATTACACTGCCAAAATATTTTACAAACAAATTTACTTATTAATTTTACACTAAAAGTAATTATGTATTATGAAAATTTAATTTCTGGAATAATATGAAAATATTTAAATATATATATATTTAATTTCTTACGTGATTATCCTATCAAATGACTGTACTTCAGTCACATTATTATTTCTGAAATTATTGATTTATATTTAAAAATACCCTTTTTTCAAATATGAAATTTAAAAACATAGCAACAAAAGTATTTGGCACAGATGTCATATACGCACCACACTAGCGTGATTTTTTTTCTGATGCCAGTTTGGTGAAAACCTCGTTTTCGAATACAAGTTACATATATATATATTAAATAAAGAATAACAATAAATAAAAAATCTTTCATTAATAACTATAGAACAAAACAATTTATATAATTTAAAAAAAGAAAATAAAAGTAACTATACAATTTATTAACAAATAAACAACATCCGAGTTACAATATCAAGCAAAATAACAGCACTTTGGCGCCAGTTAAGTACCCCGGTGATTATATAACATTGGCCTCAGAAAAAAATTGCGCCAATATGGTGCGTATATGACATCTGTGCCAATTATTTTTACAAGCCAAACAGAAAAAAAAAAAAAAAGAAAGAAAAGAAAAGAAAAAAAAGCAATTTAACAAATTACAACGACCATTTGGAAAATTATTTTTTCAAAGACTAAAATTTAAGACAAAAAATCGCACAGAGTTGATCATACATATTTCGTACGCCATGGATTAAACATTAACATTCTTGGACCAATTTTAAATGAAATTTCATTTTTAAATTTCTAAACATCCCACAATATTACTTTTTATATCGTCGTATAGAGAAAAAAAATACATTTTTAATTGAAATTTGTTTGAAAGCTGTATCTCAATTTGTTTCTGAGTTTTTTTTTTTTTTTTTTTTTTTTTTTTTTTTTTTTTTTTTGTAGTTTTTATTACTTTTTTGTCATAGTGGCAACAGAAGTATCCATCTCTGTTGAAAGTAAAGGGAAAATACAGATTACTGTATAGACCCATCAGGAAACGAATAAAAATGCGGATTCAACCAATAAAAAGCTTCAGATATGTTTTTGATTTCCTACCCTGACAGAGGACAATAACCATTTTTCCAAATGGTTAAAAAAAATTAGAAAACAGTAATTCTGCTTTTTCAGAATTTAGTGTCACCCCCGATGAAAAAAAAATATGTACATAAATATAGATAGTTCAGTTATAAGACTTAAAACACATGCGTTTATTTTATATAAAATTACGTGATCTGCATCCGCTGAAGAATTTTTTTCGTTATTTAAGAAATTCGACAAAAAAAATGGCTATCTCATGATTCATATGCTTTCATTTGTTTGTAATATTAATGTAGATACTTAAAATAAGTTCAGTTTATAAAAACTTCATGTTTTATCAGAAGTTATTAACTTATATTTTTTCGAAACAACAGGTATTTTAATTACTTTTTTTTTTTCAGTTTTTATGAGAAAATGGCAACAAAAAAATATAATTGGTACTTTCCAACTATTTTTCCTGTACTTTTACTTTCTACAGAAATGCAGTACTTGAGTTACGAAAATTAAACAAATGGCATTTAAAACTACAAAAAAAAAAAAAATTAATATCTCAAAAATAAATCGAGATGCAGTTTTCAAACAAATTGCATTTAAAAGTACTTTTTTCCCCAATACGACGGTATAAAAATTGGAAATGTGCGATGCTTAGAAGTTAAAAAAAAATGCGGTAGAGATTATTCCGTACAATGATACCTCTGCTTTGTTTTACGGCTGGCTTATACAATGGGGCGTGTTTTTTTTTTTTTGAGACGGCACTTTATTAGCTTAGCTGGAAGAAAGAAATAGCATACCGGAGGTTAAAAAAAATTAAACGTTATCATAAAAACATTTTTACAAGCAATCTAAAAACTCGTCTTTATCATAAAAATATATATTTTTTTTTAATTTAAAATATAAATACACATACAAAGATATTTTTATAGGATAAAGAATACACTGAAAGCAAACCTGTAAATTTTAGAACAGAATTTCTTGAAAATTTTCAGAATATTTAAAAGAAATGTGCTTCATTTTAGACTTTATCATCTTATCAACCAACAGTTTACGTCAATCGCATTATTATTTTAGAAATCTTTGATTTATGTTTTAAAATAATATTTTTTCCATTCTTTTTGGTTTTAATGAAGCATGCCTTTCAGATAATATATAACCTGATTTTGAAAAAAAATTCTTTCAGATGGTACTGCAAGCTCAGGTTATGAAATAGCTATGCTTCTTTTTCTTTCCATAATGAAGGAATTAACAAGCCCCTACAAAATCAAAATCGTTTGAGATTTGAGAATAAATGATACTAACAGAATGATACGTAAACAGCTAATGCCGAAATATCCGAGTCTGAATACAAATTCACATCTTTTACCGCATCCGGCTATCTGCTCCATTCATGAATTATACAAACGTAAGCAGCATTTGAAGTTAGTTTCATTTTGTTCGGCTGCGTATTGACGCAGTAACGACTAACGAGTCGTATTTCGAAGTACCAATTCGGTATTTCATATCTTAGAGAATACCCGTTACTTAGTAACAAATATGTGCGGTTTGCTACAGCTCTACTATAGAATGCTTTCCGATTCTTGTAGTTTGTTCCAATGCAAGAGCGAGAGACGTATCGTAAGCAAAACTCGCTGGCGGTCAGCTGAGTCTCCATGTGATGTAAACATCTGAAGGTTTCAGATGCTTCAAAATAAGCTTTTTTTTTTTTTTTCTTTGGGGCAGATAAGGTTTTTTGCAATTGCTTTAGAAGTTCTGCAGTTTTTATGTAGTTTGCATCTTCCTTAGCTAGTAATATCTTTTGTGCTGGTTAAAAGAATTTAGCTAATATTGCGATGGCTAAGAGAAATAAATTTTTAACAGAAGGAGAGTACACTTGAATCATAAATAAGCATATGAGTGATTATTTTGATAGCAAAGGCTCTCTAGATTTAACTGAGAGTAGCGAATCGGGTATATATTATAAGTATGGTATAAGAAAAAAGAAATTATTCTTTGGTTTAATGATATTGCTTTGTTGGATGCCAATGTTCTCAATGATAAAAAAAATGAACTAAAACTTATGATTATATTATTATTCGCTGCAGTTTCACAAATAATCAACTCAATCGGGGGGGGGGGGGGGAAATCTTTTTTTTTTTTTAAATTGTTAGGCTTAGCAACGCAAAATGCCCTGTCCTCAGAGACAAATACACTCTAACAGTGAGCTGCTGTAGAAAGTTGCGTTGAGTGATATACTGCCATGTAAAGTGAGTTTGGAACTTTTGGGACTGATGTTATATGACACACACATTGCAAAAGGGTTAATTAGATTATTTTCCAGGGAAGGTTTGAGTACATAAAATTTTGTTCTATGTTTTCTTAGTTATTAATTTATGGAGGAAACTTCTATAATACAGTGAATCCGATTATGAAAAATTGGCCTTTTTAAAAAGTTCTGCTGTGCAGATTTTGATAAGACTGACATTGTTAATTAATTTTTCAGGATGGCTTTTGTATATTGCATATTGTTCTATCATTCTTTACCAAATCCTACTATAAATCATCAACTAAAATAGTTGCTCCTTAAAAGCCCATATTTTGTCTGACATTAGGATATATAATAATGCAATGTTGTTGATATCGTTTTCAGCAATGCAGAAAGACATACCAGCTAAAGGTCCATATTGTTTAAAATGCAAAGTTAAATTCATCAATATATATATATTTTTATTCTGATTCGTTTCGAGTAAACAACTAGTTGCAGAGGAAGCTTTCTACTTATAACATAAATATGTTAATGTTAATTGACATACTTTACTTGGGTTTCTTACTAAAAAAAATATAAGTAACATGTATTTTTTTTTATGTATGCTGTGTACCCTAAAAAATAAAAATAAACTAAAAATGTGCATAATGAATATTTGGAATTTGACGACATTTTACTGGCTTCTGTGTTATATTACACTTATATGACCATTGGTCTGTACATGAAATTATTGAAAATAATTTTGTATTAAATTTACAAAAACCATGAGGCAGTCTCTTATGAATATTCTAAAATTTTAATAATTATTGTTAGAACTTAGTACAATGAAATCGTTTTCTCTTATTTTATTCTGAGTTTTTTCCCTCAAATGAAGTATTAAAAATCAATATACATGTAGTACATGAGATATGTATGAATATATGGTAACTTATGTAAGAGAATGTTGTAATTTATATAAGTCATAAATAATTAAGGAAAAGGTGTAACAGTAGGCAAGGAAATTCTGCAACACAATATTAGATTTATGAAGTGATGTGTGTTATGGCATTTGTATCTACTACAAGAAATAAAAATTCCTTATTGCCATTAAATCTTCTAAATTTTGCTTGCAAACTTAAATGCATTTTTTTCTTATTTTTCATTGTAATTTTTAGAATTTGTAATGTAAGATATTTATAAACATAAAGAACTGAAATTTTGCTTAGACTTGTATTTTCCAGGTTGTTATTTTCCGTTGTCATTTTTCTGTTTTTTATGTGCTGGCATTTTGTGAAGCATTATATGGGAGATTAAGAGTACACATCAGTTTTATGTGAACTCTTTGCTTACCACTGCATAGTATAATTTATTATCATTAATTCTAGAATTTATTTGAAGATCATGAACATGAAAAATCTTAAAACATAAAAGATTGAAATTTGGAAATTATGAACCAAGTGCATTTACAAATTCAACCAAAAAAAAAATGGTGATTACTTATTTATTTTCTCAGGATAGTATCTTAATAACTGGATTTCATGAACCTATTAGAAGTAATCCTGGCACTTATGAAAACAGCAAACCATATGTTTTTTATTTTCACAAGTCTGTACTCTTACCCTGCTAAAGTTTAAGAGTGTGCGACAATTTTCTTATTTAAATTTTCTTTCCTCAATGTTGTATGATAAGTTATTGAAATAGTTTAATTTTCATACGTAAATGAAGAATGTTTCTAAAAAAATGTGAAGTATGTAATCATTATATCTCCACAGGTATAACTAAAGATCCTCATCTTACCCACCTTTTTACTACTTTTCAATAAAAGTTCAGTTATTTAATTCACAACACTTAAATTTAAACTGCAAATTATTCAGTTTGTAAAGTATTTATTAAAAATATCATTTCTATTTTGTAATGCTAAACTCTAATGAAAATCTTGTGGTTTTAAAATTTTTCTATTTCTAAAATGTTGTTTTTTCAATAGAATATCTAGTTTATATCTTAAAATTTTGTATCAGAATCGATACTTCCTTTTTATAGATACCTTGCACGATAGAGGAAAAGCTTGATTTAGCAGCAAAAGCAAAATTTTTTGAAGCGTTTTCTGGCAACCCTTATTTTTATTTTACTCATCACGTTGTTATATTTCTATTAACAATCAATGTATCAAATATGCTAGCAATTTGTTCAGTCTTTACAACATTCAATGCCTACATTATGAAGCAAGTTATTCAATACAATGAAATAACATTAGTGCGGACTTCCAAGGACGATCATTTTCATTTGCGCTAATCAAAGACGGCATTAAGTAATTTAAGCATTTCAACGCATATAAATAATCCCTTGCATTGAATTAATTAATTTTTTGATGTTTTTGAAAAAAATGAAATAGTTTACAACTTTATGCTTAAAAAAAACAAGATTTTTTTCAGTCTAGTAATTTTAGTAAAAAGTGCAAATTATTGACTATGTGTTACTATTAATACAAAAAACAAACAAATAAATAAAAAGTCCAGGAAAAACAAAATATGCAAATAAATTGCTGTACCTACTTAATTTAACTTTGTTGAAAGTAATAAGTTACTTTTCTTTGATATAGCTGAATAAATGATCTTTTTGCCTTATCCATTTCTGATTGTACATTAAATTTTGATTGGTAATATTGATGAATAGCCGGTAGCATTGTTTGAACCTCTCATTCTATTGGTAATGGAATGTTATCTTTCTCTTCATCAGTGTCACTAACATTTTTTCGATCTGCCAATAAAAGATGAAGCACCAAAGTTGCTTTCTAAAAAATAATGCATTACACAAAACCAGTGTCTTTCAATTCTGCTTGATTAATTTTCGAAAATGCATTATCCAATGATTAGTGAGCATTTAGAGATATCCTTAAATATTAATTTCAAAGATACATCTTAAACAGAGACACACAAATGAGAGTTTACTGTATTTACATAAATAAGTTTATAATAATACATGTGCTAATACATGAATTGCATTGCGTAAGGAAAGGTATTTTAGAGTTGTTGAACTAGTTCGCTATGCAAACATGTTTCTTCTTCAAATGAAAATCAAATTTCAAATTATTTTTGCTTAAAAGGCGCAAAGACCAACTTAGTGAAAAATATTCCATGCCGGGAATCGAACCCGGGTCATCAGTATTGTGCACTGACGTTCTACCGCTAAACCACATGGAACGATACCCAGCCTGGAACTTCTCACTATTACAAGTTGGCAAGGCTACAAACGCAGCACAAGATGGAATATTTTCCGTGAGCCACCAACACGGGGCAAACACAGACACTTAATTAAATCCAGCATCGATGAATCTATATTAATATTTGGAAATTTTTCCAGAGAGAAACATTCGCCTTGAATACAATATTTCAAATGAAAATCAAATTTCAAATTATTTTTGCTTAAAAGGCGCAAAGACCAACTTAGTGAAAAATATTCCATGCCGGGAATCGAACCCGGGTCATCAGTATTGCGCACTGACGTTCTACCGCTAAACCACATGGAACGATACCCAGCCTGGAACTTCTCACTATTACAAGTTGGCAAGGCTACAAACGCAGCACAAGATGGAATATTTTCCGTGAGCCACCAACACAGGGCAAACACAGACACTTAATTAAATCCAGCATCGATGAATCTATATTAATATTTGGAAATTTTTCTAGAGAGAAACATTCGCCTTGAATACAATATTTCAAATGAAAATCAAATTTCAAATTATTTTTGCTTAAAAGGCGCAAAGACCAACTTAGTGAAAAATATTCCATGCCGGGAATCGAACCCGGGTCATCAGTATTGCGCACTGACGTTCTACCGCTAAACCGCTAAACACTAAGTTGGTCTTTGCGCCTTTTAAGCAAAAATAATTTGAAATTTGATTTTCATTTGAAATATTGTATTCAAGGCGAATGTTTCTCTCTGGAAAAATTTCCAAATATTTGCAGGAGATGGTGCGGCGATAGGAATCGAACCGGAGAACCCACGGTCAGTAAGCGAGATCTTACGTGCCGAGCAAAAGGCTAGCTCAATCGCTTCCTGCCAGAAACTTGTTTTACTGACCGCGCAAGATGGCGTCGCCACAGTACTCCACCCCCAGTGAGAAGAACATCTCGATGATGTTGTACGAGCGATGTGCACTCGTGTTGCGCTGGCTCGTTGCCAGGTGATGCTGCCGTGCGCATGTGTGTGCCCCCGACGATGTGCGGCGTGACAGGCTTTGTGCTATGAGAGTTGTCACAGGCTTTGCGTGCTGTGAGCGTTTCACAGGCTTTTGCTGCTGGTTGCGTGCTGTGAGTGTTTCACAGGCTTTGCTGCTGGGGGTGTTTTCAGTGCTGCCATCTGTTGGTCTCGAAAGGAGATGATGATATTTGTGAAGGTGCGTGTTCGTTTGTCCAAGGTAACCAATGCAGGAGATGGTGCGGCGATAGGAATCGAACCGGAGAACCAACGGTCAGTAAGCGAGATTTTACGTGCCGAGCAAAAGGCTAGCTCAATCGCTTCCTGCCAGAAACTCGTTTTACTGACTGCGCAAGATGGCGTCGCCACATATTAATATAGATTCATCGATGCTGGATTTAATTAAGTGTCTGTGTTTGCCCCGTGTTGGTGGCTCACGGAAAATATTCCATCTTGTGCTGCGTTTGTAGCCTTGCCAACTTGTAATAGTGAGAAGTTCCAGGCTGGGTATCGTTCCATGTGGTTTAGCGGTAGAACGTCAGTGCGCAATACTGATGACCCGGGTTTGATTCCCGGCATGGAATATTTTTCACTAAGTTGGTCTTTGCGCCTTTTAAGCAAAAATAATTTGAAATTTGATTTTCATTTGAAATATTGTATTCAAGGCGAATGTTTCTCTCTGGAAAAATTTCCAAATATTAATATAGATTCATCGATGCTGGATTTAATTAAGTGTCTGTGTTTGCCCCGTGTTGGTGGCTCACGGAAAATATTCCATCTTGTGCTGCGTTTGTAGCCTTGCCAACTTGTAATAGTGAGAAGTTCCAGGCTGGGTATCGTTCCATGTGGTTTAGCGGTAGAACGTCAGTGCGCAATACTGATGACCCGGGTTCGATTCCCGGCATGGAATATTTTTCACTAAGTTGGTCTTTGCGCCTTTTAAGCAAAAATAATTTGAAATTTGATTTTCATTTGAAATATCAGAGTTTCCCCCAGACAGTTTCAGGAGGGTGCTGCACCCTGCCTGCCCTTACATTTACAAAATAGCACCCCACTTGCCCCTGATGAAAAACATTAGCACCCTTGTTGCCCCCAGCTGAAAAAAGTGCCTTTAGTCCTTTGTTTATTAAAAAATTTACTTGCATAGTAAAAATTGACTCATTGCTGTCTTTAAAATAGCGTCCTGTCCATTAAATATTAAAAGTAATTTTAAAAATCAAAAGAATGCCTAGAAAATTTTTTTTAAAGTGCCCTTAAGAATCCAAAACATGCCCTTCGGAATCCAAAACATGCCCTTAAGTATCCAAAACATGCCCTTCGGAACCCAAAAGTGCCCTTTTCCTACAAGAAGCACCCTGCCCTTTTTTAAACCTGGGGTAAACTCTGAAATATTGTATTCAAGGCGAATGTTTCTCTCTGGAAAAATTTCCAAATATTAATGTTTCTTCTTTTTGCAACTGTTTATATTGCATATCCAGATCCAACATACAGTTGCATATTAATTGTGCAAACTGACCATTTTTACAAAACCTTTCAAAAGGTAAAATAACATCCTCTTGGGGGGGAAAAAAAAAAAAAAAAAAAAAAAAAACATATATATATATATAGAGAGAGAGAGAGAGAGCATCTTTGTCATCACTGTAAAATAACAATAGTAAACATATTAGAAACTTTAAATGAAAATCTTAATTTATCAGAGGCCAATTTTGTGAGCTGGAGAAAACCAAATTGCAATCTAAATCAGTTAATGCAAGAAGACAGGGAATTATAAAAGCCTTCATATTAAGCGTTACTTATAATATCTGTGAAGATGATAAAAATTTTAAAAACAAATGCATTATTAAACTAATTACTACAGAATTAATTGCTTTAACTGTCTCAGTGCTAAATTTAACTTACTATCTTGATATCATCATCGTGTTACCTTTGAGTGTCATTTTCTTTAGACAAAATAACAGTACTGCAGTGAAAGTTTCTAAAGAATTAGTAATTCCAAAGACATGAACAACATACAGTAATGCAACTAATCACTTCCCTTTTGTCCGAAAAAACTCAGCTAACATTGCAATAGTTACTGCAGTTTTCAGGCTATTGATTTCACATATTCTTTTCATTTTAACACTGCAGTAAAAGATAAGAAAAGGGTAGTTAATATGGCCCAGGCTCCCTATTTAAAGGAAGAAACAAATAAAGGTTTTCTTCTGTGATTCTTCCTTTCTATGGCTTAGTTTTGTATCTTGGGCAAAGGGGCAGTATTTGAAATTAGCTTATCTCTCCCTTTTTTTTCTTTCATTCTTTCAAGAACTATGGACATACTTTTGCATTTTCTTGGGAAAGGGTGGCGGGGGTGTCTTTTTAAAGGCTGGAATTCTGCTTGTTAAAACTGATAAAGTATTATATTTTGACATCAGTTTAAATAGAGAAATATAATCGCTGAGAGAGAACAATGTTCGACAAAAAAGAGATTTCTTTTCTTATTTTACCCTATTTTTCACTGAAAATCACATTAACATTAACAGATATTTTGCTCATATTGTCCATAATCCTGCTTTTGTAGCTCGTATAAAGCTTGAAAATCTTAATATAGTTTAAATGATGCACCCTTCTTAAAGTGTAAATTGCTTGTTTTAACCATGTCCTCATTTTAGCCGTAGTTGTATTAAATGGATTCGTCTATACATAGAAATTTTTTCATTGCTTGCCATTTTATTTTCATAGCTGTTTTATGGCAAGATATTGCACTTTCTTAAGATTGGGCTGCGTCAAATCCCTATAAAAAGGAAGTACTTTCAAATTTAACAGACTGTTGTATAATATGAAAACATCAAAATTTTTAGGCCATAATAATAACATAGGCAAAATCAAAAGCCAGTAGACGTAATATAATGTTGATGTAAACATCATAAAATTATTCCATTTAAGGCTATTGGTTAGTGAGATCTCAAACTCCCCTCCTTAATGTTAGACTTATGGAACATGTGAGCAGGGCCTGTTTACGGAATAGGCCCGTGAACCCCGTGCTTACTCGCTGAAATACAAAAGGGCCCCCAATTTTACTTTTCAAAACTAATTTTTAGAAAAAAGAAACTCAATCACTGTAAAAAATACATTTTTTTTTTTCTTATAAATCTTTTTTTTTTTCTTACTATATGGCAATTTGTAAATCACAAAAAATATTTTGAAGTTCACATATTCTCAACTATAATTCCATATTTGTCATTTACAAAATAAATTGGTTATTTACAATTAAACATATAATAATATGCTTTTATATAAGTAGTTTTAGTTTAATGTTAAAAATGTTATTTACTCTAAACTTTGATGGTAAAATTTCAAATTATTTAAGCATACGAAAATGAGATTTAGTAAATAAAAAATCAATTTGTAGAGTAATAAGGGGTCCCCTGTGTGACACCGGTCTTCCCCTATTCCTAAGTGTTAAGCGGGCCCTGCATGTGAGGCATTTGTATTTTTAAAATATCTCCATGGGGAATTAATGCTTTTAACTTCTTTTTTCTGTGTACTGTTCCTACAGGATGTTTCTTTTTTCTTATTGTGAAAATGTTTTTTAAATATATGCTTACTTTTATGTGTAGTATTAAAATCTTACCCAGTTTTGCAATGATTTTAACACATAAATTTTTAAATTAAGTGTACAATATAGAAATATTTTGACAACGAAGAAAAATAGAGGTATCCTTTAAGAACTGTAAATAGAAAAAAAAAGGTTAAAAATATTAATTTAGATGATATTTTAAAAACACGACTGCATCCCACACCCATAGATTTAACATTAGTGAAGGGAATTTGGGATCTCACTGACTAATTTAATGAAGAGAAATGTTCTTCTCTCTTTAAAAGAGGTCTACATAGGCCGGAATTTTCCAACTCGGGCCGAACAAAAGCTATCTTGGCCCAGCCTATGCAAAAAATCAATGATATCAGACCCGGCTCAATTTCAATAGAAAAAGCTGATTTTTCTTAACATGCAATTAAGATATTTTTCTATAATACTGCTTACATATTTATGGAAAAATTTAGCATTATAGTAAATTACTATATGTTTTAGATTACTTTATGTTCGCAAGCCATAGAATGCAGAATGGCGTCAGTACCGGCAAGCCATGTAGACCCAGTATGTGGAAAGAAAATGTAAGCCAGACTAAATCTGCTGAAATAATTAAGTCCTGGTTCAGGCATGATGCAACTGCCAATGAGAATCTCTACACTGGACATTAGAGTGGAGCGAAAAAAATTAATTTTTTGTTATCAAAAACGGGTAGGTGCCAAAAGTTGCTTTTATACTAGTACATCAACTGCGTGAAATTTTACAGCTGAAATAAAATGGCTTGAGTCTGCGCTTTTGGCCCAAAAGTCGAAATTTTGGGTAAAATTTGACAATTTTTCAAAAAAATAAAAAAATTCCTATAGAGAAGGTTATTATTTAGATGTGTTTTTTAAACCTTTATTATTAATGACTTAACATATTTAAACGATGAAACGATATCTTTATTCTGTATAACTGGAGCAAAACTGACAACTTTTGTTAAAAAAAGGCGTTGTCACTCTGTTGTGTCATACAACTAATTGTTTTTTAGAATATAGCTCTTACCTAGGTGCTTTCAAAACTACCCAGGAGGTATCACGTGGAAGTGGCTGCATTTCATGTCATAGCAGTGCATAGCTCGACCATTCTACTATCTGAGTGCAATGTTATATTTATACATTGAATTGTGATTTTTTATTAAAGACTATTATAAGTTTTCTATGTATCAACCTAGTCCATCTCTTCTTTGTATCCACAGACGTTGGATGATGTTGCTGTGACACTCATTCACGTATATTTCTACTGCTTGTGTATGATAAGGCAAGCAGAGTAATGCAGTGGAATTAAAGGAATCTATTCAGCCGTCTATTATCTTCACCAAAATTGCATCCAGTTAATGCATAGTGATTTAGAGTTCTGTTACTACAATATTCTACTATATTTAGGTATTTCATCTTTGGGTATGCCATCATTTACTCTACCTGTTGAATTTTTTATATGCTGAGAAGCTTGCTGTTTAATATGATGGCGATCGTCTGAGAACATTGCAATAAGAATTTGCTCTCGATGTGCAAATCAACTATTGTCCTAAATAAATTTTTTTAGCAATTTTTTATGCCGGTTTCTGTGATGTTTAGTAGCCGAGTAATTTTCCATAAGTTTTTCGATCCATTTTTTAGATGTGGATTACATTTGATGTAAACCATCCTGCAGCCTAAACTTGGATTACATACTTTGTGAATGAACCTACAGATTCTGATGGTCAATCAGTGCTTATATAAAGGCAAAAAATTTTATTCGCCTTTGTGAGCCTGACAGGTATTTCTAGTCTGTGTTGAGAACCCTTTTCTCGATTTCAGGAAATAATGTTTTAAAATTTCTCTCTATAGGTTCAAAAATTGAAATAAGAAGGGAATGGTAGGTGGACAAAGATTTTCCTATTGCTCCGGCGAATCCCTGTAGGTTAGAATCTAATTTTTGCCAATGATCTTGTCTAATAAATGATGCAGAGGAAATTCACTGGATTATGAGGTGGGATATGATCGATTTTAATGGTTCCTTCTAAACATGTTCCACGCAGAAGGGATGACAACCATAAACAGAATTCTCTGCCCTTAAATGAGCATTCACTTCCTATCAGAGTCTCTATGTTCACTCAAAAAGTACTGTGTAATCCAAATTTGGCCCCAGGAGGGTTTACCATCAAATGTAATCCACATCTAAAGAAGGTATCTAAAATCTCATGGGAAATTATTTGGCTACTAAACAACACAGAAGACGGAATAAAACAAGTACTTAAAAAAGTTATTTAGAACAATGGTTGGTTTGCATACGCAGAAGAAATTCGGATTTCAATGCTTTCTGACGATCGCCATCACATTAAACAGCTGGCTGCTCAGCACATAATAGTTGAAATATGAGAGTAAATGATAGCATACGCAAATCTGAAATATTGATAATCTACTTTGAAGCGAATAATTATATAAATCAAATTGATAGGAAAATTGTTGTGGTAACAAAACCCCTAATCAATATGCATTTATCAGGTGCAATCTTGGTGAAGATAATCGATGGCTGAATAGGTTACATGAATATCATCCCCACTGCATTACATTATTTGCCTTCTCTTACACAAGTAGTAGAAAAATACGTGAAGAAGATCAAGCAGCAGCATCCAAAGTCTGTGGATACAAAGAAGAAATGAACTAGGTTGATACATAGAAAATTTATACCAGTCTTTGATAAAAAATCACAATTCAATGTATAAATAAAGCATTGTGTTCACATGCTAGCGTGGTCGAACTAGAAGTCCTGGGCATTTTTGAAAGGAACTAGGTAAGAGCTGTATTCTAAACAACAATTTGTTGAATGATACAACAAAGTGGCAACATCCTTTTTTTACCGAAAGTTGCCAGTTTTGCTCGAGTTATACAGAATAAAGATATCATTTTATCGTTTAAATATGTTACGTCATTCATAATAAAGGTTTTAAATAACATTTTTAAATGATAACCATCTCTATAGGAATTTTTTAATTTTTTTGAAAAAATGTCACATTTTACCCAAAATTTCGAATTTTCGACCAAAAGCGCAGACTCAAGACATTTTTTTTCAGCGGTAAAATTTCACGCAGTTTATGTACTAGTATAAAGGCAACTTTTGGCACTTACCCGTTTTTGATTTTTAAAAAATAATCTTTTTCGCTCCACCCTACTGGACATGTTATATTTCTGTACTGATGTTGTCAATCTTGCACCGGCTCATGCAACATATTTATACTTATCCTCGCCTCAGTCACGTCCATTGAAAAATTTTCTTATTGTCTTTGTTTGATCCTTTTAAATTTTTATATTGGGCCGAATTTTTTTATGTGCTCAGCCCAACACGTTAAAAAAATTGTCTTTAATCCATTAGCTCACCCTGTTGAAAACTTTTCCTTCATTTTGCCAGCCCAGGCCCTTGCAGCCCTCTATCCTTTGAACACAAATTTATTACTTGTTTTAGAAGTGTTAATGCCTTTTGTAGATTAGTATTTTTTAGTTAACTAGCAACTTTCCATTATTGTAGCAAATGTTTAACTCCATTGCCTTTCCAAATTAGATTTGGATAGGCAATAGGGTAGAATCTGGATTGCTAAATTGCATTTTTATGAATTTTTAAAAATAATGTCCAAAAGGGAAATATTATTTATTTGGCGACAACAGAAGAGTTCATATTGAAAGAAATAGGATTTTACTGCTAAAACATTATTGAAAACCATTTTGATACAACTGTATTAAAATGTAGCAGGCTTAGAAAGAAAATGCATGTTTTCACTTAAACATAATGTTACCTTCTCTGACAGTATCGTACCATCTGCCTGCAATTTAGGATCCTTTGTAGCATAAGAGGAAAGCCTTGATTTTGGTATAGAAACAGTGAAAAGATAAATTATCTCATTCAGACACAATCATAGTGCATTTTGGTTTTCTTAATGAAAATGCCCATTTTCAGCTGATTGCATTTAAAAATTATATTATTTTCCCAATTGAGGGCATTTTTTTTCCACCAAAGATTTGGCCTCTAGTTTCAAAGCTGGTGGAATAAAGAGGTTATGAAAAAAATATCATTTTGATGGAATTATGGGAATATGTTATAGTTTCAAATTACTGATTTTAACAAATGCTTGATGATCTTAAACACTACCTATTGAATTTAAAAATATATTTTATTTTTAATTGTATTGAGAAAATGTCATCAATAAAGATATAATGATTAAGATAAAATAATCCTGTTCCCTTTTCTCCACAACAATGGAAGTAACACAGTTGTCATTTGTTGGGTATATTCTTCCACCTTCGATTCACCACACATGAAGATATATATAAGTATTCATATTGTTGATTGTTATGCTGGCACTACTGATATAGATGTGTGATACCGCATATGTTGTATGTTCGAAAATCACTCACACTTCAAATAGAATATTTAAGTAAAAGTTTATTGGTTGAACACTTCAATCAACATTTATTTGCAACAGTTACATGAAACACAATACTTCAGTTTACAGGCAACAATGGAGCAGATTCCTGTCCTATATTAAACTACACTTTAGAACACTATCTACATATTAGGTTAAAACTCTATACACACTGGCCACATCTTTCTTGGACATGCACATCAAGTCTTATCCAATACTATGGCTGAACAAGTCTATCCAAAATGTCAGCCCACATTTAGTAATGTGGACACAAGTACGTGACTCCAAGAAAAATACAGTGCACATATAACCAATATCTTCCAGTTCCAATTCTCCCCCTCCTGTTTTTTACTGCATTCCACAATTCACCTCTCTATTCCAATCTGCAGGAAGGAGGTGGGGGTCTCTGTTTTCACGGGTAGCTATCATTGTTGATCTCTCATCATATGACAGTCCATCGAGCTGGAATATCTTCTATTCATTAATATTTCCTTCTACTACTAAGTACCTAATACAACCACTCCAGGAGGCAATTATCCCTTTCTGGAACTAAATTTAATCTTGTACTTAAAAAGTGTGTCTATAACTCAAGTATGTTGGTAATAATATACAGATAAATAAAATAAATAATGTTAATTAAACAATATTTATATTAAATATATGTCTCACTAATGTTAGAAACATGACACCAGTATTTTAATAAAGTTTTTAAAACTTTTTGAAATCGACTTTAATATAAGAAAGGCCTTTTTGTGTATGTGTGTGTTTGTTTGTTTGTGGACACTGGCTAGGGATCTGCTGCACATAGAAGTCTGCAAATTTGGATAAGGATAGACGAAGACGTGTCTAAGTGTACCTGAACTTCAGATTTTAGTTTTTTAATCAGATTTTTTGTTAATATATATTAAACAGAGAAATTCACATATTTCCCAATTTGATGCACTCATAAATGCAATCCAAATTCAATTTTTTTAAGCTCATCTACAACTGAATAGTTTTCAGTTTAAATATATATATATATATTAAAATTGACTCAATAGAAAAGTTAGGGCAAATGTCAAAAAAAGGCAATATAATTTTATTATATAGATTTAAAAAAATCGGCATTTTTATAGTAAACACCTTAATTTTTATTTTATTTTTTCTAAATTCAAAGCAGCTTATAAATTCCTCATTTAATAGGTACGGTTGTTGTTACTAAAAACCCTTGTATGCACCCTGGAGATGTCCGGAAATTTGAAGCAGTAGATGTACCTGCATTGCATCATCTTAAAGACTGTATTGTTTTCCCAGCTAAGGGGAAAAGACCTCATCCAGATGAAATGGCTGGTAAGATTTTGCTTACCTTTTAATTTTCTGCCAAAATACAGTTTATGTTAATGTTGAAACGATGGTATTTTTTTTTATATTATTATTTTTTTATGATGTTTTGTATCTTGTTAAAGAATTTATCCAAACTTTGGTGCAGAAGAGGAGTCGTATCTCTTGAGTGTGAGCTTGTATGGATATGCATAACTGTTTTTTGTTTTAATTTCTAAGTCAGTTTTTTATCTCTCAGCACATTTGTGCATATAGTTAAACTTCTTCAGCACACTTGAACACATAGTTAAGCTCTCCAATACATTATAATGATTAAAAAACATATAAAGCATGGGTGCTTTCAGAACAAAATTCAAGAAAGAGGAGGGGGACAAAATTTTGTGTATTAGCAGATGTGCTGTGCCATGTTTTTTAAAATGCAGAACAGGAAAGGAGCTAAATTAAAAAAAAAAACTTTTATCAGACTCTCCATAAAAAATAATTTTTAAGCACATCAAGAAATTTAACAATTTAAAAAAGGTTAAATATTCAAAAATAATTTTCTACCAGCATTTTTTCAAAACGAAGAATTGAAATAGTTCCCCCATTATTTGATAGGAATATTTATTATGACATCCTACATCATATTGACATTCCCCATATGACATCCCTCATTAAGGCAAATTTTAAACATATGAACGTAAAAAGAAAAACAGAATAAAAAAATTGTCTCCCATGAGGGGTTCAGGACGACATTGCATATCTGAAAAAAAGTTCTTTGTTCCTCTTTTTCTTGGTGTTTAATTTTTTAAAGTTACTTAGGAAGAATAAATTTTACTCTTTTTCTTTTTAGCATTTTCCAACAAAGTTGAAAAACGTTTATGACTTCGGTTTGTCTGTCTGTCCGCACTCTAATTCTCGTAAATATATTTGGGTTGCCCTGAAATTTTTTGATGTTATTGACGTTTACCATAGCAAGTTCCCTATTTCAAATGAAGTTTGTAGCATGTTTAGTTCATTTACAAGGACTGTCAAAAGTATTCCGTTATATTACGGCCAATGGGAAAAAATCATTTCAAATTATTTTTAATGATGTTACAATCTTTCAAACACAATAAAACTGATATGCATTTATAAAGTGCACTGAAATATGCATTCTGTAGAATATGCGGTGTAAAGAACAGTTATTATTCATTTACAGGGCCACACAAAATAATTCCGTTACATAATGATATAGGGGTGGAGAGAATTGTTTGCAGTGTATTTTAATTATGTTAAACTATTTCATATATAATGAAATTGATATGCGTTTCTGAGGTTTACTATAACTTATTTCATGTATAATACGAAGTGCATGGCATTTACAAGGGGACACACAAAAGATTTCAGATACTATATTGTATCTGAAATACTGTACATTAGCGATGATTGCTGGAAATGCATTTTTAATTATGATATTTGCTTTTATATTTCACTATATTTATGCATACTCTATGGTGTGTATAAATGTTATAATTTATCTACAGGGCTACACAAAAGTATTCGTAAGGGTTACTGGGTATGAGTGCAAATTGTTTAAAGGTAGTTTTTAAACGAGTTAGGCATTTTTATGCTGAACTGCATTTAGTTTACTAAGAAATGTTTGTAGAATTTAGGTAAAATGATATACAGGGTCACACAAAGAATTGGATACATGGCCGTCTATAAATGATAATTTCTGGAAATGGGATTTCAGTAGTTTTAAGGGTGTTTTAGTTTGAATTAAATTTTAGCTAAATAGTGGCGTGTAATAAGGGTTGTTCAAAAGTATTCAAGTATGTTTCCATCTATTAGTATAAATTGCTGAAAGAGAAATTTAAACCTATTATGCGTTTTCTTGCTAAACTAAATTTTCCCATTATATAATATATATATATATATATATATCAACCTACAGATCAAATACAGGGCTGTCCAAAAGAATTGAAAGATATATTTGGCTATGAACAGTAACTGTTAAAATCAGTTTTTCAAATGTTTTATGCATTTTCTAAAATGTTTACTTACTTAGTTATCTTATTTACCTTATTTCCCTAAATAATGAAGTTTTGTTAAAGCATTCAGGAAGTGTTGGAAAGTGTTTCATAATCTATGCTTAATGCATGATTTTTTTTTTTCTTGTTCCAAAATCATTTGAAAAACTATTAGTGAAATTTCAAAATTTTCTTTAGTCTACAATTAATTGTTTTGATTTATTTTTTGTAAGGTTCTGATTTGGATGGAGATGAATTTGTTTTAATTTGGGAAAAAAAGTTAATATTTCCTAAACCTAACCAAGAAGCTATGGAGTATCCTGCCAATGAAGAAGTTGTTGTAGAGGGGGATATAAGGGTAATTTTCCTCTCTAATCCAGGTATCACTTTAAGGTATCTCAAAAAGATTGAAACACATTTAATTTTTTTTATGTTTTAGAGATACATAGGTAATATAAATCACTAAAGTATTCAAAATGTGGTGGAATGATTGTATTGATAAAGCAGTCCTGTCATTAATTTATTATTTTAGTAATTTAATTAGGGGGTTGAAATTAAACTTTTAAATATCATATCTCAGTGAGTTTGGTCATATAAGAATGGAATTTTTATTGCTGTATGCTTGTTAGAAGTATGGATACAAATTTCTTAAATGTAACTTAAAGAACCCAGGGATCATATAAAAATTTAAAAAATGTAACTTTTTGAAAATAAATTGCAGGACTATTTCATCAACATAATCTTAATTCCTATTTTATTTTGAACATCTTTGCAATTTGCATTGTCTATGTATCTCCAACAGATAAAGAAAAATCAGGAATGTTTCAATCTTTTCGGGATGCCCTGAATATGTTTTTTTCTAATTTTCTAAGGATTATTTTTTCTATTATTATTATTATTAATTTGAGTAATGTGTTAACTATTTTACATAGCACAAATTGTCAACAATTTAATTTATTTTAATTCATGAAACCTTTCTATTTTTAAAATTATGGTTTATTAACAAATTGTTATGGCTTACATTGTTATGTAAATTAGTAACAATTTAAGTTGTTCATTTTAATTTATAAAACCTTTCTGAAATATGTGTAATTATTGCATAAATGTTCTAAAGTATTTTTAAAAATTTTGCAAAAGTGTTTGGAATTTTTCTTAAACTCTGAATCCTATGAGCTATGCTCGACTTCCAAACCTGCAGGTTCTATAAACATGCTAATTTGCTCTGTTTCAGAAAGATTACTTGGTTATAGAAATTTCAATGATACTATCAATACCAGTGGCAATCTTCTGTAATCGGGTTGTCATTAATTTCGCTTTGATTGTGGTATTTTTGCTTCCTGAGGCTGCATCCATCAACCACCACTGTCACGACAGCTGATGTTATCTTGATTGATTAACCACTTTACTGTTTGCCTCGAGATAACTCGGGGGTAAAAGCACTGTTTCCCCATATCTGTCGCCAGTGAAGTGGTTAAGTAAGATCAGTTATACATTTGAAAATCATCTTATAAAATGGTGAAGTAAATAATGATGGTACCTCCCAGCTTGTATAACATATAGGAGAAAAGTTTTTTAATATACAGTAAACTCTCTCTAAGGCGGAATCGGTCGGGACATAGAAAAATTTCCGTGGTAGACAATATTCCGGCTTATGCAAAAAAGCTCCCCCCCCCCCCCCCCCCCCAAAAAAAAAAAAAAAATCCCTGGAAGATGACGATCTTTTATTGATTCTCCTGACTAGAAAATCGGTTGAAAACTGAAATTCTGAAAGATCCTTTGTCTTTTTAAAGATAAATGAGAAACTTTATTCAATTTCTTAGTACTGCTGTAATACATTCATATTGGAAGTTTATACACACACACACACAAAAAAAAAAAAAAAAAACTTCAAGAAGGAGAAAGAACGCTATAATTTTGAATTTGAGTACAATCTTAAAGTATAATATATTGTACTTTCGAAAATACGTAATCATTTTCATAAATGTTCATTTTACTAGAAATATTAACTTTTAGATGCAATTTTGCATATGAAAAAATGGCATAAGCATAAATTCCTTAAATTTTAAAGTTTCTGTTCTTTTGAACTAACTTTTTTAAAAGCTTACGGAATTTTAGCTAACATGCTCGACATTGAGTTATTTGACTTATCAGTTTTAAAGTTTAATAAACAAAACGCTTTTCATTTTTAAATTATCCTTTTTCCGCCTTATGCAAAATTTTGGTTTCGGTGGGACCTTAAAATCCTTTCCGTTTCCGCGTCAGACAGATTCCGCCTTATGCAGCATGAATTAATGTAATTTTCTATGGGTTCGCCGGGACTTGAAAAAATTTCTGCGGTAGACAGATTTCCGGCTTATACAGAGTCCGCCTTAGACAGAATTTACTGTATATAAAAAATTTTTTGAAATATATTGTTTTAAATGTGGTGTAATTTTTACCATTAAATGCTCTTTGCTTGTAATAATTTAATTATTTTAAAAGTTTTCTTTCTTTTTTAATATTCATATGTAAATATATTTTTCAATTGAAAAATGGTTGGAAATACTGTTTGAGTTTTTAAAATTCTGGCAACAATAGATAAAATATGAATTAAATCTATTCTTCAAAATATAAAATAAATCTATTATATATATAATGGCGTAAAGTGTATAATGCTTCCGGAGTGAACTCATCCGGATCTTGATAATCTTTCGTTAAAATCAGCCATTTTATTTCAGCCATGTTAGGCTTAAGCATTCCGATGCCGTATTATAAGTCGAACAACTGCCTTATTTAATCTACGTTGTATAACATCTATCCTTCTTCAGTTTCTTAAAACCTTCAAAAACTATAAAATCCTCATGTATGTTAAAATGCAAAGGTAAAATTTTAAGTAGGCCCATTTCGGACATCTGCACATGCATCAACCCTGTTCAATTTACAGGGATTGAGAACAGGTTCTTGGTGGCTGAGCGGCCTAAAGCAGCAGTTTAAAGCACCGATATTTTGTAGTGGATAGCAGGTTCGAACCCAATGCCCGGCAAAATGATTTCTGTAATATTTTTTGGGATAAGTTATTTCAATAATGACATTTTTTATTAGAAGGAGAAGTTATATGATTTTTATTTTATTATTATTATTATTTGAATGCTTCATAATTAAATAAAATTTAGCGCTGAACAATATTTAAAATAATAGTAATAATAATTTTATATTTAAAATATTAAAGCTAAAATATTTTTAATGTAATTATCAATTAAATAAACTGAGCTGATCTACAATTTTTGTTATATCTTCTGACCATTATCAAGAATATATGTGTGTGTGTCAGAAAGAAAAGTTTGCCCTTTTTTTCCTAAAAAAAAAGAAAACGGAAAGAAAGAAAGATATTCATATAAGAACTATATTAAAAAAATTATCTTGATATCCATTGTTTAATATTTAAAAAATGTATAAAAATGTAAAATAAAATTCAAGTAATAAAAATTATATGCTGCACCAAGTTTCAAATTTGGGTTTTTAGAAAATGCGAATGATAAAAATAAAATTCATAGCAGTTTTTAATGGTCATGTAGTTAAAAAAACATAATAAATAAATAAAAATAAATACTGTTATTTTTTCGAAAAAATGAGACCATAGTAAATAAAAATAAATGCTCTACCCACTATTTTTAGTTAAATTTCTGGTAAAAAGAAGCATAATTGGTTGTAAATTATAAAGTTAAAATTATGTGACTTCATCGAATAGGTTTGTCTGACTGTACCCTCTATTGCTTTAAAGAAATGGGAATCACTTATGCAATATAGAAATTTGTCACAATTTCACTAATTAATTTAAAAGCAATTCATTAAAAATTCGAGAATTTTTCTAATGAAACATTCAAGTTATTCACCGTCAAATCTTGACGGGTACCATCTAGAATTCAAATAACGAAATTTAGAATAAAAAATGTAAACTCAAAACTTAAAAGATATATTTAAATTTGACATTTTAAATTAAAAAGTACACAATACATATTAAAAAATATAAAGAAGACTTTTTTTTTTTAGCTTTATGTCTCACCAGTACTATACAACGTAAAATCACAAAAGATGACAAAAACAACTTGCAAACTGAAAAAGTGCATCAGAGCAGTTAATTTTAAAGTTAAATTTGCATCAAAACAGAGTATTCAGATGGGATTTGTCATGCTTCATTAATTGGATTATTAGCTAGTTCATATACTGTGACTCAAGAAATGTTCGGCATTTGTAGCTACTGCAATTTAATCTAATAATCTTAGTCTAATATTCACAAAATCAGAAGCATGGTCAGTCACCACAATATAAGCAACTATTTTTTGAATTAAGATACTTTGTTTTACAATCACCTTAAGTCTGATTTCCAGGATGTATATTGTATCACAATGTTTACAGGGGGTTCTATAAACTAAATCTTTTAAATGCTCACTGAAATATTTATACTTAAATTTACAAAGAAAACTTCGCAATGGACCCTGTGGGAGAAAAGCTGTTTTTATTTTAAATAACGTAAGGAGTATTGAGATTTTCTCAGAAAGGTTTTTGTAGCACAAAATATATACAAAAGAATTCCCGACGTCCTGCTGAAAGGTAGGAAGAATCGCTGCAGTGATGCATGTGTTCAGTTTGTAAGTTTTTTATGTCATCTTTCGTGATTTTCTGTAGTACTGATAAGGGATAAATTTTCATTTGAAACGTCTACTTTATGGTTTTTATAATGTATTTTGTGTACTTTTTTATTTAAAATGTAGGAAATTTAAATAATAATGTATTCAGATGTAATGTTGTCTTATCTTAAATCAAAACTTTATTCACCTAATTTCACTCAATATATTGATGATTAATCCATGTGATTTTTTTTTTTCAGGTTGGCGATATGATTGATTTTATTTGTAAATATATTCAACATGATAACATAGGGTTAATGGCCAATGCTTATTTAGCATGGGCTGATTATAATGTGGAAGGAATTTTTTCTAAAGTTTGCATGGACATAGCATTAAAATATCCTCAAGCTCTTGATTTTGCGAAATCTGGTACTACAAAATATTTAGAACGAGAAGAGAAACCTAAATTTTATCCTGATTTTATGGAGAAAGGTTGTCAAAACAATAGTTACAAATCCGAGAAAACATTGGGCTTGCTTTATAGAGTTATACGAAATTTAGAAGCAAGTGTCAGTAATATCAGCAACAGTGTGAATGTTATTCCAAATTCAAAACTTGAATATGAAGGCTGGGAAGTATTTGAAAACCTTGCAAAACAACGTAGAGATCAATATACAAAAAGAGTTAAAAATATACTTAAGAAGTATGGTATAAAAAGTGAAGCTGAAGCTTTAACTGGTTATTTAAATGATATCAGTGATTGTAACAGAAATAAGTATGACAGTGATAATATTTCATTGTTATCAAAAAAGTATCTGTTTGATACTATGAAACGTTACCATCTAAAGTTTGTTCAAGATTGTGAAAGTGAAGTGTCAAAACATCCATCAATGACTAAAAGGGAAATTAAATACCTTATGGCTTCAGCTTGGTATATGGTAACATATCAAGATAGTGATAGTGAAATTTTCAGTTTTCCTTGGGTTGTGAGTGAGTTATTATCAGAAATATGCAGTAGAAAAAGAGACAAAGTGAATTCTGAAAGTACTTTCATTGATTGTTATGATACATTTTTGCATTATGTCTGGAAAGATGAGCTGAGTATAAAGTATGGCATTAAAACTTGTTTTTGCATGAAAGTTCTTAAACATTGTGTAAGTGACTGGATTCAAAAGTCATCATTTATTTTAGCTGAATCTTCACAGGATGTTTTCTGCCAAGGATGTTTTGACAGAATTATTGATAATTTTAGATCTTTTAAAAAAATGTCATGTTGTTCCAGTTATGAGAGAGGCTGTAACTGTCATCTGTCTTGTTCTCCCATGAAAATTGTGCTAGAATTTTTCAAATTTTATGCCACGGAAATGATTCCTAATATAGGAGATTGTAGAAATTGGTTAAATAAAAACAGTAGATGTGAAGGTTTTCGTATTCTAAATTTACAATCTTTGGCTTTAAAAACTTATGCTGCCATTGCCATTGCACATGCATTGCCGTTTCAAGGTTTGATCTCAGATGCTTCTGATAATGATTCGGGCTGCTTAGAAGAAGGTAACCCAATTAGAGTTAGAGTTACTGAAGATTTTGAAAACATTCTCACTGGAAAGGTGGATGAAGTGTGTAAAATTTTGAAAAATTTGTCTGGAGTGAAGCAGGTACACATTGATGGAAGTAGTGACAGGAATGCTTATTATATATTAGTTCATTCAATTGGTAAAACATTCCACAGATGGAATCTTGAAGAACTGATTATGGACCCTAAATGTCCTTCAATCATTCAATCTAGATTGCACTGACTGCAATTTCAATATATATTAATATCCTTTTTAAACTCCATACATATCGAACCAAAATTTATTTTATACATAGTTTTATAAATATGAACAAATGATTGTTTTATATTATCATGTAATGATTTTTTAATGTAATTTGATATGTATAACATGTATGATTTTATTTGCTTTCATTATTTTAATGTGCAATATATATATTTTTATGATTTTCTCTGCCATATTAATGTAATAATTGTACGAACCATAATTGTGTATATTTTGTTAAAAATTGCTTTAATGTCTGTGTTATAAAAGTTTATAGCGGCATGATTGAAGGTATTTGCTTACTTATATAATAATAATTTTCTATTAAGGTCCCAAAAAACTGCCTAAAGTATAGATCATTTGAAAAACATCAACTTTGTTGATTCTTTTTCAAAGTTTTGCATGTATAATTACCATAAAGGGGTAGTCTTCTGATCTGTAACTTTTTCTGACCTAGCAATCACTGAGTAAAAAACTTTCCATTTCACAGATTTTAAATATGTATGTATGCATAGTTTAACATGCTTGTACATATAGCTTGATATTTTTTCTACAACAAAAATACATCACTCGCATGTTCTAGTTACAAACTCATCACCCTCACTTTTCTGTTACTGTGGAGTATGTTTTCTTAGGATATGGACACTGCCAAACAGGGATAAATTTCCACTCTTGTGTGGTTACATTAACTGTTTTGTCTATAAAATTCCTTTATAATGTAGACAATATTGTAATAAAGCCTCATTTTTTTCATATGTAGGTAGAGTCGAAACATTTCATACTAGATTGCTTCAAAAAAAAAAAGAGAGAGATTGAATATTTTATTATTTTCTTATATATTAGAGAAAATTATTTCATGCATGGAAATTTTGGATGTCTTGTTTATTTTGGATTTACATGTTTCTGAATATCTTGCAAATATGATTTGACTATTTTTTAAATTGATGTCAAATATCTGTCTGCCCTTTACAAAAATTTTGTGGGTGCTGTAAGTCAAGAATTAGGATGGAGTTTATTGAATTTCATAAAATTTCTCTTTTAGTTTGAACTTGATAAAAATTGGTTCTGGTTAGATTTTGCTGTGTATCGATCAACAGTTTTCATGATGATAGGCTTTATTTAAGCATTTATCACATGACCTTACTCCAAACTTAATATGGGAAAAGCTTATTATGAATAACTATGTGTTGATTTGATTTTCATTTTGGATCATTGTTACTTTTCAAGGTAAACTATTGGGTAGCAATTCCCCAAATTTTATATTCAATTTAATATAAATATATAGGTGTTGATCTTATTTTCACTTTGAGTACCCAACAAGGACACTGTGAGAGTGCTTTAGTCCATTAAATTCAAAGAAGTGTACTACACTTCATGATTGCTTGCATATAACTATGCTACTTAAATTAATATATGAGAATGTTGCTACTTAAATTAATATATAAAATGTTGCTACTTAAATTAATATGTTATAATGATATAGAAGAAAGTTCTATGATAGCCATAGAATTTTTCTTTTGTTCTTTGAAACTCATTTTGAATCTTTTGATTAAAAGATCAGCATGCTTTGTGTTTAAAAAATAATCTGAAAATTATTGTAAAAATGTTTCATAACGCTAAGTTCATTTCTTCATCATTATCATCATCTCTTCATCATTTTCTGATTTAAATTTCAAGTACAAATAATAGTTGAAGCTAAATCTGGAGTGTAAAAGCAGTGGTGAAACTCTTAAAACACGACTTTCTGTACCAGTTCTTTGGCAATGACATTTACAATTCAAAGTTCCCCTCTTGTACTTTGTTCATGCAGATTTCATATAGAATTCACTAAACAGTTATTTTAGATAGATCCGATTTTGTTCCTTTTTTCCTCCTTTTTCTCTCCTGTTTCTCAATATTTTCTGACATCAATGCCTCCATTGGTCAACCTTTATGGGAATTATCTTCTGTGGATTCTCTGCCTATTAAAATTCTTTTGTACATTATTTCATTATAGAATAGAAAGAAAATAAATTGCCACAAATATGATCCCAAACAATTTTACATAACAATCAGATCAAAGGGGATCCACAAAAATATGTAAATATACTTAAATATTTTGAAAATTCTTCTAGGTTACCAAAATGTAAGCCCTTGCATTGCTGTTGTATCATTGTTATTATTGTACTATGTGTTTTTAAAAGCCTGCATGTTGTATATATTTTATGATTAAGAAATTATTTGAGGAGGAACAACTACTCAAAAAAAAAGATAAAAAGTTGATCTGATTTGAGATATGAAAAAATAATTTAAATAAATGACCAATTATAGGTTTTTTTTTTTTTTTTTTTTTTTTACATTTTAAATTGGGAGAAACCTTCATATTGATTTTGAATGGATTTCAAGAAAAGGAGGTTATACAATTCATTCGTATATTTTTTTTTAGCTGAGTTAGCCAAGTTCTTACGTGTTCATTCCAGTGATACTTTTATGGCTCTATTACTTCGAAACTGCTTGGCCAATGGTTATCTAGTTTAGCAACAGTGATAAATTAATCGTGATTTGTGATTAAATAATAATTTTTAAAAAAAACTTGACAAAAATCATGTCATTGAGGAATAATTATAGAACATAAGTGCTATTGACATAGCAGTAAAAGTCACTACCTGGTCACTAGTTTTCATATTACGTAATCTATATACCATATATTCCAGTATGTAATCCAGTCCAGTAACCCTAGGTCACATAGTTTTTGAGAAAATCGTATTTTTTCCCGTTACACACAAATTGCGATTTGCAGGCATTCAGCAAAGGAGTTGAGGAGCACTGGAGCTACGTATCATCGCAGAAGTATTAAAAGATTGTAGATTATAATTTTCATAAAAAATTGTTGGTAATTCGCTAAGACATTAACCCTTAAAGACACAGATGGTTTGGACATACATAAAGACACGGGCGAGATACTCTATGCACAATCGGCTCTTAAGGCCTAGATAACAACTTTTAATGAAATATTTGTGTAATGCAATGCCCATTCACTAATTCATATGTTTATTGTATGGAACCCTCTATGCACGAGTAATACTCGCACTTGACCGATTTATTTATATTTCAATCCTGGTAGAGCAGTATGGCAGTTTTAAAATGTAAAAACTGAAAGCTTAAAAAGGAGTCAGAAAACAGGAAAGCCAACCTAGAATCATACTTCATATATATATATTTTTTTTTAATACATTGTTTGAAAGCGAAAAGAACCCAGAATAAGTGAGCATTTTTTTCCTTCGTATTTTCCTTCAGAAAATAAATGCAACAGCTTCAAATTAAAGGAAATCTAAAAACTTAAGAACTGATAAGAATCAAGGTCCAATTAAAATACTTTTTAAAATAGTAAATATTAATATTTTTTAAAACGAAAGATACTATTGAAAATGGAAAAATAAGGTCAAAGCTTTCGTGTTTTTTGTAAATTTACGGTGACCCAATAATTGAAATTAACTGAATGCTTCGCTTTTCTCTGCATATAAAACCAAAGAAAGTTTGGAGATGCACAGGCACAATGGTAAAAGAAGCTTGCCAATTTCAGGTATTCTCAAACTGGCGAGTAAACATTAGCACATGAGCAAACATAACAAATGAATCATTGTTATGTATTTAATTAATATCTTTGCTAATTATCAAAAAATGAAAAATTTTAAACTCATGTGCCTGTCTTCATCTATCCTTATCCAAATTTCCAGATCTCTGTGTGTGTGGTAGATTTTCCTAACCATCACCAACACACACACGCACAGACAAATATCTTTCTTTTCTTTATTAATATAGATTCTGTTTGACTATTACATCTAAATCTAATAGCTATACCTTATAACTAAGTGTTTGAATACTTTAGAAGCAGTGGTAACATTTTCTACATTTTATGTTATGTAGAAAATAAAACGTAGCAACATATTTTTAGCATCAGTTCTTTCTTTTCTCAATGTTGCAACTGAAAGCATTTAGAAAATGATGTCATTTTCATGTAATCATTGTAAATTTTAATTTTTACGAATGAAAATTTATTTACATTTAAAAAAAAAAATGTTTTATCATTGGTGGAGACTGTAAAGTAAAAGCAGGCTAATTATCAAAAACCAGGGGTGCGGAGTCGGTGGGAAAATGGATGACTCCGGGAATTTTAACAGATCTGACTCCGACTCTTTCACTCAAAAATGGGCCCGACTCAGACTCTTTCCTTCAAAAATGGGCCCGACTCTGACTCTGCAGCCCTGTCAAAAACTGAAAAATCTTATTCTTATTTGCATTTGGATCTGTCTTCGTCTATCCTTATCCAGATTTTCAGATCTCTATGTGTGGTAGATTTCCTAGCCATCGCCAACAGACACATAGACAAATATCTTTCTTTTTTTACACTCTTTTATTTATACCAAACTGGTTTTTGTATGTAAAGCTGGAATTTTGCAATCAATTTTTAACCCATTTCCTGATAAGCTAGAATAATAAAAATTATGTACAAAGGTGTGTTTCTGATGACAACAGAAAATTTTAATATTTTTACAATTTAATTATAAATTAATACATTGATTTAAGGCATTTTTCACTTAGCCTGCCACAGGTGATAAATGGCTAAATATTTTCTGTATCTTGTGCAATTGTATGTAAATTGAGAAAAACAATAAATTTTTTTATGTGCCAATAAATGCTTGCCAAAATATGCCAAATCGCTGTTAAACTCCAATAATGAAACACTTTAAGAGCTAAAAAGTTTTAAAAAATTGTAAATAAAAAATAAAAGGGCTATTTGACATACCCCATTCAAATTTTGTTAAACACATTGGTAGATTACAAATTGCAGTCAATTAAAAATTATTAAAATATTTCTGAGGGGTTTTTTTTCCCTCATTTAGCAGTTGCCAAGCAATTATTTATCATTTATGTATCAAAGAAAAGAAAATCCATGTAAATCTATATAGTTTTCCATACTTTAACAATATTTAAATTGAAATAAATAGAATATTAACAATATTAATATAAACAATCTTTTTGTTTATTTCGTCATTTTAATAACTTTTCTGGAAATTTCCTCTGTTATCAATGATCAAATCATACAAATAAAAGAAATTAATGCACCACCATAGCAACAGAATATAATTGAAAAAATAAACTCTTCTTTATTTAAATCAATAAATTGCATTGCCATCATCAATCTTATTTACAACAGGAAAAATGATGTAAAATTTTAATTGTTGCTATAAAAAAAATTAAAGATAATATAAATTGAAAAATAATATTGCAATATCATAAATAATATCCCTGATGTCAACCTTTTTCTATGCACATACAAAATGCACAATAATGAATAAAATATCATTTGAAAGATTTTTGGATAGACATTTGATATTGTACACAGGCATTTCACTAAAACATGCTGTTTAATTGAAAAATGCAGTTAATTAAAAAAATATATCAGCAAATAATCTCAATGATTGTAGTTCAAAAGCCTCACATTGTTCTACTAGTTCATATGTTATGTATCACTCTTTTTCTGTACCTCATGAGAAGAAAAATTATAGAAAGTTCTCAATTGTTAATTTCTAGAGAAAATTGTAATCTATACTAATAAAAGAAAGTTTTGCTCTGTGTGTGTTTGTGTGCAAAGGCTAATGAAATGTGCTGCACATACAAGGTTGAAAATTTGGGTGAGGGTAGTCCAAGGCCTCTTCTGGTGCACCTGAGACTCAGAATTTAAAATTTCTTATAATTAGCTGAACAGGAATTTTAGGATTTTGTTTGTCATTCTTCTTTAATCTCCAACGATCAAATGTTTAGTAAAGTTAAAAACAGAAGACATATTCTGAAAGATCATACTGTTATGTCTTAAATGCCATAATCAACCTGAAAAAACGCTGATATTAAAACTTTGAAAAAAAAAAATCCAAATGGGTCATTTTTGCAGTTCTCTTTTTCTCCGAAATGGCATTGCTTCCCTAGGGCGAAATTTTGGAGGTACCGGTTAACAAAAAATACGTATGTAAAGCTGAGATCTTCTTTTCTTCGAAGGTGTAATCGGTTTTCAAAAATAAGAATTTAAAACCTTTAGAAAAACTTAGCGACTGCAGGTCACTTTGCTTCATACAGAGGCAATCTTTTGTTCTGCGGTAAAAGTGCCTAAAAGTTTGTATTTCGACACAATCTTTACAGAGCATCTCTGCAGACCAGATTTTCAACAGCTACTAAAATTTTGAAACATTCATATGAGTAGAAGTATTTTTTACAAAATAAAACATGTGAAAATTTTGATGAAAGCAACAAAAACCGAGAGGTTTTGCACAATTTTACTCGACTTCAGCTAAGTTTTCACTATTAAATATGCACATTTTCTTCATGAAATTTAAAAAAAGGCTTAGATACAGTTATATTTATAACCTATTAAAGGATTAAAGAAATCGGATGATAAGAACTATTTTTACTTTCTTCTATCTTTACAAGAAGAAAGTATTGGATTCCTGAAAATTTTCGACTTTCAGTTTTCGACAGATTTATACATTTTAGAATGTCCTGAACACGATTTGATGGTTTTTAGAAAATGTCTGTCACTCTGTGAGTATGTATATGACAAAAATTTTGTGGGCACTCTATTTCAAGAACTAATGCACGGAATTTCACAAAACTTTAGATTTAGTTAGACCTTGATATAAACTGTTCCTGATTAGTTTTTGGTGAAAATCACCCAACAGGTGGTGCTGCTATGTTGCATTATTCATGGTTATCGCAATAGTTCTAACTCAAGAAAAAGTGCACGAATTTTCATCAAACTTCAGATTCAGTTAGCCTGCAATATAAATTAGTGTTGTTTAATTTTTAGTGTAAATCGCCCAAACAGGTGGCGCTGCTGTGCTGCATTTTTCACGATTTCCGCAATAGCTGTATCTCAAGAACTAATGCATGAATTTTCATCAAGCAGTCAGTTACTTCCTGGTGTAAATTGGTCCTAATTAGTTTTTTGTGTAAATCGCCCAACAGGTGGTGCTGCTATGCAGAATTTTTTACAATTTCCGCAATAGCCTCTCTCTATCTAAAAAACTAATGCACGGATTTTCATAAAACTTCAGATTCAGTTAGAAGTTGTCAAAATTGTTGATAGTTAGATTTTGATGTAAATCATCTAACAGGTGGTGCTGATATGCTGCATTTTTCAGGAAGTATTAACATGTATGAGATAGAAGAAAGCTTTGGGATTGCCTCATCTGACTAGTTTGTTCGTTATGCTAGCAGAACCGAGCCGAAAACAAGAAGAAAAGGGAGAAGAAAACTCATTTCTTTTTCAACTAGATATCAATACTTTTTACATTCTTTTTCAACTAGATATTGATACTTTTTACAATTTTTTTCTTGCAAGATGCATAACCATCATATTTATAACTGCTGAAAATCTCAGAATTCAGACAAACAGAACTATTATGTTTAACTACTGAAATAGACCAAATAAAAAAAAAAGTCTTTTTCAAGCCATTTCATCACTAAGTATCAATATTGTTTCACACAGGCTATGATAATATTCTGTTCTTAACTCCTAAATATTTTAAAGAGTTTGGTCGATAACGACTTTAAAAAAATACCAGACAATTTTGTGGGCACTCTATTTCAAGAACTAATGCACGGAATTTCACAAAACTTTAGATTTAGTTAGACCTTGATATAAACTGTTCCTGATTAGTTTTTGGTGAAAATCACCCAACAGGTGGCGCTGCTATGTTGCATTATTCATGGTTATCGCAATAGTTCTAACTCAAGAAAAAGTGCACGAATTTTCATCAAACTTCAGATTCAGTTAGCCTGCAATATAAATTAGTGTTGTTTAATTTTTAGTGTAAATCGCCCAAACAGGTGGCGCTGCTGTGCTGCATTTTTCACGATTTCCGCAATAGCTGTATCTCAAGAACTAATGCATGAATTTTCATCAAGCAGTCAGTTACTTCCTGGTGTAAATTGGTCCTAATTAGTTTTTTGTGTAAATCGCCCAACAGGTGGTGCTGCTATGCAGAATTTTTTACAATTTCTGCAATAGCCTCTCTCTATCTAAAAAACTAATGCACGGATTTTCATAAAACTTCAGATTCAGTTAGAAGTTGTCAAAATTGTTGATAGTTAGATTTTGATGTAAATCATCTAACAGGTGGTGCTGATATGCTGCATTTTTCAGGAAGTATTAACATGTATGAGATAGAAGAAAGCTTTGGGATTGCCTCATCTGACTAGTTTGTTCATTATGCTAGCAGAACCGAGCCGAAAACAAGAAGAAAACTCGTTTCTTTTTCAACTAGATATCGATACTTTTTACATTCTTTTTCAACTAGATATTGATACTTTTTACAATTTTTTTCTTGCAAGATGCATAACCATCATATTTATAACTGCTGAAAATCTCAGAATTCAGACAAACAGAACTATTATGTTTAACTACTGAAATAGACCAAATAAAAAAAAAAGTCTTTTTCAAGCCATTTCATCACTAAGTATCAATATTGTTTCACACAGGCTATGATAATATTCTGTTCTTAACTCCTAAATATTTTAAAGAGTTTGGTCGATAACGACTTTAAAAAAATACCAGCATCAAACTGAGATTTAAAAAATATATATCCTGGGATTTACAAGCATTCTTATAAAATTACTGCAAAACCCTCGGACGGTGAAAGGGTTAATTGATTATTCCAAAATATTCAACTCATTAGGGCTTCTTTCTTAAAGTGATTCATACTTTCATAAATTAGAGTTGTATTTTCAGAGAAAAAGTTTCTTTTTTATCTTTCTGGGGATTTAAATTCCATTCCTTTTTAAAAACACTTTTTCATTTTTATTGTACTGTGATTTAAATTTTGTATCCTACCGAAAAATCAGGCTTCTGGTAACTGCCACTTTGTATCTTGTACTGAGCGATATTATAAGACCCTAGTCCTACTTTGTTGGATTTCAGAACATGAGAAAATGATTAAGAGGGGCAGACAGAAGCATTCATTTTGAGATTAGGGAAAATTTTTGAATTGTCATAAAATGAGCTACTGCAAAAACCATTTTCTTGGATTTTGGAACATGGTATAATGATTAAGAAGGACAAACAGAAGCATTCATTTTGAGATTAGGGGAAATTTTTGAATTGTCATAAAATGAGCTACTGCAAAAACCATTTTCTTGGATTTTGGAACATGGTATAATGATTAAGAAGGACAAACAGAAGCATTCATTTTGAGATTAGGGGAAAATTTTGAATTGTCATAAAATGAGCTGCTGCAAAAACCATTTTCTTGGATTTTGGAACATGGGATAATGATTAATAAGGACAAACAGAAGCATTCATTTTGAGATTAGGGGAAGTTTTTAAATTGCCATAAAATGAGCTACTGCAAAAACCAATTTGTTGGATTTTGGAACATAAGATAATGATTAAGAGGGACTGACAAAAGCATTCATTTTGAGTTTCAATTTTTTGAATTGTTATAGAACAAGCTACTGCAAAAGCCATTTGCCAAGAATGTTTTCATAATCAATAATAAGAGTTATTTGCAGGTAATCAGATTCTATGATAGCCATGTGGCTGATAGGTGGAATAAATGGTAATTTGTTCCAATCAGACTTGGTTCAAAGTTATTTAAAATGACTTCAGTTTAGCAGTTATAATATAATATATATTTATTTTAGTGAAAGTAAATGTAGAATGGATTTTCTTTATCATAAATTAAAAAATTAATTCATTTAATGAAAATATTTCTTAAATAATGACATAAGTTAATGAATTTTATAATTTATGTTCTTCATTATTGTTTTGGCAGGGTTTTATTTATATTTCAGAAACTTCAGTAAGAAAGATTAGAAATTTTCCAAAAAATGATTTTTAGTGATGTGATTCTTTTTTTTTTCTTTCTTTCTTTTCTTTTATATGTATATATGATGAATTAACTATTGTAGCAAGCAGCTGGACGTCATGTTATAAATGTATTTATATATGCTTCTAAAATGACTGTTCTTTGATTATTCACAACTGTGTTCTTTATTTACTTATAATGTTTAAAATCAATGTATTAATAACTATAAATTTCACTACTTAAGCAAGTACACTGCAATATTATTTTGAATCTGCCTATCTTTATAAATATCTGATTCTTTACAGTGTTGTAGTAAATCTTCAGTGATTACTTACAAAAAATGTATTTAAATTCAAATGTATTTTGTTTAAAATTAACCCAACAGTTAATATTTGTTTTTATGTTTTTAATTAAAATAAATCATTTCATTGTTCTTAAAAACATTTGCCTTTAGCATCAGTACTTTATTTATTTTATTTTTATTTGAAAACAGTAACTTTGATTTAAATCTTCCAAAACAGTGCTTTAACATGAGGAAAGTTTTTTAAAATACCATTTGCATGTTTAATTTATTTACATAATTCAAAGCATTTAAATAGTAGGCTTTTTTTTTTTTTTTTTTTTTCAAATTACTTTTAATTTAAAAGATTTGTTTTGAATCACCAGAGATGGATATTTTGATGTTTTCCTTGTACAATTTGACATAAGCATCCATAGCTGCCAACTTCTGTGCTTTTTTAAATCAATCAAATATGTTTTGAACAGGAAAATTTGCATGTTTTATTTTATTTACAAAATAAAGTTTCTGTTTGAAATATCTTTATTTAGCTCTAAAAATGCATAGAAGTTGGCAGCCATGAAGGGTGAAATCTGTTTCGCTTATCCTTTTCTCATTTTTGAATGATTTAGTAAAACTGTGTGTAGTTGAGCTCTTAAAATGGTCCATTTCATCATAAATTGCATGACATCATGTATTGGATAACATCAAAATGTTTATTGTGTCGATTCTTGATCAGTTACTTGAATATCATCACTGGATCTTTAAGATCTGTTATGATGAAACTTTTTTAAACTAATAAATGCCAGCCTTAAGTCTGATGCAAAGGGCTCCGAATAAATAAATAAATGCTATATTATGTTTTAAAATCCTTTGAACAGTTCTCTGTTATTTGAAGGCAACAGTTGTAAAAAGAATTTTTAAGCCTTGTACATTCATTAAGAGCTAGTGCTCTTAAGAAAGTTCAAATATTGAATAAAAGACTTCTATATATCCGTATAACTGTTATGTATATTTGTTTTCTTGTATTCTAAAAATTTAAGATTACTTTTTTATGTTTATGCTACTTAATTATTATCACCAATAAAATTATAGTTTTTTATACAAATTTATTTTAATTGTGAGTAATTTGAATACAAATATAAGAAAAGAAAAAAAAAACATTGGTAGATTTTATTTTGTGTACTAGAGTTCTTCAGATTAATAATATTTTTAAATTACTCTCATGCTCAATACTCCATATTTACTTATATGCTTATGCACATGCATCTTACATATTTCCACCGATTTTATATACTTACATACATCTTGTAATATACATTTATGCATGCAGTAACTTTCAATGCATATAATACACATATAACAATTCTTTCTTCAGCAAGTGAAAGCAATAGTAACTAATAATAAATTTACTGTAATCCTAATCTACAATACAAGAATCACTGCAATGATAATTTCTTTCCATGATTGGTGAGCAGAAGCATTGCGGTGGAGGGTTATTGGGGGGCACCCTCCCCCCCCCCACTAAGAAAAAAAGAATTTTTTATTGTTTTGCTGATTACCTTTCTGAGTTCTGTAATAGTAAAATAGTTAACTTTTCAAAAGAAATACAAAAAGCAGCCAGACTCAACTTTGCTACCGTTGTCCATCAGCAGTGTCTCTAATACATTTCCTCCAAAAATTTGTTCCTTTCTCAAAAATCTAAAAATGTGAGGCTATTTTCATATGAAGTACGATTATGACTCGTACACAATTGAAGGCAAAATATTTCATTAAATGAACCAATAATTATAATTTTTATGTTTTTAGTTTCAACATTTTTCTTTGGAAAGAATTTTTTTTTTTTTTTTTTTTTTTTTTTTCTTGTGCGCATATAAGTATTACTATTATCATTAAAGACACATTGAACATATCATTTTAGTTGGAAAATAGAGCAATTTGTTTCACGTTGGGAAAATTTTGAACTCTTCCCCCCCCTCCTCCCCCAGAAAAAATTTTGTAGCTACGCCCCTGTTGGTGAGTTTTGATTATAAATGTCTCATTAAAAAATCAAAATTGAGATTTTTTTCAGTCTCTTCTTTGAGTATATTGGTGTCAAATTTTGTTGTAGTTTGCTTTGTAGTCTTAGTGTAGCAATATTTGCTATGTATTTTATCCTTGATTGCAGTGAATTTATAATAAAAAGCTCAGTTTTTTTTTTTTTGTTTTTTTTTCCAGTTGAAAGTAAAAAGTAACTTTGTCACATAATAGAAAAATGTAATTGAAAAAAAAATGACTAATCATAGAACTTGAAAAGAGAAGAAAAATTAAAATGAATATGTACATCGCAATCCTTTCACTGAAGCTCTTTATCTATACATTAACTTGCAGAAATTTATATGATAAAATTCATTTTTGAATAACGTTTCAAATCTTTAAAAAAAAAGTGCTTTAACATCTTATCTTAGAAACTTTTAAGATTGATTTTAGCCACTTCTCTTTGATTATATTATTCTCCTGCGGCCCAAGAGAAAATTTTGGTGGTCTGCAGAAAAATCTGGATATTTATTTATTTGCATTTTTTATGTTGTAATAATAAGAAAATAAAATACATGTTCTGAGAGATTATGATATTTATATAAATTTATTGCTGAATGAAAAAGAAATGAAAATTTTGATTCAATTTTCAAACAACATGTTTATGTGAAAATCTTTTGCATCTGTTACGGTAATTAAATTTCAGCACTGGTCTTGTTTTAAAATAAAAACTGCTCTCTGTCTTGCATAAAATCATTGGAGCTTAAAATCGATAAACTTATTTCAAACAAGCAGGAATAAATATCACTCTTAAAATGTAAGATGCTTAAATAGGCTTCAGTTGATTTGTATTAATAATTAACTTGTTACAATTAAACAAATTTTAGATTTTTTTTTTGTTATGATTAAATAGGCATTTATGATTTTCGTATCATTAAATAAACATTAATAATTCTGTTATATCATTTTGCATTAATAAAATGAAAGTTCTCTTATCATTATTGTACAAATATAATTGTCTTTAAAAATTTCTTATTAGTAGGATTTCAAATTATATATTTAGTAGTCCAGAAAATTGATGGCTATTGTTATAATGTATATACTGCACGCACGCACATACATGTATCTAAGCATAATAATGAAATTTTTTCATAATAATTGTATTAATTTGTCTGTTTAGAAGAAAGCAAATTTAGGCAGTTTTAAGACAATATTTAGTCTTAGAAACTACTGTTTTTATGATGTATTTGATATTTAATACTGATGATACCTTTAATAAAGAAAATATTTTAATAACTTTTTTTCCAGTTTTATATATTTACACTTTTGTTGTTATTTAAAGGAAAAGGGTACTTGCATATTATCCGGACCAGAAAGATACCTCACCAACAAAGGCTCTAATAATATTAATTAAGTAACCTTTAGGCTAATGTCAGACGAACGTCTTTTTGCATGCTTTTTTCCTTATGTATTATCCCTACACAATGCTAGCGGCATTATGTAGGGATAATACGTAAGGAAAAAGGCATGCAAAAAGACGTCCATCTGACATTAGCTTAGAAGTAACTGTAGTTATTGCTTAGTTGCATATTAAATGTAGAACCAATAATTATGGGGGGGGGTGGGGCGTCAATACATTTAGATAAGCAGTTATTTACAGCTTCGTTAGAAATAATCTCTTTGAATTTTGGTGTAGTTCAGTTTAAATTCCACAAAACATTGAGGAATAAAGCAGAAAAGCTTACATTTATGTTAAAATTTTTTCAATTAAACAAATATTTTGTAATAAAAATTTTGTTGTGTAAATCAAAAAAAAAAAAAAAAATGTTGATGTTTGATATTGAATTGTATAATTTGTTTTTTGTTAGGTGTAAAAAAAATATTAACTTTTCAGAAAATTATTTCTGTTTTCAATTAGTAGTTGATTTTCAGTTCTGTTGTAAGTTGGGGGGGGGGGGGGATGAAAAAGACATTTACAATAGTGTTTAATTAAGTTAAGTTTTAATATTAGGTGCAATATGTTTTCTAATTTATACTATCTCTGAAAATATTTATAATCAGCAGTAAGTTAACTATTTTGAAAATATCAGTCATATTTCAAAATATTGGATATTTTTTGTATTTTCGAAAATATCATGATATTTACGAACAAAGACTCAATGTAAGATGTATTTATATAAGTAAGTAGCAAAATATCTATGTAAGTATGCAGATGATGTATTAATTTGTTGATGCAAATTAATCTTAGACTTATGTTGTGATAAGTGCATTAAGCTTATATACAAAATGTATATATGCTTCTAAATAACACATATGTATGTAAAGATATATGTAAATATGAAGATATGAATACAAAATAAATTTCAGTTTTTTATTGTTCATTATTTTGGCAGTATCATCCTGGCTTGAATAAAAGTAAGTACCTAAGACAATAAAATTATTTCTGATAATGAATCACTAGTTTTCTTTAAAAAAATAAAATATACCTACAGTAGAGCGCCGATTATCCGAACTCCAATTAACCGAACTTCCAATTATCCGAACATTCAATTTCTCTCAAAAAAAAATTTTTTAACCGATCTTCGAGCTTCCGAAATTCCAATCCAAACAGCCTATTTCTTTTTTTTTTTTTTTTTTTTTTTTTTTTTTAAATCAACTTCCAATTATCCAAACACCCTATTAGACCTGGATATCAGATTTTAAATGATGATGAGATTGTGGATGAGATTCAAGACGAAACCTAAATTGAAGAAAATAAAAAGGAATACTCTGAAAATTATCCAGGTCCATCAAATATCGAAGCCCTTGAATGTTTGGAAACAGATATGAAATGGCTCAAACAGCAGAAGAATGCTGATTCTGTTCAACTAACATATTTAAGAAGAATTTGAGACATGGCAGCATTGAAAAGAATGTCTTCCTGGAAGCAAGCAACAATCGAACGATTTTTTGCTAAAATTATAATCTCTGGAGTTCAGCAAATGATATAAAAAGTAAACAAAAAAAAATGAAAAGACAAAAATCAATTTTTAAACATGCCAGCATTAACTAATGCTGTCAGTCCGAAGCGTGGATAAAGTGTGAAGATTTGAGTATAGTTAGGAACATCCGCTAAATTGGATGTCCAATTATTCGAACTAGGGTCGGTCCAGACTTGTTCTGATAATCGGCACTCTACTGTATATTATAAAGAACAAGAAAGATAAATCATGCATCAAACATAAATTATGATACATTTTCCAGCACTTCCAGGACACTTTAACAAAATTTCGCCATTTAATACAGTAAAGAAGATATCTCAGTAAACATTTTAGAAAAGCCATAACACATTTGAAAACCAGAATTCAGCAATTACAGCCCATAACTAGAAAGATATTCCAATTCATTAGTGCAGCCCTCTATATGATCTACAGATTTTTATATATTCTACATACTATGCTAAAATTTAGTTTAGTAAGAAAACTCATAACGCAGTTTAAAATTCTCCTTCAGTAGTTTCTACCTATAGACAGAACTGTACACGAATTCTTTTGCACAGCCCTGTGCCCCCCCCCCCCCCCCTTCTGAAACCATATTTATATCCGATTGTAGGCCTCGGATCCCCACTTTGAAATTGAATTCTCAGTGTTACTGATGTGGCCCTCGACAACCCAGGCATTTTTGTAAGTGGCCCTTCTCTTAAAAAGGTTGTGCGTGCACCTCTAATCTAAAAACTGGTTGGATGTGCCAATCCCAAAACTTTCTTTTATCTCATATATTTTAATATTTCAAAATGTTGTTACAAATGGCAATATTTTTTTTTTATTAGTTCAATATTATATGAACTTTGATTTTCATCTTAAATTTCTGCTTCAGTCAATCGGAGTAAAAACGAGTTAATCTCGATCATTTCATTTATTAAAATCAAGTTTTCCGCTGTTCTGTTGTATATCAGCTGTTCGCAAATAGTCGGCTTATTAGGATGGCAAGTTCCTGTCGCTTCATCCGCCGCCGGTGTACAATAGAACTACGAAAAATCAAGAAAATTACACAAAAATCGCTATTATAGTACCCCCTTTCGCCGGAATATTTCCGAATTCAGGGAGGACCTTTTTGCCATGGCCAAAAACATACATAAAAAATTGGTTCAATTCTATGCATAACTTCATACACTTTTCGATGGTACAATATTCAAAATGGCACAAAAATCGCTAGTACAGCGCCCCCTTCCGGTGGATTTTTTTCCAAATTAAGGATGGGCCTGCTTGCCATAGCCAAGAACTTAAAAAAAATGGTTCAATTCTATGCATAACTTCTTGCACTTTTTGATGGTACAATGGCGACAGACAGACATTTTCTATAAACATGTTTTTTGGGACCTCTGATCCCTGAAACGTGTAAATCCGTCGAAAAAAATTTCAATGAAGATAGAAGAAAGTAATAAAATATGAGCATAAGTAATGGTGATTTATGAATAATTTTAATTGCAGGCTGGGCTGGAGTCAATTTTTAGGTAGATTTCGTATGAAATACTTTTACATTCCCCCCTATGTTGGAATTTCTGAAATTTTTTTTGCAGATCTACACCGATCATGACCCCTAGAACCCAAAACTACCCTGAGTAAAAAACTTTATATATATATATAACCATAATATAATTACAATCAGCATCTATTTCCATATATATATATATATATATATTCCATATATCACACTTTCTTCTGGACACGATAACTTCCACAATTCTGCACAAATCTCTTCTAAACTGATGCATAAAATCTCGGTCAAGTTCGTTAATGGGCAAAATCGGACAAAGGGGATGGCAATAGAGAGGGGGTTTGTGAAAACCGAAAACCCCCATAACTTCTTAATTTTTGTACATATCAAATCAGTTTAAAGTTTTTATTACTTCTAAAAATAGGACCAAAAATTTATGTATCACAGATTTTTGATAAAATTAAAAATGGGCTCAAAGGGCATAAAAAATAGGGTTTTGGGGAGAAAAAAATTCATAACTTCGTCAATTCTCCAGATATCAAATCCAATTAATTTTATTATAAATCTTCTTAATATTATCTACAACTTTTATATTCACAAGTTTTTGATAGGGCCAATTCGTACCTCAAAAAAATTAAAAACGAAAGCGAAAAGGGAAGTTGAAGAAGAGAAAAATGCATAACTCCGTCAATTCACAAGATATAAAATCCCCATGAATTTATCATGTATCTTAGTATTGTCTACAACATTTATATACTCAAGTTTTTGATAGGACCAATTCTTACAGCAAAAACAAATTAAAAATACATAGCGGTTAAAGAAAAAAATCATCTTATTAAGGGTGTATTCAAATCAAAACAAAAAATCATGTCAAAGTGGGCATTTTGAACAGAATTTCCCGAAGCGATTGTGTTAGAAACGAAAAATATTGTCCCACTGAGAAAATAATTGTTTATAAATCAAGTTTTAATTAATTGAACGAAAAATAAAAACGCAGGTCGCTTATCTCTTCAAAATCACGTCTCACAATTTTAAATCTCTTCAAAAATCACGTCAGCAAGTTTCATATTTTTTCTATTAAAAATGAATCTGAAAATGTGCCAGAAAATTTCGAGTTGTTGAGCATGGAAAAGTATTTTTTTGAATACCGCCTTCATGATTCTGATGCAGGGCCGAAACTAGAGGGGGGGGGGGGGGGGGCACGTGCCCCAGGCGCCGCTTTGACAGAAGGTGAAGGGGGCGCCAAAATGAAGACTTTGTTTGATACAAGAATGTATAAATATATACGAAATTGGTATAAAAATGTCTCGCAGCTTGAAAATTTAAAAGAAAACTGAACCAAATGCATTAAACTTTACAAATAGATAAAATATTCATCTACAATACAAAATTTCGAATGAATAAGAAAAAAGTACTGTTCTCTTAGGCTTTTTTCATCCTCCTATTCCAAAAGTATCACGTATATGCCAGACCTGCCAACTGCTACGAAAAAATCGTAGTTTCTACGATTTGGAGCTAAAAACTACGATGCTACGAAAATCGGTCTAAAACTACGATTTTTTTTCAAAAAACACACACGCCGAAAAAAATCAATTTCGTCAATCGTTCGCAAAAAAATGCCAATTCGTCAAAGGATCGCAGAAAAACGCAAATTTCGTCAGAGGATACCGAAAAAACGAAAATTGCGTGAAGGAATTGCGAAAAAATAAGCAAATTTCTTCAACGGATCGCAAAAAATAAGCAAATTTCTTCAACGGATCGCAAAAAATAAGCAAATTTCTTCAACGGATCGCAAAAAATAAGCAAATTTCTTCAAAGGATCGCGAAAAAACGCAAAATTTGTCAAAGGATCGCAGAAAAATACGCGAATCTCGTCAAAGAATCGCTAAAAAACGCGAATTTTGTCAAAGCATCGCTGAAAAAACGCGAATTTTTTGAAAGGGCCGCTGAAAAAATGCATAATTAGTGCGTAACCGCCTCCCCCACTGCTGTAACCTTTCAGAAAATTTTCTGACAATTTCTGAATTTTTTTTTTACAGAATCACCCCAGGTCTGTGCTCTCTTCATAGGAAACATCATACACAGACAAAAATCTTTATTTCTTTATGTTTATTGTTATGATATATATAGTTTTTAATCTGAAAGAATATAAAGAACTAACTTTTGAAAAAACCCAACCTGCATGAATCTGAATTCGGTCCGAACCGAAAGTAATCAGAGTTAACCCGATATGCAGCGTAAAAGACAGCACCCATCCACACAACCAACCAACCTCCAGATTAATTTGAATTTTGGGTGCTACGATTCCTCATTTTCAAAGGTTGGCAGGTCTGGTCTATGCCTTTGCCTTCTATCTTTTAAATTCACTTCCTGTGTAGGAGAATCACTACCATTTTTAATGGTCAGTCTCTGTTGTGGGACACTGTCCACTACAGATAATTACTAAGTGTGAAGCGACCCCTCAGTCTGACTTTTCTATTAGATAAAAAAAATTCCATGAAAGCCGTTTGTTTTTGTTTTTTTTTCCGCTGAGCAGCGTTGAGCTTCCTTTCTTTTTTTTTTTTTTTTTTTCGTCTTGCCATAGGCGATGACTGCCCAGGACAATAAAAACAAACGGGAGGGGGAATGCACAAAGTAAAATTCTTAGTAAAACCCCTTTTTTTTTTTTTAAGAGTACCGCATTTGTAGTGGTACAATAAAAAATCTTGCACAAGGCATCATGGCTAGTAAAGCAAAGCTGCCCCCGTCTTTATCGCCCAGAATGATTTATTTTCTCGTCTTTCTGCCATTTCTAGGCGTTTTTCCACCCTGCAGTGGCGTATCTAGACTCATCATTTCGGAGGGGGCTGAGACATAGTAAAAGTTTCTAAGAGGGAATCACAAGAATCGGGAAAAATTCCGCTTTAAACATATTTTATCATAGCAGGTAACGCATCTATTACACAATAAACCTGCTAAGATGAAAAAATACAAACGCACAGCAATAGATATCGACCTCATTTAACCTATACAAAAAAAAAATTAAATGCAATTCCGTTCCTTTTGATTCTGTTTTCAAGTTTTTAATGAATCGATGTTTGACAAAGCTGATTACGTAGTTCAGTTATATATATTTTGAATTTAAAAATAAGTTGTCTATTAGATACTTAGTAAAATTCTTTTTGTAAATTTACTTTGTAGTGGAGAGGGGGGGGGGGGGGGGCGCCAAAATCCATGTTTGCCCCGGGCGCCAAAAAGACTAGTTTCGGCCCTGTCTGATAAAACCAGTTATTATATAAAAATGAAATAAAAACTCGTCAAAAGCGACCAGATAAAATTGTTAAAGTGGGTTTATCTCTAATCATGATTTATTTTTACTTTCTTCTACCTTTACAAGAAGAAAGTATTGGATTCGTGAAAATTTTCGACTTCCGGTTTTCGACGGATTTACACGTTTTAGAATGCCCAGAACACGATTTGATGGTTTTTAGAAAATGTCTGTCTGTGAGTCTGTCTGTCACTCTGTCTGTGAGTCTGTATGTGACAAAAATTTTGTGGGTGCTCTATCTCAAGAACTAATGCACGTAATTTCACAAAACTTATTATTTAGTTAGACCTTGATATAAACTGGACCTGATTAGTTTTGGGGGAAAATCGCCCTACAGGTGGCGCTGCTATGCGGCATTTTTCACGATTTCTGCAATACCTATATCTGAAGAACTACTGCACGGATTTTCATAAAACTTCAGATTCAGTTAGTCCAGGATATAGTTTGGTGCTGATTACTTTTTTGTGAAAATCGGCCAACAGGTGGCGCTGCTATGCTGCATTATTCATGATTATCGCAATATCTCTAACTCAAGAAAAAATGCACGAATTTTCATCAAACTTCAGATTTCGTTAGTCCTTGATATAAATTAGTGCTGTTTAATTTTTGGTGTAAATCGCCCAACAGGTGGCGCTGCTGTGCTGCATTTTCACGATTTTCGCAAGAGCTGTATCTCAAGAACTATTGCACGGATTTTCATCAAACTTCAAATTTAGTTAGTCCTTGAGATGAATTGTCGTGTAAATTAGTGCTGTTTAATTTTTGGTGTAAATCGCTCAACAGGTGGCGCTGCTATGCTGATTTTTTTGCGATTTCCGCAATAGCTTTATCTCAAGAACTAACGCTTAGATTTTCAACAAACTTCAGATTCAGGTATGGCGCTGCTATGCTACATTTTTCAGAATTCCCGCTGTAGCTCTATCTCAAGAACTAATGCACGAATTTTCATCAAACTTCAAATTCAGATATACTTTGATATGAATTGGTGCTAAATTCATGTTATTTCTTGTACTATTTAAATGATTTAATTGATGTGATTTATATAGAAGAAAGTTTTGTGATGGCCACAACATACTAGTTTGTTGGTGAAATTAGTATACTTAACTTCGAAATCTACCTCCGCCTGATATAGGCCGGGATTTTTTAGCTTTTGTACCGGGCCCGGCCAATAACTTTTTTTTGTGTGGGTTGGACCTGGAAATTTCAGCTCGAGAAAACCTTTAACTGACATATCGAAGCCAGCTTTAATTTATTTTAAATTAAATTCATTGAAATTTCTTTCAGCCAGAATATACCGGGTGTCCTAAAGTGGACTGACTGATTTTAAAAATCGATAACTTGGAAATAGTGACATCTATAAAAAAGAAATAACACTTGCAGGAGGGTTATGTAAGATGTCAGGAGCAGGGGTGATTCTGTTCCGAAAATTTAACCCTCTCGCTGCGCATCCTGCCATTTCCATGCCAACGTAAAAGTACCAAGATTTGCGCAACCTGCAATTTCCGGAGCAAATCTTTTTTTTTTTTTTTTTTTTTTTTTTATGATCTAATTCTATTTTTTTTTAACTCTTTCACAAAGATTTTGGACATATTTTAACTCTAAAATATATGCAGATTTGAAATATGTAATAAAATAAATATGCAATTTTTGAACTTATTTTCATTAAAAAAAAAAAGTGCGCAGATAGAGAGTTAAGGTAATCGGTTCCGAAAATTAAAAAAATTCATCAATCCGAAAATTCATACATAAAAATAATCATTAGAAATTTTGACAAATGGTCGCCATAAAAAATCTATTTCGTCAATCGTTTTCACAGAAAATAACTTAAATTTCGCCAAAGGATCGCGGAAAAGACGCTAGTTTGGTCAAAGGGCCACGGTAAAAACGTGAAAATCTTCAAATGATCGCGGAAAACGCGAATTTCGTCAAAGGGCAGCGGAAAAAACTCAATATTCGTCAAAGGATCGTGCAAAAAATGCAAATTTTATCAAGGAAACGCGAATTTCGTCAAAGGGTCGCGAAAAAACATCAAATGTCGTCAAAAGATCGCGGAGAAAATGCGAATTTCTTCAAAGAATCGTTTAAAAAACGCGAATTTCACCAAAGGATCGCGGAAAAAACGTGAATTTTGTCAAAGTGTCGCGGGAAAAAATACGCGAATTTTATCAAAGAACTGCAAAATTACTAATTTCGTCTAAAGGTTGCGGAAGAAACGCAAAATTCGTCAAAGGGTCAGGGAAGAAATGCGAATTTCATCAAACTGCTGCGGTAAAACACCAAATTCGTATTTTTTACATAATCCTGAAGATTTAAAAAAATAATTATTTGGGCGTGCCTGATATATATATGTTATTGCTGTGGCAACACTACTTTTACGAATAGCGATTTGGCAACCAGACTGTATGTTTTTCGTTAACCCGACTCGCACCAGAAAAGTAGAAGTCAACCGGACCCAAACCCGACCCGCAGGAAAAAGTAGAAGTAGTACGACCCGCAGTGAAAACAAGTGGGTAAGTGTGATCATACATCGCAAAAAGGGTTTCGTTTAATATTCCTTTCAAAACACTTTCTTTCAAAACGTCCAGTACTTTTATCGCCATGGAATACCTTCTAAATTTTGGCAAATACATCCTAAACTATGTTAAAGTTTCAAACATATTCGCCTTGTTATATTTCCTAATTTTGTTTCCCCCCCCCCCCCAGAATGCTACGATATATCACATGACGGGTATCTGCCAAATTTAGAAAAGTGCCCCCCTTGGGGGGGAGTGAGCAGATGGTCACCATGATTTTTGACGCGGCCTGATTTTAAAAATTTATGTTATGTTTTATAAGCCATATTAAAGTTTCAAACAGATCGTCCAGTTATATTTCCTAATTTTGTTCGCGCACCTCCCTCAACCCCCCCCCCCGCCCTCCTCGAAATGCGACGCGCCCTTCTTCTTTATAATTTATTATCGTGTGTTATAAAGTATCTTAAAGTTTAAAACAGATTGAATTTTTAGATTTCCTACTTTAAATCAAATCGCGGTCTGTTAATTCCACATTCCACCACCAGGGAGCGCACTGTATTCTTAACAAAAGCGTATCTGAACGAAACTCCTTTACACAATCCATTAGTAAATATGTTACTCGAGGGGGTGGCGGTCTTCAGCAAGAATTTAAGATAATTGTTGAAATTACTATTCGGAAATAGTGGTAATTTAACTTTTGACATATTTATATTTAATAAGTATAAGTAGCATGTATCTGAGGACTCCATCAAAAAACGCAAATGAAACGGTATGAAACAAAAAAGAAATATTTTGCCCCTCCCCCTCTCCCCACCTTCCCGAAATTTCACGCGCCATTTTTTATAAACTTTTTCTAATGTGTTATAAACTATCGTAAAATTTCAAACAGATCGCCTTGTTATATTTCCTAATTTTAACAAAAATGTTAGTTCCACATTCAACCACCAGGGAGCGCACTCTATTCTTAACAAAACTGTATCGGAAGGAAACTCCGTTGAACAACCTATAAGTAGATATGTTACTCGAGGTGGTGGCGGTCTTAATAAGAAATTAAGATATTTGCTGAAATTACTATTAGGAAATAGTGGTAACTAAACTTTAGACAATTTTATATTAAATAAGTAGCATATATCTCAGGACTCCCTCAAAAAGTCACCTAAAGCGGTCAGAAACGCTAATATTTTTTAAATAGAAATCTAGCCCCCCCCCCCCCTTCCCGGAATTTCGCGTGTCATTCTTTCTTACACTTTATCTTATGTGTTATAAAATATCTTAAAGTTTCAAACAGATCGACTTGTTAGACTTCCTAATTTTAACAAAATCGCGTTATGTTAGTTCCACATTCCACCACCAGGGAATGCAGTCTATTCTTAACAAAAGCATATCTGAACGAAACTCTTTTACGCAATCTTTCCGTAGATAGATGGGTCGGGATGGTGGCGGTCTTTAACAAGAATTTAAAATATTTGCTGCGGTAACAAACGATAAGATTTTAAAAATAATTCTAGTTTAACAAAAATGTTAGTTCCACATTCCACCACCAGGGAGCGCACTCTATTCTTAACAAAACTGTATCGGAAGGAAACTCCGTTAAACAACCTATAAGTAGATATGTTACTCGAGGTGGTGGCGATCTTAATAAGAAATTAAGATATTTGCTGAAATTACTATTAGGAAATAGTGGTAACTAAACTTTAGACAATTTTATATTAAATAAGTAGCATGTATCTCAGGACTCCCTCAAAAAGTCACCTAAAGCGGTCAGAAACGCTAATATTTTTTAAATAGAAATCTAGCGCCCCCCCCCCTCCCCGGAATTTCGCGTGTCATTCTTTCTTACACTTTATCTTATGTGTTATAAAATATCTTTAAGTTTCAAACAGATCGACTTGTTAGACTTCCTAATTTTAACAAAATCACGTTATGTTAGTTCCACATTCCACCACCAGGGAATGCACTCTATTCTTAACAAAAGCATATCTGAACGAAACTCTTTTACGCAATCTTTCCGTAAATAGATGGGTCGGGATGGTGGCGGTCTTAAACAAGAATTTAAAATATTTGCTGCGGTAACAAACGCTAAGATTTTAAAAATAATTCTAGTTTAACAAAAATGTTAGTTCCACATTCCACCACCAGGGAGCGCACTCTATTTTTAACAAAACTGTATCGGAAGGAAACTCCGTTAAACAACCTATAAGTAGATATGTTACTCGAGGTGGCGGCGGTCTTAATAAGAAATTAAGATATTTGCTGAAATTACTATTAGGAAATACTGGTAACTAAACTTTAGACAATTTTATATTAAATAAGTAGCATATATCTCAGGACTCCCTCAAAAAGTCACCTAAAGCGGTCAGAAACGCTAATTTTTTAAATAGAAATCTAGCCCCCCCCCCCCCTCCCCAGAATTTCGCGTGTCATTCTTTCTTACACTTTATCTTATGTGTTATAAAATATCTTAAAGTTTCAAACAGATCGACTTGTTAGACTTCCTAATTTTAACAAAATCGCGTTATGTTAGTTCCAAATTCCACCACCAGGGAATGCACTCTATTCTTAACAAAAGCATATCTGAACGAAACTCCTTTACGCAATCTTTCCGTAGATAGATGGGTCGGGATGGTGGCGGTCTTAAACAAGAATTTAAAATATTTGCTGCGGTAACAAACGCTAAGATTTAAAAAATAATTCTAGTTTAACAAAAATGTTAGTTCCACATTCCACCACCAGGGAGCGCACTCTATTCTTAACAAAACTGTATCGGAAGGAAACTTCGTTAAACAACCTATAAGTAGATATGTTACTCAAGGTGGTGGCGGTCTTAATAAGAAATTAAGATATTTACTGAAATTACTATTAGGAAATAGTGGTAACTAAACTTTAGACAATTTTATATTAAATAAGTAGCATATATCTCAGAACTCCCTCAAAAAGTCACCTAAAGCGGTCAGAAACGCTAATTTTTTAAATAGAAATCTAGCGCCCCCCCCCCCTCCCCGGAATTTCGCGTGTCATTCTTTCTTACACTTTATCTTATGTGTTATAAAATATCTTAAAGTTTCAAACAGATCGACTTGTTAGATTTCCTAATTTTTACAAAATCGCGTTATGTTAGTTCCACATTCCACCACCAGGGAATGCACTCTATTCTTAACAAAAGCATATCTGAACGAAACTCCTTTACGCAATCTTTCCGTAGATAGATGGGTCGGGATGGTGGCGGTCTTAAACAAGAATTTAAAATATTTACTGCGGTAACAAACGCTAAGATTTTAAAAATAATTCTAGTTTAACAAAAATGTTAGTTCCACATTCCACCACCAGGGAGCGCACTCTATTCTTAACAAAACTGTATCGGAAGGAAACTCCGTTAAACAACCTATAAGTAGATATGTTACTCGAAGTGGTGGCGGTCTTAATAAGAAATTAAGATATTTGCTGAAATTACTATTAGGAAATAGTGGTAACTAAACTTTAGACAATTTTATATTAAATAAGTAGCATATATCTCAGGACTCCCTCAAAAAGTCACCTAAAGCGGTCAGAAACACTAATTTTTTAAATAGAAATCTAGCCACCCCCCTCCCCGGAATTTCGCGTGTCATTCTTTCTTACACTTTATCTTATGTGTTATAAAATATCTTAAAGTTTCAAACAGATCGACTTGTTAGACTTCCTAATTTTAACAAAATCGCGTTATGTTAGTTCCACATTCCACCACCAGGGAATGCACTCTATTCTTAACAAAAGCATATCTGAATGAAACTCTTTTACGCAATCTTTCCGTAGATAGATGGGTCGGGATGGTGGCGGTCTTAAACAAGAATTTAAAATATTTGCTGCGGTAACAAACGCTACGATTTTAAAAATAATTCTAGTTTAACAAAAATGTTAGTTCCACATTCTACCACCAGGGAGCGCACTCTATTCTTAACAAAACTCTATCGGAAGGAAACTCCGTTAAACAACCTATAAGTAGATAGGGGCTATGCATATATAACGTTATCAACATTTGGCTAATTTTGGACCCCCTCCCCCCCTTACGATATCATCCATTATCATTCGTCGAACACCCCCCCCCCCCCCCTCGATGTTATCGTTATCAATGTCTAAAAAAAATTTCTAATCTTTTTCTTTCTTTTTACACGCTGTTACACGTGACATACGCATATGATTATACATATATTAGTCGCATGCTTTACGGATTCAAGAAGACATTAAAATATCAATACATGAAGTAAATTTATATCAAATAACATCTAAAAGAGTTAGTTACTATTTAAAGGTACTTAATAAAAGCTTATTGTTACATGATGCATTCAAAAGTAATATTGTTTTCTTGCATTTGCCCCCTGCCTGGGAAAGTTTAAAGCAGAACTAATCTACAAATATTCTTTGACTTTCTTTGGTGGTAAATGCAAGTATCACTTTCTACATATTATGCTCCTGATTTCTCTAACAGCGAATTATATGTGCATAGAGCAGAAGAAAAGGAATGTCAAAGGTATTGAGGTATTCAAATTTCGGAATGAAATAATTTTATAAAAATGTAACGGCTTTAATAATAGCTTTGTATTTTCATAAAAACATATAAAAATAGTAATAATAAAAAAGATAACAGACTACCTGGACGTAAACAAAAAGTTACTGAAAAAAGAAAAGTTTGGTTGGATCGAAAATGATATCGATATCAAAAAGCAACCCCCCCCCTCCCCCCAGCGATATCTTACGATATCAAGTGCCAGACCCCCCCTCCCCCCTAAAGTGATAACGTTATATATGCACAGCCCCATATGTTACTCGAGGTGGTGGCGGTCTTAATAAGAAATTAAGATATTTGCTGAAATTACTATTAGGAAATAGTGGTAACTAAACTTTAGACAATTTTATATTAAATAAGTAGCATATATCTCAGGACTCCCTCAAAAAGTCACCTAAAGCGGTCAGAAACGCTAATTTTTTAAATAGAAATCTAGCCCCCCCCCCTCCCCGGAATTTCGCGTGTCATTCTTTCTTACACTTTATCTTATGTGTTATAAAATATCTTAAAGTTTCAAACAGATCGACTTGTTAGACTTCCTAATTTTAACAAAATCGCGTTATGTTAGTTCCACATTCCACCACCAGGGAATGCACTCTATTCTTAACAAAAGCATATCTGAACGAAACTCTTTTACGCAATCTTTCCGTAGATAGATGGGTCGGGATGGTGGCGGTCTTAAACAAGAATTTAAAATATTTGCTGCGGTAACAAACGCTACGATTTTAAAAATAATTCTAGTTTAACAAAAATGTTAGTTCCACATTCTACCACCAGGGAGCGCACTCTATTCTTAACAAAACTCTATCGGAAGGAAACTCCGTTAAACAACCTATAAGTAGATAGGGGCTATGCATATATAACGTTATCAACATTTGGCTAATTTTGGACCCCCTCCCCCCCTTACGATATCATCCATTATCATTCGTCGAACACCCCCCCCCCCCCTCGATGTTATCGTTATCAATGTCTAAAAAAAATTTCTAATCTTTTTCTTTCTTTTTACACGCTGTTACACGTGACATACGCATATGATTATACATATATTAGTCGCATGCTTTACGGATTCAAGAAGACATTAAAATATCAATACATGAAGTAAATTTATATCAAATAACATCTAAAAGAGTTAGTTACTATTTAAAGGTACTTAATAAAAGCTTATTGTTACATGATGCATTCAAAAGTAATATTGTTTTCTTGCATTTGCCCCCTGCCTGGGAAAGTTTAAAGCAGAACTAATCTACAAATATTCTTTGACTTTCTTTGGTGGTAAATGCAAGTATCACTTTCTACATATTATGCTCCTGATTTCTCTAACAGCGAATTATATGTGCATAGAGCAGAAGAAAAGGAATGTCAAAGGTATTGAGGTATTCAAATTTCGGAATGAAATAATTTTATAAAAATGTAACGGCTTTAATAATAGCTTTGTATTTTCATAAAAACATATAAAAATAGTAATAATAAAAAAGATAACAGACTACCTGGACGTAAACAAAAAGTTACTGAAAAAAGAAAAGTTTGGTTGGATCGAAAATGATATCGATATCAAAAAGCAACCCCCCCCTCCCCCCAGCGATATCTTACGATATCAAGTGCCAGACCCCCCCTCCCCCCTAAAGTGATAACGTTATATATGCACAGCCCCATATGTTACTCGAGGTGGTGGCGGTCTTAATAAGAAATTAAGATATTTGCTGAAATTACTATTAGGAAATAGTGGTAACTAAACTTTAGACAATTTTATATTAAATAAGTAGCATATATCTCAGGACTCCCTCAAAAAGTCACCTAAAGCGGTCAGAAACGCTAATTTTTTAAATAGAAATCTAGCGCGCCCCCCCCCTCCCCCTGAATTTCGCGTGTCATTCTTTCTTACACTTTATCTTATGTGTTATAAAATATCTTAAAGTTTCAAACAGATCGACTTGTTAGATTTCCTAATTTTTACAAAATCGCGTTATGTTAGTTCCACATTCCACCACCAGGGAATGCACTCTATTCTTAACAAAAGCATATCTGAACGAAACTCCTTTACGCAATCTTTCCGTAGATAGATGGGTCGGGATGGTGGCGGTCTTAAACAAGAATTTAAAATATTTGCTGCGGTAATAACGCTAAGATTTTAAAAATAATTCTAGCTCCCCCCCCCCCCCCCCTCCTCGAAATATCACACTCCATTCTTTTTTACACTTTTTTCTATGTGTTATAAACTATCTTAAATTTTCAAACAGACTGAGTGGCGGTCTTAACCAATAATTCAAAATATTTCCTGAAATTACTATTAGAAAATAGTGGTATGAAGTAAATTTTCTGATGATGAATGAGTTATACTTATCTCATAACGCTGTTCAAAAAGCCCAGTCAAATTATTAGATTTCCTAATTTAAGTTAATTCGTGGTTAAATAAGCGCGTCTCTTCATTTTAATCGACGCATTTGATAGGAATAAACCGATTAATTAAATAATTAATATTTCAGCTTGTAATTAAGATAGGACTTAGATATGGGTATCAATGAAATCAGCGAGAAATTTGACATCGGGATGCCAAAAAATTTAATATTTAAAAAGTTAAAATTTCGTATTAAAATATGCTATTATGGAAAACCGCAGCGTCGTCATGTCTACCTGCTTTCCCGCCGAATTGAAATCTTTTTATTTCCTTGTCTTTCCAATTAAAGAAATTAAATTTTTATCGATCGATTTTTAGTGGATATTTTAACTTATACACATCGCAGAAATGTGAACTTTATACCAAATGAAAGTAGATTTTTTTCTGCGTCTGTCTATTCCATTTACAAATTTCTCGGACCAATATTTTCTGATATACGATTTCGCTTTAAAATCTCCCCTTCGTTTTTCGGCTTAATTTCCTCCGTGGTAACCGTGCATTCGGCTGATTTTACTGGCAACCCTTAGGAGAAACACGGATGATTTCGAGAAAGTACGTTTGAATTTGCGTTAAAAAGGTGGATTGGTTAATTTTAGAAGTTAATTAGCCCGTAATTCGGTTAATTACCAACTTTTTCAAAATTTTATGATTTGTTGTTTGATGTGAGGTGTTCAGCTATAAGTACCCAAAATTTCAAGTCTCTAACATGTATAGTTTCTGAGAACGGGCTCTGTGACGGATAGACAGACAGACAGACAGAGGAGCGAGACGAATAGGGTTTCGTGAGATGAACGAAACCCTAAAAATTAGCCCAACCCGCCCATCAGATTGGAGTCACCAAATTTCTAAAATCGCCCCCCCCCCCCCTTGAGGACTCTCTTCTCTAGATCTGCCCAGAGCCCGCTTAACACTTAGGAAAGGGGGAAGCCCGATGTCACACAGGGGGGCCCCTATTACTCTACAAATTGGTTTTTTATTTACTAAATCTCATTTTCGTATGCTTAAATAATTTGAAATTTTACCATCAATGTTTAGAGTAAATAACATTTTTAATATTAAACTAAAACTACCTATATAAAAGTATTTTATTATATGTTTAATTGTAAATGACCAATTTATTTTGTAAATGACAAATATGGAACTATAGTTGAGAATATGTGAACTTCAAAGTATTTTTTGTTATTTACAAACTGCCATATAGTAAGAAAAAAAAGTTTCATAAGAAAAAAATGTATTTTTTACAATGACTGAGCTTTTTTTTCTAAAAATTAGTTTTGAAAAGTAAAATTGGGGCCCTTTTCTTGGGTAAGCACGGGCTTCACGGGCCTATTCCGTAAACAGACCCTGGATCTGCCCTTGCTATCAATTACTCATTTTCTGACAAAGGGAGGGGAGGGGGTAACTTTTATGAGGTCTCCGTCTCCTCCTCTGTGGAACAACAAACTAACTCAAATTCTTTTTTTTTTTTCCTTTCATTTTCATAACCTGATTTATAGTACAAGTTAATTACAGCGTCTTCTATATTTAAAACTTAGTTCTTTCTCCGTGGTTGTTCTGTAATGACGCAATCCAATAAATATGACGTGTAATCGTGATTTAAACTGAACCGCCGCAATAAACATCAGCGGTTCGAAGCATGATCAGCTGGAGATGGAGGGTTGTAGCTGTTTTTCCCTGAAATTTTTCACAATTTTAAATTTATTGCTTATTATTTGCCATGTTTTAGGAGGGTAAGTCAATATTTGTCTTCCAACTTTTGTATATTTTAGTAATCAGTTTATTAATGTGGTAGACATAAATGTAATTTATTTTACTAAAGTGTGTAAACATAACTTTAAATAATTAAATCCCTTCTTTTTTTGTATAGTAATATGAATCGTAACGTTCGTGTATTTCTGGATTAACTTATATTTATTTATGACTGGTCTTGATTAATTGGCGGCTTATAATTTAGCAATCGAAAGTTGTTTTTAAAGTACCGATCGAATTTTCTGCTTTAAAATGTTCAAGAATTTCCTCGACAATCTTTGTTGTAGTTTAATCTAATATACAAATATTATTACTGTTAAATAATTGCTCCTTTGGCGCAGTTATCGAAGGAGATTGGCGAAGGAGAGTAAACTGCGATTTAACCAACGTAAACTCAACTAATAATTGTCTGTAACGTTATTTGTTTTGTTTTTTTAACATTTCCTTTATGGGATACAAATTTACATTTTCTTTTTTTCATTTACAACAGTACGTTGCTCCCAATTTTACAAACTCTCTAATTCATCTCCTTTAGTTGTCACGAAAAAATGCCTGTTATACTATTTACATTTTCAAACTCTAGATGCATCACTGACCGCATTTTTATTTAGCTTGTATGCCATACAAATTATCACTTGGTTCAATATAATACAAGTATATTTCTCATATTTATTTTAAAGAAGTTATTTGATTGGAAGATTTTACTAGGTAGATTTCTTATTTCTTATTCCAGTTATCATCATGATGATCTTTAGTAAACTTGTGATCATTTTATTTGTAACACTGTTTTAAGCATATGAAACTAGATAATTAAATGTGTTGGAAGCAGAGCATTTATATGTTGCTGTAATAATAGAGAAGTTTGTCTATCAACAAACTAACTTTGCGACAGAATGGTCTGTGATTAAAAAATTTGGCAGTGAAATTGTGGTTTCGTCTCTCTTCTTTTAAGCATTTTGAAAATCACTAGTTTGGCACATTTCTGCATTTTTATCTATTGGAGCTGTTAAACCACCAGAAGATACTATGCAGAAACACATTTCATTTAGCTCAGTTTCATGGAATCAGCTCACTTTTATGTTTTATTAAGCTAATGTTACTTAATACACTTTAAAAAAGCTATTTTCATGAAAACATTTAAACTAAAAATTCTGACAAAAATATACTATAAAAATGCACATTTTTTATGTACCTGTTATCCTGTTAATTTTTTGTATTACCTGAATTTCAGCATAAACTTATCTCTAGAGCTTCAAGGACTTTGCCCTTAAAACCCTAAAGGAATAGCAAAATAGTGATTGAAAGAGATGAGTTCTTTTTCCAAAGTGAAAAGTAATGTGGGACAGTTGTACATGTTCTTCACCATCAATGATTTTTTGTTGGTATTTACAACGTTAAAGAGTGTATCAATACAAGGAACATTGTGTAATCCAGATTGCTGGCTGTTATAACTGTAATAATTGTAACACAATTATTTTTAATTGGTGAGTAACAGAGTAACTCACACAGATTGTAATTTTTCAACTGAGTGAAAGTGTTCAGGCCTGGATTCAAACCAGGGACCTTTTGGTTTAAGCTGCCAATGTTCTGTCAACTGAGCTACCCTGTCCAAATTTGGCAGACACAGTTCACCAGAGAACCTAGTTGATTATGACATCTGGTCTGTCATCAGTAACTGCATTTAACATTAAATTATTAACACTACTTAAATTAATAATTATGAAACAATTTTCTAATTAGATTGTATATTATATACATTTTTATGCTTTAATTACTAAAATGTAAATTTATAATTTAGTATTTATTCTAGAAGGAAAAGGGGTTGGTTGCTAGTTAAAAAAAAAAAAAAAAAGGCATTATTTCATAAGGAAATATATTAATATGTTTTGTAACAATAAGGTAAAAAATATATAATTTTTTAATATGATAAATAAAAATTCATTAAATTTAATAATTTTATAAATTACAAATTGAAAAATACAATTAAATAACATTTTTTAATAATTTCTTGTTTTTTCTCAAGAAATAAATTTCTATCATTTTTGTAAGGTCTTGGGCACACATATATAGAAAAATGTGGTTTGGAGGAGTTTTTTTTGAAAAATCTCTGGCAACAAATGCAGGTAAATTTCACTATTTTTAAAAAAAAGCAGGGTGCATTTTGTTAATTTCAAAAGGGGCAAGGTGTGGCTCTCTAAAAAAATTGCTTAAAAGAAACGGTAATTAAGTACAGAAACAGAATTAATAAAAACTGCAAATAAGTAATTTCATTAGTTAGCAGCACAAATAGCAAAACTAACACATATTATTGGCAGCTCATTTTGCATTTGTACTTTGAAAAATTACTGTTAATCGCCTAAATCTTAATTTACACGATGTATGTGCATGCTAACCAAGAAAAATTATGAAAATGAGTTACAACCATACATACACACATACAGAGTAAATACAGTAGACTCCCTCAAATACGCACAGCTTGGGACCAGAGGTTGTGCGGATTTTAGAATTTTGCGGATTTCTGGTCATTGATTTGTTTACATTTTTGAAACATTAATTTCATTGGTAGTTAAGCAAGGGAAATTATAATGAATGCTTACAATAAAGTGAAACATTCAAATAAGTAAAATAATAAAATAATTTATTAGTTTAAAAGTAAGTAATTAATAAAATTTAGAAAAATATTGAATTATTACGAAAGAAATCGATTAAATTAGATTCCAAAAGTCCTATGCTGCCATCTAGTGATAGCAAGGAGAACAGTGTTAATGCTATTATCAGTATGTATAGCTTATTGCACTCACTGTAACTTTTTTCATTGTTATTTAGAGTCTTGAATGCTTTTCTTATACTGCTTTGTATGTTTAGAAATCAATTTGTCTATAATTAAAAAAAAAAATTCCGCGAAAAATAATTTTAAAATAGCGTTCCGGTTCGTTGATTTTTCCATTTCGAACCCTGGAAGTTTTGATATAGATATGCTAATTTATATCAAAATCAAAAGGAATGTAAATTTATTTAGTAATAAACAAGCTGTAATAGCCAAAAGAGAATGATTAACAAAAAATTTAGTAAAAAAAACACTGCGGTAGTTGCTGATTTCGGCGCCATCTTGAATTTTGTTCCTGCAACTTAACTGTAAATTTCATTGTTTACATCTGAAAAAATACGCGGATTTTAGGCGTTTGCGGATTTAAGGGAGTCTACTGTATATGAATATAAAAATATTAAACAGCAGCACTATTGCCTCTCAGTAGGTATCTCTTGCTATGCTTAACATTTTTATACCAATTGGTTCTTTTTCTCTTATACATTCTTTTACATATTTGGCACAAATTTATTATTGCAAAAATAGAATGAGAAAATAAGATTCTGGTTATTTACTCTTACTTTGCTTTGCAGAAATTTAATACACTTGCTATGCTTATTTTATATAAAAGAATGAATAATTTGATTACTTAAAGGAAATTGAGACATCGCAAATTATATTAGATTTAAATATAATTATAAAATTAAATAATTAAATGCTTTTTATGATGTCTTAACAAACTTACTGTACTTACCATGTTTTACAAGACTCAGGAATTAAGCTTAGAAACAATTATTTAAAGCTTTTTCATTTATTCATAGGCAAAATACTTGTAGAAACTTTCCAAATTATATTAATCTTAGATTTTAATACTTTTGTCCTTTTTAAACATTCAGAAAATTTTGGATTTTAATCAATGATTTTTAAAAAAAGAAAATGAGTTGATTAAAATCAGGATTTAATTGCCGATTTAAATCAACTGATTAAAATTGTTGACACACTAGTGAAAATTAACAATTTTTATGATAAACCACATTTTTAATCACTTAAGACTCATTTTTATGACTGAGAAAAGCCATTTTAGATATCAAAAAGTTTTTAACTAGTTAATTTTATGATTCTTTCTGAACTTGGAAGTATATTTGGTATACATTGTTATAGAGGCTTCGAATGAATTGCCAAGTGACAGGTATATCACCAAGCCTTTTGTAAAATCTCTTCAAATGGCTTGCAATTCTAAAGTAACAGCACTTGTTATGGTATTCATTCAGCTATTGTCGTATTGCTTTTTCGTTGATGTTCCAGAACATTTTGTATTTGTTTAGTCAAGGTTCGTATAGATTGACTCCTTGACTACTTAGAAATGAAAACATTTCCAAGGAGTACTTAGAACTCCTTAGATATACAAAATCCTTAAATTGTTCTGAAGCAAAATTTAGAAGCTTCAATGACTTCATTGAAATAGTATACAATACAGTAGACTCCCTCAAATCCGCAACCTTAAAATCCACACATCATCACAGATATAAACAATGAGAATTTCAGTTCAGGTGTAGGGGCAAAATTAGATTTTTTTAGTTTTATCATTATCATCCCCTATATCATTCTGTATGTATTTTAATAATGTAATTCTTGATAATATGACAGAACTCGTATTTTTTCCTTAAGGAAGTATAAATTTATTTGTGAAAAAAATCAAGATATTGCTGATATCACTAATAATCACAATCTTTTTACCAAATATATAAATGTATTAATCAAGCTTTTTTTGGCTATTAAGATTGACTAAACCTGAAATAAAACTTCCTTACTTTATGATTTTTATGTTAATTAATAGGTTATTTTTATGAGGAAAGTTTCATTGTATAATTCAAGGAAAATGTATCTCATCTTTATTATATATATTTAATTATACATTAATTATTTACGTGACCTTTATTTTTAATAATTAAATCATTTTTAAAATTATCTTACTTTTTATCATTTTAGTTTATTACTTTGCTCAATCATTTTAATATTTTATTTACTATATTGCTGGGTTAAATAACACAGGGTTAAATAAAAATATTTTTGTAGGGTGTCCATTGCTAAAATTTTCATGATCACCATTGAATTGTAGGATGGTCTGATTTAATTTTATTCTTACAATTCAATTAAGTTTTCATTTATATATGATATGACTGCAAAATTAGTTAAAAAATGTTAACAGAATAATGTAATACAAATATAGTTTGATTAAATCAATTAATTAATACTAATCACATTTAAAAAAAAATCAATGAAAACATTACTGACATATTTAACATAGTTTAGCATAGTACGGAAAAGGACGATAGCACAATAAAACAGAAACTAGTGTCAATCAAAATCTTCCGTCATGACAAATTTCTAGCCAAAGAAAGAAACAGGAATTGCTTCATTTCACTTCTTAAAACAGTTTCAAAATAACAGAATTCAAGCTAACCTGGCAGAAGAAGACGCTGATCTCAAGATTGTTACCTCAGCCATTTCAAGAGCCAAAGCTTTTGAAAGCGTAGTATTGTCAGAGAAGACATTGGTTTTCTCGTGATCATGATGAGCTTGAGATATCAACGCAAAAATCTCTTTTCCCAAAATCCAGGCAGAGGTAACATCGGAACCAAGTGGTTTTCAACCATGTCATACAAATACAATTACAACAATGTTCTTTTACTCATGCAATCAGAGGATGCGATACAACATATACTCTTTTTGGGCAAGGAAAGTCAGTTTTGTAGCACTTTGAAATAACATGATCAGCTTAAGGAAATAGCCTGTTTGTTCAATAAACCAGAGTCAACTCGTCAAGAAATTATCAAGGCTGGAGAAAAATGCAATACTACACTATACAGCGGATGCATAGACACCACACAGGCATTGAACACCTTGGTGTTCTCGTTATTTGCTAAATCTGCCACTAAAAGCAAACTTCATCTTGCAAGGCTACCACCAATGCAAGATTCTGAGCAGCATCATTTCTTCCGATGTTATTATCAGATACAAGCTTGGCTAGGAAACAACATCGCCCTGAAAAATGGGGTTGGGTTTGCAGGTCTGACGGTCTCTTTCAGCCAGTTTAAATGTGCCAAAACCCAGCACCTCAATCCTTGTTGCATGTTGTCTCATGTACCTGTATAAAAGGGTGCAGCAAAGCATGGTCCTGCCAAAAATCAGGACTCAAATATTCGGCAGTTTTCAAAAACTGTAACGGGGTCAAGTGCGAAAATGTGGAAGACATTTTTTACCCAGAAGAGGATGATGAAGCTGATGCCTCGGAAACCATCGATCAAACCAGCAACGAAGATGACTTTGACAACCAGGTTGATCATGTCGCAACAAGCTCAAACAAGATCAAAGCTGTTGAAAAACAAGCAAACTGCTCGTTTTCTCCTCAAACTGAGGTTGACAGACCAAACCCATCAACCCGCAAGCACTGCATACAGAAGTTACTAACATTAAAAATCTTACTGTAACTCTTACTTACATTCATGTAAATACCTACTATTAATGTTCTCCACTTATGTTCTAAAAACAAGGAAAAAAAAAATACAATGTAGTAAAATTTTTTTACAATGTTACCATTGTAATTAACCATTATTGCTATCATGCAAAAACCTGTAATATAAACAAGTTACATTAAAGAGGATAAAATGAATAAAAAATTATGTCAAATGTTGGTTTTTGAGATTTTCCACAAAGTTAGAAAAAAGGTGTATTTTTCAGAAAGCCGTAGTGCGCTTAGTAATGAGTTTCAAAAATTTTTTTTTATTATGAAATTTGTAGAGAATTTAATGCTCTTTCTTTTTGTAATTAAGTATGGTACAGAAAAAAATTATAATTTTCAAGTTATAGGCAAAAAACTGAAAAAAGTCTGAAAATTTCGCAGTTCTTTGGCTCCAAAAAGTTTAGCCTCAAGATATTTTGTTGGAAAACAATTAATTCCTGTTATTAGCATCCCCATAAACACTTTAAAAACATAAAATCTTCTAGCAGAATTTTTGCACCTATTTTTGACAATTTGACTGGACTATATTTGCACTAATTTTTCTATATTTAATAATTTACTCAAATCTGTCTCCTAAGTACTCCTTATTTGTTCAATTTCTTCAAGTTTTTGTTTTTATTATGAAATCTGTAATTAAAAAAGTATTTTTAAACAATTTATTTATCCTTCAATATATTTGCTTGTTTGCTATTCTAGACGGGACTTTTATGCAATTCTTGGAATACCACGTACTGCCACCCTTAATCAAATCAAAAAGGCATATAGAAGGTTAGCAAAAGAATACCATCCTGACAGAAATCCGGATGATCCCCATGCTCAAGAAAAATTTCAAGATTTAGGTGCTGCTTATGAAGTATGTATTTTAGTTTTTAAAATATAGGTTCTTTTTAGATTTTTAAGGGCATATTTTACATATTGGGGACTGGGAACTGGAAAGTATTTTCTAAATATGTGTCTTGCTATTCGGGAGTGTCTGTATTAGTGTGGGAGGTCTTACTGTAGATGCCATTACTTGTGAATACCAAATTTCATGGTCCTGAGGTGTAGTGGTGTACCGAGTAGTACTTTGGCCGAGTACTGAGTAGTTGTGTAATAAGAAAAAAAAAACACTGATGTGCACATAATGTGAGCTTAGGTGTACATATATATAATATACATATATAGTATATATAAATTAACTAATTAAATTTTAAATTTATTTGTGCACCTTTTAAAGACAATTTTTGACAATTCAAAACAGTAGCAAAAAAAGGAGAATTGACACATAACAAGTACAATTATTAACCAATATAAAATTAAAACATTCTTCAATCCTCCAATTTATTCTGATACCTGAAATCTGTCTATCAAAAATAAAAATGTTTATTGGTTACTGTAACAATTCATTGAATAATGCAAAACATTTCATATTTATTTTGTAACTGTACCTTATTTTCTTTTGATTAAAAATAAAAAAGAGAAAATAAAAAGAGGTACAAAAAGAGATTCAGGCTTTCTTAACAAAAGACTTATGTAAAACTGACACTCCATTTGCATGGTGGGGGGAAAAAAACTTTTCTGATTATGTGCTTTGAAACACAGCCCCAATTCATCAGCGTTAAAAATATTACAGGGAGTATAGCAGAAAATTAGCACTCGCCAATCATCGAATAACAATTAAAACGTGGCGATTAACTTTATTGTCCTCACTCGCCAAACTTAATGGGCACCATTCGCCAAATGAGACGGTTGAAATATCGAAGCCAGGGAGGAAACGGATGAAATTTGTTCTGAATGTATGGCGGCCAGATCGGCGATTCTCCTGAGCGTAAGAAAAGAAAGTGGCATGGGTGATTCTGTCCCGAATTTTCCGAAAATTAGGCATTCTGTTCCGAATAAAAAAAAAAAAAAAATAGGTCATCAGTCCAGAAATTCGCGATATGGAGGCTGAAAAAAATCAATTTCACCAATCGTTTGCAGAAAATAATCACCAATTTCGTCAAAGAATCGCAGGAAAAAAAAAACAAATTTCGTCCAAGGATCATGAAAAAACACTAATTTTGTCCAAAAACCATGTAAATAATGCGAATTTGGTCAAAAAATTGCAGAAAAAATACAAATTTCGTCCAAAAATTGCGAAAACCCTGTATCAGGGCACAATGGGCCAGGGTCTTAACTGGAGAGTAGAAAGGTGAGTATAACTAAATGGAGAAAGGTCTCCCAAAATGAAGAAGTTTGGATAAAAAGGGACAAGTTATTAACAATTTAGTGCATAAAAACTTTAAAAGGCACAGAGGCCCTAAAACATTTAAAAATCTGACCCTCAGGTGCATCAAGACCTGTCTTGGACTATCGTCACCTAAATTTTCAGACTTCTACTTATGGTAGATTTTGCTAGCCATCACACACACACAGACAGACAGAGCGATATTTTGTTTTATTAGTATAGACTAGGTGATCGTACCCGGGCTTCCCGGGTTAAAGAATATAGGTGAAATCATTTTTTTAATTGAAAACTAATAATTTTTTATATGCAATAAGTTTTTTAGATTAACCACCACTTACATTAAAAAAGCATTTCTCATATGGAAAATACGAATTATACAATCAAATAAATTTTTCAAATTTATGAAAAGCGATATTTTCTTATTAGCCGCATGCCAAGAGTTATTTGCCAAGATTTTGTTACTTATGGCACCCTTTTATATTCTGATAATTTCAGAGCTTATACATGTCTGTTAAATTTGTGTTTTATTTATATAATTTTATTTATTTATTCATAGGGAAGTTTTTTTTAATGCATATTAGCCGTAAGAAAATGATGAACTCTTTATTTTGTTTTAAGGGCAAACGGCTTAATCTTTCGTAATCGAGCTCCACGCAATATAGATAAATTAAAAAATATTTCATGCTTTAAAATTGTTTTTAAAACCATATAGACAATCAGCAAACTGAGATGAACTTAGCAAACAAATTCCATTTGAAAAAAAATGTTAGAATTTTTTTTTCCAATATTATTCTTTTATTTGTTTATAAAAGAAGTATTAATTTAGTTAATTTGTCTTTCACAAATTTGTTAGATAGGTGGTTTTTTTAATATTATTCTTTTATTTGTTTATAAAGGAAGTATTAATTTCGTTATGCAAAAACAGTCAAAAACAAATGCCGAAAAATGTTTGTTGCTTTAAGTGCAAAATGTGTATTATTATTATGTATTGAAACCGGCACGTGATAAGATAAATTTTTAAAAAAAATCATGCTTAAAAATTATTTTAGAAAATATAATACATCAGTCAATGAATACAGTTTTTAAACAAATTGCAGTAAATTTTTTCCCTATGCGACGAAAATTGAAAATGTACGATGGTCAGAAGATTAAAAAATTGCAGTAGCGAAAATTTCAAGACCGAAATTTGATCGTGAAGTGTTGCCCTTTGCAAAATGAATCACAGCATTACGCACATATACGTTTGTTCTTTATAATATAGATACTTAATTAGTAAAATATAATGAAGATCAGTTATTAGGATGTGGTTATCAATTGAGGCTTTTATGCTTGGATTTCCGGAATGAAAACAGCAATTTTCACCTTCTCAAAATTTGCATACGCAATTCTCATATCCATATTCATCACTTTAAAAAAAATTTGTATTTTGTTTGATCATTTAAAAATTATTTTAACTCAAAACTTGAAGTCACGATTGTCGGCAACATCTTTTATATGAACAGACGCACTCCTTACTTGAAATTCTAATCTCAATTCCGGAGAGTAAAAAATTCCGTAATTTGTTTTTTAGACGCATTTGTGTTAAAATGTTTAGTTTTATCTAAGAAAATGATCTTTTTCTTTTAAATATGACTTCATTTTCACTTAAATAAGCATTTCGCCTAGTGTCTGAACTTAGTATGAGTACACATGCAGAAGGAAAAACAATATAGAAAATTTATGAGGAAAAATGCGTGTTTTCAAAAGCAGTATGTAGTTTTCCGTTATTATGCCCCCAATATAATATTCTGCTCTTAATGGGATTTTGCGTCACTAAACCTATACAACAATTTTTATCAGAAAATAGCATGAATAAAGTTAAAACTACCTCATTATTTCTCTCTTGCCTGCAATAATGAAAGCTATCTAATTTTCATCATTTTGAAGAAATTTCATAAAATGCTTTTAAAATTAAAATATAAAAGTGGGGATATTTAAAAAAAAAAAAAAAAAAAAAAAAAAAAGATAGTGCGCTCGCATTTACAAAGGAAGAGCTTTCAGTTAAAAAAAAAAATTAGTAAAATTGGTTCAGCAGAAAGATCAGGGCAGATGATTAAAAAACACATTTCGGTTTTAAATATATAGATTATATAAAATTAGGAAAAATTAAATTAAGCAAATTGTGTTATTTTGATAAAATTATAGTACAATGTTAAAGATGAAAATAAGCACTCGCCAGTCGCCACTTGGCGACTAAACGTGAAAAACTGGCGACTAAAAATATGGAAAGTACCGGCCAAATGCAGGATTTTCCAAAGGGATTTTGTCTAAGAACCGAGCAAAAAACCGAAGCGAATTTTGTCAAAAGATCGCGAAAATAATCAAATATCGCCAATATATCGCGAAAAAGCTAGTTTCGTCAAAGAATCGCTCAGAAACCCACTTTTCGTCAAGTGATCGTGGATAAAACGTAGATATCGTGAATGGATCGCAGATAAAACGTAGATATTGTGAATGGATCGCGGAAAAAACGCAAATATCGTCAATAGATCGCAAAAAAAGTACGCGAATTTTGTCAAAGAATCGCGAAAAAAAAACGAGAATTTCGTCAAAAGATCACCTAAAACGCACATTTCGTCAAAAGATAGCGGAAGAAAACATAAATTTCGTCGAAGGATCGCGAAAAAAACCCAAACATTGTGAATGGATCGTGAAAAAAACCCGAAAAATCGTAAATGGATCACGGAAAAAACTCAAATATCGTCAATAGATCACGAAAAAACACAAATATCATCAATAGATCGCGAAAAAACCCCGCAAATACCGTCAATAGATTGCGAAAAAAACGCAAATATCGTCAATAGATTGCAAAAAAAATGCAAATATCGTCAATAGATCGCAAAAAAAAACGCAAATATTGTCAATAGATCGCGAAAAAAACGCAAATATTGTCAATAGATCGCGAAAAAAACGCAAATATTGTCAATAGATCGCGAAAAAGACGCAAATATTGTCAATAGATCGCGAAAAAGACGCAAATATCGTCAATAGATCGCGAAAACGAACGCGAATTTCATTAAAAAAATTACGAAAAAGTGCGAATTTTGTCAAAAGAACGCGAAAAAGAACGCACATTTTATCAAAGGATCGCGGAAGAAACACAAACATCGCCAATAGATCGCAGAAAAATGTGAATTTTGTTAAAGTATCTTGTAAAAAATGCATAATTAGTGCCAGAAGAGACCCCCCTCAGCCCCCCCCCCCCCCCCCCCTCCACCTTACATTTCAGAAAATTTGCTGTAAATTTCAGATTTTTTTTTTTTTTTTAATTTTGAAAAGTAAGTATAGTGGACTTACGCAGTTAGCTACATAAGCATGTTACATATAACTTTGCTGTTAACTTAATTTAAAATTTAAAATAGATTGGAAATTAGTATCTCAAGTTTATTCAAAACAATATGAATTAAAATATTTTTATTTATTACATAAATTACTTATTTACTCTAAACTTATATATTTTAAAATTAAATATTCAGTGACATAAATGTACTTACTGGCGGCTAAAGAAATTAATCTCACTAGCCAGTAACTGGCTACTAATAAATATCAACTTACTGGCCAGTGGCCACTAAGCAAAATTCCTTATTTTCATCTTTATATAATATCCTAAAGAATAGCATTAAAATTTTATTATTCAAGATAATTTTTGATAAAAACTTCAGGAACACGATATTATTTTAAACCATGAATTATTTGTTTGCTCGTCTAACTCGGCGAAGGAAATCCATCCAGGCGAGAATCATCAATTTCTGTAATATAAATCACTATTATTTGCATGTCACCTCTCTTTTATAAAGACCCTCTAAATTTTTGTAAAATATTGCGTTTTATCAGTGTGTGATTTCGATTACATTATTTTCAAAAATGAAGCCTTTTCACCTGTGAAGAATTTTAAAGCAGCTGGGCTGTGATAATGATGCACTTATACAAAATATAATTCAGGTTTAAGAACTAAAATACATGCTTTTTTTATAAAATGACGTCATTTACATCCGCTAAAGCATTTCACTTTTACAATTCAGTCTTAAACTTCGTCTATAGAAAAGTATGCATATGACGTCATTATCACGGAATAACAGAAAATATTCTTGACATAGCCCCTATTTTAATTTCAACTTTTTTTCAGGTTTTATGAGAAAATGGCAACAAAAAGATACAGTATCTCCTATTTTCGACTATTTTCTGTTTACTTTCAGTGACTTTCAATAGAAATGGGGTACTTTTGTTGCCACGATAAAAAAAGAGTATTAGAAACTACTACAAAAAAATTAATATCTCAAAAATAAATTGAGATACAGCTTTCAAACAAATTGCATTTAAAAGAGCATTTTTTTTCCTTAAACGACGGTGTAAAAATTTAAAATGTGCGATGTTTAGAAGCTTAAAAATTTGCAGTAGACAAAATTGCAAAACCAAAATTTTATTTAAAATTTCAAAGTGTTGCCATTCGCATAAAGATGTATGCGTTACGCACAGATATGTTTGTCCTTTATAATATAGATAGTCACGTTAGTTGTTGAGCATTTGTATTGGTTTATAATGGTTTTATATGTATTCATCTTTTGACATATTCTATTACTGTTTTGTATCTGTATTAGTTTTAAGATGTCAAGAAATTATGTAAATTAATATTTCTTTTTTAAACATATAGATTTTGTCTGACGAAGAAAAGCGAAAAACGTATGACCAGTATGGAGAAGAAGGCCTTAAAAACGATGCTTTTGGAGGGGGAAGTGATCCTTTCGCTAGGTAATCCTAATTGATTGCATAAAGACATTTCTGTTTATTTAACCTATTAAAATGATTTCCTATTTAATTAACAATAGGGTATCAACAATTTTAATCAGTTGATTTAAATCAGCGATTAAATCATGATTTTAATCAACCGATTTTAAAAAAAATCATTGATTTAAATCAAAAATTTTTTTAAATGTTTAAAAAAATGTCAAATTTTTTTTAAAAAATCTAATATGAACATAATTTGAAAGTTTCTACAGGTATTTTGACTTATGAGTAAACAAAAAAGAGCTTTAAATAATTGTTTCTAAGCTTAATTAATGAGTATTGTAAAAAATTAAAAACAGTTGAGTTTGTCAAAAGCATTGTTTTTAAATTTTTATCCAAATTAAAACAGTTTCATTTAAAAATTATATTTAAATCTAATATAATTTGCAATATCATAATTTCCTTTAGGTAATCAATTTATGCATTATTTTATATAAAATACACATAGCAAGTGTAATATATTTCTACAAGTAAAAGAATAAATGGTAATTAATAGCAATCTGAAATTAAAGAAGATTGAAAGAATGACATCTGCTCAACAGCTAAATTGTAAATGAATGCATAAGAGAAAAAGAAATAATTGGTATAAAAATGCTAAGCACAGCAAGAGCTTCTTCAGTACCGGTTGAATAAATGTTTTAACTTTGTAACTCATATATACTTAAATAGGGATTGAAAAGGAGCAAAATATTTCTTAAAGAGAAAAAAAAAAAAAATTGAACCATTGAAAGCTAATAATCCACACTGAGAGGTAATAATGCTGTTACTTAAATATTTTGAGGATTTCAGATATAAGTGGCTAACTTATATTTATTCTATATGAATGGGTTTAACATTTTCATATTTTACACATAAATATACATATATGTGTGTAAGTTTAGATTTTGGTGGTTTATGGTAATTTTCCTAAATACAAATGCAAAACGAGCTGCAAATAATATTTGTTAGTTTTGTTATTTGTGCTACTAACTAATGAAATTACTTAATTGCTTTTTTATTAATTCTGTAATTACTTATACTATTTCTTCTAGGCCATTTTTTTTAATGCTGCCGCCCTTTTGAAATTGGCAAAATGTACCCTGCCTTAAAAAAAAATAGTTGAAATTCACCTGTAGTTGTAGCCAGAGATTTCTTGTAAAAAAAACTTCCCTATTCAACAGTATTTCTAAATTCACGTGGCCAAGATCTTGCAAAAAAAATAGAACGTTATTTCTTTAGAAAATGCAGGATATTATTAAAATATGTTGATTTAATTGTATTTTTCAATTTGTTATTCATAAAATTACAAAAAATTATGGACACTTTATCATACTAAAAATAATTCTTTTTTTTCCTTATATCATTACTAATATATTTCCTCATGGAATAGTGCCCTTTTTTGGAACTAGCATGCTGTCCCTTTTTCTTTCTAAAATGAATACTACATTATTATCATTTTAATAATTAAGGCTTAAAAATGTAAATATGTTCCTAATTAGAGAATTGTTTAATAATTATTAATTTGAAGTAGTGTTAACTATTTAATATAAAATGCAGTTAATAATTTTAATAAATGTTAAATGTCACTAGTATTTATAAAGTTTTACATAATTATTATTACAATAATAATGTATATAATATTATTGCATGATACTATGTAATGAAACTACTAATTTGCAGTTTTTATAATTTCTGTAATTACTAATTAATAATTATAATTTTATTAATTAATTAAAGTGAAAAGACATAGATTATGTTAGCAATTAGTGGTTTAATTGTTTTGGAAACCTAAAACTCTTGGTAGCTATTCAGTATTTGAATGCTGGGAAAAAAATAAAAAAAAATCAGATTTTTTTGATTTTTTCAAAAGAATCATGATTTTTTTACACCCTAATTAACAATGTGTCTTGCACCAATATAATAGTTTTATTAACTCTTTGCAGTTTACTGTCCTGCAGTACTTTATATTATACAGTAATCCCTCAATATTTGTGAGTTAGGTTTACTGAAACCCCAGCGAATGTCAAAATCATGAATCTTGAGAGTATCATCCCATGCATAAAAGGTGGTTAGCTTTTACGCCTTTTTTTTTTTTTTTTTAAATTGAAAAAAAAACAGTTGAAACGTAAAATGTATATTTAATAAGCATTAAAAAGTACATGCTGTAAATAAATTTGAATAATTATAAGCATGAAAAATTGAGACTTTTAGCTTCCTGCACAGTGGTTATGTGGGACGGATCTTGGAGGTCTTTGAAAATCAGAACACCTGGCAACACTAGTTAGAAAGTAGCCTGTTTGGATTTAGGAACAGCCTTAACCACTTCACCGCCGATAGGTATGGGGAAACAGTGCTTTTACCCCCGACTTATCTTGGGACAAACGGTGAAGTGGCTAAAAAAGTTTAGGGTGCCATTTTCATATTGAAAGAAGAACAACTTAAAATTTTAATATTAACCTCTAATTTTGACATCAAACTGTGGTTCTAGTTTCTATGAATAATTAAATAGGTATTCAGTATAGATATATAAATAGTTTTATCTTTTTTAACACTCTTTTAGAAGTATTCAATGCATATACTAAAAATCATACCTGACTTCATGACTGCAATTCATGTTGTAAATACACCCCCCCCCCCCCAAAAAAAAAAAAAAAATTGTTACTTTGCTGTGGGTTCTATTTATGAAAAATTCACTGTTTTGATTTATGCCTGGTAGAAAACAAGAACTAGTAAATCTATAAAAAGCACAATTTTTGTTTGGTTTCTTTTTTAGGATATGGCAACAAAAAAACAAAGGTGTTTTAAAATAATATATGCTTCTGCTTTTTATTTTCTACTTTTTAATGTTTAAAATATTTCATTGTTACAGTTCCATAGCTGTTGTCCTGTTTTGGCAAAAGTGGTTTTGTGCATACTTAACTCTATTGTTTTTGTAGCTTGTATACAGCTATAACCATAAAAATTATTTGGCAAATTTATCACCTGCATCTGGCTAACAAAAAGATGCCTTAAAATTAATTTATAATTAAGTTCTAAATATATAAAAATGCTGTTTTATCATCAGAAGAAGCCCAGTGACACTATAAAAATAACAAATTATATATTTGTTAATAAATTTTGTTAATTTGTATAGTTAACAAATTAAAAATTAACTAATTAAAAATTTGTTAATTTGTATTACAAACTATTTATAACACTAGGGGGCTCGGCCCCCTACGAGCTATGCTCGCCAACCCCCGTCCAGACACTGCAGACTCTAAATGCACGCTAAATTGATCGGCTTTAAAAAGATTTCGAAAGATTGAATTATAATTTAAAAAACAGTGGCGATCTCCCTATAAACGAATTTCTATTCGTTTCTCTTTGATTGGGGAATTTTAACGCCAAATCCGCTGCGGTACTACTTGATTATCCTGTCGACCAATTTCACCAAATTATATAAATCGCCAAACCACTCGCCAAATTATACAAATTGATATAATTTTTATTATAAATAACGAAAGAACAAATAAATTCGTACAACATTAATAAAAACACAAATAAAACGTCGAAATAAAAATAACTTGATGACGTAGACACGTGTAACAACATTTCAAAATAAGCTAATATAAAAGGAATTAAGTAAAGAGAGTCTTTGTCTCCTGGTATTTTTTAACAAAGCGAAAAGAAAGTTCTTTTAAATGAGACATTTTAAATTAATTCTCAAAACATCAAATAAATGTCTAGCGCAATTTCTAAATTTAAACTTTTTTGCAATATTATTTTGTGTTCATTTTATGTAATAACTATAATGTGACGTAAATATGACGTAATTTCTCCTAAGACTTCTAACGCATGTTAATGAATTTATTATTTTACAATATCCTTTCTCTTTTAAAATTCACGTGTATACTTTTTATGACGTAATTTTCAATAAGTTCCTGCTTTTTATACGTAATTATTTAATTCTAATTTGAAAGTTTTTTTCTGTTTATAATAGTCACGTGAAAATAAATTTTTAATTTGAAGCAAACATTATTGCTTGCGCTTTTTATACAGTTGGGAACAGTTTAAATTATTACAATTTTCTGAAATCTGTAAAAAATATCTCTAGAAATGCTGAAAATTTGAATTTAAAATAGATATAAAACCTCGAAAAATGAGTCAAATTAAAAAAATAAATAAATTCTGCACACCGGGAAATTATAACGTATAAAATGAACTAAAAATTATTAAATTCCGATGTATAGTTTTTGCTCCTATAAAACTTTTTTAGTGGAACGATTTTGTCCAACTTTAGCATTAAATATCTCTTAAAATAATTCTTCTATTTGAAAACTGTCTGCATCAGCGTGTTTATCAAACATTTCTGTATAATACCACCGATTTTCATATTTTTGTATGCTTTATTTTTCTTAATATTAACGAAGAAAGACCTCCGGTCACAAAAAATTCAAAACCGGCGGCGGCGGTGACAGCGGTAGTTACTTTTTTTTAGAATAGAGAGAAATTTTTCTAAATAGTGATCAGAGCATCTGACTGCCGTGTTGCAGGTCGAGAGTTTGATTCTCAGCTTAACAAGGTTCACTCAGCCTTTCATCCCTTCGGGGTCGATGAAATGAGTACCAAGCTTTCTTTAGAACTAAACACCGAGGGTCCCGTGTTAGGCTGACCACCTGACTGGGACATATGCTGTATAGTACCTCGGGGGCAGAGTTAGATAATATAGACAAACACGCAAACGCCGTTCGCAGAAAATTTTCAAAGTTTGCAGATGGTTTTTGATGGGTTTTTTTTACAAATTTTTCTTTATAAAAAAAATTATCCCCCGGTCTAAAAAAAGACCCCGGGCGGAGAAGTTGTGCGATGCATGTCGCAGACTCTTAAGAAGGTCTGCAGACTATTTTTCAACTGCAAAAAAAAAAAAAAAAAAAGTTTTTAAAATTTTTAAGGAAGAGTCACAATATTAAGGAATGGTTTGTCTCAAAAACAGTAGATAAACTGATGAGTAAGAGTCCATCTCTTCCATTCATGGACTAATAACTTTTTTATTTTAACATTCATTTATTCGTATTTCAGTTATTTTATAGATTAATAAAATAACGTTTTGTTGAGAAATCATAAATTGATATCTTTATATAAGTTAATGATTAAAATATTTCACATTTTAATAAATATATATATATTTTAATTTTCATTAGTTTTTCTTTCATTCATAGGTTGTTTGTATTAAGCATATCATTCAATACTACATTTCTTGACTGAGTTTTAATAATGCTTGTAAATAAATATTTTTCTTTTAGTGGTGTTGCTTAGTGGCACTCCACTCGCATATAACTGTTCATTTTTGCTCTTAGCGGCGACATAGGACTCGTAAGGGGCGCGGCGTTTTTTTGCAGAAAATGTTTAAGAAATTATTAGAGTTCGCAGACAGTTTTACATTTTATCCAAGTCTGCTCACGGCCCAGTGTTAAGAAAAGGGATCGGCACTGTCGGCCCAGATCATTCATAGATTTTATAGTCACAGGTTTTAGTATTATCACCAGAAGCACACCTCCCTTGTGTACATAAAAAAACCTAGCATATCAGTAAGTGAGTGAAAAATATATTACAAAGTTACCGTTTGTACTGACAAAAATAAAGCTAAATAAGGGTATAAAAATTCAGCCGATTTTAGAGTTCATTTCAAAAGTGAAAAAAATTACTTAAGGTTTAGATTTTATGCAAATTTTATTAATATCATTAGGGTTAGAAAAATATGGTAATTAAATCATTTAAACGTTCTATAAAATAAGATTGTTGTTACATTTTTGTAAATTGTATAAACAAATTTTATTGAATATACAATATGCTAAACTGCAGTGCTGATAATTTTTTATGTTTTATTATTAAAAAAAATCCTTTAAAATTTTACATGTACTTTTAAATTGAAGCTGTTTGTTTCACCAATTACTGCTTGTAATACATAATAATTTACTTATTTTAAAGTTTTCTTCCTGTCTTTAAGTCACGTAAAGATATATTTTTTACGACATAATTTTCCCCATTTACTGTTTTTAATATATGATCATTTAATTATTATTTTAAAGTTTTCTTTCTGTTTTTAACCCTTTGTTGCATACATTAGAACTGACTAATCCCCAACATTAAATTTGCTATTTTTTATTTACTAAGTTACCTGACTTGTGGCGCTATCTCAATTTTTCTACTGAAAGTATGATGTCACAGAGTAGCATAAGTTTTGAATTAAAACTGTAAATGAAATAGTTTGGATAAGAAAACAAATAGCATTTTTGTCTATTCTGGTGGACAGTATGCAACAAAAGGTTAATAGTCATGTGTAAATACATTTTTAATTGAAAGGTTTTGCAATTTGGCAACAATTTAAACTAATGACGTTTTCTAAATATGAAGTAAATTTCTCTTGAAATGATTAAAATTTTAATGAAAAATTAATAAAAAACCTTAAAAAAAATTGGACAAATTAAAAAAGTAAGTATAAACTGCACACTGCAAGGTTGTCAACTATGTTTATACAAAAAATGTTTAAATTACTGTACATAGTTTTTGTTTCTATAAAACTTTTTTAACGGAACTATTTTGACCGATTTCAATATTAAATACCCCTTCAAATAATTCTTAGATTTTAAAACTGTCTGCTTCAGCGAGTTTATGAAACAATTTTCTATAAAACTACCAATTTTCATATTTTTATATGCAATGGTTTTCTTAATGTTAACTGGGAAAGATCTCCAGTCGCAAAAAAATTCATTTACAACAGTGACAGCATTAGTTACTTCTTTTAGAATTAGAGGGCTCTGCCCCCTATAAGCTACACTCGCCAATCCCTGTTCAGACACCGCAGACTGTAAAAACACACTAATTTGATAAACTTTAAAAAGATTACAGAAGATTGAATTTGTTGTATTCTCTTATTAATATAAATAAGACTTAGCAGACAGTGCACAGTGAAATTTGGATTATATGGATATTGCATGTAAGTGGAAGACTTCAGTAAATTAACACAGTCGAAGTAAACGTAACTATTTAATGATGAACAAACATATTTACACATATGAAAAATGTTGTCAGCATAGCTTCGCTGAACTAAACTTAAAGTAACTTAAGATGAATAACATTTGTTCGTAATAAGCCAGCAGACTTCAAACTTACGTAGCAAAAGCTACGATGCCGTAATTACATGGCGAAAAAACAAACAAATGCTGCTCACAAGCAAGCAAACAAAAAGCAAGACGAGAAAGATGCAATGTTACATCTCACTAAATATACCAGCTTGTTGTGGAAATCTGCATAAAGCTGTTGCCATTACATAAAATGAAATACATACCCAGAATGCCACCAACTCACGAACGAAGACGTCAAACATCATCCAATTAGAATGCAAGAAACATTGCACAAGCCGAGAACAGCGAGTAGCGGTGATTCAAAATCACAGCAGTTACGGTGTGACTGAATCGCGTATTTACTGACAGAAAGCATGTGAAGCAGTGGCGTTCGGTCGTATTTTAACAGACTTGGGGATGGTAAAAATAAAAGGTATGTCGTGTTAAACAGAATTTAATAAAGTTAATTTTACATTTTAACAAACATGTGTAGAGAATTTGAAGAAAGAAATCCTTGAAATTTTCTTATTTTTATTTTCACCACACAAAAACAAATCTTGACATTCACGAAAACTTAACACACAATGAAACATACAGTTCTGGTTTCAGAATCAAATTTCTCTAGTTAAAATTAACACTCTAATTAGTATGCTTTCATCACATGAAAGCCTTAAATTACATTATAAAAATATATCCCCTGCCTAACTGGGTGCAGATAATTAAATAGAATAAAGAAAGACAATAATGCAGCAGGAGCAACATTCTCCATGCCACACTCTCAGGAAAACCAAACATCAAATCACTGATGATGTCATAATTAAGATTTCACAACAGCACAGAATGCATAGTGCTGCCATCTGCCAAACAACAGAATAACTAAACCTTAAATTTGATTTCTAATCAGTTTAGCACTGAACATACTCCCACCCATCAAGAAACTATTCTTGATGCAAAGGAAGTAAACAAAGTTTTACAATAGGTCTTTTTAAAATACCCCTAGCGGTTTTAACAGTTACTACACGGACTATACCATCCTTACCTGGATGAATTTCAATAATTTTGCCTAATGGCCAAACAGAAGGAGGAACATTATCTTCTTTCAAAATTACTACATCATTTACTTTAAAATTTTCAGTATTTACTCTCCATTTTTTTCTATTTTGCAGAGTACTCAAATAATCAATACTCCACCTTTTCCAAAAACATAATTTCAATTTTTGTACAATATCCCAACGAGATCGTAAAGACAAATTTTCCTCATTTAAAGGTTCAGCTGGGGAAGTTATGACATCACCAGTTAAAAAATGAGATGGAGTCAATATATTTATACCTTCTGAATTGTTATCGCTATCAATTGCCACTAATGGTCTAGAATTCAAAATGGCTTCAATTTGAGTTAAAAATGTATAAAGTTCTTCAAATGTTAGATTAATATTTCCAATTACACATTTGATATGAAATTTTACAGAACGAACAGCGGCTTCCCACAGTCCACCAAAATGCGGACTCACTGGAGGAATCATATGCCACTCAATGTTTCTTTGAGACAAAAAATAACAAATTTTTTCATTTCTTTCAATTGAACAAATAAATTTATATAAATCTGAGAGTTGCCTTTTAGCACCTACAAATGTTGTGGCATTATCACTATACACATGTTGAGGAGCTCCTCTTCGAGAGCAAAATCTGTTTAATGAAGCAATAAATGCCTCGGAGGTTAAATCACTCACCAACTCTAAATGTAGAGCTTTAGTTGCAAAACAAACAAATAGAACAATATAGCATTTAGTAGTTTTTGCTCCTCTACCTCGATATTTCAAAATATTAATAGGCCCTGCATAATCGATTCCACATGCAGAAAATGGCCTGTTAGGAGTGACTCTGTTAAGAGGAAGATCTCCCATTAACTGTTTGGAAGAAGCTGCTCTATATCTACAGCAGGTAACACATTTATGAATACAATTTTTAATTATCTTCTTGGCACGTAGAATCCAATAACTCTGTCTAATGATACCCATTAACAAATTTAACCCAGCATGAAAATGCATAACATGAAAATATTTAACAATTAACACACTTAATTTATGTTGAGTTGGCAAAATGACAGGATGTTTTGCATTGTACTGGAGGGGTGAATTTCTCAGCCTACCTCCCACCCTAAGTAAACCATCACTATCAATAAAAGGACAAAGTGAAAAAAGAGAACTTTTTTTAGAAACTGGTCTGTTTGATCTAATACAACTAATTTCATCTGCGAAATATAGCTGCTGAATATAAGAAATAATCAAATTACCTGAATGTCTTCTTTCGTTTGTCGATAAAGGAAGAAATTTACCTTTACTCAAAGGACTGGTGTTCATTTTGCCAACTTTCTGTTTGCAATTTCTCACAAACCTAATACAAAAAGCTAAAACATCAACAATTTTAGTAAAAGAAGAATATTTTTCAAAAAGTAAATCAATCAAAGAATTATTCACAGTTACTGGAAAACAAAATTTAGAGTTCTTTTTCTCTTTATTTACAGTGTCTAAATTAGTTTTTATTTGAGGTTGTTCAGGCCAATGTTCTTGACTTAAAGAAAGCCACTTTGGGCCCTCCCACCAAAGGGAACAATCAGGAAGCTCCTTAGGAGATAAACCTCTAGAAGCAATGTCAGCTGGATTTTCCTTGCCTGGAACATACCTCCAACAGTCAGATGGAACAGAGTCTAGAATTTCTGAGGTTCTATTGGCCACATAAGGTTTCCAACACCTAGGATGAGATGACAGCCATGATAGAACTACTTGCGAGTCGGTCCAAGCATAAAACTTAATAATGAAGGTATTCAAAATAGTCACTAATGCAGAATATAGTCTGGAAAGTAGTAAAGCACCATTGAGCTCCAGCCTTGGAATGGAAACTGATTTAAGGGGTGCTACCTTGCTTTTAGCAACTAAAATGGTCACCTTTGACTTCACTTCACCAGGTTGAACCACATATATGATGGCGGCATATGCTGATTCTGATGCATCGCTAAATCCATGTAAAATGAGCTCTTTACTGGAAACTTGGATCCATCGGGGAATTCTAATAGAGCAAACTTGTTCAAATTCCTCTTGGAATTTCTTCCAATTTGCTTGGAAATTTTCAGGAAGAGCAGTATCCCAGTCTAACTTCATCAACCACAATTGCTGGTAAAACATTTTTATAGAGACAGTACATGGAGCCAAAAATCCTAATGGATCAAATAATTTGGCAGATTGTGAAAGAAATTTTCTTTTAGTTATGTTATCATCAAATTGTAAATTAACTTTAAAGACAAAAACATCGTTTGATGAATCCCAGATAAGCCCTAAGGCTTTGGAACAGTCATTAGGATGAATTTCTAAGTTTGTTGACTCAAGAGAATTTGAAGATAAATGATTCACTACATCAGAAGAATTAGATCTCCACTTCCGTAAATGAAAACCTCTATTTTCTAAAGCCAGTGAAAGTTTCTCAACCATTTTAATAGCTTCTTCGCTTGAGATTGCACCGGACATACAATCATCAACATAGAAACTATCTTTAATTATTGAAGCTGTTACAGGATCATTCTTTTCAATATCCTTTCCAATTTGAAATAGGCAACGAGTAGCTAAAAATGGAGCTGATGATGTACCATATGTAGTAGTTCGTAGCCTGTATTCCTTTATAGCTGAGTATGCTGAGTCACGCCAAGCAATACGCTGTAAATCTTGATCTTCTGGAGCAATCAAAACTTGTCTATACATCTGCTGAATATCAGCGGTAAAAGCAATAGGATTTGCTCTAAATCTTATCAAAATGGTAAAAAGATTTGGTTGTGGAATTTGTCCAACAGCTAAAACAGAATTTAACGAATTAGCATTAGGAGGTTTGCATGAACCATCAAACACCACACGTAACTTTGTAGAAATAGAGTTGCTTTTTATAACAGAATGATGCGGAAGATAATATACTTTGTTGCTTGCAGGATTTGAGTTTTTGTCGATAAGTGTCATATGACCAAGGTCTTCATATTGCTTCATAAAATTTCTATACTCATTTTCAAAATTTTTATCAAATTGAAATTTTCTCTCCATAGCAAACAAACGTGACACTGCCATGGATTTAGAATCGCCTAATGACATCACATCTTTATAAATTGGCAATTTAACTTCAAATCTACCTTCTGGTGTTACCTTGTAAGTTGAACAAAAATGTTGTTCACAAAATTCTTCTTCCTCAGACAAATGATGTTTATTAACATCTATTTCTTCTGCTTGCCAAAATTTTTGTAATAATAGATCAACATTGGATTCGTTTTCAACACTAAGAAAATGAGATTGAATACTAGAAGAATATTTACATTTAGGTTCCAATTTTCCGGCTACCACCCAACCAAACATAGTGTTTTGGGCAATTGGCTCATTCTCGGTACTAACAATTCTACCATATCTTAAAATAGTAAAGAAACAGTCAGATCCCAAAATAATATCACATTCCTGTGGTTTCATGAAATCTTCATCTGCTAACGTAATATTTTTAAGATACTCTATATTTTTTGTGTCAAGTAATTCCGCAGGTAATTGAGATGTCACTTTAGGCAGGATGTATGCCTGAACCTTTAAGGACTCATTAGAAAGCTTTGAACCAACTGTAAGAGTTACTGAACCACGAGTTTGTCCAGCCAATACTCCAGCAATTCCATTTAATCGAATTCTGTCATTCTTTCTTTTTAACCCTAAAGTTCTTATGACATTTTCACTTACAAAAGAACATTCTGAACCAGAATCGAGTAGAGCTCTAAAAGAGTAAGGTTTATTTTCATTATTATATAAGAGAACTTTAGCAGTAGGTAGGAAAGAAACACATTTTGAATTATTGAAAGAAGCACTAGAATTAATTTGTAATTCGTGAGATGTTGACTCCTGTACAAATTCTTTATTTGACTGGTGGTTTTTATTCTCAGATGAATTTGGAAAAACTTTATTTTCAAACTTAGCAGTGCAAGCATTATTACTTTTATTCTCTTCATGTAAGAGTGTATTATGTTTACTTTCACATTTAAAGCATTTCAAATGAGAATTTGGACATTCCTTAACTTTATGAGAGTTTAAACATAAAAAACAACAGTTATTACGCTTAATAAAGTTCTTTCGAGCAACAACATCCATGGATTTAAATTTAATACATTTATAGAGCGGATGTATTCCTTGACACTTTAAGCACACCTTTGATTGCTTATCATTAGAACTGTACTTGGAACCAACAAAATTTGAACTTTTGGAATGTTTCATATCACTTTCATTGTTAGAGATGAGCTCTAAAGAAGAACATCTTACACTTAAGAAATCAAAAAATTCTTTCAAAGTAGGAAATTCATTTTCTGTACTTTCAATGGACCAAAGTCTTCGGCTTTCCGGATCAAGTTTTTGAAATAACAAATATATTAACCATGGATCTCTATTTGTAGCTTCATCACCAACAGCTCTCAAACCCCTAATAACTTCATCACTAGTATTCAGCAAATTTCTTATATTTATGCTATTAGGATGCAGAACTGATTTTTGTTCTAAAAATAATTTAATCAAAGAATTAACAATTTGTTTCTTTTTATCATATCGATTTAATAACTTTTCCCAAGCTTCTTGATAAGATTCATTAGAAAGGGGAATATGCTTAATTAATGTAGCTGGTTCTTCAGAAAGTAACCCTTTAAGATACTGGAATTTCTGAATGTTACTTAAACCTACTTGTGAATGGACAGTGGAAACAAACATATCCTTAAAATTTGTCCATTCTGAAAACTTTCCAGAAAATACTGGAATATTCAATTTTGGTAGTCTAATATTACATTGATTAGGAATAGTAACAGAAGAACCTTGCACAGAATTGTGTGTTGCAACATTAACAACTTCTGAAGGATTCAAAGAATCTAGTTTGTTTTGATATTTAGTTTTTAACTGAAAATACCTGTCTTCAAATTCTGCTAATTCAGAATCATCATCATTTAAACAAGAATCTAATCTTAAGAACTCTTTAAGTAAATCATCTAATCTTTGTAATCTAATCAAAATTTCATTTTTAGTGTTCACATTATCAAAACTATTCTCTAATCTAGTTACAGAGCCTTTCACCCTACCTCTCTCAATTTTAATTTGAGCAGATTTTTTTTCATAATCATCCATTTTATACAATAACTTATAAGCAGAATAATTTCCAAAATAAAATTAATCAGATAACTTGAAAACAAAACTAATCAAAATTACTTCAAAATCAAAAGTAATCAGAATTGCTTCAAAACAAAACTAATCAAATTAAGCTCAAAAACAGAACTACTATAAAATGTTCATAATTATTCTTTCATACAAACAATAGAATTTTCTGTTCTCAAATGTGCATAAAATTAAAAATCTTCAATGTAAAATAATAATTCACCATAATAATTAAATATTCAAATATTTCAAGCAAATAAATCATAATGTTCTTGAGAACAACAAGTAAATAAATCATAATAATCTTGAGAACAATTTTCTTTTTCAAGAACTATCAAAACATAATATTGTAGAATACTATTTTTTCTTATTTTATCAATTCAATAAAGAAGATACTAAATTGTTCTCATATTCTAAAATAATATCTTGCTAAATGCAACTTCAGTAGAAAAATTAAGCTTTAGCATCAAAGAACAATTTCAAAACAAAGCAAGTACTCACATATCACGCCTAAGTGCCTCCAATTTTCTTTATGTAGAGAATTTGAAGAAAGAAATCCTTGAAATTTTCTTATTTTTATTTTCACCACACAAAAACAAATCTTGACATTCACGAAAACTTAACACACAATGAAACATACAGTTCTGGTTTCAGAATCAAATTTCTCTAGTTAAAATTAACACTCTAATTAGTATGCTTTCATCACATGAAAGCCTTAAATTACATTATAAAAATATATCCCCTGCCTAACTGGGTGCAGATAATTAAATAGAATAAAGAAAGACAATAATGCAGCAGGAGCAACATTCTCCATGCCACACTCTCAGGAAAACCAAACATCAAATCACTGATGATGTCATAATTAAGATTTCACAACAGCACAGAATGCATAGTGCTGCCATCTGCCAAACAACAGAATAACTAAACCTTAAATTTGATTTCTAATCAGTTTAGCACTGAACACATGACATAACAATCAGCCCCCTTTTTAGCATCCCCAAGGCTTTACAAAAAAAAAAAAAGAAAAAACATTCAGAAAGATATACTTTAAAAAATTTAAACATGAAAAATACACATTTCATCCAAAAAAAAAAAAAGTGTCTAATCATAACTAGGTCGGGGAAACAAATTCACCGGCCAAGCACTAATCAAAGTGACCAAAAATTGTATAAGACCTTTTTTTTTCTCTACTTTCCAACTTGGGCCTCAAAATGAATCTAACTCTCAAAAAATATTTAAATTTCTCTATAAAACAAGACAGTCTCATCAATGTCATGTCAAATGACATGGCAATGAAAAGAGTGATCAAAAATGTAATTCAAAACTTAAACCTCAAAAACTTGTCTACAAAATTTCATTAATTGTTCCTTGACCCGTGGCTTTGTAAATGGATCAGCTAAATTTAATTTACTTGACATATACTTTAATTTAAATATTTTTATCATAGACTAAATTTCTCAAAAACAAATATTTAATATGGATGTGCTTAGTTTTTTGATTCTCTACAGGTGAATTAGAAAAAGCAATAGCTGCCTGATTATCACAAAACAATGAACATTCTTTTAGATTTAAATTTAAACTTTCATTTTCTAGAACATTTTTAATCCATATTAATTCCTTTGCAGCTTCAGTGAGAGTAACATATTCAGCTTCCATAGTAGAAAGGCTAATGCATTTCTGCTTAAAAGTTTTCCAAGAAATTGGCGACTTATCTAAAAACAAAATGAAACCTCCTATGGAAACACGATCATCTCTGTTTTCTGCAAAGTCAGAGTCAGAATAACAAGAAATTGTCAAATCATTAATTCTGGATAGTTCTAATCAGGGGTGCAGAAAATGTTTCTATCCCAACATTTCCCCCAATCCACATGAAAATTTCCCCAAAATTTTACGGTATGTTATAGGTAAATGCTGAATTATTGTAGGTATAGAAAATTTATTTTTCCAATATTTCTTAACTTATGCACAAGTATATATTGCAGGGGTGATTCTGAGTGGAAAAAAAAAATTCTGAAATTCACAGCAAATTTTCTGAAAGGTTACAGCACAGTGGGGGAAGGGAGGGGGGGATTCCACTCCCAGCACTATTTTTTTTCATGGTCCTTTGACGAAATTCGCGTTTTTCGCGATATTTTGACGAAATTCACGTTTTTTGCAATCTTTTGACGAGTTTTGCATTTATTTCACATTCCTTTTGACGAAATTCACGCTTATTTCGTCCTCTTTTGATGAAATTCACGGTTGTTTTGCGATCGTTTGACAAAATTTGCGATTGTTTCGTGATCTTTTGACGAAATTGCGGTTGTTTCGCGATCTTTTGTCAAATTTTGCGATTTTTTTCTCGATCTTTTGATGAAATCTACATTTATTTCACCTTCCTTTTGAAGAGTTTTGCGGTTATTTCGCCTTCCTTTTGACGAAACTCGCGATCTTTCGATGAAATTTGCGAGTTCTTTTAGCGTTCCTTTGACGAAATTCGCTGTTATTTCGCAATGTTTTGACGAAAATCGTGGTTATTTCGCAATGTTTTGACGAAAATTGTGGTTATTTCATTCCTTTAGACAAAATTCGCCGGTGTTTCACGATCTTTTGACAAAATTCGCGGTTGTTTTGCAATCGTTTGACGAAATTGCGGTTGTTTCGCGATCTTTTGACGAAAATCTGCAGTTGTTTCGCGATCTTTTGACGAAAATTTGCGGTTCTTTCACGATCTTTTGACGAAACTTATGGATTTTCACGATCTTTTGACGAAATTTGCGGTTATTTTGCAATCTTGTGACAAAATTCGTGTTTTTTCCGTAATTCTTGGACAAAACTCGCGGTATTTTTATGTCAGAATTTTTAGATTGATGAACGATTTTTTTTTATTTTTGGAACCGAATGCCTTAATTTTCCGGAAAATTCGGAACAGAATCACCCCCGATATATGGCACATATTATTCTAAGATCGATTTTGTGAAGGTCATCATACGGATCTTTTTATTTGTAGTGAAATTTTTCTATCTAAGGGAATTATGGAATTTGCTGTTAAAATCGAAAGCAATTGTATATGTCTCTGCACATTTCCCCAGGTGGTTAAAATTTCCCCCCGATCCTAGATCACCGGATCGGACATATTCTGCGCCCCTGGTTCTAATTTAAAATGCTTAGTATATTGCAAATAACCTAATAATCTGAGTAAACTTTGCCCGTGCTTCATACCTGGATTGGATTGGAACTCTGATAAAAGATTTACAACATACATTACATCTGGCCGAGTACGACCAGCAATAAAACTTAAGCAACCTATTAAATTTCTATAAGGGTAGTCAAACATCTCATTTACTTCACTTTGATTACTTGGAGAGTCCATTTTTAACAAAATCAGCCCCTTGGGCATTGGCACATTACTCATAGGAAATTTATATTTTGAATACAGGCTACAGACTTTATCAATGTAACTACTTTGATGAATGTACAGCTTGTCATTAACTTCCTCAAACTCAATAGCCAAGATCTTTTTTGTTTTTCTCAAAACTTTCAGGTTGAAAAACTTTTGTAGCAAACTTACACCAAGTTCCAAATCACTTTTAGTTTTACCAAATATGACTATATCATCTACATATAATAGAAGAACAAGTTTATTTTTATAAGTATAAACACAATTGCACCAGTTAAGTTTAATAAAATTCAATTTTAAAAGTACATCATCTATTTTGAAAAACCATTGTCTGCCACTCTGGTGGAGACCATATAAAGATTTATTTAATTTACAAACTTTACCTTCTTCAGTTATGAAACCCTCCGGCTGCTGCATATAGATTACCTTGTCTAAATCTGCATATAAATAGGCATTATTTACATCCACTTGTACATTTAACCACTTGAAAAAACACACAAAAATAGTAAAGAACAATCTTATAATTGAAAAACTTATAACCAGACTAAAAACCTCATCATAGCTTAAACCTTTAATTTGACTAAATCCCTGTGCCACAAGGCACGCTTTAAATCTTACAATTTCATTTTTTTCATTTTTCTTAACTGTGTAAACCCATCTGTTACCCAAAATTTGTGCATCTTCAGACGGCTCAACTAGATCCCAAACTTTGCGGTCATACATGACCTGTATTTTTTGGTTCATGGCCTCTACCCATTCAGATGCTTCGGGTGTTTTGGTAGCTTCCTTGTAACTTTTAGGGATTTTTACTTCAATTAAATTAACTTCTGTATTTGAAAAATCTGAAACTTTACCTGACTGACTATTTTTACTGCTGAAATAAAAAAAAATCATAATCATATTTTATGTTATTCTCTGCACAGTATTTAATGGTATCATTTAAAGATCTTAATTTAACTCTAGTCCCCTGTATGCCATAGTAGATATCTGTCCTGGGTTCATTTTTCCTATGTACAGCAGTTCGTATCCAATTAATGGATTTACAAGGAATTACGTCTGAACCATCATTTAATTCATGAGTTAAACATTTAATTTTTACAAGACTGACGCTACTTTCTTCCATTTCGGATGTGTTATCACTAGGGCTGGATTAATTATCAATATATCGGTCAAATATTGATATTTTTTAACTATCGCAATAACAATATGTAAGCTCCGACTCTAACGATATATCCCAATAGCGATATCTAGTCTCTGGCTCTACCTATATATCCCAATAACATTTTTTTCCGCACCACGACTTCGAACCGTAAGAAGAAAAAGCGCCGAATATTGCGTAACCAATAACTTCTTCAATCCTTTCTCTCATCCGATAGATGCAATTATTCGCAGTCCCGCTTTATTCTAAATTCCCTCCCGTGATAATCTGTCTTTCGTTGATATCCCAGACCCAGACTAATTCATATTCTAATATATCAACATACATATGTCCGTTCGTTACTGAATAATGGTTTAATCGTCGTTGTTTTAATTTCGCTGCTACTATTGGTTTAGACATATTAGAACATATCAAGTCTTTGATACGTCCTGGCCAATGACTTCTTCAATCCTTTCTCTCATCCGATAGATGCATTTATTCGCAGTCCCGCTTTATTCTAAACTCCCCTCCTGTGATAATCTGTCTTTCGTTGATATCCCAGACCCAGAATAATTCCTATTCTAATATATCAACATACATATGTCCGTTCGTTACTGAATAATGTTTTAATCGTCGTTGATTTAATTTCGCTGCTACTATTGGTCTAGACATATTAGAACATATCAAGTTTGATACGCCCTGGCCAATGACATGAGCTAGAACATCTGTTCATTGTTGAGTCAATAATTGCTGTTGTCTATAGGCTTCATTCAATGCTCGTTCGTATGGTCTTCTCCAGCGAGTTATCGGCAGTGATTTTATATTTTATAGTAAGATGAACGTACGGTGTCGGGTAAATTGCCCGAATTATAATCAAGTGATTTCAAAAAAAGAGGGTAAGAGTAACGTGTGGCAATATTTTGGATGCCCAGGTAATGAAAATGGTGAAGTAATAAATGAAAAAATTGCAGTATGGAGTATATGCGTTCGACCGGTATCTGCAAAAGCTACTTCTAATTTATGGAGTCATCCTAGATATAATTATCCTCTACAATATGATGGACTAAATTCAAGGTAAGAATTGATTTGCTTTATTTTACTGATTTACTTTATTTATACGATTTACTTTACTGATTGATTTTATTGATAATATTCACGCGGGCGTGGAAATTAGTTAGACGAATTTCAGTTGTAATTTTTTCAATGAAAATATATTTCTGATTTTTTTTAAATTATATAATTTATCTAATTTTAAATAAGACAAAAAAAAATCCTGTTTTAAAAAATGACATAAATGAGCAAAAAGACAAAAAAGAACAATAAAAAAAAATATTACTACATCCGGGCCTTATTTTTAAAGTCTGTATATGTAATATTATTAAATGCCATTATACTGGATGTCTGCAAACCGGGCTGGAACGCTTGGATTAATTTCGTGTCATTAGACTGAAGCCGTGTTTGCTTTTTGCTCTGGACATGCAGGCTGGGTCGGCCTTTTTTCTGCTCACTCAGGGTATAGTGCGGCACGGGTCGCGTCTTACCAAAGCCAAACCCGAAAACTCTGCTTAAAGTCAACCCGACCGACACCCGGCATACTTCATCACAAACTCGAAGTGGAAGATAATAAATTCATATTTTAATACAATATAAAAAAGAATTATTCTGTAATATCAAATTTATCTTTTTAGTACAAAATTGAATAGGGGAAGACGGGGTACAATGAAACAAAATTTACTAATTTTTTTTTCCTATCCCCAATTTTGCATGCACAAAAATATAATTAATGCATATTTTTAATCTTGTATTTTCCCCATCTAAATAAATTTTTATTAGGTTCTAAACAATATCTTTATGCTTGAAAAATAACAAAAAATAAATGTCTTACAGTGTTTCATTGTACCCCGTATGCCGGGGTACAATGAAACACATACTGGGGTACAATGAAACACTCCAAATGATAGAAGCAATTTTCACCCAGTATAGTTTATTTTATGAAAAATGAGATAAATACAAAAACAAAACTTGATTAATAAGGAACTTGATAAAAATATTATAGTCTAAGATGAAAAATAAGAAAATTCTATTAGTTTAAGAAATACCTTTCATTTTACATTAAATTGGCGCAAGTCAGTTTCAAAAATTAGCATTTCTGTTTATATTTCAGTTGATCCTGAAGGAATATGGGGTGGTAGTTTCAACAGAATGAGTTTTTTTTTAAATGTAAGTTTCTAAAAAAAAAAAAAAAAAACTACGTTGGAGTCTTTATATCAAGTATTTCACATTTGACTTCATTTAAATGTATGATTTCCCCAACAGTATATATTTCCTTATGTTTTCATTTATGCGGATACTGCTTGTGCCATACATGTTGTGTGTGAATATCTCATTCTTAGTACCTCGATGACCAGCTGGGCCTGGAAAAAAATCTGGATCATCATCAGAGTCTGTAGCAGGCAGAGTTTGTTTACAAAACAATCCCTTCTCAGCTTTTTTTCTCTTTCTATTTTTTAATTGCTTAACAAGAGCATTTTTTTACTGACCTGGTTAGAATAAAACTTTTTTTTTTCTGTTTTCCTACTCTTACTTCTAATATATTCTATTTACTACTTTTATTACGATAATAAAACATGTTTCATTGTACCCCGTCTGCAAGTGTTTCATTGTACCCCGCACTGAGGTTACTAAATAAAAATTTATTTTCAAACTTCTAATATTTATTTATTTTTAGTTTGGTTTTGGAAGTATGAAGACAACAACCCAAAGATAACAATGTATAGAAAAAATAATTATTACATATAACAACAAGGAAAAAGAAACTAAATTACTTTTAGTACAGAAAGTTACTTTCAATGGCGTAAAAGCAATAATCTTCTATTGCTACTGTTGTAGAAGTGTGAATGTATCCAAATCACATCAGTAATTGGAACATATAGTTGTATAACATATATATAAACTGCAACTCTCTATGACAAATTTGACTGATTTTACAAGTAATGTTTCATTGTACCCCGTGTTTCATTGTACCCCGTCTTCCCCTACATATACCAATTAATGTTCAAATATATAGTTTTTTCATAAAATATATTCCTGATTTTCTTTTAAAATGGTTGGTCAACATGAACCGCGTGTCGGGTCGGGTTCGGGTAAAATCGGGTAACCTGAGACGATGCAAGAATCTAATTTGAAGACTCGGTCGGGTTTGAACTTTTTTCCAGTATAGTACGTCGAATTGATAGTTTCCCTTACTTTACTTTTTCTCTCTCTCTCTCTCTCTCTCTCTTTTTGGGTAAAAATAATAGTTATATAATACATTTTTAATAGAAATTTTGAAGTTTTATTTTTGCTTCAAAAACTACACAGTAATAATTTAAAAAATCTATTTTCTTTTTTCATTGTTCAAAAGTTTTGATTTTCTTTAACCACATTTTCCTTTCATTTTAATTTACATTAAAAATTTTATAGGTTTATGTGCTTATAATTGCTTAAGTGATCAGATCAAGATCACTAAAATTGATATACCATGTTTTATGGCCGGCACAGACGCACAAATAATCTGAAAAATCCTGTACTTGAATTTTTATACATAAATATACAGTACTACAAAATTCGAAATCCAGCACCCACTGGACCTTGGCGATTCCGAATTTCGTTTCATTTTAATTAATATATATATATATATATATATATCTACCGCCGCCCCCCTCCCCATCTCCTCTCCCAAAATACAAAAAACAGTGTGTGATTTACGTCAAGAACGCGTTTTCAATACTAAAAAAAACCATAATATTAAAGCAGATGTTTTAATAGCGAATTTTTTTAACGTAAGAAAAAACAATCTATCCACATTGAACACTCTCTTTCCCCGCAAATTATTTACATCAGAAACACGTTTACAATACTGAAAAAAGATAGTACATAAAAATAATAAAACTAAAGTAGATATTTGAGTTAAAAAGAAAAAATAAACAAATAAAAGCTCTATCCATGGTTTCTTTCTGCTTTGCAAAACATAATGATCTGATTGTGTAAACATATGACTTCGGATTTCTCGGAGCGAGATGAATAAACGAAAATAACCGCAGGTGCTTTCCTGCTTTTCATTCGAAGTTTCGGAAGGCGTTGTAACTTTCTAATAAATAATTAAATTTTAATAAAAATTTGTTACACAGCCTAATTTACTATTATTTCAACTAGCTGAAAATTTGAAAGAAGTCGGTCAATTTACGTAGGAGATATGGATTTATTGATTATTATTATTATTTTTTAACAGTAAGGAAAAGAAGATTTTGATTTTCATTCTTTTTCTTTTTTTGTTTGCTTGCAACTCAATAGTTTTTTTCTCTGCACTTAAGCACCGCAAACTTGATGACACTTTCACGGAGCCCTTTTTATACTATTTAAAAGAATAGAATTTGAATAGTGTGTTCTCGCGCTAAAATGAGGGGGCGGGGGAGGTGGAGTTTTCTGTCATCACGATTTTTTAAAAACCCATCCGGACAAGGCGTGGGTATCTATAAGATGTATATTCATTCGTAAATAATTATATGATTATTAATGTTTTAAATTTTTTTGTTTATTAATCTTTTAAAATAAATGTTATGAGTATTTTCATAAATTTAAAATGCAATGATCTCTTTGAACTAACCAAGACTCTCTGATTTCGAACTTTTTGAAATCTAATGCAAAATATCGATTGTTTTGTTTATGTATTTGTTTTTGTTAGCCAACAACTTTATTTTATTTCTATTTTTTCATTTGCAACATTTCTTTTTATTCTTCTTCTTCTTCTTTTTTTTTTTTTTTTTTTTTTTCTTTTAAATTCAGTGGCACTTTCCAAATAAAAAACAGATTTAAATATCAAACTGAGTATTTTGCGTAATCAAGTAGAATTTTATGGTAAGTTTTTCTTTTTTGTTAGTTTCTTTCTGGAAATATATGTTGTTATGGATCTAGATGTTATTTACAAAATATTTATAAAAAAAGTGAACTTTACTTAGCATAGGTCTATTTCCAAATGGGATTTGAATATGTATATTTTAAAAATTTTAATGTTTTATTCATCCATAGATAAACAAATACGAAGGTATAAAGACAGAGAAAATTTCTAAATATTTTAACTATTAAGAATGTATTGATACTCTTAGAAAAAGATTAAAAAATAAAATTTCTGCTGCATCCGTCATTCACTGAAGACTATTACGAGTACATGCAATTATGACATTAAATCTGTTTCAGTTTTTGCTTTTCATTTATTTTAATTATTTTAAAATCATCAACGTCTTAAAATTGAGAACATTTTAGTTTATCTAGTAAAGTTTTTTTAAATAATATTCTCCGTTTACGCGATAAAATTAAATAGTTAAAAAGTTATTCTTAAATAATACATAAAACAGGAATAATCGAGAACAAGCTAAAGAAAATCACTATGTAATCAATGATATGAGTGCAAATAGATACCGAATATTGGTTCCTTTTCTAAAGTATTTATTTGTAGCATATATATATATATATATATATTTAAAGAATATTGCGTGAGCAAATAGGTATAAAACATTAATTCTTTGCTTTCTACAGCTATTTGCAATAAAATTATTCCTACTATACCATTTGTCTTTAGAAATAAGAAATTTTTCTATTCCCTCACACTTTAAAGTATAGTTATCGCGATATATCACCGATATTGATATTAACTCGTTGATATATTGCGATATTAAATTTTTGATATCGTCCAGCCCTAGTTATCACTTCTACTTTCTGACTTAATTAAGTCATCTATCATAGGGAAGATATCACCATCCTCTGGGAAGTCTAAGCAAGAAAAAGAACGAAAATTTTGTTTTGAGTTATTTATGATGTCAACCCCCCTTTTACTCTCGTCAAATCTAACATTTATTGTTTCTATAATTCTCTGCTCACTTATAACCCAAATACGGTACCCTTTAGTCATTTGTGAATAACCACACATAATTCCAAGCTTAGCTCTCATATCGAGCTTCTTTCTTTTTTGTTTAGGTATACCTACATAAGCTAAGCAGCCAAATTTTTTCAGATGAGAGACGGATGGCTTTCTTCCAGAATATAACTCAAAAGGAGTTTTCTTAAAATTTTTATGGCAAATTCTGTTCCATACATATGTGAAACATAAAAGAGCTTCTGCCCAAAATTTCTGAGATAACCCACTTAAATTCAAAAGGGTTTTGACTCCGTCAAGAGCAGTTAAATTGTAGCGTTCCGCACAGCCGTTCATCTCTACACAGAATACAGACTTGTTCTTTCATGGGAAATACCCTGACTATCTAGAAATTTTTCAAATTCATCGTTACAAAATTCCAGCCCCCCATCTGTTCTAACCGAGACTACTTTTCTATCCAAAAACCTTTTGACTCTCTTTTGATACCTAAGAAAAGTTTCAAAAACATCAGATTTATTTTTAAGGGCATAAACAGTAACTTTTCTAGAAAAATCCTCAATTATAGATAAAAAATATCTACTTCTCCCATGAGACAAAACAGGCAAAGGACCGCATAAATCCATATGCAGCAGCTGGAGAGGAGATTTGGACCTTATGTAACCTATTGGTTTAAATGACACTCTTTTTGATTTAGCTAATTTACAGGAAATACAATCTTCAGTCAATTTAGATAGCATTGGTAAACCATTAAGTCTTTTGTTTACTTGTATTGACAACATATTCATTGTTAATATGGCAGAACCTTTCATGCCATAACTCATTAATATTTACTTTTTCTACTTGGTTTGCTGAAAAATTGACTTAATTGTTATTTCCTTCACATTGGGTTACATATTTTGCAAAAAGTATAGGTCATTTTTCCTTAAAGCATAAAAAAGCTGATTTCCATTTTTATCATAAACAAAAACTTTACCATTTTTACCCACAAAATTAATTCCCAGTTTTTCAAGCTTAACCCCAGATAGTACATTTCTTCTTAAGTTAGGATTATATAAAACATCTTTCAAAATAATGCAATTAAATTTACCATTTCTACACTTTATCAAAAATTGAATTGTCTTCTTTCCCTCAACTGGACATTCTTTCTCCCCAACTGCGAGAGACATGTGCAAATCAGATACTGGCTCAAAAGTGAAACAAATTTCGATTGCTACGAAAATGTGCTGTAGCGGCTGTATCAAAAACGCATTGGGTATTTCCATAGCCCAGATCTGATGAATTTGCCAGTTCAGGAGAAAGTTCTATTAAACTACATTCCAATTCAGAGAAGGTACAATTAAAAACATGTTTACATTCTACATTACTAGTTTCCAAAGGTCCTGAAAATTTATCTTTAAAATTACTTTTACTTTTAACATTAGGTTTCAAATTTCTAGAGCCAAACTTATTTATAATTACTTCTACAATTAATATCAGAATTACTTTTATCATTAGACATTTCATTATTAGATTTACTTAATTAAGTTTACAATTTGATATTAAGTGACCACACATTTTACAGTAAAAACAAGGACCAATTTTATTTTTACTAAGACCTTTGGATTTAAATTTACCTGGAACATGCCACATTTGCAAAATCTTTCTGGGACAACTTCAGACGATTCTCCTCTAATAACAGCTCGGATTCAATTCTGTCAGGAACAAACTCGATGTCGTTCCATCTATAAATGCCTTGAACTGTGGCTTGAAACTCATCAGGTAGACTCCGAATCATCTGATATCCCAGATAGAGTGGCTGTAATTGGTGTCCAACCTCACGTAGTCACTCCGCTGCTTGCTTGACTCTACACAAGAAAAGTCCAAGGATTTCTTCCGGAACATATCTGGTATTAAAGAAAACGTTAAGAAGCTGGATGACTCTTGCTCTGGTTGTAGGCTCAAAATGGTCGTGTAAAATTTTCCAGGCCTTTGCTCCATCAGTAGTACTTGATATTAGGGGCTTGAATTCAGAACTCAGGGACTGGTAGATAATGGTATATGCACGGCTCTTCCTCAACTTCAAATCTTGTTTTTCTCTCCATGTTAGCACATCAGTCACTTCAGAAACTGTGTCTTTGCTGCCAGAACTTTTAACAGGTGAACTCTCTTTTACTCCATCAGGTTCTTCTTGGGTTATGATTTCCTGAGACTCAGTCACTCCAGAAGCTGTATCCTTACTGTCAGAATTTTTCACAAGTGAACTCTCTTTTACTTCCTCAGGCTTTATGAACTCATATGCTCCGTAGTGAAGTAATAGAACCTTTACTTCATGTTTTCATGATTCCCAGTTAGTGCCATTCAGCAGGGTGATGTTTTGATTTAACTCCATCAGCCCCCATCCATTAAAAATGGCAACTCTTCAAATTCACAGGAAACCAACAGAAGAAAAGTTCGTTAAAATTCACTTTGGAAAACTAGTAAAAAGTTCCATTTCAAAAAACGATAGAGTCCACGAAAAACAGGAGCCACCTTTTCTTCACTTCCGCATTTCCAAAAAAAGAAAAAACTTAAATATTCGGGTTACGAGCCGCTGGGCCCATAACCCTCCTGTTGTATTCTCTTATTAATATAAATAAGACTTAGCAGACAGTGCACAGTGAAATCTGGATTATATGGAAATGCATGTAAGTGGAAGACTTCAGTAAAGTAACACAGTCGAAGTAAACGTAACTATTTAATGATGAACAAACATATTTACACATATGAAAAATGTTCTCAGCCTAGCTTCGCTGAACTAAACTTAAAATAACTTAAGATGAATAACATTTGTTCATAATAAGAAAAACCGCCAGCAGACTTCGAACTTACATAGCTAAAGCTACGACGCCGTAATTACATGGCGAAAAAGCAAACAAATGTTGCTCACAAGCAAGCAAACAAAAAGCAAGGCAAGAGAAAGATGCAACGTTACATCCCACTAAATGTACCAGCTTGTTATGGAAATCTGCATAAAGCTGTTGCCATTACATGAAATGAAATACATACCCAGAACGCCACCGACTCACAAACGATGACGTCAAACATTGACCAATTAGAATGCAGGAAACATTGCACAAGCTGAGAACAGCGAGTAACGGTGATTCAAAATCGCAGCAGTTACAGTGTGACTGAATCGCGTATTTACTGACAGAAAGCATGTGAAGCAATGGCGTTCGGTCGTATTTTAACACAGACTTGGGGATGGTAAAAATAAAAGGTATGTCATGTTAAACAGATTTTAATAAAGTTAATTTTATATTTTAACAAACATGATATAACAGAATTATAATTTAAAAACTAGTGGTGATCTCCTTGTAAACGGGTTTCCAGTCATTTCCCTTTGATTGGGGAATTTTAAGGCCGAATCAGCTGCTGTTAAGAGATCCAATGGCTGTTTCCATCTTTGATTAAATAAGATCAGTTAAATATTTGAAAATAAGCTAATATAAAATGAATTAAGTAAAAAGAAACTTCGTCTCCTGGTATTTTTTAACAATGCTATGAGAAAATTGTTTTAAATAAGACATTTTTTATGTATTGTTTTAAATCCGACGTAATTTTCACCAAAGTTTTCTTTCTCTTTTTAATATTTACAAAAAAATACTTTTCTTGTTAGAAAGGAAATATTATTTGCACTGTCTGAGAACTCACAACAATAATTAAAACGATCATCTAAAACATGAAATAAATATCTCGTGTAAATATATTTTTTAATTTAATCTGTTTTGCAATATAATTTGGGCATTTTAAATATGGCATAATTTCTCCTATTTACTGCTTTTAGTGTATATTAAATTTATTATTTTAAAGTTTTCTTTCTCTTTTTAATATTCACGTGAAAATGCTTTTGTTGCTAGAAAGGAAACGTTTTTATTTGCACTGCATTAGAATTGGCAACAATAGTGATGGATATATATATATCCTTATCCCTGATCTTGTCACTATACATATTTTTTCATATAATATCTACTTTATTAATATTCCCCTAATAAATCTCCAATAACTCATTTATCTTTTTACAGCAATCTATTTTAATTCTTCTTTAAATAAAATCTTTTAATAAAGTTCTTTTAGTTGCAGCTTAAACAGAGCCCGATTAAGGTTGTAGGGGGCCCAAGACACAGCACCTTTTTGGGGCCCCCTGACACCAAAATAGTAACAAGATTTTTTTTTTTTCCTCTAGGAGTATTCGAGGGCTTTATCATTAGATTTATCATACTGTTGCCAAGTTAACCAAATTCGTTTTTCTTTTTTGAGCAAATAATTGCAGGAAACTGCAATTTTTAGAATTATTTTTTTTTTAATCATTTTATTAAATTTGGGCCCCCCTCAGCAGTGGGCCCAAGGCCATGGCCTAGTTGGCCTGTGCAGTAATCAGGCCCTGAGCTTAAATGTATTCCAACCATCCATACTTTGTTTACTTTAGAAACATTCTCTTTTATCAGGAAATGTCACTTCATATTGAATGATCTTTCCTTCTCCACTTTTTCCTTGGTAGTTCTTGTCACTGCTACAACATGGCAGCAGCGATCTTTCAGTCGTGATTTGCATTTGCAATCCGACATCGCCATTCCGTACTTTCTGGAAGCAGAGGGCGTTGTCAAGTGATTTGTAGTAGACCATTTTCTGTATGTCTGAGATCCATATATACTTTGGTATCTCGACATTCCTTGCCACTTGTTAATTTAGTTTGTCAGAGCATGCAATCAAGTGTAATCTTTCCTGAAGCTGTTATTTCACAAAGCATTGCAGAAGCGGAGGTTCATAGTTTTAGGATGTTGATGTAATCCTCTCCTGATGAGTTATCTCCTTTAAGTTTGGGAAATGTTTTAACTAAAGAATATCGTCATTATGGAAGACGAATTCTCAACTCATTGTTTTTCTGGTAAAGGAATGACACATGTGTTCCGTTTTTCCCAAACATTTGAGAAACAATATCAGTCAGAGAGCAAGTAAACTTCATCTTAAATCAATATCATAACATTGTTCGTGAGTTGTGTTGAATTCAGCTTACAATTATTCTGAAGATCTTTTAGTATGAATTAGGGTGTAAAAAAATCATGATATTTTCTTTTAAATAAAAAAAATCTAATTTTTTAATTTAAATCAGTTTTTTAGGTAGCTTTCTTTACAAAAAAGCTACCTATTGCAGCCGTTTTTCAAAAAATTTTGGTATATTTTCATCGATCATGACCCCCAGACCCCGAAACCACCCTCCGTTCAAAATTGATATATATATATCTGACCTATGTCACACTGTAACTCCCGTAATTATGAACCGATTTCGATGTAATTCGGTGTGTACATAGTACATACCAATGTCTCGACCGAGTTCATTGGCCAGCTTCATCCGCCGTTTTGTTTCAAAATGGCGGCCATTTAAAATTTTAAAAAAAATTTAAAACTTGAAATGTGGTACCAAAAAATTAAAAATGGAAAAATATTTTTTTCTTATGTATTTGACCTTTATACAAAGATTCCGGAGCAGTTTTTGTTTCGTCTGTATCTTAAAAAATGGCTGAGTTATAGCATTTTGAATTTCTAGCGTGGCTGACATTTTGAAACGTCCTGAATTTTGTCACGCGATAAAAGGCGTATTTATGAACCGATTTGGATGTAATTCGGTGTGTACATAGTACATACCAATCTCTCGACCGAGTTCGTTGGCCAGCTTCATCCGCCATTTTGTTTCAAAATGGCGGACATTTAAAATTTTTCTAAAAATTTAAAATTTGAAATGTGGTACCAAAAAATTGAAAATGGAAAAATATTTTTTTCTTATGTATTTGACCTTTATACAAAGATTTCGGAGCAGTTTTTGTTTCGTCTATATCTTAAAAAATGCCTGAGTTATAGCCTTTTGAATTTCTAGCGTGGCTGACATTTTGAAACGCCCTGAATTTTGTCACGCGATAAAAGGCGTATTTATGAACCGATTTGGATGTAACTTCGTTTATACATAGTACATACCAATGTCTCGACCGGGTCCGTTGGCCAGCTTCACCCGCCATCTTGTTTAAAAATGGCGGCCATTTAAATTTTTAAGAAAAATTTAAATTTGAAATGTGGTACCAAAAATTGAAAATTGAAAAAATATTTTCTTTTTATGTGTTTGACCTTGATAAAAAGATTCGGGAGCAGTTTTTGTTTCGTCTATATCTTAAGAAATGGCTGAGTTATAGCATTTTGAATTTCTAGCGTGGCTGACATTTTGAAACGTCCTGATTTTTCTCACGTAATAACAGGCGTATTTATGAACCGACTTGGATGTACCTTGGTGTGTACATAGTACATACAAATATCTCGACCGAGTTCGTTGGCCAGCTTCATCCGCCATCTTGTTTCAAAATGGCGGCCATTTAAAAAAATTAAAAAATAGAAAAATTTAAACGAGATACCAAAAAATTGGAAAATGAAAAAGATTTTTTTTGTATGTGTTTGACCTTAATACAAAGATTCCGGAACAGTTTTTCTTTCGTCTATATCTAAAAAAAAATGGCTGAGTAATAGCATTTTGAATTTCTCTTGTGGCTGACATTTTAAAACGACCTGATTTTTGTCACGTGATAACAGGCGTATTTATGAACCTATTTGGATGTAACTTGGTCTGTACATAGTACATACCAATGTCTCGACCAAGTTCGTTGGCCAGCTTCATTCGCCATGTTGTTTCAAAAGGGTTGCCATTTAAAAGAAATTAAATTTAAAATTCAAAATGAGGTATTAAAAAATTGGAAAATGAAAAAGATTTTTTTATGTGTTTGGCCTTGATACAAAGATTCCGGAGCAGTTTTTGTTTCTGAAAATTTGTTCTTTTGTTGATATCTTAAAAAATGGTTGATTTATAGCACTGTGAATTTCTAGCATGGATAACATTTTGAAACGATCTTGTATTTGTCACGCGATAACACACGTATTCGCCTATTTCGATGTAAGAAGGCATGTGGATAGTATACATCAATACCTCGACCAAGTTCGCTGGCCAGATTCATCAGCCATCTTGTTTCAAAATGGCGGCCATTAAATTAAAAAATATATATATATTTAAAGTGAGGTGCAAAAAAAATTAGAAATTGAAAAAGGTTTCTTTCTTAAGTATTTGATCTTGATATAAGGATTCAGGAGCATTTTTTGTTTGTCTTTACCTTAAAAAATGGCTCAGATATAGCAGTTTCAATTTCTATTGTGGGTGACATTTTGAAAAATCTGATTTTTTGCATGAGACAGCACTCCTATATATTAACCGATTCCGTTGTGAGTGAGCATGTGCACAGCAATTACTAAGGTCTCGACCAAGTTCACTGCTTAGCCTCATCCACCATGTTGTCTTAAAATGACAGGCACTTTAAGAAATTGCCGAATTTGGCAGCCAAATATAAGTGACTTTAAATAAAAGCAGCTTGGATAAAGCTGACTAATTTCACGAAATTCTCATCCATAATGATTTAGTATTGATAAAAATTAGTATTGAATCTCCTACATTCGGTTTCCTCTTAATTGAGCTTCGTGTGTTTGCATGATATAAGTTGGCTTTTTTAAAATAAGGATTATGAAAGCTACCTCTTCCTCCCGGCACTGGCCGGAAGGACTTTTTTAATGTAAATTGAATTTTTATAATTTTTTCCCCCAGCGTTCAAATACTGAATAGCTACCAAGAGTTTTAAGTTTCCAAAACAATTAAACCACTAATTGCTAGCATAATCTATATGTTTTTACACTTTAATTAATAAAATTACAATTATTAGTTAGTAATTACAGAAATTATAAAAACTGCAAATTAGTAGTTTCATTAGGTAGTATCACACAATGTTATATACATTAATATTGTAATAATTATGTAAAACTTTATTAAATACTAGTAATATTTAACATTTATTAAAATTATTAACTGCATTTAATATTAAATAGTTAATACGACTTCAAATTAATAATTATTAAACAATTAACTCTCTAATTAGGAACATATTATACATTTTTAAGCTTTAATTATTAAAATGATAATAATGTAGTATTCATTTTAGAAAGAAAAAGGGGCAGGATGCTAGTTCCAAAAAAGGGCACTATTTCATGAGGAAATATATTAGTAATGTGTTTAGTAATGATATAAGAAAGAAAAAGAGAATAATTTTTAGTATGATAAAGTGTCCTTATTTAATAATTTTATGAATCACAAATTGAAAAATACAATTAAATAACATGTTTTAATTTTAATAATAGCCTGTTTCTCCTAAAGAAATAAAGTTCTATTATTTTTGCAAGATTTTGGACACATGAATCTAGAAATACTGTTGAATGGGGAAGTTTTTTATAAGAAATCTCTGGCTACAACTACAAGTGAATTTAACTTTTTAGCCCCCGATATGCTATTTCTTTCTCCCAGCTTATTTTGTCTCCAATAAATAACGTTACCTTGTATAAGCCAGCCGTAAAACAAAAGCCGATGTTTCATTGTGCGATTAAATACTCTACAGCATTTTTTAAAACTTCTAAGCATCGTACATTTTCAATGTTTATACCGTCGTATTTGGAAAAAAAAGTACTTTTTAATGCAATTTGTTTGAAAACTGCATCTCCATTTATTTTTGAAATATTTTTTTTGTAATTTTTAGCAACATGTGTTTCATTTTGGCAACTCAAGTACTCCATTTCTGTAGAAAGTAAAGAAAAAATAGTTGAAAAATAGCAATTATATCTTTTTGTTGCCATTTTCTCATAAAAATTGAAAAAAAAAAATTAAAATGTGCTATTTTGAGAAAAATATTAAATGAATGATTTATGATGAAATATGGAGCTATTATAAACTATATTTAATTTTAAGTATCTATATTAATGCAAATAACGTCATTTTATATAAAATAAAAGCGTGTGCTTTAAGTCTTAAAATTGAAATATGTTTTGCACTACAGTAGAGTCCCGCTTAACCGAGTTATTTTCTTCTGATGGACTGGTGGCTACTATTATGAAACAGCCATTATAAATGAAGCGTTAGGTGAAGATGAAAGAACAGCCATAAAAAGTTAGAACTCTGATTTTCTGGGGTTTTTTTTCAAAAAAAAAAAAATATTATGGCCATTTTTTTTTTTTTTTTTTTTTTCCCCTATTCTGACCAGAAAATCTGAGTTCTAACTTTTTATGACTGCTCTTTCATCTTCACCTAATGCTTCATTTATAATGTCTGTTTCATAATAATAGAAACCACCAGTCCACCAGAAGAAAATGAAGTAATGGAAATGTCGGGGGCGACACTAAATTCTGAAAAAGCAGAATTCCTGTTCTCTAGTTATTAATTCCTTTGGTTAAAGAATTAAAACGGCTATATGAGTTTGAAAAAAATAAAAATGCCTTGAAAAAAAAAAAAAAAATATATATATATATATATATATAGAGTTTATTTTATTTTTTTAAGGCAGGGTGCATTTTGTGCAGTAATCCTAGAATTAATAAAAACTCAAAATACGTAATTTCATTAGTTAGTAGCAAAAATAACAAAACTAACAAATATTATTTGCAGCTCGTTTTGCATTTGTACTTAAAAAAATACTGTTACTGCTGAGCCAAGCATTAAAGACCGGTCACGTGAGTAACAGGTCTAAGACGGACTAGTCTATTCTTCAAAATAGGGCTGAGAACAATGAAAAGGGAGGTTCCCCTAGTATTGCTTTTGTGGGGAATGGGGAGGAGAATAAATACTACTGGACTAGTTTCGTATTCACTTGTCTTCAAGATTATAGAAAGGATTCTTCTTCTTATCTAATAATAATGCGTTATTTTCTTTTCGATGAAGACGATATCTTCAATCAAAAGAAACATGTTAGGATAATTTAGATATATAAACTTTATTTTTATTTATAAAATATGAAACATTTTTAAATGGTATAAACACCGCCATGAAAGGTTTTAATTATTCTTTAAGGTGCATTAAAAAAAAATAAAAATAAGGATGGAATTTTCAGTTATATAAATAATTTATTTAACAAAAATAATGTTAAGTAAAAAAACTGTCATATTTACTGTATTTTTACGTATGTCATTGTAACTTATTTTTTCTTAAATAAATTAATATTTTAAATATCTATTCCTTAAAGTTAAAGGATACACTTATAAGTATAAATTTCTTATTAAATATGAATACACTGAAATATTTTTTAATCTGTTTTCAAATTCAATTTCCTTATACCTATACGGAGACATTTTTATCCGTAAATATGGGGAAATTGCAGTTTTTCTTATTTACAGGGCCAAAACTAGTCATGTTTGCCCCCCCCCCCCCCCTTCTCATACACAATAAAAGTTATCGACCGCAGGTACAGTATGCAAAGAAAGAAAGAAAAGTCATTAAAAAATAAAAATCATTTAATAATAATTAAAATGCTAACAAGAAATATGTAAACAATGCTCCCATAGGATTAACATTAGCTTGAGCGTTAAGAGCCTACACTAGTCTCGATAAGAAACTGGATCGCTAATGTTAAACCTATGAGAGTGTTCTTTTTAAAATTTCTCACTTGCATATTAATAGTTTCAAATGATTTTTTTTTTGTTTTTGTTTTTTTTTTTTTTGCTTAGAATAGCTGAGATTAAATTCTAACCGGGTTAGTGTTTACTTTTTCGATTTTGGTTGCAGATTTTTTATTTTTTATATTTACTTTCCCGTACACAAATTTGAAAAGAGCGCTCCCATAGGTTTAACATTAGCTTGCGAGTTTCTTGGTATTTCATATATATATATACATTTTTGTATGAAACGACAAACAAAGTCTTCATTTCCTCTCCCCCCTCCCTCTTTCGTTCTAGGGCCGGGGCATATGCACCCCCCTAGCTTCGGCCTTGCTTATTTAGATATCCTGAAATCGAACAGCGTTTTCTACTTTACCATAAAAGTAATTAATCTTTATATAAATGTAGTCAATGTTCGCGTTTTGAATCTATTTTTCGGATAAATTCATGTAGAAATTCTTTTAACTAAAATATATATATATATATATATATATATGCAGAAGCTGACCCCCAAAGAAAAAAAAAAAAAAGAAGAGAGGGTCTCAGAAAAAAATAAAGCCATAAAAATGCTTGTATTTTATAATATCATCACTGACCTCTCCTCAAAAAAAAGGGGGGGGGAGCTTTATTCACTATCACTTTCAACGTCATCAGAATCATCATCATCGTCGAACAAAATAATTAGTGGATCACACATATCTTCTATTATGCCGTCTTTTTTCCAATATTCATTCTCTAATTCTATGTGCAAGCAGTAGTTTTTCCATTTATCAGCATCAACATTTTCTAGGGAAAGTTTCGTCAGTTTAAATAGTTGATCCATATTTAAATCCGCTGTGATATTTCGTTCATGAATGTAATTCTTCATATCCGCCCATACATATTCTATCTCATTTATGTCACAATGATATGGAGGCAATCTTAACGCACAATGCCCATGCTCGGCTAACATATTGTCAAATTTATATGTTTTTGTAGCAGGGGAATTCAACTTCACTAAATCCATTAATTCAACTTTTCGCATGTTTGAAGAATATGAGACTTTATTAAGTTCCAACCAATCCATAATTTCTCTTTTGTTCTGGGAAGAATTCGGAGGCTTATTTAATTGAATTGAATGATAGGGCGCATTGTCTATCACAACAACAGAATTTTTTGGCAAGTTTGGGATGAGTTTTTCCCTTGCCCATTTTTCAAAAATGTTTGAATTCATCTGCCCGTGATAGTCACCTGTGGTCGTGTTGGCTTTATACGTTAGGGATGAATTTGGAATAAATCCCATTTCTCCTCCCGCACATAAAGCAATAATGCGTCTCGATGCCGCCCCTGTTTTCACAACACCGAACACTTCTTCTGATTGCCAGCATTTCCCAACAGTCAAGTTACTGTCAATCCACGTTTCATCAACAAAAATTAGAGGTCGTTTCTCTTTTCGGAATTGGTGGATACTTCGTAGATACTTCGTGCGAGATAAAACAATATCACTTCGTTCCAAGAGCAGTTTCCTCTTATTTTCACACTTTCCCCAGCGGAATCCCATTTCATGGAGAACTTTCCGTAATGTCTCTTTACCTTTTGAAAATCCGATATTCTCTTTCAACTTGGTTAATAATTTCGGAATAGTAGGCACTAAATTATCTTTCGTGTAGAAATCCTGGATAGTTCTTTGAATTACATCCAAATTAAAATCATCCAAGTTGACATTTTCTATGGTTGTCTTCGCTTTTTTTCTTTTTAGGAGAAGCGAAATTACTAGCATTATTATCGCCTTCTTTGCGAATTCTTTTTATGGTGCTCTCCGAAACACCGGCAATTACGCTAGTTCTTTTAGTTGAATGTGATAACGGAATAGTTAAGCAGCCTTTGTCAGCTTCGTTATCACAATATTTTACAATATTATGTAAAATATTTTTGGTTGCACTATGAAAGTGTTTGCCTTTAGAGCTTTTAGATTCTTTTACATTCATTTTATAGAAGTAAAAGCAAATACAAAATCAAAAGGAAAAAGCTTCTTTTCTGAAAATAGAAAACAGAATAAGGCGAGTAAGAAATAACGTTAATAGTACAACAGCCAGTGTGGAAATGACATGTGGTCAGCGGTCCGGTCAGACAGGTTAAGAGAAACCTGAATTTCGTCTCCTCCTAATGCTTCCCTACCTTCGGAAAGGTCCATTATTTTGGCAGTATGCCAAGGTCGGTCTTTAAAAAGTGGCCAAGCAGTAATCACTAAAATCTGAACTTACACACATGTTTGTGTATGCTAACCAAAAAAATTATGAAAATGAGTTAAACCCATTCATGCATACATACAGAATAAATATAAGGATAGCCAGTTATATCTGAAATCCTCAAAATATTTAAATAACAGCATTATTACTTCTCAGTGGGGATTAACTTTCAATAATTCATTTTTTTTTCTTTTTAAGAAAAGTTTTGCTGCCTTTTCAATACCTAATTATTTTTTTTTATTTAGTATATCCTCCTGAGACCCAAGCAAAATATAATGCATATATATTTTTTAAATATGAGTTTTTTTTTCAACAAATCGGCATAAAAAAAAAAAAAAGTTTTTGAATAAATTAATAAATTTCGATTTTTTAATTTTGTTTTAGAGGATGTAAAATAAATGGATGTTCAGGCTATAACTCGCTTTAAAATAATTTAAAAAATGATAAAAGTATGGGAAAGAATATAATTTATTATAAGGAACATAAGGCAAGCATTAACATCTGCTATTAAAATTGCAAAAAAAATAATTTAAACAAATTAAAATAACATAAAACTTGCCAGCAGAATGTAGAATTTCAACTTGACTCCTTTATTACGCCATTTTGTAAACAAAATAGCTACCGTTGCTGAATGTTGATTTTTGATTCATACATTACCTTGCCAAACTGGTTTTAGATTGCTACAATGAAATTTAACGCAATAGAAGGAGAAAGCAAAACATCCATTTAAATGGATGCCAGGTCTCAGGAGGATATATGAATTACAAAATAAACTATTCAACCTATACCGAAGAAGCTCTGGCTGTGTATAACATTTTTATACCAATTAGTTCTTTTTTTTCCTTATGCATTCATTTACAATTTAGTTGTTGAGCAGGTGTCACTCTTTCATTCTTAACTCGACATTGCTATTAATTTATTATTACAAAAGTAGAATTAGAAACTAAGACACTGACTATTTATTCTTTTACTTGCAGAAATTTATTACACTTGCTACGTTTATTTTATGTAAAATAATACATAAATTGATTTCCTGAAGGAAATTATGACATTGCAAATTATATTAGATTTAAATATCATTTTTAAATGAAACTGTTTTATGTTGTATAAAAACAATGCTTTTCACAAACTGTTTTTAATTTTTTACAAAACTCAGGAATTAAGCTTGGAAACAAATATTTAAAGCTCTTTTTTTATTATTATTATTCATAAGTCAAAATACCTGTAGAAACTTTCCAATTATGTTCATCTTAGATTTTAATAATTTTTTTGACATTTTAAACATTTAGAAAATTTTTCATTTTAATCAATGATTTTAAAAAAAAATCGGTTGATTAAAATCGCAATTTAATTGCTGATTTAAATCAACTGATTAAAATTGTTGACACCCTAGTATGAATATAAATTATATTGCGTCGTGATTTTCAGGGTGGGTCGGTGGGTTGTGAGATATTTCAGACTCCAATGATGTCATGATATTGAGCTCCAGTTTTAAAAAGTGTTTTTTCATTCAAAGTATCTTAAACTGTTTGGTTGTGATTTAATGATATTTACGTGTCATGATAAAACGAGTTTCCTGTGATATTAAAATTCAGATAAGTGCCTTTCTATGTTAACAGATTTATTTATTTAACTTAGTTTTTTTTTGATAAATTTTTGTTTTTCATCTTAAAGTTTTTTAATAAATGTTATTTTGTTTTAAAATCATTGTCTTTTTTAAAATCCACCACGTTAATTTAAGTTTTTCTTTTTCTTTCAGCTTAATTATAATTTCAGTTTAAAACTAATTCGGTATGCTTTTTCAAACTTCAACAATTATATTCACCACTACATAAGTATAGCTCTGCTGTACTTCTTAAATATAGGGAGATACTCTTGTATCCCCTATCAAATAGTTTAAAAGATTATCTAGGAATGTGAAATAAATAAGTCGTGTAAATATATTTTTTAATTTAAACTGTTTGGCAATATTATTATTTGGCCATTTTAAATAGAACATAATTTTCTCCATTTACAACTTTTAACGCACATTAATGCATTTATTGTTTTTTAATTTTCTTTCTCTTTTAAAATTCACGTGTAAATATAGTTTTTATGATGTAATTTCCAATAGTTTACTGCTTTTAATATGTAATCATTTAATTGTAATTTGAAAGTTTTTTTTTACCTTTATAATAGTGACGTTTAAATAAATTTTCAATTTGAAGGAGATATTATTCTTTGTGCTGTTTTTACAATTGGCAACAATTTAAAATAATAACCTTTTATTGTAAAATACTAGGGGGCTCTGCTCCCTGCTCACCAACCCCTGTGAATTGCGACGCAATTCATATTGGGACCGCTACGCGTCCCCAGCTTGCTTCGCTTGCTCGACACTTTTTGCAGCAACTCTAGCGATAATGAGTACTATCATTTAAATCCTTTTAACTTATGAAATTTTCATAAAAATGTAAGGTAAAAAACATTAATTGAAAACTTTGTTGAAATCACAATTAAAAATGCATTTAGTTGGTGCTACCAATAGGCATACATCCTTTTAACATTATGAAATTTACCAATTTTTGAAATTTAAAGTAATTAACTGAAAGAAAATTACCTTGGAACACAATTAATTTTAAACTTATTACACATAATATTGTACAGAACGGCTTAAATTTATTTCGAAAACCTTGGAAAAACACTACCTGATAGTACCAAGATAGTTCAATATAAATCAACAAACACTATGTTCATTTGACGTGAAAAATACAATATCCCTCAGACACTTGGCAAGTTAACAAAACGTAAACAACACGTTTTCTGACATGTCTAAAAGAAACTTTTGATCAAAAAGCTGATTTACTGAATGCATTATGTGACCATAAAACAAACCAATGGCCATTGCTATTTTTACATCTGCCAAAAGATCATACTGTGCTTAAAAAGAGCTCCTGCTCTGAATTTCAATTTGCTGAATTAGATGTAAAGGCTTGTGAATATGACGTCATATTGACAAAATCGTACTAAAATATTTCAGTTTTATATAGACTCTAAAGCTCATGACATCATTGGCAGTTCCTAACAAACTGTTCCTGTGCATTTTCTGTTTTTTTCTGGGAGGTAACTCCTTCACACTATGGAAAACTTTCCCAGAAATCGGTTGTTTGAAATAATTCTACTGTGTGCCAATAATACTTTTTTTGTCCATATGAGAATGAATCCTTTCTTTCAAATATGCATCATTTTCACTACCAGAATCATTCATCCCTTCCGAGATTAAAGCATCATTTAAGCAATTGTTTTAAAATTCCCGAGTTTCATTAAATATTCATTTTAATTAATTGGAAATTATGTAATTTTCCGAAATATTTTATTTTGTGTATACCAAGGATCTTTAAATAAATAGTAAGAGTCCAGTCTATGTATGTGTGGGAATAAGGATCAGGAATATGACGGCATCACTGACACAGTTATAGTAAAATATTTTAATTCATGGATGAAAGTGCATCTTTTATTTTCCGAATGATGTCATTATCTTCATCGGAAACATTTCGTTTTCAATATTGCTTACTAGGAAAGATTATTCACCGTCATTTTATTTACACAGATTACTTAATATTTTTTCTCAATAAATAATCTGTGTTTTGCTCTTACGAGATTAGTGCATAATTAAACAGAATTGTTTTAATATGTTTACATTTTATAAAAACCATTGAAATTTTTCTTTTAAATATGACATGAGTTTAAGTGGTGAAATCATTCTTCTGATTGGTGGAATGTAATAAGGCAAATTAATTGTGTTACTGCAGTTGTTGCCAAACGGCAAGCTATATATTGTCTTATTTTAGCGCTACGCAAGAGTAATATATATATATATATATATATATATATAGATAGATAGATAGATTGGTACCAAATGGCAAGCTAAAAATTCAGCTCTATTTTAGTGCCACACAAGAGAAATATATATATATATATAGATGTAAAAAATATCTCTTGAAATGCTGAAAATTTGAATTTAAAATGGAAATAAACCCTGAAAAAATTAGTCATTAAAAAAATAAATTCAGTCTGCACACTGGGAGCTTCTAATGTATTATCCATAAAAAAAATTATTAAATTCCTATGTATAGTTTTTGCTCTTATGAAACTTTTTAATGGAACAATTTTGCCAACTTTAACATTAAATATTGCTTAAAATAATTATTATATTTAAAAACTGGCTGCATCAGTGTGTTTATCAAACATTTCTCTATAACTACCCATTTCCATATTTTTGTATGCAACAGTTTTTTTAATATTAACGAAGAAAGACCTCCCCTCCAGTCACAAAAAATTCATTTACAGTGGCAGTGACAGCGTTCGTTACTTTTTTTTTTTTTTTTTTTAGAATAGAGAAATAAAAAGATAATTTTTTTTTTATAATGCCTAAAAATTCACCAGCACTATAGTTAACAAAATGTATTTTGAATAAAAAAATTAATTTTATAAAATTTTCAAAAATATAACAGCAATCTGTTATTTTATAGAATGTTTAAGTGATTCAATTATCTTTTTTTAACACTGATATTTTCCATTGAAAGTATTAATAAAATTTGTATTAAATCTAAACCTTAAGTGATTTACAGTGAAACCTCTCTAAGGAGACCACTCATTAGACCATAAAAAATCGGTCTTTCAGAGAGGTGGTCTCTGAATAGAGGTGATGAGTAGAGCAAAGTTTCATGAAATGCATACTATAAAAAAAATTATTGAATTAATTTATTATATTTCATGCCTATACTGCTTTAAAGAAAAAATTAATTGTAATTTGCTTTGATTTAAACTATTTCTCATTAACAATTTTCGTTTCTAAACATCCTTTGATATCTTTAAACAAATTCTTGCAGGGGGGGGGGGGGGGGAGATTATTTTTATTCACCAGGTGTAAAGGATTAGACTTAGCTGAGCATGTTTTACGGAGAGAAGTAGAGTTTCGAGATTTCCCCATGCAAGAGAAAGTAATCCTACTCTTTGACTGAAAAGCTGAAAAATGGTCTTTCTGGGAGGGAGACAGGAAATAGTGGTCCTTTAATAGAGGAAAATTAACATTGAGCCTATAGCCAAAAATTATAGACCATAAATAAACGGTCTTTGCGAGAGGTGGTCTTTCAGGGAGGTTTCACTGTATTTCACTTTTGAGACTACCTCTAAAATCAAAATCAGCTCAACTTTTATTCTTTTATGTAACTTAGTAATTGCCAGTAAAAATAGAATTTTTATGTTTGATTTTTCGCCCACTTTCTGATATGGTGTTATGACTAAAATATATATATGTATGTGTGTGTGTGTGTGCGTGCATGCAACACATGTGTGTTTCTGATGACAATACAACATATTAATATTTTTAGAACTTAATTGCTATCTACTTCCAGGGGTGTAGTGGAGGGTATATGGCATATACCTTCTGCCTTTTTTTTTTTTAAAAAGCTCCGTATACACCTTGTTTCTCAAAGCTGTATAGCATGTACTTAAGGCATGACGTTCTTGACTTTAGTGTATACCCTCTGGGTTTTTTTTTTTTTTTTTTTTTTTTTAAAGTCTACAACACTGTGTTTCTTCTACTATATATACCGGGTGTCCCAAAAAGGACTGACTGATTTTAAAATTCAATAACTTGCAAACGGTGAGAGATATTTAAAAAATTCTTGCAGGAAGGTTATTCATAAGGTCAAAAGTTTTATTACAGTGATTTTCGATTTTAGTTCGAATTACAAACAATAGATGGCGCTGTAAGCAATAGTCGCTAAATACAGGCTCGATTTCTGGTCCTTTCTCTTGTTCCATGCTGAAAAAGGAGATGGAAATGTATTATCCGGGCCATGAAGTACCAAAAATCGAGCCTGAATTCAGCGTCTATTGATCGCAGCGCCATCTATTGTTTGTAATTCGAACTAAAATTGAAAATCACTGTAAAAAAACTTTTGACCTTATGCATAACCCTCCTGCAAGAATTTTTTAAATATCTGTCACCGTTTGCAAGTTATTGAATTTTAAAATCAGTCAGTCCTTTTTGGGACACCCGGTATATATATATATATACAGCACCGTGCGAAAGGGGGGTGGCGAAGGGGGCGGCCGCCCCGGGCACGAAATAGAGGGGGCGCTAAATTTTGACTATCAGCCTTGGTTTTATTTTTTTTATTTTGGCCATTGATCATTTACTGTGACTTTCTTAGCAGAACGTTCTAATTATAAGTATAATTTTCTTATTGGATCTACAGCTTTCCTTGGATTATATTAGTAAGTTCACATTTACTTTTCATTAAGTTCTTTAGATTTGATGGTTTTATAATATAATTTTAAGATATCTTATTGCAGTGGTTCTTTTCACTAACTTTTTCACTCTGCGTCCCCCCCCCCCCCACACACACTTTTACATCATCTACTAATGTCGCGCCCCCTCCGACCCACAGCGATTATGAATTTTATCTGTTTGGGGAAGAATTTTACTTTCGTTTGTTTAAGGAAATAACTTTTTTAGAAAATAAAATAAAAATTTCGTCAGAAATTTCAAATCGTCCCAGATTCTTTTTTTTTTTTTTTTTTTTGCTATGTCACTGCGCGTGAGCCATGGTATATCAATATAAAAAATGGCTTGCAGCCCCATTGCGTGTAACACCTCTCAACTACACTCCAGTTCAAGGGTAATAAGATTTAGCTTGTTAATGTCAAATAAAATAAGTTATTATATTCAGTAAATTTTAAGATTTAAAAAATAATTTAATTTTTTACTCTAGTTTTGTAATGTCTCTTTACCTATCTATTTTTTGCTTTTAGTGATCGTCTACTTAAGTTATAGTAAGTACCCATAAAAGTAACAAGGCAAAAAAATTCTTAGCTTGTCTTTGTAAATTAGGAAAACAGCAAGAAGGCAAAAATGGTAAATAACAACCCAAACACAAATCCCAGATATGCTTCTCCAACTTCAAAAGAAATAAACGGTCAAGTGCCAGTATTACTCGCTCTCAGAGGGTTCCGTACAATAAATATATGAATTTTTAACTGTATTAAAAAATCATGACTAGAAGAAAAATAAGACTTTGTAAAAAACTATGAAATGTAGGGTTTGGTATAGCTGTATATATGCTAGAAAATTATGAATGGGTATACCGTAGAAGTTCAAAGAGATATGAAGCCTAAATAATATCAAATATTGCTATTCTGTATAACTCTTATTTAAATCTTATCCTAATCTGTTTATGATGAACTTAATTCGGCACTGACACACTGTAAACTGAAATGCCTGAAATTCAGACACTTAAGAGTCTGAAATGTAGTGTTCAATTTTCAGACGTTTTAAAATGTCTGAAAATTTTCACACTTCTTACGTCTGAATTTCAGACATTTAAGTGTCTGAAACAGGAGTGTTGGATTTTCAGACGTTTTAAAATGTCTGAAAATTTTTAGACACTTTTTGCGTCTGAATTTCAGACATTTCAAATGTCTTAATTGCAGCCATCTTTGAGTCATTTTTTTTACCAATATGCAGCCATCTTTGACCACTTTTTTTTCTAAGCCATTTTTGACTACATTGAATCATTTTTTATAAATGGGAATAATTTGTTACCATAAAGCAGAGCTGATTGCAGCGTGGGAAAACTGGGATGTTGCTCTGCCCCCTAATTTTAGGGTACCTCAAATTGGGTACCAAATTTTCATAAAGCTGATATTTTAAATCAGTTTGGACCTTATTATGATTGTAATCAGTATTTTGTAGTTTTAGAATAGGATAATTACTATATATATATATATTCACCTAAATAATATATATGTGAATCATATATGCACTACGGTATCAACAACATTTATTTCTTTTAGTGAGAACTTAAAATTAATTCTAGTCCAAAGACTAGTATTAATCCCCCCCTTCATATACTGTTACAAAAAAAAATAAGCTTTTTTGATGCCATAAAATACATATATGAATAAATATATCGTTTTCTTTAACCTAATCATGTTCTAAAAGTACAAAATATTTATTAAAATAAGTATAAGATCAAAACAAATAAAATATCAGCTTTATGAAAATTTCATACCAAATTTGTGGGCCTGTAAAGCTAAAGGCCCATAGAAACAGCCCAGTTTGTCCATGCTGCAATCAGCTCTGCTTTATGATAACAAATTATTCCCATTTATAAAAAACGATTCACTCCTTGAGAAAGAATCCCATCCCTGCTTTGTTGTACAATTTTTTTCCCATTTAAATTAGATTTTCCCAGTAAATTCGTTTAAGCATTTTTTGCATTTTCATTTCTGTGTTTTTGAGTATGAAACTCTTATCTTTTTTCTTTAAATTAACCTTCGTTTTTATTATTATATACTATTTATCATACCAAGTAATATTGAAACATTTGACAACCGCACATCGGCGGCTAAGAGGAACAGTAGTTATAGGATTCTGGACGGACAGCATGTCTATTTGACACTTTTTAAATGATAAATAATATTGTAAATATCACTGTAAACAGAAATCCTTCATTATGAATATCCTTCATTTTTGCTCCCCATGGTGTTTGCGATCACACAAGCAGTGGCAGTCGCAGAAGCCATTTCTTATCCATATGATTGGTACATTGTTAAGTACATTGAGAAATAAACCAAATTAAAATTGATATAAAATAAATATCTTGTACTATTCTGTTCATTTTCTTAGTAGAAAATACAAGTTTCTTTCCTTGAAGTGTGCTTTGAAATATTTTAACGTTTCAATAAATAATTCCATAATAATAGTAATAATAATAATAAATTAAAGATTTTTCTTTCTCAAAATGTTTTAAATTTGTCATAAAAATATTAACATCTAAAAAAAAAAAAAAAAAAAACAGGCTGGTGTTATGAACTCCTTCACAGAACCAGTTAATTCTAAATTTTTTTTACAAAAAGGAAAATTTCTTTCAAAAGATTATTTGGTTTTGTCATGCGTCATTGTTCTTATCAGGGATGAGAGCGCTCCGACCCAAATGAACGATTACTACCACTAAATTTTAATAGTATTTCTCGTATTATTTAATGACCGAAGTTTTGAGATTTAAGAAAGCAAAGTATACTATTAAAATTTATTGGTAGTAATCGGTCATTTGGGTCGGAGCGCTCTCATCCCTGTCTTATCTCCCCACTCTTATTTTCTTTTTATATTATATATATATATTTTACTTAGGATGTTATTCAACTTGATTTCTTTTTTATAGTTTTCCAGCTGATATAAGATTAAGTATACTGATGTTGATTGTTATTTTGTAGTATATTTTCAAAATGTCTCTGAATCTTAAAATTCAAGTATGTTATTGGGATGGAAGATATTAAGAACATCTAAATGCAGTTTTTGTATTCGGAATAAGTTTTCATAAGGTGATATTTAAAAAAAAATATCGCTGTGCAATTGAATACTAGAGTAATTTTGATTTTTCTTTTTTAGAGGGCAAGAAATAGCTAGAATTGAAAATTTATTTATAAAATATTCAGAATTTCACGATAACTTCATTCTAATATTTTATGATTTGTTTTCATGTTGACACAGACACACACACATTTATATAAATATACAGTAAATTCTGTGTAAAGCAGAAGCAATAGGGGCCGAGAAAATTTTCCGTAGTAGACAATATTCCGCCTTACCCTATGTCTATGTATTCGCAGGGACTAGAAAACCTTTCCGAATTAGACAGATTTCTGTCATACACAGAGTTTACCATATCTATATATTCATAGTTTTCATCATGATTCTCATACTTTTCAGATAAAAACTATATAACATATATATTATAACATATAGGAAAAATCACTTCTAGTTTTAAAACTTATTTTACCTATATATATATATATGTGTGTGTGTGTGTGTGTGTGTGTGTGTGTGTGTGTCTTTTTTATGTAAATGAGTTTTTGGTAAAACCGCAATTTTGTGTGAAAAATGTTGTTATGGATGTAAATGTGTAAAATTCCAGCTTTTTTTCAAATTTCTATTTTAAATTTGTAATCACCTTTTTACTTAAAAAACAAAAATAAAATTAGTTTTCAATTTCTCATTTTTTTTTGAAAATCCAAAACTTAAATTTTGAACAATAAATCAAAGTAGATAATGATTTATTTATTCATTCATTCATCTTTTGGAGGAAATCAAATAATAATTTTAAATAAAATATTTTTTATATATTTAACTATATATATTAAAAAAAAAAAAAAAAAAAAAAAAAAAAAAAAAAAAAAAATGAAAACTAATTTTATGTATAATAATCACAAAATTACAGTATTTTTGTTTTTCTTTTAACTGTCATTTATATAGCTTAGAGAACATAAGTAGGATGTGCAATATAATTAAAATTTGCTTTCAAACGAAATAATATCACGTGGAACTCAATATATATATTTTTTTTTAAGTTCACATTTTCAAATGTTAAAAAAGTTTTGCCAAATCAGATTGCAAACCTAAAATCAATTTTGCCAAAAACAGATTTTTGAGAAAAACGTCTTTCCCGAAAATTATACATCTCTAATTATAAAATATAAAAAATAAATCACAACAGGTTTTTATCCAATATTAAAAATTGGGTGAAATGCATGTCCTTCATAGCGAACAAACAATTAAATTAAAAGTAAGTTCAAAATAATATGTAATTTTAACCGCGAAAGAAAATGTTACAAGGAATTCAACATGTTGATCAAAACTCTAAATTCATTAGCACACCGAAGATTTTTAAAAGGATGTTTTAAATCTAAACAAAGTATTTATTCTCCAACAAAAGTTTAGAAAATTTTACATTATTGCTTTTATTTTTATAGATATTTTAAACTAAGCAAATTTTATGTAATATTACTGATATTTTTATAACCAAATTAGCTTACACTCACACAAAAAATATAATATATAATTCTGGAAGTGTTTTTTGAAAAAATATAAGGAAAATACTGACGTATTTTTGCGTGAATACATAATGAAAGTCTATGTATTGAATAAATACATAATAAATCATAAGATAAATAATCATACTTTTTTATTGCTTATTTATTGAAGCAATAATCATATTCTTTAGTCTAAAAAATCATTCATTTATAAAGAGAGAGTTTTAAAAATTATTAAACAAGCTATCTTGTAAATAATATAAATTTAGTGGAAAATCACAAAACAATACGCAAATCTTGTAACATTAAAAAATATTTATTGGATATAAAATTTATCAATTATGATAAAGACACATTATTCTTATAAAATTAATTTAAAAAATAAAATAACATTCAGGTTGAATTTGAAAACGAAAATTCTTTTATTGTAAATATAAAATATGCGCAAATACTAACCTTTCATATAAAGTATCCTTTGAGGTAAATCCATATTGAAAATAACTGTGCAAACTTTCTTTACCTAAAATTATCTATTTAAAATTTTAGCTGAATGTTGATAATCTGAAAATTTTATAATATTAATACTATAATGCATATTTCATCCTGATATTATTATTGAAATAGGATTCGTATAATTCCAGAAGTTGAATGAAAATGCCCTTATCTCATATTCCACAAAAACAGAATAAACACACTTCTATAATGCATAAATCACCAACACGAACGCATGTAGAGCTAGCTGATCTAAACACAATAATATAATTGATTAATTTTGGAAAAAAAAAAAGAAAACTTGGTCGGTTTCTTCGAGAAAAACGCGGAAAAAGTTTGAATGCACCAACGGACATCACATAAATGACTCTAGACAAAGGGAAAAAAAAGCAAGTCAGCGCTTTCATTTCCGAATGCCCTGAAGCTGTGAACGGACCATCCTTCTAACTGTTATCAGTGTCGGCGTTGTTTCTTGTGACCACTCGGTGTTTTGGATTTTTAATGACTTTAAAAGGAAAGGGACTGGTGTCCTGCAAAAGAGGAACCTTTCTTTGAAGTAGGGTTGAGCTCCTTATCCCCTGACCCATTGTTGATTCCCCTCATTCTTTTGTGAATAAAACGCAGAGGGGTGCAGAATAAAAGATTTCCTGGAAAATAGGAGAAGGATGGCAAAACAATCGCTTGTATGCAGCCTGAGTCAGTACGCTACTACGATTTACAGTAGATATGACCTCATGGAGCATTAAAACTTTTTATCAGCGGCAAACATTCTATCAGCGTGAAATAGAACATTGTAAGAATAAATGAAAAACATTTTATCTTCTTTATTTGGTGCGTTTCGTAATGCGTTAAATTTATCAATTATCTTAATTATTATAGTTTTTATACTTTCTGACAAAGGGAAAACATAATTTATATAAAGATTTTGTCGCAACACTTGCAATTGATGCATCGTATTTTGATGAACCATAATCACCCATAATTGCCCCACTCTGGCTTTTGAAATTAAATTAAATTTTCTTTATATTTAAAAAAAGAAAAAATATTCTTCTAAATGATTATATATTATTAAACGCTTACAAAAAAGAAACTGAGAGTTTTTCATCAGAGTAGCCCTCCTCTTTAAATCCCTCGTAGAAGTACGTTTTTTTGGCTTTAGATGTTCATGTATTTCCAAATTGTTTTAAAATCGACATAAATATATCAACAAAAATTTGATTCTGCTAATATATTTATTAATTTATCTGTTCAATTATTTTCTTGAAGAACTCTTACGATATTGTCCCAAATTTCCTATTATGTTCTTTAATATTTAATGTTTTTTATTAATACTTATGCTTAGTCTCGTATAGTATTCCATTTATTATTTTGATATTTAGATATTCATTATTTAGATACTTATAGTATATTGCTTTTTAGATGTTTGAGGGGGGGGGGTCTTCAGAAGACCAAAACGCTCTAAAAGAAAAATAAATTCAATTCTGCATTTTGAAATTTTGTTTTATTAAATATTCAAAAATGAGTTTATATTTCATAATAACTAAAATTCTGTATTTTTTTATGGGAAAATTCTCTTGCACGAGGCATTCTAAAAAAAGGTTCTTAATTTGGTTCATTTCACGGTTAAATTATATGTTTTAGTAAAGCGACCTAGGCTGTGACTCAGGCATATCTGTTCAAGCTCTCCATACACTTTTTTTCTACCAGCACTCGTATTTCTTAGTATTTAGGACAGCTGCCCTTTTTTGACGCCGCTTATCCCCCCTCCCCTACGTGCGGCCGAATACAAGTACTTTTTGAAGAACTTTTTATTTTGTGAAAAGCAATTCGTTAATTACTTTTTATACCAAAACTAACTTAGTTAAAAAACTGAGTAAACGGACTTTCACAATTTTGACAGACGTCCTATAGTCTAATTATGTTGCTTGTTTTATAAAGTAATACTAAATTTATTGGATGAAAAATTATTTTAAACATCTTTCCTCCATTTGAAAACTTATGATTATGTTGGCATATATATTGCAATGCAATTGTGTATACAATCATCATAAATATGATATAATTGTATTACTTTCAGACACTCAAGTATCTGAATTTCTAAATGTCTTAATTTCAGACGTTTCATCATTTTTCAGACATTATTCTCAGTTCATTTTACCATGATCATAGTAAGACACTTATGTGTCTTAAATTCAGACATCACAGATGTCTGAAATTTCATATCTAGACACTTAAGTGTCTGAATTACTTTTTCAGTCACATATATGTCTGAATTTAAGACGCCTCTATTTGCAGTGCAATAAAAGTAGTGCATATTTTAACTTCATTTGGCATTTCATAAAACTAAATTCAGCGTAGTAATAATCTTTTATTTTTACAGTGTAGCTAAAACAAAACCCTTTTTCAAAGTTTAAACTTGGCATTTTGCTAAGCGCGCTTCGAAAGGAGGTCGCAAAGAAGTAACGCTGCCTAGGTACCTGCCGCGTTTTTCCAGTTAGGTTTTTAATTAACTTTTAAAGACACGTGAGGCGTATCGAGCTATCCACACAATGTTAACTAGTCGCGAATTCCATACTATTTATGTGATTAATTCTAACTAAATTAGTATGTTTTTAAAAATTTGACGTTTATTGCTTTTATATTGCTATTGGACATTGTATTATACAAATGTATCATTAAAAGTTGTTATTTAGGATTTAAAAGCAGATGGTACATAGAGTTCGCCGCCATTCTCATTATGTATGTCCAAACCGTCCGTGCCTTTAAGGGTTAAAATATCGGCTAATTACCGACGTTTTTTTTCTTCCAAAAATCATTATCAACGATGCCTTTATACTTCTGCTATGATAGGTACCTCCAGAGTTCTTCAACACCTTTACTGAATGCCCGAAAATCGAAATTTGTGTATAGCGGCAAATTTAAACTTTGCCCCGGGCGCAGTTTTCTCTTTGCACGGCCCTGTATATATAAAATGCAATGGGAATTTTGTCCTGGCTGCTTGACTTCTTTCTGTTGAATGGATTTTGATGGGACTTGCTCTGTTAAATAATTTTTCAGGTAAGGTATGAGGATATTGTATATTGTTCCAAGTTACTTAGTTATTGAATTATGGGGAAAATTCTATAATTAGGTGAATCTAATTATGAAAGATTGCCCTTCTTAAAAAGTTCTACTGAACAGTGTTGTAGTATTACAAAAACGCAGTGTGTATATGCTAAAGTCAAGAACGTTCATGGTTAGAGCATATGCTATAATTTTATTTCAGACACAGACGGTATATGGAGCTTCTTTAAAAAATTCAGAAGGTATATGGCATATACCTCTGTATACTCTCCACTACATCCCTGCTACTGGATGGATTTTGTCACTTCAAAATCCATCCAGCTCGTTATGTCTCTAGTTAGATAAATTTTCAGGAAAGGTTTTAGTAGCTTACATATCATTCTACTTCACTTAGTTATTGAATTATGGGGAAAGTTCTGCAATCAAATGAACCTAATTATGAAATATTAGCCTTTTTAAAAGATTAGGTTGTTGGGATTTCGATGGAATTTGTTCTGCTAGATAATTTTTCTTGGAAAATTTTAGTATATCACATGTTGTTCTACATTGCTTAGTTATGGAATTATGGGGAAAAGTTCTATAATCAGGTGAAACCAATTATGAAAAATCAACTGTTTAAAAATATTCTGCTGAATGGATTTTTATGCAATTTACTCTGTTAGATAAATTTTGTCATGGAAGTTTTTAGTAGGTCACATATTGTTCTACGTTGCTCATATAGAATTATGGGGAAAGTTCTATAATCAGATGAACCCAATTACAAAAAAGTGGCCTTTTTAGAAAGTTGGATTTTGAGGAGATTTGCATTGTTATACTATTTATAGATTGTCTTAGTATATTGCATATTGTTCTTTACCAAATCCTAATGTAAATGATCAAACTATAATAAAAACTAAAAAAGTTGGCCCTTAACATCCCAAATTGTTTATCAACACATTATAAAATATAAAAGCAACATGACTTTCTTATTGTTTTCAACAATGCAGAAGGACATTTCAGGTAAATTCTATATTGTTTTAAAACACAAGGTCAAATTCGCCGATATATTTGATTCAATGTTCATTTGGATTATCCGACTAATGTAGAAGGTGAAGCCTGCTAGTAAATTAATAAATTGATTTTAAGACATTTTGCTGTTCACCAGGTGTAAGTGGTAAATTGGCAACTATTCTTTATCGTTACAACTGTAGACGAGTTTCAATAATGTGCCAAATCACGCTCCTTAAAATAGAGGCCAATTGGCTGTGAAACTGCTACAATAAAATATTTTAAACAGTAAAAAGTATAAAATAAAATATAGATATATAGTGACATATCTTTAAAAAATAAAAGAGAGAAAAAAAATTCTCAATACTATCACTAGATAACACTTTCTACCAAGCATTAATCAAAGCAGTAATTTTTCCTTAAATTGAACCCATGCCAAAATGACGTATTTTAATGGAAATTTTTTGCTATAACATGAATTGCAATCATGAATTTAAGTGTAATTTAAAAAGTAATTATAGAATGCCTGTAAAGGTTTTTTAACTATTTTTACTTTTATACTTATTTTTGTCATTTTAACAATTTATAGTACAAATGCACAGAGCTCTGTTATTGGGATTGCCATATTTTTAAAGGATGTTGGGCAAAAAACCATGTGATTCTGCTATTTTTTTAAATAATTATGTAAATTAGAAATTTTAAATTGTGTTGTATTACTTTATTGTAACTTTTACTATTTCTTTTACAGCTTTTTTGGTGATTTTGGATTCTTTACTGGTGGAAGTAAGCCTGGGTCTAGAGAAATACCACGAGGTGCTGATATTAAAATGGACTTGTGGGTTTCATTAGAAGACTTATATTCAGGAAATTTTGTTGAGGTAAACTTATTATAAGGAGTAATTTTTCTGAATGAATTTTATTAAATGTCTTTTAATTTAAGAATATTGTCTTTTAAAATGTTTTAATTGAAATCTATTATTATTTTTTTTATTTATAAGCTTATTTAATGTACCAAGTTCACATGTTGGTCTTTGAAGGCTTGGGTAGAGCAAAGCCTTGCTGGTGAACCCCAAGATCAAGTTTCAGGACCCGACTCTCCTATGAGTGCTCGGTCTTCTTGGGGCCCTTGGGGGAATCTGGAAAGGTGATTCTAAGGTCTGCAGTAATATCCTCAAGCACATGGGTATTACTGTCATGACGACAGACATCGCACTTGGGTGCGACGTCTAGGGATAGATTGTGTTAGGAATCTTATGCTATTTCTCATTACTTCTATTGCCTATATTTCTATATCACTTCTATCTACATCTTTCTTACTGTTTCTATATTTAAATTACTTTTATTTCTGTACAAAAATACATTTAAATATCTTTTATTACATCTTATTATTTATATAGGATATTGGACTTACCTTTACTTGGGCTTATCTTGGTTCTGGAAACTCTATTCTATTTTATTTCGCCGGTAACATCTCTTTATTTGCATCTTCTTGCAAACTACATATTCACCGTTCCCAGGATCATTCTGGTAGTAGTTACTTCAATTGCTAACAGTTAGCAGTAATCATCTGTGCATATGTTTCTGCTCATCGACGAATCAGCATCGATTACTTCATCGGAGAGTTCTGGAAAACTGAAGGCATGTGGATATGATGTGTGGTGTGTTTGTTTCTGTCTTATCAGACACATATAAATATTGTCTACAGTGAGTGTAGGGCAGCTTCATTGGTTTTATGTTTCGATAATGTTTTGAGTTTTCACTTCGGAAAAATCCTAACATTTTGTTTGTTAAAGTTTATCGTAAAGTATATTCATCATTAATGCTTGCCGATATCCCTGTTTCTCAGTTTAAGCATAGTTACAGAAATGTAATCTTTTACAAGCAGGACATTTATTCAAGAAATGAAAGTCTCTATTATAGTTTATAAAGTGGAATAGTTGTTTTAGAACTCGTTTCATATTCGCCAACTTCGTTATAAGCTTGAAGTACTTTTCAATTCATGGCATGTGGTACAGTGATTACTACGACGAACCAGTTGATTTAGATAAAAGCCTGGAGGTATTATATTTCTACAGTTTTAGATATCACAATAGCCATGTTTTTCCCACTGAAAGCCGAGACAATCTTTTCACTGAGTACTGGAGTGATGTTTTTGCTTCTTTCTATTTCATGGCAGTATACTTAATATATTTATGAATTAAAGCTTTTCTATTTTCACTTGGTATGCTGTGATTCTTTTCCAATATGAATTATCTTTATTTATAGTTGATTAGATATGCTCAATTAACTTAACTGTATTGATAAGTTGAAATTAAGTTTAATAGTTCATTTAAAGTAAATCCCGTAAGATATATAAATTGAATTACTTTTAGCTTTTACTGTTCGGTTGGTTTATATTAAAAGGCATATAGCTGTGTAATGGGAGTTGGTTTAAATAAGGTTTGAATAATATATTTCACTGTGATCTTTTTCCAGTATTGTAGAGAAATTTTAAAGAAATGAATCCTTATTGATATCTTTCTTATTTATTAGAACAGTCACAAAAACACATCTTGACATTTACAAACACTTCAAACACAATGAAATATACAGTTGCAGAAATTCTGGTTTTAGAATCTAACTTCACTAGTTAAAAATAACATTCTAATTAATATACTTTCATCACAGGAAAGCCTCAAATTACATTATAAAATATATCCTCTGCCTATACTAGGTGCAGATAAATTAAACAATCAAAACAAAAATGCAATAGGAACACCATGCCCCATACAGCACTCTCAGAAACCAAAAGCCAACTAACAGAATGTCATAATTATAACTACAACACAGCACAGAATGCATAGTGCTGCCATCTGTTAACAAACAGACGAACTAAATCATAAATTTGATTCCTAATCAATTTAGATGCACTCAACAAGTATGTTATATTATACCTGGACTTAGATACTCCACTATGTTAAAGATGAATGGTTGTTTTCTTTTGTTAAGTTTGTTCTTGTTTTTTAAAAAACTTGTTAGTTTTATTTCCAACCAACTGTATTTTATTTAGTTAAGACTTGATATTATTTTACAAGTTAAACATCTGTCATTCCAGATTAACTTTACTTTTAAAACTGCAACGCTACTTTTAGCCTAAAGCCCTTTCATTTGTGCACTGTCTTTGACAGTCTCTTCTTATTTTAATTATGCATCTATTTCAAATTCTTTTTATGATGTATAATCTATTATACCAATACTTTAGTATGGTATAACAGGGTGCAAGCTCAAAGAGCGGCATGGGTGCTCTTTGTCCGGAATGCTTGTGAAGGATGGTTCTTGGACTGTATAGATCAGGTGTTTATGGGATCTCCTGATCTAGGACCGGGAGATGGTGATATCCCGTTTTTATCAAGTTCACATAATTCTTTTTAATTCATGCAATTACAACATTTTTATAAAAACGAGGTGGACCCCATCGAATTTCAACGAAAGAAAATGTTTACAAAGGAACTGTTCCATCAAATTTATAATACATCGACAACAATAATTACAATAAAAAATCCATCCCAAACACATATTTTAACCTAAGATTAACCAAATACATTTTTCATGAACTTCAACTGTTAAAATTATTGAAAAATTAAACTTTATTCATATACGTAATCAGCAACATATAATTAAGATAAGTAATTTTGATTAAGTTATCAATTAATGCTTGGTAATACGGAATGAAAAATCAGCAAAAATGATTTCACCTTGACATAATCATAGAATTCCCCCTCCCCCTTTAAATCTAAACCGAATCAACTCATTTTCCACGTTTCGCACCCATATTAATCATTTAAAAACACGTTAACGCGCAATAGGTTACTAATAAATATATTTTCAAACTTCAAGTCACGTTTGTCAACTATTACAAAATTCCATGTGAAAATTCCCACTCGCGATTTGAGGTCTTAGTATAATCTCTGTCGCTGCGAGTAAAAATTCCTGAATTTTATAATTTTTAGGCGTATTCAAGGGGAAATATCTCGTTTTATCAAATAAAATTATCGGTTTCTTTTAAATATGACGTCATTTTCAGTCGCCGAAACATTTTGCCTATTGTCTCAAACCCAATATCAGCGGAATGAAAAAATAGTGAAATAGAACAGCATCAGAAGGGAAATTGTCTTTTGTCAATTGCAACGTCATTTTCTGTTCATATTTTTAAAAAAGATATTTTTAATTGTAATGAGAAAATGGCATCAGTAAGAATATAATCAATAAAGATAACTAAACCACTTTTAATAGAAATGAAGTACTTCAGTTGCCACAATTAGAAAATTGGTATTAAAAACTATAAAAAAAATTAATATCTCAAAAATAAATTGAGATATAGCTTTCAAATAAATTGCATTTAAAAGTACATATTTTTCTGTATAAGACGGCGTAAAAATTTAAAATGTGGGATGTTTAGAAGTTAAAAATTTGCAATAGCGAAAATTACAAACCCGAAATTTCATTTCAAATTTCAGAGTATTGCCATTCGCAGAATGACGTATGCGTTACGCACAGATATGTTTGTCCTTTATAATATAGATAGATTTATTTAATCTAGCTATTTATGAACTGTATGAATGTTGTAAGATGTTTCTAAACTAATTAAACAAACATACAGATGTGATAATACCAAGGATGTCCTTTTATGCAGATCTGTGGTTTTCTGTCTTTAAAATAATGAGTTGGAAACCGTCGAAATTCGACAAACTAAAATGTTTAGCAAGAAACTGTTAAATTGAATTTATAATAAACGTACAAAAATAATTACAATAAAAAATTCATCTTACATTGGTTGGTCTAACTCTTAAAACAAATAATATTTTAAACCTAAAATTACCAAAATATTACTTCCACAAACTTGAACTGCTTAAATTATTGAAAAACTAAACTCTATTAGAATCAAGATGAGTAATTATACTGAAGTTATCGATTTAGGCTCTTACGTTTGTTTTTATGGGATGAAAAATCGGTAAAAAGGATTTCGCTTTGTCACATCATAAAATTTCCCCCCATAAAATCTAAACTGTACGTTATTTTCACATTTGCAAAATTTACATACGCACCACTCAAATTCACAATTTAAAAGTATTTTAACGCACAATAGATTATTAATTAATACATTTCCAAACATAAAGTCACGTTTGTCCGACACAACTTTGCATGTGAACATTCGCACAAACTTTAAGTTCTTATCTCAGTTCCCTCAAATAAAAAATTCTGAAATTTGCCTTTAGTTGTCATAGTGTTGGCCATTTAGTATTGGTCGAATATTTAGTTCTAGCAAAGAAAATGATCGTTTTGTTTTAAATATGACATCATTTTTACTCACTGAATCATTTTGCCCAGCGCCTCAAACTCAGTATCAGCGTAATGTAAAAATATTGAAATGTAACTGATTTATGAAGAATAATGCGTGTTTTTTTAATGGCTGACATCATTTTCAGTTCATCTTCTATATATATATAAAAGAGATGTCTGTCTGCCTGCCTGCCTGACCGCGGAAAGCTCTGAAATTTTTGTCATGTGTAGATTCTATTATTGGAAAGTGCACTTCACCACCGGATTTTAAAATTTCAATTTAGATATTTAAAAAAAAATTAAAACGTTATGTGTTAGAGGCTATTTACAGCTCTAAGCCAATCCGCGGCAATGAAGAAACCAGCCAATGAGAGCAGGTGGTAAATATGAGGTACAGCGTCTGCATTTCCTAGCCTAACTGTAGTGGGAAATTGCACCGTTTATTTCTCATGCTTTATTTATTTTGTTACTATAAGATTTAATCTTATTGACATTATTTTATAATGTTTTTTATATTGTTTATAAGGAATGATATAATACAATTCACGTAAGTTACTTTAAATTGTATTCGTTCTTCGTATTAATATCTATTTACATACGCGTAGTCGCCCAAGAATGAAATTGTATAATGTTTCTTGAACTTTCTGGGATCTTAAAGTAATTATTTTTTTTTCAAATTTGCTGATTATTATTTTTTTTTTCAAGTTTGTTGAATCAACGCTTCACTGAATGTTTTCATTTCTTAGTAAAAATAGAACTGTACATTTTATAGTAAAGTGTAAGATGAAAACCGTACTTTCTATGAAATGGAAACATTCAGTAAATAATTTCCGTTCTCGGGTGATTAAGAGATGTATGTTGTCATCGCCCAAGAATAGGAATAAAACAAATATTTCTTTTCAGAGGAAATAAATGAAGTTATTTGGGTTTTTCTTTTATCTTTTTTTTCCACTTCCCCATATATTATGAGTTTCATAACAAATCCCAACGAAAACATATTTTTTACACTTTACTGAATGTTTTCATTTCTTATCAAAGTCCTGATATGTAACAAGCACAGGGATCTGTTTAGAAAAAATTGGGTTCTTTAAAGGACCCCTCACAAAATTTTTCATTTCATAACAGGACCCTTCACAACATTTTTCAAGTCAAAACTGGACCCTTCACAACATTTTTTATGTCAACTGGACCCTGCACAAATTTTTTCAAATCAAAGCAGGACCCTTCACAAAATTCTTTGTCATAAAAGTAGGCTTTTTACAAACTTTTTCACCTGAAAACTAAACTTTCGCTTTACAATTATGTTTATCTCTTTATTACTTAATACAAAACTAAGATTATTATCTATAAAAATTAATAAAATGCTTAAAGACATTGCAGGTAAGTGGTGGTTTGATTAATTAATGCTTCAATTGTAAAATATTTTACTAGCAGATTATTTTCTGCCACTGAAGTATCTGTCACAGACACTTGGAGAATTTCCTGCAACTGTGGTGCCAGGCATAGCAGTTTAAAGTTTAGGCGTAATTCAATGAAGAGAAATTGTGATTTTTTTTTTTTCTGTCGCCATTTGTCAAAGTTCCCGATATTTCTCAGCGACAGATTGGAAAAATTCAGCGTGTGCTTCTGCACTCTTTTGTCAAAATTTGCTATACATTTCCGCGATCTTTTGATGAAATTTGCAATTTATTCCCTCGGCTGTTTATCGAATTTTGTGTTTTATTTTTATAGTGATTGTTTTTACACGATCGTTTCATGAAATTCGCGTTTTTTTTTTTTTTTTTTTCGACCATTAGCCAAAGATTAGACAAACTTTGCTATGCATTTCTGTGATCTTTTGATGAAATGTACAATATTTTTCTTCGTTTACTGAAATTCACGTTTTTTTCAGCAATCGTTTCACAAAATGCACGATCTACCCTCCCCACAAATTGTTTCACGAAATTTGCAGTTTCTTTTCACTATTTTTTTAAACAAGCAGTGACAAAATTTGTTTTTCTTTTCCGTGGCCATTTGTCGAAGTTTCAGATATTTCTCAGCGACATATTGGCAAAATTTGTAATCTGTACTCTTTAGACAAACTTTGCTATGCGTTTCTGCGATCTTTTGATAAAATTTGCAATATTTTTCTTCATTTACTGAAATTCACGCTTTTTTTTTCAGCGATCGTTTCACAAAATGCACGATTTCCCCCCCCCCCCCCCCCCCCCAAATCGTTTCATGAAATTTGCGGGTTTTTTTAAACGATCAGTGAAAAATTTGTTTTTCTTTTCCACGGCCATTTGTCGAAATTCCCGATATTTCTCAGCGACAGATTGGCCAAATTGGCATATGCTTCTGCACTTTTTTGATGAAATTTGCCATGTATTTCCGCGATCTTTTGATGAAATTTGCAATATTTTTCTTCGATTGTTTACTGAAATTCGTGGGTTCTTTTTTCAGAAATCGTTTGACGAAATTCATGTTTTTTTTTTCAACGATCTATAACAAAATTTGTGATTTTATTAATTTTTTTTTTCTTGGCGACTATTTGCCAAAGTTCCCGATATTTCTCAGCGACAGATTGGAAAAATTCAGAGTGTGCTTCTGCACTCTTTTGTCAAAATTTGCTATACATTTCCGCGATCTTTTGATGAAATTTGCAATTTATTCCCTCGACTGTTTATCAAATTTTGTGTTTGATTTTTTTAGTGGTTGTTTTTACAAGATCGTTTCATGAAATTCGAGGTTTTTTTCAACGATCGACGAAATTTGAGTTTTTTTTTTTTTGCGACCATTAGCCAAAGATTAGACAAACTTTGCAATGCGTTTCTGCTATCTTTTGATGAAATGTACAATATTTCCTTCGTTTACTGAAATTCACATTTTTTTCAGCGATCGTTTCACAAAATGCACGATCTAATTATTAGCCAAAGATTAGACAAACTTTGCAATGCGTTTCTGCTATCTTTTGATGAAATGTACAATATTTTCTTCATTTACTGAAATTCACGTTTTTTTCAGCGATCGTTTCACAAAATACATGATCTCCCCCCTCCCCCAACATACACACACACAAATCCTTTCACGAAATTTGCAGTTTTTCTTTTCATGATTTTTTTTTTAAACGATCAGTGACAAAATTTGTTTTTCTTTTCCGTGGCCATTTGTCAAAGTTTCTGATATTTCTCAGTGACATATTGGCAAAATTTGTAATCTGCACTCTTTAGACAAACTTTGCTATGCGTTTCTGCGATCTTTTGATGAAATTTGCAATATTTTTCTTCGTTTACTGAAATTCACACTTTTTTTTTTCAGCGATCGTTTCACAAAATGCACGATTTCTCCCCACCCCCCTAATCGTTTCATGAAATTTGCGGAGTTTTTTTTAACAATCAGTGACAAAATTTGTGTTTTTCTTTTCCGCGGCCATTTTTCGAAATTCCCGATATTTCTCAGCGACAGATTGGCAAAATTCGTAATGTGCACTCTTTAGACAAACTTTGCTATGCATTTCTGTGATCTTTTGATGAAATTTGCAATACTTTTCTTTGTTTACTGAAATTCATGTTTTTTTTTTTTTTTTTTTTTTCAGCGATCATTTCACAAATTGCACGATTCTTAACCCCCCCCCCCCCCCCCTCCCCAATCGTTTCATGAAATTTGCATTTTTTTTTTTTCAACAATCAGTGACAAAATTTGTTTTTCTTTTCTGCGGCCATTTGTCAAAGTTCCCAATATTTCGCAGCGACAGATTGGCAAAATTGGCATATGCTTCTGCACTTTTTTGATGAAATTTGCCATGCATTTCCACGATCTTTTGATGAAATTTGCAATATTTTTCTTCGATTGTTTACATAATTCGCAGGTTTTTTTTTTCAGCAATCGTTTGACGAAATTCGCAGGTTTTTTTCAACGATCTATGACGAAATTTGTAATTTTATTTTTTTTTTCAGCGATTATTTGCCAAAGTTCCCGATATTTCTCAGCGACAGATTGGCAAAATTCAGTGTGCGCTTCTGCACTCTTTTGTCAAAATTTTCTTTACATTTCCGCAATCTTTTGATGAAATTTGCAGTTTCCTCGACTGTTTATCGAAATTTGTGTTTTATTTTTATAGTGATTGTTTTTACAAGATCGTTTCATGAAATTCATGGTTTTTTTTCTTTCTCAACAATGTGTGACAAAATATGTGGTTTTTTTTTTTTTTTTTTTTTTTTTTTTTTTTTTTAATGCACCCATTTGACGAAGTGCCCAAAATTTCTCAGCGAGAGATTGGCAAAAATTGGCATATGCATCTGCACACTTTGGACAAATTTTGCTGTGCATTTCCGCAATCTTTTGATGAAATTTGCAATATTTAATTTGTTTTTTTTATAGTGATTGTTATTTTCAAGATTGTTTGACGAAATTCGCGTTTTTTTTTTTTTTTTTTCAACGATCTGTGACGAAGTTTATGATGATTTTTTTTCCTCGACTATTTGTCGAAGTTCCCAATATTTCTCAGCGACATATTGGCAAAATTTGTAATGTGCACTCTTAGACAAATTTTGCTATGCGTTTCTGCTATCTTTTGATGAAATTTGCAACATTTTTCTTTGTTTATTCACGTTTTTTTTTTTTTTTCAGCGATCATTTCACAAAAGGCGCGATCCCCCTCCCCCCAAATCATTTCACAAAATTTGCATTTTTTGTTCACGATTTTTTTTTCAACGATCAGTGACAAAATTTGTTTTCTTTTCCTCGTCCACTCTTTTTTTCAACGATCTATGACGAAATTTGTGATTTTATTCATTTTTTTTTTGCAACCATTTGCCAAAGTTCCTGATATTTTTCAGTGACAGATTGGCAAAATTTGGCATATGCTTCTGCATTTTTTTTTTTTTTGACAAAATTTGCTATGCATTTCCGCGATCTTTTGCTGAAATTTGCAATATTTTTCTTCGATTGTTTACTGAAATTCGAGGGCTTTTTTCAGCGATCGTTTCACAAAATGCATGATTTTTTCCCAAGATTGGCGAAATTTGCATTTTTTATAAAAATTATCTGTGACGAATTTGATTTTTTTTCTGCCACTATTTGTCGAAGTTCCTGATATTCCTGAGTGACAGATTGGCAAAATTCAACATGTGATTCTGAGATCTTTTGATGAAATTTGCAATTTTTTTCTTCAATTGTTTCACAAAATTCATGATTATTTTTCCAAGATCGTTGGATGAAATTCGTTTTTTTAATGATAATTTCACAATTTTTTTCAACGATCTATGACAAAATTTGTGATTTTTTTTTTTTAATTTGTGACAATTTATCGCATGTTATGTGTTCACCGTTCTTGGGTGTCTAAAAATGTAGTCAACAACATTAACAGGAAGATAGATTATAAATAACAAACACTCAAAATTTTCGCTTTATTGAATTATGCCTAAACTTTACACTGCCCTTTCAGTGTGAAAACATTCAATAAAGTATAACATATGTTTTCATTAGGATGAGAGAATATTAACAAAAGAATAAGAACTGAGTGAAAAATCCTTGAGTTCATTAAATGCTTAATATTCTGTGCATTTTGTGATATATTATGAGTTTTATAAGAATCGCACATGAATGGACTCTTATCGCTCAAGAACGGAAATTATTTACTTCATAGAATGTTCAAGAAACACGTTCCATGCTTGGGCAACTATGCATATGTAAATCGCCATTAACACGAAGAACGAATATAATTGAAATTAACTTACGTGAATGATAACATTTTAAAATTTTAAAGAAGGTGGGAGAGTTGAATTTCGAGTTTGGAAGGCAGGTGACGATAATTGTCCTTTCAACTGTAGCGTTTTCTACGATGAATATCCTTTATATGTTGTTTTCTGACAGAAGTCGTTTTAAAGCTTTTGGCCTGTACATTACTAAGCACTCACTCCTCTCCTCTTAACTAATTTTTTCATCAGTAGAGGGTGTTTTAAAATTTTAATTTGTTCACGACTATGGCATACAATTTCACAAAAACTTATGAATAAAATTTGCATAACATCTCAACAATTTGCAACTGCTTCTCCCCCATTTTCACACTGTGAGTGGGTACGTATTTCAGACAAAATCGAGTTACATATAAAATCATATAAATTAAAGGTTTCTTTATAAATAATATCACGGACCCGGGCAACGCCGGGCGGGTCAGCTAGTAAATTACAAAAAAGTTACTTTTATTTGTAATGTGAAAATGACATCAATAAGGATATAATCAATAAAAATAAATAAACCATGACTATTTTCCCTTTACTTTTAATAGAAATGGAGTACTTCAGTTGCCACAATTACAAAATTGGTACTAAAAACTATAAAGAAATTAATATCTCAAAAATAAATTGAGATAGAACTTTCAAACAAATTGCATTTAAAAGTACATTTTTTTCTCTATACAACGGTGTAAAAATTGAAATTGTGCAATGTTTAGAAGTTTAGAAATTTGCAGTAGCAAAAATTGCAAAACCGAAATTTCATTTCAAATTTCCGAGTGTTGCCATTCGCGGAATGATGTATGCGTTACGCACAGATGTTTGTCCTTTATAATATAGACTAGGGGATCGGACCCGGGCTTCCCAGGTTTCAGAGAATAAGTGAAAACCTTTTTTGAAAATTTTTTATAAGCAATGTTTTTTTAGATTGTCCATTAACACGAAAAAGCCTTTTTATATGAAAAATATCAATTATGCAGTCAAATAAAGTTTTGAAATTTATCAAAAGCTATATTTTCATATTAGCCGCAAGCTAAGAGTTATTATTAGCCTCGGCAGCCATTTTGATTCTGATCATTTCAATGCTTTAAGCGCGTAATTCAATTACATGTATGTTAAATTTGTGTTTTATTTATACTTATTTATAGAGGAAGATTTTTTTTTTTTAATGCAATATTAGTCATAAGAAAATGCTAAACTATTATACTATTATTATATTGTTTTAAGGATAAACGGATTAATTTTTCAGAATCGAGCTCCAAGCAATAGAGATAAATTTAAAAATATTTCATGCTTGAAAATTATTTTCAAAACCATAAACAATGAGTAACCTGAAATGCAGTTTGCAAACAAATTTCATCTGAAAGTTTTTTTTTTCCTATTCGGTGGTGTAAACATTTAAATTGTCCGATTACGTATATGTTAAATTTGTGTTTTTAAAATTCTTTAGTTTACATATATAGGAAGTTTTTGTTATGAAAAAATTAATCGGAAATAAACGCTGAACAATTTTTATTTCTTCATGTACAAAATGTTTATTATTATGTAATGAAGCCGGTACATGATAGAGATAAATTACAAAAATTCATGCTTGAAAATTATTTTTATAAATGTAATAAATCAGTTAATTAAGATAGTTTTCAAACAAATTGCATTTGAAAGTAGTTTTTTTTTCGTATACGACGGTGTAAAAAGTGAAAATGTTAGAAGATTAAAAAAATTGTAGTAGTAAAAATTGCAATACCAAAATTTGATCGTGAAGTGTCGCCATTTGCAAAATGACACTAGCATTGTGCACAGATACTTTTGTCCTTTTTAATATAGATAATAGTAATCTGCAATTTCTGTGGAATCATTTTTAAAAAATAGAAAAGAAAATTGGATTTAAGTGTATTTAGAATGGAATCAGTGGCAGCTGTGGGATGCAACTAGCCTGCAAATCAGAAAATCTCATCTTGAGAAGACAGTGTTTTAATAATTTTGAGTGCCAATCATTAAATTGCAATTTGAAGATTATTCAGAGATGTTCTTACAGGTAGACATTGGATACGGACATGTGATTCTTCCACAAATTAGCAAAATTCTACAAAATCAATTTGTCAATGAGTCACAAAAGAAATTAGAGTTCCCTCAATTAGCCCAAAAAGAAACATGAATTTCTTAAATCATTCATGAATTTCGAGAAACAATCACGGAAAAATCTGCAAATTTCATTAACTGCTTATGGGGGGGGCGGGGGGGAATGTGTATTTCGTTAAACGATCGCAGGAAAAAAATCTCAAATTTCGTCAAGCAGTTGCGTAGAAAATCGTGAAATTCATCAATCTGTCACGAATTTCAACAATCAGTCACAAAATGTACACTTTTTCCTACGTAAAAATCTTTAATAATTTTCTGCCAATAAAAGTCAGAACAAGTATTACAGATTTGGCAGAATTTTCAGAACAACTTGATGTAACTCACCTACCATTTCCGTTCTGTTATCAATTATTGCTACCAAGCCAAACTATTACTGCTGCTTCTTAAAAGGAACAATTGTTGCAATTCAACCAGGAAATCTATTGGAAACACTCATTTACTAGCAAAGCAACCCATCCAGTGAAATTGCTTCATGACAATGCGAGACCGCATGTTTAAGTTCTTAAGCACACTCTTTGATGGGAATTTTTGGAGCATAGTCCCAACATAGCTCATTTTAGGACCATAATTTGTTCCATTTATTGTGACATTCTTTATCTGCTGTGCACTTCCGTGCATTTATCAAAGTGCAAAAATGGATTGATGACTTCAGTGCCTTGTGCAATGATCAGTCTTCTTTTAGTATCAAGCAGCTCCCTGATTCATTGAGGAAGGCATAATAAGTGATGGTGCATCTTTCGATGATTAAATGTATAATTGTTTGATATGTTTTACATACGTATTACATTGTCTTAAATTTGTTTTAAAATTTATTTATACACCTAATGTTTTTTTTTTTTTGCTAATTATATTAACTGTTTGCAATTTATCTTGCTTAGTTTGAAATGCAAATTGTATGCTAGAATTTCACTACTTAATTTTATTTGTAATTTTATATTAATTTGCAAATCATCTTAGGTTGTTCGTAATAAGCCTGTTGCAAAACCTGCTAAAGGTACAAGGCAATGTAATTGCCGACAGGAAATGGTGACTAGACAGCTTGGGCCAGGTAGATTCCAAATGACACAGCAGACTGTTTGTGATGAATGCCCTAATGTAAAGTAAGAAAATATATTTTTAATTATGAATATGTTTTTGCACGTATAGTCCTTGATTCAAAACTGAATTTTATCCCCCCCCCCTTTTTTTTTTCCTTTTTAAGATAAAGAATTTTATGAAGGGAATTCATAGAATAGAAAAAAGAGTAAAAGAGCACAGGGAAAATATAAAGAAAGGAAGAATAACAACAGCTTTAGCAAGGCTCAATGCAGAGGAAAGGCTGGAAATCGAATTTAAGTGTACCAAAAAGTTAGCAAATTACGAAAACTTTAATCATGCCCTAAAGAGAGAGGCTGTGGAGACTGTGAGTGAGAACAATGCGATCAACTGCATGGAACAAGGTTGGGGAGAGAGATGATTACAAAAAGATACGAATATGGGAAGAGGAGGAAGGGGTAATCCAAAGAGTGGCACAGCAGAAAACGAGTCTGAATCAGTAAGAAATTGAAAATGGTCCAGGAAGGACCGAAATATATATTTCATATTTTAAGCACCTTTTATGGTATTTGAAACTGTGTTTCAAAGATTTTATTAAATGTACTTAAAAATGTATAAACAAGAACTTGAATATAACGATAATTTCAAATTCATAAAATTATGACTAGATTTTTCACAAATGTAAAAAGCTGTTCACAATTTCACAAAAACAGAACCCTGGAAAAAAAAAAAGCCTGGACAGACCCCTGAAATCCGAATTATTGAATTAAGCCAGTTTTCATGCTTTTTTGGTAAAAGAATTGTTAATCAACTTCACAAAATTCACGGGTGTATTTTCTTGGAGCAATCTAAGAATTAAATTAGCTGGATTCTTGCTGCAACTTAGGCCTGACTTACAAAAGGAATACTCTGTAACTGGAAAAAAAAAATAAATAAATAAACTCAGGTCCCCTCAGTGACCTCTTGTTACCATTTAATCCATAACTCATGTCTGCAACATTATCTTAATCTAGTATCATGATCTAAAGAAGAAGTGTCCATCTCGTAAACTGTATATGCAGAAAAACCTGTGAAAGCAGAACAACAAAAGTATAAGGATACTGACAAAAAAAAGAAAAGTAAAAAAAAAAAAAAAAGACAATTATCTCTTTAGACAAAAATCTGTCTTAAACTTTTTCCTAGCCCCTTGCGATTCAGCCATGAAATTTATTGTATGTATGTGTAATAGAAATATTTCAGTAAATTTTAAGAATTTAGGTATTGTGTTATCAATTTATTTACTTAAAAAAGACAGAATAAGTCAAAGGAAGATCAATCTTTATAATTACTGCTAATGCACACCTCTTCAGTGATGCTGCTAGACTTTTAAAATCCTGGGTACCTGAGATCCAGGCAATTCCAAAAACCTGGCTCTTTTTTTACAAAAGTGTATCCTTTTTAAAAAAAAGACAGATTCTATATATTAGTACAAAATATGTCACTTTTACGATCTTTCATGAGGAAAATTACACATCAAGAAGGACCCATCACAATTCTTTTTATGCATCCCTTCTCTAATTTTCTACTTAAATGATGCACTGTAGCTCATCACTGTATCTTGCACCTACCACTTAGCTACTCCACTGATTTGGTTAACCACATCAACTGTAAATTTTGCCTTATTGTAAAGTACGGTTGTCTCAAGGACACATTTAGCATTACTGTTATTTTCATAATTGTTTAGAACTGCGTACTAGTATCCTTTTCTTTGGTTTGCTTTTGTAAACTGTGATAATATAATTTTCAGATTTATGAAGTTGTGTGCAAAACTGGATCATATTATCCTTCTCCGCTTTTGTTATCTTTGCTAATTCCTTTCTGTTTTTTTTTATTTGTTTTTTCATGCAAAGTTTCCACTAGAATTGTTCCATGAATTCCATGATGCTTTCAAATTCAAAAAGAAAACTTCCCCCTTTTTTTTTTTCCTTCTGCTACATACATTATAAAAAATTTCCTTTTCACTATCAGGTCAGTGACTGTGAATTCAGAATTAGGGGGTAAATTGGAAATTAGTTTTATTCCTCCAGACTAGGTCTGTAATGAACATCTTAAGTTTTCTGCCTCCTTCTAGGTGAGCCTGCAAATTTATCATCAGAAATCATATATTTTGTGGTTTCTGATGATAAAGAAAAAATTGTGATAAAAAAGATATAGTAAAAAAAAAGATACAGCTGTCAAAAAATTGTTTATACAAAAGTTGAAAATCTTGAAATTCTGAATAAAATGGGCAGCACCTTTTATTCTATGAGTAAGGAGATTACGGGAATTCCTCTAAAATTGAACCTCTTTAAAATCAATACCTGCCAAAACCAGAATATGATTAACATATAAAAATAAGTTCATAAAACGCTATTTGGATAATAGAATTACGAATTATCTATATATATTACGCTATTGTATGTGGCAGAGAAATCGCGATTATTTCTTAATTGTTTAATGGCAATGCCCGAATGAAACACATCTCATTGATTATTGAACAGCATTTGATGAATCTCCATACCTATAGGGGGAGTTACCATAGGGGGACCCTGTTCTCTCACCAACTTGCAATATATTGCCAAATTAGCCGCCAAAAGTGATGCCAACTTGGAAATATCTCTAATATTTTGCCAAATTCCCATAGACTTCCATTATAAACCAATAGGGTTTACTCGCTTACAGAAAATCAACAAATTGAGATATTTTAATGCAACAAAAACTAATATTAGCTTAAGCAGGGCTCGAAAATTCTAAAAAATTTTAAGGTTCCCAGCTGGGAACCTACCTGAAAAGTATAGGTTCCCAGAAAAATATGTGTGTTCAATTTTTTAATAAATTCACAGCTTTAATGAATGAAGATATTGTGTCACATAGACAGTTTTGAATAATGAACAAAAATTTTAGTTTTATGGTTTATCAATAAATGTTTTGACTGTTCTCTATCCAAAAGCATTTCTTCCCTCCCTTCATATTCTTATAGATGTATAACTTAAAAGGTAAATGTTGCATTACATTTGCCCATTAAACATTACATATTGCATTTACTAATTTATTCAAATGTATACAGAACAAATAATATATATATATATATATATATATATATATATAAAATATACATACAATTTTTTTCTTCAATTTCAATTATATTGCACAGAATTTGATGCATCATTATTAAAAATTACATTTTATAATATATAAAAATAATATTTAGTATATTAATAATATATATATATATATATATTATAAAGAAGATTTACAAGAAAGCAACAGCAACCATCTGCTTGGACAAAGGAAAAGCAAAGATCAAGCTTGGAAGAGGGGTAAGACAAGGAGACACCATTTCGCCTAAGCTTTTTACGGCTGTCTTAGAAAATATTTTCAAGAAGCTGGATTGGGAAAACAAAGGGATTAGAATAAATGGGGAATATTTAAGTCATCTGCGATTCGCTGATGACAGTTTAATTTTCAGTAACAGCCCTGAAGAATAGGAAAATATGCTAAAAGAGTTGGCAGAAGCTAGTATTAATGTGGGATTAAAAATAAACTTGGAAAAGACTAAGGTGATGTTTAATTCATTTGCATCAAAAAGGAAAATTGTCTACAACAACACTGAAATTAAAGAAATGCAAAGTTATGTGTACCTTGGGCAGGAAATATCATCGGATAATAGTATCATGAATGAAATCAATAGAAGAATAAGAAATGGATGGAGTGCTTTTGGTAAGAACAATATTATTCTGAAGAGTAGCATGCCCCTTTGTTTGAAAAGAAAGGTATTTGACCAATGTGTTTTGCCTGTGCTAACTTATGGAGCAGAAACATGGACTCTGACAAAACGGATGGTACAAAGATTACAAACAACACAGAGAAGTATGGAAAGATGTATGCTAGGTATAACTAGAAGAGACAGAAAAAGAATAACCTGGATAAGAAGTCAGACGAAAGTTTTTGACATCATTGAAAGAATTAAACGGCTAAAATGGAAATGGGCTGGGCACATTGCAAGAAGACAAGACAATAGATGGAGCACAAACACCCTACAGTGGTATCCCAGAGACGTAAAACGGCCAAGAAAACGACCTCAAGTAAGATGGAGTGATGAAATCAGAAAAGTAGCCGGTGTAAATTGGATGACTAAAGCACTAGACAGAAAACATTGGAAAAATCTGGGGGAGACCTACATCCAGCAGTGGATTGAAAACGGTTGATGATGATGATGATGATATATATATATATAATATTATGTTTTTATAATATATAAAAATAATCTGGGGTGAATAGTCACTCCTTTTCATTTAGAGTGATGGCAGCGACCACGGTGACTTGCGGGCGCTTCCGTTTAGGTTCCCAGCCGGGAACCTGGATTCCCAAACATAAATTGTAAGGGAGACCAAACTGGTCGCCAAGGGCGGCTAGTTTATTTGAAAACAGTAAAACCTGTTAAGATAGACCTCTCTCTAATGGAATCCTGCCTGTAATATTAAGCAATCAACAATTAATAAAATTGAATAAATAAGAGTGTAAACATAGTTTAAAAAAAAAAAAAAAAAAAAAAAAAACCTTTTTTTATTGACAATTTTATAATTCAAAGGACTTTAAGCATTAATTTAAAGAGTAGTGCATTTTTGTATACTATTTAATATTTCATTTTTCAAAGCAGTGTATCTCTATTATAAATTGAGCTGCTTTGAACATGTTGAGGAAAACCCCACTACTATTTTGAAATCTATTGTTATAGTTGTTCCCGTGGTTTAATTTTTTCTAATTTTGAATATTCATTTAGCAATAATTTCTCATTAAAAAAAATCCTTAAAAAGCTTTTGTTGCAAATTTGCCCACTATACCAGACAATTTATGCGTAATCATATTCATAATTAACTTTTTAATATAAATCTTTTATTCATTAGATTTTTGTGTAATTGCTATGTCTGTAACAATAGATTTTAATTAGTAGAACTCTGGAATAAACAATATTGCATGAAATTGGGATATGGATTCTAGTATATTGGCCACTTTTTTAATTTCATTGCTGTCTTTCTTTTTTCTGTTGTTCCCAAAAGTGCAAGTTATCCATCCACAGAATGAAAATGTCAAAGGATGAAAGCAGGACAGGAAAAAAAGGAGGTAGAACTTAGATATTGAATTCCGGGGTGTTCATTGGAGTACATATAAAGCAGATTTTAATGAAAATAAAAATCTTTCTATATAGCAAGAAATTTTGAATGTTATTTATAAAAATAAACATTTTTATGAGTGCAATAATCTGAGATATATCCTGAGTGGTTTTCAATGTTTTTTTTATAAAGATTTAAATGATTATTCTTCAACAATTGTTGCCGGAAAATATGAACTTTTTTGGGAACAATTGGGTAGATTTGCAGAAAAATTGTCTTGATTTTAAAATTGCTGTTAATTTTGCATAAAGGTGTGATGCCATTGCATCAAACTACAAGGGTAGTGATGTTTGTAAGAATATGGTAGTGGTTTTAAACATAAGACAAGTATAAACACAGTTATCTATTAAAAAATATATTAGCATATTTACAGAATGTTTCTGAAAATAGTTCACAAAATCAACAATTGATAAAATCAATTTTATTTTTTCTAGCCATTTAAAACAAATTTTAGGCCGTTATCTAGTGCTCAATATAGTACAGAAGGCAAGCCGTTATTGCCGACTTCTAGATAATTTTTATAGTGTTTTTGATAAATGGCCATTAGTATTGGCAAGAATTCCGATTACGGAAGATTGAAAATTAAAAAAATTGTTTAAACCTGCTAAATTTTTTATTCTGATATCAAGACTTTATTAGATAGTTTTCTCATAATCAACTATATCATAAAAATCGTCGGAATGTTTTTCAATTGATACCACCTTTTTGAGTATTGAACTTGTTTTAAACACAGTAAATGAGTTTTGTCAAATTAGTTACCTAGCTAGACAGATTTCTTATATTCAAATTAGTATAGGCGTCAAATTTTGTGAAAATCGGTAGAGCTATTTTCAATATATAGCAGCATTTTCAGTGCTGAGTTTGTTTTAATAAGTCAAAACAGACTTTCACAAATTCAAAACCTAGCTAGATGGGTTTCTTGTGCTCGAATTGGTATGACAACACGTTTTGTGTAAATCGTTTGAGCACTTTTCCATTTATAGCAAGAAGCCTTTTCATTGCTGAGTTTGTTTTACCCTGTAAAAATTAATTTTCTTGTATTCGGGACCTAGCTAGATATTTTTCTCATGCTCGATTTAGTATAGGAGGCAAGCCTCGCGAAAATCGTCCCAGTTGTTTACGATATCATTCTTAATCATTAAAATCGCTAAATATCTTCCAAACTGATACATAAAATCAAGGGGCCGGAAATCTCTGTCAAGTTCGTCAATGGGGAAAATCAGACCAAGGGGTTGGAAATGGCAAGGGCTTTTGTGGGAAAAAAAAAAAAACAAAAAAAAAAAACACCCACAACTTCTTAATTATGATACATATCAAATCAGTTTAAAGTTATTATTTCTTTTAGGAAAAGCACCAAAAATTTATATATGACAGATTTTTGATAATATTAAAAATGGGCTCAAGGGATGAAAAAAATAGGATTTTAAGAAGAAAAAAATTCATAACTTCCTCAATTCACAAGATATCAAATCCACATTAATGTATTATAAATCTTAATATTATCTACAACTTTTATTTTGAAAAGTTTTTCATCTCAACTCTTACAGCCAAAAGAACAGGAAAGAAAAAAAAAGGGGGGGGTAGGGGGGAAAAATCACATAGTTAATCCACCACTAAGGTGATAAAGTATCATTGGTGTGGTAAAAATTTTTGACAATCCTCAGAGATGCTGTAGATAGGGTTGCATTATTAAATGTGCGCGTGTCTCAATAAAAAGAACATCAGAATTTAAAATATAGTATGTGGTTCATTTAATGAAACAATCACCACACGATTTAAATTTATTATATAAATCCTCTTAATATTATCTATAACTTTTGTAGTAACAAATTTTTGATAAGATGAACTTCACTAATTGATGATATTACTAAAAATATTCTCAAGGGATGAAAAAAATAGGAGTTGGAGAAAAAAATTGTATTAACATCCTGATAAATCCAGCTCTTGCAGAAAAATGAAATTAACTCTTCAAAAGTGGACATATAAAATTGGAAACTGGGTATATCTCTAATCTTAATTTAGTTTTTGTTGGTGAAATTAGCATTTACTTTCGAAATCTGCCTATGCCTGTAGGCCGAGCCGGCAGGGATTTTTTTTTACTTTGTTCTGTCTGTCACTTTATCTTATAAAAACAAGTTTTGCGTTGTGAAAAGAGAAAAGTTCTTGTTTGCTACTAACATATTACAAGTTTTTTTTAATGCATTAATTAAATAAAAAAATTGTTAAGTTGACAGGTTTCATAAATGAGTTTTAAAAAAAGTAGATATAACTGTAACTCTTAAGAGATTCACCCCTTCATTTTTATGTACAAATGTGATAGTGACAGAATTCCTTTGTGCTCATTAAGACATTCTTATTCAGATAAAAGAAAATTTATAGAAATAAATACTGACAATTTAAATATTTTAATGATGGCATTTGAACATTTGTATAGTAAAAACCACTTATTCTAAAATTTAAAAGTTAAAAAAATATATATGCAAATAACAATTTATGCATTCAAAAATTTTCAATGCTCTTTTTTTTCTAATCTGTTTAATTTCGGATATTTATTTGTTGTTGAATTATCTTTTTCCAATATATATCTGGAGTTCACTTTTATTTAACACTTTGCCGCCCGCACGATTCATAAATATTTATTCGCTTGGCTCCGGCAGCGCTAATTCAGATCAGTTGACTTGTTGCTGGCCGTTCTTGACATTATCGGGAGATTGTAAAATGTTAAATTTTACTAATCTCATTGTTAGTTCTCATAAGTTCTCAACCCTGTTCCCCTACTTTCATGAAATTTCGAAGATATACATATGTAAATAAATACAAAATTTGTTTCTTTTATATATTTGTTTATTTGCATTTTCTTTGGTATTTAGTATTTCTCTTTCGTAGGGTACGCAGCAAAAGTCTCCAAGATGTAAGGCAACTCCACAAGACTTGCACATTAAGTTTGTTAGTTTTCTTTTTTTGTTTTTGGAACATACATGGCAGTTTCTTCGTTTTTGTTTATTCGTTTTGGAAATAAGGACTAGTTGGTGTTGCTTTATGTGACCGGAAAGTCTGTCAGTTGGATCATGATGAGACGCATGCGATGTAGTGGCAACTTCCAAGTTTTGCTCAGAAGCAGGTACATGGTCTTTTATCCACGAATCGCACACTTTCAATAAAAAATCGTGAAATCGGAGACTCTTCTGTTCTGTATTGACATGTACGGAGTGTATTAAATAATGCGCAATTAAAAAGGTACATGCAAACTTTTGTTGACCATTTTATAGATTTTCTGTATTTAGGGTAATAACTCAAATATTGGTCTACCCGATCCACTCCTTTCATGTATTTGTTATAGTCTAATACACTTTCAGGTTTTTTTTATTGTGCAATTAGTTTTTCTACATGTTCTTTGTGTGTTAATCAAAGTGGCATTATGTATTGTAGAGATCATTCGTATCGTTTTAGTTTTCGAAGCTCTCCATACCTGTGCGAGTACTTCACCTTTCTGTTGATGACAAGCTTCAAATACATTGACATTTACACGCTTTAATTTTTCTTGAAATCTTCTATTTTGCCTTATTGTTCCACAAACTCGAATTTTCTTAAGCAAATTCTCTGCAAGTTCTACACTGTTGTAATAATTATCCATGTAGAGGTGATGCCACTTTCCATAGGAAGGTGTCAATAGTTCCATTACTGTTTTTGCTAAAGGCTGTCCAACGCCGGAATATATTTTGAATGAAGAAATGTATCCCGTAATCGAATCACACATCATCCGAATGAGTATGCCATATTTCGTAATTTTCGACGGATTGTAAACTTTAAAATTCAACCGTCTACGCCACGGTATCATTCCTTCATCAATTGAAATGTTTTGACTTAGATTAAAATTTTCTTTAAACTTTTTTGGAAAAGTAATCAATTATGAATTGCACTTTGAAAAGCCTGTCGGCATTATTCGGTTTATTGTTGTTGTCAGAAAAATGTAAAAATGATATTTGTCTGAATCGGTTGCGGGACATCGTTTTGCGAAATATCGGTGTGTCTATCAATGGATTCGTTGACCAATAATCATCGATCCTTGCTTTTTTTTACAATACCCATAAGGATAGCAAGCCCAAACCATTTTCTCAGTTCGAGTGCCGTAACATCCACAAATTTGGCATTTTTTTTTATCCTGTTTCCTTTTATCGCAATTTTGACTGTGGTACTTATTGGTTTCATTGCAAATATATTTAAATAAATCATTCCCAATATATAATCCTGTGATATCCTCGATGCTCTGCGTATCCTTGGGAAATATGTTTGGACCCGGAGATTCTTCAAATTCATTATTGGTCCTCGGTAAATCAAACTCTGACCATTGTGCACTGTCTTCTTCGTCTGACTCATCCGAATCAGTTGGCAACCGTAGCATTTGCCAAATTCTTCTTGGAAATATTTCACTATCTTCCGACGATTCTGCTTCACTTTCACTTTTTTGATTTTCAATGTCTTCCCAATCGGCCAAGTCGTTCGGAACGTCAGACAAGACGTCCGTGCATTCGTCGTAAATATTTGTATCGTCTCTTTCATCTGCCATGATAAAAGGGCACAAGAACTTATACAAATAAAAAACTTGATGACTTGTGTAACTTATTGTTACCGAAACAAAGCACCAGCAGAAAGCAAAAGATAAATTGCTGTCGCCAACCACTGAGCGATACTGTGCTCACGACACCACTTCAAAAGTCTATCACATCTACCAAAAGTCTATCACGACACCACTTCAAAAGTCCATCACGTTTAAAACACAGTCAAAACCATCCAACATGTCCATACTCTCCTTTTTGAACTCAAAAAAAAAAAAAATCCACGTCTTCAGCCTTCCACACATCCGTTCTCTTCGCTTCACTTCATTCCTTTTTCAGATCGAATTTCTTTTCTCTTCGACTCGATAGCACGGCTTATCGCTCTAGAACAGGTGAGACACGGCTTATCGGTCCAGAACAGGCAATCATCAATTGACCATTCTAGGCGTGGATAAACGCTGGGCCAAAACTAATCCAGCAACTCAGGATCAGAAAGGTCTTTGAGTTTTTCTTTGGTCGTTACAATGCTATGCTCACGTGTGTCGCCGGCCGTTGTTAGCTAATTTGCGCACGACACCACTGTGGTGTCACCGGCCGTTGACTGCTAGTTTGCACACGTCACCGCTGTGGTGTCGCCGGACGGCATAGTGTTAATATAGAAAACCTTTTAAAACATTTTCACCTTGTGTCCCGGCATCCTCAGTAATTAAAATCCATTTTCGAAATGAAATTATTTCTCTCACAATATATCTTGCATATTTTCTTGTAATATGTGGCTCCGTCTTTGGCCATTGTAGGCAGTTGAAATACTTTTAGATAATAAAACATGTAATCTAAAAGAGTATGCAGGAGTTGATGAAAGATGGGGTCATGTTACTGAAGCAAACAGATTGTGAGAGAACTGATTTCATTTCAAAAATGCTAATTATTTACTAACAATGTTAATTTTGACACTTTTAATTACTGAGGATGCCTAAGTACACAGTTGAAAATCTTTTTAAATCTGTGCTTAATGAAAGGTTTTTGAAAAATTTTTTTTTGTTGTTGTTGTTTTATGAAATTTTTTATTAGTTATTTCAGAAATTTTATTTTTAAATTTTTAGATTTGTGAATGAAGAGAAACTTCTTGAAATAGAAATTGAAGCTGGCATGAAAGATGGTCAAGAACAAAAATTTGTTGCAGAAGGTAAAATTTCTTTTGGTCTTTTCTCTTAAGATAGCCCAGGATGCACATTTTTTTCACTTATGAAAACTCTTAACACTTTTCAGCATATTTGAAAAGTGTTTAACTTTGGTTATTATGGCGATTTGTCTATGCTCTAACTCTCTGTCTGTGCTCTATGTGCTAACTTACCTAAACTTATTCAATTTGCCATGTAATTGATATAGGTTATTGAGGTTTTACCATGGCATGTTCGCTATTTAAAAGGAAGTATGTAGCATCTGTAGATTGTTTATAGGGGCATTCAAAAGAACTTTGTCCCATTATGGTCTGGGGGGGAGGGAAATTGTTTGCAATCTAATTTAATAATGTTGCACTATTTCAAACACATTGATATTGATATACATCACTGAGATTCACTAAAGATATTGAAGATATATAAAGACTGAATTGAAAACATTTGTTTTAGGTGAACCACATATTGATGGAGAACCTGGAGATTTAAGACTAAGGATACAAACTTTACCGTAAGTTTGCTATTTTTATTTCTCCAAAGATAAAAAAGATGGCACCAAAAGTCATAAAATTGGATTTTATTGTTACTATTTCTTTTAAGTATTTAATTTGTGACTTACTTTGATATTTGTAGGTGCTATATATTTAAATTTTTTTTTAACATTAACCTTATATATCACTATTTTAAATATGTTAATGTAAATATAAAGTTATTTTTTAAATCAATTGTAAGTCTTATTTAAATTTCTCACTATAACATTTTTGTTTTTAGAAAATTAGTTTCAATATTTTTCAGGATATGTCTGTTATTCTTGTTATTTCCATTATTTATTGAGTATGTTTTTAAATCAGAAATTGTAATTACAATAGATGGTGACACTGCATAGAATATACATAATTATTTTTTAAATATATATTTTTTAGAGCAATATTCAAAGCTGGAGTAGCACAGTTGAAGTTTATTCCAGCAGAGTGAAAAATGTCCAGACCAGGAATCAGGATTAAAGTGGTTAGCTGCCCAGGTACCCACCTGGGTACCTGGTGGTAAAGAAAAAAAAAAAAAGTTACAACCCTGTTGGCCACAACCTTTCGCACCTGCTACTTCTAGAGTAGGGGGAAGGGTAAGAGGGGCTTTTTTCAGAAATGAAGCAATTGAAATCTGTCTTATTAGCCTGCACATATAAGTCTTTTTTGTTCTGAAATTTCTGCCCTCGTTCGGAATGCTGAGGTGCTTTTCTTTTTCATTCTTGAAAATGAGTAAGCGAACAAAATTACCGATTTCTTTTAAAATGGAGGTTATTAAAATGTCCGAAGAGATGCCCCATGTAATAAAAAAAAATTTAGCAGAACAATTCAAAATTCGTGTTACAACTTTAACAGGCATTTTGAAAAAAAAAAAGTTGCAATTAAGGCAGCCAACAAAGAATGTGGAATTCATTCGAAGAAACGGAGTAGAATACAGAGTGGAAAATTTGATCAATTGGAAAAAGCTTTAGTGCAGTGGCTTAGAGAAGCTCGTGCCTCCAATATACCAGTCAATTGTCAATTATTAAGAGAAAAGGGAATTGAATTAGCACAGAGTTTTGGAATAGAAAATCTCTCTACGTCCCAAGGATGGATAGAGAAACTTAAAAATAGGCTTGGATTAGCTATGCGCATTATAAGTGATGAAAGTGCAAGCATTAATGAAGATAATGTTGAGCAGTGGTTAAGCAATCTGCCAACTTTATTGAAAGATTATGAGCTTTGTGACATCTTTAATTGCGATGAAACGGGCCTCTTTTTTAAAATGATGCCCGATAAAGCTTTATCTTTCAAAGATGAAGTATGTCATGGCGGTAAAAAAAGTAATGAGAGACTCACACTTCTACTTTGCTGTAATGCCGATAGTTCTGAGAAATTATCCCCTTTGGTTATTGGAAAATCGAGAAATCGTAGTTGTTTCAAAAAAATAAAAGAATTGCCATGTTAACAGCAGTAAAGAATGGCTGAATGCTAGCATCTTTTTTAAATTTCTTCAGAGATTTGATGCAAAGAGGGAAAAGGAAAAACGAAAAGTTATTCATTGACCAGTACCCTACTCACCCTTCGGACTTCTCGAAGTCTATAAAGGTAGTTTTCTTCCAGCAAACCACACAAGTAAACTTCAGTCGTTGGATTTGGGAATTATTCATTGTATTAAAGTAAATTACAGAAAATTTTGTATTTGAAGAATTCTTGCTTCACTCAAATTAAAAAGTGCTGTAAATAATCTAAAAAATGTGTCCGTACTTGATGCAATAAGTATGCTCTGTTCATCATGGGAAAGTGTCACTGAAACATGCATACAAAATTGTTTAAAAAAAGTAAGATTTATTCTGAAGGATGTTGAAAATAATTCATCTTCTTCCAAAGTTCAGACACTATTAGATGAAGAATGGAATGCCGTGTCGGGAGAATAATTAACTTTAACAATTTCATGGATCTCAATGAAAATGTAACAATGGCAGAAATGAGAGACATACAAGAAATAGCCACAGAAATTCAAGACAACGCTAATGCAGATGAATCAGATAGCAAAGAAAATGTAGAAACACATCCACCGACTTTTGCAAAAGCAATAGATGTTCTGGAAGCCCTTTGTTACTACATTCAACAAACTGATGCACCTGGTTTACATATTCTTGTTTCAAGGAACTGGAAAAAGCTATTTTTATGGACACACATCAAGCTCATAAACAAAATTCGATTTTAGACTAAAAAAAATAAGGTATGATATTAAAATTTTAGATGTACATATTTTAGATTTGAATTAGTAAATCATTAACAAGCAAAGTGAATGGTATTTTTTTTATTATTATTCTGCATGTTATTTAACCATTTAAAGATTAATATTGCTTTAACATTTATTTCAAATTTAATTTGTACTTAAATTTCGTTTATGCGTCGTTTTTCATCAGTCCCTTTCACCGACGTATAAGTGAGAGATTACTGTAATAAATAATGTTTCTAATGTTTATTAAACAAATGTATCTTCAAACATAATAAAAGATATAAACATATATATACATGTGTTACATATTATTACTTTGTAGAAAAGAATAACTGTTATTTTCCCCGAAACACCCAGGTTTCGTAATAAAACCTGCCTGGGCTGGGGAAAAAAAAAAAAAAAAAAACAGGTTTTTTACAACCCTAGCAAGAATCAAACCTAGATATTTGCTGTGCCATGCCAATGCTTTACCTGTGAAGCTATCCGGACGATACCTGGCTGATATAACTCACTCTTATTTGTTGGACATGGCTGCAAACTGCAGCGCTAGTTACATTCATCCGAGTTATAACTATAGCATTTACATGATGAAAGTGTTTTATTTCTTTTTGCAGGTATCGTCCAGATAGCTTAACAGGTAAAGCATTGGCAAGGCATGCGAAGTATCCAGGTTCGATTCCTGGTCTGGACATTTTTCGCTCTGTTAGAATAAACTTCAACTGTGCTACTCCAGCCTTGAAAATGTTTTAATCCAGTTGGAAAAATATTCATTCTCTTCATTATTTTAGACCATTTTGAATTCATTTTTCTCAATGTTTTTTCTATTATTTTCAATTATCAAGTTGCTTGCATTTTTGTTTTGCTATATTTATGACAGATATTAGTATTATTATTTATCTAAATGCATTCTAGTTTCAAAACTTCTGTAATCGGAATTGCTGTAATCACGATGATTCCGGATTAAAGAAGTCATTCCGTATTTGGTATTTTCGTCGCAAAAAGGAGGTGGTATTTTAAAAATGAATAGATAAACGGAAAAGATGAAAACTAATGCAAGCTGACTTCCAAGAAATAATCTTTTCGAAATAGTAGACATTAATTTGTTAGCATTCTACCTAATATTAAAATATTTAGTCTGGCCGAACAGTTTGATAATCGGCCAAACCAAATACGTAAAAAAAAAAGAAAAAAAAAAATTCAAATCTTACATAACTTCTATTTTTAACTGTCAATAAAGATTTTCAAAATAATTAAATCGAATCATATTTAAATAAAAGAGATTGCATTTACATTTTTTATTTGCTGTTTGAAAAGTGACATTTGAAATTAGCTAGTCTGCTTATAATTTGTTCAAACAGCGTGTTTTTAAACAAAGTGAAACTTTCAGGGGTGATAATAGGCATAAAGATAGTTTCTATATAGAAAACCAGCATCACAATCCGCTTATTCAGTCAAAAATACAGTATGTCTCGCTTCAAGCCAAACTTAGATTTTTGTTTGTAACTTTAACAGTAATGAAGATATTGTAACAATATTTTCAACAGACCTGCTTTGCTTTCTGTAGGATATGATGATATAGCGAGAAATGCTGAACATTCTCACCATTAGCATCCAAACAACACTGAGCTGGACATTCTATTATTCAGAATGCAGCTGACAGTACATATACCGAGTCACCAACCAAAATTCAATCACTTCCAATGTTAAAACACCAAATAAAATAAACTAAGACAGACTTGAGCACAGTTAAAAAATAAAATTTATAAAGAATATAGTTAAAAACAATTAAAAAAATACAATATGTAAACGTTTCGCCAAGCGACACGCAAGGCATCATCAGTATAAAAAATATCCATTGCATTTCAAACGACAGAACAAATCAAGAACAGTTAAAGTTAGTTATTTTAAAAACAAACAATATTCACTAGGGACAGGACAAGCATCATTCAAAGTCTGCGATCGCAATTCAGTGAACCAAGCCTCAAGGAGCAATCTACCATGGTATTGCAACCCAATTTCAAAATACTGACGTTCGTAATGAGCCGAATGTGATTCGTTTGAAGTGAATGCTGGACAATTTTTGAATTCAAATTACCCTTTTTTAAAGTACCAGTATGTTCTTTTAGGCGAATTTCCAATGATCTACCAGTTTCACCAATATAAACACTTGCAATCTTTACAAGGAATAATATAAACAACACCAGGTAATTTAGACATCATATTGAAATTTATGTTTATTGAAAAAGGAACTCAATTTATTAATAGGTTTAAAAGAAACCCCAATATTGAATGATTTTAGAATGCCAGAATTTTTTTTTGAAATGTTCTTATAATAAGGGATACAGATAAAGGAGCTTGGTTTACTACGTTGAAAAGGGGGGGGGGGGGGAGTAGAATTTACAAAATTTAAAGTATTTTTAAAGATTTTTTTTAACAAGACCAATAGGATAGCTATTATTAACCAAATCGCGATAAATTTTACATTTCTCTCTTTCAAAATCATTACTGGAACTGCAATATTTTATGGCTCTGAAGGCTAAAGTCTTAATAACGGTTATTTTATGGCTGAAAGGGCATATTGAATTGAAATTAATATAGTGACCAATAGATGTAGGTTTTCTGTAAAAAGTAGCGGTGACAGATTGAGAGATATCAGTCGTGAGTCTGCGGATAAGAATGTCGAGAAATGGTAATTCAGCATTATTTTCAATTTCAACAGTAAACTTAATAGGGTTACCAATAGAGTTAGAAATTGTGAGAATATCATTTAAGTCTGCTTCTTTCACTATCAAAAAAATATCGTCGACATAACATCTCCAAAAAAGAATACGTGGACCAAGGTGAGAATTAATAGTATTTTCAATATTCTGCATTACAAGTTCAGCAATTACAACAGAGAGGGGGGACCCCATAGCGATACCAGAAATTTGACTATAAAAGCAGTTATTAAATACAAAACAGTTTGAGGGCAAACAAAACTTAACCAATTCAACAATCTCCTCGACATTAAAATCAGTAGGGTGTGTAGGAGTAGGCCAGATATCTTCAAATGATTCACTTCAAACGAACCACATTCAGCTCATTACGAACACCAGCATTTTGAATTTCACCAGCAGTGGCAACAACTACCATGGTAGATTGCTCCTTGAGGCTTGGTTCACTGAATTGCGATCGCAGACTTTGAATGATGCTCGTTCTGTCCCTAGTGAATATTGTTTGTTTTTAAAATAACTAACTTTAACTGTTCTTGATTTGTTCTGTCGTTTGAAATGCAATGGATATTTTCTGTACTGATGATGCCTTGCGTGTCGCTTGGAGAAACGTTTACATATTGTATTTTTAATTGTTTTTAAGTATATTCTTTATAAATTTTATTTTTCAACTGTGCTCAAATCTGTCTTAGTTCATTTTATTTGGTGTTTTAATGGTTTTTAAATTCAGACGTTAAATGTATATGTACAGTAAACTTCCAATGTTGTCATCACGTTTCATACAAAATAATATTGAAAATCTTACTAAAATGTCTTCATTAATGTTTAAGATGAATGCAAATTTGAGTTCAGGCTGTAGCGAGACACCTTGTATTTTTGACAATGTATTGTATTTTTGATGAAATAAATGGACTGTAATGCTGGTTTTCCATTCTAACAATATTTGTCTTGTCTGCATTATATCATCTAAAAGATTGCTCCAAAATTTTAGGAACATGTCTGTTTTCAGCCTCTAAAAACAAACACTTCTGTCTGGTACATTTAAAAAATTCTGTGTTAAATAAAGAGGAGTAAAAAAGTTATTCCTTCATAGTTGCCACAATTCGAATAATTTTTTTTAAAACTTTGTAATTTAGCATTGTTACTATAAAGTGACTTTTTATTCAGTTGTTCACAAAACATGATAATTTGTTTTTACTGTTGCAGCAAAGTCAGAAGAAAAAATAAAATTAGTCCTATGTATGTTATGCTTAGTTCTTAAGAGTCATCTAGTCATTCAGTAGATTTTTTGTAAGCAATTAATTTTTTATTGTATTTTACTTTTATTTTATAATCATATAACAGAAAGATAATTTTGATTCCTGTTAGTTGTCTCTTGATTTCCAAAGTTATTATATTTATTTAAATATATATAGAGAGAGACTAGATGAAGGAATTTATTAAGAAATGGATTTTTTTTTCCATATTTTTTTTTAAAAAAAATTGTGGATTTCTGAAGAGAAAATTCAATTTTAATCGTAAACAATCATACTTTAATGATAGTTGAAAAAAAGGATATATATCTGGATAATATATAAAGAGCTGACTAATTTAGAAGTGAATCAATTCGGTAGTTTTTAAATAATCATTGTCATCAATTTGAAAAATGCACTTTTGATAAAAACGAGCTTAAAGTTTTGTGTTATAATTACAGTGCAATATTTATTATACTTTTTGTTTTTTTACTTGGGTAGAATCATCTATTCCGGCATTATAAAGCAGACTCTCTTCAGTTGATAAATCCTTTAAAACTTTAACTTGCAAAGAAAAAAAAAAAAAAATTACTCGAGTTTGTACTTTTTAATTTTACTCTATTTTAAAAAAAAAACAACAACAACAACAAAAAAACATAATAACATCATAAACGTGAATGATGTTGAATGTTTTTAATGTTAAACTTTTCTTTTAACTGAAAAATAGAATATTTTACATAATGTTTCCCTATTTTTATGATTAAGAAATCTTTAAGAATTAAGAGTTTACATTGAATTGCTTATTTTTGAAATCATTATCTGTTCCCTTTAAAATGTATCTTTCATTTATTGTCCCATTTAGGCACCCTCTCTTTGAAAGGCGGGGAGATGATTTGTACACAAACATAACAATATCACTTACAGATGCTTTATGTGGATTTACTCTAGAAATACCTCATCTTGATGGACATAAGGTCAGTATAAACTACTTAAGAACTGAAGAAATTAATTTTTAAAAATTGTTCATTATTGTATTTCTATGCATACCTTCAAGTAAGTTAATGACTTTCTGTTTTCAATTCTTATGAATAAGGAAGTATTTGTTTTTTTCAAATAGAAATTATGCTTTGCATGCATAATATAAACAAAAGCAGGGATTGCGCTATGCATGCATAATATTTCTTGGACGTAATATAACCTGTGTGGTTTATATACGTAACAGTCTATTTAAACATGCAGAAAAACCCAGTGGAGGTAAAGGCTGGTAAATAGGACGTATTGGAAGTGAAAATATTTAAATGAGCATATATGAAAAACGATCTCTTAACTAGGATAATAAAACAAAATGCATAATAGTAAAGTTAACGAAAAACGTTTATTTCACTTCGATGACACTAGATGAAGATACAGCAAATAATCAATATGAAGATTAACACAGCAGTGGTTCTTGTACACATAACGACACGCCATAACAATGGCGGTTTGCAGAAGGCTTGAAGACATATTTTTCAGATATTACTTTAAGATTTACAACCATTTAAAAATAAACTCATAGTTAAAATAAAATAATAAGTATGTTAATCAATACTTCCAGAATGTTGGACCAGCCAACATTCAGTGTCGAGAAAAGTTACTTCCATTTAAAGGAAAATAAAAATGCAAACTAACGATGTCCGGATCAGTTATTTATATGAAATGGCTAGGATTGAAATCGACGTTTCGGAGCAGAGACCACGAAACGGACCAATCACAGAACGGCATCGAATCGATGCAAAAGCTAGATTCGATAATAGATACGACATTGTCAGTCGCCATCTGGCGGGAAAAATATCGTTACGGAAATACGTAATCACTTTGAAACGTGGTTTTGCCGATGCAGGTTGCAAAGAAAATAGAGTCCGTGAACGGAAAAAGATAGAGATAGCTATTGACGTTACAGGACCAATATATTATGTAAAACTGATAGATACAGTCCGGAAATGAAGTAAAAAGGTAAGTTAAGTTTTAGAAACATTTATTACTGATATTATGAGATATTATAATGAAGTAATAAATAAAAAAATAAAATATGAATTTGTAAATAAAAAAGATGATTGTGGTATGAAATTATGATAAATAGGAGGCGATGAGAAAACCAGTGTTTGGTATCTCTATCAAATGCCCCCCCTCTCATTGCCTCTTTAAATAAAGAGATAACTATAAAAAAGTTAACTCAGAGAGCAAAGGATTAAAAAAATCCATAGATATCACCATTCAACCCAACTCACCAAAACTATTTGACGAACAAAAAAAAAAATTTTAACTTTTTTTTTTAAAAAGGTGAAAATTTGAAAGGTGAAACATTTTAAATTTGAAAAGTTAAGATTACTTCAAAATAAAAACTTGAAGAAATACATCTAGTTCATTTCTGAACCCAAAACGTGAAACAACTCCAATAATTGAAAAGTTGAAAAACTTGAACTTCAAAAAAATAGAAGTCAAAAAACTTTAAACGAAGTTTTTAAATATACTTCGAACATGAACTAACAATTTAACAAATGACTAGAAAAAAAAAAATTTAAATGATGAAAGTTCATAAAAGAACAAGTTAAATTTTAAAGTTTAAGTGAAAATGTATAGAGAATTTGCTAAACGAGAAAAATCAATTAACTCTTCAAAACAATTTGTTGGCTAATAACAGATCTTCTTTGCCTAAAGACAGAGGTATACGTATCTCAGACTGAAGATTAACAGAAGCCTAACAAAGAAGTTAACTTTAAAAAAGCGCAAAATTCTCATACAATTTAAATTACAAAAATGAAAATGATGACGTACCATTTCAAAAATATAAGTTTCCAATTTGGAAACGTTATCACCAGCTCTCCAGGATGTCTTGATCACAATAGTTACAATTGACAAATATTTTTATTACAATTTTAAACAATTCATATAGATAAAATTTTAAGCAATTATGAGAAGTTGAGATCCAGGCATCTAGGCTCAAGCAACAAAAACGACGGCTCTTTCAACAAACTAACGTACAAATCCATTGAGAATGAATTAAGGGCACATTTATACCACTTTTAGTCTCCCGCTAGCAGGGATCATACATACACATAGATTGGGTGTCGCTCTAGATGCCTAGAATAGATAAACACAAATTAATGATATGCATAAAAAAAATTCATTGTATAAGCACAGATACAAACAGTTTAAAATAAGATTTCTTTAAATATTTAAAAGCTGTTTTATAAGAAAGAAACTCTTTTACTAAGATATATTTATGGTTGATTTTAAGTTTTAAAAAAACTCTAACCAATTAAACTTAGACAATGGTCAAGATAGCTGGTAACGCATGAAAAAGAATATATACTGGCAAATGAACAGGAATCAAAATAGCAATCGTTTACACTTATCCTTTAAACTGAATTTAACAACATTTAGGTACAGTGTAACAACAAAAAGCTTAAAAGGATTCAACAAAATTCACCAGCATAAACATGGGTACGATGTATGAAAAATTTATATATGATATGAAAAATTTATATATGGAAATGAGATGAACTATATGAAAATCTAATAAGTACTTTCCATCATGAACAGAAGCTTTATAAAACTCAAAATCTCATTTTTGGATAATGGCTTGGTAAAAATGTCCGCCAGGTTTGATCTGCTACGCACGTGACTGAGCAAAAATTCCCCCCTATTAAACAAATCCCGAATAAAAAACAGCTTAACGTCAATATGCTTGGATTTGTAATTTTCCACAGGAGATTTAACAAAATCTATTGCTGCTTGATTATCTGCTTTCATCTCAGCTGTCCTCCCCAGTACAGGTACGATCCCCTCCTGTGCACACTCGCGACGTATCCGGTCAAACCAGACCAGGTTCTTGACGGCCTCAGTCATTGCGACGAATTCAGACTCCATGGTCGATAATGAGACGCACTTTTCTTTAAAAGTGCGCCAATCGACGGGAGCCTCGTCAAGCATGACTATTTGACCGCCAACCGAGGTCCGATCGTCGCGGTTAGCCGCAAAATCGGCATCAGTAAAGATCGTGAGATCGTTAGACCTGCACGAGAGTTTCAGCTTAAAATGCATAGTAGATTTTAAATATCCTAGCAATCGTAGCAACCCATCCCAATGGACTATACCTGGGTTTGCCTGAAACTGGCTCAGTAAATTCACGGCATAGCAAATGTCGGGTCGAGTACGGTTCGCAACAAAAGAAAGACAACCCAATAAATTACGGTAAGGAAAACGGGACATTTCCTGAATGTCATGATCGGATACTGGACAACTGGATCTTGAAAAAATAATACCTTTACTTATAGGTAATGATGAGACTGGAATTTTAAAAGAACTAAATCTATTACATACATCTTGAATGTAGTTTTGCTGGTGTATGATAACTCCTGATTGAGTATCTTCAAATTCAACACCTAATAGCTTTCTAGTTCTACCCAGTTCCTTTATATCAAATCTTTCTTTTAATTTCTTTAAGATGTTATCTATAAGCTTTTGAGTTTTTCCAAAGATCACTATGTCGTCCACATACAATAGTAATAAAATATTAGAATTAAAAATATAAACACAATTACATGTTGAAAATTTCTTAAAACCAATCTGTAATAGAGCTTTATGAATTTCCATGAACCACTCTCTCCCACTTTGATGTAAACCATACAAAGCGCGATCTAGTTTGCAATATAAATGCTCTTTTCCAGGCTCTGAGAATCCGGGAGGTTGGTTCATATACACATCCTCACTCAGTGGTGCATACAGGTAGGCGCAGGTCACGTCACACTGAGTGTGTGACCACCCGCTACACGAAACAAGAAGGGAGAAAAAGAATTGGATAACGCCAAAGTTCACAACAGGGCTAAAAGTCTCTTCGTAGGACTCTCCCTTTATTTGTTTGAACCCTTGGGCAACAAGTCTAGCCTTGTGCCTGGCGATCCGTCCAAATTCATCCCGTTTCGTCGTGTAAACCCACCGGCAACCTACTGGAGTGACATGTACCGGTAATTCTTCCAAATGCCAAACTCCACGGTCTCTCATAACCTTCATTTCAAGCTTCATTGCTTCCCACCAGATCGAGCTCTGTTCTGATCTGCATGCCTGCTTAAATGTTCTGGGAATTTCACTATTGTTAGCTAGTCATGCGGATATATGTGAAAAACTAGACTCGCTAGAATTGTCATCTTCACTATCAGAAGGAGAGGATTCTTCAGGAATGGGGACTATACCAGAATAAGAATTGACCTGAGTGAAATCAAAAATTTCAGGCTTAAATAGAATATTGTTTTCTTCACAGTATTTCTTTACTTCATTTAAAGAACGTAACCTGTCGTTTTTACCCATTTCATAGTAATAGATGTCTATACGATCTTTTTTTCTACGCATGACAGGTTTTCTAAGCCAACAAACATCTTTAAGAATAGTTGGCTGAATAGTGTCACTGGACCCCGAATCCTTGTCCTCCCCCCTCCCAAGCGGGTAATCTTGAGAACTGCCGGAAGGACCTGGGATAGCCTCAGGTTCATCTTCAACGGCAACATCTCGATTAACCTCAGCTTTGGTAGGGAATAGGGCATAATCATCGGTGCCCAGTACAGCTACACTGCGTCTTACCCCAGTTGTACATTCATTAAAACACACATTTGAAGATTCAACAATATCATCTGTTTCTGGTATCCAAATTCTATAACCCCGTGTACGAAATGCGTACCCTACCAAAAATCCCTTTCTGGCACGTGCTTCCAGTTTCCACGACCTTTGCTTTGGAATTTTAACATATGCTTCCGTACCAAACGGCTTTAAATGCCGGACAGATGGCTTTCTATTACCATAAAGTTCGAAAGGCGTTTTCCCCAGAAGTTTTGGACAGATTCTATTCCAGCTGTATACAAAGTATTTTAAAGCCTCTGGCCAGAATTTTGGGTCTAAATTACTATCAATTAGTAATGTTCTAATCCCGTCTGCTGCCGTAGCCATGAAACGTTCCGCAACGCCGTTTTGCTGTGGCGTGTACGAATTCGTGAACTCGTGGCGAATACCCTTTTCATCAAAAAAACGCGTAAAAGAAATGTTGTCAAACTCCCCACCGTTATCAGTCCGAAAGCTCTTGACTTTCCTATTCAGGTATGTTTCTGCCCGTATAATATGCTTTCTAACGACATCAAACGTGTCGGATTTCAATTTTAACGGGTAAACTGATACACGGCGGGAAAAGTCATCAATAATCGACAAAAAGTAACGTTCGCCACCTCTTCCTTCTATACGGCATGGACCCCACAAATCTGCATACAGAAGCTCAAGTGGATGATTAGAGCGGATATTCTTGTTAAATTTATGTGAAATATTCTTTAACTTGCCAAATTTACATGATTCGCAAAATAAATTGGTCTCTTTTAGTCCTGGTAAGCCACGTACGCCTTGCTTACGGCTTGTATGTGCAATTAAAGAAGGACTTATGTGACCATATTTGCGGTGCCAATGTAACATTTTCTCGTCCTGTTTAACGGCAGAAGTTTCAAATTTAACAGATTTATGAACAGAGATTGGAATTTTTGGATACAGCTTATAAATTCGATCTTTTAAATATGCGCTAAACAAGTACTCGGCCCCCCGACGGACTTTCACCTCACCATTATGACCCTGAAAGGTCAAACCATTTAAATCTAACTGAGGACCAGAAATAAGGTTTCTACGTAACTGATCAGAATACATTACGTTACACAAGGTAAAAACCCTTTGGCCAAAACGAAGTTTAACTTCCCCTTTACCCTTTATGGGAAATAGTACATTTTTTACAGCAACTGACATTTCATCATTTAGTTCCTGAAAATTAGAAAACAAATTTTTATTATTACAGAAATGATGGCTCGCTCCCGTATCTAAAATCCAGTCACAATCATTTACAACATTACTCAAACTAGAATGTGAGATAAAAAGATTTGACTTACATGTACTTTTTGATAACTTCGAGCGAGAGCCACCACCTCTGTCATTAGAAACATATGGAGAAGAACGTCTAGTATGCTTGTGCCTGGGATTCTTGCTTCGTTCTCTGGAACCTCTAAGACCTCTAGGAGATGAGTCGTAGGAACTAGAAATGGAATTGGAATCATCATCCGGCGGGCTAGAATATGAAGTATCACTGCGGAACCTCTCGGGAGACTGTTTGAAACGATTACAGGAACTGGATCGGCTTGAGGAGTGACCACGTCGAGAATATGAAGAGGGAGAAACATCTCTGTGACGAAACTGGTTATTTGGAGACTTTGAAAAGCAATTGGTCTGTAAATGACCCAATTTGCCACATTTCCAACATCTTTTTCTTTGATATTTTCGAAAATGAGATTTTCCATTAAACGATTTCTGCACTTTTACTGTATTGGAGATGTTCACTTGTTTAGCATTATCTCGATCACGCAACTTTTGTCTGGTCTCTTCAGCCACCAGTTCATCGACCACCAAATCAAATTTAAATATATCCGCAGGTTTAGCCAATATCTGTTGTACTAAAGTGTCGTAATTTGACGGTAGAAAACGCAGGAATTGGTAACTTAAGTAACATTCAGCAAAATTTTTATCTATAGACTTAATTTCTTGGTAAATTTTCTTCAGCCTTGTCGCAAAAAGATTTATAGATTCACCATATCTTATCCTTTCTTCCATAAGCTCATTAAACAAGGACATATGATGAGTACGTGAATCTGGATGAAAATTTTTGTGCAATTTTTCCCAAGCTTCAACTGGTTCTTGACAATCATCAATTAATCGCTTAAATTCTGGCTCTATATTAAGAAAAATCAAGGAAAGAGCCTTGTTTGCACGGGAGGTAAATTGACTGACCATATCGGCAGTAACACTCGTACTAACTTCAGGTACCGTCTGTTTTAAACTTATTATATCCCACAGGCCTTTTTCTAACAACAAATATTTCATATCGCTACACCATGTAGCATAGTTCCTTGAACTAAGTTTATCTATTACATTTGTGGCCATCATGGAAAAAAAAAATTTCAAACACAGCCAAAAATATTTTTAAGTACCAGAAGTGCTACCGCCCCCCCCCCCCGAGCTTTTCGTCCGTTATCTTCACCTGTGCCTTTAACTTCTTTAAAAAAAAAAATTTTTAAAGTTGAAGAAAAGTAATCTATCTAAACGAAAAATTCATCATCAATCAGCAAAGTAAACCAGTCTATTGTAGAAAAATCATCAAATTCGGAATAAAGTTCGTTAATATATGCAAAAATCCTATGACTAAAGAGAGTTCATTGAAATATGCAAGAATCCTGTAACTAATATAAGTTCGTTGAAAAAAAAATTTCAATAACCAGCATTTAAAGTAAAAATTTGTTTTGATAACTCAGGAAAAGTTCAGGTTTATTGCAAATAATATTTCATTTTATCCTATGAGATCGATTAGCTCATACACTTCCTAGGTTATGTCCGCCCATAACCCATATTCTTGGACGTAATATAACCTGTGTGGTTTATATACGTAACAGTCTATTTAAACATGCAGAAAAACCCAGTGGAGGTAAAGGCTGGTAAATAGGACGTATTGGAAGTGAAAATATTTAAATGAGCATATATGAAAAACGATCTCTTAACTAGGATAATAAAACAAAATGCATAATAGTAAAGTTAACGAAAAACGTTTATTTCACTTCGATGACACTAGATGAAGATACAGCAAATAATCAATATGAAGATTAACACAGCAGTGGTTCTTGTACACATAACGACACGCCATAACAATGGCGGTTTGCAGAAGGCTTGAAGACATATTTTTCAGATATTACTTTAAGATTTACAACCATTTAAAAATAAACTCATAGTTAAAATAAAATAATAAGTATGTTAATCAATACTTCCAGAATGTTGGATCAGCCAACATTCAGTGTCGAGAAAAGTTACTTCCATTTAAAGGAAGATAAAAATGCAAACTAACGATGTCCGGATCAGTTATTTATATGAAATGGCTAGGATTGAAATCGACGTTTCGGAGCAGAGACCACGAAACGGACCAATCACAGAACGGCATCGAATCGATGCAAAAGCTAGATTCGATGATAGATTCGATAATAGATACGATATTGTCAGTCGCCATCTGGCGGGAAAAATATCGTTACGGAAATACGTAATCACTTTGAAACGTGGTTTTGCCGATGCAGGTTGCAAAGAAAATGGAGTCCGTGAACGGAAAAAGATAGAGATAGCTATTGACGTTACAGGACCAATACATTATGTAAAACTGTTAGATACAGTCCGGAAATGAAGTAAAAAGGTAAGTTAAGTTTTAGAAACATTTATTACTGATATTATGAGATATTATAATGAAGTAATAAATAAAAAAATAAAATATGAATTTGTAAATAAAAAAGATGATTGTGGTATGAAATTATGATAAATAGGAGGCGATGAGAAAACCAGTGTTTGGTATCTCTATCAATATTAACAAAAGCAGGGATCGCGCTAACCATTCGCCGACTCGTCAAATGCAAATACAACTTAAAATTGGCGAGAAAATTATTATGGCGAAAAAGCTGGTGAATGATATTTTTGGGCCTCTTTTGTTGTTGTAATCATGTTTTGAAACATAAATGAATGTCCGTTTTAGCTTGAGTTCACGCATGGCCGTATTTCCATTCCTCCTCTTCTTTTCGGCCTACCGGCCAATTTCCCTGAGTTCAATTTCTACAGAGTTTTTCTCCATATGCTTAATGCGCCATCTGAAGCGGAAGGCCATCATTTTTCCATGCCTCCCACGGCAGGAAAAAAAGGAGGGAATGCTACCTGCTCTCTGTTAGAAGAGCTGTCTTTGAAGAGCCAAGAATTTGCAACTTTCGAGTTTTGTTTCTCGAATGTTAACTTTCAAGTTTTGTTTTCAAGAACAGGTTCTGAGTGTGAAACTACATGGAGATCCGAGAGAAATTTAAGACAAATAAAAATATGAATAAAATCTTTTATTATTCTTAATATAATAAAAGCTATATTATGAGAATTTTTTTAAAACACCATTAATCCTCCCTTCTGGATCAAATGTCCCACCCCTCATTTTGTAAACAGAATTGAAATTTTCAAAAAATACCGAAAAAGCGACCCCTAGCCTCAAAAAAATTCCACCCTGCATGTCAAAATCAATACTTATTTGAGTGTAATTTTTGCCGCATCAGAAAGGTGTGTCAATTCTAAACATGATATCCTCAGTCCAGGTGGCATTCTGTTCCGAATTTTCTCCAAAATTAAGCATTCGGTTTAGAAATTTTTAAAAAATTGGACATCAGTCCGAAAATGTGGACATAAAAAATTGATGCGAATTTCAACGAATGTCGAAAAAGTCAATTTCGTCAATCGTTCGCAGAAAAAAGTGTCAGTTTCGTCATAGGATCGCAGAAAAAACACGAACTTCGTTAAAGGATCGCTGAAAAAAAAAATGCGACTTACATCAAAGGATTGCTGAAAAAACACTAACTTCGTTGAAGGATCGCCGAAAAAACGTGACTTACGTCAAAGGATCGCTGAAAAAACGTGACTTACGTCAAAGGATCGCTGAAAAATGAGACTTAAGTCAAAAGATTGCTAGGAAAATGCACATTACGTCAAAAGATCGCTAAAAAACACAAATTACATCAAAGAATCATAAAATAAAAGCTAATTTTGTCAAAGGATTGTGGAAAAACACTAAATTTTGTCAAAAGATTGCAGGAAAAAACCCCAAATTATATCATGTGGAGCGCCTCCTCTCTCAAATTAATATTTTAAAATATCTGAGAAGAAGTGGGGCTAGAACGGGGCTTAGGACTTACGTCAATACGTCGAAAAAAAGACACCCCTCGTTTGTATGTAACTAAAGAAAAAAAATATACTGTCTAACTGGTGTATAAGAGCTAAGTAAGATAGCTTCATTAATCACCCATAAATGTACAGCACAAAGTTTATTACTTGAAAATTGACACATAGAAATACGTTGACTAACTGTCAGTAAAATCATAAAAATAAAACAATCAACATGCATAATCAGATTTTAAATTAAAGATTTCTCACCAATCAGAGAAAACTCACTGCTAATAGAATAGCATGATACTTCCATATTGAAGAGCCTTTTCTACATACTCAGATGAGCTAACTTCCATATTAAAGATCTTCCTCTGCATACGAGAGATGAGCCAACAAGCACATGAGCATACCCAAAGAAAAAAAACACCGGTATTTATTTTGCCCTTGGAATAAGGAATACATCCTTCCTATATCTATGATTTTGCCAGCTGATTAGAAAAAGGGTTGCCAAAAGCTAAAAAGAAACTTAATGATCGCGAGGGCCGGTCTCTGATTGGTTAAGAGTTTATGATAGTGAAGACTTCACAATTTGTGAAGTCTACCCATCCGTTACGTTCGTGTATGAAACAGTCTCCGCGCAGGGAAACACAGTCGCATTCAGTGGCGCAGCCAAGGGAGGGGTTTGGAGGTTAAAACACCCCCCAGAGCTAAGAAAAATTACTAAAATTGCCGCTTATATGAATAAAAACCAAAGTTAATATTTCTCGAAATCCGCCGCTTGGTTAAATCAAATTCTATTCAGCAAAGTGATTCAATTAAACGGCGAAAATTCTACTTAAAACTGCGAAAGCGCATATTACATGCATGGGTTAAGTGAAGATTGGATATTTAGACTAAGTCACTTTTTCGATACGTTTTACGCTACACCGTTAAAAATCTGTAGCTTTTGCTGCATAGTCACTCCATCACTTTTATAGAAAACGATTACTGACTATTATTATGGAGCATTCTCGTTGGTCAGAATAGAGATAATCTATAAAAAGCGGTGGAGTGACTATGCAGTAAAAGCTACAGATTTTTAACAGTGTAAAAGAATGGTCATTTCCTGCCACACAGACACTTTGATTATACAGTGGGCCATTTCTTAATTGCACTTCTGTCTTTGTTCCATGTTCGAAACAATAGACCATCGAATTCTAGAGAAAACCATAAAACATACACTTGTTAGATTTCTCTCAGTTTCAAATGCCCTGTTTTACGCTTCTTGCTCTCAATTGTATCTAGACCAACCTTTTTGCGTACCCAGGTAAATTTTTTTTTGTAAAAATAAGAATTAAAAAAATAGTACTATAAAGTTATAAAAAGCTGTTTTTGACTGTGGTTGAACAAATTATCACAATCAGTGTTTCTTTCGAACCATTTGTTCCATGGGGGGGGGGGGGGGGGGTCTGTACACAAATGTAAAGAATACACGAGGACCCCAGGAGCCAAGGGGTGTAAGTGACAAATTGAAAAACTGAGCTAAGTGCTCTGGCTATCTGGAAATAAGGCTATTAGTTTGGAGGGAAAGAAATATAAGTGATTTTCTAATTATATGCATCGTTCTAGAGGTCAACTACTTAAGCTCTTTAAACTACTTAACTCTAGTTAAATTTTAAAAAATATATATTGTACTCCACTTTTCTGCAACAGTTCTTGAAATAAGTGTTCAAAGACAGCTGTGAAATAAGCAACAGTTTCATATTTTAATTCAGTCCATTACTGTTGATGTTCCAACTTTGAACTCAATTTACTCCAAATCTAAATTTTGTCACTTGTATCCCTTGGCTTCTGGGGTCCTCATATTTTATTAGTTGGTAATGTAGCAACGAGTAATGGTGCTTGCTCTCGGCGAAGCACTGCCACCTGTGCCATGTAGGAAAGAAGCATTGATTGTAATTTCATTGACTTATATATACTTGCCTGTGAATATGGATTTTGAAAAGAGAGGGGATAAATGTAAGACATTTTCTTGAAATTCATAAAACATACTATCTATAATTATACACAATGTTATGCTAATGATGCATTAATTTTAATTAATAAGCAATAAATTAGTTATACATTGATTTACACTTATTACATTTTAAAGAATGCTAACTGCATATCATCAAAATTGTACTAGCTGACCCGTTCGGCATTGCCCGGATCCATGATAATTAACACAATTTTAATTAACAAATTTGCATGATTTTATATTTTAAACGGATTTTATATGATTTTATATTTTTAAAAGAAATTTTCGCTAAAAAATTTTGATTATTAGAGGTAAAAGCATTTTCAAAAAGATTTCTTCTTGGGGTTTTTTCGTAGGTTGTTTTATAGTTTTAAGAAAGTAGTCCTTGTTGTCTGAATTCTATAAAATTTTCATCGTTAATAAATATAATGGTTTCACAGACCGTGGGAAAATATAGATATCTAGTTGTAAAAGAAACATGTTTTCCCCTCGCTTGTTTTTTTTGGGGGGGCGTAGGGTTTCTTTAAAATAGCAACAACAACAACAAATCTTACTGTCTGAACTCTCTGAATTTTTATTTGATTGTAAATATAACTGTATGTATTCCTTCTTTAAAATTTCGTGAAAAAAAAAATTACATGTTTAATAGTGAAAACACGAGCCGAAGCCGAGTAAACCCACGTCAAAACACCTACCTTTTTAGCATTTTCATCTAAAAATTCTCGATTTTTTTAAATACTTTTATTCATTAGAGTGTTTCGAAATATTTGCAGGCACTGTAAATTTGGTCTTCCGAGATGCTCTTAAAAGATTGTGCCGAAATACAGACATTTACTTACTTTTAGCGTAGAAAACAGATAGTCTTCGAAAGGCGCGAGGTGATGTGCGGTTCGGAATAAATTTTAATTTAGAATGCTTTCAGCTGATTTTATACCTTTAAATTTCTAATTTTTAATAAACAATTTATGGAGAACATCTGCACCTCGAAAGTAATCTCTATACTAAATTTCAAGAATGACGCTAACAGTTTCAACTAAATCATGATTTAAAACGCTTTTATAACGTTTTCCGCTCGTTTCATCTTTTTACATTTCAAATTTTTAAAAAACTGTTCTAAGGGAGCATTTACTACATGAAAGTAATCACCGTGCTAAATTCCAAGCTTCAATACCAACTGTATCACCTAAATCGCAATTTTAGAATGTTTGCATTGCATTTCCATCTCTTGCATTCTTTTAAATTTCGAATTAAAAAAAAAAATATGGGCGAGCATTTACGTCTCTTAAGAAACATCCATGTAAAATTTCCAAGTTTCTAACCCTAACAGTTCTAAGTATATTTAGAAAAATTTTTAGAACATTTTCCGCTCATTTCACTTTTTAAATTTCTAATTTAAAAAAAATAGTTTTGAGCGAATATTTATACCTTAAAATTAACCACCATGTCAAAAAACAAGCTTTTATACCAACTGTGTCGCACAAATCGCAATTTTAGAGCTTTTTTACTCTTGCGTCTTTTTAAATTTCGAATTTTTGGAAAACTGTTCTTGGTGATCATTTGCATTTCCAGAGTAACAGCTATTCCAAATTCCACGTATCTGGCCCTAACAATTCCTAATAAATCATAATTTAGATTGTTTCCAAACCGTTTTCAGCTCATTTCATCTTTTTAAATTGAAAAATTTTTTAGAAACCATTCTTGAGCATTTATACATCCCGAAAGTTGCCACCATTCCAGATTCTAACCTTCTATATACCAACTGTATCACAGAAATTGCAATTTTAGAACGTTTTTTGCTCTTGCACCCTTTTAAAATTTGAATTTTTAAAAAAACTATATCCGGGCAAGCATTTAAGTCTCTAAATTAACAACCATGCCAAATTTCATGTTTCTACCCTAACTGTCCCAAATAAATCGTAATTTAGAACGTTTCCTATTCCTTTCCCCTTTTAAATTTTGAACTTTTTAGAAACCATTATTAGCGAGCATTTACATCTTAAAAGTAACCACTAGACCAAATTTCAAATTTCTTGAACCAATAATATCGCAGAAACAGCAATTTTAGAACGTTTTTTGTTCTTGCACCTTTTGGAAGTTGTTGTACCGACATATGTAAAATATAGCCTATGTTGGAGCGGAGATGTTCACTAGCATTTTGCCACCACTATTAAGGTTCCACTCCACACTTAAAAAGTAAAAACGGAACTATTATATAATCATTCGTGTCTCTTATTTTGCTGGCACTCAGCGGGGGAGTTGAGGGCACTCGATGTGCCTATCCTATCGACCTAGAATCATCGAAGGAATCATGTTGGAAATGATTTTTAAAAAAAATGTGCCTGTAATTAGCCGAAATATTAATTAAAAACCCATCTAGAAAACAACAGCGCGGATCAAAACAGTATTGCTACTTTGCGACCTACTTTCGAAGCGCGCTTGCCACAATGTCAAGTTTAAACTTTGTACATGATCTTTGTTTTAGGTAAGGGGAATCATAGTGATAAACAACATTTTTCATTCCAACTGAATTCAATTATTGAAGGCAAATATTAAAAAAATAATTCATACAATAATTCTAAAACATTAAAAGTCAGTAATTTTGGGACAACAATTCCTTATAATTCAATAAGTAATTCATTTATAATGAAAAAAACTTTTCGATTAGAAATCACTCGAATAATCATGCCTGCATATGCTTTTATTTTTAAAAATGAATCGATAAGTTTCACGTTGTTAAGTGTACTATTTTTTTTAAATTGTTTTAAAACTGTCTACTATTACGTGAAACATGATTGACAAGTGACTTTTCATGAGAGTCTCTGATACCTCTTACCGAAGCGAGGTTGGTTCTCTGCTAACTTTAAACTTTGTACAAGGTCTTTGTTTTAGAGAGAGAAATACTCATCGGTTTTCCTTCCAATAGAATTAAATTATGGCATGTGGTATTATTATACATACGCAAGTATATTGTCTTTGAACAGTTCTAATATTTTGTATGGAACCCTTTGTAGGCGAGTAAAATTCGCACTCAACAGATTATCTTTTAGTATCCGTTCGGTAGTTCCAGAATCAGCCCCTACAGAAAAACAAACTTTACTTCTTTATAATATTAGTACAGATACGACTTCAGTTTGAACCCGTATATTTTTAGAGAACTTTAAAGAGAAAATAATAAAGATATTTTAACGAAATTTTCAACAGATTTACATTACTTAATGCCAAATTCGATGTCATGCAAAATACTGATAGTGCGCGTAATTAAATCAACTATACCATGTTTAATATCAACTACATTTCAAAATATGAATTACCTAATTGAGCTCTAATTGGACGTGGATGATGATAAATTCAACCAGTTCTCGTGGTGTTGTTGCATTTGACAAAAAGCAAGGTAAATCTATTGAAAATTTTGTTAATGTATTATTAAAGTTAAGAACAAGAATTCGGGATTGTCTTGGAATGAAACCCTGTGTATTTTTGATTAAACAAGTGGAATGGAACCCTATTATTTCTACGCAAAAATTATTTGCTGGACTGTGCTTTTCCATCTCTTAAAGTTTGCCTCGTCATTTTTAAACAATTTTTATAAATCTAACTTAGTTTTGTGTTATTACATTGGTGCATTTTATTTTTTCTAACTCTAATATTGTAAACGCTATTCAAATGAAACATGACCAACGTAACTGCGGGAAAAAAAGCATTATAATTTGATTCATAAAAAAATACTGATTATTTTAATCGGTGATTCAAACAACCGGCGAAAACCTTTATCATAAACTCAAAACCCCCCCTAGAGCCGAATTCTGGCTGCGCCACTGGTCGCATTTTACGTCCGTCATAGCAGACGATCTTTCTAAATAACTTCCATGTGACAACCAACCAATCATCTGAGTTTAGGGATGACGATAAAAGTAAACAAAGCCAGAATAAAAACATAAGTGAAAAGAAAATAGTTTACTTACATAATAAATAATAAATTTATCTAAATAGTTAAATAGACCTACGTTTATGATAAAAAAAAAAAGAGAGAAAAATTTGAAACATTGCATTGGCAAAAGGAGGGAAAATTACGTTAAAATTTACCTACATATCAGATCTAAAAAACGCAGTCAAAGGATCACTGAAAAAACATGAATTACGTCAAAGAATTGTGAAAAAATGCAAATTACATCAAAAGATCACTGGAAAAATGCAAATTACGTCAAAAAAATTCTAAAAAAATGTAAATTACGTCTAAAGATCGCTTAAAAAATGCAAATTAGGTCTAAGAATCGCGAAAAGAAGCAAATTTTGTCAAAGGATTGTGGAAAAAAATGGGAATTTTGTCAAAGGATCGCGGAAAAACGTGATTTTCGTCAAACTCAAATTTTGTGAAATATAGCGAAAAAATCTCGCAAATTTCGTCAAATATCCCGAAAGAAATAAACCTGCAAATTTCAGGAAAAGATCGTGGAAAAATCCTGTGTCAGCGTAAGTCAGAGTCGCTAAATCGCTGTCATAAGACAGGTTACACACTGAGACGACAGGGAGAAAATGAAGGGAGACATAGGTGAAAAAACATGTTGAAACAAAGGAGAAAGCCATTTCAAATCTGTTTTTTCTCTGAAATCGTGCAACATGTTGCATGTGTTGCCTCAGTGTGCAACCTACCTTAAATCGTGAGTTTACTGTATGTATATTAATAGGGACAAAGGAAAAAAACTTTGCAGCTAAAGACAGAAAATCTTGAAACTTTATGGGCCTGGAGGTATAGAGTGAAGCAGTTAAAAATTTAGCAACCACTTCTCCCTTCCTATTTCTAAAGTAGAATAAAAGTTATGATAGATATTGATGTATCGCATGGATATGAGGAAACAAAAAATCCCATAAATCTCTATTTCATTGCTTTGAAATTTCAATTTTCTTCAAAGTCACTTTTTACTGCTCCAAAAATAGATGATTTCTTCTGGAAAATATGATTTTTAATGCTCAAGAACTATTCCAAAATTAATATTGTGAATTTGCATATTTGTTTACTTGCTACAAATGATTTTTGCTGCTACAAGATTCACTTTTCCTTGCTACAAAAACATGTGTAAATCTTCTTATGAACTGTTACTCCTGATAAATTTATCACTCTTTTATATTCTTAAAGTGGATATGTTTTTTTGATCATACAAAAGTTTTTTTTTTTTTTAAATCAAGGTTGAAATCTCTCGTGAAAAGATAACATTCCCTGGTGCACGAATACGAAAGAAAAATGAAGGAATGCCTAACTACGAAAATAACAATTTAAAAGGAACACTTTATGTAACATTTGATGTTGATTTTCCGAAAGGAGAATTAAGTGCAGAAAATAGAGAAAGTATGTATTCTTATTCTTTCATTTATATGTGTTACATATGCTTATACTTTTATTCAATTTCATGTATTTAAAACTTTAAAATAACAATATAATTGTTGGAATATTATAATATTCACAAAAACAGTTAATGCAAGAATTCAAAGAATTCAATGCTCTCATTAATTTAACCATGTATCAAATTCATTATTATTTTTTTTTTTTTCAAATGTTTTCACTTATTTTCTTTTTTATTGCAAATATATTCCTTCTGCTCTTAGTTTCTGAATGTTCAGGAAGTTGAGTTTCAAATGAAAATTTCAATAAATATAAGAATGAAAATTTGCAATCTTTAAATATAATTGGTGATGAATTAAACTCATTTGAGGCCAAATTGTTGTAGTAAAGTGTTTCCTAGAAGCCAAAAAAATATTTCTGCTTAAAGATAAGTAAAAAGAAAAATATATCATTAAAATTATGAAATATTACACAATGCTTAACATTCACAGTATAAAAATATATCAATTTAATTTCCATATTATTTGTTATTTCCCTTTAGTAGGAGTCCTGACTATAGGGGAAAAAATTTCTCTTGTACATTCTTGCAACTTATTAACTTTCTTATACACAGCAATTTGTTCAGTTTTAACACAATTTATTTAATACTAGTTGACCTGCCTGGCATTGGCCGGGCTCATGATAATAACCTTAAATGAACCTTTAATTTGTATGATTTTACATCTTTAACTCTGTGTTGTCTGAATTTATATTTTTTAATTAATAAATAAACTGCTCGTAAGAGGACTTTTTCATTTGAGTAATAGGTTTTCACCTTTGGTTACAAAAACTTATTTTTCACAAAAAATGTAATGAATTTTGCAACTTATGATTGTCCAAATGCTTAAAGATTTGTATATTTTATATAAAATGTCCCATGACTGTGCGAAAAATCGGTTAAAAAAATACTGATATTTAGCAGTAAAAAGGCTCAAAATAATTTATTCAACATTACATTGATTCATTACAATCAATTCAACATTAAAAATAATACATTTCTTTTCATCCAAAGCCTGTGTATAATATTCGTACTAAGATACTGACATTTAATTGTAAAAAGCAATGTTTTACTTTGTTTTCTTTTCATTCTTTTTTTTTCTGGAATATAGGGAAAACTTTCATAAATTCAAAGTCATTATTTCCTAGGGTGTCAATGATTTTAATCAGTTGATTTTAATCAGTTGATTTAAATCAGTGATTAAATCATGATTTAAATCAACCAATTTTTTAAAAAAATCACTGATTAAAATCAAAAATTTTCTAAATGTTTAAAATGTCAAAAAAGTATTAAAATCTAACATGAACATAATTTGAAAGTTTCTACAAGTATTTTGCCTTATGAATAAACAAAAAAAGAGCTTTAAATAATTGTTTCTAGGCTTAATTCATGAGTATTGTAAAACAATTAAAAACAGTTGAGTTTGTAAAAAGCATTGTTTTTAAGTTTTTATCCAAATTAAAACAGTTTCATTTAAAAATGATATCTAAAGCTAATATAATTTGCAATGTCGTAATTTTACACATAGCCAGTGTAATACCAAGTAAAAGAATAAATAGTAATTAATAGCAATCTCAAATTAAATAAGGATGAAAGAATGACATCTGCTCAACAGCTAAATTGTGAATGAATGCATAAGAAATAATTGGTATAAAAAGGCTAAGCACAGCGAGAGCTTCTTCGGTAAAGGTTGCATCTTTTTTTTTAACTTTGTAACTCATATATATATATATAGGGATTGAAAAGGCAGCAAAACTTTTCTTAAAAAGAAAAAAATTTAACCATTAAAAGCTAATAATCCATACTGCGAGATAATAATGCTGTTGTTTAAATATTTTGAGGATTTCATGGTTTACAGTAATTTTCCTAAAATGCAAAATCCTAAATGTAAATAATATTTGTTAGTTTTGTTATTTATGCTACTAACTAATGAAATTACTTATCTGCAGTTTTTATTAATTCTGTAATTACTCACACTGTTTCTTCTAGACCATTTTTTTTAATGGTGCCACACCATGCCCCATTTGAAATTGGCAAAATGTACCCTGCCTTTAAAAAAAAAAGGGAGTTCACCTGTAGTTGTAGCCACAGTTTTCTTGTAAAAAACTGCCCCATTCAACAGTATTTCTAAATTCATCTGGCCAAGATCTTGCAAAAATATAGAACTTTTATTTCTTTTGAAAAAACAAGATATTATTAAACTATGTATTTTAATTGTATTTTTTGATTTGTTATTCATAAAATTATTAAAAATCAAGGACACTTTATTTATCATACTAAAAATTATTCTTTTTTTTTTTTTTCTTATATCATTACTAAACACATTTAATAATAATTAAGGCTTAAAATGCGTAATATGTTCCTAATTAGAGTTAATTGTTTAATAATTATTAATTTGAAGTAGTGTTAACTATTTAATATAAAATGCAATTAATAATTTTAATAAATGTTAAATATCACTAGATTTATAAAGTTTTACATAATTATTACATTACTTAAATGTATATAACATTATTGTATGATACTACCTAATGAAACTACTAGTTTGCAGTTTTTATAATTTCTGTAATTACTAACTAATAATTATAATTTTATTAATTAAAGTGTAAAAACATAGATTATGTTAGCAATTAGTGGTTTAATTGTTTTGGAAACCTAAAACTCTATATATTTCCCCCTTATATGTTATAATTTCTGAACGAAATTTATGGGTTATAAATATGTTTCTGACAACTGTGTGTAAGTTGCAAAAATCAGGGTTTTATGTGTAACTATTTATTTTCCCAAGTGAAGTTTTTGATTTTCAAACTAATTATTTCACCCTTAAATCTGATTATATCTGAACCAAATCAATAATCTATCATTAGCTAAAAGGTTAGTATAAAATATTAAAATTTCAGAGCTATTGTATAAAATTAAGTGTATTTTTTAAATAAAAATGTGCATAATTTTAATTCTATGGAGAAAATGCCCAGGAAAAAAAAAAAGTGACTTGAATTTTTTTTTTTTTTCTTTTCCCCCAAAGTGTTAATTTTCTTTTTTTTAAATGGTTTGCAGTGTTAGAAAGAGAATTGAAATTACAAGCTGTTTGGTAATTTCTTTTTTGCTTATTTCGATTTTCTTTGTCAATACGTAATTTTGAAATATGACGGAAAAAGGGTGGGTTGGGGGTTGTCCGGTATTTTAAATGTTGAAAAAAAAATAGTCGTTATCATCCACATTCTCTCAATTTTTAGGGGTTAAAAACCTAATGTTTTTCATAACCTTTGTGAAACAATCGGAAAAAAATATTGATATTTAGCAGTAGGATATGCCGATTTAAATCAGCTTGATTTTAATAATAATTAAAATCATGATTTTAATCACTTGATTTTTTAAAACAAATCATTGATAAAAATCACACAATTACATTTTTTAAAATTTTTACATTAATAATGTTTAACTATACTCTCTAACTCAAAATAATCTTGGAAGGAGTACATATTATTTACATCAAAGAAAAAGTAAAGGTGTATGTTCTCGATACACTCTAAGAAAGTTCTTTAGTTTTCAACAGCATTGCTCTACTTACTTTTCTTTACAGACGCTCATTGGAGATATAAGGGAATTCATTGAATTGGGATAACAGTGGTATCTCAGAATAAATACATAACAAAGAAGAATTTTCTTCTTTTGACCATTGATTGCAGGTGTTAGTTACAAACCTGTTTTTCAGGCACACTTAAGTCAACTATTAAAAGCTCTGTGATTGAAGTTACTATTTGCACATTGAATTGTAAATAACAATAATTAGTATAGTACAAAGATGGCCGGTAGGAAAAAGAATTCCATATGGCTCCATTTTACAAAACTTGCAACAGTTATTGCAAATGGCATGCTATAGCCTTAAAATTTTTAATATCATTAGTTAATGTCAGTAAAAAATATCAGATTTTACTTTTATTTTATTTTTTTTTATATTCATAATTTTTTTCGTACTCTGTTTAGTTGTAAAAAGGCTCGTAATAAAACTTTTTTTTTTCACTGTTGTTTTCCAAACTTTTTTAGATTTTCAGCAGTTATAAATATGACAGTTATACACCTCTGACAAAAAATCATGAGAAAATGTTGATATCTAATTGAAAAAGAAATGCTTTCTTCTCGCTTTTATTCTTGTCTTTGTCTTGATTCCATTATTTTTTTTTTGTTGTTGTTATGCGATCATATGAATACTTTGAAATTTTAATAGTTTATAAGTATAACTGTATCTGAGCCTTCTTTAAAGTTTCGCAAAAAAATGTGCATATATAGCAATGAAAACTAGACCTGAAGGCGAGTAAAACTGCATCAAAACATCTGGTTTTAAACGTTTTCGTCGAAATTTTCATACATTTTATTTTGTAAGAAATACTTCTACTCATCCAAATGTTTCGAGATTTTTGTAGGTTATGTAAATCCGGTCTGCAGAGATGCTCTGAAAAGATAGTGTTGAAATATGTATGTTTTATCACTTTTACTGTAGTAATAAGATTCTTTTTGTAAGCTCCAAAGCGACCTGCAATTTTTTTTTAAGGGGTTAAAATTCGTATATATATATATTTTTAACTGATTACATTGTCAAAGAGAAAGTCTCAGCTTTACATATTTATTTTTTGTTAATTGATACCTCCAAAATTGCGCTTTATGGAAGTGTTGTGTATAGTAGAAAAACAGAACTGCCAAAACAACCCTTTTTGAATTTTTTTTTTTTTTTCAATGAGTTAACAAGTGTTTTTTCAAACTGATTGTAGCATTTCAGACATAAATGTGTGATCTTTTGGAATATATCTTCCATTTTTAACTATATGCTAAAAGGTTTAGCCAAGTAAGGTTAAAAAAGAATCACAAAAACCCATTTAAAAATCTTTGCATCCGGTTTTTCATTTCATTCTCATGTGTAAATTGGGTTCTAGTCATGCTCAAGTGCTTTTATCAGCTGAGAATGAAAGATAAGAATTTTTTATGGAAATTCGTTGTGTTTTTTAATTAATAACTTGATTAATTATCAAAAAATTAAAATTATGAGCCTCAGGTGCATCAGGACATGCATTGGACTGCCCTCATCTAAATTTTCAAACTTGTATGTGCCGTAGATTTCGCTATCCGTCACAGACAGACATTGCAAAACTTTCTTTTATTAGTATAGATATATGGGGCATTCTCACAATCTTTTGACTTTCAGGAATAAAAATCTGGTGAAATTAAACTTGCTAAAATAACATTTTAATCTGATAGATGAATGGCTTAATGATTCAAAATAAAGAAAAAATGGTCAGCAGCAAAATTTTTTAATTTAACTGAGGTTTAAGTTAAACTTGCGAGTTTAATTTTCCTTACCATTTTACCACTATAACTTTCTATTTTCTTCTAAATTTTTACTTATAATGAATTTGCATAGTACCCATAGGACATTCAAATAAGAAATAATAACAGTGTAGTATTTTTAGTACAAAATTTTGGTATAACATTGTATTAAAGGGGTGTTAAAGAAGGGACAGAAGGGGAAAAAAAAGGTATGGTATAGGAAAAAAAGGGATGGTAAGGAAAATTACCACTATTTTTAGGCAAATCATGTCAAGACTAAGTGATAGCCACAATGTTAATTGATTTTTAGAAACAATTATTTACATTGGATTAATTTTTTTTTTTTTAATTAATTTACCTCTAAGTGCAGGAATAAACTTTGGGGACTGTAAGACTACCAATAAAGCCACAATGCTTGAAATTGATATTTAAATGCCGATTTAAATTCTGTAGTAAATTTCCTGTCAAAGAATTTGATATTTTTTTCTCTGGCATACTTCTGCACGAGAAAAAACTTGAAAAAAATTCTGTGGCTGCATCGGAAGGGATTTTTTGTATAGTTTAGCAAGAGGGATGGTAGGGAATCTAAAATCCAGGGACAGAGTTCAAAAAATAATATCAACCATAAAAATATGTGCAGGTTAATTTTTTGCTACATATTTATGTAAAACAATTTCCCAGTTTCAGAAAAAAATTACATCGAATTACTTTTATTGAAACAATTTTATACAGACAGCTCCAAACTTAAAAATCAGCATCCGGGACATGGGGCAGTGTAGCAGTTTTCCTGGTATTTGGACCCTTTACTTATTTATCTTGTTAATATTGTTATGCAATCATGCAATGGGATGTTCCCCAGTATATGAAATAAAAAACACAAGAATATGTACTAAAATAAAAATTATTATTCAGGGACATAAAAGTCAAAAGATTGTGAGAATGCCCCTTATATACAGAAGCCATTTATCTGTTGTTTTATACAAACAGAATTAATTTATCTAATACATGTAATGTGAAGCAATTTTTTTTAAAACACATAAACAAGCATCATAATTCATCAGATTTGCTTTCATAGCTGTTGTTTACATCATTTAATAACAAATATCTTTCTTAAGTGCAATCTGTGCCAATACCATTTTAAACAAGGAGAGAAAAAAATCATGTATTAAACATAGATTATGAAACACTTTCCATCACTTCCAGAATGCTTTAACAAAACTTTGCTGTTTAATAAGGTAAATAAGATACTTAAGTAAAGATTTAAGGAAACACATAACATATTTGAAAACCAGATCTCAGCAATTGCCATCCATAGCCGTAAAAGTACTCCAATTGTTTAGTGCAGCTTTGTATTTGCTCTGTAGATTTATATACCAGGTGTCCTAAAAAGGACTGACTGATTTTTAAAATCAATAACTTGCAAACGGTGACAGATATTTAAAAAATTCTTGTAGGAGGGTTATGCATAAGGTCAAAAGTTTTTTTACAGTGATTTTCTATTTTAGTTTGAATTGCAAGCAATAGATGGCGCTGTGAGCAATAGGCGCTAAATACAGGCTCGATTTTTGGTACTATCTTTTCTTCCATGCAGAAAAAGAAGATAAAAATGTATTGAGTGGGCGTGAAAGTACTAGAAATTGAGCCTGAATTTAGCGCCTATTGCTCACAGTGCCATCTATTGTTTGTAATTCGAACTAAAATCGAAAATCACTGTTAAAAATCTTTTGACCTTAAGCATAACCCTCCTGCAAGAATTTTTTAAATATCTGTCACCGTTTGCAAGTTATTGATTTTTAAAATCAGTCAGTTCTTTTTAGGACACCTGGTATATTCTACATAGTGTGCTAAAGTTTAGTTTAGTAAGAAAATGTGTGATAGGTTGAAAATTCACCTACAGCATTTACTATCAATAGATGGAAACATACTTCAATTCTTTTGTGCAGCCCTTATATTATCTATAGATTTTTATGCATGCCACATATTAAGCTGAAATTTAATTCTGGATAAGCCAAGTTTAAAACTATTGAAATTGTATTTCCAGAAATTATCGTCCATAGGTGGCCATACATCTCGTCGTTTTTTTTTTTTTCCCCATGGACCTGCATAAGATTTTATTTATCATGGAAGACGGTAGTATTCCGAGTGACGCAGCCTTAATCCTAAAATCGTATCGTATCGTAGAAGGCGGAACTCATATATACAGCTAACTCGAGTTCAAAGAAAATGCGAAAAGCCGCCTGTAAATAACTCGGCGAATATAGGTCCTATTGTTCTGATTTTTTAAAAACAGTCTCATATCTGCAGTCTAATCCTATTCTGAATTTTTTACAATTCTGCGTGTAGTATATTTTCATACCTGTAAATCCATTTTGAAAGCAATTTCAATGGTGTAAGTTTGTCTTTTTTTGTTCTCCGAAACGGTCTAGATTTTTTTAAAAACATTAATATATAAAATGAATCTGTTTTTGATTAAGTGGATAAGACTAACCTAGTATCTAGGAAAACTCTTAATTTTTATATAATCCACATGAAAAATTGGACTTCTTAGGATCGCGGATTACATGTTATTCTATGGGCTAGCAGACAGAACGTTGCACATCGGTTTTGCGCGGTTTAGGTCACAGTTAAAAATCTGAATATTCGCAATAAATCTTTTTTTAAACTACAAAAACAGTTTATTATGTGCTTTTAAATACTTAGACTGATTTTTTTAAATGGAGCAGTATTTTGTAATTATATGTATTTTATTTCATTGTTATTCATAGCAAGTAAGCATTTTTTAAGGAGAAAATATTTCACATTTTTAAAAAAATTCTCCTATCGAAATTCGATATTTATCGAAAATTCTCGTATCAAAATGAAAATTTATCGCGTTCGCCATAAGACTTCTCCATGTATCACTACGCGATACACGAAGTTGACTGAAGAAATAAGAACTGTCAAAGATCTTGAAATGGTATTCCAAGGGGAGAAAGTGAGTACAATTTCTAATTATCCAGACTGCATTCTTTGCAACCGATCCTTTCTAATTAGTATAATGTTCTGAATTGTTTTTATTTTCAACAATACTTATAACTGTTTTCCTTACAAAATAACGTTCATGTGTGGCATAGGTATTTCTTGTGATATGTGAGTGTAATAATGATAGATTACTAATTTAATTTTGTGTTTTGAGTTTTCTTTTAAAGAAATTAAACAAAATCTTTCATTTTTAAAGAATGCACAATTTAAATAAAAGGTTTGACAAAATCAAAATTAAGATTTCCAATCCCGTTTATAAAATGATTCATTTGCGAATCGTTTCTAATAACATTATAAACGAAAAGTGGCTTAATATGACATCTTTTTCGAAATATGGGTATCTTTTGTTTATTAATTTTTTTTTTATATAACTCTTTTCAGTTTCAAAAATTAAAGCATCTTAGTATTTTGTTTTTATAAAATTAAACCTGAAGGGGAAAAAAATTTCTTATTGTCGTTTATCTCTGTAACAAAAGAAAAACAGAAGAAAATAAAAACTAAAAAAACCCTGAAGCATTTCTTTTAGGCTAATTGATTACAGCCATGGGTGCTGCAAGACTTTCAGTCTCAGGACTGATTTCAGTCTTGGACATATTTTTGACTGATAGAAAATTCTTCTTTATATACTTAAATTATCACGATTAGCTCAAAATGAACAATTTTATCCTGACTGGTTGTTTTGAGCTCCTAAAAGTAAAAATTTTCATCATGATACTTTTCCTTATTTAGTAATTAAAGTTTATAGATAAATAAGATAAAACAGCTTTTTTGCAAAAGTAAGATACTTGTTTTTATTTAATTTTAAAGTTAATATGCTTAAAAGAAAGCTTTAAATAATTTACTTTTAAAAAATATAAAAGTAGCCAGCGCCCTTATGGTATTTGTGGTAATGCAGTATTATTGTAATTAAGAACAATTCAGGACATGTTACTATTTAGAAAAGATTGGTTTCACAAAATTTCATTAGCAGCTGCATTGTAGCTGTCATGATAATTAGACTTTGTATAAACTAATAAAGTAATTACCCAGTAACCATTTCAATTAATATATTAATCTGACTCGCATCTTAAATTAAATATTAAGTTTTTATTCTGCTTTCATTAAACCATTCACTATTCTTTAACATTCCGCATATTCCGACTACAAAAACTCTTTTTATCAATTCAGCCTGTATACTGGAGGGTTGCCGTGCCACTTACAGCGTAGCGCGTTTATCGCCTAGTTGTGCAATAGCATTTGAAAGATCACCACACTAACATAAAAAAGTAGCAATAAAAGAAAAACAAAATTAATCATAGTCCAGGCAATAGAGACCGTATAGGGGCTCTACCTAGCAAAATTCATGGTAGTTCTGGAAAAAGGCTTACTATATGTTTTTTGGGTCGCTGAATCCGAATTTTTAACTTCCCACCAAAATTTCCCCCTGATTTCCCCCCAAATTTTGGTAAAATGCTCCCCCCCCCACCCCCCAAAAAAAGGTTTTTATTAAAGAAATCAATTTTTTTTATTGTTTTAGGTAAAAAGTATCTAGGAATTCAGAAAGTAGACAAAATTTGCAACAAATTAGATACGTGACATTATGACTTAGGATGAAGGGGAACGGGGAATCTGCCTCGGAACATGTGCTCGGTGCTGCGTGAACTAAATTGCGCAATTCCACTTAACCACTCACAAGTTTACATTCGACCACACATCTCCCCTTCGAACTTTCTCTATAAGGTTTACTTTAAGTTTTTTGGGTCGCTGAATCAGAATTTTTAACTTCCCCCCAAAATTTCCTCCCCTGAACCCCTCCCCCCCTACATTATGGAGTAGGATGAACGGGGAGGGGGAGGGCTGCCTCTGAACATACACTGCGGCGCTATGTGCACTAAGTTATGAAGTTCAGGCAATAGGGGATTTTACATGGAAAAATTAATACTAGTTCTGGATTTCAACTCACTTTGTGTTTTTTGGGTCGCTGAATCCAAATTTGTAATTTCCCACCAAAATTTCACCCGGTAACCCCCCAAAAAATTGTTTTTTTGAAAAAATTTGGTTTTTGAGAAAAGCGCGCGGGGAATGTTCCGAGGCAGCCCCCTCTCTCATTGTTTATCCTACGTCATAATGCCATATATCCTATTTGCTGCAAATGTTGTCTAGTTTCTGAATTTCGTAATGCTTTTCCCCTAAAACAATAAAAAATTTAAGTTAATAACAACTATTTTGGGGGGTTTCGGGGGGGGGGGGGGGGGGGGGTGGAGGGGTGGAAATTTTGGGGGTAAGTTAAAAATTTGGATTCAGCGACCCAAAAAACTTAAGGTAAACCTTATAAGGAAAGTTCGGAGGGGAGATGGGAGGGCGAATGTAAACGTGCGAGTGGTTAAGTGGAATTGCGCAATTTGGTCCACGCAGCACCGCGCGCATGTTCCGAGGCAGATCCCCCCTTCCTCTTCATCCTAAGTCATAATGTCATATATCTAATTTGTTGCAAATTTTGTCTACTTTCTGAATTTCTAGATACTTTTCCCCTAAAACAATAAAAAAATTAATTTTTTTTAATAAAAACCTTTTTTGGGGGGGCTTTTTACCAAAATTTGGGGGGTTGCTGGGGGCAATTTTGGTGGGAAGTTACAAATTCGGATTCAACGACCCAAAAAACATAAAGTAAGCCGATTTCCATAACTACCATTAATTTTGCTAGGTAAAATTCCCTATTGCCTGGACTATACGCTATACTGTAATCTAGCAGACTTCATAGACTGCTTGAGTGACGCTTAAGGTGCCTTGATCAAGAAGGGGGCTCTCTCGGTTAACAATCGAGTACCAAACTTCAATTTGGATACAGCCCTTAAAATACACTCGTTTTAAAATAATTAATTTCTCGGAAATTTATAGTACGAATTGCATAAAAATTGTTTTTAGGCTAATTAAAGGTGTAGAATTCATTTATGCTGTAAGAATTGTGTACTGCTATTGAAAAAAAACAAAGTTATGGTTCGTTTTAATATGTAGATGACTCCTTAAGCAAATTTTATATGCATCATTTAAAAGTAGACTTTATTTCCAATCGTTCGGTACCAGTAACTTTCTTCTACTGTAATTTGTTGAGGAGTTAGTAGGGGGTGTTTACTTTTTTTTTGCCACGACTGTACATTAGGGAAGTTAGTGCATATTTATTTATTTATGTTAGTGAGCAGCAAATGTTGCAGATTTTTTTTTTTCAAACTAATTGTGAAAGATTTTATTATTTAGGTAAGCTGGAGAGGTGGGTGCGAAAGCAGAAGTGGAATCTTCGGAGCTCAGGGGATTATTTTATATGATTTATTATTATTGTTAATAAAGAATTTTAAATAGGGATGGTGAAAGATTATTTTATATAAAATTAAACAATGTTTAATTTTTTTGCATTAGGAATGAGAAAAGGGAGAAGCAGAAATTTGTAGTTTTGGATTTAATATAAATGTATGTAATTACTTTTATAAGTGAGTGATGATTGTTATATATATATGTATAAAAGTTTAAAGAGTAATATTTCTTGCTATTTTTCTTAACAAAGTAAATTTTTTATATAGTAAAATTTAACATAGCTTTTTATATCTCTGAAACAAACCAACAGAAATACCCTCTAAACATGCATGCTGTACATTACTTCCATATCTTACCAAAGAGTTCTTATAAAAATCTCATTGCACGGTGCTCTTTAAAATTGAAGTATGGTCATCCTTTTTTGCGGGGAGGGAGGGGGGAGAGATTTAAGGTGAATGGAAATCCTGAACTATGAATTCTTTGTACTGGTCTTTATTTTATTTTATTTTATTTTATTATTTTTTTTTTTTTTTCAATAACCTCAAAAAAGTAATGATATTAATACAAAAACCCTTAACGGGTTAAAAGTTTGTGACGCAGCATTTTATCTTATGCTCTAAGAATTTTAAATATGGAACTTAAAAATAATGATATCAAATTTTGAGTGACGCTATGCTATTAATTATAATCTCTCTATATATTATTTATTTCATCTTTTTATTTTTTTACAATCGCATGTGCAAAAATTATGTTCAATTAAAAAAAAAATGTATAAAAGTTTATTCATTGATGCTTTAACATTTACACCTCTCATAAATTCCAAGTATGAGTTTTAAAAGATATGATATCAAAATTTTAGTGACACTTTGATGTGACTTTAAACGATTTGTTTTAAAATTAAATTTAAATTATTTTTGTTTTGGCTAAGATACATTCACACATCTAAATAATAGTTTTAATTTTCCAATATACTTTAAATATGTCACTTTCACTGAATTTATATAATGCATTTAAATCTATTTATTTGAATAAATTGGTTTATCCTTTGTCCAATGCTATTAAAAATTTAAAATAAGATTTACGTAAATAATTTTTTTGCGTCATTGTATTCAAACTAAGTGAAATGTATTCAAATGGATACTTTGAGGCAAAAAAATTATTTATGTAAATATTATTTTAAATTTTTAATAGCATTGGACAAAGGATAAATCAATTTATTCAAATAAATAGATTTAAATGCATTATATAAATTCAGTGAAAGTGACATATTTAAAGTATATTGGAAAATTAAAACTATTATTTAGATGTGTGAATATATCTTAGCCAAAACAAAAATAATTTAAATTTAATTTTAAAACAAATCGTTTAAAGACACATCAAAGCGTCACTAAAATTTTGATATCATATCTTTTAAAACTCATACTTGGAATTTATGAGAGGTGTAAATGTTAAAGCATCAATGAATAAACTTTTATACATTTTTTTAAAAAATTGAACATAATTTTCGCACATGCGATTGTAAAAAAATAAAAAGATGAAATAAATAATATATAGAGAGATTATAATTAATAGCATAGTGTCACTCAAAATTTGATATCATTATTTTTAAGTTCCATATTTAAAATTCTTAGAGCATAAGATAAAATGCTGCGTCACAAACTTTTAACCCGTTAAGGGTTTTTGTATTGATAAGTCTACAAACATCTCTTAGTATACTAAATATAGTTCAGCTTGAAAATTCATAACTCAATTAAAAACCACCTTTTAGCAATTCACACTCGCACTTGGTAATGCTTATGAATTTTTTGGGGTAACCCTGTATATGATCTATAGTATTTATACACACTACGTAGAATGCAAAAATGTAGGTAAATTTAAAAATGCATACCCTAACTCAAAATGCACTTCCAGCAATTATTTGCTATTAGACAGTATTGTAACCAAAAATTTTTGTGTGTCTCTGTAAATCTATGTAAATGCATAGAAGGTGCTAAAACCACAGTTAAGCAATTCATGATCATACTCAGTAATGCTTACAAATTCCTTTGTGTAGCCCTCTGTATGATCTATAGCATTTATACACACCATATAGTATGTAAAAATTTAGTTAACCGCATACCTAACTGAAAATACTTCCAGCAATTATCGCTAATAGACGGTGCTTCAGATGCAGTACATTATATTCTACAGCTTGTATCTTGTAGTAAAACTCAGTAATGTATATCAATTTCGTTATATTTGAAATAGTGTAACATGGTAAAAATATGCTGAAAATAGTTCATCTCCATAGAATATTTTATGTAATGGAATTCTTTTGTGTGGCCCTATAAATGAATAATAAATGCTTAGCACCCCTTATTCTATAGAATGTATGTTTTAATACCCTCTTTAAATGTATATCAATTTCATTATGTTTTCAATGGTGTAACATCATTAACATGCACTTTGAAATGATTTCTTCCCATTGACGGTAATGTAAAAGAATACTTTAACTGTCCCTGTAAACAAACTATAAATGCTACACACTTCATCTTCAATAGCAATTATGCTCTAATAAACGTCAATAACATATAAAAGTTCCAGGGCAATCCAAGTATGTTTACAAGAGTTAGAGCATGCCCAAAAAGCCAGAGAAACCAAAGTCATAAACACTTTTCAACATGTTAAAAATTGTTAAAATGTGTAAAGGCAATAAAAAGGAAATATTGAATATTCTAATAAAATCTAAAACCCATTTGAACAAAAGTTTGTAATAGTTTAAGGTGTTAATTTCATATTTTAAAAAGCTACTAACAAATTATGTGCAATGCTTTTGCAAATTGATGTTTTTTATTCTCTTTTAAAATTTAAAACTCAAGCATATTAAATTATTAAATCAGTCTTATTGCCACTTTACCATAAAGAAAAATAGGCATGTTCATATGATACTCACGTGTAGGTTTATTTTTAAATAAAACACCTAAATTTGTCAAACCATAATGAAAAAAAGACTTGATTTATATCAGTCTTTGAATGAACACTGATTCTAACAGATGTAAAAATATTTTGTTGATTGTTTATCCTTGGGATTCATTAATCATCTGAAAAATGCGAAACAAACCCTATACTTACATAATGAATATTTATTCAAAAGACTTAATTTTTATTTTTAAATTTTGTTGTAATTTCAAAACCATTGCTGAAATACTTTTTAGATACATAAGTACATTTTGTAATATATTGTACAGTGCAATTGACTGTGTATACTTTTTTATTACAATGCAATCAGACTTGTTTCTAAAAATCTGTAATGTAATCAAAGCCCTGTTTTAATGGGAAAAAGAAAGACTGTAGTTGATCTATCATAGATGGTTTCATTGTAAAAAAAGAGAGAGATAGTGAGAAAAAGAAAAGATTGTAAAAAGGGAAACTGTTGTAACAGTTATTTGTTCATAATAGGTTTCATATTTTCTAGAAAATATTAAAAAAATTTGTTGGTCTTTATTTATCACAAATTTATTTAAATTCTGCATTATTAGTAATCCAAAGCATATGTTAAATATCAATATTGTGATACTTGTATCTTTCTTATATGCATTTAATTTTTTAGATTAAAATTAAAAGTTTAAGATTTAGTGAGTAAATATTTTTTTTTATCCCAAGCTTATAAATAAACCCTTCACCTCCATGCCATACGCTCTGTGTGTCATGATTTTTATGGTAGATCAAAAATGGGGGTGAAGGAATTATGCATTCATCTGTGTATAAATTCTGGGTCATTGTGCTTGTAAAATGAGGCCAGTCATCTTTTTAGGAACTGCATCATCTTGAATAGATTAATCTTGTGTTACTTATTGTATGTTGAGTTGTAGTATATTTCATTTAAAATTCTGATGTTAGTATTTTTCTCTGTTTCAGAAATAAAAGAAATTCTTAAAGAAGAATCTAAAACAAAAGTGTATAATGGCTTAAGAGGATACTGACATTAGTAGGAATGTAATTTGATAATATCTTGAGAACTGTTAATATAAACTTGTAAAATAGGCCACACTTTTTTAATTGTGTAAGCATTTGCATTTATACATTGTACAGAATTATTTATTTACTGATTGTGCCTGAAAGTTTGTAGTTTTACTGTGTATGAAATAATAAGAATGGGAAATTTTGTATCATACTGCAAGTTTTTTGCATAATCAGAATACTCTCTGAATACATTTTACTACTAACTTATCATAAGATACATAAATTGGAATTGAATTTTTAGTCAGTTTCACGTTTTAAGTTGTTATTCCATCTATCCTCCCATATTTTTCTCTTAAATTGTTCTTTATGTTTATGACCAAGTACTCTCTGATAGTTTTTATGCTTTTTAGTTAAAAGAATTAACTATTTATTTAGAGTAAAAGATAACCAAATGTAATTAAAGATTTCCATTTTTATTTTATTTTTTCTCCTTGAATTTTGGGAAAACATTTATGAAAATTTCATTATGTATATTAATTCAGGATTTGTGTATGCATAAAATCAAGGATCTTCCTTTAAAAATTAATAAATTACTGTTTTAGCAAAAGTATACTTTCTCAGAATCTTCAAAACTGTTTTCAGTATTTGTTCTTTCTTCCCTAATTTCTGGCAGGTCCAGAAAACTAATCTTTATCTTTTCAAAAAAATCATACTTCAGTTAATCATGTTATTAAAATCCTAGTGTGTTTTTAAATGGGAAAATCTTGAAGGGAGAAAGCAAAGTGATTTTAAAAAGAATTAACAACTTATTTTGTGTTAAGAGTGGAACAGTTTAGACTAAGATATTTTTTATAAATTATTAAATAGCTAATTTTCTTCCATTTTGAAACTATATACAAATTATATTATTGCAATCTAAAATAAGGAAATTCCATCTTGTTTAATTGAAAAAGTGCTGAATTTAATTGTTTAAAAACTTCATCTTTTAAAACTGTGTATCTTATAATCTTAAATTTTTAACCAGAACATGAAACTGACACTTTCAGAAATTAACTACAGTATGAAATTGATACATTCAGGTATTCAATCATAACTTAATTTCAGAATTAAAATCTGTAGGGAGTTGAGTCAGCAATTTGTTTCAGAAATGTACACCAAATACTAGATATCTCAGGCATCCAATATTTATTATGTTTTTATTATTGCTGTACATTCTTATTATTTTTCAGTTGTTTACTTTTGTATATAAGTAGGGGAAAAAAATAATTTATAAAGTATAAAATGTATAAAATCCTCATTCATGTTTTAATCTTTGTATTGTTCTCTTTAAATTGTGACCTTTTTAAAAGTTAAATTTCTCATAGCTATTTTATATTGAATTGTTAGTATTTTATATTTCATACAGAATATTAACAAAATAGTCCAGTATGAAAAAGCTATGTGCATTTTATTCTCACTTGGGTCATATTGACTCAAAGAGAACAGGAAGGTTATTTGCTCAGATATTTGTGTAAAATCTTTTGTATTTTGTAATATTTTCCACATGTGAATTTAAATGTTTCGAACAAAACTGTGAAGTAAGTTTATGGAACTATATCTTTGATTGAATTTTGTTGTTGATTGCAGTTTTTAGTTATCTATAAATGAAAAAATTTAGCTCTTCCAAGAAGTATTCATTAGAGATACTTTTTACATTTGGTACATAAACTCATCTCGGCTAGTTCTGTTTTAACTGTACCAAAAGCTCACAAAATAATAGCATATTTCATTATTAATTTACTTATACATAAATTGAATATAATATCTAGTTCTTAAAATTTAACATTACTTAAATAAAGTACTAAAGTTTTATATATTTGCAATAATCAAAATTAACATGTTTAACCCTTTGTATCACTGCGTTGCATACCTGCAAACATACTTAAAAGTCAATGTTACTTATACTGTGAGCTTTAAAATAGAATTCTCAACAGACAGTGATAGTGAGTTAATTTTCAATGTCAAAAATTTATCATTTGAGCAGTTTCACATCGTTATTGCTAAAAAGAACTTCATGAATTTTGTAAAATTAAAAAGGCTGGAGATGTCCAAAAAAAAGATTTTTTATGAAGATAAATTCGTATACTCCAAAATTTTGTGTTAAAAAAAATGATAATACTTATGAGAAGTATGTAATTTTCTATTTATTTCAGGTGTGGAGAAAGTACCTTTTAGTAAAAATAAATAAATAAATAAATAAAATAAATTATGTTCTAAATATTTTTTAATTATTTTTTACATGCTTAAAAGGATGTATTCTAACATCTGAGTACATATATTTTGAAATCTGAGTTGAGTTACAAAGTGTTAATTTAAAATACATATTTTCAAATTTTAAAGCATCAGGGTTTGGCTGTGAGAAGCTACACTGAAGTCCAATTATTAGTTATGATACTGAGCATGAAACAAAAATATTTTGATTGCAAGTATAATTTTTAAATGTATTTAACCGTTTATTTTATTTGTGCATTCCATTTTTATACTTAGAAACTAAAAAATCAGCTTATAAAATGCACAATATTAAGCTTCGTATGAGACTGTATGTACCCAATCCTACTGTATGATAATTTCCTGTCCTTTATTTTAGTTATCTCAAAAACATTTGGGGAACATTATTTCACATAGTAAATGTATTCTTCTTTTTTTCCCCCTTTGAATAGAAATTTCTATAATTAAGAATAACATAAATAGTATTTAAAATTTTATTCATATTTTAAGTTTCTTCTGTTCAATTAGTGAAAAGAGACTGCTCCCATGGGAATTAATTTATCTTATTTGTAAGATTATCAAAATCATTACTAATATTAGTTCAAATTTCTTAATATGCAGTTTACATTGTTAGACATATGTACTATTTTTTTAATATTTAAACTTCTTGGCTTCAACATACTGTGTATGTGCATTCATTTGACTCACATTTTTGTAGTCTTATTCTACATTTCAAAATGCAAATATTATATTTTTATAATTCAGTGTGTGAAAATATAAAACTTATATTTTAAAAAATCTAAAATTTTAACAGTATGAAATATCTTTAAATTTTATCACTGTGTATAAATTAAATTTTTACAATTAACAGCTTGAAATTAAAATTTACATAAAAATAATTTCTGAATTTATCCATGTTTCCATTTAATATAATGAAATTTAGTATCCTGAATAATCTGTACAAGATGGTGATACTGAAAGTGGGCAAAAAGGTTGTTAAATCCTACCAAAGAGTTCTGATTTTAGACTTTCTTCACCAAAATGCCGATTTTATAAAATATTTCGAAATTATGGGGAGAAAACAAAAAAAAGAATGAAATTGGAACTTCTGTACATTCCTGTATATAACTGGAGCAGCTTAGAACACAAACAGTTGTTGAAATATCTGCATGCATATTATATGCCCAATGATGCCGTTAGACTTTTCTTATTTTTCATCCCTTGGATCCAGATATCCTTTTTAAAAACTAAATGAGACAATTTCCTCATATTAACACAGTCTTCCTTGAAATTACTTACCAAAATTTTTCTTATTTTCAGGAAGAAAATTATAAATCCTAAACTAAAAGACCCATCACAATTTTGTTATGTACCCTTCTTCCATTTTTCGTATAAATAATGTGCTATGGTACATCCAATGGCATCATTGATGTCAGATTTCAAAGTTATACTTGCAGAATTAAAAATTAATGATAAGCTGAGAAAATGAATGAATAATGGTTTTTCTGTGTTTTAAAATATGTAGTTTTCGTCAAACTTCAAATGTAGTGAAAATGACTGAATATCAGGGCAGTAATCTCTCACAGAACATTTTCACGTTAAATTATTTATGGATGTTCCTTTAAAGAGCGGGTGGAAACTGATTTTCTGGGAGGAGTTTCATCCCATTTCTTAATCCCTTCACGATGAGTCTTACAGAATTTTTAATCTTTTATCACCAGTTTTTCAAAACAGAAAATTTTGCCAAATTTAATCAAGAAAATGCCCTGATTAAATAAGACAAACTGATGGGGAATAATCAAGTGTTCTGAGCACCTTACGCGTCATGTTTGTGATGCTCATCAAAGAGTTAAATCACTTGTTTTCTTTTTAAACTCGTAAGAAGCACCAGTGGTAGTTAACAAATTAGTAAAAGAAAAAAAGAAATGTTCATCTACTTGGTTAATATGCATTTACATTATGGCATTATCGCCTTAGTTTGTCATTAAATCATAAGACCCTGCCAATCTGTGGTAGCTGACAACCATTGAATCATGCAGATTAGTTAAGTCTTATGATTTAATGCCAATGCCTAGAGTGATAATGCCATAATGTAAATGACTTTTTATTGTTCACTGTATCCAAGACATTTATTTCACTAAATTACACATGCTTTTGTTTACTTTCAGTATTTTTTGAATAAACTATGATTTATGGACTTTTAAGATATGTTGGATAAATTACTATGAAACCCTTACCCCTGCACATTTTTCTCCCATCCTTTTGTAATTCATTATTTCTGCAATGCTGTTTTAAATTTTACTATCCTAAATTTCTTAATTTTCTGAATAAATTTGAAATTCTGAATGTAGTAAATAACTTTTAATGTTTTTCAAAACTCTCAATAATTAAGAATTCCATTCTTATCTTTTAATATGTTTTATGTTGAATTCAGTTTGTTTCATAAGTAAAATTATTACAACTTTTTTTAACATTTCACTTATAAATTCTTTGAACAATTTAATGAAATTTTTAAATAAGGGTCCAATCACCTCCATTTCCAGCAAATTAGCCCCTTAATCATGTCACTCAGCCAAATTCAGGCTGGATTTTTTCATGTATTTAAAAACGGAAAAAAAAATCTATAAATGCTTGATTATATATCTTGCATTTAAAAAATATTTTTTTAACCACATTGACACTCTACTTACATGTTGTACTGTTAAGGGGTTATATATATATTTACTTTTATCATGTTATAATAATTCAGTATAATTTATATATATTATCTACTTAAAGTAATTATTTAGCATTTATATCCTACTTGTATTTTACACTAAGTTTCATTAAATCATACTTGAAATATAAATCATGCATTTAAAAAAAAAAAAAAAATGTTAAAAATTTCAGTAAAGTATGTAAACATTGGCACTTCAAAATTGAACTTTCATAAAATAATCTGTAAATAATAAACATAAGAACATATTGAATTTCTTTGAGTGTTTTATTATTTTGAAATTTTACATGTCTGGTTATTTTGAAATGTTAGCACATTCTTGATCAGCAATAGTGCCAATTTAGCACATTTTTTTATTTAAAAATATTTTCTATCCGAATATTTCAACAGTATATTTTTCTTTATTTAATGAGACATTCTTTGATTTAAATAAAGCAGATTACTGCTGAAAAATTCTAGAGTTTTGAATTTTAAAAATGTGCTAAATTAATGATGAGTATACTTGTCACCAGTCAACAAAAATCTTAATACAAAAAGAAAAATTGTGTGTCAAGCATACATTATTAAACAATTTCTAACATATTCAGAATACTGTAACGAAACATGACAGTTTATCAAGATGAAAGATGTTTTGGTAAACAATTTGGACAACTCATAACACATTTGAAAATCCAATTTCAGGAATTACCATCTATAGATGGGAAAATATCCGAATTCTCCTGTATATGATCTACAAATCTCTATATAATAAAAGGTAGTGTAACGCATCTGGGGCGAATCCATCAATCTTACCAGTCTCCGAGGAAGAGACACAAGGGTGAAAGTTTCCATTCTCCCATTGGTTGACAAGAAACAAGAATCCCGCGATTACTTCTCAAGGTTACAAGTCCTGATAATTGAGCAGTGGTAGACACTTCTTCCTAACAAATCAGAAGGCACATCACATTTCCCCACCAAAATAAATTGCCAAGTGTCACTTGAGATTATTTCAAGTATTAAGTTGCAATCATATTAAATTTTCTTTGCGACATGTAAGGAATTTTAATTTATTTCTCATATAAAGTGATTCACAGGAAACAATGATATGGTATTTTTTAAAATATCCTTTTTTTCCCTGCAAAAAATTGATAAAACTGACTTTCTTTAAAAAAAAGTATTCAATTTAAATATTTTAGGCTTATTATTTTGTAACTTATTTTTAAATTACACATTACTTATATTTTCCTTTTCTATATACAGGTGTATGTAAATTTAAACTTAAAAAAAAAAAAAACATTCCATATTTTAAAAGTAAAAAATTAATATTTATACAAAAAGTAAAATTAATGATTTTTGATTTATAGCTTTGCATCAGGAGGATAGAAGCTGAGGGGATTAGACGGTTGGGATTCAACCCGAGATACTTATTTTTTAATCAATATACATATAAAAAAAATTGGAGGGGGAGAGGAAGGGGGAGGGGTTGTAAACGATAAAATACAATTTCAAAGTGTTATTAAAAAAAATATTTCAATAGTTGCAGCAGATTGTTTTAATTACGCACTTTTATTATAGTATATTAGCCGGAAAACCTGGTTTACCCAGAAATATTGTAAATGCTAATTGTGTATTTATTAGAACATAAACTAGCCGAACTTTGCTCATCTAAACGCTTCCACATTGTCAATTATTTTTTTTATCAGTTTTTCAAATTTTAACACCATTTTACACAATTTTTACCCACCGTCCTAGGATGGGCATTTACACTAGTTTCTTTATATACTACAGTAGGGGGCTCGGCCCCCTACGAGCTACGCTCGCCAACACCCATTCAGACACCGCAGTCTCTAAAAGCACGCTAATTTGATCAGCTTTTTTGAAGATTTTGAAAAATATAATTTAAACAGCGGCGATCTCCCTATAAACGGGTTTCTATTCATTTCTCTTCAATTGGGGAATTTTAAGGAAAAATCAGCTGCTGTTAAAAGATACAATGGCTGTTTTCGTTTTTGATTAAATAAAATCAATTAAACATTTCAAAATAAGCTAATATAATAAGCAAATCTGCATCAAAATGCAAATATATTTTACAAATACCAATGCCTTCTTTTGACGGAAACAATACAGAAGGTTGACGAATCTTAACTAAACCATTTAAGCATTTTCGGTACATCTTAGTTATCCCGTCGACCAAATTACAGCCAAAATTGTAAGATTAAATGCCAATAATGGTTTGCCACTAATTAATTAATTGTAAGATTAAATACCAATAATGGCCAATAAAACCATTAATTCGACGTTTTATTTCTATTTTTATTAATTTTTTACTAATTTATTTGCTCTTTTGTTATTTAAAATAAAAATTATGTCAAACTGTATAATTTGGCGAGTGGTTTGGCGATTTATATAATTCGGCAAATTTGGTCGACTGGATAACTAAGAAGTACCGAAATTTCTTTATTTTCTGCTTCACAGATTTTTCTCTTTCAAATCATATTTTTTGTTGATGACACTTCATTTTCAGCTAGTAATCTTTTTTATTTTTATTAAATTACTAAATAGTCGCTCAAAAGCAGTCTAAATGCAGTTAATAAAATTAATATTAATCTTAGTAATATAATTTCAAAATATCAAATTAATGTCTCGCGCAATTTTTAAATTTAAACTGTTTTACAATATTACTTTTTGTTCATTTTACGTAATAAGTGTAATGTGACATAAATGTGACGTAATTTCTACTATTTGAGACTTCTAAGGCATGTTAATAAATTTATTATTTTACAATATCCTTTCTCTTTTAAAATTCGCGTTTAAATATTGTTTTTATGAAGTAATTTTCAATAAGTTCCTGCTTTTCATACGTAATTATTTAATTCTAATTTGAAGCAAACATTATTATTTGCACTGTTTATACAGTTGGCAACAGTTTAAATTACTACCATTTTCTAAAATAAGTAAAAAATATCTCTCGAAATGCTGAAAATTTGAATTTAAAATAGAAATAAAACCTCAGAAAATGAGTCAAATTAAAAAAGTGAATGCAGTCTGCACACCGGGAAATTCTAATGTACAAAATGATCTAAAAATGAATTAATTCCCATTTATAGTTTTTGCTCCTATAAAACTTTTTTAATGGAATGATTTTGTCCAACTTTAGCATTAAATATCTCTTAAAGTAATTCTTCGATTTAAAAACTGTCTGCATCAGCGTGTTTATCAAACATTTCTCTATCATACCGCCGATATTCATATTTTTGAATGCAGTATTTTTCTTAATATTAACGGAGAAAGACCTCCGGTCACAAAAAGTTCAAAACCGGCGGCGGTGACAGCGGTAGTTACTTTTTTTTAGAATAGAGAGATAGTATGCAAAAGTTTAGTTTAGTTAGCAAATGCATAACATAGTTGAAAATTCCCCTTCAGCAATTTCTGACAATAAGTGGAAATGTGCTCAAATTCTTTTGTGCAACCTTGTAATCCATAGAATTTATACATACCAAGTACTATGCAAAAAATTAGTTACATTTAAAGTGCATACCACAATTATACTTCACTTTCAACAATTATGGCTCATAAACAGTACTATAACAGAATTCTTTTTTGTGTCCCTGTAAATGAACAATAAATGCAATGCACACCATACAGTAAGCATCCTGTAGTGCATCTAAGTGATGTATATCAATTTCGATATGTTTGAAGCAGTGTAACATCATTAAAATACACTGCGATTTTTCCTTGTAGACCTTAATGCAACAATTCTTTTGAATGCCACTGTAAATAAACTATAAATGCTACACACTTCGTATTCAATACTGAATATATGGTAAACCTCAGTAACATATATGGGGCATTCTCACAATCTTTTGAGTTTTATGTCCCTGAATAATAATTTTTATTTTAGTACATGTTCTTGGGTTTTTTTTTTTTTTTTTTTTTTTGTATACTGGGGAACATCCCATTGCATGACTGCATAACAATATTAACGAGATAAATAAGTTTTGGATGATGTTGGAGATCCAAATGCCAGGAAAACTCCTATACCGTCCCATGTCCCTGATGCTGATTTTTAAGTTTGGAGCTGTCTGTATAAAATTGTTTTAATAAAAATAATTCGATGTAATTTTTTTCCAAAACTGGAGCTATTGTTTTATATAAACATATAGCAAAAAATTAACCTGCACACATTTTTAGGGTTATTATTTTTTAAACTCTGTCCCTGGGTTTTAGATTCCTTACCGTCCCTCTTCTAAAATTATACTGAAAATCACTTTGGATGCAGCCACAGAATTTTTTTCAAGTTTTTTCTCGTGCAGAAGTATGCTAGAGAAAGAATGTCTGAAATTCTTTGACAGGAAATTTACTGCAGAATTTAAATCGGCATTTAAATATCAATTTCAAGCATTGTGGCTTTATTGGTAGTCTTACGGTTCCCAAGGTTTACTACTGCACTTTTCGAGGTAAATTAAAAATTTTTTTCAATTTAATCCAGTGTAAATAACTGTTTCTAAAAATCAATGAACATTGTGGCTACCACTTAGTCTTAATATGATTTGTCTAAAATAGGTGGTAATTTTCCTTACCGTCTTTTTTTTTCCCCATTCAGTCTCTTTTTTCCTATACCATCCCCTTTTTTTACCTTACCATCCAGGGTTGGGGTTTTGGACGCCCAAAACTAGTTTTGGACAGGACATGTGGGTTTTACTGTCTAAAACTGTACTAAAGCGTCCAAAACTGTACTAAAGTGTCCAAAACCTTAAAAAAAGCAACATTCCACATGTAACCACTGCACACTTATTAAAAATATGAATAAATATAAATATCTCACAATATATTTTACTAACATTCCATTTTAATTCTTTGGTAAATGAAAAAAAATTTCAAATTTTTCTTATATCTCTGTAACATAAAAAGTTCTGTTTCTGTTAAAATTGAGTTATAATAATAAGAAATTCTTTATAATACCACACATGTAGTATAGGGAGGGGAGATTTGCTTAACACTAGTGCTTTTGTTTCAATTTTTGTGCAAGAAAATGTTACAAAGAAATTTCTTTTAAATAATATTTCATTGTAAATTATCTTTTCTAGATTATAGGATAATGAAAGAAAACACAAATATTTAATTTAAAATCTAGAAGTTATTTTTTAAATTATGTATTTTATTATGAATTTAATCTAATTCTATTGAACATTCTATTTCTTAAGAGTTAAATAGTGTTGTTATAATAATAGTCATATAATATAGTGTTATATTGGGAGTACAAATTAATTCGGTCCGTTTTCAATAGATGGCTCTGGCTGATTTGTTTACTGAATAATGATAGATGTTTTTGGCATTGTTAGAAAGGTTTGACCTTTCTCAACCATATTCAGTCAACGAAGCTTCGAGTTTTATACAACAAAATTGGTTTTCTGAGCATTCAATATGTCGAGTTTTGTGCTAAATAAACAACATTTGCGGGAAGTTTTGAAGTGCCGCTGAAGCGCATCGATCGCTTGTGGAAGTATATGGTGAATCTGCGCCATCTGATAAATCATGTAGAGAGTGGTTTCGACGCTTCAAAAGTGGTGATTTTAGTGTCGAAGACAAGGAGCGCCCGGGCCAGCCGAAAAAGTTCGAAGACGCCGAATTGGAGGAATTGCTCGATCAAGATCCGTGCCAAACGCAACAAGAGCTTGCAGGATCGTTGGAAGTCACTCAGCAAGCAATTTCCGTGCGCTTAAAAAACATGGGAATGGTTCAAAAGCAAGGAAATTGGGTCCCATACGAGTTGAAACCGCGCGACGTTGAAAAGCGATTTTTCATCAGTGGACTGCTGCTCGAACGACAACAAAGGAAAGGTTTTTTGCATCGAGTTGTTACCGGAGACGAAAAGTGGATACACTACGATAACCCCAAGAAGAGAAAATACTATGCTCGGCCTGGTGAATCATTGCCATCGACGTCAACATCAACGCCAAAGTCGAATATTCATGGTCTGAAGGTAATGCTGTGCGTTTGGTGGGATCAGACTGGGATAGTGTACTATGAGCTGCTAAAACCTGGCGAAACAGTTACTGGCCAACGCTACCGACTGCAATTAATGCGTTTGAGCCGAGCATTGCGTGAAAAACGGCCAGAAACCATCGAAAGGCACGACAAGGTAATTTTGTTACATGACAATGCTCGGCCCCATGTGGCAATTGTCGTTAAAAATTACTTGGAAACGTTGAAATGGGAGGTCCTATCCCACCCGCCGTATTCGCCAGACATTGCTCCTTCTGATTATTGGTTGTTCCGACGGATGCATCGCGATTTGGCTGGACACCGCTTCACTTCTTCCGAAGAAATTCAAGAATGGCTCGATTCATGGTTTGCGTCCAGAGAGGACTCATTTTTCAGAGATGGAATCCGAAAATTGCCAGAAAGGTGGACAAAGGTTGTGGCTGCCAATGGACAATACTTTGAATAACATGTTTTTTCATTTTGATAATAAATAAAATGTTTTTTTAACGAAAAAAAAAAACGGACCGAATTAATTTGTACTCCCAATAATAATAGTCAATATCTAAATATCTCATAATCAAACAAAATCAGTTATTTTTATTTATACTATTTCTTAATATACACATATACATAGTTGGCAGCCGTAAGCTGGTTTAATCAGTATGCTGAACCTGCACTCCACTTATCAATTATTTCTAGTAACAACTCTCGGGACTTTCAGTAACAGAATCAGAATGTATTCTTCATAAAAATCATTAGTACTTCTATTAACTACTATTATTTAAATGAATAACATTAAAATTATGATACATAATTAAATTTAATATCTTCTTAATGTAATTACTTTGTTACGTAGGACAATTAGGTTGTTACTACTAAATTGTTAGGTAGTATAACGTAAGGTAATTAGGTTGTTAATACTAAATTGGTATTTTTGTATTGTAATCTCTTTGCCAATTTTTTAAACTTTTAGCATTGTTCTGATAAATACAATTTTACTGCAAAATATAGTTTTGGACAGTTTTAGACAGAAGGGTTTTGGACAGTACGGTTTAAACCATGGATTTTACCATGGTTTTTACCGTTGTGTCCAAAACTTGCCAACCCTGTTACCATCCCTTCTTTAAGACCCCTTTAAGACAATGTTATACTAAAATTTTGTACTAAAAATAGTACATTGTTATTATTTCTTATTTGAATGTCCTGCGGGTACTACGCAAATTCATTATAAGTAAAAATTTAGAAGAAAATAAAAAGTTTTAGTGGTAAAATGGCAAGGAAAATTAAACTCGCAAGTTTAACATAAACCTCAGTTAAATAAATTTTTTGCTGCTGACCATTTTTTCTTTATTTTGAATCATTAAGGCATTTGTCTATCAGATTAAAATGTTATTTTAGCAAGCTTAATTTCACCAGATTTTTATTCCCGAAAGTCAAAAGATTGTGTGAAAGCCCCATATCAATTGCATAGCAATCAGAGAGCATAGCATGTTTACAAGAGTTAGAGCATGGTTAAACCAAAACACTTTTAACTATGTTGGAAAGTATTAAAAATTACAAAACAGATTTACAAACGTTCTTTCAGCTCAATTTTTATTTATTAAAAAAATTTCATACTCATGCGAGACTACTCAGTGGGAAAAAAAATTGCTAAAAACATAATTTGATACTCACAAAGTTGGGCACAAAATCAGGAAATTTGCAGGTATTATTATTCTAATCCTTTGTAATCTAATTTTGTTGTTTTTCTTATAAATGTATTGTATCTAGAGTTGTAATAAGATGCTCCCTGATGACAATATTTTCCTGACTGTTGTCTGTATAATAGGCTTAAATCTTCTACTTTGACATAAATTTCTATAAAGATCTTTTGTTTTAATTGTAGGAAAAAAAAAAAAAAAAAAAAAAGAAAACTATGATTTCTTAGTGACTGGATAAGAATATTTACAAAGAACTAATGTAAAAAGCATTTTGACTTTCATGAAAATTTTAAGTGTTTCATAGATCAACTATTAACTTACAGTATGCAATCGAAACATTCAAAAAACACTAAATAAAATAATAAAGGAGTATTAAAATTATTTAATGTAGATTGATACTACTCTAAAATAATCTATTGACACTACTGGATTTTATTTTGTTATTGCTGGTTACAGAAATATAATTTTATATAAAAATATAATTTTTAATTTGTAAAAGAAAGGTTTTCATTTCAAAGGTTCTCATAAAAGAAAAGATTAATAAATAATGCATTTGAAAAAAAAAAAAAAAAATGTACACTTTGACTATTTAAATGAATTAATATGGGTAAATGTTTTTTCTGCAAAAACAAATAACTTGTCTTATAAGTTATTTCAAGGATGAACAAATTGATCAACTACTTGTATTCTAATGTTTTTTATAAATCCTGATACCTCCAACATAATTATGAAACATGTTCAAGACTAATGCTGACTTCATGTTGAAGGTGGCAATACTTGACAGGCAAATTTCACTTTTACTTGCAACTTTAACTTCTAAACATCTCACAATTTCAATTTTTACACCATTAAATAGAAAAAATGTCCTTTTAAATGCAATTTGTTTGAAAACTGTATCTAAATTTACTGATTTTTTATGGTTTTTTAAATAATTTTCAAACATGATTTTTAAAAAAAAATCTATTTCTATTGTTTGCAGCCTTATTACAAAAGATTAACTTGTTTGCACATAAAAGAGTACAAATAGTTCAGCATTTGTTTCTGGCTAATATTTTGTAATGAAATTAACTTCATCAATAAACAAATAAAATAATACAAATAACACACAAATTTCATAGGTATGCAATTGAACTACACACTTAAACCACTGAAATTGTCCCAATAAAAAAAATCTGCAAGTAGCAGAGTCTTTGACAATTTATCTGGCTATTAACTGTGTGCGGCTAATATGTAAGTATTGCTTTTAATGAATTTCAAAACTTTATTTGAATACATAACCTAGATTTTTCATATAAAAATGCTTTTCCGTGTTAGTGGGCAATCTAAAAAATACATATATTAAATATAAAAAGCCTATTAGTTTTTAATATAAAAAAAAAATCACCTATGTTCTGTAACCTGGGAAGCCCAGGTTGGTGGATCTCCTAACTTTATATAATATTGAAATAGATATATAGCCCAGTGTTTAGGGGGTTGAATTCGGAATTAATTGGGGGAAAACTGGAAATTGCTTTAACATAGGCGTAACCAGCCTTTTGAACGGGGGGGGGGGGGGGGGGACCTTTTAACCAGAATATGTTGGATACAAACAATATCTTATATAGTAAAACCTGCTAAAACGGAACCCCATTAAACCGTCCGAATTTCCGTTTTAGACAGGTTTTCCTCTTAGAATTCATAATTGTGTTATTTCTTTTAAAAAGGGCTCAAACGTGATTTTTGCTTGTGTGAGGGGGTGTGAGAAGGGGCTCAAAACATCAAAACTAAATCTGCAGTGAAATAAGACAGTGACTAAGTGAGGTCAAAAGTGTAAAACTTTTTGGCACCCTAACTTCTTACAAAGATTTTAAAAACGCCTTTAATCTTGCTGGAAACTTTTATAGGCACAGGGGCATTGCATGAGATGTAAACCTAGCATTATCTATGTCAAAGTCTTGTAGATGAAATCTTGCTGTATGATAAATCTCAGATAATACATGCTGTACACAAGTACATACCCACGAAAGTTTTTCAGAATGTGACTCTATGACTTCTTAGGGATCACCGGGGGAAAACCAAGAAATTTTGGAGGAAAGTGCATATAAATAATTATTATAATATTATAAATAATTACAATATTCATTAATAATTCATGTTTTTACCTCAGAATGTGTCCAATGTATTAGGTAAAGAAATACACTAAATTTTATGTATTGCTGTGTGTGTGTATACACACACACACACACATACGCGCTGAACTCTGAAAAAACAACGCAGTCCTCACAGCCGCAAGATTTGACAGGAAAGTACCTGTTTGCCTGAAGTCATGCATATCGAAGACAATTTCTGGAATTTTTCAATTTTTTATGTGAATTTTTTCAAATTAGTAAAAAAGAATCCGATTTATATATTTTATCCAGTAAACTTTGTCTTCTTTTCAAAATAGTTTTTTCGAGATTCCTAGAGCGATTTTTCAATTTGTAACAATTTTTTAATGTTATTTTTAGAGGGGTATTTTTTCACGTTCCTAAAAGAAATCTGGTTTAAATATTTTACCCAATTAGTTAATTTCGTTCCCTGCTGTCCTTTAATCTTTTCCGAATTTATAACGGGGTTCTTTGCACTTTGAGGCGAGTTTTTGACTTTTTTTTAAACATAAAAAACTCTGCGGTAATTTTTGCAATTGCCGTGATTAAATTCAAATTGAAAGAATGTCAAATCACTTCTCATAAGAAAACTAAAAATTTAATTTGGCTCGGAAAAAAAATCGCGATAATTCAGGATTCGTTTGTTTCGAGACGGAAGTGGTCGTAGCTTGGTCGGGGGTACGTTGCCAAATGCAGTCCCCCCCTTCCCCCACCCAATCCTAGATTTCTTTAATTCTATGTTCATTTTTAAAAAAGCAACCAGCGAAACTACAATAGTAATGAAGTTTTCTTTGAGGGGCAGAGTTTGAAATAACGTGCGGGATTTGTGTACAGAAAAGCAAAGATCCATATAATAAAAAATGCTGTGCAGTATTTCCGCCTTTAAAATTCTTTCATAGATCTGTGATTCTTCAGCGAGTATTTAAAAAAAAATTTTAAGTCCGCGATTTTTATTTCTTTTGTGGAACTTCTTAGAATCAATTCGTGACTCGATCCCGGAAAAATTTAAGAATTTCTTCAAACGAGCGTGAAAAATATCGTGAATTTCGATAAAAGAGTGCAGAAGGAAATCGCGAATTTCGTCAAAGATTGCGCAAAAAAAAAAAATCAATAATTTCAATAAATGATTGACGAGAAAATGTTGGCCGGGGACCCAGGTCACCCCCCCCCCCCCCTGGTTACACCTATGTTTAATCCCTTCAGTTTAGGTCTAGAATGAATATATGTTTTCCCCCTCGTACTAGGTGAGCGTTAGGAAATATGTATAGATTTATAGTCAAAAAACACATTTTTTTACATACCATAACAGTATCTCCAAACAGCTAACTCTGCCAAAAATATTGTCAATACAAATGTTGTAGAGCTTAAAATTCTGAGTAAAATGAGTACCTACACTTAATATTTTTGTTGAACATTAAGGTCCCAATTCTACTTTAAAGTTTTAGACCCATGGTCACTGGTCAGGGGGTCGAACTCAGAATTAGGAGAAAACTGGAAATTGTTTTAATCCCTTCAGTTTAGGTCTAAAATGAACGTACTATGTTTTCTCCTCGTACTTGGGTGAATGTTAGAAAATATGTACATATTTATTTTCGGAAAACACGTTTTTTTTTAATTACCTTAACAATATCTCAAAACAGCCAACTCTATAAAAAAAAACATTGTCAATACAAATGTTGTAGAGCTTAAAATTCTGAATAAAATGAGTACCATAATTGATATTTTTGTTCAATATTAAGGCCGCAGTTTTGAGATATTGTTAAGTTAACTTGGTCTCTCCTGGCTTCAAGCTCTTGATTTGACAAATTTTGAAATAGAATTGGTGTAGGTACTCATTTTACTCAGAATTTCAAGCTCTTCAACATTTGTATTGACAATGTTTTTGATAAAGTTAGCTGTTTTGAGATATTGTTTAGTTAACTTAGTCTCTCCTGGCTTCAAGCTCTTGATTAGCGATTAAGGCAAAATTTTGAAATCGAATTGCGACCTTAATGTTGAACAGAGTTCTCTTACTTTTTGACAGAGTTCTCTTACTGAATTTTTTAAAAATCTTAATGATAAATTTCACAAATTTACATTCTTAACTCCAGAGTTGTATAATATAGGCGCATGCCGTGTGAGGAAAATCTTCCGCAAAATTCAGAACTTTGTGGGGGAAAAGTTTAGGAAAGAAAAACATAATTTTTGTTTTTGTAAGTTTTTTAAAAATATAGAAAAATTAAAAATGTTCCCCAATTTTAAGTACGTTTTATTTACTGTCCGTGCACAATTAAAAGCAAGGTAATTAATTCTGTTTCGAATTTTCCGAAAATTAAAAAAATTCATCAGTCCGAAAATTCAGACACAAAAAAATTGCGAATTTTGACAAATGGGCAGCGTAAAAACTCAATTTCGTCAAAGGATCGTGGAAAAAATGCAGGTTTGGTCAAAGGATCGCGGAAAAAGCGAATTTGGTCAAAGGGCTGTGGAAAAAATGCGAATTTTGTCGTGGGACTACGAAAAAAAAAAACCCACTAATTTTGTCGTGGGACTACGGAATAAAAACACGAATTTCGTCATGGGACTACAGGGAAAAATGAGAATTTCGTCAAAGGGCCGCGAAAAAACACGAATATTGTAAAAGGACCGCTGAAAGAATGTGAATTTGTTCAAAGGATCACAGAAAAAACCCCCAAATTTCATCAAAGGATCGCGGAAAAAATCGAATTTCGCCAAAAGGTCATGGAAAAACGCGAATTTCATTAAAGGGTAGTGAAAGAAACGCGAATTTCGTCAAATGATAGTGGAAAAAATGCGAATTTTTTAAAGGATCTCTAAAAAAATGCAAATTTCATGAAATGGTCGTGATAGAAATGCGAATTTTGTCAAATGATAGCAGAAAAAACACTAATTTTTTAAAGGATCGCGAAAAAAAAAAAAAAAGCGAATTTCATCAAAAGGTCACGGAAAGACGAGAATTTCATCAAAAGGCTGCGAAAAAATGCAAATTTTGACAAAGTACCGCGGAAAAGAAATGCAAATTTCGTCAAAGAATTGTGAAAAAATGCGAATCAAAACATCGTGAAGAATTTTCTCAATGCATTGCGGAAGAAACGCAAATTTCGTCAAAAGGTCGAGGTAAAAAAGTGAATTTCATCAAAGGGTAAGCAGAAAAAACGCAGTGGTCTCTTAGCACACATACGAACATCTATTATTATAGGTATAGCTTTTAATCTGAAATAATATACTGAACTAACTTTTGAAAAATTTGGTTAACCCAAACCCAATTTAGAATCTGCATTCAACCTGAAATCCCACCCAACCCCAAAACAGTCAACTCAACGAGCAACAAATATAATTAGTGCTGGGAGGGAATCCCCCCCCCTCTCGTAATCTTTCAGAAAATTTGCTTTATATTTCCGAATTTTTTATTGCACAAAATTACCTGTCTTCCCATCATGGATTTTAGCTTTATTATTTTTTTAACCAAAATAATTATTCTTTAATTAATATTAATTTTTAATTTAAATGGTAATTATTTTTAACTACTGTTTTTATATCGTAAGAACATTATAACACATAATTTTATTAAACATTAATTTGCAGAAAGTTTTTGACCCGATATTTATGTGTGCAGAAAGTTTTTGGCTTTATACAAGTCTGCTTAACTCTTTTTAAATATCCACCTGTATATAAAAAATTTGATATATTCTTCTCCACATACACACTATCGTTGCTATAAAAAAATTTCTCCTTTATTTGTGACTAATTACATAAAGTTGATATTGATAACAATCTCAGTGAATTGGCAACTTGTGATAAAACTTAGTTCTAAACATTTGTTTTAAAAAAAGATCTAGAAAGTAAGCTTCTACAGCCCATAGGAGTCAATTTACTGAGGATATTCCAGGCCAACTTTGAACAGCAATCACAAGTATTTATCAACAAATCAAAGGTATTAAATATGGTTTCAAGACTTCAGCAGTATCTTAAGTTCTTCAAACAGTTAAAGTTACTAATAGCTAATTGCTTAGCAATTTAGAAAGTGAGCTTGAATTTCTGCAATTTTTGTGTCTTATTTATTTTGTCTTGGTGCATTTTCTAATAGAAATTTTGATCAGTGCTGTATGATTGAATATTCTCTTGGTGGTGGGGAAAATGTTCCAAAAATTTTGTTTTTCACTGTAAATTGTCATAAAACGATGTTCTTTATAATATCGAAAAGTGTTTTATAATTTTATGTGTGACGCACCTTTTTCATTTTATACTTGAAAAAGTTATCATGGCAGAGAACCAGTTGTAAAATTATTTGAATTTCTCCACTGGCAATAACTGTAATTCAAATTGTAGGACTGAACTGGTAGGTAGACAAATTATCTGCAGATAATATGCCTTTTACACTCTTAATGTCTTCTAGTTTATCAGTTTGCTGAGAAGATGTAAAAATTAAGTACTTCTAATTTCATCTTTAAAAAAAAAAAAAAGTAGCCACAAATTTGTTTCAGAAGTCAATACTCTGGCATTTATTTGGTCAATATTTTACCTTTGTGGTTCATTTGATGAATTAAACTTGTGCATCTCTTGTAACAAATTACATATTTATAAATCTAACTCATCAATGGATATATATCAATATTTTGAAAAATGTAAGGACTTTCTGTTGCATAATCTTACCTATTGCAGCAGGGGCGAAACTAAGGGGGGGGCAGAGGGGGCATGTGCCCCAGGCACCAAATGAAGGATTATACCTTTGGAATGAATCATTTTTTTCCGATGGACTGATGGCATCTATTATTATGAAACAGTCATTATAAATGAAGTATTAGGTGAAGATGAAAGGGCAGTCATAAAAAGTTAGAACTCTAATTTTCTGGTCAGAATGGGAAGAAGAAAAAAATGGCCATAATTTTTATTTTTTTTAATGACTGTTTCATAATAATAGACGCAATCAGTCCATCGGAAGAAAATAACTCTGTTAATGCGGAAACTCGGTTAAGCAGGACTCTGATAATTGGGACTCTACTGTAATATTTCATTTTAAAAATTATCTTTAGAATATTTTTGTTGGTGTTCAGAGGGAAGTTGTGACACCCCCCCCCCCCCTTGGATCCGCCATTGTATATTATGTAGTTCTGTATTACATATTTTACATTTAAAAATAAGTCAGCTATTAGAAAATTAGTAAAATTCTCTTTGTAAATATACTTTGCAGAAGAGGGGGGGGGCGCCAAAATCCATGCTTGCCCCTGGTGCAAAAAAAAGGTTAGTTTCGGCCCTGTATTGTAGCCATCCGGAGGAAAGCAATTCCAGAAAACTTTGGTACATTTTCATCGATCATGCGCTCTAGACCCCCAAAACCACCCTCCGTTCAAATGTTGATTTATATATATTTGATATATACTGACTTTTGTCATGCTGTAATTCTGCGTCGGATTAAGAGTCATTTACAATTAAAATATATCTTTGAATTGAAATTTCAATGAAATACAGGGTCATGAAAAATCGAAGAGTGTGGAAAATATGATTACAAATATCTCGGCAACTAATTATCCGATTGACTTTATTTTTTATGCAAAATTTGTTTTTTTATTGTCTTTTATATTGACACCTTAAAATAAAGAATTTTGAAAATTTTTATATACCTTTTATCAGAACAAATATTTAGAGTCCGGAAAAAAATAGTTCCGGATAATCGAGGTTACTGATATTCAATAGGCTTCTTCCCATTATTACATACTAAGTACATACCAAATTTCAAGTCTCTATTTCAATTTCTTTGGGAGATACAGGGGTGATTGTGTTCAGGTAATTTACTTGAATTCAGGTATTTATTCGATTTTTAATGCCGGAATTCAGTTTTTTTTATAGTTAAATTTATAAAATAAGACTAAAATATCAATTTCATATGATTGCTAAACATAATTATAATTAATATTTTTCATAATGAGAGGATTGGACCTCCCTGCAATAAATTATACGTTCTCTTTCCACATAAAAAATTTTTCTTGCTAAAATTTCAGGTATTTTTTCATGAATACAGAATCACCCCTGGAGATAGAGCGTTTACAGATACACACACAGATGGGCAGCAAATTTTTTTTTTCTAAAAATGTTTTTCGGAATCTCCAGTGTCTGAAACGTGTAAACTCATCAAAATTTTTTATTTTCAATACTTACCCATCATACGTAGTATGATGGGTAAGTAACAATGAAACTTTCAATTCAGATATAAGGGCAAAATTACATAATTTTTTAGTTTTATATCATTCTGTATGTATTTTAATATGTAATTCTTGATAATATAACTGAACTTCTGTTTTTTTTTTTGTTTTTTTTTTCAATATAAATTTATTTCTGAAAAAAAATCATGAAATTGCTGATATCACTAATAATCCCAACGTTCTTACTGAATATGTATTAATCAAGCTTTTTTAGTTATTAAGACTGGCTAAACCTGAAATAAAACTTATTTATTTTATGATTTTGATGGCATTAATAGGGTATGTTTATAAAGAAAGTTTCATTGAATAATTCAAAAAAGAATATTTCACTGTCATTATGCATTATTAATTATTTACTTGACTTTTACTTTTAATAATTTAATCATTTTTAAAATTCTTACTTTTTATCACTTTAATTTATTACTTTACTTAATTATTTAAACATTTTACTACATTGCAAGCATACATTATAATTTTGGTTACATTATTACATTTAAATTACCGTTTCAAAAATTTAAACGAAGCAATGACAAGAAATCTACAGAAATTCAAAATCTGCATAACCTCTGAACCCAAGCTGTGTGGATTTGAGGGAGTCTGCAGTATTATATTGTTTTTTATATACAACTAGAGAAACTTTTGCATGAGCTGTGACTTTGCTCATGTAATTGTCGAAATATATGTTATTCATGTGGTATTTTTATTAGAGGAAATTATACTGCTATGGATAATTAAAAAATACAAACTAAGCCAAATTTTGAGTGAACTTCATTCTTATATTGCAATAGGCAAACATGTGACCTAAATGAATGAGAACTACTAAAATTAATTCCAAATAAATGGTAATTTAGAATGTATTTTGAAGGTTTTCCACTCATTTCATTTTAAATTTTGAATTTTTTTAGAAACTATTCTTAGTGAACATTTACATCCACTATGCCAAATTCGAAGCTTCTAGTTATTCATCTTCTATCATAGAAAATTGCAATTTTAGAAAGTTTTTTTGTTCCTGCACACTTAAAAAATTTCTAAATGTTTAAATACTGTTTTTGGATTAATTTATGTCTCTAAAGTAACAACCATGTAAAATTTCGAATTTATATCCATAATGATTTCAGATAAATTATAGCACAGAAGATTTTTAGAAAGTTGTCCACTCATTTCACCCTTTTAAATTTCGATTTTTTTTAGAAACAGTTCTTGGTGAGCACTACAATCATAAAAATATAAAAATAACCACTATGTCAAGTTTCGAATTTCTATCCCAGCAGCATCACAAAAATCGCAGTTTTAGAAATATTTTTTAGCTTCTGTAGGGTCAGGTGGGGGAAAGTGGTGGTAATCTAAAAAAAAATGCACTTTTTTCACAATAAATGTACATATTTTTACTTTTTTTTTTCTATTAATACATAATTGGAGTTTGTGACAAATATTTATATTAAGATTTGTAAATCTGGCAACAAGTTTACTGTTGTTTATCTTCTTGTTTACATATATGTGCAGTTTGTTCTTAACACACGGTATTGATAAACTTTCTTCTTGATCCTTTCTCACTTGAAAAAATTAGTATATTTTGATACATTTCAGTAGAAGAACTTCTTAAAAACAGATTCATGCATCAAGGTAAGAATTATTTTATTATTTCAATTTTTTATGATTTTTTTTCTGAGGTGGGGGAAAGTGGTGGTATAGTTAGGCTTAGCTCAATGTTGTATGATGATTCAATTTCAGACTGTAGATGTGATTAATTTTTAAAAATGGGCTGTATTAATCTAAAAAAAATAGGCTTTATTTATAAATTTTAATCTTAATATGATAATACAATTAAATGAAAAGTTATTTTTTACATAGGGTCAGGTGGGGGAAAGTGGGCCCATGGGGTAAAGTGGGGGTATATTGAAAAAAACCTATTTTCTCTTTTAAATTAAGATATTTTGTTAATTCTTTTTTAGAGACATATATTGAGATTATGGCAACTATTCTTATTTTAGTTTTAGAAACTGAAAACAAATTTAATGTTTACAAACTATCTTGTTTATGCTCATTGCATACCGAGGTCCATCAGCTAAAATAATCGCCCAAGTGATAAAAATTAATACATTATATCACATAAAGCATTTGAATAAGTCACCATTAGGGAACTATTAGACTTTTCTTGCTATTTGGTGGTGAAGATTATATAGAGTTCAGCAATATATGCTACATACTAAGTGAACCTAATTTTGATAGCCATGGACATTATTTCTTTAATTAAATAATATCTGAAAAATATTTTTTTTTGTGCATTTGTACCTTTAAAAATAATTAAGATACATTTATTTCAGTGTATTTTTATTTAAAAAACAATATTTACACATTTTTATTTAAATATACACTAATTTTGGAACTACCCCCGCTTTCCCCCACCATGGGGTAAAGTGGTGGTATCAAAACATGCTCTTTTAAATGTATCACTGTCAGAAAACAATCTAATAAAATTGAGTGGTTATGCTTCATGTTTAATCTATATGAATCCAATGTATAAAAAATGCATCAAAAGTTTCATTAAAATAAATTTAATAGTTTGATTTTAGGGCCTTTTGCTTGAAAGCTTGATTTTGCCACCACTTTCCCCCACCTGACCCTACCCTTTTAGATTTCAAATTTTGTAAAAACTGTTCTGTGTGAGCATTTACGTCTAAAAAATAACAGACATGTCAAATTTTAAGTTTCTATACCTAACAATTCTGAATAGACCATAAATTAGAACCTTTTACTCTCATTTCACACATTTAAATTTTAAAGTTTTAATCAACTGTTTATATCATGCATCTGCACCTTAAAACCACTATACAAAATTTTGTTTCTAACCTGAACAAATCCAACTAAATCATAATTTAGAATGCTTTCCACTCATTCTTTCCTTTTAAATTTTGAATTTTTTAGAAACCATCCTTAGTGAGCATTTACATTTAAAAAGTAACTACCTTGCCAAATTCGAAGCTTCTGTACCAACTGTATCATATAAATCGCAATTTTAGAATGTTTTGTGCTCCTGCACCTTTTTAAATTTCGAATTTAAAAAAAATTGTTCTGGATGAGCATTTACATATCTCAAGTAAAAGTCATGTCAAGTTTCTAGCCTTAACAGTTCCAAATAAATCGCAATTTAGAATGTTTTCTACTCATTTCACTATTTTAAATTTTGAAAATTTTTTAAACTATTATTAGCACATCTTAAAAGTAACCAGCATGGCAAATTCCAGGCTTCTATACTAATTGTATCAGATAAATTGCACTTTTAGAGTGCATTTTGTTCCTGCACTCTTTTAAATTTCGAATTTTTAGGAAACTGTTCTATTCTGGGAGAGCACTTACATGCCTTTAACTGATGTGATGTGGTCTCTCGGACTGCTCGAATAAAATGAATAAAAAAAATAACTTAAATGGTTGAATTTACTTAAATTTTGCCCTAACAATATCATTGCACTTTCTTAAGAGCATGTGAATTAAATCGCATGAAAAAAGTATTTTATTCATATTATTTAACTTCAGTACAGAAAAAATTATTTTTTTTTTTTTACAAAATAAACGGCAGTTTGTTAATTTTGCTAATTAAATATAAAAATTAACATACAAAATTTCTTACAAATTATCATTGCAACAAAGTATGAAAATTGAAATGCAGTGTTTATTTTAAAAAAAAAAAATATTTACCCTACAAATAAGCAAGAGTCAAAGTACATCATTATTGCAGTCAATACATATTTTTCATGTACATCCAATGTATACTGACTTTTGTTTTACTCTAAACTATCCTTTCGGTAATAAAAATTATGTTTAACTCCATCAGAAATATTTACATTTTCACCATCGGAAAGTTCAGAATTCATATTGTGAAATCTTCCGTCAGTAAAATCTGCATTGTCAGAACTTTCAATATCAGAAAATTCTTGATCTGACCAGATGTTCATAATATCTTCTATTTCCTTCTGGTTGAACAAAGCAGAACGTTTTAGAGGTTTTGACGACATCATATAAAAAAAAAAAAAAAAAAAAAAAAAAAGATACCACAGAAATGAAAAAAAAAATAAAATACAACTAATCACGTGTATTTGTACTACAGTTTCAAATAATCACACAATTGATGTGATGTGGTCTGACAGACCCCAGCGTAACGAATAACACGTTTAAAATCAACTCGCAGAATTATCGCTTTGTGTAGGACATTGGCAAGAAGTTACTGGTATGGACAAGTAATATTTGCACTTTTAAGGGGTGGAAGTGTTTACAGCTGAGAGTTGCAGGGTCTGTGAGACCACGTGACATCAGTTAAAGGTTAAAAGTGGCAGCCACATCAAAGTTCAAGTTCCTATCCTTAATAATTCTATAGGAATCGTATTTAGAACATTTTTAGAATGCTCCTTGCACTTTCAGTATTTTAAATTTCGATTTTTTTTTTTTTTTTAAATTGTCCTGTACGCCATTTATGTCTTAAGGGTGTTTTCATTTTTTAACGGAAAGATATAAAATTGGAAAGCCTGACCATGGAAGCAATTTGGAATCAAACTGTGTTTTTCATTTTTTGATCAATCAATTACCTATTGAGTTATAAGCGATTTTGATCACGTCACACGGCATTTTTCTCCCCTTACTGACTGGATTTTCTTCTTTCTTTCGGAAGTTCAGTTCAAAATGCCATCTTTGATAGTATTTTCTGAAAGATCTATTGCGTTTACAAGAAAACGGAAAAAACAGTTCAGTGACATTGTTTCTGAATAACACCTTCTAGTTTCATGCGTTTCCGAACAAAAATGAATTAAAACTTGTGCCAGAAAGTTGACCCTTTGGATTTGAGAACAGCCTTAAAAGTAACAACCATTTCAAGTTTCTATCCCTAAATATTCCACAGAAATCATAGAGTTCTTTCCACTCATTTCACACTTTTAAATTTTGAATTTTTTTAGAAACAATTCTTAGCAAGCATTTGTATCTTAAAAGTAACCAACATGCCAAATATAAAGTTTCTAGTCCTTTCAATATCTCAAAAATCTTAATTCAGAACATTTTATTTCTCCTGGACCCGTTTAAAGTTTTTTTTTTTACTGTTTTGTGTGCATTTGCTTCTTAAAAGTAGCAGCCATGCCAAATTTCAAGTTTCTATCTTTAACCAATTCCATAGAAATCATAATTTAGAACATTTATCCCTCATTTCACCTTTTCAAATTTTGAATTTTTTAGAAATGTTTCTTAGAGAGCATTTACATCTTATAAGTGCCATGAGTGTTACCATGCCAAATTTCAAGTTTCTAGCCCTTTCAGAATATCAAAAATCGCAATTTTAGAATATTTTTAGCTTATGCACCCCCCCATGGGTGCAGTTGCACTGACATGAAAAATAACCTATGTTGGAGCGGGGACTGACACCATTAATATGTCACCATTACTTTTGAAATTGGTTTGGTAGTTCCAGAGCTTAACCTCTACAAACAAACAAACTTTATAATATTAGTATCTAGATTTACTACTACTACTACTGTTTGTAGATAAAAGGCTTCTTTATATTAACACGTTGAGTGCCACGGTGACTGACACTGAAGCTGAAAAATTTACAATGTTTTAAGTAATTTTAAGAAAGTATAATACTGTAATAAATAAAAGGTAGGTAAATTTTAAATAAATTTTCAATAATTATTTGAAACAATATATATTTTTTTAGTTTATATCATATTTTAGATTGTCAGTCATCGGTGAATGACACATTCTAAATGGAAAGTTCAGTGTCAGTCGGCAGTGACTGACGTGATGCTTAACATGTTTAATAAATTGTATAAATATTGAAAAAATTGCATGTGTATATCAATAGTCGAATAGGTCGGCAAAATATATGCATGAAAAATTTTATTTTCTTGCCAAGACACCCTATGCTGGAAAAGTACTCATTTGGCAATAATTGCACTTTCCCTATACTAAACTACATCAAGGTCGCTATAATAGTATTGACTCTGGGCCAATTTGGCAAGGTGCAGTACCTGGTGGACCTAGTGCCCTTTTGACTACTTTATATGCCCAGCAGCCCTTTTTGACTACTTTATATAACCGACAGCCCCTTTTGACTACTTTATATAACTGGCAGCTCTTTTGAAACTACTTTATGTGCCTTGTGGTCCTTTACTGCTCTTTTGGACGCATCCATTCGGTTAATTTCCTTACAGGATACTTCAATCGGCTGTAAGTAAAAGATTGTGAATTTCATCAGTCCGACGTGGGAAAAAAAAGTGAAATTCATCGATTGGCTGAAGGGAGGGGTAAAATTTGTTGATTGGTTGCGGGTGAAATCAAGAAATTTGTTGATTGCCTGAAAGGAGAAAAAAAAAAAAAAATCGTTCAGCAATTGCTGGAAAAACATCTCGAAATTAGTCTATCCATCATGCAGAAAAAAACTGAAAATTTTTTCAATGGAGTGTGGGAAAAACATTGTGAATTTTGTCAATAAGTCGCAAGATGAAATGGCAAGATTTGCCAATCAGTTGCGAAAAAATAAGGCGAAATTTGATAACCGGTAGTGAGGAAAAAATCATGCAGTTTGTCAGTCAATTGCAGCGGTAAAACATTGTAAATTTAGTAATTCGGTTGCAGGAAAATAATCGTGAAATTTGACAATCTGTCATGAGCAAACAAAATTGGAAAGTTCGTGTAGTGGTTGCATGAAAAAAAAAAAACATGCGAGTTTCACCATTTCCAGAAACTTGCAGTGTCACCTACTGTGTGAAAAATAAAAAAGACAAAATGCGTCAATCAGTCACAGGAAATAGTGTTGACTCTAAGCCGTTTTAGCAGGGCGCTATGCCCGGCGGCCCATTTTATTTCTTTTATGCGCCCGGCGGCCCTTTTTAACGCTTCCAATGTTTCCGGCAGCCCTTTTTAACACTTCCCATGTGCCCCGTGGCCTTTACGAGCGTTTCACAGCACCCAATTGCTCTTCAGGTGTTTCCTTTTTTTTATAATCAAAATCTGCTGTTTTCTTTTCTTCCATCAGCATTTGTAGGAAAGCAAGTGCATATTTTTCTGCCAGGTCCCATTCTTAGCGATGTGATAACGAGAATTTCGAGCATGGGATGTGAACTAATCGGAAATTGAATAAGATTGGAATTCATTTTTATCCTGCGCAATTTTCCTGGCAAATTTACTTCAACTCTTCAGGCTTTGAATGAACACTAGTGAGCGGTACGATACGCAAATTTTGATCCATCCTCTGGCTCGCGTATTAACGGGGCTCGGCTGTATTGTGAAATTCGTCAATTGGTAGGGGGAAAAATACGTTAAATTCAGCATATTTAATCATGAGAAAAAATAGCGAAATTCTTCACTTGGTTGAAAAAAAAAAGTGAAATTCGTCAATAAGTTGCCAATAAAAATAGCGAAATTCTTCAGTTGGTTGAAAAAAAGAAAAAGTGAAATTTGTCAATAAGTTGCCGAGAAAAAATAACGAAATTCGACAGTTGATGCGGGGAGGTAGGATTCGCAAAATTCAATTGATTGCAGGAAAATATCGCAAATTCTATTAGGAGGCTCTAAACATACTAGTTCAAAATATTTTTTGTGAACTATAAGTGTACCCTTTTTGAGAATGTGTCTTTTTCGAAAAAATATGCCCTTTTTTTTAGAATTGTGTGCCCATTTGGAAAAATTCCTGCCTGGCGGCCCTTTCTTTCTAGAGTCAACACTAGGAAAATATCATGAAATTCGTCGATTGGATGTGGGAATATATCACAAAATTCCCAATCACTTGGGAAAACATCGCAATATTCGAACGGTAACAGGAGATCCTAAACAAACTATTGAGCAGGGCACAAGAGTGTCCCTTTTTTTTTATTAACTTCCTGCCTGGCAGCCTTTTTGTTCTAGAGTCAACACCAGGGCTGTAATGGATGGTATATGGAGAAGTATGCCGTATACCTTCTGGCTTTTTTTAAGAAGCTCCATATACCCTCTGTTTCTCAAATCTATAGCGTATACTCTACCTATCAACGTTCATGAATCTAGCATTACCCTCTGCCTATGGCGTATAACCTCTGGGACGACTACAACACTGGTCAACACTACATAAAAAAAGAAAGTATCCAAATAAACTTTTAACCTTTCTTAAGAATAAGAACTGCAAGAGCAAAAAAAAGCTTGCTATGTTACATAATTTATTAAATCCAAGTATCATACAATTTTATAGAAATCATAACTCTATAAAATTATTTATCATAAGAAGCAATAATTGAAATCAAGGCAAAAAATTTTAACAATTGTTTGAATCTATTATAGAATAATGAAAATTCAAGAAAGATCAAAATAAATAAAATAAACTCATGAAAATGATAATATAAATAAATTAAATTAATTGCAGTAAAATGAAAATAAGTGAAATATGAAAAGTAATTATAACAGTCAGCACATGTTCTCAACAGCTTTTGGATGACTATTAATTTGAAACAGATGATGCAAGAAAAAACAAAATGAATAAACTCTGAAGAGAAAAATATTTTCAATAAATATTTCATAACAAATAATAATTATTTGAAAGAGGGTTCTTTAAATAAATTTAATATAACAGTTATTCTGACTTAGAAAACTACTGGACAAGTTGCATACATGCAGCAAATACGCAAGATGTACCTTAACTTCAATGTACATCGCAAGCTTTAAAAAAGTTTTGTGCATCAATATTTAAAATGAACATTCAGGTGATATTTTAAATGATGAATTCGTTTAAATGATTTATTACACCAATCGCATGAATATGGCCTTTCTCCAGTATGTATGCGATAATGAAGAGTCAATTGGTATTTAATTCGGAAGCCTTTCTTACATGTAAGACAGAAATACTTTTTAGTGCCATCATGTGTATCTTGATGCACGTTTAACTGCTTTGCAGTTTTGAAAGTCTTTTTACACATATCACAAGAAAATGGTCTTTCAATAATATGGCTTTCCATATGAGACTTCAAACTCGAGCGGTAAGGAAAGCATTTGCCGCATGTTTCACATTTGAATGGCTTTTCTCCTGTATGTAAAAACAGATGATCCGCAAGTTTGGGTTTTGTTGCAAACATTGACCCACATTTTTCACACTGATAAGATTTAAACTCTGATTTCATATGATAATTAAACGATACTCTCGAGGTAAATTTTTTCTTGCAAACGTAGCACTCATACCCTAATCCTATTTTCCCTGTCTCGTGAAGATTCATATGCTCGTCATAATTATCTTTTCTTATGAAACCTTTCTTGCAAGCATCACAATAATACGGCCTATCTTCTGGTTTACTGTGAATATAAATGTGTTTCTTTAAGTTCTTTTCCGTTTTGAAAGCGGAATTACAAATATGGCAAATGAATGGTCTGAGATCTGTGTGGACGATTAAATGCATTTGTAAATTTCTTGTTGACGCGAAAACTTTATTACATACATGACAGGTTCGTTTCTTTAATTCAGAAATATTAACACTTTCATCAACGCAATCCATCATTTTAACATATAAAATTAATAAATGATAATTATATAATTTAAAATTTATAAATATTCGATGGAATTATGAACGCTGATACGATTTCAAAACCAAAACAAGGAAATGATTCAATTGATTCATGAATGCAGCAAAACGAATGATTCACTTGCAAATAACATAACAATTTGAAGTTGTTCACGAACGGCGTTTCCGTCGCTCGGGCGTAAATGAGACTGAACCATATGGAGCGGGTCTTCAAAACATACAGTTACAATGAACTTTAAAGTCAAACGTTCAGATCGCAGATCTATATCAAAGTTAAAACTGGTTAATAGTAACCTAGTCACTTTCTACACGCAGTTTGTTTCTGTACTACTTGTCTTTCAAAACAGAAAAGTAGAAAAAGCACGTTCACACAAGTATGTCGTGTTGAACAACATCAAGAACTTCAAAGCTAATTTAGATAATTATGGTGTATATTCATATTTTTCGTATATTCACCAGGTAGGAAATTAAGGATTTTCCCTTGAAAACTGCTTTCAAAGAGAATTCGCAAGATAGCTCAATTAAGGAGTCTTCTTCAGGTTTTGAGAGTTTGTCTTTTCAAATCTTCTTCTTCAAAAGGATTTTAAATCCACAAGCTCGACAGCGGGGGTCCAAGGTTGCCATAACGATTGCGCGATTATTGCCATATCTCACAACGAGGTCATCAGGGCTTAATTTCTAACAAAAAAAAGTACCGGAGCACTAATATTATGTTGTACCGGTACTAACGACTGTACCGTTTCCCCTCCCTCTCCCCAGTCACTCCAATCTGCATATTTAACTTTTGTACATTATTTGCAAAATTTAAAGCCCTTTTCATTCTTTAGAAAAATAAACATTTTAAATACTATATCAATCGGTATAGACTTAACTATCAACTATTCGAATTTTTAGTTATCACTCCTTCCGAATAGTAATTAAAATTCGAGAAGGAGAAATACAAACAAGCAAGTATTCAAATTTATAGAAAATTTTTGTGTCAATATTTATAACATTAGATTGTCATCAAAACTAAAATTCTTGCACGCAATTTGGAGTAAATCTCCTTAAGGCTGCTAGTCAATCACTCATCTTCCGAATTCCCCTCGCTAATGCTAAATACAGGGCCCAGAATAAATAGACGGCTTGCATTGACGTCACATTGCTATTAGCAATGACTGATACTATTGCTACAGCGTCTAGAATGCATAGTGTGGAAATATGCTATCTAAACAATGCTAAAAATTTGTATTCCTTAAATGTGCGACGGTACTGCTGAAATCTAAAGAGTCGATCGCAGTGACATCTGCGGGATTTTCGTATTACATTGTATAGATTAGCAATATTCTTGTAGTTTTGGAAAATACCCTGCAGCTATCGCTGCGATCTTTATATTTCAGCAGCATCGTTGCACATTTAAGGGATACAATATTTTAGCACTTTTTTAAGTATTACAGGGATAGCCGATTTCGACACTATATATTCTAAACGCTATACTATTGCATCTGAAGCACACTCGGAACGTCAGAACCATGGAACTATGAATTAAAAGGAAATGACATATTCTCAAAATGGTGAAGCTTCAACTATAACCGGTTTCGTAGTGGCTCACTACCACCAGGGTAAACTTCCACCAGTAAATTTGAATAGAATTTTTCTTCTTATTCATGCGCCTTGTTAATGCAAAATTCAGTCATAATTTTAGCCTAAAACAGATATTCCTTTTTACTGCTGGAATTTTACTTTGGCAGTAACTAGGCCCCGTGTTTCCGCCATATTGTGACAACCTATTAACCTCCTGGCAGTGACAGTGAAAGAAATTGTAAAACGCGGGCTACTTCCACCAATAAAAATTAATAGAAAATTTTTAGCATATCTGTGAGAGAAAATTTGCAGGAATAAGCCCCTAAAATAAAGCGAAATTTTCTATTAAAAAGTTGCTGGTGAATGTTTGCTCAGACGGTATTCAGAAATTGTTGAACCGATGTAAAAAGTTAGCCGCATCTTGTGACAACCTCCTCAGTTACTTCACTCGCAACTAGTAGACAATACACTATATGTCTCTGTCTCCTCCTCTTTATTCAGAACTCCCCGTTTGCCGTTAAGGGATCCGTTCCGATCCAAACTGCTCATTTTCTGATTCATTTTAAAATTCATTTTTGCTCTCAAACGCATCAAACTAGGAAATTCTCTTATTTAGAAACTATATAATGTGCCGTGCTTCTTAATTTTTTGATAAATACAGAAAATACTGTAAAAAACGCTGTCAAAGTTGGCGTTTTGAACCGAATTTTCCGAAACGGGCGATCCGGGGATGAAAAAAATAGTCATACTGAGAAAATAATTGTTTAAAAATCAAATTCTATTTAATTCAGCTGAAAATGAAATCCCACGGCATGTTAAACATGTCTTCAGAAATCACCCAGCAAGTTTCATGTTTTTACTTTTAAAAATGAGTCTGAAAATGTCTCAGAAAATTTCGAGCTGTTGAGGGTGGAAAAATATTTTTTCGAATACACCCTTAAAAGCACCTGTTATCTTTCTGTTTAATTTAGACCTTTCTTATTACTTTCTTCTATCTTTACAAGAAGAAAGTATTGGATTCATGAAAATTTTCGAATTCCGGTTTTCGACGGATTTACACGTTTTAGAGGTCAGAGAACCCGAAAAACATGTTTTTACAAAATGTCTGTCTGTCTGCGTGTCTGTGTGTGACACAAATTTTGTGGGCGCTCTATCTCAAGAACTAATGCACGGAATTTAATAAAAATTCATATTCAGTTAGTCCCTGATACAAATTGATGCTGATTAGTTTTTGGTGCAAATCGCTCAACAGGTGGCACTGCTATGCTGCATTTTTTATGATTTCCGAAATGGCTCTATCTCAAGAACTAATGCACGGATTTTCTTGAAACTTCAGATTCATTTAGTCCTTGATATGACTTGATGCTGATTAGGTGTTGGTGTAAATCGCTCAACAGGCGGCGCTGCTACGCTGCATTTTTTATGATTTCCGCAATGACTCTATCTCAAGAATTAATGCACAGATTTTCATGAAACTTCAGAATGAATTAGTCCTTGATATGACTTGATGCTGATTACGTGTTTGTGCAAATCGCTCAACAGGTGGCGCTGCTACGCTGCATTTTTTACGATTTCCGCAATGGCTCTATCTCAAGAACTAATGCACGGATTTTCATCAAACTTCAGATTTAGTTAGTCCTTGATATGACTTGATGCTGATTACGTGTTGGTGCAAATCGCTCAACAGGTGGCGCTGCTACGCTGCATTTTTTACGATTTCCGCAATGGCTCTATCTCAAGAACTAATGCACGGATTTTCATCAAACTTCAGATTTAGTTAGTCCTTGATATGACTTGATGGGGATTACGTGTTGGTGTAAATCGCTCAACAGGTGGCGCTGCTATGCTGCATTTTGAACGATTCCTGCAATAGCTCTATCTCAAAAACTAATGCACGAATTTTCATCTAACTTCAGATTTAGTTAGATGTTAACACAAGTTGTTGCTGATTAGGTTTTGGTGTTAATCGTCTAATGGGTGGCGCCGCTATGCTGGCATTTTCATGATTTTCGCAATAACTCTATCTCAAAAACTAATGCACGGATTTTCCCTAAACTTCAGATTCAGTTAGACTTTGACGTAAGTGGTTGCTTGGTAGTTTTGTTTAACATAGGTTTTGGTGTAAATCACCCAATAGGTGGGGCTGCTAGGCTGAATTTTGCTGCATTTACACGATTTCGTAGATAGCCATATCTCAAGAACTAATGCACGGAATTTCATATCTATAGAATCCTCATGATGGGCATAGATTGCCGTTTAATTTTGTTAGTGTGATAGCTGATTTTCAAGTATTAACATGCATGAGATAGAAGAAAGTTTTGGGATTGGTATATCCGACTAGTTTTTATTATTATAGTGCAAATATGTCTGATAAGTGAAATGGAGAGCACCACATTCGCCTTATATTTGGGCGCCATATGAAGCGATGCCAGACGAGGCTAACGAGAAAGACAGGCTACCGCGGTGGGTCCGATTCTTCTTTTTTTTACAGACCGTTGGAGTCACGTGATGCTCTTTTCGCACACCTTCATTGGTGCATTCGAGTATCACGCGACTCCAGCGGTCTGTAAAAAAAGAAGAATCGGACCTTCTGCGGTAGCCTGTCTTTTTCGTTAGCCTCGATGCCAAACATGTGACGTCATGTGCAAGCCGTCTATAGTGTGGAAATCTGCTATCCAAACAGTGCTAAAAATGTATATCCCTTAAATGTGCAACGATGCTGAAATCCAAGGAGCTGATCACAGCGACATCTGCGGTATATTTTCAAATTTCAATGTTAATATCGTATTATTACATCTTCTAGACTAAATCGCCTAAGAGTTTTGGAAAATATCCTTCAGATATCACTGCGATCGACTCTTTGGATTTCAGCATCGCTTGACATTTAAGGGATCCAATATTTTAGCACTTTTTCATGTATTATTGGGATAGCTGATTTCCACACTATATATTCTAGACGCTGTAATGCTAAGTCTATTCGGGCATTTGATGCATTTTTATATTTGAAATATCTTCTCAGGAAATCAATTTTTTAAACTTACTTTTCCTGTGTGGTCTTCTTAAAAGCCATTTATTTTTTCCTTATTTCTCAAATCATTTCTAAAATCTAGGCATAATTTAATATTTTATGCGTTAAAAGCTGAAGAACTAATATTCTAAAGTATTAGGTTTCCTTAGGTCCCACAGATTCTTCCCACAGACCATGAACGCAGCGAAGTTCACTTCTTTACACATAGAATTGAACCAAATTTTTTGTGTATGTTTTTGGTCATGGCAAGAAAGTCCTACCTGAATTTTAAAAAATTCCGCCGGAAGGGGGCTCTGTAATAGCGATTTTTGTGCCATTTTGAATATTGTACCTTCGAAAAGTGTATGAAGTTATGTATAGAATTGAACCAAATTTGTTGTGTTTGTTTTTGGCCATGGCAAGAAGGTCCTTCCTGAATGTGGAAAATCTTCGCCGGAAGGGGGCGCTGCAATAACGATTTTTGTGTAATCTTCTTAATTTTTCTTAGTTCTATTGTACACTAGTGGCTCGTGAATCGACGGCAACTTCCCATCCTGATAAGCCGACTATTCGCGAATATTCGTGATTTTAATAAATATCATGATCGAGATTAACTAGTTTTTAATCCAATTAATTCACTGAAGCAGAATTTTAAGATTAAAGTCAAAGTTGATATAGTATTGAACTAATAAAAATGAAATATTGACATCTGTAACAGCATTTTGAAAGATTAAAATATATGAGATAAAAGAAAATTTTGGGATTGGCATTGGCACATCCAACTAGTTTCCGAAAACTTTCCGTCGCAGAACATTAATTAGGCATGGGCACCAAACTCGATTATAAAAAATTCCCAGCTTTTTTTTTTACTTTTAGTAGAAATAGTCTAAGAACCGACAACACAAAAACCTATGTTATCAAGCACAAGAAAAAAAAACCTTTATTTTAAGGGAGAGTAGAAGTAGGGTAATCTAATGATCCATGTCTGCCGGAAGTGAAGTGGTGCATAAGCCAAAAATTAATACCACCAGTGGTTGACTCGTAGGATTATCATTATGTTTGTCCTATAATTATCCTACATTTTTTCATACCTTTGTTTGTAGGACAAACACAGTGATAAACCTACGAGTCAACCACTGGTGGTATTAATTTTTGGCTTATGCACCACTTCACTTCCGGCAGACATGGATCATAGATTCCCCTACTTCTACTCTTCCATAAAATAAAGGTTTTTTTCTTGTGCTTGATAACACAGGTTTTTGTGCTGTCGGTTCTTGGACTAAAAGCGCAAGCAAGTGAATTTATAAAGAAAATACATAATTTTTGCACTGTGTCTTTTTGAAAAAAAAAATTAAACATCATTTAACCGATCTTTTTTAGGAGGATTTGTACATTGATTTCTCGACATATCGCCCACCCGCAAGAAAAGTGACACATCTCGATAAAAGTAAATTTCACAGGAGTGGCAAAAGAAAATTTGCATGATTTTACTGTACCAGGAAATTATAGTACTTACAAGGAAGGTCTCCATACGGGCATATTCAGAAAAATCTGAAAAAAATTACAGAGTGTTCGTCTCATGTGGATATATATGTTTATAAAAAAATTTTTGCGGAACCCCGATAGAACGTTCGTAAAAAAATAATGAAATTTTCGTTTATTTGGCGATTTATCATCGGTTGGCGATGAAATGAAATTTCTTAAATAACTGCAGTTTTGTCAGTTTTAGTTTGATTTAGCTATAGTTTTGTCATATATGTATTTATAATGAAAGTTAAATATCAAATTTTATGAATTAAAACAAAATTAAAATTGTTTCAATATCTCAAAATTAAATCCAATTGAGCGCTGTCGGTTCAATTTTGTTGCTATGGAAACGATGAATTCCTTGGTTTGAAATAAATAACTGCTAAATGAATCTTGCCTTTATTTTGGAATACGCTTAAATATATGAAAGTATTTTTTATAGATGAAATTGTTTTTAAAGTAATAAAATTAAGTAAAAAGCAACATAAATATGTAATACGAAAAAATGTATTTATTAAACTCTCTCATTGTTTATGTTTAAATTCATTAAATACTTTTTACACGCATTCTAAAAATCAATTAACAAACAATTTTCAGATGCATTAAAATCGTTTGCTTTTGGCGAGGAAAAGTACTGCTCGCCAAATCGCGTGATGCTTTCGTCTTTTCGCGCCAAATACTCGAAAGTATTTTATTTTTTTACAGACTTTCTACTGTAATTCCGCCGCTAAATTTGACTGATCCTTTATGACATACATAAGTAGTTTAATTGGTATTTCTTTCAAAACTAGGGGGCTCGGCCCCCTATGAGCTACGCTCGCCAACCCCCGTCCAGACACCGCAGACTCTAAATGCACGCTGTGATCGGCTTTAAAAAGATTTCGAAAGATTGAATTATAATTTAAAAAACAGTGGCGATCTCCCTATAAACGAATTTCTATTCATTTCTCTTTGATTGGGGAAATTTTAACGCCAAATCCGCTGCGGTACTACTTGATTATCCCGTCGACTAATTTCGCCAAATTATATAAATCGCCAAATTATACAAATTGACATAATTTTTATTTTAAATAACGAAAGAACAAATAAATTAGTACAACATTAATAAAAATATAAATAAAACGTCGAAATAAAAATAACTTGATGACGTAGACACGTGTAACAACATTTCAAAATAAGCTAATATAAAAGGAATTAAGTAAACAGAATCTTTGTCTCCCGGTATTTTTTAACAAAGCGAAAAGAAAGTTCTTTTAAGGGTGTATTCCGATCCAAACTGCTTATTTTCTGATTCATTTTAAAATTCATTTTTGCTCTCAAACGCATCAAACTTGGAAATTCTCTTATTTAGAAACTATATAATGTGCGATGCTTCTTAATTTTTTGATAAATGCAGAAAATACTGTAAAAAACGCTGTCAAAGTTGGCGTTTTGAACCGAATTTTCCGAAGCGGGCGATCTGGGAATGAAAAAAATGGTCATACTGAGAAAATAATTGTTTAAAAATCAAATTCTAATTAATTGAGCTGTAAATGAAATCCAACGGCATGTTAAACATGTCTTCAGAAATCACCCCAGCAAGTTTCATGTTTTTACTTTTAAAAATGAGTCTGAAAATGTCTCAGAAAATTTCGATTTGTTGAGGGTAGAAAAATATTTTTTCGAATACACCCTTAAATGAGACATTTTAAATTAATCGTTTTTAATCTGACGTACTTTTGACCAAACTATTCTTTCTCTTTTTAATATTCACGTGAAAATACTTGTGTTAGAAATAAAATATTATTTGCGCTTTCCTAAGAAAAATAGTTGAAAAATATCCTCTCAAAATATCAAATAAATGTCTAGCGCAATTTGTAAATTTAAACCGTTTTGCAATATTATTTTGTGTTCATTTTATGTAATAACTGTAATGTGACGTAAATATAACGTAATTTCTCCTATTTAAGACTTCTAACGCATGTTAATGAATTTATTATTTTACAAATTCCTTTCTCTCTTAAAATTCACGTGTAATTATAGTTTTTATGACGTAATTTTTGATAAGTTCCTGCTTTTTGTACATAATTATTTAATTCTAATTCCAAATGTTTTTTTCTGTTTATAATAGTCACGTGTAAATAAATTTTTAATTTATTACACGTATAAATATATTTTTTTTTCAAGCAAACATTATTGTTTCCGCTGTTTATACAGTTGGCAACAGTTTAAATTAATATCACTTTCTAAAATCTGTAAAAAATATCTCTCGAAATGCTGAAAATTTGAATTTAAAATAGATATAAAACCTCGAAAAATGAGTCAAATTAAAAAAATAAATCAATTCTGCACACCGGGAAATTATAACGTATAAAATGAACTAAAAATTATTAAATTCCGATGTATAGTTTTTGCTCCTATAAAACTTTTTTAGTGGAACGATTTTAGGAACGATCCAACTTTGGCATTAAATATCTCTTAAAATAATTCTTCGATTTGAAAACTGTCTGCATCAGCGTGTTTATCAAACATTTCTGTATAACACTACCGATTTTCATATTTTTGTATGCATTATTTTTCTTAATATTAACGAAGAAAGACCTCCGGTCACAAAAAATTCAAAACCGGCGGCGGTGACAGCGGTAGTTACTTTTTTTTAGAATAGAGAGATATTCTAAGTATGCCCAGTATGGAGACCTTCCTTGTTAGCTCTGCATATTGGAATAAAAACGTGCATAAAAGCCCAAAACACTTAAGAATATGAAGACGTAGGATGAGGTTTGGCGGCTTGGGTAATTTTACCTCCCCATACAATCCACCCCTCTTCTTTGGTCGCAAATGGACATACAGCGTAATAAAGGGACTTTCGGTCTCGCTACACTTATGAAATTATGTTCAAGGTTTGTTTAGCAAGGTGCACCTATTACTGGAATAAAACTCAAAATGAATTTTTGCGAGATGTGCCGCTTTTCTTGAGGGTGAGCGATATTATCGTAAATTAAATAATATTAAACTATTCATTAATAAAATGTAATTAAAAAATACTACACTCTTCATTTTCTATTTATAATTTATTTCCTTTCTTTATAATTTATTTTAGCTTTTAAAATGTTTCATTGTTACAGTTTCACAGCCATTTGTCCTATTTCGGCGAGCTCGCTTAGTGCCGCATCCATTGTTGTTTCAACTCGTATATACAATTGTACAAGTTAGAGAATATTTGGCGATTTATCAACTGTGGCGGGTTAACGGAAATATGGCTAAAAATGAATATATTAATTTGTAATTAAATTCTAAAAATATTAAATGTTGTTTTGTCATCGGAAAAACACCTTTATGCATAATTTTTATAATTCTAGCACATCAGGAAGTGGGTTAAAAATCGGCTGCAAAATTCCATCTTTACATATAACGAGTCGGAAACTACGTCAAACGTGGCAAATGAGGTGCGTTCGTACTATGACCAGTATAAATATTCAGATATTGGCTTTGTTCAATAGCTGTTGCACTCTTAAGGCTCCTGTCCCTGCCGGCGAAGGCACTCACGAGCTAATGTTAATCCTATGGAGAGGGATTTTTCTAATACCTCGTTTGCATTTCGACATTTTTAATTTTTTTTTTTTTTTTTTTTTTTTTTTGCTTTGGATAGCCGAGATCCGTCTCTACATCGCACCTTTTTTACTTTTTCGATTTTGGTTGCAGATATTTTTTAGAATGACATTTTCATTTTCAGAATCGGTTTTGAAAGTGAAAGTAACTTTATAAAAAAATTCTGTGACCAAAATCGAAAAGTAAAAAAAGTGCGATGTAGGGACGGACTTCGGCTATCCAATGCAAAAAAAATATTTAAAAATGTCGAAATGCAAACGAGATATTAGATAAATCCCTCCCCATAGAATTAGCATTAGCTCGTGAGTGTCTTCGCCGGCAGGGTCAGGAGCCTTAAGCAAAAATGCATAAATACAAAATTTATGACAATTATATATGAGGGGCACACAACCATAGTAGACCAAGTCCATTAAAAAAAAAAAATGAGATAGTCCATTTAAAAGATGCATAAAATCTGTTTAACACACTCCCGCAGTAAACTAAGCCTGAAAACAGATGACATATATGAGAAAGTATGTAAAAATAGACTTGGCTCCCTGCGGGAGTGGATAAAACAGACTTTATGCGCCTTCTAAATGGACTATCTTATATTTTTTCAAAATGGACTTGGTCTACTATGGTTGTGAGCCCTTCATATGTTAAATTCAGTAATACGGAAATAACAGGGCTTTATCTTAAATAAGACGCCATCCCCATGACAGCCTAGAATCATCACCTATCATGGAATATGACTGAATTCATTACGTATGATAGGATTTATTAGAATGAAGAAAACTTTTATTAATATCCTTTTAAGTTTTTATTCGATTTTTATAAAATTTGAAATAGCTCGACAAAATCTTGCGACGATTCTATATATTAAATTTCAAACCATTTGGTTGGGCAGTTTTTGCGCTGTTATACGGGCAGACGGACAGAAAGACGAACGTCGACTATAGGAGGTGTTACGCATTTATATACACTGGTTTCCAGCAATTAAGGAAAAATCACAAAAAGAGCGATAACTCGTTCAAATATTAACCTATCCGTATGAAATTTGGATATGTTGTTAACTAAAAGATGCTGATTAAAATTACAAAATGAAAATTAGTGGCGCTGCAATCGGATTGCGTCATCTGTGCGGAGCATAAAAATGCATGCTAGAGAGTACGGCTGCTGGTGTCGCTGTGATTATGAGATAAGAAAACTGAGATAGCCAATTCATTAGTATGACCTCCACGTATTATTTGTCCGCATAACTGCGATATAGAGCTATTGGAAGATTGGATGTAGGACAAAGTCAGACAGAGGTGGCCAGATGGCTAAATGTGAGTCCTTCTGTTGCTCATAGGCTTTGGCAGCACTTTCAAACCACTGGTTCAGCCTCCAGAAGGTTCAGCGAAAAACAAGCAAGAACTACGACAAGCACCGATGACCGATATTTGCGGTTATGCGTACGAAGGAATAGAACAGCAACCCCCTCTCATCTTAAATCCGTCCTTGCTGCAGTCACAGGAAGGTTGGTATCAACGTCTACTGTGCAAAAAAGCTTCATGAAGGTGGTCTTTAGGCGATGCAACCAGATATTTGTGTGCCGCTCACCTCATGTCTCCGGAGGGAACGTTTAAGGTGGGCACGTCAACATGTCCACTGTTTGGCTGATCAATGGAGATGTGTTCTCGTCACAAATGAGTTCCAGTTTAGCCTCCAAAGCGATAGTAAGCCTTTTCGATTTGAAGAGAACAGGGAACACGCCATCATCCATCAAACATTCGTAAAAGAGATTCGTATGGAAGAGGCAGAGTCTGTGTCTGGGATGGTATCTCTTTGGGCGGACGTACAGACCCCCATGCCTTTCCACGTATAACTGTGAACGCTCACGTCTATAGAGATGACATTCTTGATACTTATGTGCACCCTTATGCCGGTGCAATAGGTAAAGATTTCCTGTTACAGGACCATAACGCTAGGCCGCACAGGTTTCACATCGTAGAAGATTATCTTCAGCACCAAACAATTCAGCGCATGGAATGGCCAGTGCGATCATTGAGCTTGAATACCATTGAGTATGTTTGGGATGCTTTAGGTAGATGTGTCTCTTCTCTCAATCCCCCTCCTCAGACCCTTACCACGCTTACAACTGCTTTACAAGAGAAATGGCTCGCACTTCCCAGCAAACTTATCGATCGCATAACTGACAGTATCACACTTCGCTGTATGTGCTGTATTGCTTCTAGGGGTGATCATACTCCATATTAAAGGTACTTTTCGTATACCGAACTGAGACAATTATTTTGTTTATTTTATAATTGTATTAATTTCTGAAACACCACCATCGTCTGGTAATGTCTTTTAATGTTATTTTATGCCTTACTATGTGTTGTAAATTATGTCTCAGTTTTATTAAAATTTACTTGTAACATTTTGAGTAATCGCTACTTTTGTTGTTTTTCCATAATTTTTGGAAACCAGTGTACTTACGAACGCACCTAAAATCTAGGTTCAGTTAAATGAGAGAGTGTAAAAATTGGAAAACATAATTCGATTCCATATTGCTTCATAGTCAGGCCTGCTAATTTTGTGCATTTACGTTTAATAATAAGTCAGAAAATTGTCAGAAAGTTGCGCATTTGTTGAGCAGGGAATTTGGAACTGCCTTAAACGAACATTTAATGGTATGAAATAGTGCTATTCAAAAATCAGGACATTTGGCAACTATGGTAAGCAGTTTTGTGTCTCATTTGAGTTGAAAAATAAAGTGTTTAATGGATTTTAAGTACTTCACAAGTAAATAACATTCAGGGCTTATGGCGATGTTGCTAGATCTAATATATAAAAATGAAAATTTGTCTGTCTGTTTGTAATTCTATACAATTCCACAGTTTGGAAGCCAGAATTGTGAAATGTTAAGCACATGTGTATTAAAACACGGCCGAGGCAACTAAAGTAATCCGGAATCGAAATAATTGATAGTTAATTTTTAATTAATAAAAAAACACAATTTTAAAAGCAATTTCTTATCAAATTTAAACATTTTTCGTTAAGCAGTTGCCAACAATTAAAAATTCACAATAAAATTCTTACCACAACAATTACTTTTCTATTGCAAGATTCCCACGTAAAAAAAATGAAAATGAAATAAATAGTTTGACGAATAAAAAAAAAAAGTGAATATTACGTCATATTGGAAATGTAATGGACGTCAGCAGATGAATATATAACGTCCTATGAGTTTGAAAAAACGTATTGAAACATGAAAAAAACGCGATTATGAAAATATTGGCATATTTTAACATTTTGAGGTTCTCTGAATTTATTTTCGCCATTTTAAAATCTATTCCGTATATACACGTGTGTGTATACGTATATATTAGAATTTTGACAAAGGTTTAGGTCTTAATCCAGATCACGGATTATATTTACTAAATAAGTAGGTAATCTGTCGTCCGGATTAAATGGAAAAAAAAAAAAGAAAGAAAGAGTGAAAATTCCGTAAATTAACACGCAATCGTTGCTTTTTCAAAACTAACATTCTTAAAATTCCGGGCAACACCGGGTACTTTAGCTAGTTAATATTAAAATCAATTGATTTTGATAACATCACTTAAAGTAAATGGAAGAAGAATCACTTTCAAAACTAGACTCAGAAACCATGCTAAATAAATAGACTTTTAATAAAAATACGAGATGGAGCCCGTCGAATTTCGGCCAAAGAAAATGTCTAAAAGAACAGTTACATTGATTAACCCTCTCGCTGTGGCTGCGTAATTGTTTTGTCAAAATAGGTTTAAAAATTGCGCTTTTATTTTATTACATATTTCAAATCTACATAAGTTTTGGAGTTAAAATATGTAAAGATTTTTTGTAAAAGAGTTTTTTTTTTTTTTTTTTTTTTTTTTTTTTTTTTTTTTTAATATAGAATCAGATCATAAAAAAAGAGATTGTTAGAAAACTGAATTTGAATAATAATCACATAAAAGCGAAATTCTAAATATTAATCTTGGTTAAATGTATCCCCATGGAAATCGCGGGTTGCGCAAATTTTGCTACTTTTACGTTGCCCGTGAAAATCACGGGATACGCAGCGAGAGGGTTAGTAATAAACTTACAAAATTAATTCCAATAAAAAATCCATCGAACATTGATTAGTCTGACTCTTAAAACAAATATATTACAGTAGAACCTCTTTTATCCGAAACTCTTTTAACCGAAACTCTCGATTAACCGAAATCCCTTTTTAAAGCTTTTTTTTTTTTTTTTACTATTACATTCCTTGTGTGCAAAATGCATTTTGAAAGCTCTTTTTTTTTCTTTTTTTTTTTTTTTTTTTTTTTAATTACCATATTCCTTGAGTAGAAGCGGTCCTTTCTGAACTACGAGTATACATATAAATATTTTCGATCCCCTTTCTTAGAGTTCCTTTGAATTTAACTTGAGCTCCAGTAAGCTGCGGAGTGGAACGAATAAAACGAACAAATTAGTAATTCTGAAGCTTTTGAATGTTTTGCAAAAGGTGTGGCATGGCTGGAGCAGCAGAAAGACTGTGATACTGGTTAACTAATAATATTTAAAAAACTCCGTAATAGAGCTTCAAAGCAAAGGCAATCGAAACTGCGATAAACAAAACATTTATTTCAAATCCTTCTAAAAGATACTTAATTTCAAAATTAAGCTTCAGGTAATTTATTCTTGTTTCTATTTTGCGATTGCTTTATTTTTATTAACCACTTTACCATAATACGGAATATTGCATATATTTTCCTTTAATCTTAAAATTGAAGCATTCTCGATTATCCGAAAATTTCGATTTTCCGAAAGAGGGTCGGTCCCAATTACTTCGGATAATCGAGGTTCTGCTGTACTTTAATCTAAAGTTACCAAAATACTGTTTCCTCAAACTTCAACTGTTCCAAGTTATTGAAAAATTAAACTTTACTCGTATGTATAAATCTATCTATCTATATTATAAAGGACAAACATATCTGTGCGTAACGCATACGTCATTTTGCGAATGGCAACACTTTGAAATTTGAATTAAAATTTTGGTTTTGCAATTTTTTCTACTGCAAATTTTTAAACTTCTAAACATCGCACATTTTAAATTTTTACACCATCGTATAAGGAAAAAAATGCTCTTTTAAATGCAATTTGTTTGAAAGATGTATCTCAATTTATTTTTGAGATATTAATTTTTTAGTAGTTTTTAATACTATTTTTCTTATCGTGGCAACAAAAGTAGTTCATTTCTATTGAAAGTCATTGAAAGTAAACGGAAAATAGCCGAAAATAGGAAATACTGTATCTTTTTGTTGCCATTTTCTCATAAAATCTGAAAAAAATTGAAATTAAAATATGGGCTATGTCAAGAATATTGTCTGTGATTCCGTGATAATGACGTCATATGCATACTTTTCTATAGACGAAAGTTTAAGACTGGATTTTAAAATGGATTCCTTTAGCGGATGCAAATGACGTCATTTTATAAAAAAGCGTGTATTTTAATTCTTAAACCTGAATTATGTTTTGTAGAAGTGCGTCATTTTCACAGTCCAGCTGCTTTGAAATTCTTCACAGGTGAAAATGCTTCAATTTGGAAAATAATGTAATCGAAAGCACACACTGATAAAACGCAATGTTTTACAAAAATTTAGAGTGTCTTTATAAAAGAGAGGTGACATGCAAATGATAGCGATTTATATTACAGAAATTGATCATTCTCGCCTGGATAGATTTGCTTCGCCGAGTTAGATAAGCAAACAAATAATTCGTGCTTTAAAATAATATCGTGTTCCTGAAGTTTTTGTCCAAAATTCTCTCGAATAATAACATTTTAATGTTATTCTTTAGGACATTCTACTATAATTTTATCAAAATAACATAATTTGCTTAATTTAATTTTTCCTAATTTTATACGATCTATATATTTAAAACATAAGTGTGTTTTTTAGTCATCTGTCCTAATCTCTCTGCTGAACCAATTTTACTATTATTATTATTTTTTTTTTTTTTTTTACTGAAAGCTGTTTATTTGTACATGTACCCGCACTAGCTGTTTTTTTCTTTTTTTAAATATCCCCATTTATATATTTTAATTTTAAAAGCATTATATGAAATTTCTTCAAAATGGTGAAAATTAGATAGCTTTTATTATTGCAGACAAGAGAGAAATAACGAGGTATTTTTATCTTTATTCATGCTATTTTCTAATAAAAATTCAAAATTGTTGATAAAAATTGTTGTATAGGGTTTAGTGTCGCCAAATCCCATTAGGAGCGAGCAGAATATTATATTAGGGGCATTATAACGGAAAATGACATACTGCTTTTGAAAACACGCATTTTTCCTCATAAAATTTTCTATATTGTTTTTCCATCAGCATGTGTACTGATACTAAGTTTCAGACACTAGGCGAAATGCTTATTTAAGTAAAAATGAAGTCATATTTAAAAGAAAACGATCATTTTCTTAGATAAAACTAAACATTTTAATACAAATGCGTCTAAAGAACATAAATTACGGAAAATTTTACTCTCCGGAATTGAGATTAGTATCTCAAGTAAAGAGTGCGTCTGTTCACATAAAAGATGTTGGTGACAATCGTGACTTCATGTTTTGAGTTAAAATGATTTTTAAATGATCAAACAAAATACAATTTTTTTTAAATGATGAATATGAATATGAGAAGTGCGTATGCAAATTTTGAGAAGGTGAAAATTGCTGTTTTTCATTCCGGAATACCATGCATAAGAGCCTCAATTGATAACCACATCCTAATAACTGATCTTTATTATATTTTACTGATTAAGTATCTATATTGTAAAGAACAAACGTATCTGTGCGTAACGCTGACGTCATTTTGCGAATGGCAACACTTCATGATCAAATTTCGGTCTTGAAATTTTCGCTACTGCAATTTTTTAATCTTCTGTCCATCGTACATTCTCAATTTTCGTCGCATAGGGAAAAAATTTACTTTCAAATGCAATTTGTTTAAAAACTGTATCTTAATTGACTGATGTATTATATTTTCTAAAATAATTTTTAAGTATGATTTTTTTTAAGTTTATCTTATCACGTGCCGGTTTCAATACATAATAATAATAAACATTTTGCACATAAAGCAACAAACATTTTTCAGCATTTGTTTCTAACTATTTTTGCATAATGAAATTAATACTTCCTTTATAAACAAATGAAAGAATAACATTAAAAAAACCCACCAATCTAACATATTTGAGAAAGACAAATTAACTAAATTAATACTTCTTTTATAAACAAATAAAAGAATAATATTGAAAAAACACAAATCTAACATATTTATAATCGTACAATTTAAATTTTTAGATAACCAAATAGTATTTTTTTTTCCAAATAAAATTTGTTTGCAAAGTTCATCTCAGTTTACTGATTGTCTATGGTTTTAAAAACAATTTTAAAGCATGAAATATTTTTTTAATTTATCTATATCGCGCGGAGCTCGATTACGAAAGATTAATTCGTTTGCCCTTAAAACAAAATAAAGAGTTCATCATTTTCTTACGGCTATTATCCATTAAAAAAACCTTCCCTATGAATAAATAAATCTACCCTATATATATAAAATCCTAATGAAACGAATTTATGAAACGAATATATGAAACGCATGAAATGTAACGATTCTTTGAATCGACGGATTAAACAACTGATTATGTTTCACGGTGATTTCTCCTATAAAAAGGAATACTTTGCGATGAAATTAACACCAAAAATCAATATTGATCCGCAGATTTCAAAACTGGTATTAGAATTTTTAAATTCGAATTAGTTTTCGAAATATTAATTTTTTCTAATTTTATATACATTTTTCTAATGATGGCAACTCAAATTTTAATCAAACAGATATTTTTTTTTTTCAGATTTTAGAAAAGGTTACTATTTTAAACTAATTTGGCGAGAAGTCTGGCCTCCCTTACATGTATGCTAAGAAATGTATCATGTTACTTTTATTCATAATTCAATTTGTATTTCATTATCATTTTATTTAATACAAGCAGAAACATTTAAAATAAATGGCTTTCACTTCTTTATTTTTTTTTAAACAAAATGAAAAGAAAAATATTAGGCACAGATCTCATATACGCACTGGGGTACCTAATTGGTGCCAAAATGGCATTATTTTGGTTGACATGGTAACCCGGCTATTGTTGTTTATTTAATAATAAGTGTTTATTATTTTATTTTCTTTTTTAAATTGCATAAATTGTTTTGTTCTATAGTTTATTATTTTTTTTGTTATTTTCCTTTAAAAATAAAAAATAATAGAAAATAATTAAAAAATACGGTACTACTTAGTTATTCCATCGACCCATTTCGCCAAATTATATAAATCGCCAAACCACTCGCCAAATTATACAAATTGGAATAATTTTTATTTTAAATAACGAAAGAACAAAGAAAATAGTATAACATTAATAAATATACAAATAAAACGTCGAAATAAAAATCACTTGATGACGTAAAGACGTGTAACTTGTTTAAAGTCAAGTGAATGTGACATTTATCAACCATTATTGGCATTTAATCTTATAGTTTGGTGATAGATTTTTGGTCGACGAGATAACTAAGTAGTACCAAAAATACATATGTAACTGATATTCGAAAACGAGGATTTCGCCAAATTTTCGTAAAAAAAATCACGCCAAACCGGGTGTGTATATGACATCTGGCCAAATATTAAATGATGTAACAAACGATGACATTTACTTTCAACTTCAAAGCAATGTTATAATTTACCACTCGAAAAATAAAAATAAATGCTAACTGGCGAGTTGAAAAATAGTTATTGGCGAGATTTGCACCCGGCTAGCGTAACAGTACCAAGAATTCTTTGCGACAATGCTTTTATGTAGTATTATTCGAAAAAAAGAATTGATTTTTTAAAAATCGAAATGGAAAACGTTCGGCACGGATGCCACATACGGTCCCATATTGCCGCTATTTTTTTCTGACGCCAATGTCATATACGCAACGGGTACTTAACTGGCGCCATAGTATCGTTATTTTGCTTGATTTGATAAGCCGGATGTTGTTGTTTATGCTGTTGATCTTTTCCCCAAATTAGCGTCGGAAAAAAATCGCGCCAATATGGGGCCGTACATGATATCTGGGCCAAACTTTCATATGAAAAGCGAAGGGATCAGAGCGTATTTATTTATGGCAGTTACATGACTTGGACTATTATAATATAGATGAAATGATGGCGATAGAATAATATTTGGCGACTTATTACCTGTACCTGGCTAATATTAAAGTACCAAAATGGCACCAGGAATATAAAAAGCGAAGTGGTTCGCCCGGAACTCTAGATGATAGTCACATGACTTAGGCTATTGTTATAGAAATTGTTTTAAAATACCGGGAGACAAAGACTCTGTACACTTAATTCCTTTTATTTTTAGCTTCCTTTCAAACGTTTAACTGATCCTCTTTAATAAAACACAAAAACAACCATTGGATGTCTTAACAGCAACTGATTCGGCCTTAAATTTTTGAAATCAAAGGAAATTGAATGGAAACCCGTTTACAGGGAGATCTGTATAGCTTTTTTCAGTATAATTCAATCTTCTATAATATTTTGTAAACCGATCAGATTAGCGTGTTTTTAGATTTTGCGGTGTTTGAATGGGGGTTGGCGAGCGTAGCTTGCAGGGGGCAGAGCCCCCTAGTAAAATAATATAAATAAAACACAAATTTAACAGACATGTATAAACTCTGAAATTATCAGAATATAAAAGGATGCCATAAGTAGCAAAATCTTGGTCAAATAACTCTTAGCATATGTCTAATAAGAAAATATCGCTTTTGATACATTTAAAAAATATATTTGTTTCTATAATTTATATTATCTATATGAAAAATACTTTTTTAATTAAATGGGTAATCTAAAAAAATTATCGCATATAAAAAAAAATTATTAGTTTTCAATTAAAAAAAAATGTTTTTACCTATATTCTTTAACCCGGGAAGCCCGGGTACGATCCCGTAGTCTATATTATAAAGGACAAACATATCTGTGCGTAACGCATACGTCATTTTGCGAATGGCAACACTTTGAAATTTGAAATAAAATTTTGGATTTGCAATTTTTTCTACTGCAAATTTTTAAACTTCTAAACATCGCACATTTTAAATTTTTACACCGTCGTATTTTTACATCGTCGTAAAAAAATACTCTTTTAAATGCAATTTGTTTGAAAACTGTATCTCAATTTATTTTTCAGATATTAATTTTTTTGTAGTTTTTAATAACATTTTTCTTATCGTGGCAACAAAAGTACCTCATTTCATTGAAAGTCATTGAAAGTAAACGGAAAATAGTCGAAAATAGGAGATATCTTTCTGTTGCCATTTTCTCATAAAACCTAAAAAAAAAGGTTGAAATTAAAATATGGGCTATGTCAAGAATATTGTCTGTTATTCTGTGATAATGACGTCATATGCACACTTTTCTATAGACGAAGTTTAAAAGTGGATTGTAAAAGTGGATTGCTTTAGCGGATGCAAATGACGTCATTTTATAAAAAAACGTGTATTTTATTTCTTAAACCTGAATTATGTTTTGTAGAAGTGCGTCATTTTTACACCCCAGCTGCTTTGAAATTCTTCACAGGTGAAAATGCTTCACATTTAAAAATAATGTAATCGAAATCACACACTGATAAAACGCAATGTTTTACAAAAATTTAGAGTATCTTTATAAAGTATATTTTTCAATCTTCTGACCATCGTTACATTTTCAATTTTCGTCGCATAGAGAAAAAATTTACTTTCAAATGCAATTTGTTTAAAAACTTTATCCTAATTGACTGATGTATTATATTTTCTAAAATAATTTTTAAGCATGATTTTTTTTAAGTTTATCTTATCACGTGCCGGTTTCAATACATAATAATAAACATTTTTCACATAAAGCAACAAACATTTTTCAGCATTTGTTTCTGATTATTTTTGCATAACGAAATTAATACTTCCTTTATAAACATATAAAAGAATAATATTAAAAAAACCACCGATCTAACATATTTGTGAAAGACAAATTAACGAAATTAATACTTCTTTTATAAACAAATAAAAGAATAATATTGAAAAAACAACAAATCTAACATATTTATAATCGTACAATTTAAATTTTTAGATCACCAAATAGGATTTTTTTTTAATGGAATAACTTTGCAAAGTCCATCTCAGTTTACTGATTGTCTATAGTTTTAAAAACAATTTTTAAGCATGAAATATTTTTTAATTTATCTATATCGCGCGGAGTTCGATTACGAAAGATTAATCCGTTTGCCTTAAAACAAAATACAGACTTCATCATTTTCTTACGGCTAATATCCATTAAAAAAATTCCCTATGAATAAATAAATAAAATAATATAAATAAAACACAAATTTACCAGACATGTATAAGCTCTGAAATTATCAGAATATAAAAGGATGCCATAAGTAGCAAAATCTTGGCAAATAACTCTTAGCATGCGGCTAATAAGAAAATATCGCTTTTGATAAATTTAAAAAATTTATTTGATTGTATAATTCGTATTTTCCATATGAAAAATGCTTTTTTAATGTAAGTTGTCAATCTAAAAATATTATGGAATATAAAAAAATTATTAGTTTTCAATTAAAAAAAAAAGATTTCACCTATATTCTTTAACCCGAGAAGCCCGGGTACGATCCCCTAGTATATATAAAAGCCGTTCTCTGTGTGTATGTCCTTTATACAAATCTTTAATTTTTGACCGATTTGCACGAAACTTGATGTACATGTGTTTTAGAACGTGGAAAAGATCACTGTCTACTTTAAAAAATCATCAGACCACTATTTATCACTTTTTTCTATCACTTCCATAATTTAACATTATAGAAATATCTCTTTTTAAATCTTTTTTAATTCAAACGTTTCTTTCCTGTTGCCAAACCCTAAAAAATGACACAATAATGTGAAAAAAATAAGGATAACGCGTGTATTTTGTTTCTATTTGCCAATAAAAATTGAGATTTTCTTGCTATATTTTTGCGTGTTTGATATTGACGTCATTCTAAACAGAAAATTTACATTTTTTTTTTTATATAAAATAAAAACTTTAACTATAAGAGCGGGAAAATAACGTAGCTCCTCAATTTGAATGTTTTTTAAAAAAAAATTAAAACATCTATTTTAATACAAACAGTCAAATTTCATGAAAACAATTTAACAAAAAGAAAAAAAGGCTAGATATGACGTCACATTTTATCAAATCTTTTCAACGCGTAATCAAACTCATTGTAAACATATGGCTCCTATATTTTGCTTACTACTTCCATTGTATACTACAGCCATATCTTATAGCTATACGTTATCGCTAAGTGTTGTATTGGTTTAGATTCAGTGCTAACATTTTCTGTGATTTATAGCAAAAAGAGGGCGGTTATTTACATTTTCAAAAAAAATCTTGACAGATGTCTTGATTTAAAATTTATGGAAAATGACATCATTTCATCTAATCATTGTAGATTTAATTTCAATACAAATTCAAATTTTCCAAATAAAATTTTAGAAACTACTACCTCATTTGGATGTATTTTTTTTTTTTTTTTTTTTTTTTTTGCATTTTCCCCCGTATTCTGAAGGTATTGTATACTTCTGTTACGCGCGCCAAAAAAACATGTACTTTAATTTTAAAAGTTAAAAAAATTACCACAATGTGTCAAAAGAACATCCTTTTTCTGAATTTAAATTTCGCGAGTTCCAAAATTAAAACTAAAAATGTGAGTTTTTTCATAAACTTCAAGTTAAGGCTGTTCTCAAATCCAAAGGAGCTATTTTCTGACATATTTTTAAATTAATTTTTGTTCGGAAATGCATGAAATTGACAGGAGTTCTTATTTAGAAACTATGTAATCGAAAGATAGTTTCCATTTGTTGGTAAAGGTATAAGATCTTTGAGTTGGTGTTTTGAACTGAATTTCGGACGCTACAGTGCAATAAAGGATAAAAACCGGTTGTCACGCAACCACAATTGCTCATAACTCGATAAGTAATTTATTTATGAAAAAAGGAAAAACTCATTTCAATTCCAAATCGCTTTAATATTCAGGCCCACAAATTTTAAGCCTTTACGTTTAATGAGTCAGAAAGTTTCGCGTTGTTGAGCAAGGAACTGGAGAAGCACCTTGAGCATTTGCAGGTTAGTATTTTGTAATCAAGTTGCATGCCAGATAGTCGCTTAAAACATAAGTCATTCCAGATTGTTTTAAACAAAGGTGCATGCCATAATATATGTCAGGTACACTCATTAAAATAAGAATACCCTAGCGCACAGCCCCATTACCGAAGATAAAACCGTCAATATACTTAGAAATAAAAATAGTTCTGCATTTTTCATTCAGCTAATAAGACTAATCCTTCATAATTGAGTTCACATGATTATATAACTTTCCCCTATAATTCTATGACTAAGCACCGGAAAACTATATGTTACGCACTAAAATCTTCCCTAAAAAACTAATATTGCAAGTCGCATGGAAATCCGTTCTGAAGAATTCAAGTTATATGCACCCGGAACGAAATTCCCATTTGAATTTTATATACTTATCAGGTTATTTTGAGTAGTTTGATTTGATATCTGTTAAATTCGTGTTTTATTTTATTTTATTTTTGGCGTTTTAATTTCGTTTGCCAATTTAGTTATTGAATATTACGCGAAAGCAAACAAATTCTGAATTATTTACAGTGTTTTTGAACAATTGAGTTAATCTTTTGTATTTGGGTTGCAAGCATATTTAGAAAATATGCATGCTTAAAAAATATTTTAAAACCCATAAAAAATTCGTAAATTGAGATAAACATTACAAACAAATATCACTGAAAGTACTTTTGTTTTCTATAATACGTTGGAACAATCGAATGTACAATGTTTAGACGTTCAACTGCAATAAAAGGGAAATTTGTTGTGTTAGGTTGTTTCCACCGAAAATATGATACCAGCGTTACTCATAGACATGTCTTTTCTTTATACTATTGCATTAAGTGTAAACAGGTTCATCTTTCGTAATCGGATTGCACTCAACTTTAAAAATATCCATGCTTAAAAATTACTTTAAAATCCATTAAAATCAGAAAACTGAGGTACAATTTTCAAACAAATTTCATTTGAGAGAACTTTTTTCTATTCGATATTGTAAAAAATAAAATTGTGTGATGTTTAAAAGTTAGAAAAATTGCAGTAAAGGCACATTTTATGGGTTACAATTTATGGGGCACAATTTATGGGCACTGAAATAGTGTTTTTACTTTATAAATGTAGATAATACCATACAAACGAGAATTTCCCTAAGTGCTGCGCGATTTGGAGGAATTTCTTCTTTTTTGGTATTGTCAGGAAAATCACATATTTTTCTCTTATACCCGCCAAAGAAAACGTGCATTCTGTTATTAAAGCTCAGGGATTTTACTATGGTTGCAAGACAATAACGCCATGTTTTTTTATTGTCTTTATAACGATTTGTGGATGGGAATGCACGAATTTCAGTTATTGTGATTGCCGTATTATTTCGTTTTAATTTATTTTTCCTGGAAGTCTTCTTATAATTGACACGGGCGAAGCCGGGTAATTCTGCTAGTTAGTAAAATATAATCAAGATAAGTAAATAAGATAAAATTATCAATTGAAGCTCTTATGCTACGTATGGAATAAAAAATCAGCAAAAATTATTTTACTCTGACACAATCATAGAATGTTTCTTCTGCATGAAATCTAAACCTTACGTCATTTTTACCATCTCAAAATTTACATACGCACCTCTCATACCCGTATTCATCACTTTAATAATATTTTGACTCGCAATAGTTTTGTAGCGATCTCATCTCACATGATCAGTATAAAGCGAGTTGCTAGATTAGAGTAACTGGCTTGGCCTTTTGTTCGACGCTAACGTTCTCGACTCCTGATCATGAGATCCCTGGTTCAAACCCCATTGGCGCCAATTCACTCACTCTCTAAAGTGGTGACCCAAACAAGCACGCAAACAACAACCTTCAACAGCAATCATCTCCTCTCATAACCAACAGATGGCAGCACTAAATAAGTCATACCCTGCACCCAAAGCCTGTGAAATGCTCACAACACAAAGCCTGTCATACTGCGCATCATACATGCGTTCGACAGCATCACTCAGGAGTGTATGTCAGACGTCAATACGACTAGAGTCTCGGTGTAGCTCCGCTCCCTATGGTGATTTTTCTCCTACCTCTTGTCTGAGGAATTGGCGCTAGTTATTTTTGAGGTTGCAGTATTTCAGAGGAAGCACAAGCGCTCGCTCGCGCTGTCGTTGAAAAGTCTGTTTAGGTTAGATGTTGTTTTTCTGAGCGAAGATGGCGATGGCGGATAATACAACGATAATTTCATACTAACAAATTTTCACTACTGCAATTCTACACATTCTACTATTTCTATACTACAATTCTACTCTCATTTATTTATAAATCAGTTGATTGTGTTAAAAATAGTTAAAATGCTATAATTTAATCTTCCGTAATTGGGTTTCCTCCGTAATCCGTAATCCTTTTTAAAAAGGGCAAATTAGCATGTTTTTTAGATAAACAGCAAAAACAATTGTATGCGGCATGATCTTTGTAGGTTGGAAGATAGGATTTTAATTTCTTGTGCATTATTAAACACTAGAAAAATTCTTTCCTAAAATTTTCTCAAAATATTATGTGAACCGTGGTACCTACATATAAAAATTCAATAAAATCACATATTTATTCTATTAAGGTACAGTAAACACTTCTAAAAAATGATACCATTTTCAGGCATGAAAGTGTTCCTCCTAAAGGTGGAATTCCACCTTTTTAAAAATAATTTTGGTCATTTTCTGGGTTGATGCAAAAATGCAAAGAAAATATTGGAAGCATATAAGGTGGGGAAGGGGGGGGGGAATCTTGAAAATTTAATAATCAGACATTTTGTATAACTAAAATCCTTGGAGGGTGTTTTTTTTTTTTTTCTGAATTGCTGTGCAAAAGATCTATCAAATCAAAGGGAAGTTTATATTATAATCATATGAAAGTCGTGTAAATAAATTTGATTAAAGTATCTCTAGAGTGAAAGTTTTTTAGACTTAAAAAAAAAAAGAAGTTTCATAATGTTCTTTTTGGAATAGAATATTTTCTTCTATTTATGCAACACTTTTGATTTAAAAGTTTAAATTTGTTTTTAATGCTTTCTAAGCTATGAAAAGAAAATAACAACGTACAATTATATTTCATTTTAACCCATAAATAGCTGTTAAAATGTGTCTAAATTTTAAAAGTTTGGCGCCATCATATGGACCGAAAAGATTTTCCTCCTTTTCCTATTTCCCACTTTCATGCCTGCATTTTAGGCTCTTGGATATCAACCCCCCTCCTCCCCAAAAATGCAATTTTAATCTTTAGATTGACATTGATACCTGAATTTTGCAGGCAGGTACATTTTGAATAGTAATCCTGTTTAAGTGTTATTTTATTGAAAACTTTAAGAGAAGTTAATCTAACCTCCCCCCCCCCCCCCTCCTTGATTTAAATAAAAAAAAGTTTAGGTGGTATGACTTCGTGCTAAGAAAATTTGAAGGGTCATAAACAAAAGTGTTACTTTTTTTATCAGGGGAGGGGAGGGGGAAAACATTCTTTGGACCCACTCATTAAAATTTCAATTGGAGTATTTTCACATCACTATTAAGGTTATTTGTTCATTCAAAATTTCTAGTGTCTATGACTGTTTTAATTCTGAAACAAAGGCATATATATTTTTTTAGAATTTTTCAAATTTAAGTATGATTCTATTCAGAATGTGCCTGCCTACAAAATGCAAGTATTTATGAGAATTAGAAGAAACATTATCAAAAGTGTTATTTTTCCGTGAGGGGGGGGGGAGGCGAACCCCTTTGGAATCCACAAGTTGAAATTTCCGAAATCGGAATATATAATAAGCATTATCACTATTCAGGTTCTATCTGTGTTCAAAATTTCTAGTAAATTGTTTTCGATATAACATTTATGCTTCGCGAAACTAGAAACACTTCGCCAAACTAGTAATACTTCGCCAAATCTAGCTTTGATTGGACTTAGTTGAATCCAGTCACTACGATCTCCATAGGGAGCGGAGCTACACCGAGACGCTAGTGTCAATACGTCTTTTTCACTGGGGTAGAGTGTGTAGCGGTCTCATCCCACATGATCAACATAAAGCGAGTTACTAGCTTAGAGTAACTGGCTTGGCATTTTGCTCGATGCTAACGTTCCCGCCTCCTGATCATGAGATCCCTGGTTCAAACCAGGGTTGTCAGATTTGCTGCCAGCGTAGATACCCATTTTCCCCACTGGGCTGGGTTTTTTAGCTTAAAAAATCCGGGTTTTGGGGGGGGAAATGGGTTTTTATCAACTAAAACAACATTTTGTAATATTAAGTACTTTTTGAACGAAAAAATACAACAATGTAATGTTTCTTTTACATACAAACATACTTGCACAAAATCCTCGCAATCAACTATCATACAATATTTATTAGATTTATTTTCATATGCAGTGAGTATTCTTTAACTTGAAATTGATGGAGTAAGGAAAAAAATAGTCATATAATTGTAAAAAGAAAATAACTGTGCAAAGTAATAAAGAAAAGTATATTTAACATCTACGAAAACATATTTCTTGAAATTAAATATGAAAAAATAAGATACTTTTATAATTAAATAAAGCAGATGTAAATTTACATCTGCTTTATTTAATTATAAAAGTATCTTATTTTTTCATATTTAATTTCAAGAAATATGTTTTCGTGCTGCATTATTCATTATCTGGATAATATCTTTATCGATGTCATTTTTGTGTTCAATGCATATTTCATGTATTATTGTATAGTTCTTTAAAAAGCTATCAATGCAACCATTTTGACTGTTCCATCGTGTAGAATTTGGCAGTTGTGGCTTTATACCTTTTTTTTCTAAAAGCCATCCTGAAGGCTGATGATGATTCCTTAAGTACTGCTGAATTTCAGCTATTTGTTTTAATATTACTCTTGGTGAAACATCATTTTCTACTAGACCTAAATAAAAATAATGGGCAACATAACCATAAACAATCAAGTTTTTTTTTTTTTTTCAATGATTTTCACTCCTTCGTTCCTCAAATCTGTGTGTAATTTTTTTGTGTTAAGACCGTTCTCTTTTTATTATCAGAGCAAATTTTTGTAATATGTTTTAAAAATACCTATTTAATTTTTCTGTCCATATAATTCTTTTTTATATCTAAATAAAAAAGCATATTCTAAAAATAATTAACAGAATAAATTCCTCAAAGTAAAAATTTAAAAGTTTAATTTTATTGGTAATATAAGAAAGTAAGATTACCAAAAAGAAAACCTTCTCTAATAACTAAAAGATAACCAACAACAAACTTACATTTGTCTATTTTAGTAAATTACATATTAGTATTATTAATGACTTTTATTTGAAGATGAAAAGGATTAATAATAATTTAATAAAATATTAATTTTTCTTCAAATTCATTAGTATATCGACAAGCTGTCTTGTTTTTCTGCTTCCATACTTAAAATTCAAACACAGTTGCTTTCTGGTGATATATGCAAATATTTGAAAACACTCAATTTCAAGCAGAATAATTAATTTAATTAAATAATGTTTCTAATGTTTATTAAACAATGCATCTTCAAGCATAATAAAAGATATAAACATATATATACACATGTGTTACATATTGTTACTTTGTAGAAAAGAATAAATTTTATTTTCCCCAAAAAACCCAGGTTTTCTACCCCAAAACCCCGGGTTTTTTAATAAAACCCACCCGGGCTGGGTTTTTTTTATATAAAAAAAAACTCGGTTTTTTTACAACCCTGGCTCAAACCCCATCGTTGCCAATTCACACACTCTCTAAAGTTTCTTTATTTGTCAAAACTTGAAATCACGTTTGTCAGCTACAACTTTGCATATGGACATTCGCACTCTTGACTGGAGTTTCTAATCTCAGTATCGGCGAGTAAAAATTTCAGAAATTTATGCCCTTTTAAATGTATTTGGGCTAAAATATTTAGTTTTATCAAAGAAAATGTTAGTTTTCTTTTAAATATGATGGTATTTTCTCTGATATTGCTCTCAATGAAGCATTTTGCTCAGCATCTCGTCAATATCAACGGAACGAAAAAATATTAAAATGTAACAGTTTTATGTGGTAAATGCGTATTTTTTAAAGCATGACGTCATCTGTAGTTTAAATTTTTTAAAGTTATTTTTAAAACTATATTTAAATATATATATAATATAAATGCATTTAAACTATAATGCAATTTTCGTGTTCCGCTGTTTTCATTTTTAATTATAATGATGAAACGGCATCGATAAAGGTTATAATCAATAAAAATAAACAAATTCCATTTTCTCTTTCATCTTTATCAATAACTAATCCGATTGCTATCATTTTAAAGCAATTTCATAATAAACTTTTAAAATTAAAAATAAAATATAAAATTGGAAATAAATTAAAAAACAACTAGTTACGGGCACATCTACAAATGGACAGCTTTCATTTAAAAAAATAATTAACAAAATTGGTTCAGTAGAAAGCCCAGGACTGATGACTAAAAAAACAGCCTTGTCTTTTAAATATATGGATAATAATTTATTGCGATATTTGTGTGCCTCATTTTAGTTGAAAATAAAGAGTTCATCTATAAGTACTTCCACAAGTAAACAACATTGAAAGTTTATTTCAATAATACTAAATTAATGTAAAATTAGACATAACGTAATATAGTTTAGTGGTATATGCTTTACTCTATATCTAAATATTAACTGATTATTTATATATATATACATATATACATTTTTTTTTTCATTTAAAAGTTAATGCCTAAAAAATTATAAATTTCTTATAAGAACTAATGGAAACTATAATGCAATTTTCGTGTTCCACTGTTTTCATTTTTAATTACACCATTAGGAGGCTAACCATGATGGTAATTTGGCATGGGTTCTGAATAATTAATTATACTTTTCGGATTAAATTAAGCGTAATTAATTATTCATCAAGGGACTAAATTGCTTATGATAAGGATTGCCATAAAAGTAAGTGCCTGTGATTGGTACCAATCACACAATAGCAAAGTTTATTTTGTTTTCAGTTTGCCGTTGAATCTGTTTTAGCTGGTAAGGTAAATAGAAATTTTTATTTACACCGTTGTACTTAGTAATTAGCAAGTAATTTTCTTTTAAAATCATTTCGTACCTCTAAAGAACTATTTAAAAAATAAATTGTAATGAAAATTCATTTTATTAAACATTTTCACTTATTCATGCATGCGGTAAACATGAAAAGGTGGGAGAAATATTCTTTAAGTGTTTTGATTCATCAGTAACTTGAGTTAATAGCAAGTGTAATTTTCTTTAGTATATAGCAAGTAATTTTCTTTTAAAATCATTTCGTATCTCTAAAGAACTATTTAAAAAATAAATTGTAATGAAAATTCATTTTATTTTAAACATTTTTATTTAATTCATGCATGCGGTATACATGAAAAGGTGGGAGAAGTATTCTTGAACAATAATATATATTTTTTTCCGACGTAATAAAATTATGGGATGCCTATAATATTTTTAGTTTATTTAAGTATTACTGTGCTTAGTTAGGGTTTTGATACAGCAGTAACTTAATTGCTTCTTGATTCCAGAATATGGATAAATGAGAAATTTGCTTACATATTAGTTAATATCACTGGACAACAATGTTTCTTTCACAGAACTGGGATTAGTTAATTTTAGATCATTTTTCTTTGTCTGATTCCGAATATGCTTTCCGTTTTTCTCTAGGTGGTCCAGTTTTTGAGAAATTTGCATATTTAAGTTTATGCAAATTTAAGCTTTTTTGTGCCCTATTTTATGCAAATTTTAGATGCAATAAATGTCAGATTGAGTTACCTTTTCTTGATAATGACTACTGGACTATTTGCTTCAGATAAATATCACGATCTGCATCTTTTTAACATTTATCTTTCAGTTATTAAACCTAATTTGCATATTTTTCAGTAGTGTAGTGTTTATGTTACTATCAACTTTAAAGTAGTTGCCACAGAGTTGACGTAATGTTTTTCTAGACTAGATTTTTATGCCGATTTCAAATCTGCATTCTATTTCCTTAGTTTTTGAGTAAAATGAATTTATACTTTTGTACGGTATTGTCACAAGTTTGATATAAAATGCTTTTTAGGGGTGCACTGTTAAAAACGTGCAGCATTCTGTCCAGTCATTTGACCGTTTTTATCGAAAACGGTTACACAACTGTAATTTAACACTATTCTGACCATTTTATGGTCAGAATACAGTTAAATTACGGCTGTGAAACCGTTTTTTCAAAAAACGGTCGAATGACTAGACAGAATGCTGCAAATTTTTAACAGTGTGTGTACCTCGTTGTAAAAAGGCTGAACAGTGTCAGATTCCTATCAGGGACATAAACAACAATTTATATAATCGAAAAAAAAAAGTATTGAAAAAGTAGTAGAATCTATCCTAACTAGTTGAAGTACATCACAAAGTACCATAAAAAGCGATTTCTGGCTTTTTTGACCAAAAAATAAAGTTTCACTTTTTTTCAAAAACTCGACGCGATACAAGAAAACAGATACCAGATTTAAAATCAGCGCAAAAAACTGGTTCAGAAACATACTAGCGTACTCGACTGGTAGACATATTTGAACGTCAAGAAACATTATTAGAAAAACATGAAAAGTATACAAATTAGGAACAATATTTTTCGGTCACATGTCAGTATAACCTCAGAAACAACGTTTTTGTAAAGCAAACTAGACAGTAATCATAACGTACTCGTAAAACAAAAAAGCCAGTCTGATAATGCTTTATGCCTTAAATTTGCATATAATTGTACAAAATTTACAAAATTTGCATAAATCGAAATATGCAAATATCTCAAAAACAAAGCCTGCCGGTGTAAATCTAAAACTAGATTCGGAATCAGCACAACAAAAAAAAAAAGCATAAGAAACAACCGATTTAGGTTTTGTAAAAGAGCAAAAGTTCAAATTTGTTGACCAGTGTATTTTGTAAATACTGTATTAATGGGGCGAAACAGCACCGAAAGCTGGCGATATGAAGCAATTAATATAATAAAACTTTGTAAAAAATCACCATAAAATGAAAACAATGCATAGGACGTGTTTCGAGCTAAAAATATAGCAGCTCGTCATCAGCTATAGTAAACACGTACGGAGGCGTGTTTAAACCGTTTAATTTGCGTTTTTATTGCATGTGTTATAGCTTTTAATAATTAAGCCTTTTATGATTTATTTTTCCATTTTAAAAGCAGACGAGAAAACCCCGTCGAAAATCGACAAAAGAAAAGGTTTAAAAAGGAACTGTTATGTTGAGTTTGTAATAAACCTACAAAAACAATTACAATAAAAAATCAATCTTAGATTGGATAGTTTTATTCTTAAAACAAATATTATTTTTAATTAAAGTTACCAAAATATTATTTAAAAAAAAAGTTTCCTTTTAGACGCTATAAGAAAATTGTTTTAAATTTTACTTTTGAAATATATTGTTTTAAATATGACTTAATTTTCATCATTGAATGTTTTTCGAGCGTAATAATCGAGCGTAAATTTTCTTTCTATTTTAATAGTAATGCTTAAATATATTTTTCAATTGAAAAGTGTTCCACATAAACAGTTCAAAGATTTTTCCTTAAAAAATTTTTTTGAGTTACGAATTTTTGTTTATTGTAAAGAAACATTCTTATTTTATCTCTCCGATTCCTTAAAAAATATGGAACGTAACAGGAATTTTGCCATGCTATTTTAAAAATTTTATTTATAATGACTTAATTTATAATTTAAAACCTATAATTTATAATAACTTAATTCGTAATTTTTTTTCGTTTTAAATGCCTCTTGAATTTCCTGTGCAGTTCTTAAATTACTTCCATATAATAAACAGTACAAATTATCCATAACAAATTTGCTTTCCTTTATGATTTTACTTTATTGTAACAATTTTTTTTTCATTTCATCTTTCAGATTCGTTAAACGAGATGGGACGCAAAAGTAATTTCGTCAAGCAGTTTTTAAAACTAGCTGTATTTGCCATATGTACAGCGGGCTTTTTGTTTCAGACGATAGAGTTTATGTATTTGTATTGGACCTACCCGACGGTGGTAGATATTCAAGTGTCGATACCTTCCGAGATAGATTTGCCAGGAATTTCTCTTTGTAATCCCAATGGGTAAGATTTAATTAAGGAAATATAGGATATTTCTTGCATCAAAAACATACATGTTTTCTCTATTTTCATTGATTACTTCTCAAAATCCCAAATGGTTCAAAGCTGATATTTCATAAAACGCAAAATTATTAAAGGGAGATACCAGTTTTAAAACTATATTGAAGAAATTTTAAAATTTATACAATTCTTAAACGAACAAAGCAAACTACTATATGAAAATATTAAACTTAGAATCGAACCAATTTGAAATTGATTTGAGTACACAACCTGGAATTGATTTCTAACTTATCATGCGCTTTCCTGTTACTTGCATCAATGTAAACAAAAAAAAAAAAAGTTTAAAGACAGATTATTTTTCTGCACGCATATGTGTAAAACGATTACACTTATAATGTCCACCTACTGTTTTGTCATTTAAACAACATATTTCATTTTAATATTACTTTATAATGTTCTATATGAATTTTTTGAACAGTATTATACTTTTCTGAATTAAACTATTTTTCTCTTCTTACGTAATTAATTTTTATGCATTTCTAACAAGGGGCTGTACATATATAACGTTATCATTTTAGGGGGGAGGGGATCTGTCACTTGATATCATAAGATATCGGTAGGGGGGGGGTGTCTTTTGATATCGTTATTCCTTTTTAGCCAACCAAAATTTACTTTTTGGTAACCTTTTCTTTACATCTGTTAACTTTCTTCTTTTTTAGTCTGTTATAATGCGAGCAAAAAGTGTGTGTGTATGTAAATTTTATCTTAAAAACGGCTCTAAAGATTTTGACAAAATTTTGTATTTTACCCTTTTCGGGCACGAGAAAACTATTGGTCTAGATCACATGTTCGAAAAATTTCGATTAGTGGGTCATTTTTGGGTCACGTCGGGTCACTTCGGGTCAAGCTAATTTTATCTTAAAAACGGTTCTAATGATTTTGACTAAATTTTATAATCTACTGCTTTTGATTACGAGAAGACCAATGGGCTAAGTCACATGTTAGAGAAAGTTCGATTAGTGGGTCATTTTGGGTCGTTGTGGGTCAAGATATGTTTATCTAGAAAACGGCTCTAACGATTCTGACGAAATTTTGCTTTCTATCGTTTTCGCGCACGAGAATACCATTGGGCTAGGTCGAATGTTCAAGAAAATTCGATTAGTGGGACAGGGTCACATAATTGATTCTAAAAAAAGGCTCAAAACATTTTGACAAAATTTTGTTATATACCGCTTCTGGGCTTGAGATGACCATTGGGCTAAGTCACATGTTCGAGTAAATTCGATTAGTGGGTCATTTTGGAACACTGTGGGTCAAGCTAATTGTATCTAAAAAACGGCTCAAACGATTTTAACAAAATTTTTTATTACATCGTTTCCCAGCACAAGAAGACCATTGGGATAGATCACATGTTCGATAAATTTAGATTAGTGGGTCCCTTTTGAGTTACCGTGGGTCAAGCTAATTTTATCTATAAAACGACTTTAACGATTTTGACTAAATTTTGTATTCTATCGTTTTCGGGTTCGAGAAGAGCATTGGTTAGGTCGCATGTTCGAAAAAATTAGGTTAGAGAGTCATTTTGGGTCACTATGTCTCAGGATCATGCCAATTGTATCCAAACAGCAAGAATGATACAGTGAGAATAAAATATCGAATTGAACACAAGCCTAATTTTGACCGAGCTTAGCTCGGTTATCCCTGCTAGTCTATTTTTATGAAAATACAAAGTTATTATTAAAACTATTAAATGATTATAAAATGATTTCCATCCAAAATATGGAATATCCTAATATTCGCCATTAATATTCTTCTGCCATATGCGCAAGAAATTTCTTTGTTAGAGAAACCAGCTTGTTTGATACTTGTTATTTTTACTTGCAAAATATGGGGAAGAATGTTGTCCACCTGCTTTGTTTATAAAACGTTCTATTTATCTCCGCTCAGGGAGCAAAATGGTAAGTACAGTCGAACCTCGTTATCCCGACACTCTACTGACAAGAAACAAATGTCGTCATAAGCGGAGTGTCGCGGTAACCGAAGTTGGAGAAAAATATGTTTATAGAAAGCTGTATTTTTAATTAATTTAACAATTTTAAGTTCATAACTGTTCTAGCAGTTTTAAGCAATAAAACATTATAAGCAAAATATACACAAAAACAAAATTGAAAAGAATAAAAATCAGATTTATGGTGACTTGGTTTTTTATTGTTACACGAAATATTGATGAAATAAGGTTTGCTTATCTCTAGATGTGCTTCCTACAATTCTTTTTTCAATATTATATAATGAATTGCAATCAATATTCGTTGTTTCAAATGGATGTTATATAATTTCTGATCGTTTGAATGCAATGCAATGCATAGGGATTACAATCCCGAGACTAATTAACGTAACTATTGAGACTAATTAACGAGACTAATTGACGTAATCCCGGGATTACGAAAATTAGAATTTTTCTAATATCATCAATTTTTACAATAGCTAAATATCATAATCTTATAGAAATGATTGTTAAAGCAAAGGTACAGTGTAACTTACATATGAAAATATGCACAGTAAAAAAAATTTGACTTTAATTAATTATCAGAAAGCATAGGATAAATTAGAACAGCTGAAAATTAAAACAAATGTGCTCTTGATGTTTGACATTGTAACAAAAAACATGAAATGTCTATGTTTCATCTTCTGGGTAATTTCTTCTATTTCCTGTTAAACAAGTTTTCAAATGATTTAATATTTACAATATTACAGAAATAATTAATATGACTAATTAAATTTCAATTATTATCATAATCACGTAATTAAAAATTACAATTCTAGGATATCGCAGACGCAAGATTTTTCATAACATAAAGCTTTTTTTTTTCTTGAAATAACAGAACTTAACACACATATACAATACAAAATTACATGGATGTATAGTTAAATTTCTAAATAGAGATAGTTGTTAAAATTCGAAAACGTTCTATACTATGAACAATTATTCCATACCACGAGAAAAAAAAAAAAAAGAAAAAAAAAAAAGAAAAGAAAAGATTAGTTTGAATGGTTCACTGTTTCTTAGCTAATCGGTTTTCCTTTGAAAATACGATCTAAGAAATATCAAGACATCTAAAGTATCATTTCAAGTCCCAGTTATGATAGACACAATACCTTTTTTTTAATGAAATGCCATACTGGTTTAGACGCTCTGTTAGCATTTCAATACACTTTTTTGCTGTAAAAGATCCATGTATGCGCATAAGGCCTAAATTCCAGAATTTGTTCAAATTTAAATTTCTTGAATGGACATTAATATTTATAAATCGCTGGTTTGCAGTAGACGTCCATTCGTCAAAAGTCAAATTAATTTTTTTTTCTGAAATTTTTTAAACGTTTGTATTTCACTTCTAATTAACTCCTTTATTATGGTACTATACTACTAGTTCACTACACGATTTCCAATTCATACTGCAGATTTTGACAAATCATTATAGCTTTTAGCTATCAGTAAGTTTCTTAAATCAGTTGAAGTGATGAAAACGTTAAATGAGAAACCGTCTTTAGCTGTCATTCGTGAAAAAATTAAATCCAGTGACTCCTTATCACTACTAAAATAATCCTCTATTTTCCGCTTTTTAGAAAGCAATGTATCTTCTATGTAATCTTGACTTGTGGAAGGAAGAGCAGTTGTATTAAATTCTTTCTGAACTTTAGTACCATGTTTCGTAGATAAATGTGTGTGTAACCCCCTAGTCGATCCATCTACTGTTTTAAGCACTGCGCTACATCTTTTACATTTAGCGCTTTTTCCATCTTTTGACTTTAAATAGTAGTACCATACTAAAGATGTACCATTATCTTTTCTATGAGCTACAAAATCCTTTTAATTAGACATTTTAAAACCAAAATAAATATAAACTCACGAAAAGCAAAGAAGTTAGAACATAATAATGACTATGAAACACAATTGCGGCGCTTATCAGTAAACTCTAATTCGAAAATTAATTTTGTGATTCCCAGTTGCTGCAACGACCGGCCTCCTAAACGCAGCGAAACCAAAATAAACAAATGATTTATTTTTTTCCTGACTAATAACTGTGCGGGTTACATCTGTTTGCAAGTCAAAAGATTTCTATGTTAAACGATTTAATCGCTTAGGAATATGTAAAAAATACTTGATATATGCATATTTTAAAGTTAAAAAATGCTATAAAAAGTGATAGAAAATCTTTATTAAGATTGACGATCGTTTCGTCGCACCAACGGCGACATTTTCAAAATCATTTATGATAGCCGTTGGTGCGACGAAACGATCGTCAATCTTAATAAAGATTTTCTATCACTTTTTATAGCATTTTTTAACTTTATCTGTTTATAAGTGATTATTATACATGTGTTTATACATATTTTCTCAATGACATAGTACAAATTTCATAAAATTAATTGATATATACATATTTTCTCAATGACATGGTACAAATTTCATAAAAATTAATTGATTTTTTTTTCGAAAGCGAAAGTCTATAAATATATTTTTTAATTTCAGATGAATATTGTTCCATTAAAAAAAAAAAAAAAAAAAAAAAAAAAAAAACAAGTAAGAAAAAATCATGCGTCAAGCATAGATTATGAAACACTTTCCAACACATTCAGAATAACGTAACAAAACTGCACTGTTTAAAAAATTAAAATATTACGTCTAATTCAACCATATGGAAACGCATAATACATTTCAGAACCCAATTTCAGCTGTTCCCATCCACAATTGGAAAATTATGCGAATTTCAGCCCTGTATATGATTTATAGATTTGAATCTATTAGCTACATGCAAGCCAAAATTTAGTTCACTTAAGAGCTACAGTTGAAAATTTACCTTCAGCAATTTCCTCTAATAAGGAGAACGGTACATGAATACTTTTTTGCAGCCCTGTATTTGAGGTATAGAATTTATATATAACGGGGAAGATGCAAAAAATTAATTAAATTTAAAAGCGCATACCGAATTTTAAACTGTGCACTCCAGCAATTATTACTCAAAAACAGTACTGTACTGTAACCGATTTCTTTTGTGTATCCCTGTAAATGAATAAAAAATGCTATGAATGTCTTGTTCTAACGTGATCGTAGTGAAATTCGTGATTTATATGAGTTTCAATACATTTGAAATAGCATAATGTCATTAAAATACTCTGCAAACGATTTTTCCCCATATACTATAATGTAATGGAATACTTTTGAGTGCCCCTGTAAATGAACGATTAATCCTACATACTTCATACACAATACCAAACATGCTTTGATGACCCTAAATAACCTTTATCAATTTCATGAAAATCCGAGTATATTTACGGGAGTTATTCCCCATATACCATAATGTAGTGGAATACTTTTGAGTGCCTCTGTAAATGAACGATTAATCCTACATACTTCATATACAATACTAAACATGCTTTGGTGACCCTAAATAACCTTTATCAATTTCATGAAAATCCGAGTATATTTACGGGAGTTATTCCCAATATACCATAATGTAATGGAATACTTTTGAGTGCCCCTGTAAATGAACGATTAATCCTACATACTTCATATAGAATACCAAACATGCTTTGGTGACCCTAAATAACCTTTATCAATTTAATGAAAATCCGAGTGTATTTACCGTAGTTAGAGCGTGGACATTCGGCCAGACGGACTGACGGCCAGAGAAACCGAATGCATAAACATTTTTCAACTTTGTTGGAAAGTGTTAAAAAAAGACAATTCCGAAAATCCCGGGATTTGGCAGATACAATCCCGGGATTTTCGGGATTAAAAATTAAGCGGGATCCCGGGATTGTAATCCCTAAATGCAATGCTTCGGTTTTAGTCGGATGAAAAACGCCGTGTAACCACAAGAAAGTGCAAACAAAATGACCGCGACTAGACTGATACGTCTATCTGGAGCTTAAGTGGGTCATTCATAGTGTGTGGGTTTATTTATTCAAATAAAGGATTGAAGTAAAATTTTTCATTTATCTCAATGGGTACTTTAGACACTTTTGTGAAAAGTTTGGCTAAGACATTTCTTACCGCTTAATTTCCGTGCTTTATAAGATGGATTATGAAAAATGGACAATTTTCCTAAACCGGCGACGTTATCCGGAGTTGGAAAATTATTCAACGATGTAAAGTCTGGAATTTATTTTTATTAAAATCATATACAGAAAATCGGTACTTTGAAAAACTGACGTCATAAGCGGAGTGACGTGAAAATCGGGTGTCGGGATAACGATGTCCGACTGTATTTCTTTAAAGTGTTATTTGATATAAAGTTATTTCAAATGTAAAAGTGATATTTTATTAATTTCTTCTTTTCATTTAAATCCGAAAAGTATGCGAATAATAAATGTGAAACGATATCTGTATATCATTACAAACGTAATAGAAAGAAAAAGAACGAAAAAATTAGTAGAAAAAATGAAAAGAGAAAAAAGAAGAGTAGAAAACAGGATTCTGATTTTTCAGAATTTAGTGTCGCCCCCGGTGAAAAAAAATATATGTATATATAAATAGTACAAAACATATTTCAATTTTAAGACTTACAGCACACGCTTTTATTTTATGTAAAATGGCGTCATTCGCATCCGCTTAAGAATTCCACATTTACGATCCGTTCTTAAACATCTGCAGTAAAGTAGGCATAGGACGTCACTATCGCGAAATAATACACAAATGCAGCAAAAAGATGCCGTCATTAAAGAAACTCGGCGAAAAAAACCCGGCTATCTAATGATTCATAAGTCTTCATTTGTTTGTAACATTAATATATATACTTAAAATTAAATACAGTAGAACCTCTTTTATCCGAAACTCTCGGTTAACCGAAATCCAATAAAACTTTTTTTTTTTCCTATCACATGCCTTGTGAGCAAAAATCCACTTTGGAAGGGTTTTTTTCAACTATCATTTTCCTTGTGTGCAAACGGTCCTTTCCGAACGACGAGTACATATAAATATTTTCGATTCCCTTTCTTAGAGTTACCTTGAATTTAACTTGAGCTCCCGTAATCTGCGGAGTGGAACAAAGAAAACGAACAAATTAGCAATTCTGAAGCTTTTGAATGTTTTGCAAAAGGTTTGACAGGGCTAGAGCAGCAGAAAGACTGATACTAGTGAACTAATAATATTAAAAAAAATCCGTGATAGAGCTTCAAAGCAAAGGCAATCGAAACTTGACAAACAAAACATTTTTTCAAACCCTTCTGATACATTTAAAAGGTACTTAATTTCAAAATTAAAATTCACGTAATTTATTCCTGTTTCTATTTTGCTATTGCTTTATTTTTGTTAAGCACTTGTTACAGTAATAAGAAATTTTGCATAGATTTCTCCTTAATCTTAAAATTAAAACATTCTCGATTATCCGAAAATTTCGATTTTCCGAAAGATGGTCGGTCGGTCTCAATTACTTCGGATTACTTCGAGGTTCTACTATAGTTTATAATAGCTCCATGTTTTAACAGAAATCATTCGTTTATATTTTTTTTCAAACTAGCACGTATTTTAATTACATTTTCTTTCGGTTGTTATGAGAAAATGGCAACAAAAATATATAATTACTATTTTACCACTATTTTCCCTTTATTTTCTGCAGAAATGGAGTACTTCCGTTGCCAATATTAAGCAAATGGCTCTAAAAACTACAAAAAAAAAAAATAATATTTCAAAAATAAATTAAGATGCAGTTTTCAAACAAATTGCATTTAAAAGTACATTTTTTCCCAATACGACGGTATAAAAATTGAAAATGTGCGATGTTTAGAAATTTAAAAAATTGCTATAGAGTATTTAATCGTACGATGATACGTCTGCTTTGTGCAATTGCTGGCTTCTGTAAGGTTTTTTTTGGAGACGCCATAAAATAAGCTGGGAAAAAGAAATAGCATACCGGGGATAATAAAAGAATTTTTAGACACTGATAACCACACTATATTGCCATTAATGACCTCCAATTTTCAATTTTAGACATTTTGTCAATTATTTAGAAATATACTTGTCAGATTCTTCTGGAATTTCAGGATTAAAAAGAACAGATATGACCTCATTTTAGCAATGTCGATTTGATAAGGAGGACAATTAGGGGGCCAACAAAATATCAAAGAAAAAAAATAATACTTGGGATCACCCTGTAAAATATTTTTTATTAACTGACTTTCAGAAAAAAGTTAGTATTTAGTGACTATCAACGAGTAGATTTGGAAAAAAAATGCTTCAATTTTGATACTTCTTTTGATCATGGTATAGGCTCGTTCTGGTGGTTATCCAGAGAAGAACTAAAGCATCAATAAAAAATGAAAAAAAAAAATTAAAAATGACAATTTGTGTAAAATCCCTTATCATTCAGCTGCTTTTAGAGAACTACTAAACATTTGCTCACTCTGACGCCGATATCTTTCTGAATTTTTACGATATTTGACTAGATTTTTTTAAGAAGTTGCTCCATGGAGTTGACTATTAAATTATGTAAAATGATTCTTGTTATCGTTCGCGCATGCGCAGATAAAAATTATTTCATACAACTGCTCATATTTCCTAAAATATTTAATATATTTATATTCCAATTGCACTATATTGTTTCTACTATATGTTGTCGATTTTTCTGAAATCGGCGTTAAATTTGGTTGAAAACCCTGTATGTTATACGCAAAAAACATACATGATTTTTTTAATTTTTTTAAATAAATCGCTATATCTCTATTAATATACGTGCTATTCTTATACAAAAGAATACACATATTGCACAATGTCTGTTTATTTATATTCGGTAGCGATAGATCATTTCGTGCATTTTATTTTACAGGGTGATCCCAAGTATTATTTTTTCTTTGACTTTTTGTTGCCCCCTAATTATCCCCTTTATCAAATCGACATTGCTAAATATGAGGTCATACCTGTTTTTTTTAATCTTGAAATTCCAGAAGAATCCGACAAGTATATTTCTAAATATTTGACAAAATGTCTGAAATTGAAAATTGCCGGTCATTAATGACAATATAGTGTATATTATTAGAAAGCAGGTGAGGGGATTCGAGGAATGATAACGTATGATACCGTAAGGGAGAGAGGGTACCAAAATTGCCAAAAGGTTGATAACGTTATATATGTAGAGTCCCTAAAGGGTAATTTATAAAAATAAATTCCATTTTCATTTATTTCCTTTCTTTTTCTGAATTACATGGAAATATAATACATGAACGGATAAACTTGCAAAAAGCAGGTGTATCTCATCAAAAAACAATTCGTTGTAAATTGTCTCAGCAAGTCATAAACATAAAGAGTCAGCCACAATAAAAAGTGATATCTCATGTGAGCGCCTTCTGAAAATCTAGCACTATTCATAACTGTTGAAAATACTTCGTTCTGTGGTACAGTATATGAAAGCTGCTTGGCGACCTGCAGGCATGTGTAAGGCGTGAAAGTTTTAGATAATGATTTATAAATATTGGCATGACCATGTGTTTTAAAGTACCAGAATTTCTCTTTTAACTCGTTCCGTAATAGGTACGTCGTCGTGGTACGTCGTGGCGTCCTATTAATAGGGCATTTCTTTACATTGATTATTATTTTGTCTTAACAATTATTTTCGTTATTATCTATGTACGAATGATAGTATATGCCTATATATTTCTTATTATGACTTCATTTGTGTTTCAGCATTTAATTTTAGCAATTAATTTTATTAGATTAAATTTCACATTGCATGTTAACTTAAACCTTGTTTTAATATTGCAGATTATTGTGTTTTAAAAAAGAAAGAAAGAAAAACATCTTCTTTCTATTTACAAAACTACTAATGTCGCCCATGTATATAAATCCATTAAAAAGTGGAAGCCGAAAATTTTCACCAATCCAATATTTTCTTCTTATGAATATAGTAGAAATTAAAAGAACAACAGGGTTTTGAAAACACTTTACTGCTCTGCTCAACAAGCGCAAAACGTTTTGAGGCATTTACAAATTCAGTTTTTAACGGAAAGATATGAAATTGGGAAGCCTGGCCATGGAAGCGATTTGGAATTGAACTGTATCTTCCATTTTTTGATCAATCAATTACCCATTGAGTTATAAGCTGTTTTGATCACGTGACAAACACGTTTTTCGCCCGCTCTTGAGTGTTTTTTCTCCTTTCGCGCGGAAATTCGGTTCAAAACGTCCACTTTGACACTGTTTTTTGAAAGATCTGTTGCGTTTACAAAAAAAAAAAAAAAAAAAAAAAAAAAAAAAAAAAAAAAAAGGAAAAAAAACAGTCTCGATTACATAGCTTCTGAACAACAACACCAGCTAGTTTCATGCATTCTCGAACAAAAATAAACTAAAACTTATGTCAGAAAGTTGCCTTTTTGGATTTGAGAACACCCTTAAGAGGCTACTTCAGTCAGGCGAAAAGACCCGTTCGCTAATGCTAATCCTATGGAAGAAATTTATAAAGATATCTCGGTTGCATTTCAATACTTTTAAATGATTTCTTTTGCATTGGATAGCTGAGATCGATCTGTATGCAGGCCGTTTTTTACTTTTTCCATTCTCATTGCAGATTTTTTTTTATGAGGATGTTTTCACTTTCGAAACCGGTTCCGAAAATGAAAGTGTCCCCATAAAAAATATCTGTAAACAAAATCGAAAAAGTAAAAAACAACCTTCGTACAGATTGATCTCAGCTATTTAATGCAAAAAAATAATTTAAAAATATTCAAATGCAACCGAGATATCTTTATAAATTTCTTCCATAGGATTAGTATTAGCGAACGGGTCTTTTCACTTGACTGAAGTAGCCTCTTAAGGGTGTATTCCGATCCAAACTGCTTATTTTCTGATTCATTTTAAAATTCATTTTTGCTCTCAAACGCATCAAACTTGGAAATTCTCTTATTTAGAAACTATATAATGTGCGGTGCTTCTTAATTTTTTGATAAATGCAGAAAATACTGTAAAAAACGCTGTCAAAGTTGGCGTTTTGAACCGAATTTTCCGAAGCGGGCGATCTGGGAATGAAAAAAAATGGTCATACTGAGAAAATAATTGTTTAAAAATCAAATTCTAATTAATTGAGCTGAAAATGAAATCCCACGGCATGTTAAACATGTCTTCAGAAATCACCCCAGCAAGTTTCATGTTTTTACTTTTAAAAATGAGTCTGAAAATGTCTCAGAAAATTTCGAGCTGTTGAGGGTAGAAAAATATTTTTTCGAATACACCCTTAACTCCGTAATGATTGGAAAATCGAATAAAAATTCAAACACGGAACCGAGAGAAAAGGTCTCATAACCATTCATGCGTGATGCATGACCTTCCAACCTTTTCTCGAGGACAGGGGTGACATCCTATAGTGTTTTCCCCTTAGAGGAGGAATTGTAGTTATATTAGAAGTCTATGGTTTTCCCCTTCTCATCTCTCATTTCTTCAGCACGGATTTCATTATATATTATACCTTCCGGAGAAAATGTCTGGATTCAACAGAAAAAAAAAAAAAAAAAAAAAAAAAAAATGCAATTTAACAAATTACAAAGACCATTTGGAAAATGATTTTTTCAAAGACTAAAATTTAAGGCATAAAAAATCGCACGGAGTTGATCCTACATTACACGCCATGAATTAAACATTAATAGTGTTATTACACATAAAAATTGCAAGCGACAAAAATGGCCTGCGACTCCTCAGATTTCCTGAAACTTACGTATTATCCACCTGAAACTTGTGTATTATCCAAGCATTTCATTGGCTGTTCGGGAAAAGGCTTTTCCATCGTCAGATTTCCAAGAAATCTGACGACCCATTTTAAATTAAATTTCATTCTTAAACTTCTAAACATCCCATAATATTACTTTTTACACCGTCGTACAGAGAAAAAAATATACTTTTAAATGCAATTTGTTTGAAAGCTGTATCTCAATTTGTTTCTGAGTTAGTTTTATTTTTTTTTGTAGTTTTTATTACTTTTTTGTCATAGTAGCAACAGAAGTATCCATCTCTGTTGAAAGTAAAGGGAAATACAGATTACTGTATAGACCAATCAGAAAACGAATAAAATGCGGATTGAACCAATAAAAAGCTTCAGATATGCTTTTGATTTCCTACCCTGACGAGGACAATAATCCTTTTTCCAAATGGTAAAAAAAAACTAGTCGTTGGGGGCCACCGTAATACTTACCCATCATGGAAATGCATAGTATAAAAATAAAATGTGAAAATAAAACATGCGTAAACTATTTATAAAATGCATTGCAATTCAAAAATAAAATTTAAACTTATATTTAAATATGTTTAATACATTGCTCTATTGCTGAATTGCAGATACTACTTGATTATCCCGTCGACCCATTTCGACAAATTATATAAATCGCCAAACTACTCGCAAAATTATACAAATTGGCTTAATTTTTATTTTAAATAACGAAAGAATTAATAAATTAGTAAAAAAAAATGATAGACATACAAACAAAACGTTGAATTAATATCACTTGATGACATAACAAACACGTGTAATGTGTTTGTGAATGTGACATTACGATAAGCCATTACTGACACTTAATGTTATAGTTTGGCGATAGTTTTTGGGTCGACGGAATAATCAAGTAGTACCGAATTGCATAAAAGAAACATCCTTATAATCCCAAAAATTTTAATCATATTAACTAACAGTTTACTGCGTCGGATTAAGTGTCTTATTTCCAATTAAAATACATCTTTGAAATGAAATTTGAATGAAATACAGGGTCATGAAAAATCGAAGAGTGTTTACAAATATCTCGGCAACTCATTATACGATCGACGTCGAGGTGCCTGATATCTACCCCTTGTATATCTGCCCCCATACGTCATTTTGACTTCACAGTAGAAGGGGACACATATCCAGTGCTACACCATTTCACTTTATTCGAGAATTGTATATCCGACCCCTGTATATATGCCCCCATATCAGAAGGGGGCACATATCCAATACAGAGCATTTTATTTTTCTCAAGAGCTGTATATCCACCCCCTGTATATATGCCCCCATACGTCATTTTGACGTCACAGCTGAAGGGGACACATATCCAGTCCTACAGAATTTTCCTTTCGTCGAAGGGTGTATATCCGACCCCTGTATATATGCCCCCATACGTCATTTTGACGTCATAGCAAAGGGGACACATATCAAGGGGGCAGATATCCAATGATAGGACTTTTACTTTTGGCGAGAGAGTTGGACAACCGACCCCTGTATATATGCCCCCATACGTCATTTTAACGTCACAGCAGAAAGGGACACATATCAAGGGGGCAGATATCCAATGCTAGGACTTTTACTTTTGGCGAGCGGGTTGTATATCCGACCCCTGTATATATGCCCCCATACGTCATTTTGATGTCACAGTCGAGGGGACACATATACATTGCTAGAACATTTTTACGCTCATCGAGAGTTGGATATTTTGCATATATGTCCCCTTCTACGTATAGATTTTATTGTTGCCGCGAAGGCCTTATTTATCTAGAAATCTGTGAAAAACATTTAAAATGTAACTCAAGAATTATGTAATTATATACGAGGACGGGAGTTTCATAACTCACCTTATCCAAACTTTAAAATATCGAGTGTTTTTTATCAATCTATTCTATAGGTGAACCTGCATAAAAAAACCCACTATAATCTGAAAAAAACCCTAGTTTTAACGTGTATGTCTGCCATTGTAAAATATTGGTTTACAATGAAAGCCAACGGGTTTTATGCGATTTCCCAAAATTAGATTATCTGGACAAGGCGAGGTTTGGAACACACGTCTTCATATATACATAAAAAATATATATTGAAAATTTATAAAGTTAAAAAAAATAATCATTTTGCTTCCATTTTAAAATGTTATAAACAGTTATGGTTCGAATAAATGTTATAGTCAGAAACTACGATATAGTTACTAACATTGTTTCTTACTACGATATAGTAAGAAACTATGTTAGAAACTATATATAGTTAGAAAGAAATATTATTGTTGGTTTTCCATCTGAGGTTCATTCTTGCAGATAACCCATGTGACCAAAATGATAAAGATAAATCATGCCGGTTGTATAGATTATTAAACACTTCCCAACTACTTTTATAATTTACATTTATCCAACTTCAGTTTTTCGAAATACTTGTACTTTCATGCAATGCTTAACATTACATAAATTTCGTTGAATTTGTCCGAGAAAAACACCATCAAAATGCACTTCAAATAAATTTCTGCTATAGACTCTAATATATCCCAATTCTTTTGTTTGCCCCCTATAACAACTATAATTGTTAGATACACCCTCTTTTCTCTGAGAAACATTCTGCAGTATAGCTGAACACTGCTCTCGCATAAAAGGAAGGTACTTTCTGACACATTTCTGAATTCATTTATGTTCAGAAAACCATGAAATTACCCTGTGTTCTTATTCAGAAACTGTGTAACCAGAAGATTTTTCCGTTTTTTGTTAAAAGCAAAAGACCTTTCTTAAAAATTCTCTCAATGCCGGCTTTTAAACCAAATTACCGACGCGGAAGCGCGAGAAACGATAAAGACTTTTCATCACTAGACAAAAATCGCTTATAGCTCGATAAGTAATTTATTTGTCAAAAAATAGTAAACTCATTTCGATTCCAAATTGCTTCAATAGCTAGTCTTTCCAGTTTTGCCTCTGCGTTTATAAATGAGCCTGATAATGTGTCAGAAAGTTTCTCGTTTTTGAGAAAGCCATTTTGATAAGCAGTTATAGCTTTTTTACGTTCTCTTTTCTACCCTTTTGTTTCTTTGTGAAACATGCCATTTGAAATTAAATTTACGCGGATTTTTTTTTTTTTTTAAATTTAATCACTTAAGGCGACAAGGAACATACAACTCATTTTTTTATTTTACATTTTTTTTTCACTTTAAATACTAATCAAGGGCACACTATATGCATTATGGTATATATTTATCACACAAGAAATACTAAATACTTTTTTTTTTTTTTTTTTTTTTTGAGAAAAATAAGGAATTTTCCGGGATGTTTTAAGTGTTAGAAGAACTTTTCAAAATACAACATGAGCATTCCAGATCAATTCAAAACCCCCAATATTTTTATTCAAGTTTGCTTTATATATAAAAATAAAACGCTGCCTCGAATTTTATATATTTGAATATAAAAGTAAGAAAAAAATCTTTCTAAATTTTATGAAATTCTCAGAATTTTCGGTCATATTGCTGCAATTAACTACCTTTAACTTTTGATCTGTATTTAGTTTTAAAAATTCAAGCATAATAGCAAACAGCTATAGAACATTTCAAAGCATTCAGAGGAAAAATTTTGTGCACATTCAAGAAAAAATGGATAGCGACGAAATTTTCTGAAAAAAAAGACTAATTTTAAGATTTAGTACAAGCGCAAACATTAAAATATAAAAGTTTATTTCTACGCTGACGATGAAATGAACACTTCCGATGATTGTCTGAATTTGGTCGAAAACATTTTGGAATTCTAATTTGATTTTTAAGGTATTTTAAATAATTTTATATTATATACATACACATAAAAACAATTTTATTACTTTTTATTTATATAACTAAAAATATTTAACTGCCGTACTTTAAATTTTAATACGTCACTTTCTCAAGTTTTCAAGATTTATTTTCAGGATATTGAACCATAAACTGGGAATGTTGTACGATAGGGCGTCGTTACATGCTTGATTGTTTTTACACAGGATTTCTATAGATTCTCTTATAGTGCATGCGTAATAACTGGATGTTGAAACTTAAACGATTGACGGAATGACACAAAAGAAAAATCAAAGAAAGAATAAAAGAACATAAAGCAGAGATAAAATTTTGTCGTCAACCCACAACTCACTCTTGTTTAAGTTTCTATTAGAATATCACAATAGATTTTGATCATGCAAAAATCATTTTCCCAACATCCAATTATTACGCATCCACTATAAGGGAATCCATAGAAAACCTGTGTAAAAACAATCAAGTATATAACGACGCCCTATCGTACAATATCCCCAGTTTATGCTTCAATATCCTGAAAATAAATACTGAAAACTGGAGCAAAGTTACGTATTAAAATTTAAAGTACGGCAGTTAAATATTTTCTTCTACCCATGAAAAGTGACGTATGAGAACAGAGTGATGCCATAAAATAAATGGAACTGTAATTAATAATAATATATATTTCCTTTACTGCTACTACTTCTACTTTCAACTCTGGTAATTATTGGTTCTCTCATCTTCAAAACAAAGTGACGTATTTGTATAAATAAACAACATTTAGTTATTAAGATATTCTCTGATGATGAGCTTGGAAAGCTTGAAAGTACTAAGAAGTTTTAAATAAAATGTATATTTTAAACTTGTAAAAACTTTTTCATCACTTTAGTCGCCTTTTAAGTAAGACTGTGGGCTTTTTTAAGTTCACATTATACATTTTATCCATCATCAATTTATAACATTTATAACTAGAAATTAAAAATAGTTTTTCTTTACTTTCTTTTATAAGCATAAAATGTTCATCTTGAAAATTGTGCCTATTCTTTTAATGTATTTCATGTTTTTCCCAAAAATTTCCGTATTAATTTGACATCGAATTCGATTATCAAAAATGTACAATTTTTTTAAACTTGGTAGAAAGCGCAAACAAACGAATTTTTTTCAAAAAGACATATTTTTTTTTGTCACTTTTTTAAGATAAGGCAACTACAAAGAAAAAAATAAACATTATTTAATTTCTTATTTTAGAATTTAAAATTTTATTTCTCAACGCATAATCGTAAATTAATTAAAATTAAATTACTATTTCATAATAATGTATTTTTTTATACATAAAACTTTTCATCCTTTTTATTTCTAATTTTTTTTTTTTAATTTTTTATTCGGTAATAAAAACTGTTTTCGGAAACAAAAAGTGGAGAAATTATATTTCTAAATTAGATGACGCATGTTTTCATTTCCATAAGTGTTTATCGATCAAATTAAGGTGTTTGTGGTTTAGATGTAAGTAAATTATGTTATTTGGATATTAGAATAGGTGTCGATTTCAGAGATTTTTAAGGAGTAAGTGGCTTCTTAAAGCGACAGTGGACGTTCAAAATCGCAAAAAACATTAAAAAAATCATTTTTTGTTTTTTCGAAAAAATGTTCCGGCAATCTTCTACTTTCAAATAAAAAAAAAAATTATTCAAATCTGATAATTTTTTTGCAGAGATACAGCTGTTTTTCTAACATAATCAATCGTTAATCTGCACTTAAAATAAAACTTTAAATCCAGTTTTCTCAAAATGAGAATTTTCGCCGACTGAGTAAGTTCAAAATGCTCCATTCGTCTTAATTTTATACTAATTTTATAATACTTGTTAATATTGCTGTTGATATACTTTATTACAAAACTTGCTATTAATATGTGTAAAAAAAAAAAAAAAGTAATATTTTATCATTGAATTTTATCCGAAATGAACAATGTTATATGTTTATAATTATTTTCTGCCAAATTACTTAGTATAATTTTAAAATGTATACCAATTTTTGATGTAATATCATAAAACTATCACCAAAAAAAAAAAAAAAAATACAAGTTTCTGAAACAAAATTTAATGCGCATGGAGCATTTTTAATTTGTATCACTAATTAGCATATTATTAATTAATTACTCATTTGCATATTAATATTTTTTAATGAAATTAAGAAATTTTCTTAATTATTGCACAATTTATATGTGTATTAAATTTCAAAACGATTGAGCAAAAACTGTAGAAAATGTTTTTGAACGTCCACTGTCGCCTTAATCTGAAAATTCCAGTTGCTAAACTGCGAAAGAAACGCATAAAAGTAATAACGTTTATGTGTGAAAAAAATTCAGGAATACAAAGTGAAAAATAATTTATTTAATATATACACATACACATGCACAACAAAATACATACAAATTACATCAAAATTGTGTACTGTAATCACATAATTCTTTTAACGTGGATATTAATTAAGTGTAACATTAATATTGAACTATGTAGGGTCAGAAGATTAATCTGAGCAGGATACATGTTACAAAAAATATGTATAAAGTAAGCAATCATGGTAGTGGGGAACATTAGAAAAACAGCATTTCTTTTTTTCAATTTGTCACACAAGAGTACATATAAAAAATTGTGAATGTGTGATATTTTGATAAATTTTGCATTATAAGAAGCAAAATACAGTTTAAACCTTTTTTTTTTCAAGAACAACAAGAAAAATTATTAAAAAAAAAAAAATCTTATCGCCGTCTAATTATAGAGGTGATTCTATTCCCAATTTTTCGAAAATTTAAGGCTTTCAGTTCTCAAAACTCTCACATTAAAAATGTAACGCAACAATATCGCCAATTTCGACAAACGGTCGCCAAAAACTCAATTTCGTCAATCGTTCGCAGAAAAATCGTCAATTTGGTCAAAGGATCGGGGGAAAATATGAATGTAGCAAAAATATTGCAAGTAAATGCAAATTTCGTCAAGGAATCGCCGGAAAAATGCAAATTTCACCAATTTCGCCTAGGGATCAGGGGAAGGAACGCGGATTTTGTCAAAAAATCCCGAAAGAAGAAACTAATTTCATCAAAGCATCGCGAAAAAAAAACTAATTTCGTTAAAGGATCGCAAAAAATCCCTCAAATTTCGTCAAAGGATCGCGAAAAAAACGCGAATTACATCAAAACATCGCAAAAAACCTGAATTTCATCACAAGAAGAAAAAAAAGCGAATTTCGACAAAGTACCGCGAAAAAACTCGAATTTTGTGAAAGGGTCGCAGAAATATACGAATTTCATCAAAAGGTCATGAAAAAATGCACAATTAGTGCATGTAGGGGATTTTCCCTCTTTGCTGTAATCTTTTTAGAAAATCTGCTGCGGATATCAGATTTTTGCTTCTCTAATTGCATATATATGCAATTTAATTGTTGGTATATTCTTATAAAATAAATAGCATCATTTATAATGAAATAAAAACTTTATCTGCTTACCAGAATGCAGATTTATAAAATTGTATGCTCATAAAAAATATATTTTTATATGTCTTGTTATATACTTTAAAATTTCAATTCAAAACAGAGAGTAATGAACTCAAGAACTAATAGAAAATGGAAAACTGATAACTAGAACTTGAACTATTAATTATGAAGGTTTGATTTTAAAAAACATACATATAGAAGTTTATCGAGGATCTTATACACTTATAATCAGAGTAAAAATATTTTTATAATTTCTTTCAATATGTGCGTGTGAATTGTTCAAACAATAAAAATGTATTCTCAATAAAATTAATATTTCGTATTTCATTTTTAAAAAATTATATCCATAAAGAGTACACACAAAAATATTGGAATCATAAATGTTTTAAGGAAATTGAGTGAAATTCAATGCGCGCAATATAGACAGTTTCTTTAAACTTATTCAAATTTCAAATTACACTGAAAAATTCCTAAATTTAAAAGAACATGCAAATAAAGAAAATGGATTTTTTTCCCATTTCTTGTTTTTAAAATTTACAATTATTTTTTTTATTTAATTTAATACAAATTAAAAATAATTGGATACATAGATGAAAGTATTTGTTACACTAATCAGCGTTCTATTCAATTACCTCAAATCAGTATCATATTCATAGTGAGAACTTTCTCACACACTCAAGAAGTCAAATTTAATCTTAGATACACGAACTTGGCAAGCACTCTTATTCAAAAAATGGGAAATTGAGTAGAGATTTCTATATTTCGATAAATGCAAAGAATATTTTTGTTTTAAATACGAAAAGATGATATTTTGAAACAAATTTTCAGAAGCTCTTACAGAGAAAAGTAAAATGAAAAATAAATCACATAAGATGCAATGAGAAATGTTAATGTCACCACGTTACCGTGAGAAATTAATCTCATAAGATGCAATTCATTTATCGAAAACTGAAAACGTTATTTTATTCCAAATTTTTTACAGCTGATGTCTGCTATTTATTTTTCTTTCTTTCTTTCTTTCTTTTTTTATTTATTTATTTAAAAATTAGTTCACGAATGTTTCTCGTTATCGAGTGGGAAATTTTCCTCCTTTTTTAAAACAAGCTTAAGCATATAACCTACTTTTGAACACTTTTGTACAGTGCTGGCCTCCATTTTAAAAAGTGCAAGAATTTTTTTTTTTATTAAAGATAAACAAAGGTATTTAGATCACGTTATAGGTGCGGACCCTATAAGAGCAGGCGTCAAATACATTGCATCTGCCACACTTCTCATAGTGGCTGCCCCTCTTTTTGTATCACAGAATATGTAAAAATATCCGCATAAAATTATGCGTTTAAAGAAAAAAGTGCGAAATACCTTTTAAAAAACTTTTTTCAGTTAGTATTTAAAATTATTAAAGCTTTTAGAAATTCTAGACTTCAGAGACACTCTATGAAAAAATGAATTAGCACATTAACTTTCAAATTTTTATGCCTATGGAAAATTTATCATAAAATCATCATTGTGTCATCTCTGGAAACACGTAATCTGGTGCAAATAAATATTATACACATATTCAAAATAAAAATTAAATAAAATATACATTTCTGTCAATTTTCTAAGCTCATTTTTTTTTTTTTTGCAGTTTTTATGTTGCTGTTATAAATAATAATAAAAAAATATTTATAAAAGAATGGAAATTTTCAGTCGAAAAAAAAAATAAATAAAATAATAATTTTCAAAATTCATAGATGCAATTATTTAAGAAAATGACTTAACATTAGTGACAATATAGTAAATTACTGAAAAGCAAATATAATGAATAACCAAAATAGAGCACAATAATAGAATATAACAGAATGTTTGTTTGTAAGGTCTACATTTGAGTCCTGCGCAAGTAGGATTGTACCAGAACAGAACCAAAACTTCTGCTTCAAGTCAACTTGAAATCTGACACACTTCAACCCGAATCGAATCGATCGCGAACCAGGAATGAAAGAAGAATTAATTCATATTTTAATAGAATTATGGAAAAGTAGTCAATAGTTATGTCATCAATTGTATCTTTTTATGTATTAAAATGAACACATATAATTAATTTTCAAACATATAGTTTTTAATTGAAAATATTTTTGAAAAAGTGGTTCAGTCTGAACAAAACTCGAAAAAATCAAAACTCAGTATGATCATGAATCATTGAAAGTTAACCTGGTCCACAACGAAAAGAAAAAGCATCAAATAGAAACACAAGTATGGTCGGATTAAAATCTGGTTACCCGAAAATAAGATATGTGCGTTTAAATTATATTTAAAATTACCTCCCTCTTTCGTACATTTTCGGACTCATTTTGAAGCATACATGAATGACATTCGCAGTACTCTTAAGAATTGAATAACGTTTTTCATTTTTCATAAATAGGATACTTTTGGAATTGCAGTTAATCACACCTTGATGATGACTTTTCCAAGACGATCACTTCACGAAAGTTGGCTTTAACTGTCAAATTTGGTAGCATTTTCTGAATACTTTTTAATCATAAATTGTTGTTGATAAGGACATTTTTTGTGTGTTTGCGATTTATAACATGCAGTTATACTTCTAAGGTTTCTAAAATAAAATAAAGCTGATTTTTAGCAAAAAGTTACATAAACATTAAAAAAAAAATAAAAAAAAAATCTGTAAAATTTTGAAATGTTATTTAAAAAAAAAAATGATAGCGCAAGCTGCAACAAGCTGAATAACAAGCCTGTAACGTACCAACCATTAAAATAAATTAAAAGAAATGGAAAAACAGCAAGAGTAAACATATTATTAGTGTTTTTGCCTAAAGAAAAAAAATATGCAATTTGAATTTCCATATATCATGTTTTATATAATAAAACATGATATGTGTTATTATGTAAAATAATTATATACATTTTATTATTTATACGCATTCATATACATTTATGTAAAATATAATAAAACGTGCGTAAATGAAATATATGTAAACGGATACCCTGTGGTAATGGAACTTTTATGATTTCTGGTAAATGATGCACTTTCACAGATATAAATCTATCTAATACAGAATACGTTTCGATTTTTTGTTTCCGTCTTAGCAGGTTTCATTAGATTCTTCTAAACTACTTCAAGTAAATTTCACATATACTACTGGAATTAAACTTTATATTTTCTTTAAATTGCGAGCGGGTTGCAGACCCGTCAGCGACCCCCCCCCCTTCCCTTGCTTAATACCTGCACTTTCTTTTCCAATGGTTCTGTGGTCATCAAGCAAAGAAAGGATAATCTCAACAAAAGAAAGATGTGGAGACACGTCAACGACGGCCTGTGAAGTTCTATGTCATCTAGAATTCCGCAGAAGTCAACAAACATGAAAGAGAGCGCCTGACCATATCAAACTTTACGACGAAAAGAAACGCAGTCTATTCGATGCCTTACTTAAAAGTCGGATTCATGCATTTGTAACTTTCCGTAACTAAGCAACAAAGTAAAGTAAATCTGGGCCGTTTTCAAAACTACTGAAGTAAAGCTGGCCCGTTATTATCACAGCAAAGTATCAGATAAGGCGGATAAATTTCAAAAATTAAAAGAGCTCAAGATTAACTATATTTGTTAAGAGAAAAGCAAGGAAAAGAAAAACAGAAATTTCATAAAAAGGGGCAATGTAGGTGGAATAAAAAAAAAAGAGAGAAATTTTGTATCAAGCATAGATTTTGGTATCTAGCAGTAAAAAATTAGAAGATTTTTAATCATAGTTATTTCAAAATAAGCACCACCAAAGAAAAAAATGAAATTTAAAGTTATTTAAAAAGAGTAAGAAAAGAGTAGAAAAGAATAGAAAAACGAAGATTTCTGAAAAAAGATTTAATAATAATAATAATAATAATAATAATAATAATAATAATAATAATAATAATAAAAGAGAGAGGGAAATCATGTACCAAGCATCATTGTAAAAAAAAAATATATAACGTTACTCCATAAAATTAGTGGCAACATGCTACCTCCAATTTTATGGAGTAATTTAACTTGTATAATAGTGTAATTTGACCTGATATAATTGGCGTAATATTACACATCAGTGAAGAGGTTCTATGGGGGTTCCCCCCCCCCCCAACATATGTGAACTTCGGAAATTTGAACTTAGAGTTGGGAAATTATAGATTTTTAAAATTATAGATTGGAAATTATTATTACTTATTGGAAATTATAGATTTTTTTAAGTAAAAAAAAAAAATAAATAAATAAATAAATAAAAAAAAAAAAAGAAAAATAGATTTTTTATTGTTTTGTTGACTACCTTTCTGAGTTGTGTAATAGCAGAATAGTTAAACTTTCAAAAGAAATACAAAAAGCAGCCAGACTCAATTTCTCATTATGTTTCTCTGTGCTACGAAAATATCATACTTCTACCAGAATAGAGCAATTTGTTTCACATTGTGAAATTTTTGAATTATAAGTTGGAAAAATTTTGAACTTTCCCCTTCACCCCCCCCCCCCTTTCGAAAATAAATTTGTAGCTACGCCCCTGTGTAACGCAACATCAGTTATATCCCAATAAAATGCAGGCAGAATAATTGAAAAAAAAATTTTTATGGAGTAACGTTACATATTCTTTACAGTGATAATTATAAACTACTTTTAACAATTCCAGAAAATTGTCACGAAACTTCACAGTGAAGCGAAAAAAATAATAACTAATGAAACAATTTAGAAAATTCATAACACATTAAAAATCTAATTTTAGCAATTTCCGTCCAAAGTTGGAAATATAGTCGATTTATTTTTATGCTGGCTATGATTTACAAATCCGTATATCGTTGAACACTTCTAAAGCACAGAGTTGTGTTTAATATAACTCAGATGTGTTCAAATAAACATTTCCTACTGCTCCACTAGATGCAGATACAATTTTTCATACCAGTAAGCCATACAACTAATTTTCTATTATTTATTGATATATTTTACTATTGCTTTGAGTCGACAATATATATTACAGGTATTTTAAAATTAATTTCAGTTAGTTCAAATTCATAAAACATGTGAAAAATCATCTTCAGAATTTTCTGTCATTAAACGGAAATGTACTCGTATTCCCTTATACTGTCTGCATATTATCTACAGATTTTTATGGACACCCCGGATTAGGCTAAAATTTAAATAATCCAAGTAAAAAATGTTTAACACAACTAAAAACAAACTTCTAGCAATTACTAATCATAGACAGCAATGTATCTTGTTCTTTGCGTAAGCCTGTACAGTAATTTATCTATATTCTACAAACATCATACAGTATACTGAATATATGCATAACAAACTGAAAAACCTTTATTGAACAATTTACATCCTTAACAATTACGCTTACAAATTGTTTTATCTAGATCTATTTTATGCAGATGTAGAACTATACACATCTCGTATTATGCAAAAATTGTGTGAAAAAAGCATAATAGAACGGATAAAGTATTTTTACTAATTAGTGCTCATAGCCAGTACTGTAACTTTATTATTTTGCGTGTCCCCGTAAATGACTAATAAATGTTATGCATCCAATAATGTACAGAAATCATCTTGTACCGAACTTCAGTAATTTATCAATTAAATTATGTTTAATATCTAGTAACCGCAGAAAAATGACCCTCGTGCGATTTTTCCCACACGCTGCAATGTGATTGAATTCTTTTGTGTGTCCCTGTAACCAAAATATAAATTTCATAAGGGAGAGCTTTGATTTAGAGTGCTATTTATTTAATATTACAAAAAGCAACAAAATAAAAATAAAATAAAGAGTTGAAAAAATATATAACTTCTTGAGATGATAGGCGGGGAAATGGAGAAAAGGCTTTTTTTTCTTCTTCTTCTTCTGGCGGGGAAAGAGTTTGATTAAATAAATACTTATTTATCATTACTATATGCTTAAAAATAGGACAGGAAAATAATTAAATAATAATAAGCTTTAACTTTTTTAAAACTTTTGCATACTTGGAATAGGGGGGGGGGGGGGAAGAAAGTAAATATTTAGATAGTCGGTTATTTTTTCGTTTCAATAAAGAAACAAGCAAAAGAGTTTTACAGATATCTATTTATATAAAATTCAAGTCTCTGTGTGTCCCTCACAATTCCAGTAGGACCACCTCATTGTAATGAGTAATTGTTGGAAATTACTAAAGCAGGGTTACCACAGTAGCGCCAAATATTGACCAACTTGGCGAAATATCGCCAAATTTGGCGACAAAAATAAGTTGTCATATATGAAGCCAACTTGGCGATAGTTAGCTAATTTGGCGAAATTCCCATTTAAAGCCATTAATTAATATTTGATAATCAGGTCACGGCAATTTAATTTAAACTCCGCGCTTTTAAGGGTTTTTTTTTTTTTCAAAATCTATGGGTGAGAATTTAAAGTGTAATATGCGAAAATGTACGGCTTTACATCTTCATCTCGAATGCTACTAATACATAACAGCCAATATACGGCGCTGTACTGTCTGAGCTCCTAACTGCTCGATTTTAATGTGCTTTAGGTACTTTTCCAGTATAGGGACCTTGGCGAGATAGAGAAAATGAAATTTGACAATATATTTTGTAGCAACTTATTCACTGTTTCATATACACAAGTAACTTTTCAATATTTATACAATTTATTTAGCATAAAGAAGCCATATATCTAATTTTATAATATAGACATGACCTGTAATCCGCAAAAAACCTCAAATCCGCACAACACTTGGAACGAAGCTGTGCAGTTTAGTGGTCTTCTACTGTATTACAATTTTTCATAAATGAGTTTCGTTTTTAAAATCTGTTATTTTCATCTATCACTGCGGAACAAGCGAGAAAAACTCATGTTCTTGCTTATACGTTGTATATGTCATTATATCACATATTCCGACATTTTTGACGGGCTATCTTTCTAGTAAATTATAAATTTAATGATTTTAATCTTTGGGTAGTGTATGAGAGGGAAGAAAAGGGGAGGAAAGCAAGATTTCGGAAAGGGGGGTGGGATTTAGACAATAAAAAAAAATAGAAAGAAAAAGCGTGATATTTAAATTGTTTTAAAGAAAACTGAATTTCAGTAAGATTATATCGATCATGTGTTAGACGCAAATGAATAATTTCCTTACTATTTAAGTAGCATTAAATGTAATTAAATAATTATTATAGAGGTTAAATGGAAAATACAGTCTATTCTGTTATTCAAAAGACATATAAAAGTTACTTGTAATTTCAGAAGATCTTTAAAAAGCCGAATGTTATGAAACTGCGTTTAAAAATGTTTCCTAAATTTTAATTTCAGAAAATTTTAACACACCAGAATTAAAAAGCATTAAGTGCCACTTTAGTCCAAACACTTGGTAGTAATTATGCATGCCTGAAGAAGGATTTATTCCATCAAAACGCGTTGCTTGTTTTATAGTTCAGCATTTATTTATATAGATTAATAGTTTATTTGTCAAGAAACGTGAAACACTAGAATTCGTCTATTATTTTATTACGTTTATTCAAACTCACTGAACAGTCCTCACATATAATAATATATCACATATATCACACAATAATTCTTCATATAAACACGAAATATACCAATGAAAAAGATTATGGGTAATATGAGTCAAAATTATTTTTTATTATCGTATTCAATAATTAACTATTTATAATAACTATTTTGTTTTCTTTTAGAAGGATGATTATTATATCGAGATACATAAATTAATAAAAACAAAATAAAGCAATTAAACTTTAAGTAGAATAGAATTATTACGGTATTATTGAAATTTTAAGTGTGCTCGAGCAGTGGCGACCGAATTTGTAAAGCTCTGGTCTCGACGGAAAGAAAACAAACAATTATACTTGCTAAGACGGAAACTTTTAATAAACATATTTTTTTTTCTTGGTCCCTTTCGCTTTCGTTTTCACAGGTTTAAATAAATTGAAATGTTATTATACTTTTGTAAAAATTAACTCACTTACCTTTTCGCACACTCTTCTTGGAAAATTTCGCTGTTCGGTGTAAGCTCCGTTTTACATCTATGAAGAATATCCTCACGAAGATTGATTTTTTCTTTATAAAGTAAATCTGGTTTGCATGTGTGTGCGGATTTTTCTTCAATTTTTTTCTACCCCTCTGGATTCAGCAAGACTTCCCCGACATTTAATATCTTTGCATGCTAGTTTCCATCTACCGGCACTGGGCTTGCCTTTTATTCTATAAAAAAAAATCTATCACCATTGGAAAATAATCATCCATTTTTAGCGCCAGGCACTTCGAAAACTGTTTTTTCCGTTTTAAAATTAGAATTATAAGAAGCTTTAGTAACTATAAAATCTAAACTTGAACAAAAAGTCACTCCTTCCTTTAAAGGCTGACAAATGTAAGTGTGTTCTTGATAAGTGTTTGCAAAAAAGAAATACACGAATACGACTTCCACATTTGGCTGACTAATTATTTTAGGAGGTGTCACGTACAGTGAAAAGAACTCCCCATAGCTAGAAGGCGTAAAGAAATCATATAGAAAAGAGACACTCGTGTGAACTTTAAAAAATCCTAAACCCATAGCACATCGGTCACTCTCAATTCATGAAAACATCGTTAAGTGAATTAATTGTCGAAATAAGTAATTGGAAATAAGACTAATGCCACGTTAGAACTAACGAATCGGTCCTTTTTACCTCCCATATTGAGAACATGTGTTACGACATGTACTTAACGAAAGATAATTGTTTCTGGAGACATAAGGGGCTATGGGCCAATTGGGCTATGTTGCTAATTTTCTTGAAATTAATAATAATAAAAAAAGTTAAAACTGATGTTAAGAGGCTACTTCACTCAAGTGACTCGTTCGCTAATGCTAATCCTATGGAAGAAATTTATAACGATATCTCCGTTACATTTCAATATTTTTAAATGATTTTTTTGCATTGGATAGCTGAGATCGATCTGTACAAAGGCCGTTTTTTAATTTTTCGATTTTGTTTACAGATATTTTTAACGAGGACGCTTTCATTTTCGGAACCGGTTTCGAAACTGAAAGCATGCTCATAAAAAAAATTTGTAATAAAAATCGAACAAGTAAAAAACGGCCTGCATACAGATCGATCTCAGCTATCCAATGCAAAAAAAATCATTTAAAAATATTGAAATGTAACCGAGATATCGTTATAAATTTCTTCCATGGGATTAGAATTAGTGAACGGATCTTTTCATTTGACTGAAGTAGCCTCTTAAGATGGTTCTCAAATGACCTGCTCGCGAAATTTTCTGACACAGTTCCTGGCTCATTTATAACCCGTTTACTTTAATTTGTTGCTTAGTTACGAGAAGTTTAAAAAGTATGCACCCTCACCCCCTTTTCAGTAAAGGTGATTAACGCGGGTGGTCTATTGGTATATGTCATTAGCATGCCTGTTTGTGGTTTCTGGAATCTGTCTTCCATTCTTGGTGAATACACCCCCCCCCCCTTTCCCCCGAATGAAATCCGAAGAAATCATATGCTGTTTGAAAAATAATAATTATCATTTCAAAGTGTCAAAGCGTACTTGATGGATATTCAAATTGTATTTTTTCATGATGAATATGTTATTGATTTGAGTTAGTGGAATAGAAAGCTTCAATAGTGTAGTCAAAATGAATACTTTCATAAAAGTACCGAATTATGTTTAATCTTTATTAAATAATAAATAATAATACTAATAACTGTAAATCCTAAATACTTGAAATGAGTGTAATAAAAAATTCAAAATTTAAAAATTTAAGAATTTAGTTTAAATTTGAGTAAGTTTAACTGTGTACAGCATTGAATTTCATCAAAATTTACTTAAAGCATTTTCAGGTTTAATATTTTTATGTGAATTTTTCATGCATATCTATTTTAAAAGTGAAATTTCAAAAGAGAAATAACAATATTAATTTTAATGTAATACTTTTTTATTGTTTGAACAATTCGTACACACATATAGAAAGATATGAGCTAAAATAGGTTTGCAGTGAATATAAATTTATAAACTCTTTGTTAAATTTCAAAATGTATATTATTCAAAATAAAAACTTTATATAAGATATTTAAATTGTAATTATTTGTTTTAAATTTTAAATTAGTGGTTAAGTTCCTAAAATTTTGTTTCAAACTAAATTTTTAAAGTATATAAAAAACATTAAAAAATATTCATTTTTATAAACAAAAAACATTATTATATCTTTATAAATTATACATTATAATTCACAAGAATATACAAGAGCAACTAAACTGTGGTTTATATACAATTAGAGAATATTTTCACTTGAACGATAGAAAAACGCAATATTTCATCAAATGTGTCCCTTAAAATTTAGGGCTTAGAATAATGCTTACATCGCATAACAAAATAAGAAAAATAATATAAAATAAATAATACAGAGTTTTACGAATACTAATTTCAGGCACATTTCCTTTGAAAGAGACAAAAAAGTTCAAAATTTCGATTGTAAATTTCTATTACCATGCTTTTTTTATATGATAACCTCGGGAATTACACACTAACGTTTATAATTAAGTTATCTCAATAAATATAGGTGAATTTTACAAAATGTTTCAAATAAAAATAAATAAAATGTAAGCAAAATGTTAGTTTCGTGAATCCTCGTTTTTAGTAAAATAAAATAATTAGTAAAATAGGTTTGTGAATTTTATTTATAGAACTACATATAATTGTGTTCGGGCTATTCAAAAATTCATAAATTATTACTTAATTTTTGCAAAATCTCTTTTAACGAATAATTTTACTGAATTAATTTATTTTATCGAAACACAAACACAAGAGAAGTAATAGCCTGGCACAAGGTGCCGAAAATGGTAGACACTTTATTTTTAATCATAGGCGGCGTTAGTTAGAGCTACCAATTCAAGACCTTTAGTAGAAAACTTAATAAATGGTTTAACAAGTCGTCAAATAAAAATATAAATAAATAAATAAAATTTATATATACGTGATTTGATAATTTCATTTACATACATTGAAATAAATCTTACTACGTTTCTCTGAAACAAACAAACAAATTTAACATTATATTATTATGAAAGGGTACAATATATGATTTAATAACGATTAACAGTACTCATTCAAAATATAGCCGCTCGTATATCATGTTGTCTCTTTTATTTCAAACTTTTTTTCATTACTTTTAGTATTATTTATTCCATAACGAATGAAAGTATCTGAAAATGCCCATTTAAATTCATCATAAAAAAGTAATGCAATTTATTCAAAGTATATTTAAATATACACTTAAACCTACGATTTTAGATACACATGTTTTAATTTCTTTAAGGTTGTTAAACTTAATTCTAGATTTTTCTCAAAAATATATATTAACTAAGACAGATAACACGGAAGATAAATTATCAAAGAAACTGAGAAGCAATAAAGAATATGACATGCTCTTTTGCTTATAGTATCTAAATTTTTTTAACAAATGAAAAGTGGGATTTTCTAGCTTTGTTTGTCTATATCCAATTGATAATATCCTTATAACTACTTTCTTTGTGCTAAAATTTATTTTGTACTAAAATAATTTAAAATGAAATTTTCTGTTTCATCCATTTTTTGATATAGCAAATTAGATTGGATAGCAAGTTAGATTAGACTAGCTGAATGATAAGGAATTGCCCACAAATTGTCAATTTTAATTAATTTTTTTTATTTCATTTTTTATTGATGCTTTAGTTCTTCTTGGATAACCACCAGAAAGAGCCTATACCATGATCAAAAGGGTAACCGGAAAAAAAGTGACCGGAAAAAACGTGACAGGAAAAAAGGGGACAAAATAAACAACAGCGGAAAAAACGTGACAAGGAAAATACGTGATCGGAAAAAAGGGGACAAGGAAAAAACGGGACCGTTTGGTGCTACTTGTACTTTGTCCGGTATGGAACCGTTATAAATAATACAAATATTTTAAGTCAATGTCTACAAATGCGAATTTTGAAAAATGGAGTGGAATATTTGCATACTAGAATGCTTGTTTACAGCTCTACTTGATTTTTGACAATCGCGAACGGGAATACGAATATTTTCCGTCGATGTTTAAGAATGCAAATATTGAGAAAAGTCCCGCATATTCGCATATGAAAATGCATATTTACATCACTACTTGATTTTTGATATATGTAAATTAGGAAACAGGATATTTTAGTCCCGCCGTTTTGGTCCTGATGCCATTTCGATTCCTAGCCATTTCGGTCCCTTGCAGTTGTTGTTGGAAGCAGCTATATTGTTAATAACAAAATCTCAAAAATTAAATTGTTTTTATTGGCGTATTTATTAGTAACAAATCAAAATTATTTCAATTATTAATTGTTTATATAATTAATTTATCAATTACTTGTTTAAAAAATATTACATGAGCTATATAATAATTACAGGGTAATGCAAATATAATTTTTTTTTTTTAATTTTCGTTGACTATAATGTCATTAGATTATATAAAAATGATAATGATTCTGAGGATAAATATGTTGTTTATTTATTTATTATTTAGTTTATAATATTTACTTGCTATTTAAATATAATTAATTAATAATATCTAGTTTTTTTTTATATTGCAAACTATAACTGTGCTAAAAAAATAAAAATCTAATTCTACATCTGGACAATAACATCACCTAACATCAATTAAAAAATATTTTACATTTTTGTACAATATTACATTATTATTATTATTAATTAATAATAATACCATCAGTCAACAAAACAATTACTTAGACTTAAATTTTTGACTGATTTTTCATTTTTTTGGGAGGGGGGGGGGGGATAATAAATAAAAAAATTTGAATAAAAACTTTAATTGATGAATAATTGCTATTAATTAATTATTAAAATAGTTAGTAATTTTAATATAAAAATTAAATTAATGTTTTATTAAATATATTTTTTAATTCAATTTATTCTTAATTTATTAAATTATTAACGTTAATATAAATTACAAATTTCTACTTTAAAATAAACTCAATACAAATTATATATTCAGTTTATCATTATATTTAATATCAGCTATAAGCTGAAATTTATCCTTTATCTGCTTTTTTATTTTATATTTAAAGTTACTGAGATTTAAAACTATTAATATAATTAATAATAAAACTAAGATAAAAAAATTATTAAACTTACTTTCTGGGAAAGATGGAGGAAAAAGGTAATTAAAAGAAAATAATAAAAAACAAATGCAAAAAAGCTTAGTTTTGTCAGTTAAAAAATTATTTATTAAGGTATTAATAACATTATCACATAAAATTAAAAATAATCGTTTTATTAAAAGAAATAGGTCTAATTTTAATAAAATTTGCTCACAAAACTGTTCTTCAAGGGTGGGAAGACTTAAAAAAAGTTGCAAGCAACAATTACAAAAAGAAAGAGCACAGGGAAGGGGGGGGGGGGGGGGAGATCTATTTTTTTAACAAAATATTTATTTCAGCACGCCCTAGTAAGCAAATCTCTGTTGATTTCCCAATGCATAATGGTAAAGTAACTCATGAAAACAAATTTATAAGATGCAACATTGTATTGAAAATATCAGACATTTGTTACTTAGTTAGTTTTTAGTAATTGTTTATGAATAAGTTCAATATTTATAAATTCCGTGTCATGTTTTTTCGGGTCACTTTTTTTCCTTGTCACGTTTTTTCCGGTCATGTTTTTTCCTTGTCACCTTTTTCCGCTCTTGTTTTTTCTGTCACTTTTTTTCCTGTCGCGTTTTTTCCGTTCACTTTTTTTCCTAGATTCGGTCAAAAGAAGTATCAAAATCGAAGCATTTTTTCCAAATCTACCCGTTGATAGTCACTAAATACTAACTTTTTTTTCTAAAAGTCAGTTAATAAAAAATGACATTTTGAGGAAAATCCCTTATCATTCAGCTGCTTTTACAGAACAACTAAAAATTAGCTCACTAACGCCGATATCTTTCTGAATTTTTTACGATATTTGACTGAATATTTACAATAAATTGCTCCATAGAGTTGACTATTAAACTATGTAACACCGGAAAAAAAGAAGCACAATTAAATAAACAACCCGAATATAAAACTCTGGAAAATAAATCAACGTAAAATAAAGCACCCGAAAGATAAAGCCGTATATTAGAAGGACTTCAACTCTTGGTTACAATTGCCAAGGTTTAATCAAACTAAAACTGCTACAAAAGCATAAAATGGAAAATGAGCTGAAGTTTTTCCTTCGGGACGGGCCGATGGCAGTCCGAAATCTCCAATAGGGATTATTCTCTTCCCCAAAATGATTGAGTTGCAACCAGGGCTGCGAAGTCGGACCAATTTTTGAGAAAAAGAGTCGGAGTCGGAATCGCTAAAAAACAAGCCGACTCCGACACTAGATTTTTTTGTTAGACATCTTAAAAATGAAACAAGTGGGTAAGTGTGATCACAGATCGTACAGAGGGTTTCGTTTAATATTCCTTTCCAAACACTTTATGCTTTTGAAAAATCTGTTAGTTCCACATTTCACAACCAGGGGGCGCACTTGATTCTAAACAAACCTCTATCCGAACGAAAATACGTTTTACATACTATCCGCAGATATATTAGTCAAGGGGATTGGGCCGATAGCACCCGAGATAAGAAGGCGCCCTGGTGGCAAAAAGTGGGACTAAAATATGTAAGGCTATGGTGCATAATATGAAAGAATGGTCAAAGGGGTGTCGGCAAAAGTTGGAAAAGTACTCCCCGGGTGAAAAGGGCGGAGGTTAGAAAAATTGCTTAAAATACCCAAGTCCCGGAGGAGTAAATAACATAAGACTTTTTGAAAATTTTATGATTTGCCGTGTGGTCTGAGGCATTCAGCTATACGTATGCAAAAATTCATGTCTCCAACTTAATTAGGGGCTCTCTTAGAAAGAATTGCTTAAAATACATATGTAGTAGCTCAAAGGGTTAAACGTAAGACTTTTTCAAGATTTCATGATATGTCGCCTGGCCTCAGGTGTTCTGCAATAAGTATGCAAAATTTCAAATCTCCAATTTAATTAGGGTCTCAATTAGAAAGAATTGCTTAAAATACACAAGCTGGAGTTGAAAGGGTTAAACATAAAACTTTTTCAACATTTATTATTTGACGTGTGATCTGAGTTGTTGAGCTATAAGTATGCAAAATTTCACGCCTCCAACATAATTAAGGGCTCATTTAGAAAGAATTGTTTAAAATACACATGTGGGACCCCAAAGGGTTAAACGTACGACATTTTCAAAATTTTATGCTTTGTCGTATGATGTGAGGTGTTCAGCTATAAGTACCCAAAATTTCATGTCTCCAACATGTATAGTTTCTGAGAACGGGCTCTGTGACGGACAGACAGATGAGCGAGACGAATAGAGTTTCGTCAGATGAACGAAATCCTAATTAAACTAATTATATGCAATTTGAAATCTATAAAATGAATTGTTATTGTTATTTGTGGACTATATCAGGCTACTCAAGTTACAGATGACCGATTTACTGCAGTGTACAAAGTAGATACAAGGGTAGGTAGGTATTGCCCATATACAGAGTAGATGAAAACTGTTTATTTCATAACTGTAGTAGATATTTTACATTTCCTTCTATATATATAAAAAAAGTTTTGATTTGGAAATGGACCAATGAAAATCTGCGTAGATATTCCGGGTAGATCGGCATCCAATTTGAATGCTTAAGCATGCCCTTTCATCGTTAATATTAAAAAAACTGTTGCATACAAAAATATGAAAATCGGCGGTATTATAGAGAAATGTTTGATAAACACGCTGATGCAGACAGTTTTCAAATCGAAGAATTATTTTAAGATATTTAATGCTAAAGTGGTACAAAATCGTCCTATTAAAAATGTTTTATTGGAGCAAAAGCTATACATGAGAATTTAATCATTTTTAGATCATTTTATACGTTATAAGTTCCCGGTGTGCATATTGCATTTATTTTTCTTATTAGACCCATTTTTTGAGGTTTTATTTCTATTTTAAAATCAAATTTTCAGCATTTCGAGAGATATTTTTTACAAAATTTAGAAAATGTTATTAATTTAAACTGTTGCCAATTGTATAAAAAGCGCAAACAATAATGTTTACTTCATATTAAAAATTTATTTACACGTGACTATTACAAACAGAAAAAAAACTTTAAAATTAGAATTAAATGATTACATGTTAATAGAAGGTAAATTACCTCATAAGAACCATATTTACACTTGAATTTGAGAAACAAAATCTTAAAATAAAAAAATCATTATTATGCATTAAAACTTGTAAATGGAGGAAATTACGTCATATTTAAAATGCCCCAAAAATATGGCAAAACAGTTTAAATTGAAAAATATATTTGCGTGAGATATTTTGAGATAATCTTTTCAACTATTATCGTGAATTCGAAGACAGCGCAAATAATATTTCCTTCTAACAACAAAAGTATTTTCACGTGAATATTAATAAGAGAAATAAAACTTTGGTGTAAATTACGTCAGATTTGAAATGATACATTTAAAATGAATTATTTAAAAGAACTATCTTATAGCGCAGTTAAAAAATACCGGGAGACAATGACACTGTTTACTTAATTCATTTTACATTAGCTTATTTTCCAATGTTTAACTAATTTTTTTAATTAAATACGAAAACAGCCATAACAGCAGCAGATTTGGTCTTAAAAGTCCCAACCCAAGGAAAACGAATGGAAACCTGTTTACAGAGAGATCGCTACTGTTTTTTTTTTTAATTTTAATTCAATATTTTAAAAGCCGATCAAATTAGCGTGCTTTTTGGATTTTGGTGTGCCTGAATGGGGGTTGGCGAGCGTAGCTCGTAGGGGGCGGAGCCCCCTACTAGTATATAAATAAGTACTTCCCTCATATTTTTGGGGTTTGCGGATAGAACCAGAGGTACAAAGGTCTGGAAGGACCCAAAACCCGGAAAATGAAGGGAATTTTTCAAACAGGCCGTGTAAGTAGAAATAAAACAATTTATGGTAATTGACTATTAATGACTGTTAAAATGTTATTTTAATGACTATTGAAGAGATTTGGAATCGAACAGCGTTTTCCTTTTTTTTTAAATAAATTAATAAAATATAAGAGATTCTTTTCACGAGACTGCAGGTTTTTATCCTTTCCCGTGCTATCGCTTCTGAAAATTCGATTAAAAACTTTAATTTTGACAGTATTTTCTCAAAGATATGTTGCCTTTATAAAAAAAAAATGGATAACGTAATAACGTAAAGTTTCTGAATAAGAACACCGGCACCAATCTTATGCGTTTCAGAAAAGAAATGAATTCAGAAATGTATCAGAAAAAAGCTCCTTTGGTATTTGAGAAAAGCCTTATTAAATGACAAAGAAATATTTTTAGAGATCTGCTTTCTGTTATACAGATTCAAAAGTTATCATGTTTTTAACCCACCATTTTTCCATTTATTCTGAACTACATTATTTTTTTAATGAATCCTTATTTAAATGTTGAAACATCTAATACTCTATAAGTAATCATTAATGTTGCTATTCTGTATTCTCTGTCTAGCGAATACATACTAATTTTAAAATATACTGTAAAATTATCCCATAAATATGCATGCAGTATGCATTCAGATTCTTTAAAAGAATTTTAATTGTATGTTTAGAAAAACCTAGATTTTTTTGTAGAAATTGAGTCATTTAATTGATTTTTCCACGACCCCGCCGGGCCTGATTTCACTGATTTTGTACGGGCCAGGTCATGAACTGTGAAAATATAAATGAACCGGGCCAGGCTCGAAAATTACGACCCGTGCAGGCCTCTACAAAAGATAATCAATGCCGAAATAGTGAGATTTGAGCTTTATTTTTCTTATATTCTATCATTATTTAAATCAACAGGCAACATTAGTACCCCAGCCCGAGTACTAGTGCAGTCATCCCGGAGTCGGAATAGGAATCGGAGTCGGAGTCAATAAAATATCCCGGATTCGAAGGCGTCCATTTTTCGCACCGACTACACATCTCTGGTTGCAACACCACGTGTATACACAATCATATACATTTTTAAATCATTCCCCAATGATTATAAAAAACATGAAAAAAAAAAGAAAAAAAGTTTCCACTTTTTAATTATAAATTGTATGAGGTTTTTTTAAATTAAATACATAATAGATTTTTTATTTTTAAATTAATAGAGTGCTTGTCTGAAAATTATAAAAATTTAAATTAAAAATTAAATTTTTCAATATTTTGTCTTTTTCACTTAGTTGAACAATTTTAGAGGTAAATAGAAATAAATGTTAATACTAAGTATAGCAGCTTGCTGCAATAGACCAACAAAAAATTACAAATCCATCTAATTTTATACGTTATGGTACATATATTTTTTTTCGAATATTAATTACGGAATACATAAAATATTTTTAAAAATATGATAAAAAATATTATACTATGTAACATTTGAAAAAATTAAGAGAAAAAGCTTATTAGAAGCTTCAAATATCCGAATCCAAAATTGCAGCTCATTTCATTAAGTGGTTTTCGAGTTAAAATTAAAAGAAACTACAGGAATTGCAGTTTTGTTTACAACTATAACAAGTAAGAAAAATCATACGTTAAGCATAGATTATGAAACACTTTCCAACACTTCCTGAATGCTTTAACAAAACTTCATTATTTAGGGAAATAAGGTATATAAGAGGACTAAGTAAACATTTTAGAAAGCGCATAAAACATTTGAAAAACTGATTTCAGCAGTTACCATCCATAGCAAATATGCATTCCAATTCTTTTGAACAGCTCTGTATTTGATTTGCAGGTTGATATATATGCTATATAATGGGGAAATTTAGTTTAGCAAGAAAACGAATACAGGTTGAAATTTCTCTTTCAGCAATTTATACTAATAGATGGAAACATACTTGAATACTTTTGTACAATCCTATAGTTAACCTTAGTACCTTTATTACACGCCACTATTTAGCTAAAGTTTAATTCAAAGTAAAACACTCTTAAAACTACTGGAATCACATTTCCAGAAATTATTATTTATAGACGGTCATGTATCCTGTTCTTTGCGTGACCCTGTATATAATTTTATCTATGTTCTACAAACATTTCTTAGTAAACAAAATGCAGTTCAGCGTAAAAATGCATAACCCATTTAAAAACCACCTTTAAGCAATTTACAATCATACTCAGTAACCATTACGAAATCTTTTGTATAGCCCTGTATATGAATTACAGCATTTATACACACCATATACAATGCATAAATATAGTGAAACATAAAAGCACATAACATAATTAAAAATGCATTAAGTGCTATGCACTTCTTATTATAAATGAAATAAGTAGTAGTAAACTTCAGCGACGTATATCAATTTCATTACACATGAAATAATTTAACATAATTAAAATATGCCGGAAAAAATTCCCTCCACCCGTATATCATTATGTAACGGAGATATTTTGTGTGGCCCTGTAAATTATTATTATAATTATTCTTTGCACCGCATATTCTGAGGAATGCATATTTTAGTGCATTTGATAAATGCATATCAATTTTAATATGTTTGAAAGCATGTAACATCATTGAAAATCATTTTAAACGATTTTTTCCCATAGGCCGTAATGTAACGGAAAACTTTTGACTGTCCCTGTAAATGAACTAAACATGCTACAAACTTCACTTGAAATAGGGTTCGTGCTATGGTAGAGGTCACTAACATACAAAAATTTCAGAACGATCCGAGTATATTTACGGGAGTTAGAGCGCGTACAGCCGGACAGACGACCAGACAAACGGAATGCATCACGGTATCTAGAATACGCGGTAGGGATCACCAAAATGTGCGCAGTAGCATTTTCCCTCCTCTGACGTCACCTGGACACCAGAGCGCTTTCACTCCATCGTTCTTCGAAATATTGGTCAGTTGAGTTAGTTATCTTCAAGATCAATGTGCGTTGCTATATTTTTCTTTGTGATTTAATTAATTAATTGGCAATCATGGTTTACTGTGCAATAGCTGTTTGTAGTAATCATGATAGACAACGTAATAAATCAAGTATTAAATTCTACAGATTTCTGAAAGACAGAGAAATCAGATCTAAATGAATCTAAAGGATTTTTTTTATATTTAATTTTAGGAAATATGTTTTCGTAGATGCTAAATATATGTTTCTTTATTTTGTACAGTTATTTTCTTTTTACAATTATATGACTATTTTTTTTCTTGGTCCATCAATTTCAAGTTAAATAATACTCACTGTATATGAAAATAATAAATCTAATAAATATTGTATTGTAGCCAAGAAGAGTTTGTACATGTATGTTTGTATGCAAAGAAATATTTTGCTGTTACATTTTTTCGTTCAAAAACTCCTTTTTACAAAATGTTGTTTTAGTTGATAAAAACCCATTTTTCCCCAAAAACCTGTTTTTTCTTAAGCCAAAAAACCCCAGCACGGTGGAGAAAATGTTACCTACCCGGGCAGCAAATCTAAAAAGCCTGCTCAAAACACAGATGAAGTTACTTTGCATCATATAAAGGATAAAACTGATGTGTCTCATTCTAATCAAATAAATATTAAGAATGACAAAGAAGAATTCGTAAATGCGTATGCAATCGGGGGATTTCTCAATCATTTTGAAGAAAATCAGGAAAGTTTCAGTGAAACAAAAAAGAAAAAGAATCATTAGAAATGATTTCAGTGTATATTAGCATATCGAGTTGAGAAGAAAAATTAAAAAAAAAAAGAACAAAAATATGGTAGTTTCATTAAAGATGCCCACTTTTTTGGAAAAAAATGGCTGCAGACAATTTATAGAAGCTCATTAAGGAAACCAACAGATGAATGTTTTGATACTGTTATAAAAATGAAAAAAGAATTTAACTAGTTTCATGTAACTTTAATATACCAACGACCTAATGTTTTTCAGATGTTAAAAGATATAATAAAAAGTAAATATCTGGCATTTGATGGCCTTGTAGTCATGACATTTGTAGGAATCCGGACTTTCATTAGAACGAAAGGGAAAGCCTTGAATAAACGTAAAATTCAAAAAAATTACTCGTAACACGAACAAAGAAAGAAAAATGTGAAGAAAATCAAGAAAGTTGTGCAGTAGTTTTTAGCAACATGGTTAATGAAAATTCTGTTTTTAAGAAATATATTACATATATATGTATATGAAATATATTCAATAATGTCTAAACAGAGTCAATTTGTAAATCTAGAATTAATTCCAAAGATTATTATTTAGCATGTATATAATTTTTGAAAAATATCAAGTTGTCTCGAATACGTCTAAAACATACAATAGTTCTCATTTGTTCAGGATTAACAAATTTTTGTTTCTGCGTATCACAAGTCTGTCTGGTCTAGGCCTGTGAAGACTCGTTCCCTTGAAAAAAAAAAAAGTGACCAGCGAAATTGTTAAAGAGGTTGACGTTCCTTCGTAGGCTTTCTACTAACATTCCAGCGGCAATTAAAGAAAATCAAAATATGGTAATACAAATGTGAAAATGTGATGATTTTTTTTCTTCCTTTTGTTTGCTTATTCGATTTAGAAGTTAGCATATTTGTGTAATAAAAACGGGAATATTCAGATCCCTTCGCATTGAAACGTCCACCCCAAAATCGCCTGCCAAGCAAAATGATATTTACCCAATAAACCAACCAAACGTTTTTTAAAAACATTATGAGTAGAGATCGACCGAAAATTAGATTACGTTTTCAGTCCAAAATCTGAATTTCGGCAAAAATGCTGCCGCGGCAAAAATGCTGCCGAAAATTCGGCTGGACCGAAACTCGACCGCAACTACCTGTATTCCAAAAATCTCTTTTCTTCCTTCGGAAATTTTCAACATTACTCATTGATTTCAGCTGTATCGGCTCAAATGAGACATTCTTTATTTATTGCTATGAACTTCACTGTTTATAATTATGAGTCATGAATGACTAACTCAAGACATGAGTGCAAATTATAAAGCAAGAAATGCCTATATTAGCCTATATTACTAAACTTTGAAGACGCTTTTCACGTGCTCATTAAAATCTGCAGACTTAACAGCAATAGAAAATTTTTAGTTTGAAACCGCTGAAATGTTTCGAATAACCTTTGAGAAAGTTCTAGTATAACAGATGACCCATTTACAAAAATCATTATAAAAGATAAATCGAGGTACGAATACCGAAAATATTTTTTAATTAGATGAAATTCATATAATTAGAAAATTATTTTGTGTCTTTGATGAATTCACTACATTTTATTTTATATGAAAATAAAAAGTTTTGGTGGCACAGCGAACCAACTTGGGCTACACATGTAATTAATTAATAATTGTGTATAATTATGTACGTATTAATTACTTTAAAAAAACTTCAGACATTTTCGTTTTCAGCCGAAAATAGGAAGATTACTGAAATTCGGTTTCGGTTTTGCTTTCGGTCTTAAAAACCTGTTTCGGTCGATCCTTAACTATAAGTCTGACAATATGCTTCTAACATATTCGCGAAGAAGCAAAAAAAAAAAAATCTTTTAACGAATTAAAGTTGTCATTATTTTTATCCTTATCGCAATATTTTACTACTTAAAACTAAAATTGTGTTGCTTTTGTAGATAAATTTCATGATATATTATAAATTAAAGGTATTAAATCGGTTTATATTAATACATATATGTATATAATAATATAAATATTCAGTTCCTTAAAAATACACATAAAGGAAAAATATATCTGTCATCAGAGACGAAATATTGGAGCGCTTTATTGAAAAGAATCGCTCTTAATAGAAAAAGGACAGCATAAACAGCAGTGTTTAGGAGCTCGGGAGGGCTTGGGTACGCTGGGCACGGGTCACACGGACAATAGAATTCTCCCCAGCTTTAAATGCCCCCTAAGCTACGGCGCACGAGTAGGGTTACTGTATTAAGCAGTTTATCCCTCGTTTGGCTAACTGAATATTATTTATTATATAGAAAATAATCAACATGTAGGATTGGTCCCGCCAGAAAACGAATTAGAAAAGAGAATCGCGTACAAAATAAATATTTATTTTTAAAATTGTACCTTCTCTATATTAATAAATATTTCATGTTTATTAATATACTGGGCAAAAACAAGTTCCAAAAAAGATTTATTTAAGATAATCTGCAATTAAAAAAATAGTATTGTTTAGATGTACTTGGGTTACATGATATAGAATTGTATGCAACAAGTAAAATACAAGTATTTTGATTATGATTTTATTGAAATGAATATTACAGTTTTCTCTTTTGAAAATTTGATACATCTAAAATTTATAATATGTATGTATATGTGTATGGGTGTGTGTGTGTGTGTGTGTTTACAATTGTCAAAAGAATAAAAAAAAAGATGCTTAAATTATTTAGAAAACATAATTTTTTATTAGTTTTGTTTTTGAGAAAAAATTTCAACGTCTGGTTTTTGTAACATATACTAGTTATATAGACTTTTTGTACATAGTTCTAAGAGAATTATACATAAAATTTTAATATGTCAAATAATTTGTAAATTTTAATAACTTTTTTAGCAATTTTGTTTTTTAAATTTTCTTTTAACTCATTTAATATGTTTTATAATACGCTATATGAATCCCCTTTATTCCACATTTAGTAAGAGAATAAGTAAAAACTAAGTGCGTTAAGTAATTTGTAAATTTTAATAATTTTTTAGCAATTTTGTTTTTAAATATTTCCTTTAACTCATTTAATATGTTATATGTATACCCTTTTTGCCATATTTAGTACGAGAATAAGTAAAAACTAAGTGCGTTAAGTAATTTAGAAACTTTAATATTTCTTTAATATTTCTAGGGTTAAAATCAGGCATTTTTCTCCAGGAGGAATTTTTAAAGCTCCAGTGGTTGCAGGGAAGATTTGCACTTAAACTACATTAATAAGCATTAAATTCAAGCAAAAACTTCCAGAAAGATCCCCCCCCCCCCACACACACACACACAAACACGCACATGCACACACCAAAGCCATCTCCTGAATTTATCATTGAGCATTTTTGTTTTGAAATATTTTTAAAATATGCTTTACATCAAGGAAACAAATAAAGTACTGTGATCTATAATAAAACAGTTGAAAAGTTACATTGGAGCAATGCAGGTTTTACTCTGGGAGTGGGGCTTGTGGAGATGACTGTTTATATTTTTTATTTATATTTGACATATTAGGGATGGTTATTTAGTAGAAATTTGGATTTAAAGAAAATGCACATTTTTTTAACCTTGGTATGTCTTATGCCATTACAAAAATACTGATTAATAAAAAAAAAAAATTGTGTGTGGGGGGAGGGGGAAGGCTGCAGTAAATTTGTATTGTTTGTGTACTGTATTATGTCTGTTACGTATTATTGATTGTTCAATATATCAGTTTATATAAATATATTCTTTTTTATCAGACGTATAGGAATATATTTTATAAGGACCCCCTCTTTTTTAGATTTTAGAAAAACAGAGCATAATTTTTATTTATTCCATCAGGTTAAAAAGTAACTTACTGAAATAAAATATTCCAGTTTTAAAAAACTTGTAAATTATTTATCAAAATAATTTTATTGTGGTTGCAAGGAATTAAAAAGAAAATCTGACAAAATGGATGATTAAAACTAACTTTTAAGATATGCTTGCCATGAAAAGGCAGGTTTACTGTATGTAATGGGCCTTTCACTATTTAATAAGGTCTTATTGTAGGTATATGTAATAATACTTATTTTTCCTAAATGAAATGATAAAAATACTTCTCGGCTAAATCATGAAAACTTTTGCTCATAAAAAGTATTCAGAAATTAAAATAATACTTGTTTGAACAAAATTGCTTGGATTCGTACTTTATCATATAAGACATTCACCTTCATTTAAATTTTTTATTTTATCTTTCAAAAAGGGTAACCTTTATTTGCTTCAAAATTAATTTAATTTTAGATTATTAAGTCAAAAATAATAAACATAAATAAAACAAGCAAACAAACAAAAAGGAAGGGGGTAAGAGGTAGAAAAATGTTCTAATATCACAGAGTACAAGAGTAATTTTTATATAATTTAAAATTAATTTATGAGAGAAAATATTAAGTTATATAGTCAATGGACATTAATAATCTAATGAGAATAGTAATTTAATAAAATAAGATAATAGATTACTACTTTAAGTATTAATATTTAAATTTAGTTACATTATTTAGATTTAAATAATGATAGCTGACTTCACTGATATATACAATGTATGGTAAACAATACACTACATTGCATAAAAATGAACTTAATTTTGTTTTGTTTTTTAATAATATTTCTTTCATATTTATAAAAATTATTATATAAAAGGTAATTCAAAATGTTCACTTAAAATTTCAGTCTATACAGTGACAAATAATTACATATTGTATTTATTTATTATTGTTTGTGCAGTTTTAATGAAATAAAAACTTTATAACAAAAGTTATATTAATTATATTGTATACACATACTTCATTGTTTTAATTTAATAACATTTTTTGTCGCAACCTATTTTGACGTTGTCACGCTTACAATGAGCAGAGAGAGAATTCGGCTCCAAGCTGGAAGTCTGCACGGGCCGAATTTCCAGGACCAGGCTCAACCCAGCTCGGCCCGAACGAAAACTATCTTGACCCGGTCAGTGTAAAATTAAAAGTCGGCCCGGGCAGATATTTTCACAGTTCAGGGCCCAGTCCGTACAAAAATCAGTAAAAACTGATCTGCCCCGGCCCATGAAAAAAACAAATATAGCCCTGTCGGGTCAAGATTACAGAGTACATATTTATGGGGAAATTTTTCAATATATTATAGATTATGTCTCTTAAGACAAATTACACAATAACAACCTTAATTATTACTTAGAAACTAAAGACTTTTCAGCATTCAAATAAAGATTCATTAAAAAATAATAATAATGTAGTAGTTTAGAATAAAAGAAAAAAGAAGATTAAAAAATGATAACTTTTGAAGCTGTATAATAAAAGTAGATTTTTGAAAATATTTCTTTATAATTTATTAAGGCTATTCTCAAATCCAAAGGAGCTACTTTCTGACACATTTCTGAGTTAATTCATGTTCAGAAATGTATAAAATGGGCAGGTGTTCTTATTCAGAAACTTCGTAATCAAATGGTGTTGTACATTTTTTTATAAAGCAAAAGAACTATCAAAAAATACTGTCAAAGTTGGCGTTTTGAATAAAATTTCACTAAGCGATAGCACGGGAAAGGAGAAAAACCTGTCGTCACGTGACAAGAATCGCTTATAACTCAATAAGTAATTAATTTATCAAAAATGGAAAATAATATTCGTTTCCAACAGTTTCAATAATCAGGCTTGTCAATTTTATGCCTTTACAGTTAAAAATGAGTAAGAAAATCTGTCAGAAAGTCTCACGTTTTTGAGCAGGGGATTTGAGAACCACCTTAATGTATATTTTCAATGATTCCATTAACGGAAGTTCATTATGAGTATTACTATTTTTTAAAAACGTACTGCCTGCCTGACACTTCATGCAAGTAATTAAGTCCAGCTCCGTCCCAGTTCGACTATGTAGAAAAAAATAATGTAGCCTGCGCGCTGATGATGGGGCATCATGTAACTATCTGACGACGATCTCTACGATGGACATGTTATATTTCTGTATTTATGTTGTAAATTTAGCATCGGCTCAAGTAGCACATGTCTACTTAAATTGGTTCTCAAGTGCCCTGCTCAACAAGCGTGAAACTTTCTGACACATGTACTAACTTATTTTTAAACGTAGAAGTACAAAATTGGCAGGGTTGACTACAGTGTTGGATTCAGGAGGTGGCCCGGAGGGACATTTCCCCCTAGAGCAATGTGATGTCCCCCCCTTAAGATTTAAGTTTTTGTGTTTTCAATAGTCACAAAGCGCAATCCCCCCCCCCCCGGATCCACAGAAATCCCTCCCGGAGAAAAGTGTCTGAATTGAACACTGGTTGACTATGGAAGAGATTTGGAATCGAAGAGAGTTTTCCGTTCTTTGATAAATAAATTAATTATCGAATTCTAAACAATTTTGGTCGAATGATAAACGGGTTTTCTCCTCTCTCTGGCTGTTTTTTTCTGTCGGAAATTCGGTTCAAAACGCCCATATTGATGGTATTTTCTGAAAGATCTATTACGTTTACCAAAAACGGGAAAACGCCTTTCGATTACATAGTTTCTGAAAAACAGCACCTGACCATTTCATGCATTTCCGAACAAAAATGAATTAAAACTTGTGCATAAAGTTGCGTCTTTGGATTTGAGAACATCCATATACTCGTGAAAGTCGTATCCATTGAAAATGGTTCATATGCTATTATGTTACCTTACTATTCATATGTTACTCAACCCTTCCCCCCTCTTTTAAATAGAAAATTTACCACGGGAATTTTAATAAATCTCTAATAGCCGGATTTTGAAAATTTTAAGTGTGTAAGCATTAAATACGTAATGCTGAACTACGTAATCAGCTTTGCAAGATATTGATTCATGAAAACCTTGAAAACCGTACCGAAAGGAACAGAAATATATTCCGATTTAAACAGGTTTCCGTCTTAGCAGGTATAACTGTTCATATTCTTTCTCTTGAAAAAATATATACTTTTCTTTAAAGACCGAATTCCGTATATACAGATTATATAAATGCATATAATATATAGAGTATATAAATGCATAATATTAGTTAGTGAAATAATCTGGTGTCCTTTTCATTGTAGCTATTTTATAAGGTAAAGGCATTTCTTTCATAAAATATATTTATCTTTTGAGTCCCCCCCCACCTTTTTTTTTTATAGGGAACTACAATTCAATGTTTGCGATCTTTAAAACAGTAAAACATTAAAACATATGTTATTAATAATTGGTAAATAAAATATTACCATTGTAGTGGGGAATAAAATATGTTTTTCGCAAATTTTCATACCTGGGTGATTTTCAAAAAAAGTCTCATGTTTTACTGTCCTTTCACATTTGCACAGAAAAATAGTTAAATATCATAATTTTAATTATTGCATTTTAACTATCATGTTTTTTAGTGATAATTTACAGATATATTATTATTTATAAAACTTTTAAAAATAAGAAATATATTCTTTTGTAGTCAAAATATCATTACCGTAGGTTGTCTCAACAAGCAATTTATTAGGTAAAGATTTGGCAAAGTCCTATTTAAAACAGATGGTTATAATTTTTTAATACATTTTTCTTTATTAAGATGATATTAATAAAAAAAATATTTATTTTCATTAATTAAACTTATCTATAATTCTTAATAATTTTTTTAAACCGTGTCCCAAGAAAGAGTGTCATTGCCATGCTTCTGACAAAAAGTTCCTCCGAATTTTTTTAGAGAACAGCACATGCCTTTTTATCAAGGCAAAAATACTCCTAAGTCAACTTGTTATCAGTTTTAGGTGAATAGAGTAAATAGTTTGATAGTTTCAATAAAACAAGCAAAGACTTTGAATGTTTTGGTGAGTATTCTTTTGTAAGTCATTTTACCCAATTCTAATCCAAATTCAAATCCGTACCCAATTCTAATTGATAATTAAATGAACTTTTATTTCTTAATCTGCTTTCATTATATGATAAATAAAAAATCATTGTATGGGCCAGAAGATAAAATGGCTGCCTTTTATGCCTAGGGAAAAATAAAATTATTTTGCTTAATTTGTCATTACCGTGCTCACTTATGTCATTATACCAAGTGCATTAAAATTAAAAAAATAGTTTTAAAATGTTAAATTAGTAATTTGGTCTCTGCTGATGCTTGTATATTAATGTTTATGAGGTAAGGTAATTACTTACAAACAATTAAAACTTTTTGATTATTTCTAAAAATTTGATTTTGTTATTTCAAAACATGGACAGATTTTGAAAATGACCCACCTATTCCATTGATACCTGGAAAAATATCTATGTATTATAAAAATTATAAAATTTATTAAAATTAAGCAAGAAATCTTTTTTAATTGAAACTATCGTGGCAATAAGTTACTACAGATTGAAAAATTCTTTTAAACAATGCTTTGAAGTTAACATTGTATACACTTAAAGTTACTGTCTGAATACGAAAATTGTCTCATTCATCTACACTCTGCCCTACTTTTAAAATTATATAAATTTATTGCATATAAAATGTCTGTTGAGATGAAAATAAAGACAAAATTTTTAATATCGCATTCCTTTTCGCTTTGAAAATGTTTTGCCGATTTTGAAAAATAATTATCATTTCCTTATTACTTACCCATCATACGTAGTATAGGGTAAGTCTTGTAATTGTTTTAAAAATCGATTTTTTTTTTTTTTTTTTTTTTTGACGGATTTACACATTTAAGGCACTGGAGATTCCGAAAAACATTTTTTAGAAAAAACAATTTGCTATATTGTTTATTCTAAATTCTATATTATTGAAAATATTTATTACAAGTGTGCAAATAATAATTGAGTGCGCAAATAATAGATAATTTACTGCTACCAATTTTTAGAAATCGACGTACACAATTAAATCTGCGGGGAACATTTGAATAATCGCGGCAAAACTACGTTTTTCACGGTTTTTAAGAAAATTGAAAAAATTGTCCCATTTTTGAAATAGCGTACTGCACTTGTTATTGAGTGTATAAAAAAGTTGTAGGTATGAAAGCTGTAGAGAATTTTATCCTCTTTAATATTGTAATTGACAAATAATATGCTACGGCAACGAGTCTCGAGATATTTCCAAAAAATCAAAAACTGTCCCAAAATTTTGTTGTTTTTCGGTCACAGAAAATTTAGCCTTAAGAAATTTTGTTAGAAAACTTTGTTTTTCCATGTTGGCATCATTATAAACAATTTATAAAAAAATCTTTTACTCGACCTTTTGCAAGGTAAAATGTACATTTCCCCTGGACTATATCACTTCATTTAAATTTTTATATCGGGCCGGTGTTTAAAAAACTATCCTATTTCTGCAATTCAGTGCTTGGCGAAATCCCTTCCTCTCATCGCCAAGTAACAGACGCGAATGTCCCGTCAACTGTCCTTTCCCGTTCCACAGCCCCGTTTTGACCTTTGGGGAGGAAAACGCAGGAAAAGGTAATTATACCGTGCTCTGTGAACCTCCACGCTCGGGAGACAAGAGTTGGTGTCCAGCTGACGTCATCACAGAGAAGGAGGCTGCGCGTGATCCCTACCGTATAATCTAGATACCGTGGAATGCATAAACACTTCTCAACTTTGTTGGAAAGTGTTAAAAATGAATTTAACATTGATTTTGTGTTTGGTATTCTAGGGCAGTTTTTTAATTAATTCAAATATAATGTCAATTTTGGGTGTTCATATTAAAAATTTCATTTTTGTATACGTGTGTTATTATTATTATTATTATTATTATTACTCTTGTATTATGTGTAATTTAAAATTTTGATACAGCCTTCCAAATATGCTCATTTTAAAATAAATAATTTCCCTGAAACTATAGTGCGAATTCCATGAAAATTCGTTTTTAGACTAATTAAGTGGTGTAGAATTTATTTATGGTGTCAAAATTGTGATTTGCTTAAAAAAAACAAAACAAAAAACAAACAAAGATTGAGTTTGTTTTCATATACATACATATAGCCCTCTAAGCAAAATTTATATACATTATTTAAGAGTAGACTTTATTTCCGATAGTTTGGCACCAACAACTTTCTGCTATGATAATTTATTGCTTAATTTGTGGGGGCTGTTTATTTTTTATTTATTTATTTATTTATTTTTTTTTTTTTACGACTGTACATTTATTATAAAGATTAATCCAGAATTTGAAAAAAAAATAACAAAGTAATTTCATTTTTTATATATATATAAAATTCATTGCATTTTGCACTTTTTCTCTTAATGGAATTATTTCTAAATTTTCTTTTATTACATAAAAAATAACATAAGTTAACTTGACAAAGTTAATCAAGCTTCATTTCCCCTATAAAATCTTTGTCTTTTTAGTAATTTTTCTTCTTAACTTTTCTTTTTCGGATTAAAATATAACTTATTTACCGATATATATTTTTATATGAAAACCTTAAAAAACTTCAGATACGCCTAACTTTTAGATTTAAATGATTTGACATTAAATTAAAAACAATAATACGAAGAATAATATTGTTTAAAAAATGTCAAAATCATAATTTAAGTGAAATAAATAATCTTAAATAAGTTTTTTTTTTTTTTTTTTTTTTTTTAGGCATATCTTCTGAAAATGTGGTGATCCCTTGAATTTAGTCTTTTTTATGAAGTTTTTTTTATTTTAAGAAAATATTACAAAGTTTGTAGCCCTTTTTCGAAAAAAAAAAAAAAAATTCTAACTTTTCTTCTCTTTTGAGTTTTATGTCTCTGAATTATATATATATATATATATATATATATATGAATTACCGCCACTAGATTACAGACAATTTATCTTGTAACTCTTTATGTCTCTTTTTACCTCTTTTTTGAATCTCCATGTTGTCCAGATTATATTATCTCTTTCTATGCGCAATAAAAACCGAGCGATAGTTAAAAGACATCAAAGATTAATTGTTAGCAACCTTGGTTTTTGCTATAATCTTTGCTAAGCCTTTACTGATCAATAACCAATAGATCAATAAACGTTCCATCAAACCAGTGTGAGGAAATGGAAAATTAATGATGTATACCGAAAAGAAAGCGATAATCAAAACCGTACTTTCCGGATTCTCCGAAAACTCATCAATCAAGTACTCAATCAAGCACTTCCGTTAGGAAAGAACCTGAGCCCGAAAATCATTTAGAGTGGGAAATGTAAAGGATGATATAGGAGTCGCATAGTGCCAATGTTCAGTTCTAAATTTCAGCAAGATAAAAAAAAATCTAAATAAATACTATTGGCTATGTTCTCGCTATAAAACCTGCAACGCAAGAATTATATTAAAACTGAACCAAAGTTCGTTTGTAATTCTAGGCACAAAAACAGATAATCTTAATGAGTACAATATTTTCAACAATAATTTTTAAATACAAAATTTTACTAAATTATGTACAAATTAAAATCCAATCTTAAGTTGTAGATATAATATCTAAATTCTTAAAGATTGCATGCAAAAATATTAACTAATCTAAAATACATCTTTTGTGCGCAATTAACAAAAAAAAAATGGTTTTTATCTTTCTGAGAAAAATATCTTTAAAAGTGTCTTTTAAATCATTGTTTGCAGTAAAATGGTGGACGCATTTTTTTAGTCATAACTTACGTAAAACTAGAAATATTTCTATGCAAAATGTTTTAAAATGCAACAAACTACTATAATGTTCTTTCATATATAATTTTTTGAAAAATCAATATTTTGGTGATTAAACAGCTCTAGTCTCTTAAAATTTCAAGATAATAAGATTTTGTTGCTAACAAAAAAATGCTTAATTTTCTTTTATAATCAGAAATATTTAAATTACATATACATATATATCAATCTTTTTGAAATATGAATCTACTCATTTTAAGGTAATATGATCTCTACAATATACAACTCTTTTTTTAAATAGTCTAGTGAATTTTCACGGGAAACAATATATATATATATATATACCATCTTATATAGATATTGCATATTTTAAATCTTTAACTAACTTCATTATCTATAATAATTATATATTGCAAGATAATACTTTATATTTACAGCATGTCGGTATACCACAAGGCGGTTGTACTTCCAGTTTACTCTCACACTTATACTTATCTCATTATGAACGCATTTTTACTAATAATAATCTACATTTATATCGTTATATTGATGACATCATTTTAATCGATACTGATCAATCTGCAATTACTCGATTTCCAGTTGATTATCCCACTAATTTGGAATTAACGGAAAACCTTTTATCTAACAATACAATTAACTTCTTAGATCTTAAAATTACAATAAAAGACAATAAAACAATCACAGATTTGTATGACAAACGTAAAGAATTTAAATTCACAGTTAATACATTTACAAATTTTAAATCTTGTCTACATCATTCTGTATTTCGTAATATAATACTTAATCATTTATATAGAATAAAATGTTTATGTTCTTCTCCTCTAATTAACAATAATATTAAAAAACTAATTTATGATGCATTAAATCATGGTTTTCCAAAAAAATTCATATATTCATTAATATACAATTAGTACTTTTCTTACATGATCTATAAACACAAATTAACACATGCGTAAACAAAATTACAAAAAAAATTATAAAATAAAAAAATATCTATAAAAAATTAAAAATTGTAAAATAATATAAAAAAATATTATAGGTTGGTTGGGTGGGTAGATGTTAGAGTACGGAGGAGGGTGGTGTTGTCTGGATAATACGCAATGGTTAATTATTTATTTAAAAAAAAAAAAAAAAAAAAAAAAAAAAGCGGGGCTCTTGTATTATTACTATTTTTTTGTTATGTATTTTATGTGGATGTTGATTTGATATTTTATATGTAAGTTGGAGATTTTCATTAATATTATAATTAGCTTAATTATTCATTAATCTAATTTACAATTATTTGTTATTAAATTCTAATTTACTAAGGACAATATCATATTAATTACTAATAGTATGCCACTCTTAGTTTAATGTTTTTGAATGTCCCATATTCATACTTTATGGATTTTTATGGATGTCTGAAAATAATCCACATTCTATATTTGTGCGTTTTAAGTAATGGGATTTTAAGTATTATTTAACCTTCTATATACTTCCACATGTTTGATATTTCCTGTTCATTTTATAATTATCTTATATATAATTCATTAAAAAATAATTTTTAGATAATTTTTAATAATTATTTATATTAATTATTACTGAATTTATTTTGTTTTATAGCATATAGATATATGCTATATATTATCAATGTTCTAACATTATTTAAACTCTTAGTTTAGTTTAAATAATTTAGCTAATAGAACATATTGTATGCTTTTAAATTTTATTAACAATAGTTTTAAATACTTTGTGTGATTTATATTAGGTTTATAATTCTCTATATATAAGGATTTGTTTGGTTTTGCTGTTTAAACAGTTATTTACATTCAAAAGCTTGCAAATTTTTATCTTGCGATAGATGTTTAATATAATTATTAATAGATGGCAGCACTAAAATTGTATCTTTCATATTGCTCTTATTTTTAATTTTTCTAGCTCCATTTTAGTTATATTTTATACACCAGGGTGTATTTTTAGCTAAATTTTGACGATATTGTTAAACTGTTATCTATTAATTTAATAGTGCATTTTAAATAATGTAATTAATTTCTATATATTTTATATTAGATTAAATTTGTTTTACAAGGTATTTCAAATATTATTTCAAAATGTATTAACTGCATCCTTTGGTATCATTTACTGTGATTTCTTAACTGTTTTATTCACCTTAATCTTTTTGATATACTGGAAGACATGTGCACATGGATTTTTGTAAAATATTAATCGGTATGGTGTTTATTATTTCTATTTTATATCCTATAAATATTTAAATACGTTTTATTGATTCTTCCATTTCATATTATTTGTTTCTATTCTGCTTTCATTTTTAATCAATTCACTTGATTTTAGTGGTTGTTCTATAATTCTCTATATATAAGGATTTGTTTGGTTTTGCTGTTTAAACAGTTATCTACATTCAAAAGCTTGCAAATTTTTATCTTGCGATAGATGTTTAATATAATTATTAATAGATGGCAGCACTAAAATTGTATCTTTCATATTGCTCTTATATTTAATTTTTCTAGCTCCATTTTAGTTATATTTTATACACCAGGGTGTATTTTTAGCTAAATTTTGACGATATTGTTAAACTGTTATCTATTAATTTAATAGTGCATTTTAAATAATGTAATTAATTTCTATATATTTTATATTAGATTAAATTTGTTTTACAAGGTATTTCAAATATTATTTCAAAATGTATTAACTGCATCCTTTGGTATCATTTACTGTGATTTCTTAACTGTTTTATTCACCTTAATCTTTTTGATATACTGGAAGACATGTGCACATGGATTTTTGTAAAATACTGAAATATTAATCGGTATGGTGTTTATTATTTCTATTTTATATCCTATAAATATTTAAATACGTTTTATTGATTCTTCCATTTCATATTATTTGTTTCTATTCTGCTTTCATTTTTAATCAATTCACTTGATTTTAGTGGTTGTTCGGGCACAGGGGAAAATTAATTTTAGCTTTAGCTTATTTCTCCCACAGAAAACAACCATTTTGCTTATATCATTGAATTCTGTGCCCTCGATAACGTAATTCAATGTATAAGCTTTTCAATTTTTGTCGGTGTCCACTTTTTTCTTTTTTCTTCCATAATAATTCTTATAATATTTTTTTTTTTAATACTTACAGCTTTAATTCATAATAATTGACGGTGGCAGGTTATGTTTAATTAATGGTAATATATATATATATATATATATATATATAATATATATATGGTTATAATCTGTTGATTTTAATCCATGTACAGAAGACCGCCGATTATCGGAACTCCAATCAACCGAACTTCCAACTATCCGAACAGCCTATTTCTCTCAAAAATGTTTTTAACCGAACTTACAGTCATCCGAACAGCCTATTTCTCCCCAAAAAAATTTGTAACCGAACTCCCACTTATCCATTGGCTTGAAATAAAATTTTAAATGAAGAAAAAGCTGATAGTGGATCAGGAAATGAGGAATGTAAAACAATAAAGGAGATGGGAAGAAGGTATGAAGAAAATGAAATTAGCGAGTGGTTAGATAGTGAAGTAGTACATAACCCTGGATATCAGATTTTAAAAGATGATGAGATTGTGGATGAGATTCATGATGAAAAAGAAATTGTAGATAATGAAAACGAATGCTCTGGAAATAACCAAGGTCCATCACATAATGAAGCATTTGAATATTTGGAAACAGCTATGAAATGGCTCGAACGGCAGAAGAACGTTGATCGTATTCAACTAACGTATTTAAGAAGAATTAGAAATAGGGCAGCATTGAAAAGAATTTCTTTGTTTAAGTAAGCAACAATCAAAAGCTTTTTTGCTTAAATTATAATCTCTGGAGTTGAGAAAATGATATGGAAAGAAAAAAATTTAATGGTAAACATATAAAAAAAAATAAATAAATAAATAAACGTGCCAGCACTAACTTGTGCTGCCAGACTTAAGCTTAGATAAGGTATGAAGGTTTTAGTAAAGTCAGAAACATTCCTTAAATTATCTGTCCATTTATCCGAACTTTTGCTTATCTGAACCAGGGTCGGTCCCAGCTTGTTCGGATAATCGGCGCTCTACTGTATTCAGTTTTAGATTTTATTTTGTGCAAACCGTTACATACAAAACTTTAAAAGACAAATTAATTAAAATAATTTAAAAAAAACTTTAACTTATATGTTCCATTTTTTTAAGACATGTCCTTCTGAAAAATTTGTTGATGCACATTTTCATTAATAACGTAAAAATTTAATGTCTAAACTCATTAATCAGTACAATACTTATGTAAACAATATGCTTTCTGTGAATCTTAATGTGCTAAAGTTCTGTCCATTATGGACATTTTGAGAAGAAAATTTTGCTAAATACATAAGATTTCTACACATTTGCTTGTAGTAGCTCCTAAGGTGTCTTTAACCTCTTAATTCTCGCGCCCGTGATATTCACGGGCTGTGTCTTTTATTCAGTTTGTTTAGTCCCCACCAGTTTTATAAAACAGTGTAATTGGTTTTATTATGGTATCATTTCACCTGCTATTAAATAATGTGAATATTTCTTTTTCAAAAAAAAAAAAAAAAGGTGCCAATAAGCAATTTGAATTTTTAAACTGTAATTTAATACGACAGTTAAGGTGTTAATCTGAAGACCGTGAGCCGACGCATTACCACTAATTCAATATCTAAAAATTGTCTTATTTAATAGCAGAAACTTTGCAATTAAATAAGGCGATAAAGAGTTCATAAATATTACCTTTTGAAATTTGTGGGGGAAACCGACTATATATACACAAATTAAATAAATTCATGAAAATAAAAAACACAGATTTTTCGGGATGCTTTGAAAAATAAAAGTATTCATTATGTAAAATATTTGAAAGATATTTTTTTGTATTTAACTCAGAGTGCAACATTCAAAGACAAAATATTATAAATAATAAAATATATATAAACTCGTATTAAAATATTATTAAATTTAATAAATTTTTAATTTATAAAATACTTATATTTTTATAATACTTTCATACTAGATTAATTTTTTTATATCTGAAAAAAAAAAAAAAAAACCTCAAATAGAAAAAAAAGTAATTTTTCATACTGGAAAAGCAACCAGTACAACTAAAAAAATAAAAATAAACTCCAAATTTGATTTTAATACTTTTAATAAGAATGTCAACGATTTTAATCAGACAATTAAAATTAATGATTAAATCGTGTTTAAAAATTAAAGATTTTTAAAACGGTATAAAAAAGCATTGAAATATAAAGTGGTAAAGTTTCTATGGATATTTTGCCTTAATGAATAACCGAAAAATGCTTTAAATACATGTTTTAGCTTAAATGATTATGTTTATAAAAAATTAAATATGATAAGTTTGTAAAAAGCAAGTTCTTATCTGGCGTAAAAATCATACAATTTAAAAAATATATTTAAATCTAATGCTGCTATTTTGTGGATTTCAAATATAACTTCAGATATAAAATTGGTCATTCTCATATTTACTTTGTGTGCATAATTTAATGGTTTCCACCCATTTTCATAATTTGTTTTGATTAGCAAGCATATACCTGCGTGTAAGTTTTCATTTATGGTGTTAACAGTAATTTTTATAAGTTGAAATGCAAAAATTCTTGCCATGATATTTGTTTGATTTGTTATTTGTGTTTACTGATGAAATTACTTATGTGAAGTTTTATTTATTTCTGTAATTATATTAATTATAATTTTATTAATCAAAACGTAAAATGTGTAATGTTCTAACTAGAGAAATTATTGTTTAATAACTATTAATTTAAATAGTATTAACAATTTTATATTAAATTAAGTTATTAATAATTTTAATAAATATAAATATCTGCAGTATTTAATATAGGTTTACATAATTATTACAAAATTTCAACATACATAATGGTATTACTAACTGATAAAATAACTAATTTGGTGATTTAATCTTTTAGTACTAATAATAGTTTTATTAATTAAAGCATAAAAACATAGATTATGACACATGTTTTGGAAAAATACCTGACAACTATATAACCTCCTGAATGAAATTTTAAGATGCATTACGCAATCTCTTTTTTTTTTTTTTTTTTTTTTTTTTTTTTTCGGAATTATAATCAAGATTTTTTTCTTTACTTGCGTGCTGATACTCAGATTTCAAATTCTTTGACTCTGAAACCTATACCATTAACCAAAATTTATCCCTAGAAGGTCTTGGCTGCATTACAATAGTTTGTTCACAATAGTATGTTTCCAGCTCACATAAATAAACAATTTAAGAATCACATTTTTCTTTTATTTAAATAATAATAATAATAATACATTATTATTATTATTCAGAAGCACAATAATGTTTCCGAAAAAAAAATTATATTGCTTGCAATTTTTATTTGACAACAACAAATATCTGTATCTCACAAATAATACATTTGAATTTCATGATAATTGGATTAATCATATAAATAATAGATTACCGAAGGGGAAAAGAAGGGATTTACATCCCTTCTACAGTGAGCTGCTACAAGGAAATCGAAAATGGTTTGCCTATATTTTAATATTTTATATTTCTATTTAAAATTTTTAGGTGAAAAGTGTTATAATAAACAGTAATGCTGTAAAAAAAAAAAAAAAAAAAAAATAATAATAATAATTGTAAGGAAATTTATAGACGTTAGAAAAAAACTTGCCCACAAATTTATTTTCTAATAGAGTAAAGCCTGTCTGTAACGGAATCTCACTTTAAACGGGAAAAATCATGTTCTTGCCAAAAAATACCATGCAATTATACCACTTCAGACGTAAAAAACTTGTGTAAAACGGAATTCTTTACTGATAAATTAAGTTTTCGTCTTAGCAGATATTTCTTTATCATACTTGTGGTGGCATTCGAATTATTAACGGGGCCGGCTGTCTCTGTCTACGGTCCTGTTTCGGCATAGTATGTCCTTGAAAGCCGAGTATGCAAAATAAGCGAGACATTATTTTTTATATTACACACTAAATCTTTCCTACATATTTCTTCAAGGCCGTATACTAATTCACAGCAACATCAAAATATGCACGTAAAAGGGGGGGGGGGGGGACACATATACAGGAGTCGAATAATCAGCTGTCGACGAACCTAAAAATATTCTTATAGCATCGAATATGTGACCCCTCAGCTGTGACATCAACATGACGTTTGGGGGCATATATACAGGGGTCGGATATCCAACTCTCTCACCAAAAGTAAAAGCCTTAGCATTGGATATCTGACCCCTTGATATGTATCCCCTTTGCTCGGACGTCAAAATGACGTATTGGGGCAGATATACAGGGGTCGGATATCCAAATCTCTCTCCAAAAGTAAAAGTCCTAGCATTGGATATCTGCCCCCTTGATATGTGTCCCCTTCTGCTGTGACGTCAAAATTACGTATGGGGGCATATATACAGGGGTTGGATATACACCCTTCGACGAAAGGAAAATTCTCTAGGACTGGATATGTGTCCCCTTCAGCTGTGACGTCGTATGGGGGCATATATACAGGGGGTGGATATACAGCTATCGACGAAAATAAAATGCTCTGTATTGGATATGTGCCCCCATCTGCTTTGGGGGCATATATACAGGGGTCGGATATACACCCTTCGACGACAGTGAAATTCTGCAGCACTGGATATGTGCCCCCTTCTATCTGTGACGTCAAAATGACGTATGGGGGCAGATATACAGGGGGTAGATATAAGCGTCCCCTCGACGTCATTCTTTATGCAAAATTTATGTTTTTTTTATTATCTTTTATATCCATTCCTTAAACTAAACAATTTCGAAAAATTTTATATACTTTTTATCAGAACGAAAATTTCGAGAGTCCGAAAAAAATAGTTCCGAATAATCGAGGTTACTGCTATTCAACAGACTTCTTCCCATTATTACACACTATGTACACACCAAATTTCAAGTCTTTATCTTAATTTGTCGATAGATCGATTTGAGATAGACCGTTTACACACACACACACAGACAGACGGACGGCAATTTTTTTTTTCTTTCTAAAAATATGTTTTTCGGAACCCCCAGTGTCTGAAACATGTAAATCCGTCAAAAAAAATTTCTCGGTTTTTAAAATGATTGCAAGACTTACTCTATACTACGTATGATAGGTAAGTAAAAACTAGGAAGAAATCGATCCACTGCTCTCGAAAGAGATAAGCTATGGAAGTTTGTGGCCTCCGTGGCGCAATCGGCTAGCGCGTTCGGCTGTTAACCGAAAGGTTGGTGGTTCGAGCCCACCCGGGGGCGAGGTGTTATTTTTACTCTGGATCACTTCTTGAGAATGGCGAGATGGAATAAAGAACCAGAGGGTAGTAACAGTAAAGAGTGGCTATAAAAATGGGTAGTGAGATTTTTTTTTTTTACATAACTCTTCTGTTTTATTAACACTTTCGCGTCTAACGCCCTAATAATAGTGAGTGTCTTTAGATTTTTTTTTTTTTTTTTTTTTTTTTTTTGCTTTGTAATTATTATTTTTATTTCCTGCAGGTAGTAATGATAGTATATGTTTTTATATTTATTATTATCAGATAGGTTTCAGCATTTAGTAAGAAAATAAAATAAAAGTTTTGCTTAAAGCTTTATACATCGTTGCGGAAACTTTTATTTCAAACAGGTTTTCATTCTCTAAATTTAAAAATATGTGTCACTTTTCCGAATCAACAATTTAAGACAAAAATAGAAAAAAATACTGGAACGTTGTTATATTTAATACTGTTTAATGAAACATTTTCCAAGCGCTTTCATAAACTCTTCCATAGCCTATTGTCATACTAATAGTACGTAAAATAAATATTGACATAGTTAATATTAACTACGGATTCGCTAGATTTCAGTAAACAAATTTTTACTATGGATACACTGTAAAAAAGGACAAATGGTTTCTTAATAGGTCTCTGGAAAAAAATGAGAAAAAAAAGACCATTTTCAGCATTTAATATCTTAAAATGATATACGATTTAAAATTTTTATTGGGATGAAAGATATAAGAACGTTCTTTCATTTCATGTATTTAAAAAATTGCAGGATGCAGAATTAGTATTTATAGGCGCTCCAAACTGTCACACATTTGTCGAGCAGAAAAGCGGTATAACAGCTTACGCGAAGGATTACAAAATAAATTTTGCAACTAGAGTGAAATTTTTCGTGCCTAATTATACTTCAGACTGTAGTAATTACCCTGAATCTAAATAAATTTGTATTTAAAGCACTTTTATATTTTTAATATAAAGTTATATTTAGCTCATACAAAATTTTGAAAATTTCAACAGTATAATCACCTAAAAAATATATTTTTTTGAACAATAAAAATCAAACTTTTGGTTCAGTTTATACAGACTAACATGAAATGTATGTTTTGAAAATTTCATGAAAAAATATTCAGAAGTTTTTGAGATACTCTGAGCGTTATGCCCAAAAACGTCATTTGTAGAAAAATGACTTCGAAGTTTCGGTAACGCGCGCCACCGCTTCAGCTATTGAGCAGGTATAATTCTAAAAACCATAACTTCTGTTCTAACGGGAATTTCAAGTAAACAATTATATCAAAATGTTCAGAAAAGATAGAAGTTTAACATCTAAAAAATAACAAAACTTCGAAAGTTTTGAAGCTTTAAGAGTTCCTTTTAATCTAGGAAGGTGCAATAGGGTAAAGTGCTAATATTTCGTCCCCATTCCTAATTTCGTCCCCTTAACTTCTTCGCTTCTGCGAAAGTGGAGCCCCTTATGACGCAATGCACAGGGGACGGAAGGTGAAAGGGGTCAGTATTGAAAGTTTCGTTCGCCAAGACGCATACATAAATTAAAGACTCCTAATTTCCTATTTTTAGAAGACTTGGGTTCTTATTACGCCGTTTGTAGAACGTTATTTACTGTACTGTAAGTATTTATTTCTTATTCATTGCATGTATTTTACATAGGTAAGATGCTGACAGCGGCATACAGCAAGTTTTACGCTCAGTTTATCTTACGGGAACTGAAGCTCCGCCATATTCGGAAGTAGCGTGGTCCCAATTTCGTCCTCCTTGCAGTTCTTATTTCGTCCCGGGGACGAAATTAGGAATGCTTTTTGTTGATAACTTTTTCCTCCTGTTTGGATGGCTAATGTTTCGTTATGTTATTCTTCACTGATAATTAGTATACATTTCTTTGTGCCTTACTTTAATGTAAATTAAATTGCTTACTCATTTAGAAATAAATTTTGATTTAGTTATTATAAGTTAAGCGGCGTATTGAATTTTTTCGGGGTACTAAACTGGAATCATATTTTTTTTCTTTTGCATTTTTTAAATGCTTTTGAAAAAACAATTTTTCGCATTGTTAAAAATTTTTTTGTACGATATTTGCCTATGTTTCTATATGCGTGGGTAGTTAGTCAATGAAAAATCTAAATTTGGTAGGTTTTCACTGAAAATTACAACATTTAGGGCCTAAAGGTGACTGGGGGGACGAAATATGGGCACTTTACCCTATAACCACAAAACGAAAATACACGATAAGCTTTTACGAGTTACCCACGATTTCGCAAAGCGTTCTTTGCCTTTAAAAACCTCAGAAAACAAAGATTTAAAGAAGGATTTCAAGATTTAAAGAAGGATTTATAAAAATAAAGGTTTTTTTCGGAATATTTCCGAATAGATTTTATAATCTAGTAAAATAGTTTTCTTTATCATCAATATATGTTTTTGGGATGCTGTCCGTTCTCAAGTAAATATTTTCACTATCAACAAACATGTTTTACAGATAAACATGATAAATTAACAGAACAGCATTAACATTATAAACTATATACTATAAAAATCACTTCAAAACGTTAAAGTCCTTAATGTTTGCTATAAGTGATTAAAATGAATTTAAAAGACAAAAAATACATTTATTTATTCACATTCGGCATGTTTCATTCCACCCGACGGCAACATCCTCAGGAATTAAAATGATACAATATTTTCGGGAAAAAAAAATTAAATTGAAAAACTAGTAAACAAAAATCACGTGAACACAAGCATAATGAAATGAACTGCAGTATTAACAAGTTGGAAATTGCTCGTCAAACGTGGCAAATGAGGTGCGTTCGTACTATAACTAGTTTTATAAATATTTTTTCACCGCATATTGTACTGAATGTATATTTTAGTGCTATTCATAAGTGCCTGTCAATTTCCTTCTGCTCGAAAAGCTATAACATCATTGAAATGCACTTGAAATAATTTTTTCCCATTGGCCGTAATGTAACTGAAAACTTTTGACTGTCCCTGTCATTAAACTATACATCCGATTTTCATAAAATTGGAAGTGAGTCGACAAAATTTTGCAACAATTATATATTTAAAATTTCAGACCATTTAGAAGGCTGAAACGTCATTAAAATGCACTTGCAACAATTTTTTCCCATTGGCCGTCATGTAACGGAAAACTTTTGACTGTCCCTGTAATTAAACTATACATCCAATTTTCATAAAATTTGAAATGACTCGACAAAATTTTGCAAAAATTATATATTTTAAATATCAGACGATTCTGTTGGGTTGTTTTTGTTCTGTTATATGCGGACAGACAGACGGACGGATCAGACGACGACTATAGATGCTATGTCTTTATATAATTACGAACGCATCTAAAAATGGATATTTGTGAACGTGAATTATTTTATATTATTGTTTCATTATTCTGTAGAGTATGTGTTTCCAAATTTTTAGGAAACCCCCTGGAGGCTAAATAATTGCATATACGTAACACTGTAATACGTAATAAGCACTGCGTTCTTACACAGTGACAATATATGCAATGATCTCTCTATTGATTCTCGGATAATGAATGGAAAATAAAATCTTGATGGATAAATTATTTTACTACTTTTAAAATGATTTTGTAAAGGTTCTTTGTTATATAGTCCAGTTAAGCTGTAGTTTTCTTGTTGTATTTGATGTCTGCTATATATCCTAGTTTTGAGCTTTCTCTTTGTCATTCTTATATAAAATTGCACTGTTCCATCTTCTTTGGTGAAACGTATTTCATATACCCCTGATAATTGATTTCGTTCTATTGGGTCTATTTTCTTACATACAATGTTTTTAACACTTTTCAACAAAGTTGAAAAGTGTTTACGCATTAGGTTTGTCTGGCCGTCTGTACGCGCTCTAACTCCCGTAAATATACTCGGATCGTTCTGAAATTTTTGGAAGTTAGTGACCTCTACCATGGCACGAACCCTATTTCAAATGAAGTTTGTAGCATGTTTAGTTCATTTACAGGGACAGTCAAAAGTTTTCCGTTACATTACGGCCAATGGGAAAAAAATCGTATTCATATTAGCCCAATTAAATTTCAAGTAAGAAATTCTATTTAAAATGTAAGCTAAAATTGCATTTTGAAATTCTGCGACTTTTAATGTAAAACATTATTTCTGAAAAGTGTATTGTTATTTTAATTTCGAAGCTGGTGAAATGAAAATGACATCACTTTAAAGAAATTAAAATAAAAATATATTAATATTTTCTGTTTAAAATGAATGCTTTACATGAAAAAATGTTGCATCATTTTTACCCGATAAAGCTTTTTACTAAAAACGCCTTTGTGAAACGTTTAATCTGCCATCGTTTAAATATAATTAATTAAAATAGTGTGTATGTGCTTTTTTTTTTTTAATCTAAAAAACTATCCACTTCTATGCACGGAAGTTTTATTTACATCACTAGGGGGCTCGGCCCCCTACGAGCTACGCTCGCCAACCCCCGTCCAGACACCGCAGACTCTAAATGCACGCTAATTTGATCGGCTTTAAAAAGATTTCGAAAGATTGAATTATAATTTAAAAAACAGTGGCGATCTCCCTATAAACGAATTTCTATTCATTTCTCTTTGATTGGGGAATTTTAACGCCAAATCCGCTGCGGTACTACTTGATTATCCCGTCGACCCATTTCGCCAAATTATATAAATCGCCAAACCACTCGCCAAATTATACAAATTGATATAATTTTTATTTTAAATAACGAAAGAACAAATAAATTCGTACAACATTAATAAAAACACAAATAAAACGTCGAAATAAAAATAGCTTGATGACGTATACACATGTAACAACATTTCAAAATAAGCTAATATAAAAGGAATTAAGTAAAGAGAGTCTTTGTCTCCTGGTATTTTTTAACAAAGCGAAAAGAAAGTTCTTTTAAATGAGACATTTTAAATTAATTATCAAAATATCAAATAAATGTCTAGCGCAATTTCTAAATTTAAACTTTTTTGCAATATTATTTTGTGTTCATTTTATGTAATAACTATAAAGTGACGTAAATATGACGTCATTTCTCCTAAGACTTCTAACGCATGTAAATGAATTTATTATTTTACAATATCCTTTCTCTTTTAAAATTCACGTGTATACTTTTTATGACGTAATTTTTAATAAGTTCCTGCTTTTTATACGTAATTATTTAATTCTAATTTGAAAGTTTTTTTCCTGTTTATAATAGTCACGTGTAAATAAAATTTAAATTTGAAGCAAACATTATTGCTTGCGCTTTATATACAGTTGGCAACAGTTTAAATTAGTACTATTTTCTGAAATCTGTAAAAAATATCTCTAGAAATGCTGAAAATTTGAATTTAAAATAGAAATAAAACCTGAAAAAATGAATCAAAATGAAAAAATTAATGCAATCTGCACTCCGGCAAATTCTAACGTATAAAATGATCTAAAAATGATTACACTGCCATGTATACTTTTTACTGCTATAAAACTTTTTTAGTGGAACGATTTTGTCCAACTTTAGCATTAAATAACTCTTAAAATAATTCTTCGATTTGAAAACTGTCTGCATCAGCGTGTTTATCAAACATTTCTGTATAAAACCACCGATTTTCATATTTTTGTATTCAATATTTTTGTTAATATTAACGAAGAAAGGCCTCCGGTCACAAAAAAATCAAAACCGGCGGCGGTGACAGCGGTAGTTACTTTTTTTTAGAATAGAGAGATTGGTTGTAAATGTCAATATGTTAACAGACAATTTTCGTTTTGGAATCTGTGGAATAAATTCATTTATGAAGCTTCAATGTGTGAAAATATGTTTTTAGTTTTTGGAAAATTTACTTTCTTTTTCAATTTTAAAGAGAAAACAGCCCCAAAAATATATTAATCCGTTTTATTTCCCCTTTTTTCCACAAAAAAATGTCTTCTCCTGATTGTGAATTTTGAATGAAATTCTCATTTGTGTGTAACTTATTATATTCGCACTTTTTAATCAGTATTAGTAAAAAGTATTTCTGTTGTTCATTTTAAATATGACGTCATTATTTATTAATTTTCATTAGTTACTGATATTCATGCCCCTTGTATTTTTAACGCATACTTGAAAATGCCTGTTTTATTTCAAATATGACGTCATATTTTTCCAAGTTAAATATTTTCTAAATAATATAAATCTTTTTCATTATTATTTCTTCTAATTATTACGCCATTTTTGACAGAAAACCTTTTACTAACGTAACAGATATTCATGCTTCAAGTATAATAAAAAAGATTCCTTTTTTTGTTTCAAATATGACGTGATATTTATTTTCTTTTGAATACTTTGTATTTAAAGGTTTCGCGTGGAAATTGTTAAGAAAATTAATTGTCGAGGAGAAAGTATTATTCCGGGTTTTTATTTTCTTGGAAAAGTTAAAGAAATATAGTTAAATGTTACTGGAAAATTATCAACTTATTGTGTATGAAAAATAATAAAATTTTGGATTATTAAGCAAAATATTTGAATAAAATAAATTAAACATAGCCTATATTCATCTTCGTGTTGTAATCCATCTATATCCAAAAATACAAAAGCATTAATTCATCCGTTTAGACGCTGACTTCATTCAGACTTTCGGACACACATCGACATTTATAATATGACTAGCTGTTACCCGTGACGTCGTTCACGTAACATAAAAAGAAGAAATTAATTAATTAAGCAAAGCATTTCCCTTCCGATAATTAAAAACATATATAATAAACCAATTATTTATCACATTTTATAGGAGACAATCTATATATATATATATTACGCTATCGTACGTGGCACAGAAATCGCAATTATTTGTTAACTGTTTAATGGCAACGCGCAAATGATATGCATCTCATTGGTTATTGAACAGCATTTAATGCATCTCCATACCTAAAAGGGGGTTTACCATAGGGGACCCTGTTCTGTTACCAAATGCCGCCAAGTATGTCGCCAAAAGTGACGCCAACTTTGCGATATCTCTAATATTTCGCCAAATTCCCATAGACTTCCATGGTAAACCAATAGGGTTTACTTGCTTACAGAAAATCAACAAATTGAGATATTTTAATGCAACAAAAACTAATATTAGCTTAAGGGATTAAATTATTATATTTAAACCCCTCGCTGAGTAATTTTTTTCCTTTTTTTTTATCAAAATAGGTTCAAAAATTGTGCATATTTTAATTACATATTTCAAATCTATAAATAGCTTAGAGTTTAAATATGTAAACATTTTTTGTAAAAGAGTTCAGGATCTCAGATGGGATAGGATATTAGAAATTAGGTGAAATCAGGGCTGTTACTGGAGAATACTTTTATAGTCTCGCACCACTATTGTCAGAAAATCAATTTTGCAGTACATTTCTCTTGTAGATGTTGTTAAAGTCTATATGGAATTTTTCGTATTTAAAAAGTGGTCCGAGTTGAAAAAAAAATAGTCGCCAGTGGAAAAAATGAATCCCGAAAAAATCTCGGATTGCGCACATTTTGCTACTTTTACTTTGCCCGAGGAAATCTCGGGTTGCGCAGCGAGAGGGTTAAGGGAGTCCTAATGTAAATTAAATTATGAATAAAAGTAACATGATACAATGCTTAGTATGCTTTCCCAAACATAAATTTTAAGAAAGACCAAACTGGTTGCCAAGGGCGGCGGCCAGTATGAGTAATTTAAGGTATTTCTTTATTATAGGGCCATTGACATAACTCAGGTTTATACACTGAACTAGGATGTCTGTTTATAACAGATGTCATATACGCACCGGGATACCTAATTGTCGCCAAAATAGATTATTTTTCTTGACATGGTAACCCGGCTACTGTTGTTTATTTATTAATAAATTGTTTATTTACTTTAATTTTCTTTTAAAATTATATAAATTGCTTTGTTCCATAGTTTTTAATGAAACCCCCTTTTTATTTATTGTTATTTCCTTTTTTAAGTAATAGAACATAATTTAAAAATATACATGTCACTGGTGTTCGAAAACGATGTTTTCGCCAAACTGGCGTCAAAAACAGATCGCGCCAAACCAGGTGTATGACATCTATGGCATCTGTGGCAAGAAAATTATCGGGTGATACTTTTTATATGTTTTACAATCATACTTGGCATCAAAGGTGGGCGAATAAATTATCATCTAGAATATTATTAAGTCTTTAACACACAAAAAACAAACCTGTTTACAACAATGTAATGTGTGATGACTTAAAAGCCAGAATTACAACCGCAATAGCCTCTGTGGATGCCGACATGCTTGCCGCTACCTGGCGTGAAATTGACTATCGACTTGATATTCTCCGTGCGACGAAGGGGGCACACGTGGAAGTTCATTGACAAGGGTCATGAAACTTTTTGAGTCTATCTAACCATTTATGTTATTAATTTTAATCTATCTTTATTATTTTATGAGTTATTAAACATCAAAATGGATCCGGGACTTTATAAACACCCTGTATTATAAGGATAAGGATAAGGATGTAATTCCTATCGCAATCAGTTTGGTTTTATTTGTGAGATGAACTGATCAAACTTGTTAAACTAAAATCGGGTTGTTTACGAAGAGGAATCCGACTTCCAGAAAAGAGACGGGTCATTCCATGCAAAATGAGCAAATCAGCTGTGGCAGACATGTCACAGATTTTAATGAAAATCAGTCTATATGTAGATCATATCTATTTATGAGTAAATGTAAAATAATAGATTTCAGGATTGTTTATTTAAGTATTAAAATATACATTAAAAGTGAATGCAAAATCGAGGTATTGTCTACATGCTTAAAATTTCATTTCTGATTATTAGCCTTAGGAATGAAAATACTATATTAAAAATTATTTATAATTAGGAATGAATAATAAGTAACAGATTAGCGTATGTTAGTAATTGTATTTTTATTCCGTAATGAGAAAAAAAATATTTTTCAAAAATTTTGAAGTAAAAATGTAATATTTCTACTGCTCATTTAAGCATGAAGGACAGCTTTGACAATGTTACTTTTTTTTCTTTGGTGATGTAGCTAAATGTATATATTTTAAATACCGAAAGTTTCATTATTGCCTTTTTATTCCTTAATGAGAAAAAAATAAACAGTAAAAAATGTTGAGGGTAAAATGCAATATTTCTATCACTTCTTTTTAAGTGAAAAAAAGCGTTATTAAACTTTTAAATTATTTCATATTATAGATAAAAGTGTATATTTTAAATATGGAAACTTTAATTTTTGCTTTCAGTTTATTTTTGGCTATTAATCTATTTATTTTAAACTACAGTAAAAAAAAAAAAAAAAAAAAAAAAATTACTTTGAACAAAAAAAATTATATATTTATCCTCTAAATCCATAGATGGCAGCACTGCATCTTTTTTCCCTTTGAAATCTGCAATATTGTAAAAAAACGCGCGTTTATTCAAAGAGTAAAGCTCTTGGAATGCAACAAATATTACTTTTTTAACCAAATTTTGTGACGTTAGGAATCAAAAGGCAATCTTGAAATTTTTTTAGCATATCATGGACTTATTGATCTTTATGTCTGTGCGATTACTATAATGTCTGACCTTTCCTTCAATATTTTTTTTTGCCTATCAATAAGAGGAAAAATTACAGTTTTGTCATTTTTCTTTAAGTTTCTAAATTTTTGTTAAAGGTGAAGGAAATACATGGCAACTTAAAAATTTTAGCAATTCGATCTTAATACGTAACACTATATCAGGCATCAATTTCACAGATGTTTTTGAATTCCTTTAATTTTTATAACGTTTTTAATTTTCTCAAAATTGACAAATTTTCAATTTTTACAACAAATTTAAGAGTAATCATGACGTTACCAAATTATTATTATTAAATAAATATGAAGATAATTTTCCAGAGATTACAATATTATAAAAATATTTAATTTATGTTAAATAGTTTTCAAGATACGGAACTTCAAACTTGCAACTTTGTACACATGCCATTCTATGTCACAAGTTTTTTAAATGTCCAGAACTCCCAAAATTTTTTATTCATTTATTTATTATTATTTTTTTTTTTTTTTGTCGAAATATTTTGCAATGCTCTATTTGAATATGAATTAAATCTGTGTATGAAATTTCATTAAAATCGGTTACTATGCAGCCACGACTTTTTTTTTTAATTTTTGCTCATTTTGTGTGGAATGACCCACAGGCATTCACAGGCCCGATTTCGAAAGGCAACGAAGAAAAATTGCAAAGTGATTAGCAATTAAAAATATGTTTCGTCTGTAGATTTTATTGACATATACTTAGGAAAGGCCCTCAAAATACATACAAAAAATATAAAAAATTAAAAAGCATTTATAAATTTAACGACTTTGAAATGTAAATAAAATATGTCACTAAGACAGTTTTTTTTAATTTATTTATTTTAGTTCATTATGTAATTCTTTTAATTTTAGAATAATACCGGAGTCAGTATGCTCTCTTAAAGGAACCTGCGCTGCTGCTTATATGCTCAAATATATTCGCCTTTGCGATGTTCATCCCTTATTGTGTGATGATAAAGGTCAAATGCCAAAAGATTTTAGGGTATGTATATCATACATTCATATTTATTCGAGAAGCACTGATATGCATGTAACGTTGTTTTTTGCTCACTGTCGCGAAAATATAGAGTTAATTCTATCGATACGCACTTTTGAAATATTATATTATTGTACGAATCGCTTCTACCTCATCTCTGCTCAATATATTTTTTTATAAAACATTCAAAACACAAAATTTCAGTGATTTGCGCAATCGACTGTGTTCGCAATCGACTTGTGCGATCGATCAGTGATTTGCGCAATTTTTTCCTTGTTAGCTGCGTCCAGTTCAGTTTGTAATTCTTGCTGCTTCTCCTCAGCTTCTTTCTTTGCATCTTCTAGTGCTTGTTTTTCCTGATCGAATTTAGTTTGTAATTCTGCTTTTTCCTTCTCGGCTAAATTTTCTTATGAAGATATTCCTTCTGATTTGCTTGACAAGGCTCAAGAATATCGAAATCTTTTATTAGCACCATTTCAGAAACCGTGTTTAAAAAAAAAATGCAGCGTAAACAATGAGCTGCGTAGTGAGTCATACATTTTTTAGATTCCTTGATAAACAAATTTCTAAAAAATGTTCGCGTAACTCCTGTAGTATTAATATTTAAATTTTGCGTATTTTAATAGTTCATATTCAAATCATCGTGGTTAATTTTATTATTGTAAACAAACAGAAATCATAAAAATAAAGAGCATTTAACTATAGGGTGCATCGATATGAGAGTGGTCACATACGGGATGTAAAATTTGATTGGTCGGGACGATTCTGGACAAAAGCAAATCGCCAAGTATCTTGGCGAGCCTGCCATTATCGGCCAGTTAATGTTTGTTAAATCTGGTCCTGTCTCAGCATGACCAACGAAATCCAAGGCCAGTTCATGGTGTGACGTCAGGTAATGACGTCACAACCATGAGAGCATTCGGTTTCACGTAAACAATGAGCTGCGTAGTGAGTCATTCATTTTTTAGATTCCTTGATAAACAAATTTCTAAAAAATGTTCGCGCATTGAATATTTTAACTCCTGTAGTATTAATATTTAAATTTTGCATATTTTAATAGTTTATATTCAAATCATCGTGGTTAATTTTATTATTGTAAACAAACAGAAATCATAAAAATAAAGAGCATTTAACTATAGGGTGCATCGATATGAGAGTGGTCACATACGGGATGTAAAATTTGATTGGTCGGGACGATTCTGGACAAAAGCAAATCGCGAAGTATCTTGGCGAGCCTGCCATTATCGGCCAGTTAATGTTTGTTAAATCTGGTTTTGTCTCAGCATGACCAACGAAATCCAAGGCCAGTTCATGGTGTGACGTCAGGTAATGACGTCACAACCATGAGAGCATTCGGTCGGAGTGCGACAAACAAAATGCATTAAACTACTGATAGTTGTTTACTTTATACTCTAAGATCTTAAATAACTTTTTTTTTCAATTGTGCCTTTTTATAATAAAAATATTTATATACTAGCAGATCTACCCGGCTTCGCTCGTGTCAATAATAAAGGTCCTCCAGGGTAAAATACATTAAAAAGAAATAATACGGCAATGGCAATAACTGAGAATGGTGCATTCCCGTTCACGGATCGTTAAAAAGACCAATAAGAAATGTAAATATAAGTAAAATAGTCTTAATTACGTCAACTGTTAACTATACCATAATAATATACATTCCAAACAAATGCCAAAACACAATTATTTGCTTAAAAGACGTCATTTCAATAATAATAAAAAAAAACCACATTAAAAATACTAAAAATGTAAAGGTTTCGATTCTTTCTTTGAGTCATCTTCAGAATATACAAAAAACAACAATTACAATGCCAATTGATTGTGAAATTATACTGATGATGGCAACGACCTAACCCATAAATTGTGCCTTTACTGATTTTTTTCTTAACTTATGAACATCATACAATTTCGTTTTTCACACTGTCGAATAGAAAAAAGTTCTTTCAAATGAAATTTATTTGAAAATTGTATCTCAGTTTTCTCATTTGAATGGATTTTAAAGTACTTTTCAATCATGGATATTTATAAATTTGCATGCAGCCCAATTACGAAAGATATACCTGTTTGCTCTTAATGCAATATTATAAAGAAAAGACATTGCTATGAGTAACTCTAGCATCATATTGTTGGTGGCAACAAGCTAACCTAACCATAAATTAAACTTTTACTGCAATTTCACCTTTAAACATCGCACATTTGACTGTTCCAACGTCTAATAGAATACAAAAAGTTCTTTCAGTAATATTTGTTTGAAAAGCTTATCTCAATTTACAGATTTTTTATGTTTTTTAAAGTAATTTTCAAGCTTGAATTTTTTTAAATATGGCAGCAACCCAGTTACAAAAGATTAACTTAATTGCTCAAAAACATTGTAAATAATTCAGTATTTGTTTGTTTTCTTGTACTTTTACATAACTAAATTGTCAAATTTCAGTATTTGTTTTCGTATGGGAATATCATTCCGGCTGCTTATAACTTGGTTCTTCTAAAAAAAATTTAATTCAACTTGCACTATTAGTTTTTCATTTAAGCTTTTGGTGCGTAATATTGTTAATCGCTGATTAGTCATAGAGTTATAGGGGACAATTTCATAATAATCTGGAACCCGATTATAAAAGATTAGTATTTTTAAAAAATCTGAATGAATTTCATTGGAACTTGCATTGTTTGTTAGATAATTTCACACGGATGGTTTTAAAATATTGCATATAGTTTTATGTCGCTTTGTTATAAAATTATGGAAGAAAGTTCAATAGTCAGGTGAGCCCGATCCTAAAAGATTAGCATTTTTTTAAAGTTCTGCTGGACAGATTTTGATGACATTTGCACCCAAATTTTTGGAATAGTTTTAGTACATAACATTTTGTTTTACATGCTTTGTTTTAGAATTAGCTGAAATGTTCTATAATCAGGCGAAACCAATTCTGAATGATTAGCCTTTTAAAAAAGTTAGATAATTTTTGAGAAATAGTTTTTGTATATTGCATATCCGTCTATCATTCTTAGACCAAATCCTACTGTTAATGATCAACTAAAAAATTTTGTCCTTAACAGCCGAAATTTTGTCTTACACATTATAAAATATAATAGCTCAGTGATGATCGTATCGTATCCATCAATATGGAAGTACATTTGAGATAAAGATACATATTGGTTTAAAATGGCAGATCAAATTCATCGATATATTTCCTTTAATTCAAGATTTGTTCGAAGAAACCGATCACCGCAGCAAGCGAAATGTGCTACTCAGATAAATAAGTGATCGCTAGAACGAAACTGATCACTAAAACGAAGATAGAAAAAATACTTTTCCCTGTATTTGTTGAGAAATCTAACAAATATACTAAAGGTTAAAAATATATTCGTGTTTAAAATTAAAAACGATTTTTATTTATGTTCTATTAACGAGCAGTATATCAGGCATCTTTAACACATGTATACAAAGATTTATTGCCGATCATTTTTAAATGGAAACTCATATTTCCATTCATAAAATCCAAATCCACAGCCGTAAAAATGAAAATGACATCAATTTCCATGTCAGGAAATTTTGTTTAAAAAGAAAAAAAATTACTCTAAAAAATAGTAGCTATGTTATAATTTCTATTTAATATAAATCGTAGAAAAATCGTGTTTTATATAACCGTATTCGATATAAATCGTATAATGTTATCACTGCATTTCAAGAATTAAAATAGTTATCTAAATGATATAATTAAAGATTCAGCATTACAAAGAAATAGGAAATAAATTGTAGCCGCCTGTTTTTAGAACCAGTTTGAAATAATATTGACAAAATTGACGTCATATCTAGCAAAGCAAACGATTTTTTTTTTTTAAATTATCTTTTTCTTGAATTGTTTTCTTGAAATTCAAACGCCTGTATTAAAATAGATTTTTTAACTTTAAAATCATTCAAATGAAGATACTACGTCATTTTAACATACGCTTAGTTAACATTTTTACACATACATAGGGAAAATTTTCGTTTCTTGATTAGAATGACGTCGATTTCAAAAATGCAAAAATATAGCCAGAAAATCCGAATTTTTATTATCCAAATACACGCGTTATCATTTTCTTTAAATTACTCTGCCTTTTTTTAGGGTGTGGCAACAGGAAAGAAACGATTGAATTAGAAAAATTAAAAAAGAGATATTTCTATAATGTTAAATTATGGAAAGTGGTAGGAAAAGGGGATAAATACTGGTCTGATGATTTTTTAAAGTAGACAGTGATCTTTTCCACGTTCTAAAACGTATGTACATGAACAGGGACTGACAAATGTTGAAAATTTTTAGGCGCCAGGAAAACTTCTTAGGAGCCAGCTTGAAGAATCCTTTTTCTGACATTAACGCATTCACTGCAAAATGGAACACTTGCTACTCATAATCGTATTCGCTATTTTTGAGTGATCTATGCGTCATTTTGCAGTGAACAAATTAACTATTCAATAAAAAAATCAAACTGAGCAAAAATTTTAAGATAATGCCACTTTTACATTGTAAAAACTAAATAGAAACAAACTATGAAATTAAACATTAAAACAGTAGACAAATTAATATCCTTATCTTTAATTCCCAACAAGAAATTATAAGCATAAATTAACAATGCCTTTGAGATTTTGATTTGAAACACCATTTCTTCATTTGTCATTTTTGTGAGATATATCTGACAACTGCACATTTTGATACATTCCACTTAGAGAAACATCATTTAATTTTCTTTTTTTACATTTCCTGCTCGAGTATTTTTAAGGTTTTATAATCTAAGCAGTGCTCTTTCACCATGCACTTTAGTTTGGCTTAGCAAAAACTCTGATTTCTGAAAAATTAGGAAGAGTCGTTGCGCCGGTATAGTGTATTTTCTTCCACTACAAATAATCGCGCTATCAAAAATAAATATTTTCGCACATGGATTTTTTTTAATTAAACGAAAAAAAATTTAAATTAATAAGTAGGTAAAAAAGTTAGTCGCCAAGAGGAACTTTTTAGTCGCCCGGGCGACCTGGCGCCCGGGATTTGTCGGACCCTGTACATGAAGTTTCGTGCAAATCGGTCGAAAACTGAAGATTTGTATAAAGGACATACACACAAAGAACGGCTTTTATATATATCTACCCTATACATATATAAAATCCTAATGAAACGATTGAATTGAAACGAATTTATGTAACGATTCTATGAAACGACTGATTAAACAACTGATTACGTTTCACGGCGATTTCTCCTAAAATATACAATACTTTGCGATGAAATTAACACCAAAAATCCGTATTGATCCACAGATCTCAAAACTGGTATTAGAATTTTAAAATTAGAATTAGTTTTCAAAATATTAATTTTTTTCTAATTTTAAATACTTTTTTCCAATGATGGCAACTCAAATTTTAATCATAACAGATATTTTTTTTTCATATTTTAGAAAAGGTTATTTTAAATTAATTTGGCGACGAGTTTGACCTTCCTTAAATGTATGCTAAGAAATGCATCATGTTACTTTTATTCATAATTCAATTTGTATTTCATTATCATTTTATTTAATACAAAACTTTCATTTAAAATTGAAACCTTTAAAATAAATGGCTTTTACTTCATTCTTTTTTTTAAACGAAACGAAAAGAAAAATATTAGACACAGATGTCATATACGCAACGGGGTACCTAATTGGCGCCAAAATGGCGTTATTTTGCCTGACATGGTAACCCGGCTGTTGTTGCTTATTTATTAATAAATGTTTATTTGAATTTATTTTCTTTTTATTTACACAAAATGCTATAAATTGTTTTGTTCTATAGTTATTAATTAATTTTTTTTTTATTTATTGTTATTTCATTTTAAAAATAACGGAAAATAATTTAAAAACACATATGTAACAGGTATTTGAAAACGAGGTTTTCGCCAAATTGTCGTTAAAAAAAATCACGCCAAACCCGGTGCGTATGTGACAATGCAACAAGTCATGCGATTTAATTTCCACTTCAAAGCAACGTTTTAATGTTATTACTTCTCCCGTCGACCAATTTCGCCAAATTATACAAATTGACATTTTTTTAAATTTTAAATAACAAAAGAACAAATAAATTAGTATAACATTAATATAAATATAAATAAAACGTCGAAATAAAAATCAGTTGATGGCGTGAACATGTGTAACTTCCTTACAGTCAAGTGAATGTGACACTTACGCTCAACCATTATTGGCATTTAATCTTATAGTTTGGCGACAGATTTTTGGTCGATGGGATAACCAAGTAGCACCGTTTTAATTTGCCACTCGAAAAATAAAAAAATGCTAACTGACGAGTTAAAAAAAAAGCTATTGGCGAGATTTTCACCCGGCTAACATAAAAGCACCAGGAATTCTTTGCGATCATGGCAACTTTTATGTAGTTTTATTCGAAAAAATTTTGATTCTTTAATCAAAATGGAAACCTTTCTTATGAAAAGCGAAGGAATCAGCCCGTTGTTTATGGCAGTTACATAACTTGGACTATTATAATATAAACGAAATAATGGCGATAGAATAATATTCGGCGACTTATCACACCTGTGGCTGGCTAACATTAAAGTACCAAAATGGCCGCCTGGAATATAAAAAGCGAAGGGATCCACCTGGAGCTGTTGATGATAGCCACATGACCTAGGCAATTATTATAGAGATTGTTTTCAATTCTAAAAACAGCGGAAAGAATAAGATTTCCTAACGTGACTATTAAAAACAGAAAAAAACCCCTTTGAAATTACTATCAGGGGCGTAGCCACAGATATTTTTTCGGGGGGGGGGGGGGGGGGGGAGAATCCGAAAATTTCCCAACTTGAAACAAATTGCTCCAATTTTCGACTAAAATGATATGCACAACGTGTGTAATAATTATAATGATACTTTTGCACAAAAAATTCCTTTCCAAAGAAAATTTCAGAAACTGAAAACATAAAAATTCTAATTATGGGTTTGTTTACTAAAAAAATAAATACGCTTTTTACTTTCATCTATCTTTACAAGAAGAAAGTATTGGATTCGTGAAAAAATTCGACTTCTGGTTTTAGACTTATTCATACGTTTTAGTAAGTCCTGAACACGATTCGACTGTTTTTAGAAAATATCTGTCTGTCTATATGTGATACACATTTTGTGGGCGCTCTAACACAAGAACTAATGCACGAAATTTAATAAAACTTTAGAGATTCACTTATACAGTCGAACCTCGTTAACGCGAACACTCAAGGGAAAACTTTTTTTGTTCGTATTAAAAGTAGTTCGTGTTATCGGAACTTAACTACATTACATACAACTGGACGAGGCAGTCGGAAACAGTTCGTGTTAATGAGTTTTGACTGTACCTTGATAAAAATTGGTGCTGATTTGTTTTTGGTGTAAATCGCCCAACAGGTGGCACTGCTATGCTGCATTTTCCACAATTTACATGATTTTAACGATAATTATATTTCAAAAACTATTGCACGGAATTTGATCAAACGTCATATTCTGTTAAACCTTGACATAATTTAATGCAGATTAGCTTCTTTATGTATATCATATAGCAGGTGACGCTGCTATGCAGCATTTTTCACGATTTTGCAATAGCTGTATTTCAAAAACTAATGCACAGAATTTAGTCAAACTTCATATTCCACATAAGTAGCACTTCCACATAAATAGATCCTTATTAGGTTTGTGTCTATACTGTCCAAAGATATCGCTTTTGTGCACTTTGAGTAAGGAAATTTGGTTGCGGACATCTAAGAGGCTGGGTGCCGAAGTTCAATGATTTGTTTGAAAAATGCTATGCTTATATCTCCTTTTTAAATGCACACAATTCAACAAATCTATACCTTTAGAGTTTGTTATTATAGGCAAAGAATTGTCATTTAATTTTGGCACTGTGATTGCAAATTTTGAGGCATTAACATGTATGGAGTAGAAGAAAATTTTGGGATTGGCACATCCGACTAGTTTTCACTTAATATTAATTCTTGTGGTCTTCAAAGAAGCCCAGCTGTTAATAACATCGCTTAGTTTAATAAAATTCTCCATTTCACTTTCATATTTTAAAAGCATTAGACTGTCAAGTCTGTCATCCCTCATTGTAGCTTGCAATATATATTTTTTAAATTTTTATTTGACTAAAGATTCTTTCATTAGATGCAACGCCATAAAGATAAGCTGCTGTGAATGTTAAGGTACGAGTATATAGTTTGACGGCGTGACCCAAATAGTCTTTGAACTTCCTGGCATGAGTAAAAGGTTTGTTAAGGGGTCTCAGGACTCTTAAAATTGGAAAAAACGAAAAAAAAGATCATTTTCAACATTTAATATCTTAAAATATATTTGATTTTAAGACACAATTTTAATTGGAATAAAATATATAAGTGTGTTCTTTCATTTCATGTATTTAAAAAATTATAAGATGCAGAATTAGCAATTATAGGGGGCTACAAACTGTTAGACATTTGACGAACAAAAAATCGACATAACAGCTTACGCGCACGATTACAAAATAAGTATTGCAACTAGAATGAAAATTTTGGTGCCTACTTATGCTTCAGATTGTAAAAATTACCCTGAACCTAAATAAATTTGTATTTAAAGCTTTTTTATATTTTTAATACAAAGTTGTATTTAGCTAATGCAAAATTAAGAAAATTTCAACAGTATAATCACCTAAAAAAATATTGTTTTGAACACTAAAAAGGAAATTTTAGGTTCAGTTTATACAGACTAACATGAAACATATGTTTTGAAATTTTTATGAAAAAATATTCATAAGTTTGTGGGATATCGTGCGCGTTATGCCCAAAAACGTCATTTGGAGGAAAATGGCTTCAAAGTTTCCGAAACGACGGTTCAGCTATTGAACGTGTATAAATGTAAAAGCCATAACTTCAGTTCTAATAGGAATTTCAAGGAAACAATTATATCAAAATGTTCAGAAAAGATAGGAGTTTAACATCTAAAAAAATTAAAATTTCGAAAATTTTAAAGCTTTAAGAGTACTGAGACCCCTTAAGTGGAGTTGGGATTTGGTTTATTTCTATTTGACTCTGCAAGTCATGTACATCCGGTTTCTCATATCCAGGTGGAAACATTATTAACTTTTCCCTTGCACAATTGTAATTTAAATATGGAATGCATTTCTGCAATATTCTCTTGGTATAATGGAGTTGTGAATAAAGAGGAGGAGACATTTAGTGTAGTGTCTACCAGTTGCGACTGAAGTAACTGAGGAGGTTGTCACAAGATGGCGGCTGCTTTCTTTTAAATCGGATCATCAGTTTCTGATTACCGCAAGGGCGAACGTCCCACCAGTAAAATTGAATAGGAAATTTCGTCTTATTTAAACATCTTATTCATGGAATTTTTTTCTCAAAAATGACATAAAAATTTCTAACTGTTTTTACTGGTATCAGTGTGCCTTATAAAACTGTCAGTTTGTTTCCCTGGTTGTCACAATATGGCGGAAACACAGGGCCTAACAAGCGCCAAAGTAAGCTCCTACCAGTAAAAATGAAAATCTGGTTCTACCATTATTTATGACTGAAATTTTGCAGTAATAAGGCGTTTAAAAAAGTTGAAAATTTCTATATAAATCTACTGGTGGAAGTTTTCACCGGCGGTAAGCGACGCTTGCGATAACGGTTACAGTTGAAGCTTTGCTATTTTAAGGATATGTCAGTTCCTCTTTATTTATAGTTCCATGCTTGGTATAGGGAACATTGTCATTTAAGGTTATTACTAAATTCACGAAATTTTCTTGTATTTCTTATAATTCTTTACTGTAAAACTTATGTGTATCAATGTCCATTGCTGTGCTATTATTTTTATCTATTGCCTTTGGTGAAACCGTTTTTCTACGGTGCTTTCGGGACTCAGCTTCTCCAGTCACATTCTAATATCCATAATTGTTTGTGAGCTTGTCTATAAGGAAATCTTTATTTCTTCAAAATTTTATTTAAGTGCAACGTGTCAGTGTTACAGTGCATGTCGATTTTTTCTTCAGTTGATGGACTGCTTTCATGGTCATATTTCTGTTCCAAATTAAAATCGTCCATTTTTTACCTTTTTCATCCTCGAATGGATTTTTAGATGCTCCAAAATCTTGCACGAAAACTCTTTTCCTATTATGAAGGGTTTCTTCATGCTGAGATTTATAGTAACTTTTTAGAACAGCTTTAAGAACAGAACACTGGACTTTTGGTTTAAAATTTTACAAACACATATGAATATAAACGAACAGGACTGATATATATTTCCACACACAAATAAAAGTAAAATGTGACAAATTTATCTAAAGTAACGACTTCTTATATCCGCATTTGCTCATATAGCGCATTTTACTTGACAGCGAAGGGTTAACTAGTTTTTGCGGCAAAAAAATCATGAGAATGAGTAAAATATTGTCCAAAAATCGCAAAATTAGTCAAAAAAGTTGTGAAAACTCATCAAATCTTCTTGCCCGTAGCAGTGTTTCAAGTAGGTTACTACATTCCTTTCTGTTGTGCTACAAGTGATCTCCAATTTTCAAAAGAAGCTGCAAACCTGATTAAAATAGTTGAATTCTCTTTTGGGAGGAGAAGTTGAGGTAGAGTGAAAATTTTGAGAAAGGAACAAAGTTTTGGAGGAAATAAAGGAACTGGTTAGTCAGTTATTGATGGACAGGAGTAGAGAAATTTAGGTCTGGTAGATGTACAATATTTTTGTAGAACTGAAAAATACAATGATAGATTGAGTATGGCTGATATCTTTTTGTATTTCTTTTGATAATTTAACTTGTTTACTGTTGCAGTACTCAAAATAATGACCAAAACAATAAAAATTTCATAATTTTTTTACTATTACTTTTAAAAAAGAAAATGCCTCAAAAATCTAGAATTTCCCAACTCTAAGCTCAAATTTCCCAACTTCACATATATTGGGGGGGGGGGGGGGGAGGCTTCCCTCATACCCCCCATGGCGACGCCTCTGATTACTATTAAATGAGTACGTGTTAAAAGCAGGAAAATATTGAAAATTATGTCTTGAAAATTGCGTTTAACCCTTTCACGGACAAGGCACTTCTATTCGTAAAATCTTAAAATCAGTGAATGGCACCAGAATTTACAAACAAATTTCAAAATACAAAAATGCTTTTGTTCACTTACTTGATCACCCGACCGAAGCACCAACCAAAGAATGGCATAGGATGTAACGCTCCGGTGGAAAATCCCCACAACAATCACCGATGCCGGACATCGGAAAGCACCCAAAATAACAAGGAAAAAGGCACATATTCTGACGAACTTACATAGTAAATCGTAAATTTACAAAACAATTGATGTTGCTTTCATCAAAATAATAAAAATAAAAACAAAAGTGAAGTGACTTAAATGTATAACAAAAGTTAAGACTATAAATCCTTGTTCAAGATTATGAAGTGTAAATGTTCATAAAAGTTCACTGTTCACTAATGTTCAAATGAGTTCAGTGTTCGAAAGAAAAATGTTCATAAAAGTTTTATATAAGAAAAACTAACTTGAAGAAAGATCACCATAATGTTCAGACCTCAAGAGAAAATCGCCGCCAACAAAAATGTCAGACAAAGGACAGTTACTATAAAAGGCACAATGTTGAGCCTTTGATGTAGTGTCAGAAAACCACGTAATGTCCGTAGCGAACCACTGATGAGTATTAACAGTATGATAGAAGTAAAAAGTTACAAGTGTAAAAATTATCAAAATTTATACTTAATAAATGAGTATTCCCTATTAAGTGCGTTGTACATAGCACACAGTCTTCTATAGTTTGAACGGGTGATGAGAACGTTTCGAATGTTCCATCTCAGTGTACAATTCCTGTTGAATTTAAATGTACAAGGCATTAACGGACAATGTCCAAACAAATAATGTTGTATACTTCCTACATCACCACAGTTACACCTGTTATTTGGGCGCTTTCCTATTTTAAACAGATACTGTGGAAATGCTCCATGTGAAGAAAGAAAATAACCTATCACCTGGGATTCACATAGAAATAAATCGTTAACCTTGTTTAATATCGCATAAGTATCTCTTCCCTTCTCCGAATTTTCCCAAGAAACCTGCCATTGATCATGTAGAAGTGTTTTAAAATGACGCTTTAAAATAGAAGTTGGTGCAGGAAAGCGTAGAACTTTATCATACAGATCATTTATAATAACTGATTTTGCCAACATGTCCGCTCTTTCATTTCCTGATATTCCAACATGCGATTTTATCCAACCAATATATATGACTTTATTATGTAACAGGCGCAAAGAGTTGAAGATATTAAAAAGCTGACCGTTAGATGGAAATAAGCGCTGAAGAGCGTAAATTGATTACAAGCTGTCAGTATAAAGATGAAATGAATCATGAGGGGAGTCGATGCACCAACTGATAGCCTCGTCTATCGCAGCCAATTCTGCTTGAAAAACAGAGTTATAGTCATGTAATTTTAATCTCATGTCTAGCATAAAAGAATCCCTATACCAAACCGTAAATGCAGCTCCTACACTGTTCATCATTCGAGAACCGTCAGTATACAGTATCGGATGATTCACCACTGGTACTGTATCAACCACTGGCTTAACAAATTTTATATTTAAGTTTTCAAAGAAGTAAGGATAATTATATGTCCTCAGTTTATTCATAAAATCTTCACCTTTAAAACACATATTGTCAATCAAGACTGTACCATTTCCATAAATGATATTATAACGCTTAGAAGACAAATTCAGTTCTATGTCAAGTGGTGGAGCACCCACCAAAACACACAATGCGTCATTAGAAATCGTACGATATGCCTTTAAGACAGATAGCAGACATAGACGTTGACATGAGAGTAATCTTGTTATTCCATGTTGATTTAAGTCAGGCATCCAGATCTCATGCCCATATGAAATACGTTTCTTCAAGACGGTATTGTACCATATTTTAAGATAAATAGAAGGAAGACCTCTGTCACGGATTCTGGTTTGGCGCATTTTACACGTGAAATCGTTAAGCCTAGTTCTAATCATATCTAGGTGATCCATCCAGCGAAAATTGCTGTCAAGTAGAAATCCCAAATAAAGAATATTGTCCTTTACACTGATACTTTTGCCATTATGTTTAAAAATTGGTCTTCTTTTACTAAGAGTGTGGCTCCCAAACAGCATTGCGGCTGACTTCTCTGCACTAATTTGCAAATGATGTATAGAACAGATATCCGAAAAGTGATGAACACTAGTATTCATTTTATGTTCTAGCGCAGAGCGCGTATCTGCGCCCTCTATAATAACGCTATCATCAGCATAAGAAATAATCAGTAATCCTCTCTGCTTGCAACTCTTTAAAATCCTGTCAGCAACTAGTGTCCAGATAAACGGCCCAAGACATGACCCTTGCGGGCACCCACGGAATACATGAAACCATGTTAATCCATGCGTATATTTAAAACAAATAAGCCTATGACTCATGTAATTTTTAAGTGTAGACTTCATGTAATCAAAAATAGGTAAGATATTTATGATATCGGCCACAATACGCCAATCCAAAACGTCGAAGGCACCACTGATATCAAAAGAAATCATTGCACAGTATTTATATACTGATAGTGTTTCTCCAATGATATTCTTTAACGCAGAAAGTGCTGTCAAGGTGCTCCGTCCCTCACGAAAGCCATGTTGTCCATCATCAAGATAATTAGAAGACTCCAGCATCGTAATAACTCGAAGTTTTAAAAGTCTTTCATATAACTTACCCATCATAGGGAGAAGAGTAATAGGTCGATACGAATTAATTTTTTCAGCTGTCCTATTACGTTTTCGAAAAAAGATGATCATTCCTCGTTTCCAACATTTTGGGAAGTGACCAAGTAAAAGACAAGTATTAAATAGCGTCAACATAAGAGTTGTAAATCTGTTACACAAATTTTTAATAATTATTCCATCAATATCGTCCGGTCCTGGAGCTTTATTTATGTCCTGAAGGCGCAGTACATGAAAGAGTTCTTTTTCTTTAAATGGAATAAAATCAGGTGATGAGGAATAATTGAATGAGCTAATGTACTCATAAGGGACAGAAGGTCGATAATCCACGTCAAAATGACCAGACATAAGACTATGTGCTACACTATCATATGTGTCAAACACAGAAGATTCTTCTAATGTAGATCATGTCGTTAGATCATGTCGTTATGTTTCAGGGTTTTACCTGAGACATGTCTGTATAGAGACCCATAGGCATTATCAGTGCGTTCACAGAATGACAGCCAACCCTGTCGTTTTGCACGACGTAAATTACTTTTGTATTGTCTTCTAGCAGTCAGATATTTATCCTTGTAATCTTCTCTATTCAAATTCTTCCTATAACGCTTATACAAGGCGTTAACTTTGTTTCTTTCAACCCTAAGAATTTCTGTATACCATTTTGCCGTAGGTTTATATGATAATGAACCTCTTTTAAAACAAGCACTCATAATCTCATGCAAAAGGTCATAAAAATTAGCCGTCCAATCTTCAAGTGCATCAGGACTAAAAACTCTACGTAAAGTGTTCATCAACTGAGGAAGATACTCCAAGAGTCTTTTGTTGAAACTATATAAACTCTTGTTTTTTGTTTTATATCTTGTTCACTTACTTAATAAAAGGGAAATTTTCATCCCAATGTTCTGGTGCTAATGTGGCATTTAAAAATTAAAATTAAGCTGTCCAAAAATGAACCACCGCCCTTGAAGGGGTTAAAGCAGCAAATTTTAGTAATTGTAGTAAATTGTATTATGTCAATCGTTTTATGATGCTGTTAAAAAATACCGAGAGACAAAGACTCTGTTTACTTAATTCATTTTATTTTAGCTTCTTTTCAAATGTTTAACTGATCTCCTTTAATCAAACACGAAAACAACCATTGGGTGTCTTAACAGCAACTGATTCTACCTTAAGTTTTTGCAATCTAAGGGAATTGAATGGAAACCCGTTTACAGGGAGATCGCTACAGGTTTTTTCAGTATAATTCAATCTCCTCTAATCTTTTTAAAACCGATCAGATTAGCGTGCTTTTAGATTCTGCAGTGTCTGAACAGGGGTTGGCGAGCGTAGCTTGCAGGGGGTAGAACCCCCTAGTAGATATATATAAAATGGAATTCAAATAAAAAACTTATTAGAATGGAAGCAAATCTAATTTAAACTATCTGATGACAAATAACAAATGTATTAGTATTTTAAGACATACCTGAAATGCTAGTCACGTAATCATGAAGAACTGGTTAAGTTAGAGTCAAGACACAGAGCCCAAGCACTTAATCGCTTGAGGGGCGGTGGGATAAAATATATCCCACCTAATTTAAACAAGATTCTCACCAGAAAATTTTTACTAAATTTTATATTTTCGACTTTGGAGGAAAATCGTTGAAAAATTGCTTTTCCTTAATTAAAAATATAGTTTTTCGATTATTACGGCGAGAATTCATTATTTAGAGTCATTTTTGCTTGCCCCTCAAGGGGTTAAAAGCCACTTTATGTAGAAAATTTGTCCGGAGAAGTGTCACTGAGGAATGTGATGTTAAAAATACTCAACATGCAACCTGTGACACTTTTTGGACCACAAAAGGTTCATGTCAGATTTATGCGAAAACCATTCGCACTGAATTGTTTATAAATAAACACAAACTAGATTTTATTTTGCACATAGTTTTTAAACCTTAACACAGAAACATTGTAAAATGAGCCTTGTTTTTTACACTGCTGGCCATCCAAAATGCAACACCAAGAAAGGCAAGAGATATCAAAGCCAAATTTATTTTAAAGATTACACATAGTACCAATGTCGATTGATTCCAAAGACAGCCTTCTTTGAAGTGAGGTAGACGCGAAAATCAATAAGAACTGTTATATCCACGTCTGTCAATAACCATTGCTACACACTGCGGCATAGAGTGAAACAGGCTTTGGATGTGTTGTTGGGGATGGCCTCTCACTCTCCCTCCACACGTAGCCAAAGTTCATCTTGTCTACTCGCGGGCGAGGCATTCCGGGATAGGCGTTCTCCAATCATTGACCAGACATGCTCGATGGGTGATAGATCTGGAGAACAGGCAGGCCAGGGTAACAATGGAATATGTTGAGCTAAGAAGAAAGCTTGAACATTGCGTGCAACATGTGGTCGTGCATTGCCATGTTGAAATGTGGCCGCAGGCAAGCCCTGAAGGTAAGGGAGGAGAACAGGCTGCAAAACCTCAGAGATCTAGTGCTGGCTGGTAAGTGTACCGTTAAGTCGTACTAGGGGGATGCGGGAGTTGAATCCAATACCCCCTCACACCACAACACCGGGTGCAGGACCAATGAGATAATACAGCAGTTGAGCAGCCTCTCCCCACGGTGTCTGCAAACTCTAATTCGACCGTCGTGGTACTACAGGCGGAAGCGTGATTCATCCGCAAACACAATGCTATGCCTTTCGGCTGTCCATGTCTGCCGTTCAGCGGACCATTGTAAACGCAAACGCCGGTGGTTTAAAGCTGCGTACGGACTATCCTACAAGTCTCGGTTAGCAGCCGGCTTTATTGATCTCACCAGCCGGTGCTTTTGATGTATAATGGGTTTTGCATGAGAAGGAGGAGAAGTTGCATGACAGAAATAGGACGCCAAGCGCGTTGACATTTTTATGACTGCTGTTTGGGGAGATAATTGCTCAGAAAACTAACATTCCTTTTGTCAATTCGATATAGTTTGGAAGTCGTGTTTCTTTCCAATCCACTTAAAAAGGTTGCAATTTATTTGGCGTTGTTAACTAAGCAGAAAATAGTTTCACATTTTCGCCAAATGAAACGGGGGTGTTTTTTTTTCTTTTTTTTTCTTTCAATGAAAAAAAGAGAGATACAAATGAAAACAGCAAATAATAATTAGAAAGATTGTTTGACTTTTCAAAACAGCACATTATTTATTTTTCATCGCATTGATTAGTTTCTTACTGCAAAACAAACACTATAAAAATTTATTTTAATTATATTATTAATTGATATTAATAATACAATTATTATTAATGTATTTTTAATTAATATTCAGTAACATTACATCATAATTTTAGTATTATACTTATTATGGAAGTGGGTTTACTTTCACATGACATTTTACTATTTATAATTGCTAAGATATTAAAATTGACAATTTTTGTTATGGATCTAAAATTTAACTTTGTAGAACAGTTTTTTCTCCAGAAATTTCAATTATTTTTAAAAATATACTTTAAAAACTTTCTTCAAATTGTTCCCAAATTCCCTTGTCAACAACGCGAAATTTTCCGAGGCAGTTACTGATACATTTTTAAACGTAAATGTAGAAAACTGGCAGGTGAAGCGATTTGAAATCGAATAGCGTTTACCTTTATGAATAAATAAATTACGTGTAGTGTTTAAAGCGATTCTGGTCACTTGGCGACATTTTTTTTCTTTTCTTCGTGTCAAATCCTAAAATTCGGGCCCACTTGGACAGTATTTTCAGAAAGATCTCCTGTGTTTATCAAAAAATGGAAAACGTCTTTCGATTACATTGTTTATGAATAACAACACCTGCCCATTTCATGCAATTCCGAACAAAAATGGTTTTAAAATCTATCAAAAATAGCCCCTTCTGATGACAGCCTTAATCAGTATTTTTAATAAATATTTTTTAAGTAGTACGTTTTTATGAGCATAAATTTTAAAAAACTAGGTTCTTATTCTATAGTTAGTTTTATAAATATTATTATATAGTTTTATTAATATTATAAATATTAGTCAGATTGTTTGACTTTTCTAGACAGTGCATTATTTTTCATTGTATTGATTAGTTTCTTATTTGCAAAGCAAGAAGTATAAAAATTTATTTTACCTATCAACGATTATTAATGTTTCGTAAAATGTACATCATAATTTTAGTATTATATTTTAACATGGATGTAGTTTAGGAATTTCCTTTCATATGACATTTGCTGTTTATAATTGATAAGAGATTAAAATTGACAATTTTTGTTATAGCTCTAATATTTAACTTTTTAGAATAGTCTTTTTTCCCCCCAGAACTTTCTACTATTTTTAAATATATGCTTTCATAAATTTTCTCAACTTGGTTCTCGAATTGTCAACAATGCGAAAATTTCTGAGGCAGTTTGGGATTCATTTTTAAACGTAAATGTAGAAAACTGACAGTTGAAGCGATTTGAAATCGAATAGCGTTTTTCTTTTTTAAAAATAAATAAATTACGATGACATTTTTTTTTCTTTTCTTCCTCTGACACCGGAAATTCGATCCAACTCGAACAGTATTTCCAGAAAGATCTCCCGTCTTTACCAAAAAATGGAAAACCTTTTTCGATTACATTATTTCAGAATCACAACACCCGCACATTTCATGCGTTTCTGAAGAAATATGTTTTTAAAATCTGTCAAAAAATAGTCCCTTCTGATCTGATAAGACCCTTAATCAGTATTTTTAATAGATGATTGTTTAAGTACCGTATTTTATGGAAGAAACGCCGCGGCGTTTACGAGTTTGAAACTTAATTTTTTGTCAAGTGCGGCGTTTACACCATGTGCGGCGTTTACGATTTTTTTCTTTCGCGCGTAAAATTGGGATAAAGTACGGGAAAATTTCTGACTTTGCCGATATTGAAAACTATAACATTATTTTCGATGATGATACCGAACCATACAGGTGGGCAAAGGAAATTTACAACCCTTCCACTCATATACTGACGACTCAGATTTTGAGGGCTTCAAATAGAAGCTAAAAAAGTACTAAAGGGGATGCGACGTAAAAAGCATGTTAAAAAGTTGCGCCGACAACTTAACAAAAATGTGGAGCTTCAAGGAGAAGGGTACGCGTCCCGCGCTCTGGATGGTTTTAATACCAATTGACGTCTCCTTAATTAAAAAAATTACATAAAAACATTTAAAACACGATTTAAATATTTTAAATAAAATTTTAGAATCCCAAGTTATTAAAAATGAGACACCCTACATTGTTCAGAAAAATTTGATTAAAGTTAGTTCAATGAGACACTGTCGATAAAAGTAGCGTTCCCACAGGTGCGGCGATTACGATATTTTTAAGCTTATTCAGACCAATTTTGAGGAGTGTGGCGTTTACGACGGGTGCGGCGTTTCTTCCATAAAATACGGTAGTACGTTTTTATGAGCATAAAATTTAAAAAACTGGATTCTTTAAAGAGAAAATTTATGATTAAAATTTTGTTATGAAATTAGAATATTTCATAATTATACGTTCTTACAAATAAGCATTATGTGTGTGTGTGTGTGTGTTGGTGTGCGTGCACATGCGTGAGTTCTATATTTTAATTATATTGCTGTAATGAAAGACTGGAGAATCAAGAACAACAGAAAATAATCTATTTATATAAAATCCAAGTCTCTGTGTGTCCCTCACAATTCCGGTAGGACCGCCTCATTGAAATGAGTAATTGTTGAAAAAAACTAATGCAGGGTTACCACAGTAACACCAAATGTTAGCCAACTTGGTGATAGCGGGCTAATTTGGCGAAATTCCCATTTAAAGCCATTAATCTTTCATAAAGGAGGTCACCGAAATTTAATTTAAACTCCGCTCTTTTAAGATATTTTTCAAAATCTATGAGTGAGAATTTAAAGTACATCTTTACATCTTCCTCCCAAAGCTACTAATAAAATAACCGCCAATAGACGACGCTGTACTGTGTGAGCTCCTAACTGCGCGATTTTAACGTGCTTTAGGTACTTTTCCAGTATAGGTGCCTTGGCGAAAAAGGAAATTTGGCAACATATTTTCCGGGAACCTATCCACTGTTTCATTTTATATACACACGCATTTTTTTTTCGATGTTTATATGATTTATTTAATATAAAAAAAGCCGTTTCTCTAATTTTATAAAGAAACAGATATAATTTGTACATAAAAACATCAATAATATACATGTAAAATAAATATATAAAACAAACAAAAACGCTCATCAAGTTTGTTTTCATAGCTGTTTATATGATTTGACAACAAATGTCGATATTTTACCGTTACACCATGCCAAAATGTATGCTAATGCGCCAATTATTTCAAAATGCTAAAAGATATTTTTAATTTTATGCCAGCAGTTTAATATGAGTTTTATTTTATTGCTTTATTTTATAACAGTTATTTGTTCACTTATTTTAAGTATATAATTGTGATTTAATGAAATAGTTCGTAAAAGTCTGGAATTTTCAAATATTATATTTTTTAAATGCTCACTTTAGTATCGACAATGTTTTTTCTTTTATTTTTCAAATGCTTCAATTCACGTGATTTTCATTTTGCGCCAACTATTACGCTTGGCGTCAAAGGTATCCGTATAACGGAAAAGAAACCAAATCTCACTTTCTGATGCCCAAATTACACCAAGCGTATTTATAAAAAACGTCAAAGCTCCTACAGGGGAAAAGTACCAAACTGTCTATTATTTTGCGCTGTCTGTGTTATAGTTTGTACTATATGCAAGGGGTGTGGAGCGAAGAGTTTAAAAATTAAATATTAAAGTTTCGGCACAGATGTCATATACGCCCCATATTGGCGCGATTTTTTTCTGACGCCAATGTCACATACACAACGGGTACTTAACTGGTTGCAAAGTGTCGTTATTTTGCTTGATATGGTAACCCGGATGTTGTTGTTTATGCTGTTGATGTTTTCGCCAAATTGGTGTATATGAAAACTGTGCCAAAGTTTTTATAAAGCAGTATAAGACTAAAAAATTAAGAATAAAATAAACGCAAAATAAGACTAAAGAAGAAAGAAAAATCATGCGTTAAGCATAGAATATGAAACACTTTCCAACACATCCTGAATGTTTTAACAAAACTTCATTATTTGGGGAAGTAAGATAACTAAGTAAACATTTTAGAAGACGCATAAAAAATTTTAAAATTTGATTTCAGCAGTTACCGTCCATAGCCAATAGTATCGTTATTACATGCTACTATTTAGCCAAAATTTAATTTAAACTACTCTTAAAACATGGTTTACTGCATTTCAATACTCTTAAAACTATTGAAATCACATTTCCAGATATTATCATGCATAGACGGTTATGTATCCAATTCTTTTCGTGACCCTGTATATCATTTTATCTATATTCCGCAAACATTTCTTACTAAACTAAATGCAGTTCAGCGTAAAAACGCATAACTCCTTTAAAAACTACCTTTAAGCAATTTACTCTCATACTCAGTAACCCTTACGAATTCTTTTGTGTAGCCCTGCATATGAACTGTAGCATTTATACACACAGTATAGTATGCATAAATGTAGTGAAACATAAAAGCGCATATCATAATTAAAAATGCATTTCTAGCAATCATTGCTTATGTACAATACTTCGGAGAAAAGTTGCTTGGCGAGAAAGAAGTTTGCCAACGTATTTTTTGACAACCTATTTACTGCTTCATACTCACAAGCAATTTTTTCCATGTGTATGCAATTTACTTAAGTAGTTGTTAGTTATCCCGTCGACCAGTTTCGCCAAATTATATAAATCGCCAAACCACTCGCCAAATTATACAAACTGACATAATTTTTATTTTAAACAACGAAAGATCTATTAAATTAGCAAAACATTAATAAAAATACAAATACAACGTCGAATTAAAAATCACTTGATGACGTAACAAACACATGATCATGTTTCATGGCAACCATTATTGGCATTTAATTTTACAATTTGGCGACAGTAATATGGTCGACGGAATAACTAATAAGTACTTTTATTTAATATAAAACAGCTATTTACACATTTTTTATAATAAACAGAAGTAATTTTGGCTTAGATGTTATATATTCCCGCGGCCGCCATCTTGGATTTCTTGGCGATTTTTTGTTAGCCTTTATCGATAAGGCATCCCCGACGAGTGATGTGTTCTGGCAACCCCGTGAAGCCTAACATGGGCATAAATAGCTGCTTGGCGACATTTACTACTTGGCGCAAAGGGGTTTTAACGCCAAGAAAAAATCCAAGATGGCGGCCGCCGGAATATATAACATATGGGTACAGATGTCATATTCGCCCCACATTGGCGCGATTTTTTTCGGTTGCCAATTTGGCGAAAACATCAACAGCATAAACAACATAATCCGGGTTACCACATCAAGCAAAATAACAACACTTTGGCGCCAGTTAAGTACCCGTTGCGTATATGACATTGGCGTCAGAAAAAAATCGCGCCAATATGGGGCGAATATGACATTTGTGCCAACATATGTTCCGTAATTTTTGCACAGATGTCATATACGCATAGGGGTTGGCGTGATTTTTCTCTGACGCCAATTTGGCAGAAATTTCGCTTTCGAATACCAGTTACTTATATATTTTTAAATTATTTGCTATCATTTTGAAAAGGAAATAACTGTAAATAAATAAAAGTTTGAATAATAACTGTAGAAAAAAACAGTTTATATAATTAAAAACAGAAAATAAAAGTAAATAAACAATTTATTAATAAATAAAAAACAATAGCCGGGTTACCATAGCAGGCAAAATAACACCATTTTAGCGCCAGTTAGGTATCCCGGTTCATATCTGAAATCTGTGCCGTAATTTGTATATAAAAAAATATTATATATATTTAGTAACGATTTTTTTATGTATATAAGTGCATATATAAACAAATTAAAAGTTCATTAGATTTGTTTTCATAGCTCTTTATATATTTTAGCAACATATCTCACTTTCTGATGCCCGAATTGCGTCAAGCTTTTTTTGGTACAGATGTCATATTCGCCCCATATTGGCGCGATTTTTTTCGGTTGCCAATTTGGCGAAAACATCAACAGCATAAACAACATAATCCGGGTTACCACATCAAACAAAATAACGACACTTTGACGCAAGTTAAGTACCCGTTGCCTATATGATATTGGCGACAGAAAAAAATCGCGCCAATATGGGGCGAATATGACATCTGTTCCCTTTTTTTTAAAATGCGCTATAATGGAAAAGTACCTAAATAAATAATTAACAGAAATAACCAATTATACAAGCTAAAACTTTTTATTTCGAGATCAAAGCATTGTTTTTAATTTCAATTAAAAATACATATATCCTTGGATAAGTTTAGTTGAAATTAGGTTCACAGCTTAATATCTCATTCCATAAACCTAAACAAACACATGTGATTCATTCATAGTGAAACTTAAAAAATTTTTAAATCATTGAGGTAATCATTCACAAAGTAAGTTCTCCAACAATCAATGGACAATATTCTAATGACATCATAGTAGGTAAAATGGTGGCGGTATCGTTTGTTTATGGTTTGAAATCACAAAGATTTAATTTTGCAATGTCTCTTAGTTACATTATTTTATTGTCATATTTATGAGCTCAGAACAAAAGTATATTTTTTCATTATTTAGTTATTAAAGACGAAAAAAAATTATAAATGCATGATTTGAAAAATTTAAATAATTTTCTTTCTTAATAGTAAAAAATAACATCGGGGAGTAACAGCGGGTTTAAGTTAAATAAGTTTAACTGTTTAATTCTGTTGTAATATTCAAACTAACTGTATTTATTAGATTTCAGTAAACAACATCAGGGCCCGATTAAACTTTGAAGTTAGAGGAATTACAATGTCATTTCAGGACCTTTCTTTTGGAGAAGCTTTTCTAAATTTCATATATACATGGAAACTCTTCAGTGTTAGAAATATTATTCTTAGGATTGACATAACATGAGAACGGCCTGCAATTTTACACAAGTTTTTGAAAACTACTTTATATCAGAAATTTTGTTAAAAACTGGTTACTTTTTTGTTATAGCGGCCCACACTATTAGGATTATGACAAGTTACAGCCAATTTCGCCAACTTCGTAACCAAGATCGTGAAGCACACACATATAATACCATATAATACCATTTCATGAAATCGTATACGATAATTTAATAGTTTTTACCTTACTTCAAGTGTGAAATTTATTTATTTTTAAGGCTTAACAATCTAAATTGTCCAATATATGAATTTTAAAAAATGTAAACAAAGATTGAATAGACATAATCACAAAAAGCCTCAAATCTGCATAACACTTGGAACCAAACTGTGCAGATTAGTGATCTTCTACTTTACACAGTTTTTCATAAATGTGTTTCGTTCTTAAAATGTGTTATTTTCATCTATCACTGCGGAACAAGCGAGAAAACTCATATTCTTGCACATGAGTTGTATATATCTTTATATCTAAATTTCCGTCATTTTTGACGGGCTATCTTTCTAGTAAAAAATAAAAAGCACCTAAAGTATATTCATTGCATTGGCGATTAAGCGGCCAAGCTAGCAAACTGCTATTCCGGTCAATTGAAGAGCGGGAGTTCCCAGCTTCTTCAAAGGTATAATTTATGGCTTTTTCTAGACGATCTTTTGCAGGACAGTGCAAACGCAGCCTAATGCCAAATGAATGCGAAGCAATGGATGCCTAGCGGACAATCCACTGCACTGCAAACGACTTCGAACTGTTCGTGCGGATGCCCATTGTTGTGTTAGAGACGGCATTCGTTATGTTAAGGTTGCGGATGTGGCAGTGCGTTTCATCAGTGCCGTGTGCACAATATCCCTGTCTTCCAGTGGAGTGGTGAGACGAGGCAGTTGTAATCGCTCCTGTCGGTATGTCGTTCCCTCCTGCATCCACCGATTCCATATTCTCATGACTGTTGCTTGGCTACGTCCGATACGATGACCAATTTCTCGGAAGGATAATCCGCAATTTCTGTACGCAACGATTTTTCCGCGATCGAAATCAGAAACGTGCTCGAATGGGGTTCGTGTTTTTCTACGAGGCATACTGAATCTGTACACACAAAAAATCGCACGAGAAAATAATTCACGTTCTTCAAAACGACAAACTTTCTTCCCTTTATATACAGATTGTAAGGGGCGCTGCAGTTGCCTACGATGTGCGCGAGCGCTGAATTTGTAATCATTTGCATATCCTACCGAGGTGCATACATGGTGTAAATATTACGCTGTTTGGTTGATCCCTTCATGGGTTACATTTTGGATGACCAGCAGTGTATTTAAATTTCATTTAAGCGAAATTTCTGGTTCATAATTTGTTTATTTGATTGGGAAGAAATGGGGATGTTAGCAGCTGTGTTTTGTGTTTGCATATAGTTATTTTAGTAAAATGCAGCATTGCATGTTTATGAAAAGTAAAATAAAAATCCAAAATCCCTTTTTAACATCTGTATTGAAGGATTGTGAAAATCTATTTTACAGCAGCTTAAATGAAATAGCATTTGCGTATTATTAAATAAATAAAATATGCATGTATTTCAGATATGCTTTTAGGTAGATTTCGTAAGAAATACTACCTATTGCAGTCGTTACTATGGTGCGACTTTTTAAAAATTCCTTCATAACTTTTCATTACATGACCCCAGGAACCCAAAACCACCCCCACCTAAAAAGTTTATATATATATATATATATATATGTATGTATGTATGTACTAAATTTTGTCCGCACGATAAAAGTCGCAATTATGCACGGAACGTCTTCAAACTCGCCAACAATTTTAAGATGGCTAATTTCTCGGCGGGGATTGAAAATGAGCAAAATCGGTCCAAGGGAATGGGAATTGGGAAGGTTAAAAATTTTGAATACCGTCTCAACATGATTCTGATAAAACCAGCTTTTACACAACAATGGCAGGAAAAAATAAATATTTTTCGTTATAGCTGTTGCCAACAATTAAAAAAAAGCAATAAAATTCTCACCACAACAATTGCTTTTCTAATGCAATGTTTTCACGTGAAAAATTAAATTAGATAAACAGTTTGACGAATTGAAAACAAATTGAATATTACGTCATAAGTTTTCTAGAGCAAGATTTCTGCGTGAAAATTCAAAATGAAATAAATAGTTTGACGAATTAAAAACAAATTGAATATTACGTCATAAGTTTTCTAGAGCAAGATTTCTGCATGAAAATTTAAAATGAAATAAATAGTTTGGCGAATTAAAACAAACAAACAAAAAACATATATTGCGTCATATTGAAAATATAATGGACCACAGCAGGTGAATATGTAACGTCATGTGAGTTTGAAAAAACGTATTAAAACATGATAAAAACCCGACTATGGAAATGTCAACATATTTTAACACTTTGAGGTTCTCTGAATTTGATTTAGCCATTTTTAAACCTATTCCATATACATGCGTGTGTGTATTTGTGTATATTAGAATTTTCACAAAATGTTTAGCTCCCTAGAGCTCATTCTTAGCGAAGGAACTGGGTTTATCTTCAATCTTGATTTAAGTTTTATTGGTGAATTTAGTACTTAACTTCGAAATCTACCTCCGCCTGTAGGCCCGAGCCGGCAGGGATTTTTTAAATACAGAATATGTATATTTCAGTGCTATTAAAATATTCATCTGAAGGTTATCTTAAGTTTTAAAATGCAATTTAAAAAACTGATAGAAAGCCAAAGTACAGTAACATTATGAATTATGCAAAAACTATTATATCTAACCAAAATGAGAAATTAAATACACTGGCCTCCAAAAGTTAAGGTACAGGGACTGATGCTTTCGATTGTACACGGTTTGTCGAATATCTACCAACTTCTGGTATATAAAGAACATGTGTTTGATTTCATATTTCTCGGTGAAGATTTAGTATCAGGGGACAATTAGGAAGCTAATAATAAATTTAATAATAAAATAATATTTGCGATCACCTATGTAACAGAAGAGGATGAAAAGGACTATTTAAGTCCTGTTCAACATTTGTGTGCATGTGTGTAAGCATAGCACTCATATTCGTGAAGATCTTATTGTAGCTGTGAAAAATTCAAAAGTTTTTTGTTTATAGCATGCAGAGTTTTCATCCAAATTTAACACAACTTTCCAAAAATCTGACAAAGAACAATAGAAACAGTATACTGCAATTAAAACATATATATTGAATATTTGCTGAGGTATGGGCATTTGTATAAAATAATTTTTAACTGCGCGTGCGTGGAAGATTCTAAATCTTTTATTTTATAATTTGGTAGTCAGCAATTTAGAGCAACTTATCTAAAAAGTTCAGTCAAATATCGCGAAAATTCACAATGATAGTGGCGATATAGTGAGTTGCTTTCTAAAAATAGCTTTATTATATGGGATTTTTTACAATTTTTCAATTAGCTCAGAGCTCACTATATCTTTCTGAGTTTTCGCAATATTTGACTGGACTTTTTATAGAATTTGGCCAAAATAGCTGACTCCCAAATTATGAAATAAAAATTTTAAAATTTTCCATGCATGCGCAGTTATAAATTATTTCATACAAGTACCCATATCTCATCACATATTCAGTATATTCATGTTTTAATTGCAGTATACTGTTGCTACTGTTCTCTGTCAGGTTTTCGGAAAGTTGTGTTAAATTTGGTTGAAAACTCTGTATGCTATAAATAAAAAACTTTTAATTTTTTTACAGACCCAATAACATCTTCACGAATATGAGTGCTATGCTTACACAAATGCACACAAACGTTGAGCAGGGCCCAAATAGTCATTTAACACAGTGACAAACCATTTTCAGCATTTTCTGTTACATAGGTGATCGCAAATGTTATTTTATTATTAAATTTATTTATTATTAGCCCCCTAATTGTCCTCCCGACTAAATCTTCATCGAGAAATATGAAATCAAACATGCTCTTTACATCTCAGAAGTTCAAGAACAATTCGCCTATAATGTTGGTAGATATGCGACAAACCGTGTACAATCGAAAGCATCCAGTCCCTGTACCTTAACTTTTGGAGGCCAGTGTATGTTTAGAAATAAATTTTACTTCGTTAGATTGCTGTGTAAAAATGTTTTAGGGAGAAAATTAAAAGTAAACATAAGCTACATGCTAAATAAATGTACAAAACATAACATTTAATAGAATGCACAATTTAAGGCTTTTAATTCTATTACGAAAGAAAAAATAAACGATAAACAGTGTATTCGGAATATAAAATAAATAGATTATAGCATAAGACAAGCAATGAAACAAATTTAGTTCTGGAAACATGAAACTATATAGCAATTTATCTTTAGGCTTAAACACCCACATCAAGCTCTATCACAACGATGACAGATAAAATATAGTAATAAATTTAACTAATAAAAATTCCCCAAATCCTGAAAATAATATGTCTAAATGATCACAAAACTCTACAGATCATAAATAAAAACAATATGTACCCATTAGAAACCTGTAATATACTTTAAAAAGTCATCTTTTAAAGACGTTATGCACTTTCTTAATGCTTTACTACGCAGAAGTTGAGTTTAGATGATCCGGTCCGTTTGACGTCATAAAAGTCATGAACCGGCCTTGTATGTCGTTGGTCGCGTTATCACACTATCTATTCTAGATTAGTATTATGGGATGGACATTTATCGTTGTCGATTTTGTGGACAATATAGTCCAAGAGCCGGCAGCACAAAAACCTATGTTATCAAGCACAAGGAAAAAAAAAATCCCTGCCGGCTCGGGCCTACAGGCGGAGGTAGATTTCGAAGTTAAGTACTAAATTCACCAACAAAACTTAAATCAAGATTAAAGATAAACCCAGTTCCTTCGCTAAGAATGAGGTCTAGGGAGCTAAACATTTTGTGAAAATTCTAATATACACACACGCATGTATATGGAACAGGTTTAAAAATGGCTAAATCAAATTCAGAGAACCTCAAAGTAATAAAATATGTTAATATTTCCATACTCGAGTTTTTATCATGTTTTAATACGTTTCTTCAAACTCAATGACGTTACATATTCACCTGCTGTGGTCCATTACATTTTCAATATGACGCAATATTTTGTTGTTTTTTTTAATTCGTCAAACTATTTATTTCATTTTGAATTTTCATGCAGAAATCTTGCTCTAGAAAACTTATGACGTAATATTCAATTTGTTTTCAATTCGTGAAACTGTTTATCTAATTTAATTTTTCACGTGAAAACATTGTATTAGAAAAACAATTGTTGTGGTGAGAATTTTATTGCTTTTTTTAAATTGTTGGCAACAGCTATAACGAAAAATATTCATTTTTTCCTGCCATTGTTGTGTAAAAGCTGGTTTTATCAGAATCATGTTAAGGCGGTATTCAAAATTTTAAACCTTCCCCATTCCCATTACCTTGGACCGATTTTGCTCATTTTCAATCCCCGCCGAGAAATTAGCCATCTTAAAGTTGTTGGCGAGTTTGAAGGCGTTCCGTGCATAATTGCGACTTTTATCGTGCGGACAAAATTTAGTACATACATACATACATATATATATATATATATATAAACTTTTTAGGTGGGGATGGTTTTGGGTTCCTGGGGTCATGTAATGAAAAGTTATGAAGGAATTTTTCAAAAGTCGCACCATGGTAACGACTGCAATAGGTAGTATTTCTTACGAAATCTACCTAAAAACCCTTTATTTTATGGGAGAGTAGAAGTAGGGGAACCTAATGCTCCATCTCTGCCGAAACTGAAGTGGTGCATAAGCCAAAAAATAATACCACCAGTGGTTGACTCGTAGGTTTATCATTGTATTTTCCTGCTCCCAGTCCTCCATGTTTTCATATCTTTGTTTGCAGGACAAGCACAATGATAAACCTACGAGTCAACCTCTAGTGGTGTTCATTTTTGCCTTATGCACCAATTCACTTCCGGCAGACATGGATCATTAGATTCCCCTACTTCTACTCTTCCATAAAATAAAGGTTTTTATCTTGTGCTTGATAACATAGGTTTTTGTGCTGCCGGCTCTTGAACTAATATAGGCCTAAGTCTTTTTTTCATTCGTATAACGAGATAATTTCAAGAGTGTATTTCTAAAAATGATGAAAGGATTAAAAAAACAAAACCAAAAACTATATATTTTGCAAATTAAAATTTCTTGAACAAAGGAATGTAGGGGAGTTTTTCTTACATATGTTTCTCTTTTTTTCAGGCGGTTACCTACAACAGATTCATGCAAGCAAACTCGCTAAATGCCTCTTCTTTGCAACTTTTGAGGAAACCTTTAAACGACTTCTTCACATGCAAGATCTCGTATGACGGAATCGAGAGAAATTGCACGTATGTTAATTATGCATATTAGAATGGTTAATATGTATCGTTTCGTTAGAATCAACCTGTTAGTTTGATTTCATTAAGGCTGTTCTCAAATCCAGAAGGGCAACTTTATTACATAAGTTTTAAATAATTTTTCGTCGGAAATGCACGAAACTAGCAGGTGTTGTTGTTCAGAAACTATGTAATCGAGCTGTTTTTTCCGTTTTTTTTTTTTTTTTTTTTTTTTTTTTTGCAAACGCAATAGATCTTTCTGAAAATAGTGTAAAAGTGGGCGTTTTGAGCCGAATTTCCCCGCGAAAGATGAATATCCACTCAAGAAAATGTGAAAAACGTGTTTGTCACGTGATCAAAATCGCTTATAACTCAATAGCTAATTTATTGATCAAAAAATGGAAAACACAGTTCGATTCCAAATTGCTTCCATGGTCAGGCTTCCAATCTTTCCTTTAAAAAATGAATTTGTAAATGTGTCAAAACATTTTGCTCTTGTTGAACAGAGCAGTTGAGAACAGCCTTAAAATTAACATATATCTATATTATAAAGAAACTAGTCCGAATGCGCCAACCTGCAAACTTTCTTCTATTTCATGCACCTTAATACTTCAAAATTCGTTATTTCAGTTGCACCTTGGCCGAATATCTCCAAAATTTTTTCCAAACCTCTATCTATAATATTACATCTAAATATAAAATTTCGCCGAAAAATATTCATAACTTGTTCACTTAAAATGTCAAAAGTCGCGAAAATCGCTACCACAGCGTCATATTCCGGGGGATCTCTGACCCCTAAAACGTGTAAATCCGTCAAAAACCGGAAGTCGAAAAAATTTCGAATACAATACTTTCTTCTATTATAGATACATAGTCCAAGAGCCGACAGCACAAAAACCTATGTTATCCAGCACAAGAAAAAATCCTTTATTTTATGGAAGAGTAGAAGTAGGGGAATCTAATGATCCATGTCTGCCGGAAGTGAAGTGGTGCAAAAGCCAAAACTTAATACCACTAGTGGTTGACTCGTAGGTTTATCATTGTGTTTGTCCTACAAACAAAGACATGAAAACATGGAGAACTGGGAGCAGGAAAACACAGTGATAAACTTACGAGTCAACCTCTGGTGGTATTAATTTTTTGGCTTATGCACCACTTCATTTCCGGCAGACATGGATCATTAGATTCCCTACTTCTACTCTTCCATAAAATAAAGGTTTTTTATTCTTGTGCTTGTAAACATAGGATTTTGTACTGCTACTCTTGGACTAATAGAAGAAAGTAAAAACATGTTCGTCATATGGACGATGGCAACACTTGACCAATTATTTCGCTTTTACTGCAATTTGTTTAACTTCTAAGTATCGCACAATTTCAATTTTTACACCGTCGAATAGGGAAAAAATGTTCTTTTAAATACAATTTGTTTTAAAACTATATCGTAATTTACTGATTTTATTAGCCGCCGATATGCTATTTCTTTCGGCCAGCAATTAAAGTGTCGTATCTAGAAATAACGTTCCGTTATATAAGCTAGCCGTAAAACAGAGCAGATGTATCATTGTAGGAGATAATCTCTACTGCAATTTTTTCAACTTCTAACCATCGCACATTTTCAATTTTTATACCGTTGTATAGGGATAAAAAGTACTTTTAAATGCAATTTGTTTGAAAACTGCATCTCCATTTATTTTTGAGGTATTAATTTTTGTGTAGTTTATAAAGACATTTGTTTAATGTTGGCAACAGAAGTACACCATTTCTGTAGAAAATAAAGGAAAAAATGTTGGAAAATAGTAATTATATCTTTTTGTTGCCATTTTCTCATAACAACTGAAAAAAAAAATGTAATTATAATATGTGCTATTTTGAAAAAATATAAATGAATCATTTCTCATAAAACCTGGAGCTATTATAAACTATATTTAATTTTAATTATCTATGATAAGGTTACAAACAAAGGAAGGCTTATGAATAATTAGATAGCCGATTTCATTGGTCGAGTTTCTTGAATGACGACATCGCTTTTTGCTGAATTTGCGTATTATTCAGCGACAGTGATGTTCTATGCATACTTTACTGTAGGTGTTGTTTAAGATTGGATCGTAAATGTGGAATTCTTCAGCGGATGCGAATGACGTCATTTTATATAAAATAAAAGCGTGTGTTTTAAGTCTTAAAGTTGAAATATGTTTTGTACTATCTATATTTATATACATACATGATATGCTTTCAATAGTAGGATCGAAACATATCGGTATTAAGCAGCAACAGTGCACTCGCGATATATGTCCAACTGAGAAATCAAAGTTTGCAGTAGTGAAATCATGGTCGGAGTGGAAGATCAAGCCTACATCCCTTGGTAGTTTTCCCAGAAATAATAACTGAAGCCGTTAGATTCATCAATTATGTATTAGATGACCATAAAATGTACTAATTCCACTAGTACTCGTGCTACCCATGTTAGGGTCGTTGTTACGTCGTAAACATAAACAGCTAGATGTTAAACATTAGAACTTGACGGAAATACAGGAAAAGTAGCTCTCCAGATGACTGTAAAAGGTTAAATACTAAAAAAAGAAAAAAAGAAAAAGACGCGAACGGTTACATTACATAACAATGAACCAATTCCGTGGAAAGACGGAGGGAACGGGACAGAAGAACTCGCATAGCGATAGGATAAGACCTATAAAAGAGGCGGAGGTGCATGACGTAGATGATCGAACTTAATACCTACCAGCGGTAGCTTTATAACGTAATCAGGATGCTGGCGGCAACTTGCAAGGCATTATGGGATATGGAACAAATAGAACAAATTATATTAAATACATTCGAAAGAGAAAAGAATTTAGTCTCAGAATAAAATAAAATAAATAAAGTAATTTAGTAGGTTTCATAAGGAGTATAGCTACGAACGGGTTAAGGCTTTTAGAATAATACATAAATAAATACGCTGGATTAAAAGCATGGAAAAAAGATAAAAGTTACTTAAGTTATTATTAAAGCTAGGAAAAAAAGGTAGATATTATAATAATTTGGAATAGTTTAACTAAGATATAAGAGTGAAAATGTTTATTATTACATACATATATATATAGATATTTTCATCGTGGCGACACTAAATTCTGAAAAAGCAGTATTCCCGTTTTCTAGTTTTATGTTTTTTTAACTAGCATCCGTAAGGAGAAAAACCTTTGGTGATTTATTCAGCTATTAATTCCCTGGCATGCGGCTAATACGAAAGTAGTATAGTTTTCAATAAATTTCTAAACTTTATGTGAAATGCATAATCGATATTTATAACATAAAAATGCTTTTTGGTGTTGTTAGAGGACAATCTAAAAGATATACAGTGTGATTCAAAATGAATATGGCGATTACAAACAGCTATAACTATTTACTCGAAAAGAGTTTAGCGATAATAATTACACAGAATGTAAAAGGAAGTTCAACATTTTGTTTACATACCTTATAAATGTTCTATGTGACTCCCCTGGTCACACGAACAGCGTCTAAAAGACCGGGAGACGGCAGCACGCACAACCGCCTCATCGAGTTCATGGCTGAAATTCCAGAATTAGTTAAAATTCGATTCGTATATTAAAACGCAATTGGTCTGCCAAGTCATATCTTGGTGGAAAACAGCTGAAAACCCGATTTTAGCGGTTGACTTGTAGGTTTATCATTGTGTTTTCTTGCTCCCAGATGTATTAGAGAAATAGCTCAAGATTTTAGCTAAGCAGTGTTTTGCCGTAAGGGATCAAAATAAACAGATCGATAGTAACTCATCATCTGAAATGACACTATAGAGACAAGCAGATGAATAGCAGAGTGGTCGAGGAATCCGTATGATCCTCCGAAAGTGAAACAACCTGGTAGAAGTGAAAACGTTCCCACGCGCTAAGGTGAAAGCGAAACTCATTCCCCTCAAAGAGAGGTGGGCCATAGAGAACCTATTATATCAAAGCTTGGGGATGACCTCATGGGCCCAAGGTTCTAAGTGGCTGAGAAGAAACCGTTGTCTTAATCAGAGGATCGAGCGAAGATGAGCATCGTTGATTAAGGATATATTTATTCAGAATTTAGATCTCTTAGTGAGAGGTACAGGTGTCTGAATCTGGGAGAGAGGTTTTCTCTCAAACTTGTCTAAAGATATCGCTCTGGATTTGATCCGAAGCGAGGCAAATCTTCCTCCGGGACTTGGAATGAAGGGAATTAGGCCAGCACGTTAGCTGTGCGGATTTTCTCTAAAGCATAGACATGGAAATAGACTGTGCGTCTGTGTAAAGACTTTGTAGACAGACAGTGAACTTTGAATCAGATTACTTGGACTTATACTTAACTATCAATTGATCATAAATTCTAAAACGATCCCACATATACACTTATTTTTAATTGTTACGACCTACTGACATCATTAGCCAAGAAGTGTCATTTATTTTCTTATGGAATAATAAATTATCTCTTTTAATTTAATTTTGTCATCGACTCAGAAGTCTGCTCCCGCTACCCACTTCACGATAGAACAAAGGCGTCACAGCATTTTTAACGAAGTTTTCCATTACTCTTTTATACAATAAAGATATTTGTAAATTTCATATTTCAAATTGTTAGAATGTTATTCCATATGAAAGGCATGAATACGAAATTCCTCAATAGGTAAACAATAAAAAAGTTAAAAGTTTTACCTTTATGTTTTGATGTGTTTCAATAGAAATATATTCTTCTTAGGATGAACAAAAAACATTTATTAGATGATTGAATACACTAGAATAATATATATGCTGGTCAAAATATGGATCACACTTCACAATAAAACAAAACAGATGTATAAGACTATTTACAAACACAAAGAAATACTTTGAACTATGGCTTGTTGCAGTTTTTTTATCATATTATATTCCTTTGAAATATTATTGGATTTTTTTAATCAAGCAGCATTTTGCTGCCAACTGCTATAAGGGAAGGAGCAACACTAACTGAACTGAGTGTCTGACACAGTAGATCAAATAAAAAAAAATGTCTGATGCTGCCATATGGTGGATGTTCTTGAAAACAAAAGAGCATTTTCTAACACAAATTGATTTATGATAATACTCATTCTAGCTAGAGTTGGTGCAAATAGTGGCGAGCGAGGAAGCGAGCTGTAATCCTGTAATCGCGTAGCGGTCCCACTATGAATTGCGCTGCAAAATTCACGGGGGTTGACGAGCGTTAGAGAGCCCGGGGTTGAGCCCCCTAGTATTTGCATAATATTCCTTTCGTAAGGAAAATGAATAAGTTCCGCTATAGACAGGCACACTTTCCACAGGATTTACTGTATTTTATGTCTCGATTTAGAAGCAGCTGTCCCACTTTTATTGTCTCTCTGTCCAGGGACCGATTTACAAATTTGGGGGGCCCTGGGCACAGAAGCTTACGTGGGCCCTTTTGCACCGATACTTACAGGGGGATTGAGTAAAAAAAATTAAAAAAGTACTTATTAAATAACCATTATTGACTTTAATAATTACTTTAAAATATCCATTAAAAAATTAAATATGATATTCATTAATTTACTTTTAAATAATTATTTCACAATTATGAAATTGAATGCCCCTGAAAATCAGAGGCCCTGGATCCGCGCCCCGAATGTCCTGCCTTAAATCAGGCGTTGTCTCTGTCCCCTTTCTGTGGCAGTGGACCTGGCAACGCTAGTCATAAACCTCTAGTTTTTTCATAGTCTGTGTGCACAATAAATTAACATAATAAATTTATAACTGTTCATTATTGAAAATTATTGTCTGTAACTTTCATAAATTTTGTTTGTATTTGTTGCTGTAATTAAGGACATTAATCTAATTTTAGTGTAGATGATGCAATCTACGGTTCTTACTATAGTGAATCTTTTATGCCCAATTTCTGCTTCACCATCAACACTTTATGGTCGCAGCCGCAGAAGAAAGTAGAGAAGATCAAGAAATCGGAAAGCAAGTAGTCATCAAATTTTAATCTATACCAATATTATAAAGAAGTAAAGTTTGTTTATTTGTAGGAGGTAATCTCAGCAACTACCGAACCGACATAAAAAAAATGGTATCAAAATGATGGTGTTAGGCCACGTTCAAACATAGGCTAGGGGAGAGGGGGGCACATGTGAACAGGGGGCAGATGTGAACATCACAATTTTTCAATAGTTATTATAAGTTTTTTTATTTGAAAAAAATTACTAAAGATGACGGTATCTGTAGACATATGGTAAAAATTTTCTGAAGCTTTTTGACATTTTGTTTGTCCTCTGTAGCCAAAACACTGTTTTTAGATTTCAAAAGTAAAATCTTTGTTCCAAATTGATAAGCGTATAACTTTATTTATTTATTCATTTATTTGAATTTGAGTGTTTTAACATATACTATGAATACTAATAAATATTTTTGATAAAGTTCTTTTTCTTCTAAAATTAAGAAATGGTAATGGTTTATCAATTTAACAGAAGCAGCAATGTGGGGCACTTGTGAACAGACAAGTTGGGGCAGATATGAACAGTACATAAGTGCCCCAATAATCATTCTGTGATTCTGTTCCTTTCAGTTAACTTAATGATAAATAGTGTCAGTTCCATTATCTATAATTTTCCTGAAATAGAAGATATTTTCCTCACGCAAAGTTGATTTTGCATTGAAACTTCAAACACATCTTTCAGCAAATACATAAAGAGAAATAAGCTCATTTACATGCAATTGCACCTTAAATAAATTTAATGTTTTCTAAAATGCAATAAGTCTTATATATTATTTTACTAAACAGTTTACAACAATATTTTTCATGCATTGTTAATACAAAAGTATTACCTTGAACAACTTTGCAAAGTTTTCTATTACATTTGTTCTAAACTTGCAATGATGGCTTACTTCCATATCTGAAACAGTTATGTATATGATACATTGAATGGAGATAGATATGAGTAATATTTTAAGAAAGTAAAATTTTTAAACTGATAGCTACGGTAAAATCCCTATTGTAACCGCCTCCCTCTTTCAAAAGCAAAAGGAGTTAGGGGAAGGGGGGGGGGGTTATAGTCGAGATTTTTTTTTAAATCATTAAAAACCCTTCTTTATCTGTAATTTACAAGCAAATAAGGCAAATACAGCAGTGGGAATCTTTTGTATTTCGGCAGATTTGAGATAAGTAGTATGTAATAGCCCCCTCCCTAAAATTTTCCCCAAACAAAAACCCCTAAGCAAAATTTAAAAGTTTTTATTTCTTTTTTAAAATTGCTTCTTTATTTTATTTTTTTATTTCAGCAATACTTAACGAATCATCTAAGCCTCCACCCCCCAAAATCTACTTATTTTCATTTTATAATCTTTTGCTTAAACATATCACCCAGAAACTAGAGAAATATATATATATATTTTTTTCTTTAGGGTGAATTTCACAGGTAATTAACTAATGATTACGATGACAAATGAATAACAGAATAAAAAGCATGTCAAAGAATGTTTTTTCCTTGTGTTCACATGTGCCCCACGTGTGTTCACAACTACCCCGCTGATGGGGCACATGTGAACAATTTTCCGAATTTATAAAACTATTAAAAAATGTAAGAAGAGGTACAGGAGAGAATACAGGTGATTTTTAAAAAAATACCATGTATAAAAGAAAGTTCTATTTACTATATTGAGTAGGTTTTGCTTATAGAAATTAATCCAGTCATGAGAAAAAGCTATATTCATGCGAACTAAATGGAGATTTCTGCGCAATCTTAGGAAATACCAAATCGATTTAAAAAATAATGGTGTTAAAATGATGGTGACAATCCTTACTGCAAGATAGGCTATATTTTATGTCGGTACCACTATACCCCCGAAGGGGGTGTAGGAGCAAAAAACGCTCTAAAATGCAATTTTTCGGTTACTAAAGGGTCTAGAAACATGAAATTCGGCATGGTAGTTATTTATTAGATATAAATGATCTCTAAGAACATTTCCTAAAAAAATCATAATTTAAAAGCGGTGAAAAGGCTCGAAAAGCGTTCTAAAAAACGTTCTAAATTGCGATTTCTACTCAACCCTTAGGAAATACCAAATCGATTCAAAAAATAATGGTGTTAAAATGATGGTGACAATCCTTACTGCAAGATAGGCTATATTTTATGTCGGTACCACTATACCCCGAAGGGGGTGTAGGAGCAAAAAACGCTCTAAAATGCGATTTTCCGGTTACTAAAGGGTCTAGAAACATGAAATTCGGCATGATAGTTATTTATTATAGATATAAATGATCTCTAAGAACATTTCCTAAAAAAATCATAATTTAAAAGCGGTGAAAATGCCCGAAAAGCGTTCTAAAAAACGTTCTAAATTGCGATTTCTACTCAACCTTAAAATCATAATTTAAAAGCGGTGAAAATGCCCGAAAAGCGTTCTAAAAAACGTTCTAAATTGCGATTTCTACTCAACCTTAGGAAATACCAAACCGATTTCAAAAATAATGGTGTGAAAATGATGGTGACCACTTGCTCCAAGATAGGCTATATCTTAAGTCGGCTCCACTAACCCAATAGAGGTGCAGGAGCAAAAGACGTTCTAAAAATGCGATTTTTGTGTTACTGAAGGACCTAGAAACATTAAATTCGGCACGGTAGTTACTTAATAGATATAAATGATCTCTAAGAACATTTCCTAAAAAAATCAAAATTTAAAAAGGGTGGAAATGCGCTAAAAGCATTCTAAAACCATTCTAAAAAACGTTCTAAATTGCGATTTTTACTCAATCTCTGGAAGTACCGAACGTATTTCAAAAATAATGGTGTTAAAATGATGATGACAGCACTTGCTCCAAGATAGGCTATTTTGTATGTCTGTGAAACTACCCCAAAAGGGGTACAGGAGCGGAAAACGTTCTGAAAATGCGATTTTTGTGTTACTGAAGCGCCTAGAAACGTGAAATTCGGCGTGGTAGTTACGTATTAGATATAAATGATCTCTAAGAACATTTCCTGAAAAAATCAAAATTTAAAAGCGGTAAAAATGCCTGCAAAGCGTTCTAAGAAATGTCCTAAATTGCGATTTCTACGCAATCTCAGGAAGTACCGAACCGATTTAAAAAATAATGGTTTGAAAATGATGGTGACAGCTCTTGCTTCAAGATAGTTAATATCATATCTTATGTCTATACTACCCCAAAGCGGGTGCGTGAGCAAAAAACGTTCTAAGAATGCGATTTTTGTGTTACTGAAGGGCCTAGAAACATGAAATTTGGCATGATATAGTTATTTATAAGATATAAATAACCTCTAAGAACATTTCTTAAAAAATTCGAAATTTAAAAGGTGTAAAAAGCGTTCTAAAAAACTTTCTAAATGGCGATTTCTACGCAATCTCAGGAAGGATCAAACCGATTTCAAAAGTAACGGTATCAAAATGTTAGACCCTGTTCCAACATAGACTATATCTTATGTCCATGCTACTACCCCAAAAGAGGTGCAGGAGCAAAGAACGTTCTAACAATGCGATTTTTGTGTTACTGAAGGGCCTAGAAGCATGAAATTTGGCACAGTAGTTATAAGATATAAATGATCTCTAAGAGCATTTCTTAAAAAATTCGAAATTTAAAAGGGGTGAAACTGCGCAAAAAGCGTTCTAAATTGCAATTTCTATGCAATCTCAGGAAATATCAAACCGATTTCAAAAGTAATGGTTGCAAATTGTGCTGACAGTCCCTGCTCCAACATAGGCTATATTTTATATTGTTGTCACTACCACATGGGGGTTGCAAGAGCAAAAAAGTTTCTAAATCGCATTTTTTTTTTTCGAAACCGGTTTCGAAACTGATTGTACCTTTTTAAAAAAAAATCTGCAACCAAAATCGAAAAAGTAAAAAGAGTTATATTAAAGATTGAGATCAGCTATCGTATGCAAAAAAAATCGTTTAAAAATATTCAAATTTAAATGAGAAATTGGAAAACAATCTCCCCATTGGTTTAACATTACGGAACGGGTGTTTCCAAGCGAGTGAAGAATCTCCTTAAGACGTCCGTAAAGCTGGGAGATTTAGATCGGGGCGCAAGATCGGGACCAATGTAGCCCAAATAAAATACGTCGTTGCTAGGATCGCGACATTACCTCGAAGTAGAGGTCTGCACCGGCCGGAATTTCCAAGCCCGGGCTCGGCCCGGGCTTGGTCCGTTGGAAAAACTAAAAGTTCAGCCCATCCCGGTCTGTTTGTATTTTCGCGATTCACGGCCCGGCACGTGCTAAAGTTAGTGAAAACAGGCCCGTGCGAAAATCAATGAAATCAGACCCGTTGCAATTTCCACAGAAAAAGCAGATTTTTCTTAACATACAATTAATATATTTTTCTAGAATACTGCATGCATATTTATGGGAAATTTTAACATTTTAGATTACTGTATGTTTTAGATTACTTTATGTCCGAAAGCATAGAATAGAAAAAAGCATCAGTACCAGACCGTCATGTAGGCCCAGTATATATAGAGAAAATGTAAGTACGTTCCTGACTCGAGCCAAGTCTTCTGAAACAATTAAGCCCTGGTTCAGAGATGATATTTTTTTATCCGCTCGGCCCGTTGGAAATTGTTCCTGAATTTTGCCGGATACTGACCTCGGCCAAGCTCGGACCTGTGCAGTAGGGTGGGCCGAAAAAAACTTTTTTTCGATTTTCGATGATGGGTAACGCGGAAAAGTTGCCACTGGTGGCACTAAGTTCACACAAAAAAATTGAGATTTTTTGGACAATTCCTTGATTTGCCGCAAATGGCTTGAAATTTTGCTAAAATGCTGATTTTTGAACTTTTTCAGCAAAATTTAAAAAAATGTTAAATTCAATTTATTTTGCTTGTATTTACTTGAAAAGTCATGTTTAATGTGCCAAATGTTTAAATAAGCTCTGATTGTGTATTATTTAATAGCTATGTGTAATTTAAATTAGGCGAGTTTTATAGCCTTTTCGCGTATAAGTGGGGAAAAGTTGTAAGTATGTTTTGAACCTTTCGTCGCATTGGTTTCTCTCTTTAGTTTTTTTTTATGTTACTTGCACTTCTTTTTTCTTTTGAGGCGGTGTGGGTCATATATTTCGGGGATGGACCACAGTATGCCCCGACAGCAAATCTGGAAGGAGAGGAGAGAGTTGAGCGGAAACCAATGCAAACACATGAGAGAGAAATGCGAGATTAGATGTTAATTATTTTTATGCTATAAAATACAGATATTGTTAGAAGATTCAAGCAGTGGGAACTTTGAAGCAGGCAGTTCGTCTGAATCAGAATTTGAACCAGGGCCTTCAGAAGAAGACACTCCAAAAGCATATCTCTTTCTCACACAGCGTTCGCTACATTTAGAACTGGTACATCAGATAGGGAAATTATGTTAAGAGCTTCTTCCGTGTTTCAAGATGCAAGAATTGTACAGAAGAGAATAAGAATCTCGTCACCTATAAAAAACAAGCTCAGGAGACAGAAAAAGAAACTTGCAGAGAAGATATAGTAGGAGGAAGATCTTGGAGGAAGAAAAATTATAAGCATATTCTTTGATGGTAGAAAAGATAAAACGATCCTCATAGAAAAAAAAGAACTTTACCGGCCCAATCGGGGCTACCCTAATGGGGTGCAAAAATCTACGTGTTTTGCTTTCTTTGAGCTTATTCCTGTTTCATGGACATCAGGAATGTAAAAGACTGAAGATTTGAGCACCTCATTAGTTTTCCCCCATTTGACCTTCATTTTATCGATGACGAGGTCCTTATCCACTGCTGTCACGATTTCTGCATCTTAAACCAGAGATGAAACTCTTAACGCAATTTCCTTATCTAATATACCAGCTCTAAATGCGGCGAACGCTGTGTGTGAAAGGGATTTGCGTTTGAGAGTGTCTGCTTTTGAAGGCCCTGGTTCAAATTCTGATTCAGTCGAACTACCTGATTCAAAGTACGCACAATTTCAATCTTCTGACAATATCTGTATTTTACTGCAGAAAAATCATTAACATCCCATCTCGCAGTTTCTCCCACCTCTTAATTCGTCCCTCAACCTCACGATGGACGACTCAAAGTGTTTGTATTGGTTTCCGCTTAACTCTCTCTTCTCCTTCCATATTTGCTGTCGAGGCATGCTGCGGTCCATCACCGAAATGTTTGACCCTTAACGCATCGAAAGAAAAAAGGAGGGCAAGTAACATAAAAAAGACTAAAGAGAGGAACCGAGCCGACGAAAGATTCAAAAAATACTTGCAACTTTTCCCCACTTATACGCGAAAAGGCTATAGAAATCGCCAAATTTAAAATACACATAGCTATTAAATAATACATAATCAGAGCTTATTTAAACATTTGGCACATTAAACATGACTTTTCAAGTAAATACAAGCAAAATAAATTGAATTTAACATTTTTTTAAATTTTGCTGAAAAAGTTCAAAAATTGGCATTTTAGCAAAATTTCAAGCCATTTGGGGCAAATCAAGGAATTGTCTAAAAAATCTCAAATTTTTTGTGTGAACTTAATACCACCAGTGGCAACTTCTCCGCACTAACCATCATCGAAAATCGAAAAAAAGTTTTTTACGACCCACCCTACTGTGCAGGCTCCTACATCGGAGATCTTTTCCTTCAGCAATCGAAAGTGGTATTCCTGTTTGGAGCCTCTTTTCCTGGTATATTTGGGTTGGTGGATTCTAAGTGGATTTTCAAGAGGCTATGGGTGTTTTTGAGCATCAGAAATTTTCTTTCATGAGAGTTTCATAAGAGTGCTTGGAGTGCGTCCGCTTTTTTATTATTATTATTAATATTTAAATATTTCCAGAGCTTTTTAAATGCTTTTGGGAGATTGTTTTCTGTAGTAGTATAAATTCCTTGTCTTAGATTCAGATAAGGTTTATAAGTTAGAAAACAGTTTTTGGTAATTTTATTTTGATTAATATGTAAATATATATTCCTAAAATATTTTTCAGGGCTACTTTTTGTTTCTTTTTTTATGCTTAACATATGAAACGCTCCAAAATTAATAGGAACTTTTGTTAATCTATTACTCAATAATAAGTTTTACTTTAGTAGCACTAATATTTGTCCTTTTACGTTAAGTAATGCTCATCTCTAGTGTTATCATACACTTTCATCATGTAAATGCTACAGTTATATCTATATCTGAAATGAATTCAACTAGCGATGCAGTTCGCAACCATGTCCAACAAATGAGAGTGAATTATGTCAACCAGGTATAGTCCGTGTAGCTCACTAGGTAGAGCATTGACACAGCTAGTCGAAGTATCCACTCCTGGTCGATTCCTGGTCTGGACATTATTCGCTCTGTTGCAATAAACCTCAGTTGTGCTGCTCCAACCTTGAACAACAAAAACAGTAAATAAATATATACAGTAGAACCTCTTTTATCCGAAACTCTCGGTTAACCGAAATCCATCTTTAAAGCTTGCTCCCCCCCCTTTTTTTTTACTATCACATTCCTTGTGTGCAAAACCCATTTTTAAAGCTTTTTTTTACTGTCACATTGATCAAAGCGAAGAAGTGGACGACGATGTGGGCGAAGAAAACGAACAAATTAGCAATTCTGAAGCTCTTGAATTAGACCGAAAGCAGGAAGCTCAGACAATCACCTCATCGAATTCACGGATGAAATTCTAGGATTAGTTAAATCTTGATTCGCATATTAAAACACAATCGGTCTGCCAAGTCATATCTTGGTGGAAAACACCTGAACATCCGATTTTAGCGGCTGACTCGTAGGTTTACCGTTGTGTTTTTCCTGCTCCCAGTCCTCCATGTTTTCATACCTTTTGGTGCAGGAAAACACAATGGTTTAACCCTTAAATGCCTGATTTTTCAAAAATCATTGTAATAATGTTTTCCGGCTTTCATTTTTTAAATAAATCGTGGTAAAACTACTTTAAAAAAATCATATTTTGTTTTAAGTATGGTTTACGGCTAAAAAAAAGTTTGTTACTAATCGGCAATACTGGTCTTTAATTGAAAAAATTATTTTCCTTTATAAAATTCTATAATATTAAGCACACAAGAATTTTAGGAACTATAATAAGAAGCAAATTTGGCTTGCTCACTGCAGAACAAAATAGGGTATTTCGCAAGCTTCCAAACAAAAAAATAAAAAGAACAAGTAGCAACAATTGAAAAAATAAATCTATCTTTATTCTTAAACAGCACAAGTGTTGCCATCTACATGTTGAAAATCGATTTAATAATATTTTCAGAATGTATTTTATTGGCAACATTAGGCATTATAGCTTCAATATTATTCTAATAGTATTTTAGAGCCTAAATTGGGTATGTTGCCAAAAAGCAACACAAAAAAGCGCATTTAAGGGTTAACTTCAATTATATCCTACGCATTACTATGTCCATTCAGGGCATTGTAAATAATTTAATATAGTATTGTTTATTATGAATCTCCTGTTAACTTACTTCCTATTTCGACACGCAACACACACAGTCTATTTACAAATTTATTAATTTATGATTATAAATTCTACAAATATTAAAATGTTGTATTGTCATCGAAACATTCATTGTACTTCATTTTTATCCGCCTACCATATCAATACCACGAAGTGAGTTAAAAATCGATTACAAAATTACAATTTTAAATACAAAAACCAAGTTGAGTTGGGGGTCCGGGACACATTTTAAAACAATTTTTAGTTATTGAGTTAAAATTTTGATTTTTTTTTCTTTTTTTTGAGAGAGTTAACGATATCATTTGCAAACAAAATCACATGATAAAACTTCTCTTTTTTTAAAAAATTTATTAAAAAAAAGTTAGGTAATTTAAAATCGCTATAACTCAAAATATTATTAGTGGAATTTCAATTGTTTTTCATTTAAATAAACAGAAATATATAAGTTTTAATTTGGATTCAGCATTTTTAAAATATTAACTCAAAAAATAATTAAAAATATTTAAAGTAAAAAAAAAAAAAAATGTTGTAACTTTTTTTTAATCATATTTTTAAAAGTATATATTTTTTTTAATTTGCTGAATCAAAATTAAAGTAAAACAATTGGAAAAGACATGGTCCAAGTTTGAACCAATTATCTTTCACAGTTCTTGATTTATAACAATTTAAATACGAGAAATGGAGAGAAAACCCATCATGAGGTTGGTTGGTTGGTTGTATGGGGTTTTATGGCGCAAAGTCCCAGTAGGGACATGCTGCGCCAAGACAAAGACAAAAAAAATGTATATATCAAAAAATGATTAAAACAAGAATAACAAAATAAAATATAAACACAAATGATAAAAACAAAAAAATTAATGAAAACAGTAATATGTATATCTAAAACCGTTTAAAAGAATCAAAGGTTCATAGCTAAAAGTCAAGCGTATTATAATTAAAAACTGTGGAATTATTAAATTAATAACTGTAAAAATACACAAAGTTTAAAAGGATGTAGAAATACTTCATGAAAACAAGGTTAAAATCATATGAGTAAAAAACAATGTAAAATCAATTAGGCAAAAATTCCTCTAAAACTGTGTTTCCTTCATCAGCACTTGATTCATAAGAGTCGGATTCCATTGCTTCATCGACATAATGCTGCAGCTGTTTTCAGTGGCGGATTTATGAAGTAAGGGGCCCCTCTCACAGGAGCTTTTTTGGGGGCCCCCCATCTGAAAAATTGGGTATATTTATAATTTTAAAGCAATAAACAGTCATTAATTAATTACAAATTTATTAAAATTTATTGAAAGCATTAATTGTTAATTATACAAAATTCACTTTATGCAGGATATCCCATCAAGACCAAACTGTACATAACCAGATTCTTCGCTTGGAGTACATAAAAAAAGTGCCCCAAAATCTTTATCACTATGACGCATAATTTTCGAGAAAAATGCGAAAGAAGAGTACGACATGTTATCCGGTGCAAGAAAAACAAAAACTTCATCGGAAACATGAAATTGGTATTTGCATATGTTTGAGGACGAAGAGGAGCAAACTGCCCACCGCGTATATCGAGGTACGCATTCGCGCGCCGTAGAATGGCTCATGACATCATTCCATGGTGTAAGCATGCATGTCTGAATATACACGGTGGATATTTTACTTATCTTAGTCTGAAAACATAAGCAGATACCAATGTTCATGTTTCCAATAAAAACATTTTCCCTTGTACCCCATCTGATGTCATACATTTCTTTTGCATCTCCTCGAAAACTATGGGTCGTAGAGGTATAGTTCGTTGGTCTTGTTTTATGTTTTTTAAGCGAGGAATCTCACTGTGCAGAGTTTGTGCTGTCTTGATGAGACACCCTGTATTTAAATTAAACCATATCTAAACGCATATTTAGAAACGTTATAAAAATTTTCGTCTGGCTTTAGCTGCAGCAAAATTGTCTATGACTTCATCGTAATTTACAGAGCTTAGAGAATCACACTCAATGTATAACATTGCAAGGTTATTCAAACGCACTTGAAAAAGAGTTGATCGTAGATAATTTTTCACTCTTTTAAGAGCACTAAATGATCTTTCTCCACTTGCATTTGATACGGGTAATGTGAGAAAAATTTTCAGAATGCTTTCCACGTTTGGAAATGTTTCTTTCAAACCGTCACTATTCACCAGCAATTTATACCACTTTTCTGGCTCTGCCGAGTGCTGATCTTGCCCCATTACACTAAGAAAATGACGGAAATGCTTCAGTTCATCGGTAAACTGTTTTCCATGTATATCATTCATATATGCTTTTGAAATGAAACTTGTGTTAGTTTTGGGGGAATTAGGTGGTTCATCAACAAAAACTTCTTTGAATGCATTAGAAACATATTCTAATTTTTCTTTTCTTTTCTCGAGTTCAACTATTATGCGTTTCCCTTTCATACAATACAGTACTTTTGATTTAGTAAAAATAACAACAACAACAAAACTATAGAATATGTATACAAGTATAAAAAATATCACTTTTATCAAATTTAACTGTTGAATAACTAAACATTTGAATGATTAGAAAACTGTCTGTTCTCAAACCTCTTATTTATTTATTTATTTTATTTTAAAACATTTTCTGGGGAGAAAAAAAAAATGTCACTATCATGAAATAAAATTCATCCCTACACGTATGAAATTTTTAGAAAATTTGAAATAAATTCACTTTTTATTTTATGTTATTGTATTTATTTATTTGTAGTTTATTATTTATATTGAAGAAAAAGAAAATACAATCAAAAGGTTTTTTCAACTACTTATATAGATAGCTTATGATTAAGGGCGGTTGTTCATATATATAAACTTTTACTGAGAGTGGCCTTTGGATGTAACCGAAGAAACAAACAATAAAAAAAAATTCCAGAAGAGCAGAAATTTTAAAACGGGTGAAATAAAAGCAAACGACTGAGATATTTATAAAAAAGTTGAGATTTTTCATTATATGGGTTTCTCAGAGTGAAGGAGGGGACATAATTTTAGGACTTGCCTCAGAAATCTTTCCGTAAGCTGTTCTAAAAAGGAAAAGTCCTCAACAGGGCCGAATTTAATGCGGGGCAGAGGGGGCATGTGTCCCGAGTGCCAGAACGAAGGGGCGCCAAATGAAGGATTTTGTTTGTCGATTTTTCTCATGTCTATGTTTAGCACAGCATTCGTATTGTTAAATTTGTCCTGTCTGGGGTATGCCAAAGCATAGAAGAATAATGATATGGCATAAGGATCCGGTATAAAGCGGAATTATTTTCGATTCTGTTTTCGAGATTTCAATGAATCAATATTTGACAAAGCATATTACATAGTTCAGCATTACATATATTATGATTATATATTTTAAATTTTAAAATAAGTCGGCTATTAGAAAATTAGTAAAATTATCTTTGTAAATATATGTTGCGGAGTAGGAGGGGTGGGGACGCTAAAATCCATGTTTGCCCCGGGTACAGAAAAAGCTAGTTTCGGCCCTGGTCCTCAAAAGTGGAAAGTGCAACCGACATTGAAAAAGTACGAAAATAAACGGTTAAATCAACCTCAGATATGCAAAAATGGGGGATGGGGAAATTATTTAAAAATGTTAAAATGCAAACAAAAAATTTGGAAAGAACGGTGCAGTTGGTTTAACTTTAGCTTCCAAGTGTCGCCGCGTTACTAGCATGCCACATCTCAACATTTTATCTCTTTTTTTGTTATCCCCTCCCTAAAAAATCAGATAATGATAAAAGCTTCACTTTTTAAAAAATTCACATTTTTTCTTATTTTATCCTCTTTAAAATCTTTGTATTTAAATTTCTTGATTAGCTCCCTAAAGACCACTCTTTGTAAAAGTTAAAAACATATGTAAGCAGCTTGCCTTCTATATAAAGGCGATTCTCAAAAGGTGGACACTGGACACAAGTCATAACTTTAAGCCTTTCAAGCATAACTTTAATTATCATTGACTATATATGTATATATATATTACATTGAGTTTTTAATTCTATTCAGAGACAGAAAATGACATAATTTTTTGTAAAAGCTTTGTATAAATATCTTAAAATTTTATTATTATATGCTAAAGAGGCCAATTTCGGACATTCATAACATTAACTGCTCCAATGTACCATTAAGAAAAAGAATTTTAACTTTTTTCCAGGTGGTTCTAATGGTAAACAACGAATGCATAAAGGAAACGGATGATTTTTTGATAATTTCGTTAAGAGATGGCAGGCTGATTTATTGCTTTTTTGAAGATAGAAGGACTTTTCTATAAAGCATTTTTCTGTATTTTGTTATGTCCGAAAGTAACATACGTAACAAAGCATTTGATTTTATTATTATTATTACTGGATAACAAAAAGTTAATTATGCATATATATATATATGTATACAGACACATTAATTACTTCCTTAGTCTTAAGAATTTTTTAAATACTAAGATCAACGCCCAAAATCTGTAAAGTACGTGGGAAAAAATGTCCAAATTTTGTAACGTACACAACTGCTAATTACATGCTTTAATAATTAATTTTCCAGAATAGTTGCTGTCTTATAATGTTTGTGTATAATTTTGTAGACATACTATTAAAAATATTTATATATTATATTTATAGACAAAATTAAAAAAAATTGGCCTTAAATTTGAAAATTTTAAAAATTACATATAGTTAACGTTTAATGATCCCACCTTTTGAGAATCTCCCATAAGATATTTGTCTGGCGGGCGAATTGATAGATTTTATTTTTCTTTTTAATCCTCAATTGTTCCCCCGCAAGAATATTTTAGAGTTCTGGTGGGGAAATTGCACTTTTGTCCATTAACTAAAACCTTTCGAGGGGGACATTTAAATGTTCCGTGGGGGGGGGAGGTGTCCTCTGAATTCAACACTGGATTAATATATATATATATATATATATATATATATTTTTTTTTAAGCACTCATATCTAAATAAAGGTAAACAAAGCAAATTCATTTACAAATGCTTTTATGCATTCTATAGTACAGATAAGTAATTTCTTTAAATGGAAATATTTTTATTAATTTTGGGATTAAAGATATTTTTTGAAGTAAAAGGAGAAGAAAACAACGAAATGACAACAAATCAGTTATGAAATTTATGCTTCCTTGAGCTACCTATAAATATTATTTGTTAGTGATTAAATTTTACAAGAATTATTGTTGAATATAATGGAACAAATTTAAAGGGTGAGAGCAAAAAAAATTAAAACCTCAAAAATAAGGATCACTCTAATATTCAATCAAATAAAGCTAAGTCGTCCAATCATCCCGTTTTTTAACGACATCGGGTTAAGAAAAAAAAGTTATTATTTATAATTTGTAATTTATGTGTCTCTATAGATGAAAATTATTTCATGTTTGTGCTTGAAAGTGAAGTTTTTTAAATACGGAAATGAAATGCAAAAGATTTCAATTCGTAAAATTGTTCAATTGTACTTAAATGAAGATAAAGTGTACACAAATAAAAAATACAAATGGAAGCCTACTAATTTAATTACAACAGAGCAGAGGTTTTCACGAGCTATTAAATAAATTTTGAAATGCACGAAACAATCTTACGAATTGAATACATGATAAATATAAAATTATTAATAGTAACAGTTATGCTTACCGATTTATAATATTTATGAAATTTCAGAGCAAAAACATCAAAACTAAGACGAATAGACGAAAACAAATCACTACTCTCATCAAGTTGCACGACAAAAAGTGATTCTCCTATTTATTCGGATATCTCTCCAGAATTCTGGGAGCATTGGGATGGGGTCATTTCCGTTAAATTTTAGGTGACCTCAGTAGGCAAAAGTTATTTTCAAAGGTCATTCATAGTCCTATATTGTAACCTTGAGGTAATACGTTATCTTTGTTCTTAGAGCTGACCCAATATCCCTCAGGATACATAGACACAGAGGCGATATATTGCCTTCTAACACTGATGCTACTACAATTTCTTGCTAAGTATAAGTATAGGAATAAAAAAAAAATGCATAAAAAGGTTTTGAGCATTATCTTAGGCAAAAAAAAAAAAAAAAAAAAAAATCTTTACTTTTATGGAAATTTTGCAAGAAGAGAAATTATCTTAAATAATCGCTAAATATTATTGAAGCTTTCATGAATTTTCATAAAAGTGACTTTAATCAACAAAATAATAAAGCATTTAGAGAAATCTATGTTAAATGACATTAAAATGAGAAGAAAGTTTATATTATTAACAGAATTTTGATATTGTCATAAAACTTGCAAACAAAATTTATTCAGTAAAATTGGAGATAATTGATATTAAAAAAATAATAAGAAAAGGAGATGATTGCTTGAAAATATGATGGAAATGTGAAATTAACTATGTATACTAATTTATTTAAATTTAGTTTTAAATTTATTTATATTTTACACACTACATATTATTTTACACATACGGTTCCTTTTGCGCTTCCGTGTAGAAAAACATAAAATGTCATATGCAACATTTTCTATGGATAAGATGTTATTGGGCACCACAATAATAAAAAAAATCATAAGTATAAATGTAAATTACTTATTAATGTTTTGATAAGGTCTAAAAAAAAGTAAAATCAAATTTCGACGCATAAATTTTACTTTCAAACTTCAATTTATGTGAAAATTGTGAAATAAGTGAAAGGGGGTTACTCAAAATATTTAGTTGACTATGGATTTACTAGTAGAAAAGCAAATATGTTAAGAAAATATTTGTGCGAAAGCCAGTTATGCTAGAAAAGCCCACCTATTAATAGTTTCAAGTATTTTCACCAGAATAAATAATCAAGGAGTTTGTAGATTTTAAAAGGAAATATCTTAACACTTAATAAATGTCAGCATTTAATCACACCGCAGACGACAAGAATTGTGAGATTTGGTACAGATTATAGTGGGGAAGTGTCTGTGTCTGATGGTCCCGTTAGTGATACGAATGGGCCTTTAAGAATTGTATTAATAAATCAACTTACTGAATTATTTTTTTAGGGTATTACAAAATAATTTAAAATTTAAATGTATATTAACAGAGTACAGAGAAAAAAAAATTGCGCCTGCCGTTAAAAGTTTAGAGGTAAGATAATAATTTTTAGTTGCCCCGGGGCAGCTAAAGCTGGGGGCCCTTACCTTTTCGTCATCCTGGACACTCGATAATTGTCCTACTTATTGCTGATAATTTATTAGCAAGTTAAAAGTTAAATAAAAAAGAAAGGAAAGGCCTTTTCTTAGTGCTGCGCAAAATTTAAAATGCACAAATTATACGACTCGGGGTTTGACATTTTATTTTCCTTACTTGTTAATTATTTTAACTTGCAGAATTTACACAAAAGATGATTATTTCAATCAATATTTTTTTATTATTTCATCGAAAGACAGGGCCCGTGACGGACCGTTTAAAAATAACCGACCTTCTGTTATTTGTGCCTTCCCAGGGCCCAATCTCGTCTATCTACGGCCCCGGGGAAATCATTGTTCTGGGGGCGCCCCTTCTATTTATCCATAGAAATTGTTCCCGAATATTGTGGAAGTGGCTGGTACTAAACTTCATACGTATTGTATGTATGCATAAATTTCGTACCAGTTACTATCCACATCTATATACAGGGCATCACAAAAAGATGATCACAACTTTAAGAAAAAATACCAGCAGGATAATAGTAGAAAAAATGATATTTTGGTTGATAGAAGTATTTGTTTGCAAACTTTTACTTTGCATATCTACGTTTGTTACAAGATGGCTAAAAGAGAATGCCTAGATTTTGTCATAATTTAATGGTTTTAACTTACCTCGTTATGATAAAAACATCAATAAAGAATTTATCGTGAAAACAATAAAATAATAAGTTGTTATAATAAAATGTTATTCATTAGTTCGGGTTTTTTTGTGTGTGGGTGGAGGGGGCCTGGGTAGCAGAGAGGGGAAGGGGAACCGCACTCCCTTTCTAAATGTTTAAAAATATATGAATTTTAATCACTTTTGACCAATTTTATTCATTTGACACCTATAATGAAAATCCTGACTATTCCCATGGGGGCCCGCAAAAAGGGTGTCCGGGGAAGCTATCCCGCATTAGTCAGGCCCGACCGTCTCCACCCTTCTCTTTGCGACCCACTCCCTTACATATCCTTTGATATGCATACGGTACAGGACCCGACCAAGCCAAAGACAGGACCAGGAGGTGATGCTCATTCGGGTCCCTGTCACAAAAGAGAAAATAAAAACTGTTTCTCAGATATGAATATATAAAATAGAGATTTAGATAACCTTTGTTTTTAAGTTTATCCTACTCTAGAAATACAAAATATTGATTATAATCAGTAACAAACTCACAATACATTTCAAATATCAGCTTTCTGAAACTGCATATCATGTTTGCCCCCCCCCCCCCCCGAAATCAGGAGTCGAAGAGACACGACCCACATGTTTAATAACATATGCTATCCTGATTTTGGGGTCTCCAAACTTGGCATGCCCCACATCTTGGTATGCCCTAAAATATTGATTATAATCAGTACCAAACTCACAATCATTTCAAATATCAGCTTTCTGAAACTGCATATCATGTTTGGGGCCCCCGAAATCAGGAGTCGAAGAGACACGACTCACTCGACCCATATGTTTAATAACATATGCTATCCTGATTTCGGGGGCCCCCAAATTTGGTATGCCCTAAAATATTGATTATAATTAACAAACTCACAATACATTTCGAATATCAGCTTTCTGAAACTGCATATCATGTTTGGGGGCCCCCGAAATCAGGAGTCGAAGAGACACAACCCACATGTTTAATAACATATGCTATCCTGATTTTGGGGGCCCCCAAACTTGGTATGCCCTTCATCTTGGTATGCCCTAAAATGTTGATTATAATCAGTAACAAACTCACAATACATTTCAAATATCAGCTTTCTGAAACTGCATATCATGTTTGGGGACCCCGAAATCAGGAGTCGAAGAGACACGACCCACTCGACCCATATGTTTAATAACATATGCTATCCTGATTTCGGGGGCCCCCAAACTTGGTATGCCCTACATCTATTAAAATAGCTGTAAAAGGTCTCAAACAAGGTTCTTTTTAGTTCAGAGCAAAGTACGTTTTTCTTCCTTAAACCCCACCCCATCCCTTCACAAATGTTCACAGTCTTGATGATAGATTAACAGAAAAAGAGATAAGAAAAACCTAAAATATTTCTGGAAATAACAGATAAAAGAAAAAATATTTTACTTATTACATGAAAATGATGTAATAAAAGTAACTGAAAATACAAAAATCTTTGATCAAAGTCACTTTTTCTCTTTGAACTTAAAAGAAGATTTGGGGGCCCCTTGGATGCGGGGCCCCCCGCGATTGCGACCATCGCGACCCCTTAAATCCGCCCCTGGCTGTTTTGGATCCTTTAAGTTAGAGACAGACGGATTTAAACAGCTGTTCTTGTTCTTTTTCTTCACAGTGTTCCACTGTGAAGAGCCCCCTATTGTTTTTCTCTCTTTCTGAACGCAATTTTTTTTGCTTGGTTTCACTGTTTGATTAGTATAAGGTTTCTGTGATGCTTTTTAGATTTAACAGCCTTAGTATCAGTCTGGAGTTCAGATGACTTTTTGGATTGAACTGGTTCGGATGATTTTTTTGATTGAACTGGGTCGGATGACTTTTTGGATTGAACTGATTCGGATGACTTTTTGGATTGAACTGAATCGGATGACTTTTTGGATTGAACTGCAGGTTTTTGCGATTGGCTAGTTTGATATACTATAGTAACAGGTTCTGAGGATGGTAGCCAACGTTCTAATAATGGGGTTGCATAACATTTAGAACCACAGCAGACATCACGAGTTTGTATCTTTGTGGTGCTGAGTGGTACTGTCATAGGTGGGTTATTTAGTGGAACGGAAGTTTCGGTCTGGGTGCTTATGTGCCTTACAGATTTTGATTGTAGCTTGACTAAACTAGAGTAAGAAACTCCGACGGAAGGGGTTCTTGATTCAACAACTTTTCGGGCTTCTGGGTATGAAAGTTTTTGGGTAATTTTAACCGCAAGGATTTCTTTTTCACGTGCCCAAATTGGACAAGAACGAGAGTAGGCTGTATGGTCACCCTTACAATTTACACAGCGTTCAGAATTACTGCAAGATTTACTGTCGTGGCCGACTTCTGCACAACGTGCAGAGGTAACAGAGCCACGACAGGTACTGTTTGTATGGCCATAACGCTGGCATTTAAAGCAACGGAGGGGGTTAGGTATATAGGGTCGGACAGGACAGCTTAAGTAGGCAGCTTTAATTCTGGTTGGTAAATTTGGGCTATTGAATGTGAGAATAACGTGCTTTGTAGGGAGCACTTGCCCATTTCGACGGATTGTGATACGACGTGCATCTATTATGTTTTGATCGTTTAAGTTTTCTAGTAGCTCTTCCTTTGTAGAGAACAGAAGCTCTGGTTCAGATATAACACCACGGGTTGTATTTAAAGTTTGATGTGCTTGAACAGAAACAGAAAAGGAGTCTATAGATGTGCAGTTCAAGAGAAGTTGCGAGTGCTTGGCTGAAGAGATCTCCAACAACAAATCTCCAGATTGCATTTTTTTAGCGAATAGCCATCTCCAAAAACTGACTGGAATGTTTTACCAATAAGAAACGGTGAAGTTCTTTTAAATGAACTATCTGAAATACTGTCAGTACGTTTAATGACGAAAAAACGTGAGAATGAATTGTTCTGTGCAGTTTGTTGCTCTCCACAGGGGAGAGATATTGAAGAAAGTGAAGTTTCTCCATCCATGTTAGAAAAAAAGAAACAATTCAGACCCCGGCCGCACCACCCACTACCGAGCCCAACAAGGTGATGCACATTCGTGCACCAGTGCTAACCAGGGCCTATACGGTCACAAGACACTCCTATGCCAGCCTCCACCCTTAACGAGATGGCTAGTAAGTGCCTGATCGCTTGATCCCCAGCCAGTGACAGAAGTCAGCTGACCAGCCGATTGATGCATACGGGACCAATATGCACCTCCCGTCTACCTGAAGCAGAGGCCAAAGCAGTGTATTGGTTTCCCTCAACTGCCAGGATCCCCCTTTCCAGGGACACGGGTCGCCACGCACGGCAAACACGTGGGTGGTTTACAATTCTCCATGAGTCGATATGCAGGATGATATCGGCTCATGCAGAATTGCCCTCACCTCCGAAGAGGAAACCACAATGAGAGTGAAACAAAGAGGAAAGAAAGACAAGAGGAATAAGAGGAAAAAGAAAAGAGAAAGATCCCATCATGAGGAAAAACACCTTTTCATTAGAAGTCGTTTCAATGACAACCATTGCTTGAAAGCTAGATTTTGAAAACAAACCAAAACAAAAAAAAAATAATATTTCCTGTTCTAATTAAGATAGAAACATGATTTAAACGTCATTTTAAACAGGAAAAAACAGAATTTTTTTCTAATGAATTTTTTTGATAGAAAATTTGAAGATTTTTCTGTTCCGAAACCCCTTAACTCCTTAAGGATCGCTTAATATTTGGAAAAATCATTAAAAAAGTACCTATTTTTTTTATTACAGAAATTGAATACTTATGAGGTTTCTAAATAAAATATGCAATTAATTTTTTTAAAAGGCGAAAAAAAAGATGTTATAGAACAAATTCACATTTCTAGAAAAGTCATCATGCGAGAATTCTGTGTCTTAATGTTTTGTTTTACACCATACAAATTAATGCGAATAAGACCTTTCTTTTTCACATCTTAGATCTTTATTTATCATCATCAACCAGCCCCACCAGTGACTGAGAGGAAGCTGGAAGTTGGTAGACGGGAGGTGCTGGGTTTGAACCCAATCGCGCACGTCGACCTAATCATTCGGAGTTTTCTTCGAGCCATTGATTTCCATGCGTGAATACGGGTTAGGTTCTCTTAGAAAGACCCCACGAAGGGCACTCCCCCTTGGGCCTATATCCCAAGAGTAGATAATCGGCCGTCAAAAATCAACCAACCAACCATCATCACACAACTTTTTACAAATAATATTTGAAACACATTAAATTTTGATTATTAATAATTTTTTGGGTGTGATACATTTCGAAACATGGAATACAAAGTCCAACGTCACAATCAGCGCCAAAAGCCTAACCCTAACTGTAATATTCAAAGACTTCACACTGAAATGCCAGTTACATTTTTCTGGTTTCAGAAATTTTTCCAGCAATTAAATCTCCAGACCGGAAATATGACGGGCACGAGAAATAACGAACACCTCAACCCGCGATATTGACGGGAGCGAGAATGAAGGGGTTAAAGAGCTAATAAGTTCATCCCTTAGATGCTTTACAATTTTGGTGAAAACTATTTTGTATTTCAGGAATTAAGATGGAGTTCTTCATGGACTTAGCAGACCGTTTAAAGGATCCGCCTATGGACGAAATACAGAATCCAAAGTATAATTACCCCGCTGGCCCAGCAGTGCAGTTGGCAGTTCATTCGCCTTTCACCAGCCCGAGTCCTTACCTAGCTGGCCAAACATTTTTTGGTGGAAAAAGATATGAAGTAAAACTGAAACAGGTCTGTAAAATCTTCGAGAAAAACAGTGTTCAATTTTTGCCTGAGCTCAGCCTCCGGTACTTCTTCATTTTCAGTGAATATTTAAATACTACGAGTTGTAAATTCAGCGACTAACAAAAATATATATATATATATATAAATGTTTAAAAAAATTACAAAAATTTAAAGAAAAATAGAAAAAAGTTACAAAAAAGTTTTAAAAAATTACAAATTAGTAAAAAAAAAAAAAAAAATTATCGAAATTTTCTAAAAATTGTTTAAAAAACTTATAAGGTTATGAAAAACTTCATACGAACCCACAAAAATTATCAGATGAATGAAAAAAATATATTTACAAACTCGCAAAATAATTTCAAAGTTTTCTAGAAATATTTACAAAAATTTACAAAAAGTTGAAAATAGTGTTTTACTTATATGAACCATCACTTTTGACTCTACGAATGCTACTCGAAGCAAAATGCTTCTTCGACCTCCGGTGGGCTCGAACCATTAACATTTCGGTTAACAGCCGATTGCGCCACGGAGGCCTTCCTTTTTTTAAACACTCTGCTGTAACATCTGCACATCAAAAAGAAATATAAGTTAAGCAAAACATTTAACATATAATTAATTTTTAAACACTATTATTACAACGTTGTATTAAAGCTCACTTTAAGGCTAACCGTAGAAATCAACTTTAAACGTTATATAAGATAAGTAAATTTATCATTTACGTGTTAAAGGATGTTATTTTAAACAGTAGTATAATGATTAGCTAATCATTATACACTTTCTTTAAAATAACATCCTTTCATATTTTTTCATTCATCTGTTAATTTTTGTGGGTTCTTATGAAAATTTTCACTAACTTATACATTTTTAAAAACATTTTTAGAAAACATTGGGTTTTTTTTTTTCTAGTTATGTAATTTTTAATTCTTTTGTAAATTTTTTTAACTTTTCTCTAATTTTTTTTTTTTTAAATAAAAATTTTTTAAAATTTTTTTGTATTTTTTAAAACTTTTTTGTAATTAAATAAAATTGTTAATTTGTGAATTTTTTAAAACTTTCTGTAAATATTTCTAGAAAACTTTGAAATTAGTATGCATACTTGTACATTTTTTCATTCATTTGATAATTTTTGTGGGTACTTATCAAATTTTTTAGTAACTTATATATTTTTTCATTCATTAATTGAAGTTTTATATCTGATGGATGGCATTTTATGTGATAGCTAATTATTTTAATTGATTATTAGTATTTTCTTTCTGAGATACTTTTCGTATATGAGGTTATTTAATCTTAAGATACACATACATTTTAACGTCTGAATTAAAATCTTTAATTGTCAAAAGATTTAAATACAGATGAAACTTTTTCTGACACAGTATTATAATATGATAAAGAAACAAAAAAAAAATGAGGTTTAAACAGCTGGAAAGAAGGGGGTGTTGAATTCATGAACTTAAAAGTTTTCTTGAAAATTTTTCTGATTAGATTTTTTGGATAACCGTTATTTTTCACATCTTCGTATATTTTATTTCTCTCAATTTCAAGGATTTCATCGCTACTGCAGTACTTTACGGCTCTAAATGCTAATGTTTTGATAATGGAGATTTTGTGGCTAATAGGACAGTTTGAATTAAAATGCGTATACTGACCCGTTGAAGTTGGTTTTCTATAAACTGAAGTTGAAATTAACTGAAAATTAATGTCATTTTTACTTTGAATAAGGATATCCAAAAATGGTAACTTACCATTAACCTCATGCTCGAGAGTAAATTTTAAAGGATCTGCAAATAAGATGGCTGTCGAGAGAATGTCATCCAGGTCGCTATCTCCGGCTACTATGTAAATATCATCCAAATATCTTCTCCAAAATCTCAAACGGGGGCCAAGTTCATTAATAATATCCAAATCAATCGTCTGTAGCTCTATTTCGGCAACCACCACCGAAAGGGGGAGCCCATAGCTGTTCCGGACAACAGTTTATAAAAACAATCGTTGAATTTAATATTTAATATACCGGGTGATCCAGAAGTTCCGGGAGTTTTGAAATGTTAATAATTAGAAAACTATGTACAATATAAAGGTGCAGTTTTCACATATATGCTCAGAAACGTATGGGATTTTTGTTTGTAATGAAAGAAAAATTAAAATAAATAGTTGAAATTTTTAACAACAGATGGCGCTGCTACACAAGTATTTGTACCATGTGTTATATAAGCAGATTAGTTCGTTGCGCAACATCATGAGTTCACGCGCATCCTAAGATGTTGCTCAGGTTTCGCTTTAAGGGTCGTTTATGTTCAAACGCTTTTTCGAAGGTTAAAGAAACTGCATTTAAAAGGAATTTTGATACAAAATTTGATGTGTGACTGCTATGTTTAGACATTCTTTCTTTGCGTGGCAAAGCTGTGTTAGTTAAGCTGTTTTACAAAAAGGACGAATCGGTAAGTTTAGCTTTGCTTTCTTATCATACAATGCGTAGAGTTAAAATTGAAAAATGACCGTTACAAATCTGAAGGTCAGCGCTAAATCGCACAACGCTTAGGTATGTACAAACTGAAGGCTCCTCCCACTTTAGAAACAGTCGCCATTTAATCTACTGGATAATCCTTTTAAAAATAACATCTAGAAGGGTTCTTTAAATTAATTTTATATTTATTTTTTCTTCTTAACAATGAATAAAAAACATTCTTCATTGTATTCTTAAAATAATAATAACAATAAAAATTATAATATGTTCTTTCTGTGACTAAAATAAATAATAAATAAAAAAAAGAGAGATTGAGAGGTTGGGGGGAGGAATATATTTTAATACCAAATATTTAATTTATATGCTTTAACATTGAAGTTATATTAAAATATATGTGTGTATCTTGACTTAGGACTAGCATATGTCATCATAATAGCATGTTTTATTTATTTGTTATTAACCATTTGGAAAAATGGTTATTGTTCTCGTCAGGGTAGGAAATCAAAAGCATATCTGAACGTTTTCATTGGTTTAATCCGCAATTTATTCATTATCTGATTGGTATATACAGTAATCTGTATTTCCCTTTGGTTTCAACAACGATGGACAACAGAGTGTTGCCACTATGACAAAAAAGTAATAAAAACTACAAAAAAAAAATAATAAATCAGAAACAAATTGAGATACAGTTTTCAAACAAATTGCATTTAAAAGTACATTTTTTTCTCTATCCGACGGTATAAAAAGTAATATTGTCGGATGTTTAGAAGTTTAAGAATGAAATTTTATTTAAAATTGGTCGTGTGATTTTTTGGAAATTTGATGATAGAAAAGCCTTTCCCGAACAGCCAATGAAATGCTTGGATAATACGCAAGTTTCAGGAAATCTTGCAATTTTTACGTGTAATAACACTATTAATGTTTAATTCATGGCGTCCATGTATGACCAGCTCCGTAGAAGTTTAAAAATTTACAGTACCGAAAATTGTAAAGCTGAAATTTCTTTTAAAATTTGTTCACGATGGTTCCAGGAATGTTATCGTTTAATCCATGGCGTACGTAATGTAGGATCAACTCCGTGCAATTTTTTATGTCTTAAATTTTAGTCTTTGAAAAAATCATTTTCCAAATGGTCGTTGTAATTTGTTAAATTGCTATTTTTTTTTTTTTTTTTTTTTTTTTTTTTTTTTTTTTAATTAACCATTTGGAAAAATGGTTATTGTTCTCGTCAGGGTAGGAAATCAAAAGCATATCTGAACGTTTTCATTGATTTAATCCGCAATGGACTTTACCCACGCTGGCAACAGCCACGCCTCTGCGGGAATTTTTCCTCCGAAAAACACTGTTTATTGGACGAAGGGGAAGCAGTGTTAAAATGTTCTTCACGCCATTGGTGTTTTTCTTCTGCTTACCCGCGGCTGACGTCACATGAGTAAAGTCCATTTATTCGTTATCTGATTGGTATATACGGTAATCTGTATTTTCCTCTGGTTTCAACAACGAGGGACAACAGAGTGTTGCCACTATGACAAAAAAGTAATAAAAACTACAAAAAAATTAATAAATCAGAAACAAATTGAGATACAGCTTTCAAACAAATTGCATTTAAAAGTACATTTTTTTCTCTATCCGACGGTATAAAAAGTAATATTGTCGGATGTTTAGAAGTTTAAGAATGAAATTTTATTTAAAATTGGTCGTGAGATTTTTGGGAAATCTGATGATAGAAAAGCCTTTTCCCGAACAGCCAATGAAATGCTTGGCTATTACGTAAGTTTCATAGGAAATCTGACGAGTCGCAGGCGATTTTTCTTGCTTGAAATTTTTACGTGTAATAACACTATTAATCTTTAATTCATGGCGTACGCAATGTATGACCAGCTCCATAGAAGTTTAAAAAAATACAGTACCGAAAATTGTAAAACTGAAATTTCTTTTAAAATTTGTTCATGATGGGTCCAGGAATGTTATCGTTTAATCCATGGCGTACATAATGTAGGATCAACTCCATGCGATTTTTTATGTCTTAAATTTTAGTCTTTGAAAAAAATCATTTTCCAAATGGTCGTTGTAATTTCTTAAATTGCTTTTTTTTAATTTATTTTTTTTCTTTTATTTTTTTTTTACTTTAAAGAAAATTTATTTCAGATTTACTAGTTTATGATGTCATGCAGTAAACTGAAAAATTTACAGCTAATCATAGAAAAATCTTTTTTAATTATTATTATTATTTAAGAATTCAAAGAAGAACTTTTTTAAATTCATAATTTTTTTATCTTGTTAAGAAACAAGAGAAGTTTAATTTGAAGAACCCCCTAGGATCTTATTTTTCATAATAATATTTTGAATTTTTACTAAATAAAAGGGAAAGGGAAAGGGAGAAAAAAAATAATAACAATTACTTTTTATTAATTTTAGCTATCAATTACTTTCCAATACTTTTAGCTAAATCTTACTTAAATAAATAATAATTACAAAAGAATTCTTATAGCCATTCATATGTTTTTGATAATTTAGTAGAGAAAAATTATTTCTAATGTAAAAACAACAACAACAACAGAAAAAGGCACAATTAAATTTAAGTTGTTTTTGATAAATAACAATTTAAGAGTTCCTTACATGAAAATAAAAAGAAAAATCATACTTTTACACTTGTACTTAAAAAAATAGTAATAATTTTTAAAAAATATATTTAAAAATTTAAATCCAAATTTTGCAACATTTAAAGAATCCTATAAATTAATTCATTAATTTATTTCAATAAGTATAGTACAAGCTTTAACCCCTTGGGGACGAGCGACACGTATACGTGCCGTATGAAGCGCTCATAATCCTTGTTTTTCCTCACCAGTAAAATTTTACTGTAAAATTTGCCTTATTTAATCAGCGCATTAATTTATAGCTAAAATTATTAGAAAGTAATTCTTAATATTATTTTTTTTCTGTCCCTTTCTCTTTTATGAAGTATAAATTCAAAATATTATTATGAAAAATAAGATTCTAAGGGGTTCTTCAAATTAAACTTTTCTTGTTTCTTAACAAGATGCAAAAATAATGAATTAAAAAAAACTTTTTTTTGAACTCTTAAATAATAATAATTAATTATGATTTTTCTATGAATAGCCGTAATTTTTTCACTTTACTGTATGATATCATAAAGTAGTAAATCTACAATAAATTTTCTTTAAAGTGAAAACAATAGAAGAAATAAATATCAAATAAATAAAACTTGCTAATACTAACAGATGCTTGTCAAGATAAAATGTAAAGTGTGTCGATGTGGGTTAGGATAAACTCTTTCGACACTTAAACAATCACAGTCATTAAACAGTCATTTTGTTACAAAAGTTTTTTTTTTTTTTTAGGTTTTCAGGAAAGAAAAATATTCATGCATATAAATTGCAGTACACGTATACACATATACTTAAATATAACTTCAATGTTAAAGCCTGTAAATTTAATATTTGGCATTAAAATATATCCCCTCTCCCTCTCCCCCTCTCTCTTTTTAAACTTTACTTTAAACAGGGGAATATTTACCAGGGGAACTTACATCAGGGGAAAGACGCCTCTGATCTTTCCCCTGATGACGGCTATTTTATTGCAGTTGAAAGCACTTCTGGTTTTTAACATTCTTTGACAGTTTTTATGTTATAAAGACGGATCGCTACTTATGTCATGTATCGACATGAAATCATAAACATGACAGCCTGAAGTGGAACCATACTTTGTTGGAGAATTAAATTTCTTATACTATACTAATTGAATTAAGTTAATGATTTAATTTATAAGGTATGAAAAAGTTTTAATTTATGTTAATTTAGATTATATTTTTTAAAGTCCAAATGTAAGAGGATATTGCTTTTTTATGTAACACTCTCTTAGTCGATTATTTATTAAAAATAATTTAACTAAACAGTGTCCCCTCTACACCTTAAAAAAAAATTCTTTGTTAAATTATTAAAACTTATGAATGGCTATGAGAATTGTTTTGAATAAATTGAACTATCTTTATAAAAATGATTTACATGTTCCAGTTAGAGTTAGCTAAAATTATTAATGTATTTTTTCTCTTGATTTCTCTTTTATTAATTTAAATTCAGAATCTTATTAAGAAAAACAAGGTCCTCTGGGGTTCTTGAAATTAATTGTAGGTTTCTTTTTTTTTCTTAATTAGATCGAAAATAATGAATTCATTCATAAACTCTTGATAGCATTAAAATAATAATACTAATAATGCAATATGTTATTTCTGTGACTACCCATAAAATTTTCATTTTATAATATGACATAATAAGCTAGTAAATTTGAAATAAAATTTCTCTAAAGTAAAAAAAAAAAAAAAAAGGAGAGATAGAGGTAGTGGGTGTGGGGGGGAGGTGGGGATACTATGTTTGAATACCGAATAAATGTTGAATTTATATTTAAATATATCTCTGTGTGTGTGTGTGTGTGTGTGCATTTAAAATTTTAAGGCTAGTCATTGAACAATGGTATTTAGTTATTATTTGAGAATTCAGGGAAGTTTTTTTTATGCATTATTCTTGCATCTTGTTAAAAAACAAGAAAAGTTTAAAGATTCTCTAGGATCTAGAATCTTATTTTTCATAATACGATTTTAAATTTATACTTAATAAAGAAGAAAAAATAAAACATTAATATTGACAGTTACATTCCAATAAGTAAAGCTAGCAATTTCTTTCCAATACCTTTAGGTAAATCTTACTTAAATATGTAAATGATTTTTTTTTAAAATAAAAATAGTACAATTTATACACAAAACATTTCTCATAGCCATTCACAAGTTTTTAATAATTTGCAAAAATAAATATTTTTAATGAAAAAAAAGCTATCAATTATTTAAGTTAATTTTGATAACTATTTAAGAGTGTGTTAAAAAAACAACTACTACAATATACTCTTAAATATGGACTAATATTATTATTTTAATGTAATTATAATTAATATTATTAATATAATTAAAATATATTTAAAAATTTTATCCGAATTTCGCATTTACAACTTTTTTAAAACCCTATAAATTAATTTAATTCAATAAGTTATTGTACAAGAAATTCAATCTTCCTCACGTTGAACGCAAGGCCTTGGCTGAAAGTCTTTACTAGTCGATCCGTCGATTTTAGCAGTTCTACTTGTGACGAAAACAGCGTTTGTAGTGTGGGAGGAGTCTAAATTGATACGCCACCTTGTTTATACCTAAGCGTTGTGCGATTTAGCGCTGACCAAATCGGAAGGCTGTGAAGGTTTGAGAGGAAACAGGCTCATTGGAAGATCGTCAAAGAAGCGAGAGACCCCCAAACTCTGTTGCAGTCGTAAACGAGCCAGAACACGATGCCAATACTCAATCTGCTTTATTATACCATGGTAAAACTATATTGTGAATTTGAGCGCCACCTGTTGGCAGAAAATTTAACTAATATAACATGGGTCTTTTTTTCCAATAACAACAAAAAAAAAAATCTCGCATGTTTCTAAGCATATCTGTGCAAACCGCATCTTTCTATTGTATATAGTTTACTAATTATTAACATTTCAAAACTCCCGGAACTTCTGGATCACCCGGTATATTTAATTTACTGATTCATATGATAATAATACTTCTGAGGTATAAATATCTGATAATTATTAGAATGATAACAATAAATGTGAAAGTATGAAGCACAAATCATTCTGTGATTTAATAATTTTCTGATAAATGGTAGAGTGTGGATAAAAATAGTTGTCAAAATTATGTAATGTCAAAATATAAAGGGAAAGAATCAAGTTTGATGTAGATAAGTGTTGTGATAAAGATAAATTCGGTTGTTAAATTTTCCAGCAATTGTGCGACAACAGGACTTTCTATAAGGAGTTGACATAATTTCAATTAAAGTTTGTGGAAAATTAACCCAAGTGGATATCTGCTATTTCTAAAAGAAATGGTGAAATACTATCACATGATTTAAGCTATGTTAAAAACAGGTGTTTTAATGTTAACCCTTTAATGGTACTTTAAAGTACCATTAAAATAACTTGTCATAGAGTTCATTTAATACATCGATTAGTAGTAATACAGCTTAGAATGAATTATAAATACTTTACTATATCTTGGTCCAAAAGCATTATTGCTTGCAGAAAACAAAAATATTTTTAAAAGGATGATTTCTTTTCCCTTTGCATCGTTTCAGCTTTCTTGACGTTGAAAGATTGGGGGGGGGGGGGGGGAGGGGGCGAAAGTTTCAGTTCGCAAATATTTTTATATTTCTATTGCAAGAGCATTATATTTGTACATTTTCTAATTCTATAAAATACTAACAAAAATGTTTAAAATAAAAGATTTGAGTAGAGTTTTAAATCTTCCACAAAATCCATATAAATTAAAATTTAATTAATTAATTTTAAGTGGCAAAATCCGTCTACAATTTATTAAATGATTGTGTAAATCTTCTCATTTAGTTTCAAAAAGTCACGAAAAATGCTTTAAAAGATGAAATTTTCATGAATTCATAATTTAGGACATAAAGGATTAAAACGTAGTATTATATTTGCTCCAATGTATTGAAAAATTCATATAGTTTGGTTTCAAAAACAGGTTATTTGAAATATGAAATGTTTAATTAAAATTAAAAATTGAATTCATGTATACTCTGTATCATTAAAAACTATAAAATAGTACTCATATTTTAAACCGTTTGATGGGTTACAATTCAGAAATCTTCAAAGTGCAAGGTAAAACATATGATAGTTTGATTAATAATATGAGCAGAATAACTCAGACTAGTTTTAATATGTGAAATGTTTGTAGCAGTTAGAAATGCTATGCAGGAACAGGAACAATTCATGCAAAGTAAAAATCGTTTACTTGAGTAATTCCAGGGAAAAGTTGAATCAATCGATTTCAACTCTATTGCCATCCCAAGTCAGTATCTGTCTCAAAGGCTTGTCCCATCTTTGCTAGCCAGTGAAAATTGAGTTGGAGACTTTCAATTTTCTGTATCGTTTAAGGGTGTACTCAAAAAAATATTTTTCCACCCTCCACAGCTCGAAAATTTCAGACTCATTTTTAAAAGTAAAAACATGAAACTTGCTGACGTGATTTTTGAAGAGATGTATAAGCGGCCATTTAGACCAATTTTTTCGTTCTCAGATCTCTCGCTTCGAGAAATTCCGTTCAATACGCGAACTTAGACGCATTTTTTTTTTGCAATATTTTCTGCCTTTATCAGAAAATTGACAAGCTCGGCAAATGATGTAGTTTCTGAATAAGAGAATCTGCCAATTGGATGCGTTTGAGAGCAAAAATTAATTTAAAAATAAATCAGAAAATAAGCAGTTTGGATTTGATGACTTAATGACTTAAAAGTTAAAAAGAAGTTTCGTGGACCCCGTGATTTTAATATGAAAATTCATGAAAATGTGAATAACGAATGAAAACTAATGAATTTTAATTAAGGTTCGATGCGTTATGGAAAAACAAAAAATCATTACTCGAATATTTATTGTGTTTGATGGAAAGTGCATAAAAGCATGAGAAATTTGCTCGTTTAATCTGTTTATAATAAAGAGGGGTATTTCTTGCATTGAATATTGAAGGGAAACATTTTTTCGTGTTCAACCCTTCCAAAATTTTATTGTTCGAAACCCCACGCATATTCCAGCCCTTAATGGGCCCAATGGTATGGCCTATTCTAACACTGAAAAGGCTGAACTCATTGTTGACTGTCTTAGAAGTTAGTTTATCCTTAATCGCAATGTCGTCAATCCCAGAACGACCGACATTTTTGATTCCAAAGTTGAAGAGTTTCTAAACACTGCATATAACAACACTCTTAACCCCGTTCATGTTTTCAATTCCTCTCCCCTCATATAGTGATCGCATAAGTACTCAAAATTATCTAAATTTAAGTATTTTTCTGTATTACAAGTTTAGAATCTCACGAACTACTGTTTTTCAAGACTTATCTAACAACAAAACGTATGTAAAAATCGATAAATTTGTCTTTTACGTTCAAAGTGCTGTTTTTCTCGCTAGGGTGGGTGCTCGAATCGTTTTGTGAATATTTCTTGGGGTGTGGGTCATGCAGATGTTTAAAATCCTACAAAGCTAGTGTCTAGCAGTACAATAAAATCGGGTCATCAAAGGGTTAAAATACTGCAAAACTAGTGTCTAACTGTACAATCAAATCTTAAACTAGCGTAAAACATAATAAAATTCGTTTAAAATCGTCTTTTTTCATTAAAAAATCGGTATTTCCCCCTTTTTTTGTTCAATTATTACTATTAATTAAGATGCTAGCCATTCAGAAACTAAAATATAAGTTTAGCCTTCATCTTATAGCATGATTACTGTCTTAGAGTATGATTAAACGCCATTCTTCCAGCTAATGCGTTCGAATCGTTTTTGTTAAAAAGTATTTTCAAATAATTTAATGTTTCTAGGAAAGATGTTTCATGTAATGCAGAATTTACAGTTATTAAGATAAAAATTAATTTCTACTGTTTAAAATTAATTGATTTTGCTTAATTAGGAAAATTTCTTGGCATGTGAGTAGTCCAAGGTTAAAATCCTACAAAGCTAATAGTATCTTACAGTATGATCAAATCTAAAACTAGCGTAAAAATTAATAAAATTTGTTTAAAATCGTCTTTTTTTATTAAAAAAATCGATGTTTTCCTTTGTTTTGCGTAATTATTAATACTCATTAAGGTGATGGGTGTTCAAAAACTAAAATATAAGTTTAATCTTCTCCTTATAGCACAATAATCTCATCTTATAGTTGAAAATTTCTTAAGAAATCGGCTCTTTTCCTTAAAAATTGGTATTTTCCATCGTTTTGCATAATTATTAATACTCATTAAGGGGATGGTTGTTCGAAAACTAAAATATAAGTTTAACTTTCCTCTTACAACATGATATCCTCATCACATAGTTGAAAAATTCTAAAGAAATCAGCTTTTTTCCTTAAAAAATTGATATTTTCTATCGTTATGCATAATTATCAATACTCATTAAGGTGATGGTTGTTCGAAAACTAAAATATAAGTTTAACTTTCTTCTTACAATATATATCCTCATCATATAGTTGAAAAAATCTAAAGAAATCAGCTTTTTTACTTAAAAATTGATATTTTCCATTGCTTTGCATAATTATTAATAGTCATTAAGGTGACAGTTGTTAGAAAACTAAAATGTAAGTTTAACTTTCCTCTTACAGGTTGATATCCTCAAAGACCATTTTTAACATAATTTCGAAAAACAGAAATTTATATAATTCTGAAAATTGATCGCCTTGGGAGGTTCTGTTCGTCTTGTAGAGGTCATATCCAATATGGGAGGGTTGTCAGTCGTTCTTACGCTCATTAGAATCGTGCGCTTTTTAAACAAATTTTAACTTGCATTGTAATTATAACTAGCCTAAGTCATGTGACTGTCATCAACAGTTCCGGGCTGAACGCTTTGCTTTTTATATGCTAGGCGGCCCTTTTGGTATTTTAATGTTAGCCGGGCGCAGGTGATAAATCGCTACATATTGTTCCATCACCATCATTTCATCTGTATTATAATAGTCCAAGTCATGTGACTGCTATAAACAATTACGTGCTGAACCTTTCGCTTTTCATATCCAAGGCAACCATTTTAAATCAAAATTATTTTTTAGAATAAAACTGCCCAGTAGTTGTCAAGAATTCTTGGTACTTTTATATTAGCCGGGCGTAAATCTCGCCAGTTAGCATTTTTTATTTCTCACGTGGTGAATTAAAACAATGGTTTGATGTTGAAATTAAATGTCATGCTTTATGGTATTATTTACTGTTTTTCTTTTTCTTTTTCTTTTTTTCTTTTTTTTTTTTTTTAAGAAATAACAAAAATATTATATTTTGAATGAAATTAATGAAATACGAAAAAATGCGATGGGAGCAATGCTTAGTGATTTATTACTTGCTTTCTTCTAACATAAAAATACAGAGTTCTTGATTTTTCTATCAGAATCTTCCGATTTGGCGACGGATTGAGCAAGTAAATTAAATTATGAATAAAAATAACATGATACAATGCTTAGCATACATCTAAAGGAGACTAAACAGGTTACCAAGGACTGCTAGTTGTAATTATAATTTCATGCCTCATACGAAGTATTTAATAAAATTGAAATAACAAATCTCTTCTAAATGTTTAAGTAATTGGATTTCTTTTTCTTAAACTAGGAGGCTCTGTACCCTACGAGCTACGCTCGCCAACCCCGTTCCGACACCTCAGATTCTAAAAGCAGGCTAATTTCATCGGCTGTAAAAACATTGAATTATAATTTTAAACAGTGCGATGTCACTGAAAACGGGTTTTCATTCATATTCCTTTGATTGCAGATTTTTAAGACTAAATCAGCGTTTGTTAAAGGATACAATGACTGTTTTCGTCTTTGATTAAAAAAATTAGTTAAAAATTAGAAAATAAGCTAATGTAAAATTAATTAAGTAAGCAGAGTCTTTGTCTCTCGGTTTTTTAACAGCTCTATAAGAAAGTTCTTTTAAATAACACATTTGAAATGTATCGTTTTATATCTGACGTAATTTTCACCAAAATTTTCTTTCTCTTTTTAACATTCACATGAAAATACTTTTGTTGTTAGAAAGGGATTATTATTTGCGCTGTCTTAGAATTCACGATAATAGTTGAAAAGATCTCAAAATATGAAATAAATGTCTCGCGCAAATATATTTTTAAATTTAAACTGTTTTGCCAGCTGCCAATTATTTGGCCTTTTTAAATATGGCGTAAATTTCCTCCATTCGCGACTTTTAACGTATAATAATGAATTTATTATTTAAAATTTTTCTTTCTCTTTTAAAATTCATGTGTAACTATAGTTTTTATGACATAATTTTCAATATTTTCCTGATTTTTAACACGTAATCACTTAATTCTTATTTGAAAGTTTTTTTCTGATTATAATAGCCACGTGTAAATAAATTTTTAATTGAAGGAAATATTATTCTTTGCGTTGTTTTTAAAATTGGCAACAGTTTAAAATAATATCCTTTTCTAAAATATGTAAAAAATATCTCTCGAAATCCTGAAAATTTGAATTTAAAATGGAGATAAATCCTCAAAAAATGAGACAAATTAAAAAGATAAATGCAGTCTGCACACCAGAACTTCTAATGTATTAAATGATGTAAAAATGTTTAAATTCCTATGTATAGTTTTTGCTCAGATAAATTTTTTTAATGAAACGAGGTTGACCAACTTTAACTTTAAATATATCTTAAAATAATTATTCGATTTAAAAACTGTCTGCATCAGCGTGTTTATCAAACATTTCTCTATAATAGCACCAATTTTCATATTTTTGTATGAAACAGTTTTCATAATAGTAACGAAGAAAGCCCCTCGGTCATAAGAAATATGGATGCGGATCTAGGAGTGTACCGGGAAGATCTACGCAGATTTTTATTGGTCCATTTCCAAATCGTTACTTTTTTTATATATAGAAGGATTATCGAAAGACTTCATGCGATTTAACATCGACATTACCACGCAGCTAGTTTTTTAATAAAAAGTTTTTCACTTCAATTTCTCCAAATTTCTTTGCGTTACCCTTTGTCTGTTTCGTGACTTCAATACATAAATGATTTATCTATGTCATCTACAGGGGCGTGCCGAAGGCTGTTTTAGTGGGGGGGTGTGAACTGAATTTTGCCGACTGCAAGATCGGGGGGGGGGGGGTGAGAAAGGCTTTGTGATCCCCCCCCCACCCCTCAGTGACGGAGTCAACTGTTCTACAATACTGTGAATTTATAAAAATCACTAAAAGTCTTAAGTGTTCACCTGCATTCTCCTTAACCACAGTCGAAATTAAATGCTGTTATTCAGTATGTGTAATATTTTTTTAATTATTTTATTATATAAGTAGAGTTGAGAATTCTGTTATTAATTAGGATTCTGCTTGCGATTTAAAAGGAAATGTGTACGGATGTACCGTACATTAACCAGTTCTCAAAAGTAACAATTTAAGAATGTTGAAGTACTCCGGAATTTATGTTTCTATAAATAAAACCTCATGCTGTTGTGAAATGTAAGTGTATAAATTTAAAAATACATAAAAATGACAAATCTTGCTTGCTAAAAATAAGATATATATTAGTATAAGAGACTAAAAATTATCCTTCTACATTTTTAAATTATCTCCCACCTATCCTTCAGATTATCCCATTTTCCAGCTACACTGTCTAAATCCAACATGTCAGTTATGTCTGTTTCACAGGTTAATAGCATTAGTTCGTCCAGTCGCTCTTCCGACATGGTGATACGCAAGTAATTTTTTACTAACTTTAACCTGCTGAAACTTCTTTCATTACATGCCAATGTTACTGGAATAATTAAGGCCAACTTGTAGGCCAAAAAATGGTTAGGATACAAATGAGCCTTCCCACAAGTTTTTGCGCTGCTGCGCCAATTGTATCCGATTCAGAACTAGCTATTTCTGAGGACATGAGATCAATTTCACATTCCAAGTTATCTATATCTTTGAGATCATCAGGGAATAATTGACATAGTTTAGAAATGTCCTCGGTAGAGCTATACTTGATCCTTGATGGAAGGAGACAGGCCAGTGGTTTAACTTTCTCAAATACCGACTTAGGAATGTCTCCAAATGCAGTTGTAAGCCAATCTACCACCTTCAAAATTTCTGCTTTAAAATAATTCTGTCGTGTAAATAGAACTGCAGTTTCAGGATTTTCGTCGATCTTCGATGGAGGCCTCCGTCGCCTGTGCCGCAAATTGAACTCATAATCTTGATTTATTCCATGTGTCTCACAGATGTTATCAGCTTCCTTAATGATGTTCATTATTGCCGCTGCGTCATCATTCCGGAGTTTCTGAATGCTTTCGTAAGTTTTCTGCATTATGACGTTCCCTCTAAAATGTTCAGGTCTTCACGTTGCAATTGCTCTGTTGCTAACTTGGTCTTAAACATAATTGTTTTCATTGCAAGTAAAGAAACAATGAAATCGTATGACATCATTTTGCTTCTTGACCCTGCCACCTTAGCTCGAGCATCCTTGTCAACCTTCATGTCTTCAGAAATAATTTGCAGAATATGGATGAGGGCATCATAGGACGATAAAATATCTCTGACTGAATCCGCTCACATAGTCTATCTTGTCTTCGACAAAGATTTCAAGGTAAGACTCTTCTGAAGAACTTCAATTTTCTCTCTCAGTATGCCGAATCGCCTTGTACTCAGTGAAAAGAAGCTATAGAGATCCTGAATACTGTCGTAGAAATATTTTATTATATTGCTTTCTTCGCACGCCAGTTCAACACTTTATGCACGAGGCAGGGTATGTATAAGATAGATCTACAAGCTATTTCTGAAAGTTTTAATTGCCAGTCTAAAATGCGGCCGGACATTGATGACGTGGTGTCGTAAGACTGTGCATGAGCTTCGGAAAGCGATATTCCAACTGATTGTAGAAGGGGGTGGGGGGAGAGGGGCTATACAGGAGCCTTTTCAAAAGATAATTTTACATCTGGATGATCTGTTTGAATATGACTATGCAGGCCTCTAATAGAAATGCAGAAATATCTACATATTGTACATTGAATCCGTTTCCCTTTCCGGAGGTCGATGTCTTCATTCGGATGAAATTTTCTTATATGGCGATATAAATTTATTTTTTTCTGTGAAATGTGTGTGTACGCGATCACAGTGTGTGCATAAAATTTTCACTGAATTACCCGCCATCATGCGACAAAAACAAACTTTTGCAAATCGCTCTTCTTCTGTGTCCGTGACTTCATCTTTTAAATGCAGCAACCTGAAATAACTAGCGCCAAATCCAGAGCCAAGAGGTCACCAAATTCTAAGAATCAGTCCATAGCAGAAGGGAACAATTAAAGATGCTACATGGGAAAACTTACAATAGAGATTGCAACAACCACCCCCTCCCCCTTCCTTTCACGAAAGTCTGAAATTCTCAGAAACGCTACTCTCTCTATATATCTATCACCTCCACTATCTGGCAACCCCTAGCTCCTACACAGAATCATACACAATCTTCCTTGAAAAGTTCTTTCTTTTCCCCTTTAAAGACGGACAACAGAGAATTGAAATGATACTGACGACGGGAGAGGGTACTTTTTGCAGGGTGTGTTCTTAACCTTCTCACCGCCGCGAACTGATATATCCGTTCACTAAGCTGCAGGTTTCACTGTAGTAGAAGTATTATTTAAATTAATATAATTATACAGACATAATCCAGTTTAAAAAAATAAGGTTATGATTAATACCTTCAAGGCTTATATACCTATACTTAATAAATAAGTTATATCATGTTGGAAAAAACATCTTTTTTTTTTATCATTAAAAACATAATTAAAGAGAAAACAGCATTACAATTTTGCCCTTTTACTCAGCGGTCAGGGGGTTAACTTTCCGACTATTCTAAATTTTACCAACTGTTCCAAATAAGTGGGGGGGTGTTACACCCCCAACACCCCCCCGCTAGGCACGCCCCTGGTCATCTATCAATTTACTTGTGCTCTACTTTCTTGATTTAGTCAGGTTTGCACGATTTCTCTGGTATTTTGTCACCAATTCCAATTTCTCACATAAAAGCAAAAATCTAATCATGACATGACAGGAAATGCAACCATTGACAGATGGCCCAAGAATTCAGACATATAGCAGGAAAAAGTAATTTCTCTTTTTAGAAAAAAAAAAAAAAAAAAAACTTTGGGTGTGGCTTAGCGGTTTTCACAAATCAGTAATAACAGACTGAATTTAGCATTGAACTGAGGATCACGTGACAGAATAATCGATTGTGGGAAACAATGCATGAGAATGTGACACAAAACCCCGGCGGAAACGGTTACACATACCACGTTATTTAATTTAGGAGGTAATTTAACAAAGACAGTTTGAGATTACTTCGTTTTCAAGGAGAAAAAAATAGGCAGTTTATGTTATGCCTACACTAGATTTACTTTTTATTTCAGCTAAAGAAAAGTTATTGAATTATTAAGGGGTCCCAGGGCTCTTAAAATTGAAAAAAAAAAAAGAACATTTTCAACATTTAATATCTTAAAATGTATATGATTTTAAAACACAATTTTTACGGTAATGAAAGATAAAAATATGTTCTTTCATTTAAAATATTTAAAAAATTACAAGATGTAGACTTAGCATTTATAGGGAGCTCCAGTGTCAGATATTTGACAAGCAGAAAATATGTATAAAAGTTTACGTGCAGGATTAGAAAATTATTTTTGGAACTAGAATAAAAATTCTGTTACTTAGTTATATTCCAGATTGTAATAATTACCCTGAACCTAAGTAAATTTCTATTTAAAGCATTTTTATATTTTTAATACGAAGTTCTATTTAGCTAATACAAAATTTGAGAATTTGAACAGTATAATCCCTTTAAAAAATATTATTTTGAACAATAAAAAGGAAATTTTATAGGTTCAGTTTATATAGACTAACGTAAAACATATAGTTTGAAATTTTCATGAAAAAATATTTAGAAGTTTTTGAGATGTCCTGAGTGTTATGCACAAAAACGTCATTCTGAGAAAAATGACTTCAAAGTTTCTGAAACGCCGCCGCTTCAGCTATTTAGTGGATATAATTCGGAGAGCCATGATGGGAATTTTAAAGAAACAATTATATCAAAATATTCAGAAAAGATAGGAGTTTAACAGGTAAAAAAATTTAAATTTCCAAAAATTTTGAAACTTTAAGAGTACCGAGATCTCTTAAAGCCAGGAGATCCAAATTGGGCTACCCGGGTTACAGAACATACCGCCCAATGTGCATAGGTGAAAATCTTTTTAATTAAGAACCCTAACATACTTTTTGCATTTAATGTATTTTTATATAGTGCCCATCAACTGCTCCAAAAATTCTTCTTAATTGAAAGATATCAACTTCACATTCAAATAATTAAATTTTGATTTTTATCAATTCAATGAAATTTCGAATTCAATTTCGATCAATGAAATAAAGTAAAATAAAAAGTCGAACTTGAAATATGATATTTAAATGGCTTTTCTAAAATAAAAAAATAAAAAATGTATTTGCTTTTTAGCAGTTTTATTTTTTAATATACTTTTCTATATATAATATATATATATAATATATAATATATATATATAATATATAATATATATATATAATATATAATATATATATAATATATAATATATTTCTAATATAATATATATTATAATATATAATATAATATATTTCTATATATAATATATAATATAATATATTTTCTATTTGGTTTATAAGTTACTAGCCGCTCTTCGCCCGTCTAGACGGTTGTTTAGAATGGTGTGAGGTCCCAGATACTTTTTGAAGCATAAAGCCCGGACTTCGCCTGAAACCCACAAAGTGTATTTCACATGCAAATATAAAAATGTAAATAAAATACTTTATTTAAAATTATAAGAATATAACTAATAAAAAAATAAAAGCTTGTAAGTAAATATTTCGCGACATAGATAATAAATTTAATTCATGAGCTTAGTCACTATACTTTGTATAAAGATTGAAATCCGATTGCTAAAATTGAAAAGCAGAAAAACAATTTATAATATGTGAAGGAAAAAAACATTTCATTGCAAAAATGTCTTACTCAAAATATACGCGGTTTTCACAAATCAGTGACAGGTACTAAGGGTGGGGTTTTAAGATTGAAATGACGACAACAGAAAAATCGATTCTGGAAGTAATGCATAAGAACCCAAAACGCCAGCAATGACTACGTTATTTAATAGGTGGAAGTTTAACAGAGACTGTTTGATTCTGATATTATTTCATTTTCAAAGGAAACAAATGAGTATTTTATGTACAGTTGCAGAAAAAAAAAAGTAAATACCCCCTACAACTCCTCAACAAATTATCGTAGAAGTAGAAGAAAGTTACTGGTACCGAACGATTGGAAATAAAGTCTACTTTTAAATGATGTACAGTCGTGGGAAAAAAAGTAAACACCCCCTACTAACTCCTCAACAAATTATCGTAGACGAAAGTTACTGGTACCGACCGATTGGTAATAAAGTATACTTTTAAATAAGGTATATAAAATTTGCTTAGGGGGATATTTACAGATTAAAACGAATCCAAACTTCATTTTTTTTCAATGGCAATACCCAATTTTAACCAGATATTTCAAATCTTTGGTTAGAACTATGCCTAGACACCAAATTTCAAATCATTTAAGTTTTTGAATTATGAACATTCAAGATGCAGTGCTTCTAATGTTAAATTACATTTTCATATTTTTATTTATATCTCCTGAAATTATGCTCCTAATGTGCTAATTTTTTGTGTAGCAATAATACTAATATACCCGAACATAAATACGTTGAATTTGCAATTTTTATAATTTTATGATATGAATTATGAAATTAATATGCGAAAAAATTATGTTTTGTAACCTACAAATTTTTGATGGATTTAGATTTATCAAGTCCTGCTTTATGGAAATCCAAAATTTCACGTTTTTCTTCCAAGTAGTTTTCAAATTATGCTTAAAAAACTGCAAAATGATGGTTTAAGGGACCGTCTATGATAGAAGTGACTAGATATTTTGAAATTTCTTACGCTGTCCTGTAATCTAGCAGACTTCATTGACTGCTTGACTGACGCTTAAGGTACCTCGATCAAGAAGGGGGCTCTCTCGGTTAACAATCAAGTACCGAACTTCAATTTGGATACAGCTCCTTAAAATACGCTCCTTTTAAAATAATTAATTTCTCGGAAATTTATGGTACGAAATGCATAAAAATTTGTTTTTAGGCTAATTAAAGGGTGTAGAATTCATTTATGCTGTCAGAATTGTGTACTGGTATTGAAAAAAACAAAATTATGGTTCGTTTTAATATGTAGATGGCCCCCTAAGCAAATTTTATATACATCATTTAAAAGTAGACTTTATTTCCAATCGTTCGGTACCAGTAACTTTCTTCTAAGGCAATTTGTTGAGGAGTTAGTAGGGGGTGTTTACTTTTTTTTTCCACGACTGTACATAAAATTTGCTTAGGGGCCGTCTACATATTAAAACGAACCCAAACTTCATTTTTTTCAATAGCAATACCCAATTTTAACGAGACATTTCAAATCTTCGGTTCAAACTATGCGCAGACACCAAATTTCAAGTCATTTGAATGATAAGTTTTTGAATTATAAACATTCAAAATTTAGTGCTTCTAATGTTAAATTACATTTTCATATTTTCATTAATATCTCCTGAAATTATACTCCTAATGTGCTAATTTTTTGTGTAGCAATAATACTAAAATACCCAAACATAAATACGTTGAATTTGCAATTTTTATAATTTATGATATGAATTATGAAATTAATATTCGAAAAAAATATGAATTGCAACCTACAATTTTTTTGTTGGATTTAGATTTATTAAGTCCTGCTTTATGGAAATCCAAAATTTCACATTTTTTCTTCCAAGTAGTTTTCAAATTATGCTTAAAAAAACGGCAAAATGATGGTTTAATGGGCCGTCTTTGATAGAAGTAGATAGATAGATGAAATTTCTTATGCTATCCTGTAATCTAGCAGTCTTCAATGACTACTTGAGTGGTGCTTGAGATGCCTTGATCAAGAAGGAGACTCTCTCGGTCAACAATCTAGTACCGAACTTCAATTTGGATACAGCCCCTAAAATACGCTCGTTTTAAAACAATTAATTTCTCGGAAACTTATCGTACGAATTGTATAAAAAATTGTTTTTAGGCTAATTGAAGGGTGTAGAGTTAATTTATCCTCTCAGAATTGTGTACTGCTATTGAAAAAAACAAAGTTATGGTTCGTTTTAATATGTAGATGGACCTCTAAACAAATTTTATATACATCATTTAAAAGTAGACTTTATTACCAATCCTGTGGTACCAGTAACTTTCTTCTACGATAATTTTTCGCAGAGTTAGTAAGGGGTGTTTACATTTTTTCCCCACGACTGTACAAATAGTCCAGTGGTTAGGGAGTTGAATTCGGAAATAATTAGGGGAAAGCTGGAAATTGTTTTAATCCCTTCAGTTTAGGTCTAGAATAATATGCTACGTTTTCCCCCTCGTACTAGATGAGCGTTAAGAATTATGCATAGATTTATAGTCAAAAAACACTTTTTTTTAAAATAGCATAACACTATCTCGAAATCATTAACTCTTTCAAAAACTTTGTCAATACAAATGTTGTAGAGCTTAAAATTCTGATTAAAATGAGTCCCTACACTTAATACTTTTGTTGAATATTAAAGTCACAATTCTACTTTAAAATTTTAGCCCCGTAATCGGAGGGTTGAACTCAGAATTAATTAGGCGGAAACTGCAAATCGTTTTAATCCCTTCAAAATAGGTCTAAAATAAATATTCCATGTTTGCCCCCTCGTACTAAGTGATCGTTAGGAAATATGTACATACTAGCAAACCCCGCGGCTTTGCTCGCGTAATATTTGAAATATGTCAAGTGATATTTTTATGTCTAATTTTCATTAAAAGGTACTAACTAAATTTTTATTTTATTAAAAGGTACTATTTTATTTTATTAAAAGGTACTATTTTATTTTATTAAAAGGTACTTATTACTTTTAGGAATAATTAAAAAAAATTACTATTTAAAACACAGTTTGATTAAACATCATTGTTACACTGCATAAGGCAGAAATGAGACTTAAATTAATAAAACTAAATAAAACTAAATAAATAATAATTTAGAAAATATTTTGAAACTTTTATGCTCAATTAATACGCTCATTTCAGTATTCATTTGAAGTTTTGAATTTTTTAGAAACCATCGTCTTACATCTTAAGATTAACCATCATGTCAAATTCCAAGTCCTACCACCTCTCTCAACATAAAGGGCTATGTTGAAATAGGAACTGTCACCATTAATTTGCCAACATTAATTATGAAATTGGATTGTTATTTCCTAATATTCCACAGAAACGTAACTTAGAAAGCTTTTAAAGGCCTTTTTTAGAGCGTTTGTTGTTCCTGTGAATCCCAGGTGGTAGAATCATCGGCATAAAATATAGCCTGTGTAGGATCAGAGACTGTTACCATTGATTCGCAACTATTACTTTTATATTTGGTTTATATTTCCTGAAATAGCGTAGAAATCGTAATTTAGGACTTTTTTAGAATGCTTATCGCACCTCCCCTTCACTTCACCCCTTTTTAATTCGAATTTATTTTCGACAGTCCTTCCAGGGCATTTATATTTTATAAGTAACTACCATGCCATATTTAAAGTTTCTATCCTTTTCAGTATCACAGAAATCGCAATTTAGAAAGTTTTTAGCTACTGCAACCCTCTTGTGGTAGTGGAACAGACATAAAATATAGATTATGTTTGAGCAGGTTCTATCACCAACAATTTGTTATCATTATTTTTTAATCGGTTTGGTATTTGAAAAGATTACATAAAAATTGTAATTTATAACGCTTTTCGCTCACTTCATCTTTTTAAATTTGAAATTTTCTTTCGACTGTTCATAGAAACAGTTGCATCTTGTAAGTAAATAACATGCCATACTTCAAAGTGTTAGACCCTTCAGTTATGCAAAAAACGCAAATTAGAACATGTTTTGCTTTTTCAACCCTCAGATGGTAGTGACAGCAACATAAAATATAACCTATGTTATAGCAGGGACTGTCACCATTGATTTGCAACCATTACTTTTGAAATAGCTTTGGAATTTCCTGAGATTGAGTAGAAATCGCAGTTTAGAACGTTTTTAGAACGCGTTTCGCGCATTTTCACCCCTTTTTAAATTTCCAATGTTTTTGAAAGCGTTCTTAAAGATCCTTTATATGTAATACATATGTACCTTGCCTAATTTTAAGTTGCTAGCCCCTACCGATCACAAAAATCGAAATTTGGAACGCTTTTTTGCTCCTGCAACGTCTAGGTGATAGTGATGCCGACTTAAAATAGCGTCTATGTTAGAGCAGAGGCTGTCAGCATCAATTTCTTAACATTACTTTTGAAATCAGTTCCATTCTTCCTGAGATATTGGTGACAAATCGGCATTTAGAACGTTTTTAGAACGCTTTTCGCTCATTTTGCTCCTGCATCTCCTCTGAGTTAGTGGAAACATATATAAAATATAGCCAATCTTGGAGCAAGATCTGTCACCATCATTTTAACACCGTTATATTTCAAATCGGATCAGTATTACCTGAGATTGCATAGAAATTGCAATTTAGAACGTTTTTTACAACGCTTTTTGCGCATTTTGACCCCCCCCCCTTTTAAATTTCGATTTTTTTAGGAAATGTCCTTAGAGATCATTGATATCTTATAACTAACTACCATTCTAAATTCCACGATTCAAGGCCCTTCCGTCACGCAAAAACCGCAATTTAGAACGTTTTCTCCTGCAGCCCCTTTGGGGTAGTGGCACCGACATAAAACATAGCCTATGTTGAAGCAAGGATTTTCAATATCATTTTGACGCCATTATTTTTTAAATCGGTTTGGTATTTCCTGAGATTGTGCAGAAATTACCATTTAGAACGTTTTTTAGAACGCTTTTCGCGCATTTTCATCCCTTTTAAATTTCGAATTGTTTAAGAACTGTTCTTAGAAATCCTTTATATCTAATAAGTAGCTGATACTTCAAATTTCATATTTCTAGGCCCTTCAGTAACACATAAATCGCATTTTTAGAACGTTTTTTGCTCCTACACCCCCTTTGGGGTAGTGGCACCGACATAAAACATAGCCTATCTTGGAGCAAACGTTGTCACTATCATTTTGACACCAATATTTTTTAAATCGGTTTGGTATTTCCTGAGATTATGTAGAAACTACCATTTTGAACGTTTTTTAGAACGCTCTTTGTGCATTTTCACCCCTTTTAAATTTCGAATTGTTTAAGAACTGTTCTTAGACACCATTTATATCTTATAAGTAACTAATATTCCAAATTTCATATTTCTAGGTCCTTCAGTAACGCAAAAATCGCATTTTTAGAACGTATTTTGCTCCAGCACCCCCTTTGGGGTAGTGGCACCGACATAAAATATAGCCTATGTTCTAAGTTGGGCGAACACCATCATTTTGATACCATTACATTTGGAATCCGTTCGGTAGTTCCTGAGCTTATCTCCGACAAATAAACAATTTTTTCCTCTTTATAATATGAGTATAGATTTGCATTCGAAAAACATGTTTTTCCTTATTTTTTTTTAACAATATCTCAAAATAGCTAATTCTATCAAAAACATTGTCAATGCAAATGTTGTAGAGCTTAAAATTCTGAATAAAATGAGCACCCACATTAGCATTTTTGTTCAAAATTAAGGTCGCAATTCTAATTTCAAAATTTTGCCTTAATCGCCAGAGCTTGAAGTACGGAGAGACCAAGTTACCTAAGAATATCTCAAAACAGCTAAGTCTATCAAAAACATTGTCAGTACAAATGTTGTAGAGCATAAAATTCTGAATACAATGAGTACCCACATTAATATTTTTGTTCAAAATTAAGGTCGCCATTCTATTTCAAAATTTTGCCTTAATCCCTAATCAAGAGCTTCAAGCTAGGAGAGACCAGATTACCTTAACAATATCTCAAAACAGCTAACTATATCAAACAATTTCCAGTACAAATGTTGTAGAGCTTAAAATTCTGAATAAAATGAATACTTACATTAATATTTTTGTTCAAAATTAAAGTCGCAATTTCAGATATTGATAAAAATATTAAAGAAAAACGTGTTTTTCGAATGTAACTGCGTACATATTTCCTAACGCTCACTTAGTACGAAGGTTCTTTTTAGACCTAAGCTGAAGGGATTAAAACGATTTCCAGTTTTCACTTAATTAATTCTGAGTTCAACCCTCTGACCACGGGGCTAAAATTTTAAAGTAGAATTGTGACTTTAATATTCAACAAAATTATTAAGTGTAGGTACTCATTTTATTCAAAATGTTAAGCTCTACCACATTTGTATTGACAATGTTTTTGAAAAAGTTAGTGATTTCGAGATAGTGCTATGGTATTTTTAAAAAACGTGTTTTTTGACTATAAATCTATGTATAATTCCTAACGCTCACCTAGTACGAGGGGGAAAACGTAGCATATTCATTCTCACAGAAGGGATTAAAAGAATTTCCAGCTTTCCCCTAATTATTTCCGAATTGGGGATTTTTTTGCTCCCCTAACACCGGGCTAAAATACAGATACTATTTTTTATTTTTGCTTTAACTAAAGAAAAAGTCTTGCATTAATAAAACCAGGGTGTTCAAGCTGGACTACCCGCGTTACAGAACATACTGCCTGAAAATACATAAAAATCTTTTTAATATAAAACTCTAATATATTTTTGGCATTTACATACGTAACATACATTATATAATACGTTTTGCATTTAATATGCATAAAATCTCTATATATATTTCTCTTACTTGGCGCCAAAATGAGGCTGATGTTATAGCTTGCCATTTGGCATCAACCACAACAACGTTCTTCAGTGGATAATTTACGGTCACATGACCCGACCCATTCAGCAAATCAACATTCAAAGAGTATCTCTTTTTAAAAACGGATCTTTTGATAGATGTAAGAATAGCAGTGCGATTGGTTCGTTTTACTGTGACGTATGCATTCAGCGAATCAGCTTTCTGTTAAGCGTCGTTTACACGGAGCGAGTTTACTAGCTACAAGCCGGCGAATTCACTAGCTGCTAATAAACTCGCCCCGTGTAAACACGTTGGCTAGCGAACTATCTGGCAGCTCAGCGAGTTCGAAAAAAGTTGAAAGCTCGGCTACTTTTCTCGCTACTCGCTGGCGTGTTAGCTATCTGGCTAGTAAACTCGCTGTGTGTAAACGTTGTTGCTAGCGAAATCGCTGCGAGTATTCGATAGTTCGGGGTTCTGTAAATGTAAACAATGTCGACTGAAGTAGTTCGTGTCGGCGTGAGTGAACAAAATAGATTTTTCGAACAAATTTAACAATTAGGATACCAATAATTAAAATATTTTTGAGAATTATTCACTGTTTGAAATAACTACCGTAATTATCACAAGGTGAATATTTTAATTATTTTAGATAGATAGTTGAAAACACTAATGTCGGGGAATTGCAGTTATCAAATTATTGAGACTGTACAGGGTTTAGAGGGCAATAATTGAAAAAAAAAAGTTTTGGCGTATTAGTGAATAGATTCGTATATCCATGATATTTTCCACTATTTTTCACAGTTAAACTACCTGAAAGTACTTTTAGTAATCAGTATTACAAATATGATAGGAATGATACTGAGGATTGAATGTTTTAAATACTAAATAAAATAATTTCAAAATAAAACTGCAGAACTATGATGGCGTTTGAGCAGATTTACTAGTTCAATTATTATCATTATTAATATTACAATCATTTTTTGTGAGAGATGAATAAGTAAAAATGTTTAAGACAGAAAATAATAAATTTTTAACAACTTCAGTAACTTTTTTTTTTTACGAATTGAATATTTTTAACTGAGCGAAAAAATGCCCAGGCCAGAAATCGAACACAGATTATTGGCTTACAGGGCTAATGCTCTACCGTTTAAGCTAACTGGGTCGACAACCGGTGAGCATATCTGCAAGCCAAGGATCTGTGTTCGATTCCCGGCCTGGGCATTTTTTCGCTCAGTTGGAAATATTCAATTCGTATGATAGCTTTACCAATCAGTTTGTGTTAAAATAATAGTTTACCGTAATTTCCCGCGCATCCGCCACGGCTTCGTTAAGTCTTTTCAGACCGGAAATTTTATTGAAAAAAAGAAGTCAAATAAGTGACAAGCAGAAGCAAGTCACATTTTACAGTACACACTTTATTTAAAATAAACTCTGGTAGGAAATTAAGTTATCCGAGGTGCGGCAGATGGACGCGAAATTACGCGCTTTAGTTTTCATTTAAATGGGTAGGGGCTGAGCCCTATGAGCCTCTCTTTTCCATATGCCCTTAAACAATATGCTTTACTTCCTGGTTTGTTTCATTGATTGGCAGATAAACTAAACAGGGCAGAGTTATAAAAAAATTATGTGATTAAAATATTGAAAATTTTATTAACCACATGAAATTAATTAAAAGTAGCACTATTTATAAAATTTTGGTGTTCCTATTAAACATAAGTGAAATTGCAGTTTTAGCAACGATTACATGGGGTGTCCATTACTGAAAATAGACTAATTAAACGTTACAATAATGGACACGGGTCTTAAAACCTTAAAAATTAATGAAATTTTATGAATGATCATAGAATATAAAATTCAAATTTCATCTTGTAATTTCGTATTGAAGTAATCTGTGTGTTTTATTTTTTATAACACAGGGTATTCTAGGTATACATTTAAAAACTCGGCAATATCATTTGCGTTCCACTTCAATTTTCCAAGGACACACACACACATTAAAAAAAAAAAAAAAAAAAAAAAAAAAAAAACAGACAGGAAAACTCGGCTCTTAATATAAAAACAAACACTGTTTTCAGAAAAAAACATAAAAGAAAGCTTTAGAACGCAGCAAGTGACGCAATAGCGAGTTGGCTACTGAGCGAGCAAACAAGTTCGTGTGTAAACGATCGCTATCTCGCTAGCTGACTCGCTCGCTACTTTTCTCGCCGGCTTGTAGCTAGTAAACTAGCTCCGTGTAAACGAGCCTTTAAGATTGTTTTTTACACGCAGAGGAAGACGTTTTTGTTTAGATTTCGTTAGCGTGTCCATAGTGTTTTCCAAAGAGTTTTAAAACGAAATTTTCCGTTATATTTTTTATACATTAAACATGGTTGTAATTTGTAAATTTCATATGTAAAATGATTTATGATAATATTCAGTCTGACTAGAATCGATGTACACAATGACGAGCGAGAGAAGCGAGCTGGACCGCACAGCGGTCCCAATGTGAATTTCGTTGCAATAACGGAGGATGGCGAGCATTAGCGAGCTGGTGGCTGAGCCCCCTATTATACATATAACTGCACACAGCACATGCATGAGGAAATCTTTTTAATGTAAAACTCTATTTTTTTTTTTTTTTTTTTTTTTTTTTTTTTTTGTATTTAATACGTAGTCACATAAATTGGACTTCAAAGTACAATTGGTCAAGTTAATGTTTCTCAACTTCAACATAAAAAACCGTAAGTGTTGTTCGTTTATTTTTAATTATTTTTTTTAAGTGTACAGATACATTTCGGGCACCCTGTATATTTTAATATAAGCAGAAGAAGTGCATTTGACAATCTTGCGCCATAAATCTCGCATATGTTTTTTAAATGTGATAATGCAGTTAGAATTTCGCAGAATTGGTGTATTAGCAAAAAAGAATACTAATTGTACATACAGTAAATTCTGTCTAAGGCGGACTCTGTGCAAGCCGGAAATTTGTCTACCGCGGAAAATTTTTCAAGTCCCGGCGAACCCATAGAAAATAACATTAATTCTTGTTGCACAAGCCGGAATCTGTCTAACGCGGAAACGGAAATGTTTTTAAGGTCCCACCGAAACCAAAATTTTGCATAAGGCGGAAAAAAGGATTTAAAAAATAAAAAGCATTTCGTTTATGAAACTTTAATACATACGTCATATATTCAATGCCGAGAATTTTAATTAAATTCCGTAATAGTTAAAAAAAGTTAATTTAAGGAACTGGAAACTGTTTAAATTTTTAGGAATTCTTGCATTTAAAAAATGAAATGATCATTTTTTTCCTACATAAATTTGCATGTAAAAATTATCATTACTAAAAGGATGTACATTTATGAAAATATGTATTTTCTAAAGTACAATATATTATCTTTTAATGTTGTACTCAAATTCAAAGTGATAGCTTACTGTCTCATTCCCGAAGTTTTTTTTTTTTTTTGTGTGTGTGTGTGTGTGTGTGTATGCGTGTTTGAGTGTAAACTTCAAATTTGCAGGTATTACAGCAGTACTAAGAAGTTGAACAGCGTTCCTCATTTATCTATACAAACTTTCGGAATTTCAGTTTTCAACCGATTTTCTAGTCAGGAAAATTAATGAAAATCGTCATCGGCAAGCCGTTTATTACAACTCAACATCCAAACTTTCTATCAAAAACATAAAATGCTATTCGATTGGCGTATGCTTCATTCTAATGAAACACGTGTTTAGAAAACTCATTGCATGGGTTATTTGTTCTTTGCCTACAATTTCTTTCGCGCATACTACTGCAGTGACAAAACTAATGGATCAATGAGTTATTAAAATGCTACAACCAGGGATGTAGTGGAGGGTATACGGGGGTATACGCCGTATACCTTCTGGATTTTTTTAAGGAACACCGTATACCCTCTGTTTCTCAAGAAAGCTATAGTATATAGGCTCTAGGGTATACGCTCCACCTTGAGCGTATACCCTCTGCTTAGAGCGCATACCCTCTGTTTTATTTACGACTACACCACTGGCTACAACCCACTGCAAAAGGTATCTGTTGTGGTCGATTATTGCGTCTTTTGATGATTGTTCTTCAGCCACCGATCTGACAAAAAACATTACTGTTATCGATGCTGTTAAACGGATTGCCAAACTTTGCTCAGAAATGTCACCTGAAAAAACTGATCGTTGTCTTCGGAAAGCAAATGCGGTTGACCACGCTTCGGAAAACATTGAAGACAGCGATGGAATTCAATCATATCAAGACGGCTTGAGAAAAATTAGGTGCTTCGAAATTATTTTTCTTGTTCAGAGAAATGAAAAATAATACCGAGAATAACAGACTTACGCGTTAGTGCAGAATGCACGGTAAACCGAAAGTAAAAACAAGCATCGTTGAAAGATTTTTGAACTACTGTGCGAAATATGAAGTATCTAATTTTATTGGTTAAATTAAGTGATTTTCATTAAATTTCAGAATTGGAGCAATTTTGTATTAGTAATATTTATTTTTGTGTTCAAATAATGTCTTTCGAAATTGTTAAAAACAACAGATATAATAACAATCTAATTTCATTAAAAATTTCATTTTAGAAGAACAGTACTAAAAGTTACGAAAGTAAAAAAAAAAAAAAAAAAGATTTGCGTGCTTTTTTTGGGGGGGGGGGGGAGGGGGGAGCTCTTTTGCATAAGCCGGAATATTGTCTACCACGGAAAATTTTCTCAGTCCCGACCGATTCCGCCTTAGACAGAGTTTACTGTAATTTACAGAACTCTAACACACTAGGAACAAAGTGAAAAATAGCTTACAAAATGCTATTTTTTTTACAAAATGCCATTTTTACATACATAAACCATGATATAAGTTAAATAAAAGCGTATAAAAATACTTATATAACAATACTTATATAAAAATACTTATATAATATCTCGATCTTGCTTTCAGCTTGCCTCCTTTATAATAAGCTACTAATAAACTTTTAAACCCATACTTCTATTTTTTATTTTAAAAAAATTTTTGATCTTTAAAAATCGTTTTAAAGATGTGATGAACTATGCCAACTAAAGCCAATGGCCATTTTTTGAAATTATCCGAAAAATATATCTGCACAAATCTAAGATAAATGCACCTATAGTGGGCTACGTACCAACAGTGGGCCACTAATTTTTACTTTCTTCTCTCTTTACAAGAAGAAAGTATTGGATTCGTGAAAATTTTCGACGGATTTATACGTTTCAGAATGTCCTGAACACGATTTGATGGTTTTTAGAAAATGTCTGTCTGTGAGTCTGTATGTGACAAAAATTTTGTGGGCGCTCAATCTCAAGAACTAATGCACGGATTTTCACAAAAATTTAGATTCAGTTAGACCTTGATATAAACTGGTCCTGATTAGTTTTTGGTGAAAATCGCCCAACAGGTGGCGCTGCTATGCGGCATTTTTCACGATTTCTGCAATAGCTATATCTTAGGAACTACTGCACGAATTTTCGTAAAACTTCAGATTCAGTTAGTGCAGGATATAGTTAGGTGCTGATTACAATTGGTAAAAAAATCGCTCAACAGGTGGCTCTGCTATGCAGCATTATTCATGATTATCGCAATAGCTTTAACTCAAGAAAAAATGCACGAATTTTCCTCAAACTTCAGATTCAGTTAGTCCCTGCTACAAATTAGCGTTGTTTAATTTTTGGTGTAAATCGCCCAAGAGGTGGCGCTGCTGCACTGCATTTTTCATGATTTTCGAAATAGCTATATCTCAAGAACTAATGCATGAATTTTCATCAAGCTTCAGATTTAGTTACTTCCTGATATAAATTGGTCCTAATTAGTTTTTGGTGTAAATCACTGAACAGGTGGCGCTGCTATGCAGAATTTTTTACAATTTCTGCAATAGCTCTATCTAAAAAAGTAATGTACGGATTTTCATCCAACTTCAGATTCAGTTAGAAGTTGTCAAAGTTGTTGATAATTAGATTTTAGTGTAAATCATCTAACAGGTGGTGCTAATATGCTGCATTCTTCAGGAAGTATTAACATGTATGAGATAGAAGAAAGTTTTGGTATTGCCACATCCGACTAGTTTAAGTTTAAAAACAAGCACAAAATGCATTTCTAAAAAACTACTGAAAGAAATCTGATTGACTAACTTAAATGTTAACTCTCCATAAACTGTCTGAAAAAAAAAATCTGTTGGTGTATTTGTTCATTTTCTAGAGTGTCTTCAAAAACAGATTTATTTGGCAAATTCTTAGAGATTTATTTAAGAGATAAGTTTTTATTTCAAATGTTGTTTCTTTAATATTATGTTTTATTTTAAATTAAACTACTGTTGATATACTTTATTACATTGTAAATGATTTGTTGGGCAAGACGAAAACTTAAAGATTCATGCATTAAAAATTGACTAGGCCCACTACTGAAGCATAGAGGAGGGGTAACATCTTTTTTTCCCATTTTTTCTGAAGAATATATTTTGAAACTTTGAATGTTTACTCTGAGACAGGGATGACCGCACCGAGAACTCAGCTTTCGCTTTAGAGTATAAGTGCAATCAAGGTTAGGACTAGGCTAAAAAATATATATATCTTTTGGAATTCACTAACACTTTAATAATAAATAGATAAATATTCTTAAATGGCCCGCTACTGGTGCATTTATTTTACCTGTAAAACTTACTTTCCCTTTGAAACACTTACTCACAAGGGAACCACTTTTGGTGTTGCTCGCACCTAGCATTGAGACCTGGTGCATTTTAAAGCCCTATATTATGAAGTTTGAGAATCGGTAAAATTTTTCTGTTAAAATAACATTTCTTGATTTTACAGCAGCATAACTTTCGGAAAATGCAATTTTCGAGACCACTTATCGGACTATTAACATTGATTTTTTTTTAAAGAAAAGCATTTAAAAATAAAAATTAGTTAATAATAAGTATAAAATATTTTAAAAATTCGAAAATTCCTTCAAAAACTCACGAATTTGATTTTGAAAAATTGCAACATTATATTCATATTTTTGGCGGGGAAACAGTTGGCGTTTATTTTCAAAAGTAGAGCTTTACGGCAACCCTAGCCAAATGTCATAGCTGAATTTGTAATGGCTAAAAATTGCAATGTCCGATATATTTAGCAACAGTAATTTTTCTAAATTGTGTAAAAATATTAATTTACTTTATGATTACTTTTACAAAATGAACATTTAATACAGCAACATTTCATTTTAAACATTCGAAACTTTATTCCATTCGATTTCAAAAGAAAATTATTTGCTTATTTTCTATTTCACTTAAAAATAGTTTTCAATGATCTTCGAAGCTTTTATAGAATTATATTTATTACTTATATATTTATTGTCTGCATAGAAAAAGAAATAAAAATCTAATATTTGTTTCTTATGCTATCAATTATTAAAAAAAAAAAAAAAAAGAAAGAAAAAAAAATCGCAATCTGTATACTAGTAATATGTACTGTATATTTACTCTTTGGATAAAGCTATCGGAAAAATTGTAGCGGCATATTTGGCGACTTAACTCACTTTTGGCGTGAAATGAACAAATAAAAATGTAATAATAAAAAAATTAAAAGTATAAAAAAGTATATAAAATATGATTTTAACAGAGAAATTTTATCGGTTCTCTAACTTTTATGTATAGGGCTACAAAACGCACCAGGTCTCGATGCTAGGTGCGAGCAACACTAAAAGTGGTTCCCTTGTCAGTTATGAAACAAACATACAATAGCTTTTAAAAAATCGTCAAGCGTATGGATAAGTGCTTATTAATTTCATTCAATAAATCTATAGTTTTCAGTTAATTACAATGCAAATTAATAAATTAAGCTACAAAATATAACAAGAACTCAGTTCTTTTATTGCGTTAAAAAAAAAAAAAAACCCTTTTAAAGAAAATGGGGTATAGTTTTCAGTTAATTACAATGCAAATTAATACCATAAGCTACAAAATGTAACAAGCACTCATTTTTTAAAAAAGAAAAGGGGAGTGCTTGATTAGAAACAAGCTGCACTCAAATATGGTTTCAAATCTACCCTCATTTTATAAAAAGACAACAAGCTCAACATCACATCCCTGCCGGGATTCGAACCCGGGACCTTTGGATTAGAAGTCCAACGCGCTATCCACTGCGCTACAGGGACTACGTTTTCAATTTGACACTTTTCATTGGAACCAGAATGAATATGAACTAATTCCCTTATAGGATTTGGCGAAAGCATTCGTGATATCAATATTTGACGAAAAATAACTCGAGACCTCGTGAGCATGAGCACTTTCGTTCAACGTAACTCACGTCACGGCCATCTTGGAATTTGGAAGGAATGAGCCACTTTTTTTAATTTGTATTAAATCTTATAAAACATCCGTTCGCTAGTGTTAATCCTGTGGAAGAAATTTTTAAAATATCTCGTTTGCATTTCAATATTTTTTATTATTATTTTTTTTAATTATTATTATTATTATTATTATTTTATTGAGTAGTTGAGGTTGATCTGTACAAAAACTGTTTTTCACTTTTTTCTTTACAGCTTTCTTTTTATTCAGGAACTTTCACTTTCGGAACCGGTTTCGAAAGTTAAAGTATTCTCATTAAAAAAAATAATAATAATAAAAAACTGCAAAGAAAATCGAAAAAGTACAAAACGGCCTTTGTACCTCAACTACTGAATGAAAAAAAAAAATCAATTAAAAATACTGAAATGTAAGCGAGCTCTTAAAAAAATTCTTCCATGATATTAACATTTGCGAACAACCCACTTTAAAGTTTAAACCAATAAACGTATTCTTCCAATTGAGCCACAAGGACTTGTTTTCATTATCTGCCCTATTTTTTATGTACGACAATCAATAAATAAACAATTATCTAATTCGTCCCACCTTCTACTTTTAGCATTCGCCTTAGACAGTCTCTCGAAAAATTATGAGGACAAAAGATGACAGTTTTTTTGTTGTTGTTGTTGTTTAAGAACTGGTTTATTTAAACATTTAAAGCTTTCAAACTGATAAATATCTTAAGAAAAATATAAGAAAAAAAGCAGTCTTTCGCGACACTCTGCAAAATATTTTTCAAGTGATTAACCCACGTGTTCCACTTTCTATTTAGATAACGGAAAATAAAATAAATAAATAAACAAAGAAGTCTTTTATCGTTCACTTTATAACACTTTCTCCAGTAATGAAAAAGGAAAGTTACGACGACATTAGCTAGGGCTGCCACAGAAACCTATTTTTTTATATTCTGTTCGCTCCACTATTTAAAAAAAATACATTTTGCGTTATATTTCTCTTGCAAATGTTGTCAGAGCGTCTGTAAAAAGATTTTTGTTTTGAAAAAGAGGTGCGAAATGGAATTAAAAAATAGTCGCCTGTGTCAGTCTTGCATTACCCGTGGGGAAGAAAAAAAAAATCTCAGCCGACGCGGGTCGGAAAGAATAAAATACAGGCCCAGTCCAGCCGGAATCTGCAGAAAAAAAATTATCGTGCAGACTTCTAATCTTCTAATATTATATTAGGTGCCAACTTGGCCACCTTGTCGGGGATACCTTGCCTCCTTCCCTCCAGTCAAATACTAGCACCGCCATTATTGGAATGCAAATTAATAAAAAAAATAAAGGAAACATTCGGTTTTGTGTTTTTTAAAAAATGCATTTGAAAAAAAAAGAGGACTCTTGATTACAAACATTTGTGTACCCGTTCTCAAATGTGATTGCGGATCAATCGCATTTCATAAAAAGATACAAACCTCAACATAACGTATCCCGGGACCTTTGGATTAAAATTCTATCCACACTGTAAAAAAAAAATCTGTGAAGTTACTAAAGATTTTCTAGGAAACTGGGATTCCTAAAGCTTTTCATGTAACGTCAACAACAAAATTTCATGTAACAGACACACTTTTGCGCCGAAAATCAAAAAATCTGTAAGGTTACTAAGAATTTTTTTTGGAAACTGGGATTCCGAGAACTTTTCATGTAACTGCAGCCAGGGTTACAAATAAAAGTTTAGTAAGATTACTGAAATTTTAGCAGATTCATTTGTAAAGTTACAGATTTTTGTAGCTTTACAAAAACTAGTTTTGTAGATTTGCAGCTTTTTTCGTACAGTTACAGGTGAAAGTTTAGTAAGCATGTATTTTTACATCTGTAGAACTACAAATTTTTTTTTACAGTGCACTGGGCTGCAGGGACTACACTGTAAAAAAAAATCTGTAAAGTTACTAACATATTTCTCGGAAACTGGGATTCCAGGAACTATTTATGTAACGGCAACAGCAAAAATTTCTGTAACAGCATCTGTTACAGGAATTTTTCTTGTTGCCGTTACATAAAAAGTTCCTGGAATCCCAGTTTCCTAGAAAAATTTTAGTAACTTTACAATTTTTTTTTACAGCGTACGTTCTTCAACTGACACTTTTCGTTGGAACCAGCACAACCGATATGAAATAATTCCCTTATTTTATTTTAGCCGTAAAACAAAGCAGACATATATACGGTGAAATACGGATAATCTCTACTGCAAATTTTAAACTTCTAAGGATCGCACATTTTCAATTTTTACACCGTCGTATAGGGGGGGGGGGGGGTACTTTTAAATGCAATTTTTTTGAAAACTGCATCTCAATTTATTTTTGAGATATTAATTTTTTGTAGTTTTTAGCGCCATTTATTTAGTGTTGGCAACAGAAATACTCAATTTCTGTAGAAAGTAAAGTGAAAATAGTTAGAAAATAGCAGATTATTATATCTTTGTGTTGCCATTTTCCCATAAAAACTGTGAAAAAGAAAATGTAATTAAAATACGGGCTATTTTGAAAAAATATAAATTAACGATTCCTGATAAAATATTTGGCTATTATAAATTATATTTAATTTTCAGTATGTATATTCATGTTACAAATAAATGAAGGCATGTGAATCATAGATAGCCAATTTTTTTGTCGAGTTTCTTGAATGACGGCATCGCTTTTCCTGGATTTGTGTATTATTCTGCGATAATGAGGTCCTATGTATACTTTTCTGTAGATGTTGTATAAGACTGGATCGTAAATGTCGAATTCTTCAGCGGATGCGAATGACGTCATTTTATATAAAATAAAAGCGTGTGTTTTAAGTCTTAAAACTGAAATTGAAATATGTTTCGTATTATCTATATTTGTATACATATTTTTTTTCATAGGGGCGGCACTAAATTCTGAAAAAGAAGAATTCCTGTTTTCTAGTTTTTATTTATTTTTTACTTTAATTGATTTATTTTTAATATATCTATTTTTTTATTGCCCATTAACAATACCAAAAAATATCGGTCACGGGTTTGAAATTTATTAAAGGGATACTTTCGTACTAGCCGCGTGCAAGTTACTATTTAAAAATCGTTTTAAAGAGGTGGTGAGCTATGCCAATTTATGCCATTGACCATTTTTAGAAATTATCTGAAAAATATATTTATACAAAACTACTTGTAAAACTACTTATCCCTTTGAAAAACTTACTCAGTCGGGAAACAAACATAAAGCCGTCATCAAAAGTCGCAGCGCATATGGACATGCGCTCAATATTTTCACTCAATGCGTGTTGTTTTAAATCTATAGTTTCAGTTAAATGCAATGCATAAATTACATAATTTAACATAAAAAAAAACGCTCACTTCTTTCATTGTGTTTTTAAAAACGCTTTTAAAGAAAAGGGGGACTCTTGATTACGAGTATTTATGCAGTTGTGCACTCAAATGTGATTGGAAGTCAGCCCGCATTTTATAAAAAGACAACAAGCTCAACATCTCATCCCTGCCGGGATTCGAACCCGGGACCTTTGGATTAGAAGTCCAACGCGCTATCCACTGCGCTACAGGGACTACATACTTCAGCTGGCACTGTTCGTTCGAAACTGAACTATTTCCCCTATAGGATTGGAGGAAAACATTTTAGAGGCACCCTGAAAATTTGTGCAACACTTCTTTTGTAATGCCTGAATACAAAATCGAATGTCTGGCTGAAGGATCGTGGCCCAAAACCTGTGCCAGACAAAAAATGTCACTTGACACGTGTCTGGCACAGTTTTTGTGCCGACTAAAGTGTCTGTCATTTTCAAAATATTTTTTTCTAAGCATAAATATTATTGTGCCTCAATCTCAGCGTGCCTCAAATACCTTTTTTGTGTAGTCAAAAAATGGCACTTGACACGTGTCTGGCAGTTTTTGGGCCGACTAAAGTGTCTGTCATTTTCAAAATATTTTTTTCTAAGTATAAATATTATTCTGTTTCAATCTCAGCGTGCCTCAAATACTTTTTTGGGGTAGTGTCAAAAAATGGCACTTGACACGTGTCTGGCACAGGTTTTGGGCCACGATCCTTTAGCCAGACATTCAATTTTGTATTCAGGCATTACAAAAGAAGTGCTGCACAAATTTTCAGGGTGCCTCAAATACCTACTCAAAAATGTTCAACAGCTCTCCTACTATTTTAACTCTTTGAGGGGCAAGTGATTGTGTCCCTTTAGTGTTGAATTCACACCTGATTCTTTGTAAATTTTACTTCAAAATAAGGAAAAGCAATTTAATAACTTTTTTTCACTAAAGTTATAAAAATAAAATTTAATTGAAAGTTTCCGGTGCAAAACTTGATTAAACTTAGGTGGGTGAGGATGTCATTAGATCGAGCTTCTCACTACGGATATTCAATCCGTTTTAATCTTGTTTAATTATAAATCTATCATAATGATAGCAGTGCGTTACTTTAGACTTAATAATAAGCTTGCTAATTTAAACACTCATTTAATTAGAAATTACAAATAAAAAAATAAGTTAACAGATAAGAATTTCTCCATGTGACATGCACATTGTATAAGCGGTGGAGTCAATCGTTTTTTTAGCGCGTGCAACAACAGCGACGATCAGTTCACAACTGCTTCTCTTCTCTTCTGTTCCAAAAGGTCTTTTTAAAGTAGCGTATGTGGCGCCATCTGTCGCCTACTTGTTAATTAAAAAATGTTTATTATTGTAGAACGGCGGAAGTCACCTCAGCACCCCCTTCCTAGTGCAAACGATATGTCAATGTTCTACTAAACGATCTGGAAATCGGACAGTTCGGCCAGATCGTGTGGTACGAGACGGTTCCGAGTCACAAGTTGAAGCCCTTGTCTCAGAGGTTGAGGGTTCAGGGATGGAGGCTGTTGATTCAGGGGTAGGTGCGTCGTTCACTAAGAAGGCCGGCTTCAGTCTATCCAGTGAAATATTGACAATTTTACCTTTTATGGCTATTTTAAAAAGTTTATCACCTCGCTGGATGACCTCAAAAGGTCCATCATAAGGTGGTTGGAGGGATTGTTGCATACCGGCGTGGCGCACAAATACATGGGTACACGTGTTGAGGTCCTGTGATACAAAAGGTTTTATGCGATGATGGGACTTTGTTGGCAGTGGTTTGAAATCCTGGAAAATGTTCCTTAATCGCTGGACCAATTCTTCAGGGCTTTTAATAAGGGAATTGTCGTCAAAAAAATCCCCAGGCAGTCGGAGTGCAGACCCAAAAACAAGTTCTGCTGGTGAAACTTTTAGGTCTGTTTTCAGTGCAGCACGAAACCCAAGTAACACTGTTGGCAGTACCTCGGTCCATTTTTCAGTTCGTCTAGCTTTTAATGCACATTTTAGGGCCCTGTGCCAATTTTCAATAATCCCATTACTCTGTGGGTGGTATGGGGATGATCGGTACTTTTTAGCACCTAGCAGTTGAGCTAATTGTTTAAAAAGTTCAGACTCAAACTGTCGGCCTTGATCAGTGGTGATCTTTTCAGGACAACCAAAACGAGCAATCCATTCGGAGAGAAGTGCAAATGAAACTGATTGTGCCGTTATGTCACTTAGTGGATATGCCTCTGGCCAGCGTGTTGCTCTATCAATTACAGTTAAACAATACCTTTTACCATTTGATTCTGGTAAAGGCCCAATTATATCTAAATGTATGTGTGAAAATCTATCTGTTGGAAGGTCAAATTTTCCCAACTCAGTTTTCGTGTGCCTAGTGATTTTGGAGCGTTGACAATCCAAACATTCACGAGCCCAAGTTCGGCAATCTTTAGCTAGGGAAGGCCAAATAAATCTTTGTCGCAATAGATTTACACTACTTTTAGTTCCAGGATGGGAAAGTGCATGTAAATTCCAAAATGCCTGTTTTCTAAAGTTAGGGGTTAAATATGGGCGTGCTTTGCCTCTAGAAATGTCACAATAAATTTCTGTTGTAGAATTAGGAAGGGTGATTAATTTGAGTTCCAAACTGGATTGACCGCTTTGCATAAGGTCTTTAAGTTCTGCATCCTCTTTTTGCTCGATACTTAACTTGTTGTAATCTATAGGAGTAGGCATTTGTATTTCATTAATTCGAGATAGTGCGTCTGCTGCTGTGTTTTGGTTTCCATTTACAAATTGTATATCAGTGGTGAATTCTGATATAAATGATAACCACCGACTTTGTCGGTTAGTGTAATTATCAGTTCTTTTTTTAAATGCATAAACAATAGGTTTGTGATCAGTGTAGATGGTGCACTGACGGGCTTCCAAAAAGTGTCTAAAATGTTTAACCGATTCATAAATCGCTAACAACTCACGATCAAAACTAGAATATTTTAATTGTGTTTCATTTAGACGTTTGGAAAAAAATGAAAGTGGTTTTAGGCCCTTTTCTGTTTCTAAACTTAATGTAGAACCAATAGCAAAATCACTAGCATCCGAATGAAGCACTAATTGGCCATCATTTGTAGGAAATGCAAAAGTTGCGTCAGTTAAGGCTTTTCTTGAAGCTTCAAAAGAATTTATAGCATTTTCGGACCAATCAATAGGGGTTGAATCTTTCTTTTTGGCTCCTCGCAACAAATCTGTTAAGGGTGCGAGAATAATTGCAGCATTGCGACAAAAACGTCTAAAATAATTGAATAATCCAATGTATTTGCAAAGTTCCAAAAGAGTTTCTGGTCGCGGATATTGCTTAATAATTTCAACTTTGGATTGAAGAGGCCGAATTCCGGTTGGAGAAATTTCATGCCCTAAGAATGATACATTAGTTTGTTTGAAAACACTTTTTGAAACATTTATGTTTAGTCCGTATTTAGAAAGTCTGCTCAGAACAGCTCGTATATGTTCTAGGTGTTCAGATTCGTTTTCCGAAAAAATTAAAATGTCATCTAAATAAGCGATAGCAAATGGAAGATCGTAAAGAACTTCGTTAATAAATCTTTGAAACGTGTTTGCTGCACATTTTAACCCAAAGTTTAAATACAGAAATTCAAAGCTTCCAAAAGGAGTTATTACTGCCGTTTTAGGGATATCTTTTTCATTTACAGGAATGGGAAAATAAGCGCGGACTATATCTAGTTTTGAAAAAATTTTCTTTCCGTGGAGAATATTTGTAAGATCATGAATGTGAGGTATTGGGTAACGATCCGGAAGAGTTACTGAATTTAACCGTCGATAATCACCACAAACTCTGTAAGAACCATCCGGTTTTGGTACAACATGAATAGGGGATGCCCATGGAGATTTTGAAGGGCGACATATACCCTCATCCATAAGATATTGGAATTCTTTTCTAACTTCCTTTAAAATTTTTGGATGTAAGCGGCGAGGTTTGGAATAAAGTGGAGGTCCCGTAGTTTCTATGTGATGAACTGTGTCATGACATGATGGTTTCTTAAAATTTGGAATGGTGTTTAAGAGGTCTGGGAATTCTTCAAATATAGTTTTAAAAGCCATGTCTTCAGAAATCAGTTTAATTTGGGACTGATTTGTGCAAGTGAGTTCTCCTTTAGTGGACAATCCAGTTACAGAATCAATTAATCGGAATTTGTGTAAATCTACAAGCAAAGCAAAATGTCTTAAAAGGTCGGCTCCAATTATAGGGCAAGAGACATTTGCAATAACGAATGACCACCTGAAATTCCTTCTCAAGCCGATATTTAGGTCCATGAGTTTGTTTCCATAAACAGGAATTATTTGCAGCGTAAAGATAATTAGAAGGGTTTTGTTTACTTAACTGCTTTGAGGCGGGGATACAAGAAATATCACTACCGCTGTCAATTAGAAATTTTAAACCCGAGTTTTTATCAAAAACATGTAATCTACATTGTTCTAATGCTACTACGCCAAGGGTATTTTCGCTTATTGGCCTAGCAGCGGCCACTAGTTTTTTTTAATTTCGTTAAAAGTACAAGGTTCGCGGCACTTTTTTGCTTCACTACCAAATTTATGATGATAATAACATAAACCAGAGGATGAATCAGATGAATCTTGTTTACGATCGGCACTCCTGAACCGTCTATTTTGACTATAGTGCCTTTCTCTGTAATGCGGCCGCCCGCGAGACATCGATCGCCTAAACACATATTTGGATAATTCTGATATTTGCAGTGTTAATTGGTCGATCTGCGTTTGTAATTTTGAGACTGCGTTTTGTTCGCTTTGCGAAGTTTCAACGGGTTTAGAAACGGCATACACAGCAGATTCCGATTTAATTTCGTTTATTTTGTCAGCTAAGATTGCTAGTTCCTGTAAAGCAGCGCTTGAAACTGACAAAATCGCTTGTGTATGTGTCGGCAAACGCTCTAGCCAAATTGTTTTTAGAAAGTCTTCGGAAACTGAATTTTGCGCTAATTCTTTCATTTTCCGCAGCAAAACAGAAGACTTTTTATCACCTAACACTAATTCGGAAAGTAATTTACGAATTTGCTGAGACTGCGAATCAGAAAATTCTTTAATTAGTCTATCTTTTAAAGCAGTATATTTATCATCCTGAGGCGGATTTAGAATTAAATCTGTTACTGCACTTAAAGTATCAGTATCGATAGCAGATAATAAATAATTATATTTTGTAACGTCGTTTGTTACTTGCGCGACGGCAAAATTTGCTTCGACTTGTACAAACCATACCGAAATATTACTTTTCCATAAGGGAGGAATTTTAACAGCTACCCTAGCAAGATTTTCTGGCGGAGCAGCAATACTATCATCAGGCATTGTGAAAGTATAATTGGGCAATAAATGATAGATAGAGCACTAATTAAATAAATACACAATTTAGCAATAATATTTTGAACATTAAGGACGTTGGGCTCGAAAAATTTTAACTATATAAAATCATTAATAAATTCCCAGATAGCATTTTTTGCTTTTTAAAGCCTTTTTACAACCATGCTACGTAAATGTTTGAATGCTTTTTAAAGGCTTCGCATGAAAAGTTTGTAAATGTTTTGTAAAGGATTGAAAAAGGTTGCTAGTTGACGCTATCTGAGGGAGTTTGTAAGTGTTTCATGATAAGCATGTGAAAAGGAAGAAACGAAAGGGTAGTTAGAGGAGTTACAATCAAAGATCGATGAAAGGCTTTTATTACAAGCGTGTATAAAAAAATGAAAATGAGGTTTTTATAAATCATAAAATCTTATTTGATAGAAAAATGAGATAAATAACTCAACTTAGAATTTTTCTGAGCTGAGCATATTTTTTTGGTTGTTGTTTGTTTGTTCCTGTGGAAAATTAAATTTTAGTCAAATATCTATACATTGAAAAAAACTGGTTTTTATTAATCCACATGTTTATCAAATTGCTTATTTTAATTAATATGTTCATTTTTTACCTTGAAAGAAATTCTTACATCCCTGTCCTTTACTATGTATGTATAAAATATATGTTTAATTTTTATCAATTCGCTACATTATTAGATCCTATTTTAATAATAAAAAAAGCTTAATAATGTTAAGAGGATACTTCACTCGCACAGAAACACCTGATTGCTAATGTTAATCCGCTGAAAGATTTTTTTTTTAATATCTCGCTTGCTTTTTTTTCTTTTTTTTTTTTTTTGCATTGCATACCTGCAGTTTTGATACAAAGGCCATTTTTCGACTTTGTTTTACAAGGTTTTTTTGCTTATTAGGATATATTCAGAACTGCTTTCAAAAGCGAAAATACTCTAGTGAAAAAAAAAAAAAACACATTGCAAACAAAACTGAAAACTTAAAAAAAAAAAAAAAAAAAAAGGTGTTTGTACAGATTGACAAGTAACAAATAATAAAATTTACAATATTGAAATGCAAACGAGATATTTAGAAAAATTCTCCCATAGGATTAACATTAGCATGCAAGTGTCTACGCATGAGGGATGTGTAATCCCATTAAAAAAAAATTCTTAAGGAAAAACACTTTCATTTGAATAAAAACCATTCCAAGTAAAATTTTAATTAATTATCAGCAGTGAAATTACTGAAGATTAAATACGTGAAATTTTTTACATTGCTAACTCTGCGCAAATCAACAGTGCATTGGAGCACTATTTCAAAGATCCGGGTTCAACATTTTTCACTCTGTTTATTTACGCTTAGTTAGCAACTTGAAAAATTTCACGTATTTAATATTAAAAAATCATTCTTATACACATAGGCATAGAGTCTTGAAAATTATTGGTAACTTCAAATTAAAAAAAGCAAAGGGATTTTTTTTTGTCATTTATCCTTTAACAAAAGAAAAAGGAGAAATTCAATAAAATAAAAAAACTAAAAGCTTTTTTATATTAGAGGGTAAGAAAAAGTATTTAAAATGTTACAGGGACTTGAGAACATACAACTCTATGTCTATGCTTATACATAGTAAATTTAATTATACTTTCAGTTACTTACCTTTTGAATCCAGTTCACTATTCAGGATCAGATAATTTTTTATTGTATACATATATAATGAAATCTTGTGTTTACCTACAATAAATAGCACATCAAATATGTGGAATTCCAATATAGTGTACATTTAATGACTGTAGAAGATTGTATATTTTTTATATTACTACTTCATTAATTTTTTAATTCTTTCATTTATTAAACTTATTTCTTAGAATTTTCAATTATTATTTAGAGAATATTGTCAGATTTATAAAATAAATCCTCCATAGGATTCTGATTGATGACCACAGGAATATATTTAGTCTTTTCTCTGAAAATAGTTTAATGATGCAACATACAAAAGAATTTTTTTACAAATTCATTGATCTTTCCAGCATTTTTACATAAAAATAGTAATTTCTTGCTTGTTTAACAATGTAAATTACATATTACAGTAAGACAAATTTTAAAAATCATCTGCCTTCCTCCCTTCTCCAATGTTTTTCTTTTACCAGAGAAATATTATCCTATGTACAACAGAGCAAATACTAAACTAACATTATTTTTTTTTAGTTTTTTAAAGTATAATTTAACTCACTAAAATTGTTCTTTTTCTGATTGTAATTATTTTTAATAACTTAAGACTGAAGCAATGAAAAATATTTCTCAGTATCAAGGAAATAGTCTCGAAAACAAATGAAACATCATTCAGTTTATAAAATTCTATTTATTTACATATAAAGAATTAATATAGTAATTTATTTACATATAAAGAATTGATATAATTAACAGGTACTTCATTAAATTTTTCTTCTTGATTCATTCTTTTCTCTCTAGAAAAAAATAAAAAATAAAATTATAAACACACAAATTACATACGTATAGTAAAAGTAAATAAAGTACAGTGTGACCTCGAAAATCCAGCATCAAAGTCATCTCGCCGCTTTTTTTTTTTTTTACACTTCCACCTTATAGGAGAAAGAATAATAATAAATCGTTAAACAATTAAAAATTTCGAGATTGAAAGCAATGGATTGGCTGACTGTGAGATTGCAGATGCTATGCTAAATTGAATCCCTTCTGAGTACAGAAGAAAAGGTATCAGTGGGAAAATGCTTAAATTTGACTGGAAAACTAACATCTGCTTTAGATAAATAAGACTATATTTTCAATATTCTACATTTGTGTAAAATTAAAACTTGTTAAAAAGCTGTTCAAATAATTGAAGCAAATAAAATTGACATCGATGTTTAGGAAATTACACGAGAAGAAATGATATATACTAGATTTTTTTTTGTAACATAGAAAATATGAATAGAAACTTTTAATTTTAATATTTTTTAAAATATTTAATTTTCTATTTTTCTCACATAACTATTACTTGGGTATGAATTAAATTACGAATAACGGCACCATTAAGACTATTAAAAGTATTTTTGAAGTCAGAAATTCGGCATCGTCATGGTCCTGACAATGCCGGATTTTCGAGGTTATACTGTACACAATAGAGAGTAGAGAGTGACACAGACAGAATCTTCATCTGGGATTGTTACTCATAAAATGAACGTTTTGATTTTGTGATACAAAAAAAAAAAAAAAAAAGTCCCTACATAATGAAAAGCACAAATAACCATAATAAATCTAGCCTTTATGTGTTTAAAGGTTTCAGAAAAGAGCATTTTCTTATATCTTCAGATGATGGGGGGAAAAAAAAAAGATTATATTCTATCAGCAGAGGGAGTACTGAAGAGTGTATAGTGTACACTAAAGAGTAAACACTATAGCTACAAACAGGATGGTTCAGTGATATATATAAATGGATACATATCCGATATTTATTTTCAAAATATCATGAAGTTTGATATTTATTTTCAAAATATTGTGTATATTTTCAGTCGAGCAAGAGTAAATGGATTTTTCGACTTTGTCGTTCTGTAGATAAAGAACTTTTGCTCTGGCAATATGACAATTTCAGCCCCCCCCCCCCCCCAAAAAAAAAATACCCCAGTAAAGTACCAATTATATGTCTTTCAGGAAACCTTTCTAAAACGATGCATAACTGAGAAAGGTGTATAATCGAAATTTTAGTCGGCTAAGGTGCAAAATCTTTGACTGTAGAAATACAATGCTGCAATCGCACAAATTGAATTTTCATACCATTTTTGATTGTTTTAAATACATTATATATTGAAAAAAAGTTAGCCCTTTGCACTCGAGGACTCCGGAGCGGAGCCATTTAAAATTTGTCTTCAAACTTGAGGGCTCCACTACGGAGGCAATAAAAATAATTTTGTGATATCTGTCTAGAAATGCCAAGATTACATATTGGCAATTGCTTCAAGAGGTATCACACTTTATGATTACAAAATGTAATAATTTTATAATTTTTAGTTTTTTTTTTATATATCATAAATTTGTATTCATATTCATAAAGAATTAAAAAAATAATAAGATATAACTAAAATCCCTTTGAGTTGCTGGTAATACAAATGAAAAAAACCTTTGAGTGCAAAGGGTTAAAATATTAAAAAAAATAATTAAATAATTTCTAAAATTGAAAAATAAAAGTTAGAATTATCAAACCTTTCATATCAGTTGCATACCTTGTTAATTAAACTAATTTTTAATCATCGTTTGACAAGCCGATTTACTTTAAAGACTTAAGCAAAGCATTATTTCAAGAATCAGAAGTAAATTTGCTTCATATACTTTTTATGCTTTCTGTATATTAGTAAAATATAGTAGTATAGGCTTGTTTACGTGTAGATGTAATAGTTTTTCTATTTATTGAACATCATACTGTATATTATTCATAATTTAAACTAGACTAAAAGTAGAACTTTTGTTTATACAAGAAGTTTAACATAAAAGAAGGTAGAGGGACGAATGGGACGTTTAATTCTTTCTTTTTAATAAGATGAATGTAAACTGCTAATATGCAAATATTTTTAGAAGGTAATATATTAATTATAACATTATAAATATATTCATTTACTTCAAAACATAAATAAATTGAACTGATGATTTTTTAATGCTATCTCTGATTGACAATCCTGAATTTTCCTTCCAGTGATGAAGTTACTGAAATTTGATATTGTAGCGCAGACATCAACCCACAATCTTTGTTAGACTGTATATATAGCCAACAATAGACTATTTGCCCCTTATCATACATTGTTTTATAGCTGTCCCATACCTCCCTGTTAGTGGGAAGGTATGGGACACATTTTGAAATTTATAATTTCTTTATAAAATTGTTTCTGCAAATTATGTTTCTATATTGTTCAAGGACATTAAAGAGTGTTTCATTTTGTATTCTATATATCAAAATTTTTGTTTATGTGTCAAATAAAGTTGATTTTCTTATTTTTGTAAAAAGCATCACATTCCTCCCCACTCTCCCCTCAAGGTCAAGTAAATAATAATTAATGTATAATTAAATATGCATAATAAAGATGAGATACATTTTCCAGGAATTATTCAATGGAACTTTCCTCATAAAAATATCATATTAATTCACATCAAAGTCGTAAAGTAAGGAATTTTTATTTCAGGTTTAGCCAGTCTTAATAATAATAAAAACTTGATTAATACATAAATATATTTGATAAAAAGATTGTGATTACCAATTATCAGCAATATCTTGATTTTTTTTCAGAAATTAAATTTATACTTTCTTCCCGAAAAAACAATGAGTTCAGTGATATATCGAGAATTATATACAGTAGACTCCCTCAAATCCGCACAGCTTGGGACCAGTGGTTGCGCGGAATTTAGAATTTTGCACATTTCTGGTCATTACTTTGTTTACATTTTTTAAACAGTAATTTGAATGTAATAATGCATTCAAAATTATACATAATGCTTGCAATATGGTAAAATATTAAAATAATTAAGTAAAGTAATAAACTACAATGATAAAAAGTAAGATAATTTTGAAAATGATTAAAATATTGAAAGTAAAGGTCAAGTAAATGATCAATAATGTATAATTAAATATGCATAATAAAGGTAAGATACATTTTCCTTGAATTATTCAATGAAATTTTACTCATAAAGGTACCTATTGATTCAAATCAAAATCATAAAGTAAAAAAGTTTTAATTAAAATCTTAAAGTAAAAAGTTTTCAAAAAAATGGGTTGCTCATGGAGGGAGTTCAAATGGAATGGTCTCTGAATGGAGGTAAAATTAGTATTGAGCCTATGGGAATAAATTTCGTTCCATGAAAAAATGATCGGTCAAGGAGGTGGTCGCACAGGGAGGTTTCACTATATATATGTGTGTGTGTGTGTAAATATATGTATATATTTAACACTGGCGTACAGTTACAGAAAAATACAAACTTTCATAGGAAAAAGAAAACATTATTCGTACCATTGAGCATGAACTCACAAAAACAAATTTTGTTAAAATATATAATAACCAACCTGTTAAATTAGAACAACTGTCTGTTCCTCTTCTTGCTGGGCAATTTTAGATTTTGTACCCTCTGTTAGGACTTTGTTCCAACATCATCTGTAATTTTCTCAACATGCTAGCAACCATGACTTCAGCATCTTTACCAGATGATGTCATTAGTTCTTGAAACTAAAAAATAAAACATAAAATAATAACAATGAAGAAAAAACTTTTAAACCCTTCATGACAAGCCTGCCTTGTACCACTATTTTCAAATAGTGACTTTTTCCTTATTTAATAAATTTATATTAAATAAGGTAAAAATGGTACTTTTTAGTTAGCCGGTCGCCAGTGTTATGTATACAAGTATATATACATATATATGTATGTATATCTAACACTGGCGCCCGGCTAACCGAAAAGTACCGTAAAAATTACCATTCCGATATAGTAATAGTTACAAGGACTGTGTACACACTTTATATCACACATATGTTGTCACGAAGGGCTTAACATTACAATACATTTTGTAATGTATTTTTGTACCAATTTATATTTATTATTTTTTATCAACTACACCGGTAGCAGAAAGTTAGAGATGGGAGTCGCAGATTTTCTTTTTTCGTTTGCAGGTTATTTTTCTATTGAACCCTTATTTCGCTTTATATTATGTTTGGCTCTTTCTTACTTAATACAAAAACTTAAGATTATTATTAGTAAAATTAATAAAATGCATAATAACATTTTTAAAAAAAGGTGATCGTTTGATTAACACTTCGATTGTAAAACTTGCAACCTGTCAAACCTGTTTTACCTGCAGATTATTTTCTGCCTCTGAAGTATCTGTTGCAAACACTTGGAGGATTTTCTGCTACTGGGTCAACTACTAAAAGTACACTTATTAAAAGTATGTACTAACTTTATTTGGTGAAATTGGTTGTCGGAATAATCAGGTAGTACCAAAAGAAGTAGTAGTATGAATTTCCTGCCCTGTCAGTTTTCACACTGATCACACTGCCAGTACAGATAAAATTATGGGGGGAAGGGACAAGAAGGGTAAGGTAATTTCATATTTATTAATTAAACAACAATAATAATAAACCAAGTTTTAATTTGCATGAATTTACAAAACATTTAATTTTTAAATAATTCTTATTTTGATTTCATTTTTTCCAATTTACTATTAATAACTAAAAGTATTGATGGGCAATTTTAAAATTAACAAGCCAACTGATAAGCATTTAAGGCTCATGATTTTATAGGCTGTGCTTAATATAACGGTATCACTTCAGGGAGGTGGAGTTTGGCACCTGATATCTTAAGATATCTCTAGGGTGAGGGAGAAGATTCATTTTCGATATTGTTACCATTTTTGATCCAACCAAAATATTCATTTTTCTATTTGTAACTGTTTCTTTACAACAAAATATTCAGTTATCTATTTTTATGAAAATACTAAGTTATTATTAAAATCATTAAATGATTATATATACAATTATTTTATTCTGAAATGTGGAATACCTCAACGTTTGGCTTTCCTATTTTTTTTAATATATACAGGCAAAGTTCTTTAATCCGCACAAGTTGGGACCAAAGGTTGTGCAGATTATGGAATATTGCGGATTATGGAGTATTGTGGATTATATCTCATTTTCTTATTTCCGGACACTATTTTAATTCCATATTCAGTATAACATAAAAGAAAAATATAATAATTAATTTTTCTGGACAGTATTTTAATTCCATATTCAGTGTAACATGAAAAGAAAAAAGTGAAATATACTAATTAATTTAATATGCTATCTCAAAAAAATGCATTTTTCAAATTCTTGTATTAAAACATTTATTCTATTCACTTTTATATTTAAAATTTTCAGATATTTCTTTTAAAAAAATCATTTTTGGATCAAGAATTTGTAAATTTGTTTAATTGTTTACATTCATTAAGCAATGCGAATTATAGAAAATTGCGGATTATGGGAGTGCGGATTATAGATCCTTGACTGTATTTGCATATAATCCGCTGTTGGAGAAACCAGATAGTACGTTTGAAGTGATACTTGTGCTTATTAGTAAAATAAAGAGGAAGAATGTTGTCTATCTGTTTTGTTGATAAGAGCGGCAAGAAACAATATATCTGTTGAATACATTATGTAACAAAGAGCTATTTTTAAATACTTTTAAAAAATTTTATTGATATAAACTTATTTTATATTTAATATAGTGATATTTTACATACTCTTTCTTCTTTATTAGAAAATTTTATAAATAACAGATATATAACAATATGTTTACATATAACTGAAAATATGTAAAAATAAAATGAAAGGGAAAAAAAAAGAACTTTGAGACACTGATAACAATATGATTAGTGATGGAAGGGTGGGACATAATCCAGGAATGATAATGTAAGATATTGTAAAAGCCGGAAAGATTACAAAATTACTATAAAGTTGGTAACGTTATATATGTACAGCCTCTTAATATTAAAAGCTTTGCCGATTCTCAATCAGCTGGCAAAATGACATACGAAAATTAATTTCTACTGTAAATATATGTTTATTTTTAATAAATAATTTTTTTATTCTTCACTACACATAGCAAATTTATTTTTTGAGATGTATATATGCACATGATTTAGTGGGGGTTTTTTGCAGAAAAATTTTTAAATAATTACTTGTGTTTGAAGACAGTTTTTAAATTTTACATATAGCAGCTACTATAAATATAGGAATAGCGAAAAGGGTGTTTGTGCAATAAGGATAAGATATTCTCAAATAAATTTAATGAAGGACATTAAAATTATACAATTATTGGCACAGATGTCATATTCGCATATAATTGAAAAAAAAAAAAAAAGATTTCTGTTTGGATGTTATTTTAAAATTACAACAGAAAATCATCTGTAAATATATATATAGACGCTAAAAGGGATAACAAACAATATACCTACATTTTGATAAATACATTTAAATGAAATGATCTACGTGTTTTATACGCTATGCACAGCATATAGGGTAGATGTGCCAGTAATGGACACCCTTCCAGTAATGGACACCCCTTGATGTTTTTGGTTCATAAAAAAATAACTAATAAATATTTAGCTTTAATTATTTTTTTTATAATTCCCCCTTGTATGTTTTATAAAACTGGGTTATTGTTGACACTTTTAATCAAACCAATCAGGAAGCAGAAAATAATGTTTCAAAGTTTCGCTGTTTTTCTGTGAAAATCTTAATGACGAGGCTAAGAGTTGGCTTCGTTTAATCAATTTATATATTATTTATTTTCTTACAAAATTTGAATGTTTTTGTTTGAGTAGCAATCGAAAACTTTGAATTTTTTATACCAATGGCCATTTACAAAATTTCATTTATTTTTAAGATTTTAAGAAGGGTGTCCATTACTGGGATGGTTAATTAGTCATTTTCCAGTAATGGACACCCCATGTAGACATTGCTAAAAATGCAATTTTAGTGATGTTTATAGTGCATAAAATACTTTGGCTTAACTGCAAACCTAAATAATCAAATTTAATTTTTAAATTATACTTACCAAAATGTAATAACACCAAAACTTTTATAAATAGCTGCTTTTAAGTTATTTTATGAGATTTCAATATTTTATTTTATTTATTACTATTTTTTTTTTATGTAGTACATATACCTTGCATATTTTATAATCCGGCAATCAAACCAGCCAGGAAGCAAAAAATATTGTTTACGAGCACAGTCAAAGAGGGGTTCATAGGGCTTAATCCCTCTCCATTTAAATAAAAGCAATTAAGTTACAGAAGCTATTAAAAATCTATTTTCTGTCTTAAATGTTTCCTTATTTTAAAAAAAAATGTAATACTATTAATGAAAGTTACAGGTAATAGGGTCAGGTGGGGGAAAGTGGTCATAAAAACAGGCTTTTCTAACTTTCAGAGGATATAAACATCAGAATTTCTGTAATGTTTTCTAAAATTTTGGGTGTTATTTTACATTACATTACTCTAGAGTACATCCATATCCCTTTCAGAAATATTTTTGGGGAATAACACCTTTTTATAACATATTTTTCCAGGCATGTTTTTATGACCACTTTACCCCAGGGGGTGGGGTAAAGTGAGTAGTGCATGGGGTAAAGTGGTCACATTGAAAAAGTGTAATAAAAAAATAAACTAATGAGTAAAAAGTGACATTTTATTATTTACAAACATTTTAAACAACCTTTATAATAAGTTATCTGTCATTTTATTTTATTAAAGTGTAAATTTGTAATGATAAAATTGTTTGTTGTTAAAATTTGGTTCTTCAAGGATTTTGATCACATCTGATTCTGGATAAGTATAATGATTGCCAAATTTGGATTTTTTTAACATACTTTAAGAAAAATAAATCCCCATTTTAATCAGGTTTTTCCCCAATAAATTGCTTTATTGATTTCTTCATTTCATATCTTAGCAATACTCAGGGTCCTATAGATATGGTTTGAGATGTCATCTTTAGCGATTATAAATGGATTCAAAAGAGAATGTTGACTAGGGATATTTTTTTGTTGTTGTTTTTTTCCTTTTGGAAATTCATGCAACTTTTAAATATCTCACTCCTCTTGTTATTTTTGCAGATGTAATGCAAGTGTTTTTTCTATTAATACTACCCCGATCTTGGACTGGACACATTTCCTTTAAAACTATGTCTAACAATTCTATTCACATCTGAAATGAGTGTAGATAATGTTGCCAATGTAGCTTATTTTAATTTTTTTACATATTTTGCAGTCGGCTTTCTTGATGCTATTTCTTTAAAATTCCTTTCCAAGATTTTTAATGGGAGAAAATACACCTAGATCTAATGGTTATAGACTATGGCTAGTATGAGGTAGCAAGGCAGAGTATTATAATGTGATTGTCGATAGCTTTTTTTCACAGTGTCATAATTCATTTATGCTCATCAGAATCATAAATAAAAGGGCAGGCTTTTGTAAGCTTTCGGTGTACTATTTTCTTAATAAAATGATCCATCCCAGCTTCAAGTACAGAATCCTGCATCTATCCAGATTCCAGGATTCATACAATGCTCCTGCCCAACCACCCTTTATACATAATTCACATATACTTACTCATAAACTGCGAATGGAAGAATGTAATAACCACTAGCTGATATACCAAAAGGAACACTAAATATTATCTTTCCTTTGGTTTCTGAATTTTATATAATGCATTGCATTGCATTGCGTAAAATTTTTTAAGCTGGACTATTTTGCCTATCCATATCCATTCCAGCCTCATCAACGTTAAAAATTCTTTCAGGACTTCCGTGTGGACCATTTTCTTATATAATACAAGTATAGGTATTAGAAAAAATAGTTAATGTGTTGGTTGTTAAATTAGTTGGTGTAACCTTTGTAAGCAATTCGGGTTTACACTTAGTTAATTCATCTACTATTCTGAACCTATTAAAAATTAAACCTAACCTTTTTTAACCCCCATATTTTAAACTATTATTAAATAATAACTATTTGCAGCTAGTTTTTAATAATTATTAGTATTTAATAAAGCGGCATTGTATATAATGAATAATTTAACTCAGATCAGATATCTATAAGTTAAGCCTAACCCTATGACCACTTTACCCCATGTAACTAAAACTATTATGAAATAAAATCTGTGATAAATATAACTTAGCTATAAATGAAAATATATTCTTGAGATATGTGTAAAGCTTTCTGAACTGCCAATTTAACAAAATTTGGAATAAACAAAATGCAGCAGAAAAGTTAATTAAAGAGTTAAAAGAACAAGGTGTAGCAAAGACAGACAAAATGAGTGCTCAGTGCCTCAAACATGTTACTAAAAATATTTTTTTGAGTGAGAAACTTTGATCAATACTTAATAAATCTAAAATTAAAAGAAAATTATTCAAATTTCTATATTAGTCAGGATTTTAGCCCTTTTTATGAATTATGACCACTTTACCCCACCTGACCCTATTCATGAAACTATAGTAAATCTGCAGATCATTGGCCTCAAACATCAGTACTACAGTTTTATTTTGAAATTAATTTAAATACTAAATAAATTTTTATTTAGTATTTAAAATATTCAACTCACAATATCACTTCTTTCATATTTGTAATATTAATTATTATAAATGATATATCAAGTAGAGTCTGGAAGATTGTTAAAAATAGGGACACAAAACTAAACATTTAAAAATAGTGGCACAAAACTAAACATTAATATTCCAAAACTTTTTTTTAATTACCCTTTAAATCCACCACTGTTACAATAATTTGATAGCTGTAATTGCCTGATATTTAGTATTTTAATCTATCCATCTAAAATAATTAAAACTATCGACCTTCTGATAATTTCAATAATTGATACAAACAATAAATGATTATCACAAATACTTTATTAATTACTGGTATCCTAAATGTTAAATTTATTTGAAAATAACTATTTTGTTTCATTAGTATGTATTCATTAAATTCTGGCTCTAAATAGTCATAAAAACAATTATATTTATTACTTTTTAGGGGGTGTCCATTACTGGAACAGAGGGTGTCCACTACTGGGCCAGAGGGTGTCCATTACTGGGCTTTTGGGTGTTTTGATATATTTCTGTTATTTAAAATTAAATTTCTATTCATATTGGGAAATGAGGCTATAAGAATGGTTAAATATTGTCGATAGATTAATATAATATTGAAAAAACTGGAATATAATAATTTTAACTATTAATAAAAAAATAATTTTTAAAGAAATTCCTTAAGGGTGTCCATTACTGGCACATTTACCCTATATTTTCAAATGAATGTAATTTGTTGAATGTCAAAGTCTGTTCTGATTTGTAAATGTTGTTCTTGTTGTCCACAGCAAGGGGGTGGTGGTGATTTTAAAACTTTAAGTATACATTCCTTATTTTTTGAAGACTTTAAGAAAAAAAGATAAAATTTATTTTTACAAGTTTAAAATAATTAAACATAAAAACAAAATTGTGTGTAAGACTTAAGTGTTTTTAATTATAAAAACACTAGTTAGCCTCGATCATAATTAAAAATGTTTTATTATAATAAAATATGTTCCTAAACACTTACTCCTACAAAAAACTCCTTACACTTTCTCGATTTCGTATTTTATGGTTCATTTACATTACCATTACGTCAATCCTATGTGTTAAAAGTATATATAACGGAACTGCAGTTATGTTATCAAAATACATTTGAAAATTCGCGATGGTTACGAAACGTGAAACGATACGTTATAACATGTTTTAAGTAAATCATGTTTATAGAAGTTAGTTTAATTTAAAGATGTAGCATGCTGTATAACATAATTAAACAAAATAGCGTTGAATCAAATATCATCTTTTGCTCATGGGTAACTTACACGGAAATCTTAAATATAAGACAGTACAGAAGAAAAAAAGACTACAGTAAGAACGATTTAAACAATAATGATATATACTAATAAGTAAAAGTAATGGCAAACTTACCGCATTTTCTGTAAATGTTAGAAACTTGACACAACGAAAGCTTTCAAAACAGACGCCATTGGGAGACGCTACGCCTACGCTGGTCGGGAAAAGAAATAAGTTGCGCATGCGCAAAAATCGTACGGATCATAATGATTTCCGAACATGGGTTGGCTACACAATTATCACGAAAACCTTTGCAGGATAGTTAGAAAGTAAAGCAAAAACGACCCTTTTCGGAAACCTTACATGCTATCTGGGTTAAATAAGTTGGCCAGAGAATACCACAAATTAACACAGAAAATGGCACATACCGTTGATTTTTGCAGCTTTGCACACCTGGTAAACTTCCATCATAAGCGATCAGAAGGGCTTGTTTCAGTCCAGTCACCAGTTGAGGATGTCATTAGATCGAGCTTCTCACTACGGATATTCAATCCGTTTTAATCTTGTTTAATTATAAATCTATCATAATGATAGCAGTGCGTTACTTTAGACTTAATAATAAGCTTGCTAATTTAAACACTCATTTAATTAGAAATTACAAATAAAAAAATAAGTTAACAGATAAGAATTTCTCCATGTGACATGCACATTGTATAAGCGGTGGAGTCAATCGTTTTTTTAGCGCGTGCAACAACAGCGACGATCAGTTCACAACTGCTTCTCTTCTCTTCTGTTCCAAAAGGTCTTTTTAAAGTAGCGTATGTGGCGCCATCTGTCGCCTACTTGTTAATTAAAAAATGTTTATTATTGTAGAACGGCGGAAGTCACCTCCTGATTCTTTGTAAATTTTACTTCAAAATAAGGAAAAGCAATTTAATAACTTTTTTTCACTAAAGTTATAAAAATAAAATTTAATTAAAAGTTTCCGGTGCAAAACTTTATTAAACTTAGGTGGGATATAATAAATCCCACCACCCTCAAGGGGTTTTAACCCGCTCGGGACCATGGGTGCATATGTGCACCGTCAAAAAGTGTTTAAAACGCTTGAGTTTGATACCAGTAAAAAAGAAAAGTAAAATTGATTTTATTTAATTACGACATTTTCATGATTTATAAAGTTAAGTCAAATAATTAACAAAAAAAGGTGCCAAACGAATAAAATTCGTGTAAAAGATGCCGATCCTGAACGGGTTAATAGAGTTCTTGCATACAAGATGAGCAAATCAGCTGATGTCACAGATTTTAATGAAAAATCAGCATATAAGTAGATCATATTTATTTAATGTGTAAATGCAAAATAATAGATTTCAGGATTGTTTATTTAAGTATTAAAACTTGCATTAAAGGTTGGTACAAAATCGATTTTTATATCGATTTTTTTTTCTTTTTTTATAATTAACACTCAATAATAAGTAATAGCTTGGCATAATTTAGTAATTGTCTTTTTATTCCTTAATGAGAAAAATATATAATGTAAGATTTCTTCCCCCCCCCCCCCACACACACACCCTGTTGACATTCTTGACAAATCAATATAAATGGCAGCACTAAATTTCTCCTGAAATCACACTTGCAAACCCCATTTCTTTTTCCACGTGACTGAAAGTATTACAGTCAATAAAATGAAAAAGATTTTTGTGACAAATGCTGGCTGAATTTCAATTTGTTCAGTTTTTTCCATTGTGTACTATAACAAAAATTGGTGGCATGGTATTGTGACTGACATTTCACCAGATAACCGTGATTTTCTTGTAACGTTTATGAGTTCACATGGATCTAAGATTTTTCGTGGATTATTAGAGATGATCTTTGTTGGATACCACTCAAAAATTTGAAAATATTCTTATTACAGTATCAGTTCCATAAACACCATCAACTGGCAAAATTTTACAAAATAGAACAAATTACAGTATCAGTTCTATCAACACCATCAACTGGCAAAATTTTATAAAATAGAACAACACACTTTTGACCAGATTGGGGAAATATTTCAAAAGAGATTTAAATAATCTATTGCATAACTGTTGACTAATTTTCTTTTTCTTAATCATTTTATAATAGTATATGTTTATATTTGTTTTCTTCTATAAAGATCAGATAAAATATTATTCAGTTTGATAATAATATTTTCCTCTGTTTTAACTCTGATATTGATTTTATTGGAGTACATGATATTCAGGTATGTGAATATATTACAATAACTGAGTCTTAAGTTTATCTACCTGTACATATTTTATATCACATAATCGCTGAACATAAAATTATTAAATAAATATGCAAATTCTCCTTTTAGGAAGCAGAAGTGCAGTAAATTTACATATCTTATATCACATACATCACTGAACATAAAGTTATTAAATAAATTGGCAAATTCTCCTTTTAGGAAACAAGTGCAATAAATTTATATATTTTATATCCCATACATCACTGAACATAAAATTGTTAAATAAATATGCAAATTCTCCTTTTAGGAAACAGAAATGCAGTAAATTTACATATTTTATATCACATACATCACTGAACATAAAATAATTAAATTAATTAAAATTTAAATTATTAAATTAATTAAATTAAAATTAATTATTACTCCAGTAATTTAATTTAATGTCCATATTAACCATTCGTTTTTTATTTAAATAATTTTAAGTTAAGAGCATTAGCAGATATTTTTTAAATATTTGCAAGCAGCAAAAAAATTCACTTGCAAGATCGCCACAAACATCGCACAACTTTGAAGTTCAATTACTCTCGATATAATGAACAGAAATTGTCTAACTGAAAGCCAAAACATATCCTTATGAGTCTTTTGAAGAGATACCGTGATTTTTTACAAAATTATCCTAGACAAACCAACTAGTATCTTCTACCGCTCTGTAATGGTAAATCAATGGGCAGGTTGTTTTCGAATTTCTCGTTTAACCCTTATGTACTGAATTATGAGAATTCATGAAAATTTTATCTTTTAAAGCATTTTTCGTGAATTCTTTAAACTACAATAGAAGATTTACATAATCATTTAACAAATTTTAGATGAATTTTAGAAGGATTGAAGGATTTAGATGGATTAATTAAATTTGAATTTATACGGATTTTGTGCAATATTTATAACCCAACTCTAATCTTTTATTTTAAATATTTTTCTTTGTATTTTGTGGATTTTGGAAATGTACAAATATAACGTTCTTACGATAGAAATATGGAAATATTTCTGAATTGACCCCCCCCCCCCCCCCCAACGCCAAGAAAGCTGGAAAGATGCAAAGGCAAAAGAAATCATCCTTTTAAAAATATTTTTGTTTTGTGGAACAAATAATGCTTTTGGAACAAGATAAAATAATGCATATATAACTCATTCTAAACTGTATTACAATTAATCGATGTATTAAATGAATTTTATAACAGGTTATTTTACTGGTACTTATAAGTACCGTCAGTAGATAAAGGGTTAAATTTGAATATTTTTAAACGATTTTTTTGCATAGGATAGCTGAGGTTAATCTTTAATATAGCTATTTTTTTACTTTTTCGATTTCGGTTGCAGCTTTTTTAAATAAAGATACTTTCACTTGCAGAACCGGTTTTGAAACTGAAAATACCTTTTTTAAAAAAAATCTGCAACCAAAATCGAAAAAGTAAAAAAATAGTCATATTAAAGATTAAGCTCAGCTATCCTATGCAAAAAAAATTGTTTAAAAATATTCAAATTGAAACGAGAAATTTGAAAATAACCCGCCCATTGATTTAACATTACGGAGCGGGTGTTTTCAAGTGAGTGAAGAGTCCCCTGTGACCCTCTCCTTGTTGAAATAGTAAAACACTTTAAAATCTTCAATGCTAAATGTAATTTTAATACAGTAAGCCCCGCTTAATTGCATACAGTTGGTTCTACTGAATTGTATGCATTTAAGCGAGGACCGCAATCAATGTTATCATTATACGTTATCATTTGATTATATGGGCGATTTCTCAAAAGGTGGGCACTAGACACAAGTCATAACTTTAAGCCTTTCAAACATAACTTTAATTATCATTGACTTTATTTTTTTTTTTTTTACACCGAGTTTTTAATTCTATTCAGAGACAGAAAATGACATAATTTATTGTAAAAGCTTTGTATAAATATCTTAAAATTTTATTATTTTATGCTAAAGAGGCCAATTTCGGACATTCATAATGTTAACTGCTCCAATGTACCACCAAGAAAAAGAGTTTTAACTTTTTTCCAGGTGGTTCTAATGGTAAACAATGAATGCATAAAGGAAACGGATGATTTTTTGATAATTTCGTTAAGAGATGGCAGCCGATTTATTGCTTTTTTGAAGATAGAAGGACTTTTCTATAAAGAATTTTTCTGTATTTTGTTATGTCCGAAAGTAACGTACGTAACAAAGCATTTGATTTTATTATTATTATTACTGGATAACAAAAAGTTAATTATGATATATATATGTATACAGATTCATTTACTACATTCTTAGCCTTAAGAATTTTTTAAATACTAAGAGCAACGTCCAAAATCTGTAACTTATGTGCGAAAAAATGTCCAAAATTTGTAACGTACACAACTGCTAATTAAACGCTTTAATCATTAATTTTCTAGACTAGTTGTAGTCTTTTAATGTTTGTGTATAATTTTGTAGACATACTATTAAAAATATTTATATATTATATTTATAGACAAAATACTATACTATTAAAAAAAAATTGGCCTTAAATTTGAAAATTTTAAAAATTACATATAGTTAACGTTTAATGATCCCACCTTTTGAGAATCTCCCATATACCACAGATGTGATAAATATTAATGGGCAATAATTATTTATCTAATAAATTAAAAACTATTATATTAATAACTTTAATAAATAATTTATTATTACTCTATACATAACAATATGTAATAAAGTATAAGGTATTATAACACTATTTACGGTACATGGTTTAATTTTTCATTATAATTTATGTGAAAATTAAAATGAAAGTTAAATAAAAAATTTTTGCTTTTAAGTCATACCTTTGAAAATAAACGTTTCTGCATAAATTCTTTTTATTTCTTAATTATTTGCCAATTTATCTCTCTCTCTCTCTTTTTTTTTTCGCCTACACAAAAAATCCTTTAGGATTTTTTTTTTTTTTCATATCTCGACATTGCATTTCTCCACTTCCAGCGCTAAATATTGGTCTTTTATTCTTTTGACCGTCTCGATTCTATTTTCCCTGATTCCAGAATTTTTCAAAAAGTACCCCCAGAATCTTAAGTCACAGTATGTACGGCAAGCTTTAACAGAAAAACACAATTGTCCAAATTCAACATTCTCATAATTTTCCAGAATTAAGATAGCCATCTCTCACGACGATTTCTGCTCTTCGATTGTAAATATAACAAACCATTGTTACAAAAATTCTTCCTTTTTTCCCAGTCATCACAATAACAGGAATTCATAAAATCCGGATTACTACTAGTAGATTGGAGATATTTATGCAATTAACCGGGGATGTTATGCGATAAAACGAGTATATTTAACATTAGCCTTATGGGGAACGTTTCTGTTCCACGACATTCTATGCATATGAGCGAGATATGCAATTATCCGTTACCCGATTAAGTGGGGCCGACTGTATCAGAAAACAAACTTCGATCTCGGATTGTCTGGGAGGGGGTGGGGGTGGCCTCAGAAAATCTAAAGAGTGTCGATTGCCCTTCACCGGACTTTTTTACCGGGGGGTCATGCTTTCAGAAAAATTTAGTACTATATTTATTTATCCTATATATTAATGTTTTTAATGAATGATTTTTTGTTGTAGGATGAAAAGCATTTGTTACCTGCTCCTTATCAGACAAACTGCACTGATTACATGCCCAGCTGGCATAGCAGGGGTGGAATCGGACCACTCAATCAACTTGTAAGTTACTCACACAATCTTCAGTAATATCATTTTTTGCTATTAGTACAGTGTCATCGAAAAATAATGCCTAGATTTTAAATAACTGTGCCGTGTCCTAAGAAGGCGGTAGCGATGGTCGAGGGTGTTAATTCTTCGAAGGCTTAGCAATTTATATTCTCTTAGAATATGATAACATAAAATTTATTTTATAACACAGTAAAAAATATTCTGGAGTAATGATAAGTTGCTATGTACACAACAATGTAAAATTAACAAAGTTTATGTATCAGAAATAGTGTCTATGAGAAGGTGGCAGCTAGTCTATTAAGTCCACAGGCATTGCATCACTTGAACGGAAAGCGCTGGTCTTGTCTCCGAGATAAAGATCTCCCTTTTCCGCGACGGCACCCTGGTGCCCTGTCGCCGCTGATTCGGGTATAATTCCCCGGTATTAGGGATCGTAAAGTCCGGCCCTTTCGGCCTTCAAAATCTTCCACTCCAAAAGTCGCTCTTCCAACCCCAGCCAAAATCTAATCTCTCCTCCGCATCCTCTCGTATATATCTCTCAATTATCTTCCTCTCAAAACAATAGTGAGTTTCTCAGCCACTAATTGTCCGTTCTTTTTAAGAACCTCCCAGGGATCTTTACTGTTATCTCCTGAGTGGACACCTTAGGAAACTCCTCTTTTTGTACGTGGTTCCTGCGATCATATGCTCTCGTGAGAACGTATGTGAGTTCTCTTCCCACGCTCAAAGATCAAAAAAGTTCCGGCTGCTCCTTAGCATTAGCAAACTGTCACCGATTGTCAAATGTCCAAGAGCGATGGTGACTGAGTAGTTTCTTTCATCTTACCGTGCGTCTTATTGGACTTTAACATATTTTTACTCTGTTTTAGAAAAGCATTAGTTCTTTCTATATGGCGAATCTTCAGATCTTTACAACCACCCCCCTCCTTTTAAAAGAATATTTTGGCCGCAGGACGAAATATTCTGGAAAAGAGAAAGGTGACTCAAAATTTATATGAATGGCTCACATGCAAAAAAAAAAAAGAAAAAAAGAAAAAAACTTTATTTGCCTGCCTGCCCCTCCACAAAAAGTATTCATTATACACTCTGTATAATATTTTACACTTTATTCTATTTCAAACACTTCACATTATATTATTTTTTCAAACATTAAAAGCAATGATAACATACTATATACAATTTTCTTTTTTTTTTCCTTTTCAAGATTACTCTGCCCTACTCAAAAAATCTACATGCGTGATGTCTTTTCCTGGTCTATGTTGAATGGCATACTGGTATGGTTGCCAGGTCAGTGCCCACCTTAAAAGCCTCGGATTATTTCCTGCATTGTTCTTTAAAAATGTTAAAGGGCTGTGATCTGTTTCTATGAGGAATTTTTGTCCGTCGATATAATGACGTAATTTTTTATAGCAAAGATTATCGCCGCGCACTCTCTCTCTGTTGCACTAAATTTTTTTTCGGTTTCACTGAATTTTCTGCTTAGGTATATGATGGGATGCTCTTCTGAATTTATTCTCTGTGCGAGGACGACCCCTACTCCGAAATTTGAAGCATCCGTTTGTATTATAAATTCTGCCTCATAATTTGGTGCGTACAGAATGGGCTCCGCCGTGAGTTTCTCTTTCAGCGTTTGAAAGGCCCTTTCCATTTCTTCGTCCCATGTTATTTTCTCCCTTTTACTTTTTCTTTTTAATGCTCTTGTGAGCGGTTCTACGATAGTCGCGTAATTTTGGATATATCTAGCGTAATACCCGGCCATACCTAAACATTTGCGGATTTCGGTTTTCGACTTGGGGGGCGCCAATTCCGTGATTGCTTTAATTTTTGCCTCCGCTGGCCTCCTTTGTCCTTCCCCCACAATATGCCCTAGGTACTTAACTGTTCTTTGCGCAAATTTACATTTTGAAATTTTTACTGTCAAATTTGCGTCCTTAATTCTGGATAGCACCTCCCGAATGTGTTCTAAATGGGCTTCCCATGTTTCTGAAAAAATCGCCATGTCGTCCAGATACGGCAGGCAGAAATCTTCTAGTCCCTTTAACAATTTTGCCATAAATTTGGAGAATCTGTACGAAGCGTTGACTAAACCAAAGGGTAATCTTAAAGGCAAATATGTTGCTTTATTTGTTACGAATGCTGCGTATTTTCGGGCCCGGGTCATTGGGATTTGCCAATAGCCTTTTGTTAAATCCAATACCGTTATGTACTTTGCCGCCGCCACACGCTCCACTCTCTCTTCGATATTAGGCAAGGGATAATACTCTATTTTAGTAATTGCATTAAGCCGACGAAAGTCTACACATGGGCGTGGCTCCTTACTGGCTGATTCCACTAGAATTAAGGGCGAATAATAGTCTGACTCCCCTTCCTTTATAATATTAAGTTCGAGCATCCTTTTAATTTCTTTCTCTAAAATTTCTTCTTGTCTGCGGGACATTCTATACGGTCTGATTCTAACTGGTTTGTCACTAATTACCTCGATATCGTGCTCCTCCATGTCTGTCGCCCCCGGGTTATTTGAGAAAACCTCCCTGAACTCCCCCAGTAGGATTTCTAATTCCCGTAATTGCTCATTATTGCACCTATCCGTCAGATTGCTATCTTTTACGATTTCCTCGAAATTGTAGTTATTGGGTTCATCTAGTGGAAAAGCTATTTCCAAGTCGTGCTGATACTCTTCCCCGTCGCATAAGTGCGCCAGAATATTTATTTTTTCCACCCGTTGTATGTACGGTTTCAATAGGTTTACGTGGAAAACTTGCTCTTTCGCGCGCCTCCCCGGAACCTCTACTACATAATTTGTCTCTGAAATTTTTTCTTTTATTTGTCCAGGACCTATCCAGCTGGCTGCCATTTTATGCGGTTTTTGCGTCGCTAGTAGTAGAACTTGATCCCCGGGTTGAAAATCGCGTACAATCGTTTGTTTATCATATCGTGTTTTCCTTTTTTCTCTATTTTCTAGCAGATTTTGCTCCGCTAATTCTTGGCATCTTTTCAGTCTGTTCATGAGCTCGAAAACGTATTCTGTTACTTCTTCTGGCTCCTTGTTCTCCCCTGTCCATTGTTCGAATAAAAGTGTCTCGGGCGTCCTGAGGTTTTTGCCGAAAACTAACTCTGCTGGGCTGAACCCAGTGGAATCGCTGATTGCATTGCGTATCGCCAATAATGCGTGCGGCAGGTTTTCTTCCCAATCTGTCCCGCTTTCCAGGCACATTACTTTTAATAACCTCTTAATCGTACGGTGCAGGCGCTCAACGTTATTTGCCTTCGGATTGCAAACGCTGGAATGACGCATCCTGACCCCAAATTTCTCTAAGAAAGCCGTCGTTAAGTTTGACGTAAACGATTTTCCTAAATCTGTCTGTACCTCTCTAGCATAACCTATCCTACTAAAAATCTGCATAAGTGCTTGTACCACTGTTTCCGATGACATGTCTTCTATCGGAATCGCCTCTGGATATTTCGAGAAAACGCATAACGCTGTCAACATATATTTATTTCCCCGTTTTGATTTAGTTAAAGGGCCTACCAGGTCGATTGAAAGTTTTGAGAATACCTCTGGGATTACAGGTACTGTCGCCAAAGGAGCCTTTTTTGTTTCGCCCGATTTTCCCACTAACTGACAAGGCGTACAGGATTTTACGTAAAGCTGTGTTTCTTTGATAACATTTGGCCAGAAGAAGTACCGTAGTAATTTATCTTTTGTTTTTTTCTCCCAAATGCGCCGCACTGCTCTCGTGACAGGCGCTCAAAATTGCCTTTCTGAATTTTTCAGGAACCACGATTTGTTCTCTCTCCGAACCCCTGTGGTCTTTAATCCTTCTAATAACAATGGAGTTTTTGTACTCAAAAAAGGATTTTTTTTCACGCGCTTTTTGTCTGATTATCTCAAGCGACTTGTCTTCATTCTGCGCAGTTTCGAAACCTTTCCTTTCTATTTTGCTCAATAAAAAGGTCTCGTCTTGGACGAGCGGTGGTAAGGAGATCGGCTCCTCCCCTTCGCTCTCCTCTAACTCGTCGTCTGGCGTCGCAGTCTCCGGCCTAATCTCCCGTGATTGACTGACCCCTTGAACGCACGGATCCAAATTTCGAATGTTATTGGTTTCGCTTTCTTTGGTCAGCTGTTTAGCTTGAGACCGCGTGTTGTTACTGCGTGTAATGTTTGAGGTTTCAATGCGTTTCCTGAATCGATAAGATTTTGAGTTAAATTGCCCAAGATATAATAGTTAATGTCTGATTCTTCGTTCGTGACGATGGCTTTGGTCTTAATTAACCTTTTGTCTGGTAATTCGAGCGTAACTTCGGCTATGGGAAGGCAACGAAGATCGTTAAACAAGGGCTGTTTTACCCAGCTCACGTTCCCATTGAATTGGCTACTTTTAACCAAGCTTCCAGGGCAGACATCCGTCATGCTTCCCGTGTCACGTAACATTGTAATTTCTACTCCATTTATCTTTCCCTTCCTTAAATATGGTTCGAAACCTTCTTCTAAGTCCGGCTCTCTGCTAATATGGTGGATCGTTTTATGCGGGGTTTCCCTTTTTTTAGCTCCGGGCAGTTGCGCTTCCAGTGCCCCCCACCGCAAACAAAGCATGTATCTTTCTTTGTTTTTTCGAAGGCTTTTTGTTTTTCCCTATCATCGCTTTTCTCCCGCCAATTAGATTTATGACCGGGATTTTTCCTCGGGTCCCTTTCCTCGTAATTTGGGCGATCGGACCATTTTTCGCTGTCTTTTTCCGTATATCTCGGTTTCTCTAATCTTTTTTCCACGGGGGTCTGGCATAGCCTTTCCAGGACGTCGCGCCCTTTATTGCTTCATACCCCTCCAAATCTTTTGCGAGTTTGTCTGGTTTTTTATACTCTGCCCATGAATCGATAAAATGATTTTTAGTTTCGATCGGCACTCTTCGTTTAATTTGTTCCGTAATAAGCAGGTCTTTTAGCTCCTCTAAGGTTTTGATGCCCAACCCATCAAGCCACCCGTCTTGAAAACTATTTAATTCGAAGATTAGGTCTTTCCATGGGGTGTTTGTATTTTTTTGATGCCTCATTAATTTTAAACGATAGGCTTCTGCTGTTAACCTATATCGTTCTAAGAGAATTTTTTTCACGTGAGCAAAATTGTCCACGCTGTCGGACGGTTCTAGTAAAATTAATTCTGAAATTTCTATGGGCAATAAAGCTAAAAGATGAGTTACTAGATCATCTGACTCGATCCCCGATCTTTCTGCCTGTCTCTCAAATAAATTTAAAAATAAAGTTATGTCTGATTTGTCTGGGTCGAACGAATGCATAATAGATTTTATGTTTAATTTTGGGCTTCTATCAGAACGATTGCTCGCGCTTGAACTGCTTCTCTCTGTGCCTTGCGTTAATCTTAATTCTTCTAGTTTGAATTCTCTTTCTTTCTGTCTGTCTGCGTTGTCTAATTTAGCTCTTTCTAATTCTAACTGTTCCTTTTCGCGGTCCCTTTCTGCCTTCTCGCGGTCTTTTTCTGCCTTTTCGCGGTCTTTTTCCCTAGCTAAATTTTCCTCTCTATCTTGTACAATGTACCTGGCTTGCGTTAGCGCAAGGTCCTCGTCGTAGCTATCTGATTGCTCAATTTTTTGGATGATTATTTGTATTGTATCCCCATTCTCAAGTGCTACACCCAATTCTGCTGCTAAATTCTGTAAATCAACTTTTCTGCAATGTTTTAATGCGGTCACCTTTGTCATAATGAAGCCTTATTTTTAACACAATTTCAATAATTTATACCAATAATTTCCTCGGAGAATTCAAAACCTGTTAATTAACACTATAAAATATGTTTACATAAACAAATTTTAAATACAAATACAGGATATAAAGTATAAATTTACAATATCTGTGAAATTTTTTGGATACCTTTCCCTTTTGTTAAAAATAACCAATGTGCAAGATAAATTTTTCTGTTTGAAGTCCCTATACACACAGGATAAAACACAATATATAGTAAAATCTTATAGAAATTGCACACATATATTTCGAATAAACTTTTTAAATTTTTCAAATCTGAGCACTTCTTTGCAAACCATGACCAGTGTAATCAGTGTTCTGACCATAAATTTCTAGAAAATATCTTTATTCAGTAGTTTAACTAACATAAATTAATTTTCCTCACAATTTACATGTAATATTACACTACTTACATCTCTAATTTAAAAAAACTGTTCCCTGAGCCTTTTTTTTTCGGCTCGCTACTGCAATCTCCCCTGAAAATTTTCTCCGCTTCCTTTCTTAGAAACAAAATTTTCCTTTGTATTCGTTTCGAATACAAACCAGATTTTAATTTGCTCCCTAGCTTGAGCTATCTTAAATGCCTATGATTTTGCCTCTGTTATACATGGCTTGATGCCCTTATCTTAATGTTTACTTTACAAATTACAACAATTTTACTATCTCACAATTTTAGATCCCGAATTTAAAACATTTAAATTCTACTAAAACAAAATTTGAGAGCCATTCAAAAAAATAATGAGCCTACCTGCTCTGTTGTGTTGAGGTCCCGTCACAGTTGCTTTGGCCAGTGTGCTGCCGTTGAAGTATCAGTCACTCTCTTTGCGTCAGGTTCAGGCCTTTCCGAGGGAGTCTGTCGGTTGTCGGCTCTCTCCGTCTGGCTTTAGGTGGATCTCCTGGATGTCCCTTTGCTCTCTCCTGGGTCGCTGGACTGTTGACTCCTTCGCAGTGTTGCGGCTATGACGATGTCCTGCTGCTCGATGCTCAGCTCTCTTTTGTTTTTAATCACAGACTGCTAAAAATCTCATCTGTACTATTTTTTGCACATAAAAGTTCGTTTCGTTGGCTGCGACCAGTTGTGCCGTGTCCTAAGAAGGCGGTAGCGATGGTCGAGGGTGTTAATTCTTCGAAGGCTTAGCAATTTATATTCTCTTAGAATATGATAACATAAAATTTATTTTATAGCACAGTAAAAAATATTCTGGTGTAATGATAAGTTGCTATGTACACAACAATGTAAAATTAACAAAGTTTATGTATCAGAAATAGTGTCTATGAGAAGGTGGCAGCTAGTCTATTAAGTCCACAGGCATTGCATCACTTGAACGGAAAGCGCTGGTCTTGTCTCCGAGATAAAGATCTCCCTTTTCCGCGACGGCACCCTGGTGCCCTGTCGCCGCTGATTCCGGTATAATTCCCCGGTATTAGGGATCGTAAAGTCCGGCCCTTTCGGCCTTCAAAATCTTCCACTCCAAAAGTCGCTCTTCCAACCCCAGCCAAAATCTAATCTCTCCTCCGCATCCTCTCGTATATATCTCTCAATTATCTTCCTCTCAAAACAATAGAGAGTTTCTCAGCCACCAGTTGTGCCGTGTCCTAAGAAGGCGGTAGCGATGGTCGAGGGTGTTAATTCTTCGAAGGCTTAGCAATTTATATTCTCTTAGAATATGATAACATAAAATTTATTTTATAGCACAGTAAAAAATATTCTGGTGTAATGATAAGTTGCTAATGTACACAACAATGTAAAATTAACAAAGTTTATGTATCAGAAATAGTGTCTATGAGAAGGTGGCAGCTAGTCTATTAAGTCCACAGGCATTGCATCACTTGAACGGAAAGCGCTGGTCTTGTCTCCGAGATAAAGATCACCCTTTTCCGCGACGGCACCCTGGTGCCCTGTGGCCGCTGATTCCGGTATAATTCCCCGGTATTAGGGATCGTAAAGTCCGGCCCTTTCGGCCTTCAAAATCTTCCACTCCAAAAGTCGCTCTTCCAACCCCAGCCAAAATCTAATCTCTCCTCCGCATCCTCTCGTATATATCTCTCAATTATCTTCCTCTCAAAACAATAGTGAGTTTCTCAGCCACCAGTTGTGCCGTGTCCTAAGAAGGCGGTAGCGATGGTCGAGGGTGTTAATTCTTCGAAGGCTTAGCAATTTATATTCTCTTAGAATATGATAACATAAAATTTATTTTATAACACAGTAAAAAATATTCTGGAGTAATGATAAGTTGCTATGTACACAACAATGTAAAATTAACAAAGTTTATGTATCAGAAATAGTGTCTATGAGAAGGTGGCAGCTAGTCTATTAAGTCCACAGGCATTGCATCACTTGAACGGAAAGCGCTGGTCTTGTCTCCGAGATAAAGATCTCCCTTTTCCGCGACGGCACCCTGGTGCCCTGTCGCCGCTGATTCGGGTATAATTCCCCGGTATTAGGGATCGTAAAGTCCGGCCCTTTCGGCCTTCAAAATCTTCCACTCCAAAAGTCGCTCTTCCAACCCCAGCCAAAATCTAATCTCTCCTCCGCATCCTCTCGTATATATCTCTAAATTATCTTCCTCTCAAAACAATAGTGAGTTTCTCAGCCACTAACTGTCCGTTCTTTTTAAGAACCTCCCAGGGATCTTTACTGTTGTCTCCTGAGTGGACACCTTAGGAAACTCCTCTTTTTGCACGTGGTTCCTGCGATCATATGCTCTCGTGAGAACGTATGTGAGTTCTCTTCCCACGCTCAAAGATCAAAAAAGTTCCGGCTGCTCCTTAGCATTAGCAAACTGTCACCGATTGTCAAATGTCCAAGAGCAATGGTGACTGAGTAGTTTCTTTCATCTTGCCGTGCGTCTTACTGGACTTTAACATATTTTTACTCTGTTTTAGAAAAGCATTAGTTCTTTCTATATGGCGAATCTGATATAGTTCAGATCTTTACATAACTGTCACAAAAAAGCTATGAAAGGTAATTTATTGGTTTTAGTCTTATAATTTGCGGCAAAAAATATTTTTCTTTTCATACCTTAGTTTCAATGTGCGCACCGTTCGGTGTGCACCAGGAGCAAATGTGTGCAATGTGAGCACCAGGAGCAGTTTGACCTGGATAAGTTCTCCGAAAAAGCCGTTGCACAGTGACTATTGACTTTGACTCGACATACCAAATCGCGCACTGTGCTTTTTGTTGCACGGTCAACATCGTACTGTGCTTTTTGGTGCACATGCACAGTCAACATCGTACTGAGCAGCTGCAGTCTGGCGCGTCGGCTGACCTTGACGACTGCGCAACTAATCCGCGCATAACACAGACACGCAAACGAATTCTGGTGAACTAAAACAAACTTGCGTTCACCAGTTATCGTGTAGTGAAAGAATTACTCATTTAACATAAAAGGTTTCGATGTTATGATTTTTTTAAATCTAAGCATTATTTTTCAATGACCCTGTATTTGTACGCGATTTCAGAAAAGTAGCATTACTTTATACAGCAAACACTCTATAAAACGAATTTTATTTTGCATATAATAATTATCTTTAAGAGAGGGGGACATTGTGAAGTGGTTTTTGAATGGAGGAATAGAAATTTAAGTTTATGTCTATGTGAAAAATTCTGTCCCAGTAAAAATGGTCATTAAGGGGAATTTTGCTTGCAGTAGGCCGAAAGAAAGGAGTATTTTAGCATATTTTTCTTTTTGTGTGTGGAACAGGAATGAAGATTTTAGATCCGAGTTTTTGGAATGCTATTTGTTATCACTATATATATTCCAAACAGAAAAGTCAAAACATATATTAATATATTTATTTGCTTAAAAGACGTAACTAAAACACATTAAAAGTATATTAAAAATCGCTATTGACATGTTTCAACTCCTTCACTGAGTCGTCATCAGAATGTATAACAGAAAATTACAAATACAATGCATATGAAAAATGGAAAAAAATCATTGAATACGAACAAGTAAACGTATAACGAGCCGTACATTTTCGCTATCGCACGTGTTCCCTCTATGTCGCGATTCCGCAAGTTGTCCAACCATTCAATCCATATATTCGGGATACGAAAAGATAACGTATCGTTACAAAACCCCGAACCTCTTAACCCCTTGAGGGGCAAGCAAAAATGTCTCTAAATATTGAATTCTCACCGGAATAATCAAATAATTTTATTTTTAAATAACGAAAAGCAATTTTTCAACGATGTTCCTCCAAAGTTAAAAATATAAAATTTAGTTAAAATTTTCTGGTGAGAATCTTGTTTAAATTAGGTGGGATGTATTTTATTCCACCGCCCCTCAACGGGTTAAATAAATTTCAATGGACTCTCTTATAAATAATTGTAAATAAAAATTAGACCTGTAGATTAATCTACTCTCGTTAAAAAAGTATATTAATGTTCTCTATTTCATTCAGCCGGGATAAAGCAGTATTACCTCTATTATATTTTATGTCCGCCATATGTTCTTTACATCTGATATTGAATTTTCTTTGGGTCATACCTATATAATGATTTCTGATTCCCCCCTCCCTAATAAATGGAATCATATAAACTCCTGAGAGGTCATTCCTATTAATAGTATCAATTTTAGTGTTTAAAAGCATCTTTAATTTCGGAGGAGACTTCGCGATCAAACATAAACCAAAATTTCTTAAATGATTTTTTATATATTCAAAGAAACCCGGGAAAATATTTTTAAATTTTAATATACTTTTTAACGAGATGAGATTAATCTACAGTTCTAATTTTTATTTACAATTATTTATAAGAGAGTCCATTGAAATTTATTTAACCCTTTCAAGGGCGGTGTCCTTAAAAAATGACACCTAATTTTGATTCCAAAACTGACAAACGGCACCAGGAATATTTCATTAAAATTTTCTGTTTATAATGTGCGTGAAAATAAGCAAGTTCATATTTTCTAATAAATTCGTTTATAAATTCTGGTGTCAGTCTATTATTTCATCAGTTTATAAGCAGAATTACTCCGCGCCGGAAAGGGTTAAGAGGTTCAGGGGTTTGTAACGATACGTCATCTTTTCGTATATATGAATTGAATGGTTGCACAACTTGCGGAATCGCGACATAGAGGGAACACGTGCGATAGCGAAAATGTAGGGGGCGTTATATGTTTACTTGTTTCTATTCGATGATTTTTTCCTTTTTTCATATGCATTGTATTTGTAATTTTCTGTTATACATTCTGATGACGACTCAGTGAAGGAGTTGAAACATGTCAATATAGGTTTTTAATATACTTTTAATGTGTTTTTAGTAACGTCTTTTAAGCAAATAAATATTTTGATATATGTTTTGACTTTTCCGTTTGGAATATATATTGGGATATGGTTATTAGGGGACGTAACTAAGGCTTATTACTCGTACTTACTTACATTTGTATGCTATTTGTTATCATTTGAAAAAAAATTCAAAATTTTTTAAATAAAAAGTTGATTATGTAGCACGAGTTGCATGGGTGTATGCCGTACGTGCCGTGCACTTCTGATAGGGCGAGATGCGATAGATCGCCAGAGTCGTTTGTAATCAATTTTCGTTAAGGATTATGAAAGTAGATATTATTGAGTTTCAACCACTTTTGAGATTAAAAAGTTGAAATCAACAAAGGGCCAGCGATTTGAAAAAATGTCTATTTCTGACCCCTTTTTTCGCACTTTGGAGTGCGTCTAAAAATATTTATTTTTTATAAAAACTAGTTGCGTTGCTCTTGAATTACATGAGATCATTAGATTCTTTTGCGAAAAATGAAATGTAACTTTAATGTAAATTCAGAAAGAGTTATAGTATTAATTTTATTAAATACAATATTTCAAATAATAAATTATATTTACATTTTAAGTCAAAAGCTTTCCCAATAAAAATGCAAATATTCTATAACTTTATCTGCCAAAAACTTTTCGCTCTTCCAAGATTTGGCTTCGAATTTCGGAGGTGGTAGAAATGGTGTGATTTGGATCAACTTATTCAAAAATGACGAATTTATTCAGAAGCATTTTATATTTATGAATTATAGAGAAATATATTTTTTCTCGCTAAAACATTTTGTTTTTAACGTCCGCTTCTGAAAAGTTCTAATTGCCATCTTAAGGCAATAGTTGAAAATCTATTTTTTAATTTAAATTAAATAAAAATAACTTTTATATAAAGATTTTATCTATACGATTATAATATATTTATATTATAACATTTTTTTTTCGTATGTCGCCTACACAATTTATCTCAATGTTCCAGTCGACAGACGAATTTTTGCTTTCTAAAATAAACTGATTGTTGAAGCTTAAATATGTGAAAATAAATTTGTATTTCTTGAAAAACAGAACTCAGTTACAATATTATTTTCACTATTTATTAAAAAATAAAAGTTAATTTCAATTTAAAAATGATATCAAGCAATGGTATCTGGGGGATTCTCACAATCTTTTGCTTTCAGGAATAAAAATCTGGACGTAATGATATTTTTACTGTTGATTGCTCAAAGAAAAAAGTATTTTGTTGAATAATAATAGTAAACCATCCTTCAAAATTAATAGATATAAAAAAAAACTAACAAATTAGTTATATATAAAAACTGAAGTTTTTTTTTTCTTAATTAGAATGTAATCATTATTTTCTTATCCGAAGTAAAGTTGCGTATCTGAAAATCAATAAATACATCGTTTGGTAGTACTTTGTTGTGAGTGGGATCTCAAAGCCCCATTGTTAACGTTAAACCCAGTGGGCGTGAAATGCATTCTTATTTTTATATCTCATCAGGACATTAATAATATAAACTTCTCTTTACTGCGTACTCCTCTCAGAAGACGTCTCTTTCTTTTTCAATTTACAAATTATTTCTAAACAAACTATATATTTAATGATATATGAGGCATTCTCACAAAATTTTAACTTTCAGGAATAAAAATCTGGTGAAATTAAACTTAGTAAAATAACATTTTAAACTTATAGACGAATGATTTGTCTGAACATGATTTGCCAAAAAATAGGTGGTAATTTTATCATTATTTCTTATTTGAATGGGTGAAGGGTAGCGACCGGTGAAATACAAAGGGACAGTTACTTTTTTAATATAATAGATTGATGAAGTTTTAATTTCGTTATGAAAAATTAGCCAAGGACAAATGCTGAACTATGTATATTGTTTTAAATGCAAGTAGGTTATTTAGTAATGGAGGCTTTATGAGAGAAAATGCATGTTTTTTAAGGGGCCCATGGGCCTTTATTTGAGCAAAAATCGACCCCAAAATTGACATTTTTTTTTGTGTGTATCATTATTGTCCAATTTGTACTACGTCATTCATGGCATGCAGATGCGATTATTTTACGCAAAGTTACATGTGTTTTAATTTTGTTCACAAACCATTTTTACCCTACTGCCAAGAAGGGTTATGTGCTTGACGCGTATCTGGGTATGTGTGGATTTCTTTATACCCTCCAAACATCCCAACGGCTGGATGAATTTTAATGAATGAGGTCGCTATCGATTCGTCTTAACCGTTAGATGGTTATAGGCTAGGTTTTGTTTTTTTAATTCAAAATGGCGGCCGTAAGATACAAAATGGCGGTAGAGCTTTTACTCACCATATTGAGGGCATATCATTGGACAGGTCTTTCAAAATGAAGACGATGTTTCACTGACTATTTTACAGTCAGAAGCTCCGTTTAAATATTACAAAACCTGGAAGTTGTGTAGATAGGGTCTCTAGCTTTACTGGAACTATAACCTTCATAAACATCTATAGGCCTTATCAAAACAGTGTTTATAGATAGGAACTAACAATTAAACACAACTTAAAAGTCATCCATACAAATAAATAAAAAAAATAGGTAGGTCCTTCTATATATAAAAAAAAAAGTTTTGATTTGGAAATGGACCAATAAAAAATGCGTAGATACCGTGAAATGCATCTGATTGGTCAGAGCTTTATGACGCTGTAAGGGAGGTAACCAATGGGGGACCCGTCTCTCTGTCGCTAACTTGGCACTATTTCCAGCATTTCGCCAAAATTAAGGGTACTTTTCCGTTATACGGACAGCATGCCAAAATGTATGCTAATGCGCCAATTATTTCAGCCCTCATCGTGAAAAGGATTTTTCTTGTAAACCATGCGAAACATTGTGATTTGTTATTTATGAAACGTGAATTACGTGAATGATTATTATTTAACCTTAACCTTGAAAGCTTTTTAATTTGCTATTATTCGAAATAAAAATGATTTTTATATATATAAAATTATAATTTACTTTTACTGCTGACGCTGAGATGGATTTTACCATTTCTCAATTACCAGATGATGAGAAAGTTGCGATAAAACTGTTTCAGGAATTTGTAATTCTGCATAATAAAAGGTTGTGTTCAAACAACCATGAAATGAAATTATGGGTGAGTTCTGGAAATCCAAAATGGAGATGTAGCTTACGATCATGCGAAGAAAGCGTAGGAATACGACAAAAAACATGGTTTGAAGGATCGCGGTTGTCTTTTCTTAATGCTTTGAGGTTTATATATTTATGGTGCCAAGAGTTGACATCGATTGAGCTTTGTGAGCTGCAACTTGATATGAACCACAACACAACAGTGGACTGGAATAGTTATTTTAGAGAAGTTTGTGCAAATGCATTATGTTCACGACCAAATAGAAAAATCGGTGGACCTAATAAAATTATAGAAGTAGATGAAAGTCTTTTTACCAGAAGAAAAAGCAACGGCACAGATGTCATATTCGCCCCATATTGGCGCGATTTTTTTTCGGTTGCCAATTTGGCGAAAACATCAACAGCATAAACAACATAGGTACAGATGCCCCATATTGGCGCGATTTTTTTCTGACGCCAATGTCATATACTCAACGGGTACTTAACTGGCGCCAAAGTGACGTTATTTTGCTTGATGTGGTAGCACCGATTATGTTGTGGCACAGATGTCATATACGCCCCATATTGGCGCGATTTTTTTCCGATGCCAATTTGGCGAAAATATCAACAGCATAAACAGCAACATCCGGGTTACCATATCAAGCAAAATAACGACACTTTGGCGCCAGTTAAATACCCGTTGCGTATATGACATTGGCGTCAGAAAAAAATCGCGCCAATATGGGGTATCTGTACCTATGTTGTTTATGCTGTTGATGTTTTCGCTAAATTGGCAACCGAAAAAAAATCGCGCCAATATGGGGCGAATATGACATCTGTGCCTAAGATATTTGTAGTTTTATGGTAGCAATTTAATATGACTTTTTTTATTTTATTACTTTATTGTATAACAGTTATTTGTTCACTTATTTTAATTATATATTTGTGATTTAATAAAATAGTTCGTAAAATTCTGTAATTTTCAAATGTTATATTTTTAAAATGCTCACTTTATTATCGACAATGTTTTTCTTTTATTTTTCAAATGTTTCAATTCACGTGATTTTCATTTTGCGCCAACTATTGCGCTTGGCGACAATGCTGTCCGTATAACGAAAAAGTACCAAAAAGCATAGCCTACTATGATATATACGGCCCACGCATTTCGCCGAAAACCGTCGAAAAAGTGAAGTCGGATTCAGCTTCAAACTCTGAACCAAAACATCACAACGTGCTCTTTTTTGTTTACATTTATACCCTGCCCAGATAGCGGCTTGTTTCTCATCGTCAAAGTTTAGGAATCATTGATCGTATTTTCAGAATAATAAATTAAATTACTTATATTCTTCAATTTCCTTCGATTTAAAAGGATATTTTACACAGCTTGTAGTATTTTAGTGTTCACATACTTTTAAGATTAGCTAAATTACTTATTGTTTACTTGATCGTTTGGTTCATTCTGTTATTCTTTTTTGAATGTCCCGTATTTACATAAAAATATCTTGTGTTTCATATACACGTTTTAAAATTAAAATTTGGTTTTTATCAAACTACAGTTCTCATAACTGGCTTGAAGCAGTTATTTTTGACGAATTTATTGCTACCCGTAAAATGTTTCTGTTTGATATCGTCCGAACTAAATAATAATAATAATAGAAAAAAAAAAAAAAAAAAAAAAAAAAAAGACGATCTTCCTTAAACATTAAATATTCTTATTTTTAATCATAGAAAGAAATGGTGATCGCAGATTTAAATATCGTTGCAATATTTTATGTTATCCAATCAATTTTGATTAAATCATGTAAGTGTATTTGTTACTTAATAAATTATATTTATTAATTATTACAGGGAATTTTATGAGTACTTTAATATATTTAAAAGAAATTCCATTAGTTTTATTGTTTCAGCAGTGAAGATAGCAAATAAATTTGTGACATTGATGTTTTTAGACCATGCATGTTTTTATTTATTGGGGTGAATCGTAGAATACTCTACTTCTAACAACGTGGCGATAAATGCGCCAAAGTGGCAACCTTGGTATTTAGTATTAACTTGGTATTATGTAGCAACCTTGGAAGTATTCTGCGGTCGCACCATTTATTATTCCGATAATTGTTAAAATGATATTTTTTTTTTTTTTTTTCTGATGATTAGAGTTAATATTTTTATTAAACTCTTTTGAATCATATCTATACGGGGGAAAATTGTAAACACATTGGAATTCTCTGAACCCTGCCCAGAGCGGTTTGATTGGTTCTCGTCGTTGAAGTTACGGTCAGAGTCAAATTTCTGTTTTGGGAAGCGTATCAGAGTCCTCTGGCGAGCAACTTCATACATTAAACGCAAATCGGTCTGTCGGTTGTAGTATCTAAGTATGCCTTGCAAAAAGTAATGCTTTGGAAATGGAACAATAAAAATCTGCTTAGATACCGTGAAATGCAACTGATTGGTCAGAGCTTTATGACGCTTTAAGGGAGGTTACCAAGGGGAGACCCGTCTCTCTGTCACCAAAAGTGACGCCAACTTAGCACTATTTCCAGTATTTCGCCAAATTTCTATAGACTCCCATTGAAATACAATAGGGTTTACTTGCATGCAGGAAATCAACAAATTGAGATATTTCAATGCAACAAAAACTAATATTAGCTTATGAATAGAGCTTAATTGAACTATTTACATTATTTTTAAGCACAAACAATAATCTGGGGTTGGTTAGAAAATAGGAATTGCTTCGCTATACCGAATGGAATAGCTAAGGGATTACGCGGGGAGTTGGTGAGCGTAGCGAGCAGGGAGGCGGTGCCCCCTAGTAATATAAAAAATAGTTTCACATTGGTGAGAAATAATTAATTAGTTCTCTTTTTACGCAGTCGGGTTTTTTGATTTTTTAAATTTAATTTTTACTTGTTTGGCCTTTTAATATACTTTAAATCTGTTTTTCTCAATACTGATGTTTAAGCTTGTTTTTAATTTTTGAAATGCTCCTTGCTATCTAATTTTTATACAAAAATCACGAAACTGATAAGGAAGAATCCTGATATTGCTTAAAAAGAAACTGTGTATGCATTTTAAAATTCAACTTCATTAAGACAATTAAATTTAATTTTTAACTTATTATAAGGCAGAATTTTGAAGAAAAGCGATATGGAATTCAGAAAAATATCTCTAAAAATTAATAACTATTTAAGGGATTAAAAAATCGATACACATATTTGTTTGTTATAGAGTTTTACGTGATTAAAATCCAAAGTCGAGGAAATATCCAAAAAATAAAGACGCAAGGAGCATTTTAAGGTTTAGTTTTAACATTTAAAATTTTTTTAAAGATCTTAAAATTATAATAAGACTGGAAATTTCTTTTAAGGTGTTCTATATACTTATGGTGAAACGTATATTTGCACAAAATTTCACATCTCTATTATGAAAATTAAAAGAAATTTTTTTAAACGTCTACCTTCCCCGTAAAGCTTGACGTCATTTTCTGTTCAGACTTAAAATAAAGTTTTTTTTAATTGTAATGAGAAAATGACATCAATAAGGATAAATGAACCCGATCATTTCTTTCTTTTTTTTTTTTTTTTTTTTTTCTGTAACAGTGAAAATAATGGGATTGCTACCATTTTGATGAAATTTCAAAAAAACTTTTCAAATTAAATTTAAAATATGAAAGCGGAATATTTAGTAAAACAACTAGTGCGAGCACGTCTATAAATGAACAGCTTTCATTAAAAAAATAATAATTGCCGAAACGTCAGTGAAGGCTTACTGTGGAGACACGAAATGTTTTGGTTTCCGTTTGTCTGTCTGTCTGTCTGTCTGTCTGTCTGTCCGTCTGTTCCGCGATAACTGCCGTAAAAAGCATCCGATTAGCTTAAAATTAAGTATGCATGTTGGTAAAATTCCCGGATTTAGCTGTATAGTTTTTGGTTAAATTTGGTTCATGCGTTCAGAATATATAGAACATTTTATTTTGCGATTTAATGCTTTCCTACAGCAATTCAGACGATTTTTCCATTTTTATTTGTTGAAAGGAAATGGCTCATATGATTGAAGGATTTAAATAGTAAATTATGGATGATGTAATTTCTAATTAGAACCATACATTATTCATATTAGTTTGAAATTTTGTGTATACATTTGTCAGAGTTTTTAAATTCGGTGTTTAACTTATGGAGGTATTTTATATATGTGTTCCAATAATATATCTTTTTATAAATTTACTTTTTTTCAAAGCACATATTTCATTGTTTTATTTTCTTTTAACTGTTGCCTAGCGACGGAACTACACCTAAAAATATCGTAAATGTGAAAGTATTTGTAATTGTTTGAAGTCAATCAAAGTCAAAAGGGACGAATTAATGCCTTTGTGACTTTACATATAGATGAAATTTACCCCAGAAATAAAGAAAGACTATGTTCTGCTTATTTTGTTCAAATATTTTTTCTTTTAAATTAAGAAGTTCATTATTTTCATAAGGAATAAATTGACATTTTGCTATAAATTTAACAATCTTTTTTTTTTTTTTTTTTTTTTTTTTTTTTTTTTTTTTTACCGTTGCCAAGAAAATCCTATCCCAGAATAATAATTTATCCTAAACAGTTAATTTTGATTTGAAAGATTTTCATGTGCAAGAGGAAAATGAAATAAAAAATAGACATGAATACGTCTTCATATTGGAAATAAAACTAAAATACGAAAAGAAGGTGAATTTGATCTCATATATCAAAAATAAAACTAATATGCTTTGAGGTTGAAATAAAAAGGGCTTGTGTTATGATATTAATTCTTATTATTAAAAGAAATGTTACTAATATCTCATGGTTTATCGTCTGCACACAACTAACAGAAATGTTAATTTTTAATCGAAAATTTCAATGAGAAAAAAAAAAAAAAACTTTTGAAAATCAAATATATAGTAAATGTCAAAATTTTACACCGCAAAATTATCGCTGTCGAAAATGACGTCATTGTATTGGGAAATAAATATTCTCATTCTTAAAAACCAAGCATTAACTAGATTACCTAAAAAATATTTTATGACGAGTGTTACTTCTTAATGCCGTCTCATTTCAGAAAATATGAATGAAAATTATTTTATTTTTAAAAGGAAATTATATTTTCATTCATAAAACCTAAACTTTTAATATAATTGCGTCAATGTGAATCATTTTCTGTCCACCAGTATTGAAAATTAAGGCTCGGAAGTATAAAAAGAAATTTAAGATTTGCGATAACCATTAGTGCAATAAATAAAAAGTTATATATGTAAATTAATGAAACCACGGGGAGTTCAGGAGGCGGAGCCCCCCCCCCCCCCCCTCAAGAAATCTGTTTTATTATTTAAAAAAATATCAGAATTAGTAGCTCATGAAAATTATTTCAAAATATCCTTCCATAACAACGTTTTTAATTTAATGCTTCTAATGTCTGAAAACTTCGTATTTTTTATTCTTATAAATAATTACATAATTTGAAAACTTTAAATTGCGGTTTGCATGAAATTGAGTATTACCAAAGTGTGTCTAAAAACAGTGACTTGCAGAGCTGACGTTGAGGCTCCTGATCTGCAGATTTACTAGTAATTAGCAAAATTGGTTCAGTAGAAAGTTCAGGGAAGATGTCTAAAAAACTGTGCTGTGTTTTAAATATATAGATTTTTTTCTTTTACTTTAATAGTCGCCTAGCAACTCTATTTCAAAACTTATGAATTTCACACAAACTACATTTGAAAGCAATTACATTTGAAGAAAATTTTTTTTCCAATTCGGCTCTAAAAAAGTAAATTGGTCGATTACATATTATGATTACATATTGCATTTAAATTCGTGTTTTTTATACATTATTCTTTCATTTATTTATTGATGAAGCTTTAATTTCGTCGTACAAAAATTAGCCGGAGGCAAATTCTGAACTTTTTTTATGTGCAAATTTTTATTAATATTTCTTAATGGTGCCGGCACGCGATAGAGATAAATTTATAAAATCATGTTTGAAAATTATTTTATAATCATAATAAATCAGTCCATTAAAATGCAGTCTTCAAACAAATTGCATTTAAAAGTAGATTTTCCCCCCTATAGGACGGTGTAAAAATTTAAAATGTGTGGTATTTAGAAGATTAAAAAAATGCAGGAAATTGGAAAACTGAAATTTCATCATGAAGTGTTGCGATTCGCAAAATGAAATCAGCGTTACACACAGATATGTTTGTCCTTTATAAGATCAAGGGTCGATCCAGGGTTGTTTTTTTTTTCTCTTGCGGCCTTTTTTGTGAAAAATTAAAGTTATTTTTGTGAAATCGATTAATATTTTTGTGAAAAATAACATTTTGTAACGAAAGATGAAATTCTGTAAATCAATTTCGTACCAAGCATTTATTATTAAATAACTTCTTTAAGTCCTCGTGCTAAAGTTTTCTTTTAGGTGAACTTGTTTTGGTTGTAAATTACACATTTTAAAACGTAACAAAATAAAAATAATTAACGAAGAGTGTGTTTTTATGGAGTGAAATTTTGTGAAGGTGCTTGTTTTATGAAAAGGAATTTTATGAAGGGGTCTTTTTTATTAAGAAGAATTTTGTGAAGTAGCCTGTTTTATTAAATGGATTTTTGTGAAGGGCCCTAAGTAGGCCCCTAATTTTGCTTGGATCGGCCGTGTAGATAGACAACTGTCCAAGATCCAATAAATTATGTCACCTTTAATTTTTTTTTTTAAAGTAGCAAGATCGTTTATTAATTTTTGTGTTCTGATACCACTCAGTTTGCGAAAAGTCATTTTGCTTAAAATGTGTTTATTGTGCTTCAAAACAGTGTAAGCCTACAGACACGTTGCGCTAAAGCACTCAATAACTACGAAAGGACTTCAAATTCGGCCAAATCGTTGCACACAGATAAACTACAGATTACACTGGTCAACAAATTTGAACTTTTGCTCTGTCCTAAAACAGAAATTAGTTGGTTTTTGTTGAGAGGTATTTGCATATTTCAATTTATGCAAATTTAGTAAATTTTATACAATTATTTGCAAATTTAAGGTATAAAGCAATATCAGACAGGGTTTTTTGTTTTATGTTATGATTACTACCTAATTTACTTCACAAAAACGTTGTTTCTCAGATTATACTGACATGTGACTGTGAAATATTGTACCTAATTTGCATATTTTTTTAATAATGTTTCTTGACGTTCAAATATTTCTGCCGTACGAGTACGCTAATATGTTTCTAAACCAGTTTTTTGAGCTGATTTCAAATCTTGTATCTGTTTTCTTCTATCACGTCTAGCTTTTGAAAAAAGTGAAATTTTAGTTTTTGGTCAAAAAAGCCAGAAATAGCTTTTTATGATACTTTGTATGATAAAATTCAACTAGTTAGGATAGATTCTAGTACTTATTTTTTTTTTTCGATTATATAAATTTTTGTTTATGTCTCTGATAGGAATCTGGCACTGTTCACCTTCTTGTCAATGAATTACACACCCCTAAAAAGCATCTTATATTAAACCTGTGTTAATGCCGTGCAAAAGTAGAAATCCATCTTACTCAAAAACTAGACATGACATAAGAAAACAGACTGCAGATTTGAAATCAGCATAAAACTCTAGTCTAGAAAAACATTACGTCAATTCTGTGGCAACTATTTTAAAGTCGATAGTGATGTAAACATTACACCATTGAAAAATATGCAAATTAGGCTTAATAACTGATAAATGTTAAGAATATGCAAATCGTGACATTTATCTGAAGCAAATAGTCAAGTAGTCATTATCTAGAAAACGTAATTAGATGTGACATATATTGCATCTAAAATTTGCATAAAATAGCACAAAAAAGCTTAAATTTGCATAAATTTAAATATGCAAATTTCTCAAAACCTGGACCACTTAGAGATAAACGGAAAGCATATTCGGAATCAGCGCCAAAAACTGATCTAGAATCAACTAATTTTAGTTCTAGGACAAAACCACCGTTGTACAGTGTTATAGGGAATAGAAAAATGTAAAAAAAAGGAAAAGCGATTCAACCGAAAGAAGCAAATCCCCCCCCCCCCCCCCCTACCCTTATAGAGAGATCCATACTTTAGATTATTTGTAGATCTATAGTTATTACCAGGTTCTTTTTTAATGCATTCGCTGGAGCTTATAAATAGCTGTAGGCTGTGATCATTATAGAAATAAATGCTTTTGAATTGCATTTTACGAAAAATTCTTATTTGAAGTAGAAATATATAATTAAAGCATTTTCATACAGAAATGGATAGGGATGGTGCCTGAGAACAATTCTTAGAAACGTTTTTCACATAACTGAGTTCGTGAAGCGAGAGCCCGCAATTGAATTAATCATTCTGTAATATACACATTGACATCACACAACTGGCGAAAAGAAAGAGCACATGAAAATCAATGAAATCATATGAGCAAAAATTATCTGTTACGCTTTGGACAATTAGAAGAATTTTTAATTTTGTGGCAGGGTAACCAGAAAAGCGGTCCTAAAAAAATAAGCCAATAAACTATTAAATTTAAAAAATAAAAAAAACCCGACTGAGTAAAAAGCAAACTAATTAATTATTTCTCATCAATGTGAAACTACTTTTTTTTCAATTCCTACTATTAGCTCACACTCTCGCTATATATCTTGTTCAAATTTTTAATCGGTAATAAAATACTTATTATTCATCCAATCAAGCTCAAATAAATTTTTTTAAACGTGTAGTGGATGACACTTGATATTAATCCAGGTTTTTTTTTTTTCAAATATCTTATGCTATAATGCGAGCAAAAATTGTGTGTGTGTGTGTGTGTGCAAGTAAATTTTATCTTGAAAACGGCTCTAACGATTTTGATAAAATTTTGCACCCTACCGTTTTCGGGCACGAAAAGACCATTGGGATGGGTCTCGTGTTCGAGAAAATTCGATTTGTGGGTCATTTTTGGGTCATAATGGGTCAAAGTCAAGTTAATTATATCTAAAGAACGGTTCAATCGATTTTGACTAAATTTTGTATCTGACCATTTTTGGGCACGGAAAGACCATTGGAATGGGTCTCGTGTTCGAGGAAATTCGATTAGTGGGTCATTTTGGGTCATAATGGGTCAAGGTCAAGCTAATTATATCTACAGAACGGCTCAATCGATTTTGACTAAATTTTGTATCTAACCATTTTCGGGCACGGAAAGACCAGTGGGATGGGTGACGTGTTCAAGAAAATTCGTTTAGTGGGTCATTTTGGGGTCAGTGTGGGTCAAGCTATTTTTATCTAAAAAACGGCTCTTACGATTTTCACTAAACTCTATATCTTACAGTTTTCGATTACGAGAAGACCATTAGGCTAAGTCACATGTTCGAGAAAATTCGATTAGTTGGTCATTTTAGGTAGATTTCGTATGAAATACTACCTATTGGCGTCGTTCCTATGTTGGAATTTCTGAAAAAAATTTGCAGATCTACACCGATCATGACCCCTAGAGCCCAAAACAACCTTCAGTAAAAAACTTTATCTATCTATCTATCTATCTATCTATGTATGTATGTATGTATCTATATATATCACTTTCTTCTGGACACTATAACTTCCACAATTCTGCACCAATCTCTTCCAAACTGATACATAAAATCAAGGGGCATAAAATCTCGGTCAAGTTCGTTAATGGGCAAAATCGGACCAAGGGGAAGGAAATAGGGAGGGATTTTGTGAAAACCGAAAAACCCCATAACTTCTTAAATTTTGTACATATCGAATCAGTTTAAAGTTTTTATTACTTCTAAAAATAGGGCCAAAAATTTATGTATCACAGATTTTTGAAAAAGTTAAAAATGGGCTCAAAGGGCGCAAAAAATAGGGTTTTTGGGAGAAAAAATTCACAACTTCGTCAATTCTCAAGATATCAAATCCAATTAATTTTATCATGAATCTCCTTAATATTATCTACAACTTTTATATTCACAAGTTTTTGATAGGACCAATTCGTACCGCAAAAAAAAAATTAAAAACGGAAACAAAAAGGGCGTTTGAAGAAGAAAAAAATTCATAACTCCGTCAATTCAAAAGATATAAAATCCCCATGAATTTAACATATATCTTCTTAATATTGTCTACAACATCTATATAGACAAGTTTTGGATAGGACCAATTCTTACAGCAAAAACAAATTAAAAATACATAGCGGTTGAAGAAAAAAATCATCTTAGTAAGGGTGTATTCGAATCCAAACTGCTTATTTTCTGACTCATTTTACAATTCATTTTTACTCTCAAAGGCTTCCAATTGGTACCTTTTCTTACTCAGAAACTATATAATGTACCGTAATGGTCAATTTTTTCATAGAGGCAGAATATATTTTAAAACATGCTGTCAAAGTGAGCCTTTTGAACCGGATTTCCCGAAGCGGATTGTGTTGGAAAAATCATCGTATTAAGGGAGTATTCAAATCCAAACTGCTTATTTTCTGATTCATTTTTAAATTCATTTTTGGTCTCAAAGGCATCCAGTTGGTAGATTCGCTTATTCAGAAACTATTTAATGTACCGTAATGATCGATGTTTTGACAGGCAGAATATATTTCAAAAAAATGATGTGAAAGTGGGCATTTTGAACGGAATTTCCCGAAGCGATTGTGTTAGAAGCGAAAAATATTGTCTTACTGAGAAAATGATTGTTTATGTATCAAGTTTTAATTAATTGAACGAAAATTAAAAACACAGGTCGCTTATAAATCTCTTCAAAAATCACGTCAAAAAGTTTAATGTTTTTCCTATTAAAAATGAATCTGGAGTTATGCCAGAAAATTTCGAGTTGTTGAGCATGGAAAAGTATTTTTTTGAATACCGACCTAACATGATTCTGATAAAACCAGTTATTATATAAAAATGAAATAAAAACTCGTCAAAAGCGGCCAGATAAAATTGTTAAAGTGGGTTTATCTCTAATCATGATTTGGTTTTTGTTTGTGAAATTAGTATACTTAACTTCGAAATCTACCTCCGCCTGTAGGCCGGGCCGGCAGGGATTTTTTTGGGGTCACCGTGGGTCAAGCTAAGTTTATCTAGATAAAGGCGCTAAAGATTTTGACGAAATTTTGCACCCTACTGTTTTCGGGCACGAAAAGACCATTGAGGTGGGTCTCGTGTTCGAGAAAATTCGATTAGTGAGTCATTTTGGGTTATAATGGGTCAGGGTCAAGCTAATTATATCTAGAGAACGGCTCAATCGATGACTAAATTTAGTATATAACCATTTTCGGGCAGGAAAAGACCATTGGGATGGGTCTCGTGTTCGAGAAAATTTGATTAGTGGGTCATTTTGGGTCATAATGGGTCAGGGTCAAGCTAATTATATCTAGAGAACGGCTCAATCGATTTTGACTAAATTTTGTATCTGACCATTTTTGGGCACGGAAAGACCATTGGAATGGGTCTCGTGTTCGAGGAAATTCGATTAGTGGGTCATTTTGGGTCATAATGGGTCAAGGTCAAGCTAATTATATCTACAGAACGGCTCAATCGATTTTGACTAAATTTTGTATCTAACCATTTTCGGGCACGAAAAGACCATTGGGATGGGTGACGTGTTCGAGAAAATTCGTTTAGTGGGTCATTTTGGGGTCAGTGTGGGTCAAGCTATTTTTATCTAAAAAAACAGCTCTAACGATTTTCACTAAACTCTATATTCTACTGTTTTGGATTACGAGAAGACCATTGGGCTATGTCACATGTTAGAGAAAATTCGATTAGTGGGTCATTTTTGGGTCACAATGGGTCAAGCTAAGTTTATCTAGATAACGGCTCTAAAGATTTTGACAAAATTTTGCACCTTACTGTTTTCGGGCACAAACAGACCATTGGGATGGGTCTCGTGTTCGAGAAAATTCGATTAGTGGGTCATTTTGGGTCATAATAGGTCAGGGTCAAGCTAATTATATGTAGAGAATGGTTCAATCGATTTTGACTAAATTTTGTATCTAACCATTTTCGGGCACGAAAAGACCATTGGGATGGGTCTCGTGTTCGAGAAAATTCGATTAGTGTGTCATTTTGGGTCATAATGGGTCAGGGTCAAGCTAATTATATCTAAAGAACGGCTCAATCGATTTTGACCAAATTTCTTATCTAACCATTTTCGGGCAAGGAAAGACCATTGGGATGGGTAATGTGTTCAAGAAAATTTGATTAGTGGGTCATTTTTGGGTCACCGTAAGTGTATCTAGATAACGGTTCTACGATTTTGACGAAATTCTGTAATCTATCGTTTTCGGCCAAGAAAAGACCATTGAGATGGGTTACGTGTTCGAGAAAATTTGATTAGTGGGTCATTATGGGTCAGGGTCAAGCTAATTATATCTAAAAAACGGCACAAGACATTTTCACAAAATTTCTTAATATACGGCCATTCCTGGTCATGAGATGACCATTGGGATAAGTCACATGTTCGACAAAATTCTATTAGTGGGTCATTTTGGGTCACAATGGGCCAGGGTCAAGCTAATTGAATCTAAAAACATGCTCAAAACAATTTGGCCAAATTTTATATTATACTGTTTCTGGAGAGGAGAAGAGAATTGGGCTAATTCACATGTTCAAGAAAATTCAATCAATGGGTCATTTTGTGTCCTAATGGATCAGGATCAAGCTAACTGTATCAGCAAAACGGATCAAAATATTTTGATAAATCTTGGTACTACGCCGTTTCTGGACAAGATAAAACCATTGGGCTGGCTCGCATGCTCAAGAAAACTCTATTAGTGGGTCATTTTGGTGATAATGGGTCGGGGTCAAGCTAACGGCATCTCAAAAATGTTCAAACAATTTTGACAATATTTTTTGCTATACCGTTTCACAGTACAAAAAGACCATTGAAATAGCTCATATGTTCGATAAATTTCGGTTAGTTGGTTTTGAATCAACGTGGGTTAAGCTTATTTTATCTAGAAAACGAAAATTCGATTTTCTGTAAATTTTGTATTCCACCGTTTTCAGGCTCGAGAATAGCATTGTGTTAGGTCGCATGTTCGAAAAAATTTGATTAGTGGGTCATTTTGGGTCATTATGTCTCAGGGTCAAACTAATTGCATCTAAAACAGCAAGAATGATTCAGTGGGAATAATATATCGAGATAAACACAAAGCTAATTTTGACCGAGCTTAGCTCGGTCATTCTTGCTAGTTAATTCATTAATTAAATTAAATTAAATAATTTTCAATAATCGAGAGAGCTCTCTTCTTGATCAAAGTATTTTAAGACCGAGAGAGCCCTCTTCTTGATCAAGGCATTTTAAGCACCACTCAACAGGAAAGAAGAATGGGAGAGAAAAAGTTCTCTTATTGACCTAAGTAGGAATTGACTTAAAATATTTTTTTTTAATATTACTTGTTTATATTACATACCTGTTTTTTTATTATTATTATTTACTTGTATTGATGACTTTTAAGTTGTGTTTAATTGTTAGTTCCTATCTATAAACACTGTTTTGATGAGGTCTATAGATGTCTATGATGGTTAGAGTTGCAGTAAAGCTAGAGATCCACAATACATGCACAACTTCCAGGTTGCATAATATTTTAACGGAGCTTCTGACTGTAAAATAGTCAATGAAACATCGTCTTCATTTTGAAAGACCTATCCAATGATATGCCGCTCAATAGGGTGCGTAAATTTTTTTTCGTCTCCACCACCATTTTGTATTTTACGGCCGTCATTTTGAATTTAAAAAAACAAAACCTAGCCTATAACCATCGAGCCGTTAAGACGAATTAATAGAGACCTCATTCATTAAAATCCATCCAGCCGTTGGGATGTTTCGAGGGTATAAAGAAATCCACTTACACAGATACGCGTGAAACACATAACCCTTCTTTTCAGTCGGGTAAAAAGAATTCGAACGCCAATTAGTAAGTTAGGAGCAAAGTTTTGGGGAACATAGTGTGAAAGACAAAAAAGAACGCATGTACTGTTAATCTCAAAAAATTAAGCAGAGAAAAGAGTTATTTCTTTTTCTACTGACCGAAAGCAAAGTCGATCTTTATTCTTTTTAGCCCCCGGTACGGTATGCTATTTCTTTCTCCCAGCTTATTTTGTGTCCAAAAAATAACGTTACCTTACAGAAACTAGCCGTAAAACAAAGCCTTACGATTAAATACTTTTTAGCAATTTTTTAAACTTCTAAGCATCGCATATTTTCGATTTTTATACCGTCGCATTGGGAAAGAAAAAGTTCTTTTAAATACATTTTGTTTGAAAACTGTATCTCCATTTAATTTTAAAATATTATTATTATTATTTTTTTTTTTTTTTTTTTTTTTTTTTTTTTTGTAGTTTTTAGAGCCATTTGCTTAATATTGGCAACGGAAGTACTCCATTTCTGTAGAAATTAAAGGAAAAATAATTCTAAAATAGCAATTATATATTTTTGTTGCCATTTTCTCATAACAACCGAAAGAAAATGTAATTAAAATACGTGGTATTTTGAAAAAAATATATACGAATGATTTCTGTTAAAACAATGGAGCTATTATAAACTATATTTAATTTTAAGTATCTATGAATCATTAGTTAGCCTTTTTAGGTGCGTTCGTAATTATATAAATACGTAGCACCTATAGTCGTCGTTCAGTCCGTCTGTCCGTCTGTCCGTCCGTCCGCCTGTCCGTCCGTCCGCATGTAACAGAGCAAAAACTACCCAACCGAATGGGCTGAAATTTTAAATATATGATTGTTGCAAAATTTTGTCGAGCCATTTCAAATTTTATGAAAATCGGATGTATAGTTTAATTACAGGGACAGTCAAAAGTTTTTCTTTACATTACGACCAATGGGAAAAATTATTGCAAATGTATTTTAATGATGTTACAGACTTCCGAATGGTCTGAAATTTCAAATATATAATTGTTGAAATATTTTAGCGAGCCATTTAAAATTTTATGAAAATCTGATGTGTAGTTTAATTACAGGGGCAGTCAAAAATTTTGCGTTACATAACGGGGAATGGGTAAAAATTATTGCAAGTGCATTTTAATGATGTTACAGACTATGCACTTATGAAGTGCAAACAAATATACATTCAGTACAATATGGGGTGCAAAAAATAATTATAAAACTAGTTATAGTACGAACGCACCTCATTTGCCACGTTTGACGAGCAATTTCCAACTTGTTTTTTTTTTTTTTTTTTGTCGATATCCTTGAATTATGGCATCTTTTTGCTGCATTTGTGCATTATTTCGCGATAGTTTAGTGTAGATGTTTAATAGTATATCGTAAATGTGGAATTCTTAAGCGGATGCGAATGACGTCATTTTACATAAAATAAAACATGTGCTTTAAGTCTTAAAATTGAAATATGTTATGTACTGCAGTAGCGTCCGTCTTAACCGAGTTATTTTTTTCTGATGGACTGGTGGCTTCTATTATTATGAAACAGCCATTATAAATGAAGCGTTTAGGTGAAGATGAAAGAGCAGCCGTAAAAAGTTAGAACTCTGATTTTCTGGTCAGAATGGGGGAACTTTTTACGTCTGCTCTTTCATCTTCACCTAACGCTTTATTTATAATGGCTGTTTCATAATAATAGAAGCCATCAGTCCATCAGAAGTAATGGAAATGCCGGGGGCGACACTAAATTCTGAAAAAGCAGAATTCCTGTTCTCTAGTTTTTATATCTAGTGAGGGTGAATAATGATCTAAATGAATTATATCTATGAAAGAGCCGTTTTAGTGATAAAGGCATCTGTTAAATACCTTTTCTTTCTTTTCTTTTGGCGGAAGAAATATAATGGGGAATGAAATAAAAGTTAGGATAAAATGAATAAGTAATGAAATATTACTTTTAACTGAAATTTAGAGAAAAGGAATAATTTAAGAAAAATATATGTGATTCCACATCACACCCCTCCCTTATATTAAGAGCATTAGTCTTACAATGGAAGTGGTCTCTTAGAGTGGTTTTACTGTAGTTCTATTTTCTATCTTTTGATTTCCTTGCTTTACGTAATTATAGTATGCCTTTATTTTATCTAATAATAACGATTAGCATAATTTTGCATAACTACATATCAATAATTAAAAGGGGTCTGCTTGGTTGTACGTGTAATATTTTTCTGTGCTTTTCCAGATGGTCATTCAAGAATGTAAACTGAACGCCAGTTTAGAAAAACTTGGTTGTGTTCCTATATCTATAGATTATCCGCACAACGAAACACTTTGCAAACTCTGTAACGGAACGATCTGCAATGGTAAGCTATATTGTTAACGAGTTATATTGTTACATTGTTTATTGAGATTTGCTTTCAGGTTGCGGTTTTTTTTTTTTTTTTTTTCCGTAAGGGGTTACTTCACTCAACCGAAAACACCCGCTCGCTAATGTTAAAGAAAAAGGATTCCAGAAGAAAAAAAAAAAACTGCAGCTAAAATTAAAAAAACAAAACACAAAAAGCCCTTTGTAGAGGTCGACCTCAGCTATTCAATGCAAAATAAAATCATTTAAAAATATTGAAATGCAAACGAGATATTAAAAAAAAAAAAAAAAAATATCCCATAGAATTAACATTAGCGAGCGGATGTTTTCGCGTGAGTGAAGTAGACTCTTAAGGGGACTCTTCACTCACTTGAAAACACCCGCTCGCTAATGCTAAACCTATGGGCAGGTTGTTTTCGAATTTCTCGTTTAAATTTGTATATTTTTAAATGATTTTTTTCCATGGGATAGCTGAGGTCGATCTCTACTATGGCTATTTTTTACTTTATCGATTTCAGTTGCAGTTTTTTTTTAATAAAGGTGCTTTTACTTTCGGAAACCGGTTTCAAAAGTGAAAGTACCTTTATTAAAAAAATCTGCAACCAAAATCTAAGAAGTACAAAATGGTACTATCAGCAGGGCCCGACTTAGACAGTGGGGGGGGGGGGGGGGGGACCTGGGACAAACATTATTCGGGGGCCCCCCTTCGATCTTTTGAAATTTTTCGTGAATTATGTTGAAATGACTAAAACTAAACTTCATACCTATTGTATGTAGACTTAAATTTCATACCAAGTACTATTCACATCTGTATACAGTGTAGTACAAGAAAGATAACTTTAAGAAACTGTAGCATTCATTTTTTTTTTTTGGAGGGGGGGGGGGGGGGGGGGTTATAGGAATATAAGGATAAATGTGAGCCGTTAAAATGTAAATACAGTTCTCTCAGGCATTATTGGCTGTTTGTGTTAATACTTTTCTATTTAACTTAATCTTTGTATTCAATCAACATGCATTTGGGTGATTCCATCATATAGAAAGGCAAGTGTTGGCATGCATTTAATAATAATAGCAACAAATTTCAATACTTGTTATGTTGTTACTGCATTCCCCATGATGCCTTAAAGTACTTTGGTATAAAGTTTCGTAATATGAAAACAGATAGCAGATGTGTGATATTACTGTAATATTTTAATTAAAATTATGTATTTAAAAAAAATTTATGAAATCAGTAAGGAAGAAATTAAATATCACAAAATAAAAAACACTTTAAATTATAGAATCTGGTCACTTTTGGATATTTTTTATCATTCTCCACTTTATATCATAATATTAAAATATTTATTTGCTTAAAAGACGTTATAAAAACACATTAAAAACTCTTTATTTACATGTTTCAACTCATTTTCTGAGTCTTCGTCAGAATGTATAATAGAAAATTACAAATGCATAATGAAAAATGGAAAAAAATCATCGAAAATAAACAAGTAATCATGTAACGCGCCCTATATTTTCGCGATTGCTCGTGTTTCCTCTATGTCGAATAAAGAGTTTTTAATTTACTTTTAATGTGTTTTAATAATGTCTTTTAAGCGAATAAATATTTTAATATTATGATATGATTAGAAATGGACGTAATTTTGACTTACTACTCGCACTTATTTACATTTGTATTCTCTCCTTTAACTAAAATCTGCCCTTGGGGGGCCCCATCAAATCGGGGGGCCCGGTGCAGATAGGCCCCGGGCCGAGGCGCCCCTGCAGTAGTCGGGCCCTGACTATCAGAGATCAAACTCAGCTATCCTATGGAAAAAAATCATTTAAAAATATACAAATTTAAACGAGAAATTCGAAAATAACCTGCCCATAGGTTTAGCATTAGCGTATGGATCTTTTCAAGTGAGTGAAGAGTAGCATAGGAGAGTGAAATCGTAAAAAGAAGCGTTTAAAAATTAATAATTTTCGAACGCGGCAGGTAGGGTGGGGCGTTGGAGGTGGAGATTTCAAATTTGAATTACAAATACATCTAAATAAATAGTGGGATGGCTTTGTTTATCAGCTTAATCAGACCTCTTATAAGGGTACAGAAATAGGGAGCAGTCCAGAGGAAGAAAAAAAAAAAATGTGAAAAAAAAAATTGTTGGGCATGAAAATCTAATGTATTTTTGGACGCTGAATCTAATTGTTCATGAGATATGGCTGTCGTTGATTGTTAGAGATGAAGAGAGGCGTTTTAGGAAGGTTTCGACTATAAGTGCTACGTATTTATATACAGTAGTACCCCGACTTACGTCAACCCGCATTTACGTCGTCTGGCCTGGAAAAAAAATCTTTAAGACGCACTTTGAACTTTTTTGAAGACTTTTTGTTCTATGACAGGAAAATTTTCTGTGACAGTCACTTGATAGTGACAAATAAATAAAAACACTAGAAAAAGCTTATAAAACTCAATCTGCTGTTGCAAAATGCTTCTATGAAAAAAATAAGAAAAATTTGACTGTTCAAACTTTATTGTAAGATCTTTTCACATCCTCTAAAACTCGAACGGAGCAACTAGAATAACAATAAATTGTAAGTTAACAATTTATTGATTTATTCCAACTTCTTGTATTGCAAATGCAGTTTTTTGCTAATGTTTAGTGTATGTTGTAACATAAACCTTAAATACAATAGAATATGTTCATTAGATTTTGAAGAATTTTTATTACTTATACATTTTTGCTTATCTCAATGTACCGCGACTTACGTCTCTAATCTTGTAATGAATTGTTGTCATAAGTCGAGTTATTACTGTAATTACGAACGCACCTAAAAAAGCAGCCAACTTCAAAAACCTAAAAAGGAAATTAAATTATTAAAATTGGATTTAACCGCTTGGGGACGAGCGTCTTTTACAGAATTTTTAATCTTTAATCCCCGGTTTTTTACAAGAGAAAATTTTGCCTAATTGAATCTTGAAAATGCTGAGATTAAATAAGGCAAACGTTACAATAAAAATTTACTGGTGAGAATAATCTCCGATTCTGAGCACCTTACGCGGCACGAATACCGGTCGCTCGTCCCCAAGGGTTAATACGATTACAAGTGTCATTTATTCATCTTAAAGTTTACTTTAACGATGGAGCAAAACCAAAAAAAATGCGATATTTCTTTTAAAAATTCGATAAATTTGAGCTGTCCTATACATAGGACGATGGTGAAAATGGGTTTTCTTTTCATGTGCTGGGTAACAACAGTGCTCAGTTTTTATTTATTTATTTTGTTACATTTTCTAAATTTGGTAAATCTGAATTGTGCTATATATTAAACGACAGTGAAAAATGCTCTTTCTTTATTATTTCCTTTCAAATTAGGAATTTTTAGTTTTGTGGAAATTATACTAGTTCATGTGCTGGGTAACAACAGTGCTCAGTTTTTATTTATTTATTTTGTTACATTTTCTAAATTCGGTAAATCTGAGTTGTGCTATATATTAAACGACAGTGAAAAATGCTCTTTCTTTATTATTTGCTTTCAAATTAGGAATTATTAGTTTTGTGGAAATTATACTAGTTCATGTGCTGAGTAGCAACAGTGTTCGGTTTTTATTTATTTATTTTGTTACATTTTCTAAATTCGGTAAATCTGAGTTGTGCTTTATATTAAACGACAGTGAAAAATGCTCTTTCTTTATTATTTGCTTTCAAATTAGGAATTTTTAGTTTTGTGGAAATTATACTAGTTCATGTGCTGGGTAACAACAGTGCTCAGTTTTTATTTATTTATTTTGTTACATTTTCTAAATTCGATAAATCTGAGTTGTGCTATATATTAAACGACAGTGAAAAATGCTCTTTCTTTATTATTTGCTTTCAAATTAGGAATTTTTAGTTTTGTGGAAATTATACTTGTCAATGAGCTGAGTAACAATAGCGCGCAGTTTTCATTTATTTATTTTGTTATATTTTTTAAATTGATGGTGAGTGAATGATTACAAAATCTAGTATATTTGAAAAATAAATTATTTTTTTTTAAATCTCGTATTTTCAAAAAGTAAATTATTTTAAATATAAATGAAACAAACTTATACTATAAAAATTATAGTACTGCTGGAAAAAAACATCATTATTTACGAAGTCCATATACTCTCTTTTCTCCCTTCCTTTTTTTTTTTTTTTTTTTTTTTTTTTTGTTACTGGATGAAAATTATGAATGTTGAAAAATATGTAATTTTGCTATTTTATAAATTTGACGGAAAATCTGTAACGTATGCTACATTTGAAAAAAGTTTGATTGAAATTTATTAATTTTAATTTATAATCCAGGTACTCAATACCTGGATTATTACTGAGTAAAAATAGAGCCTCGCCCCCGGGTGGGCTCGAACCACCAACCTTTCGGTTAACAGCCGAACGCGCTAGCCGATTGCGCCACGGAGGCCACATCCACTTTTAACTTATCTATTTCGAGACAAGTGGAGCATCCATTTTTGCCCACGCGATATCTCTCAATCATTAATAGTATCTCCGTATTAAAGTATTTTTGCTTCGTTTTTTACACGTTATCAAAAGTCAACGAATATAAGGATCGGATTTTATATCGGTGTTAATTTCCGCAGAAAGTAATTCGAATTGCATGAAATCACTTTACTTGCACAAAAGTAGAAAAAATCATGAATGATCAAACATTAAGAAATAATTAAAATATTTAATTTCACTGAGATATAGAAAAACTTGCTAAGACGGTATCGTAAAACACTGGGAAATTGCTGTTTTAAACAGGCTATTTGTCATAGCAGGTACCTTATAGTATAAAAATCGTTAAAAAGGAATCGCAGGAAATCGAAAACATTCCGTTTTAGACAGGTTTACGCCTTAAAGTGACTTACTGGTGGGGGGAAAAGAAAACTGAAATCCCATGTTATGCGATAGGAAAAATACTTGTCCTTCTTATTCATTCAAATTTGGAAATTTCAACAATATTTTATTTTAGCACATAGATCGGAAGGTTCTTTATGCCTATGTAAGCTTAAAATATTTTTAATATAATTATTTGAATGAACAAGAAGGACAAGTATTTTTTCCTATAGCATAACATGGGATTTCAGTTTTCTTCTTCCCCACCAGTAAGTCCCTTTAAGACGTAAACCTGTATAAAACGGAATGTTTTCGATCCCGTGCGATTCCTTTTTAACGATTTTTATACTATAAGGTACCTGCTATGACAAATAGCCTGTTTAAAACGACAATTTCCCAGTTTTTTACGATACCGTCTTAGCAAGTTTTTCTATATCTCAGTGAAATTAAATATTTTAATTATTTCTTAATGTTTGATCATTCATGATTTTTTCTACTTCTGTGCAAGTAAAGTGATTTCATGTAATTGGAACTATTTTTCATATAAATTAACACCGATATAAAATCCGATCCTTATATTCGTTGACTTTTGACAACGTGTAAAAAACGAAGCAAAAATACTTTAATACGGAGATACTATACTATTAATGATCGAGAGATATCGCGTGTGCAAAAATGGATGCTCCACTTGGGTCGAAATAGATAAGTTACGAGTGGATGTGGCCTCCGTGGCGCAATCGGCTAGCGCGTTCGGCTGTTAACCGAAAGGTTGGTGGTTCGAGCCCACCCGGGGGCGAGGCGATATTTTTACTCAATAATAATCCAGGTACTTTTATAAAATAATAATAATTAATAGATTCCTTTTATATATATTATTAATATATAATTAATAAATTTTGCGTCAAACTTCTTTCAAATGCAGCATTACTTTACAGATTTCCAGTCAAAATTATAAAATAGTAAAATACATATTTTTCAACATTCATAATTTTCATCCAGTAACAAAAAAAAAGAAAAAAACCAGAGAACAGGAATTCTGCTTTTTCAGAATTTAGTGTCGCGCCCGGCATTTCCATTACTTCATTTTCTTCTGATAGACTGATGGCTTCTATTATTATGAAACAGCCATTACAAATGAAGTGTTAGGTGAAGATGAAAGAGCAACCGTAAAAAGTTAGAACTCTGATTTTCTGGTCAGAATGGGGGAAAAAATGGCCATATATATATATATTTTTTTACGGCTGCTCTTTCATCTTTACCTAACACTTCATTTATAATGGCTGTTTCATAATAATAGTAGCCACCAGTCCATCAGAAGAAAATAACTCGGTTAAGCGGGACTCTACTGCAGTACAAAACATATTTCAATTTTAAGACTTAAAGCACACGTTTTATTTTATGTAAAATGACGTCATTCGCATCCGCTTAAGAATTCCACATTTACGATCTACTCTTAAACATCTACAGTAAAGCATGCATAGCACATCGCTATCGCGAAATAATGCACAAATGCAGCAAAAAGATTCCGTCATTCAAGAAAATCGAAAAAAAAAAAACGTCTATCTAATGATTCATAGATACTTACAATTAAATATAATATATAATAGCTCCATTGTTTAAACAGAAATCATTCGTTTATATTTTTTTCAAAATAGCACGCATTTTAATTACATTTTCTTTCGGTTGTTGCGAGAAAATGGCAACAAAAATATATAATTACTATTTTAAAACTATTTTTCCTTTACTTTCTACAGAAATGGAGTACTTCCGTTGCCAATATTAAGCAAATGGCTCCAAAAACTGCAAAAAAATTAATATTTCAAAAATAAATGGAGATACAGTTTTCAAACAAAATGCATTTAAAAGAACTTTTTTTTTCCAATACGACGGTATAAAAATCGAAAATGTGCGATGCTTAGAAGTTTAAAAAATTGCTAAAGAGTATTTAATGGTAATGCTTTGTTTTACGGCTAGCTTCTGTAAGGTAACGTTATTTTTTGGACACAAAATAAGCTGGGAGAAAGAAATAGCATACCGTACCGAGGCTAAAAAGAAAAGGAAGGAAGAAAAGAGTATGGACTTCGTAAATAATCCTGTTTTTTTTCAAGGAGTACTACTATCATTTTTATGGCATGAGTTTGCTTTATTTATAACTCGTTTGTAACTTTGGACTGGAAAAAGATATAAAATTTTGGAGCTTACAGAGGGGTAAAGAACCTTCCTATCTACGTGCGCAAAAGAAAAAATGTTGAAATTTCCAAATTTGAATTAAAAAGGAAGGATAAGTATTTTTCCTATGGGATGTTATGGGATTCCACTTTTTTTTTTTTCATCGGAAAAACAACAATTTCCTTTCAACGGCAGGATTCCATTTTCTCAAGTTTTACTGTAATTGCATTTTTTTGTTTTAATCCGGATCATAAGTTTTTTTTTATTTTTAAGGGTGTTCTCAAATCCAAAAGGCCAAGCTTTTGCGCTTGTTGAGCAGAGCAGTTGAGAACAGCCCAGGTCTATTAGACACAGATTTCACTCCGTTAAATTTTTTATAAGTTTTTTTGTCTGAAAGTTGAATAAAAAGGCAAAATTATTTTTAATTAATGCACATTTTGAATAGTTAAAAAAAAAGTGTAAAATACTTTTAATCAACATACATTTTCTTTAGTTTAAATTTGTCTTTGTGTGGGATCCAAGCTGGTTATTCTGATTCACGAAGTCAAATTTAATCTTATATGCATGAACTTAGCAAGTGAAAGAGTGAAACAATGAAATCAGAAATATGAAATTGAATAGCGTTTTCTATATATGTCGATAAATGCAAAAGATATTTTAAAAAATAATATCGGATTTGATGTTTTGAATCGAATTTTTGAGCACTATAGTAAAAAAAAAAAAAAAAAAAAAAAAAATGTCGCCCGGAGACATCAATCACACATACGCCAAGATCTTATACATTTATAGAAAAGTGAAAAACGCTATTCGATTCCAAATTACCTAAAATTATCTTCTAGTTTCGTGTTTTTACGTTTAAAAAGAAAAAAAAGTTTTAAGAAAAAGTACTATTTATTTTTTTTTTTTTTTTTTTTCCATAAATCTGTCAGAAAATTTCCGATTGTTGAATGGAGATTTTATTTTATTTATTTAGTTATTTTTAGAACGAGCTTAAGCTAAAGAACTTAAGCTTTAGAACGAACTAAATCTGCTTTTAAGAGCTGAATTATTTTTCAAAAGGTAGAAAAATATTTTTTATTGATTGGAGATCCCTATAAACGCAGTGCCCAGGTACATAGCACCTGCCAAACCTCCTTTGTGGCTGTTGCTCTTATTGTAGTATCACATAATATGTAAAAATATGCGCAATAAGGTTGCATTTAAGAAAAAGTGCTAATTATTTTTTTTTTAACTTTTTTGATATTGTAATTAAGAATTATTACAAATTTTGAAATTCTAGACTTCAGGAACATCAAAATTTATATGCTTATAGAAAATTCATCAAAAATAATAGTAATGGCATATTCAAAATAAAAATAAAATAAAATATATCTTTGTGGATAATTTTGAAAATTATTAAAACATTTTTATGTTTTTATTTTATTTTTATTGTTATTTGTTTATTTTATTTTATTTTTTGAAAGTTTTATGCTGTTGTTCTTAAAGAAATTTTGCTTTTTATATATAAAGGAACCAATAAATTTAATAAGCATAAACATTTTCAGTCAAAATAAATAAACAAATAAATGATTTCAAAATCCGTGCGATGCGGTGTTTACATATCCAAAAAGTTGACTAACAAATCTTTCAACATAGTTGGTTGAAAAGTGTTTATGAATTCGATTTGTCTGTCCGCCTGTCCGTTCTCTGCTGCAACTGGCGTAAATATAATCAGATTGCCATGAAATTAATTTATGATATTGGTGTTTACTGTGAAATGTTCGCTATTGAAACTGAAGTGTGTAGCATTTATGATTCGTTTACAGGGACACTCAAAACAATTCCGATATATTGCGGTCTATGGGGAAAAATCGTTTGCGGTGTATTTTAATGATATTACACTATTTAAAACACATTGAAATTAATATATACCCCTTGGGTGTACTGCAAGGCGCTAACTGTAGAATAGGGTGTGCATAGAATTTATCGTTCATTTACAGGGACACACGAAAGAACTTGAGTACAGTACTGACTGCCTATGAGCAATAATTGCCTGAATTGCGTTTTCAGTGGTGGCATACGCTTTTTTAAATTTAACTCTCTTTTATTTATTACTTTCTTCTATCTTTACAAGAAGAAAGTATTGGATTCATGAAATTTTCAATTTCCGATTTTTGATGGATTTACACGTTTTAGGTGTCAGAGATTCCAAAAAACATGCTTTTACAAAATGTCTGTCTGTGAGTCTGTCCGTCTGTATGTGTCTGTATGTGACACAAATTTTGTGTGGCCGCTCTATCTCAAGAACTAATGCACGGATTTTTATCAAACTTCAGATTCGGTTATACCTTGATATAAATTGGTGCTGTTTATGTTTTGGTGTAAATAGCCCCACAGGTGGCGCTGTTATGCTGCATTTTTCGCGATTTCCGCAATAGCTCTACCTCAAGAATTAATGCACGAATTTTCATAAAACTTCAGATTCAGGTATACCTTGATAAATATTGGTGCTGATTATGTTTTGGTGTAAATCGCCCAACAGGTGGCGCTGCTATGCTGCATTTTTAACGATTTCCGCAATAGCTCTATCTCAAAAACTAATGTACGAATTTTCATCTAACTTAGGATTCAGTTAGACGTAGACACAAGTTGTTGGTGATTATGTTTGTGTGTTAATCAACCAATAGGTGGCGTTGCTAAGCTGTATTTTGTAAGATTTACACGATTTTAGTTATAGTCATATCTCAAGAACTAATGCACAGAATTTCATATCTTTAGAATCCTCATGATGATATATTGCCATACAATTTTGACACTGTGATAGCGAGTTTTGAAGTATTAACATGTTTGAGATAGAAGAAAGTTTTGGGATGGCCACATCTGACTAGTTATTTTGTTTTATTTATTTATTTATTTATTTTGCATATTACTTGGTTTGAATAAATTCTATAGGGCTACACAAAAGATACCCAGTAAATTACCGTTTATTGGCGGAAATTTTTGAAGGTGAATTTTCGACTGCGCTATCCACTAAAAGCGGATCCACTTTTAGTGGTCTTCCAAAAAGTTTTAATGTATATTCCTTTTTTAAGACATAATTAGTTGATTATTATTGTCCCTTTTATACTTAAATACAAAAAGTTTAGCGAGGAAAATGATATTCTTGTCGGCATTTATTTGAATCCTTCAACCTGAAATACTTTTCAATAAAATGAAATGGCGTCGTTTTTCTATTATTGTGGATAAAAGGGGGAAAAGGAGAAATAATAGGGATTGTTATCTTTTAGCGTCAATTTCTCATTAAAATTGAAAAGAAAAATATTTTTTATGTAAACAGATGGTGAATACAATATCAGGATTAAAATACATTCGAAAGACAAAAATCGAAGAAATAAAAACTTATTTTCACATACCACATACTCAAGCTTCAAGAATCAATCTCTCTATTCTAAAAAAAAAAAAAAGTAACTAACGCTGTCACTGCCGCCGCCGGTTTTGAATTTTTTGTGACCAGAGGTCTTTCTTCGTTAATATTAAGAAAAATATTGGATACAAAAATATGAAAATCGGTGGTAATATACAGAAATGTTTGATAAACACGATGATGCAGATAGTTTTCAAATTGAAGAATTATTTTAAGAGATATTTAATGTTAAAGTTGGTTCAAATCGTCCCATTAAAAATGTTTTATTGGAGCAAAAACTGTACATAGGAATTTAATCATTTTTAGATCATTTTATACATTAGAAGTTCCCGGTGTGCAGACTGCATTTTTTTTTTAATTTGACTCATTTTTTGTGGGTTTATTTTTATTTTAAATTCAAATTTTCAGCATTTCGAGATATATTTTTTACAACTTTTAGAAAAGGGTATTATTTTAAATCGTTGCCAAATTTAAAAACAGCGCAAAGTATAATATTTTGTTCAAATTAAAAAAATATTTACACGCGACTATTATAAACAGAAAAAACTTTCAAATGATAATTAAATGATTACGTATTAAAAGCAGGAAAATATTGATAATTACGTCATAAAAACTATATTGACACGTGAATTAAAAGAGAAAGAAAATTGTAAAATAACTTTAATCCACTAATATGCCAACCAGTTTAAATTTAAAAATATACTTCCACGAGACATTTATTTCATATTTTGAGATAATCTTTTAAAACTAATCTATATGTATATTACGCTATCGTACGTGGCACAGAAATCGCGATTATTTGCTAATTGTTTAATGGTAACGCGAGGACGAAACACATCTCATTGGTTATTGAACAGATTTTAATGCATCTCCATACCTATAACGGGGGTTACCATAGGAGAGACCCTGTTCTGTCACCAAATGCCGCCAAGTTTGTCGCCAACTTGGCGGTATCTCTAATATTTCGCTAAATTCCCATAGACTTCCATTCTAAACCAATAGGGTTTATTTGTTTACAGAAAATCAACATATTGAGATATTTTGAACCAATATGAACCAATGCAGATGTTATTGAAGTGCCTACAAGAGTCGCATTGCCCTTGTGTTGAGAATTCTAAGACAGCGTAAATAATATTCCCTTTCTAACAACAAAAGTATTTTCACGTGAATATTAAAAAGAGAAAGAAAACTTTGAACTTTGGTGAAAATTATTTCAGATTTAAAACGATACATTTAAAATGTCTTATTTTAAAAAACTTTCTTATAGCGTTGTTAAAAAATACCGGGAGACAAAGACTGTTTACTTAACTCATTTTATATTAGCTTATTTTCACATATGCTCACTGATCTGATTTAATCAAAGACGAAAACTACCCGTTAACAGGGAGATAGCCCCTGTTTTCTTTATTATAATTCTTTCTTCCGAAATTTTTTTAAAGCCGATCAAATTAGCGTGTTTTTAGAGTTTGCGGTGTCTGAACGGGGGTTGGCGAGCGTAGCTCGTAGGGGGCAGAGCCCCCTACTTTATTAAAAAAAAGAAAGAAAAGAAAAAAAGAATTCATTCCATCATAGCTTTTTTGAGTTAGTTTATATTCAACCAAGGAGGTTAAACAGAACAAAGTTAAGCTCATTGTATTTATCTAGCTAGACAATTATAATTATTGCCCCTAAAGATTTTCAATTAATCATTTGTTAAAGATGGCGATTAAGGGGCTACTTCAGTCAGGCGAAAACACATGTTCGCTAATGTTAATCCAATGGAAGAAATTTTTTAAGATATCTCATTTACATTTCAGTATTTTTTAATTGAATTTTTTTTCATTGGATAGCCGAGGTAGATCTGAACAAAGGCCGTTTTTAACTTTTTCGATTTTGTTTGCAGGACACTTTCACTTTCGGAACTGGTTTCGAAAACGAAAGCATCCTCATAAAAAAAATAAAATTAATCTGCAAACAAAATCGAAAAAGTAAAAAACGGCCTTTGTATAGATCTACTTTAGCTATCGAGTGCAAAAAGAAAAAAAAAATCATTTAAAAATATTAAAATGCAAACCAGATATCTTAAAATTTTTGCCCCATTGGATTAACATTAGCGAACGGTTGTTTTCGCCTGACTGAAGTAGCCCCTTAAAACTTCTTTTTAAAAAAAGTAAGACGCCAAAAGCGCTACTAATCTAGTCTGAGGGTAATGCCATCGTCGTCAGCATTTATTTTTCCCCATAGATTTAAAATACTTTTGAATTAGTTAGTCCAAATGGCATCATTTTTATTTTATTTCACTAGCTCCAAAATCTTGTAATATATATATATATATATTATATATATATATATATATATATTTATTTATTTATTTATATTTATATTAAGAATATTCTTGAAGCCATTAACAATGCGCTACTGTATTGAGAAAACTGTTGATACAACCTACGTTACGTTGTAAATATGATTTATTACCTGAAATGATGTACATATTTAATAAAATTAACACACTTTCACGCCTAAATTTACTATAGCATTATATATTTTTTTACCCCAAATAATCGAAAGATTGGATAATACCAATTTCGAAATTAGATTTAATCTAGAAGTTTCATGTGGGCAAAAATGGATGCCGTAATGTTGCCGAACTATGTAAATAAAAGCAGCCAACGGCCTCCGTGGCGCAATCGGCTAGCGCGTTCGGCTGTTAACCGAAAGGTTGGTGGTTCGAGCCCACCCGGGGGCGTAGTGCTATTTTTACTCTTAATTGCAGGGCCGGCGCTGGACATTTTGCCGCCTGAGGCGAGCATCATTTTGCCGCCCTTATGACGTAATTGTTTTTCTTCATTACTCAAATGTTTTTAAGAATAGAAAATTAATATGCTAACTAGAGATCGACCGAAAATTCGGTTTCGGTTTCGTTATCGGCCTAAAATCTGAGTTGAAAATTCGTTTTCGGCGAAAATGCTGTCAAAAATTCGGCCGGACCGAAACTATCTGTTTGGTAATAGTAAAATGATCTATTCAAACGGAAATGCATGGCAATCCGATTACGAAACACCATTCGTAATAATATCATTCAATATTCCGTAATTTGGTGATATTTTAAAAACAGGGCACATTACCATATTTAGAGAATGTGAAATCTAAATGGGTGTTAGTGAGCGCAACAATTTACAATTTTCAATGTACAATTTAAAAATGTACAAATTACATAACGTACATTTTTTTTTACAGTTAATTGTAAAAAAAAAAAAAAAATTGTGATATTTGAGATGTTAATATGATGAAATGATGAAATGATAAAAATATGTCTCAATGTATGGCTAAAAACACATTTCAATAAATAACAGAAAACATATTTTATTTTTATTCCTGGAACCATTTTTTTAATTTTCTGGAAAACTTAATTTTTAGAGTTCAAACTTTTTGAGTAAGTGTGCAATATGTATAAAAATGAACTAGTATCAGTAAATTAACCAATCTAAGAGAGCACGAAAAATCGAAAATGTCCTGGACACAGAAACTTGCTAATCGGGCCCTGTATGTAAGCATTTTATACATATATTATATATATAGGGTAGATACTATACACATATATATATATATATTATATACAATTTATATGCAAAGTATAAATTTTTTTGTGTAAATTTTCATTTGTTTCTAATAAAAAATATATAAATCGCTTCTTTATATTAAAAAAAATGTATAAAGTATAGGTGCAGATTTCCAAAATTTATAAGGAGCCACTGGCTCCTAAACCCAAGTTGTGGAAGAACCCATAAAAGCAATAGCGTTTATATGAGAAAAATTCAGAGCGGGAATCTCGTCAAAGGATCGCAAAAAACCCTGCAAATTTCGTCAAAGGATCCAGGAAAAAAAGCGAATTTCGTCAAAGAATTCCAAAAAACACGAATTTCGTCAAAAAGTTAAACAAATTAATACGAATTTCGTCAAAGAATCGTGAAAAAATGCGTATTTCGTCAAAGAATCGAGGGGAAAATGCGAATTTCGTCAATCTTCGCAGAAAAACGTCAACGTCGTCAAAGGGTAATGAAGAAAAACCACACTTATTTTATCAAAGGATCGCAGAAAAAAACGCTAATTTTGTCAAAGGATTGCAGAAAAAACGCGGATTTCGTCAACAGATTGCAAAAAAAAAAAAAAAAAAAAGACATTTATAAAACGATTGCTATAAAACCTGAATTTCTTCAACGGTTCGCGGAAAAAAACACGATTTTTGTCAGAGGATCGCGATTTACGTCTAAAGATTACCGGAAAAAACGCGAAATTCGCGACTTAAACGCCGAAAATTAGTCGCCAAAGCAAAAAATTTAGTTTCCACATGGCGACTGGTGACCGTGAATCTGCACCTATAGCTATAAAGATTTAAAAAATTGCTAGTATATATGAAACAAAATAGGTATGAAAAATTTCCTTCTCTCGCCAAGGCAGATTTCTCTATTTTGCTCGTACTGAAAAAGTACTCTTTTTGTTTTATTTTTGAATAATACTGTACGTAAAATTAAAATTGTAACTTTTATTATTATCATCATCTGAATAAATTAAATTGTCCATGAATCAGTCAACAAATTCGAGTACAGAAAGTATAGTTTTATTTCATACTTATCTAGGAGGATCGCTAAAATAAAATAATTACTTGAAAATGATAAATGCATATGCAAAAGGAAAAAAAGTTATGATTTTTGCATTTTTAAAAAACACTAAAAATTGATTATAAATTAAAGTATTTTTTTTATTTATTTATTTATTTACGATAAGCATCATTTTTAGGGTTTCGTTCATCTGGCGAAACCCTATTCGTCTCGCCCCTCTGTCTGTCTGTCCGTCACAGAGCCCGTTCTCAGAAACTATGTATGTTAGAGACTTGAAATTTTGCATACTTATAGCTGAACACCTCACATTAAACGTAAATCCTAAAATTTCGAAAAAATCTTATATTTAACCCTGTGGGCTCTAACTTGTGTATTTTAAGCATTTTTTTTTCTAACTCAGCCCCAAATTAAGTTGAAGACTTGAAATTTTGCAAAATTATAGCTAAGCACTTGCGATCAAACGACAAATCATAAAATTTCGAAAAAATCTTATATTTAACCCTCTGTGCTCTAACTTGTGTATTTTAAGCAATTTTTTATCCTCCCCCCTTTTCCCCTGGGGGTCACTTTTTAAACTTTTGCTGACACCCCTTTGATCACACTTTCATATTCTGCATCATAGACTTACATATTGTAGTTCCATTTTTTTACCGCCAGGGGGCGGCTACCTATCTCAGGTGCTTTGGGCCCGATTCCCTCGACTAATATATCTACGGATAGGTTGTAAAACGGAGTTTCGTTTGGATAGAGGTTTGTGTAGAATAGAGTGCGCCCCCTGGTTGCGAAATGTGGAACTAACAGATTTTGCAAAAGGTAAGGTGTTTTGAAAGGAATATTAAACGAAACCCTTTGTGCGATCTGTGATCACACTTACCCACTTGTTTGAAAGCTAGTTTACCTAAAATCATTTTAAAATGAAAGTTGTGATCGACGGGAAATTAAAATTGTGACCAATTGATTCAAAACAAGAGATATATTTCCAGATAACTGTAATACGGCTTTTTTCGCATTCTTTTTTCATGGCGAAAACACAATATTTGTGAAATTGATTTTTCATCTTTGTTAGAAATTTTTAGATTTTAAGGAAATGTAAGTTTGATTATTTGGATATACAGTGGGTGATCGGTTAACGAACACTTTTGAGAGAGATTTTTATGTTCAGATAACGAACACTTTCGCGAAGAATTTTCTGTTCCGTTACGAACACCTCATGAAGCAAAGCAAGTAGAAGCAATGCCATGTTTCAGTTTTCCAGAGCTGTATTTAATTGTATCTATTATCGACTTAGAAAATATTTTAACAGTTGCGTATTTATGGCCTAATTAGTTTATGGGTTATCGAGAGTTCGGGTCCTACATTTTAGGACCCCCAAATTTGAATGAACAAATTAAAAATATTAAATTATATATCTTGTCCTTTTTTAAAGAAATATTTTTAATTGGAAATTTTTCATTTTAATTGAAATGGAGTTCCTAAATTATAAACAAGCTCTAAGTTCCACTTGGCCTTTATCGGGCCCTGCAATAAATATAATTTTTAGAGAACAAATGGAACTTTTGATAGGTCAAAGTGATATGGTTTAATGCTGCAGTCAACGAATGTGATCCTAAAAGCTTTTACAAAACAAATGTCATTTATATAACTTTTAATTAATTTTTCAATTTATTTTCAGCAGTGAAATTACGCTCGATATTATTGAATATTTAATATGTGATTTTCCACATTGCTAACTAAGCATAGAACCAACAGAGTGAAAAATGTCAAAGCCGGGAATCGAACCCGGAATCCTTGGAATAGCGCTCCAAGTGCTCTACCACTGCTAAAAATTAATTGAAAAATTATAGTTGCGTTCACCGATGCTGGGTTTATTTGTATCATGTTTCGCCGCAAGACTGTGTGTTCATGAAGACTATTCCATCGTATGCTGCAGTTGCAACTAGTGATGGGCGATAACGAGATGTTTTTCTCGATTTTCTCGATTGTATGGACATCTCGATATTTTTCGATTGTATAAATTTTTTCTCGATGACTACAGTTTGCAAATTTCTTTTATAAATCATATATTATGTATTATATACGTCATACATTTATCAAGAATCGTCTGCGGGTCAACTGGAATGAGTCGATGTTAATAAAGACTAAGTGACTTCGACCGCTAGCGGGCCCCTCCTTTAATCGGGGCCCCTAATTTATACGTAATCTTGTAATATGAAATCACGAACAGGTTACCCGCTATATACGGCACTGATATATGATAGCAGGCGGGTGTGGTGTGCACGCACTACAAAATCTTGTAAAAAATATAATATCGAAACGAATGAACGTCGGACCAGATCTCTTGGGGGAGGGGTCAAAGCGAGCGGAGGGGCACAGCAGCTGCATAATATGATTAAGTCGTCACAGGTCTTTAGGCCTTTCCAACCATATGTCACATGAGAAGTCTGGATCTGAATTTATAAAAATGCCCTCCCGGTGGGGGGAGGGATGCGGGAGGTGGATAACATGAGTAAGTGGTCATAAGCATTTTCAACAATATGTCACATGAGGGGTTTCGGCTAAATTTAGAAAAACACCCCGTGGGGGAAAAGTGGGGGGGGGGTCACCGGAGGTGCATTACATCAATAAGTAGTCACAGACCTTTCCAACGATATCTCACATGTGGGGTCTTGGCTAAATTTGGAAAAGTGTCCCTCGGGGGGGGGGGGGGAGGGTTCAAAATGGGGGGATGGACACCGGAGGAGCATAACATCAATAAGTAGTCACAGATCTTTCCAACGATATCTCACATGAGGGGTCTTGGCTAAATTTGAAAAAGTGTCCCCCGGGAGGGGCAAATTGGGGGAGACTGTCACCGGAGGTGCATAACATCAATAAATAGTCACAGACCTTTCCAACGATATCTCACATGAGGGGTGTTGGCTAAATTTGGAAAAGTGCCCCCGGGGGGGCAAAGTGGTGGTGGGGACACCGTAGGTACATAACATCAATAAGTAGTCACAGACCTTTCCAACGATATCTCACACGAGGGGTCTTGACTAAATTTGAAAAAGTATCCCCCAGGGGGGGCAAAGAGTGGGGGGGACTGTCACTGGAAGTGCATAACATCAATAAGTAGTCACAGACCTTTTCAACGATATCTCATAAGAGGGGTACTGACTAAATTTGGAAAAGTGTCCTCCGGGGGGGGGGGGCAAAGTGGAGGGGGGCGGCCACCGGAAGTGCATAGCACTAATAAGTAGTCACAAACCTTTCTAACGATATGTCACATGAGGGGTCTTGGCTAAATTTGGAAAAGTGTCCTGAAATTTCATATATTATAAATAATATTTAGCGGAGGGCTCCATAAAAAATCCGATCTAAAATGATAAAAGCGGAAAAAACTACCCTCGCAGTGGGGGCCAAATTGGGGAGGGGAGGAAGAAAGTCTCATAATATGAAAGAGTCATCCGAGAGCTTACCGATGACACATCACATGACTGGTCCAAAAAAAGTTTGAAAATTGCTCCCCCCGTGGGCCCACTCTTTCACCCCGGAATTCACACAGCCGCCACTTTAAAATTTTTATGTTCAATAAATAATATTTACCGGAAGACTGCATAAAAAACCCATATTTAAAGTGATATTTAAATTTATTATAGAAATCGGCTACGGTTTTAAAAATTTGTTCGCCCCTTCCCCACCCCCCTTTGAGCGAAGAAAGGTTCATAGTATGAAAGAGTGGTCAAAGGGCTTTTCGATTATATGCCACAGGAAGGGTTCGGTAAAATTTTTAAAATTGCACCCCATGAGTCCACTCTCACGCCCTCCTCCCTCGAAATCACCCGACCCACCTTCCTCTTTGAAAATTTTATATTTAATAAATAATTTTTATCGGAGGGTTCCAGGTATGTGACATCTTGGTAGGGCTAAAATAAGAGAAACTTTGAAAATTAAAGCTTCATTTCACAGCTCATTGTCATGCCTTTTTCTCTATCTCGTCCCTTGGTACTCTCGATAAATTTTCTTACTTTTCTTCTCTGCCGAGGACGAGAGAAATCCTCGATAAGCTTCTCATAGCGAAATGTTGAAAAGCGCGAGAGAAATCCTCGAAAGGCTTTTCATTGGGAGATTTCGAAAAGGACGAGAGTAACAAGCGAGAGGCTTCCCATCGGGAAAGGTTGAAAAGGGCGAGAGGAAACTCTCGAGAGACTTCCCATCCCGAAAGGTTTAAAACCGCGAGAGAACCAACCATCGAGCAGCTTGCCATCAGGAAGCGTCGAAATGCTGGAAAAATCATCGAGATGAGATTTGCCGAAATGCGAGATGGAAATGAAGCTTTCAGAGTCAAACTTACCGCATTTCTGGTTTAAGTCATAATTTCTCAAAGGAGTCCATCTGCTTATTCAATCTCTTTTTAGCTCACAGGCTATCTAAGCCTGAGAGCTAATGTACCCGTCCGTTCTGTGTGTATGCATGTACTGTACGTACGTACGTATGTATGTACGTAACGCGATAACTCTTGATTAAAATGTACGATTTGCTTCAATTTTTTTTATGTTCATTCTGATAAGGCGTTCCGCTGTTTAGTTTTGACGATTCATGGGTTAAGGATAAAGGGAGAGAAGGGGGGCTGGTCCCCCCCCCCCCCTCCTTAATTTAGATAAATAGGTTTTTCGTGCAGAATTCTTCGATTTGCTCCAAATTTCGTATACCGGTTTATTATGTTAAGGAGCTTCCCTGATTAAACTTGGAGGTTCATTAGTTAAGTATGAAGGGGGGAAAGGGGGATATACCCCCTCCTTAATTTAGATAAATGGGTTTTTCATGCAGAATTGTTCGATTTGCTCCAAATTTGGTATACCGGTTCATTATGTTAAGAAGTTGCCTTGATTAGATTTGGAGGTTTACGGGTTAAGTATAAAGGGGGAGAAGGGGGCTAGACACCCCCCTTAATTTAGATAAATGGGCTTTTCATGCAGAATTATTTGATTTGCTCATAATTTGGTATACCGGTTTATTATGTTAAGGAGCTTCCCTGATTAAACTTGGAAGTTCATTGGTTAAGGATAAAGGGGGAGAAGGGGGGGCTGCTCCGCCCCCCCTTAATTTAGATAAATGGGTTTTTCATGCAGAATTAATTATTCGATTTGTTCCAAATTTGGTATACCGGTTTATTACGTTAAGAAGTTGCCTTGATTAGATTTGGAGGTTTACGGGTTAAGTATAAAGGGGGAGAAGGGGGGCTGGTCCCCCCTTAATTTAGATAAATGGGCTTTTCATGCAGAATTATTTGATTTGCTCCAAATTTGGTATACCGGTTTATTATGTTAAGGAGCTTCCCTGATTAAACTTGGAAGTTCATTGGTTAAGGATAAAGGGGGGGCTGCTCCGCCCCCCCTTAATTTAGATAAATGGGTTTTTCATGCAGAATTAATTATTCGATTTGTTCCAAATTTGGTATACCGGTTTATTATGTTAAGGAGCTTCCCTGATTAAACTTGGAGGTTCATTAGTTAAGTATAAAGGGGGGAAAGGGGGGTAGACCCCCTCCTTAATTTAGATAAATGGGTTTTTCATGCAGAATTATTCGATTTGCTCCAAATTTGGGATACCGGTTTATTATGTTAAGAAGCTGCCTTGATTAGATTTGGAGGTTTATGGATTAAGTATAAAGGGGAGGGGCTAGTCTCCCCTTAATTTAGATAAAAGGGTTTTTCATGCAGAATTATTGGATTTGCTTCAAATTTAATATACCGATTTATCCCGATATGGCGCTTCCTTCATTAGATTTGGAGGTTCATTGGTTAAGTATACAAGGGCGAAAAGGGGGCGAGTCCCCTTAATTTAGATAAATGGATTTTCATGGAGAATTATTCAATTTACTTTAATTTTTTTTCTATGTTTGTTCTGATAAGGAGCTTTCCTGATTAGATTTGGAGGTTCATTAGTTAAGTATAAAAGGGTTAAAGGGGTTAGACCACCCTTATTTTAGCGATATGTTTCTTTTTTTCATGCAGAATTATCTGATTTGCTTCAAATTTGATATACTGATTTATTATAGTTAAGGAGTTTCCCTGATTAGATTTGGAGGTTCATTGGTTAAGTATAAAAGGGGCAAACGGGAGATATTTCCCTTCATTTATTTTTTGAGGGACATTATTCTTTGAAATAAGAGTATAATATACAGTTAGTGTTAATAACCTGTGAGCTCAATGCCATCAGTTTAACTGGCACTTATCATTTTATTGCTGTTAACCGATGTGGGTTATGAAGCATAGTGGTTTATGTATTCAGTTCTGTATAGTCCTAGTTTCAAACTTTACTGTTAAATTTAGTGTCATTTTGCCACGAGTTTTCAATGTTTCTCTTATTTTAGCTCTGCCAAGCTGCCCCATACCTGGAGACTCAGATAAATACTATTTATTAAATATAAAAAGTTCAAAGAGGAAGGTGAGTGAATTCTGGGGTGCGCGAGAGTGCACAAAGGGAGGGGGGGGGGCGGGTAATTTTCAAACTTTTACCAAACCTCTCCTTGACATATCATCGGAAAGTCCTTTCACCACTCTTTCATATTATGAACCTTTCTCCTCCCAGAGTTGAATTCCGGAAGGGGTTCGGGCGGGGGGGGGGGGGGAGCGGTGCGGGGGTGACTTTTTTTTTTAATTGTAGAGATTTCTACAATAAATATCATTAAATGAGGTTTTTTAATGGAGCTCTCCGATAAATATTATTTATTAAATATAAAATTTTAAAAGTGGGGCTGCGTGATTTCCGGGTATATTCTAGGATAAAAGAGGGAACCCACGTGGGAGTGGTAGATTTCAAACTTTTTTTGGACAGTCATTTGATCTATCATCGGAAAGTTTTCGGTTATCATCGCAAAGTTACTCTTTCATATTATGAACCTTTCTTCTTCCTTCCTTAGTTTGGCGCCCCGAGAGAGGCACTTTTCGAACTTTTTTGAAATCGTAGCGTTTTTAAACATTTTAGATCGGATTCTTTTACGGAGCCCTCCGATAAATAATTTTTAATATATGAAAATTTCAAAGAGAAGGATGGGCAGGGTATATTTCGGGGGGGGGGGGGGGCACGATAATTGGAATCCTGGGAGTTGGGACTCTTTTCTATCTTTTGCTGACACTCCTCATGTGATATATCATTGGAAAGCTCTGTGACTACTATTTCATTTTATATATCGCTCGCGCCCCTCCCCTTACTTTGCCCCCGAGCGGGGGCACTTTACTAAATTTAGCCGACACCCCTCATGTGACATATCGTTGGAAAGTCCTGTGACCACTTATTCATATTATGCACTTTCCTTGCCCCTCCCTCCTACTTTGCTCTCCGCGGGAGTTCGTTTAATGTATTCCAGTCGAAAACTTTATAAAAATGGGGAAATTAAAGATCTAATCTCAAATGGCGTAGAAAAATCAATAAAAAATTTTGATCCCTTTTATCATCCTTTAGTTCATATTTTTGCCACTAGGGGGTGCTTTTGATTCTTATTTCTTTGGCCATTTTGGTACTAATTGCCGAAAAATTCTAATTTTTGATACTTAAACTCCCCTTACCGCTTCATAGCTACTCGCGTTTTTTCAGCTTTTTTCAACCAGGGGGCACCCTTACAAGACTTTTCCAGTCTTATGGCTCCTTTATAGTTTCCCTTTGGTTTGTTGTTTTTTTATTCCATCTGTTTTCAGTTACCCTATATTTAATAAAATCTGCCTTATATATATGTAAAAACAATGATTTCAATAATCGATTCTAGAACATCTCCTTTGTAGATTCTCGAAAGTAACCGATGACTGTATCGATTGTGTATTTTACGATAACGATTTTTTTCGATTGGTAAATTTTCGAGAATCGCCCATCACTAAGCCCTATCACTACTATGAAATTGTCGGCCAGAATAATAGCTAAGATTTCCAATAACTGTTTTTAGCTTTTCTCGTTATAATCGATTGTAAAACATCTCGATTGTAGATTCTATGAATTAATCGATGGCTGTATCGATTGTGATTTTTTACGATGACGATTTTTCTCGATTGTCGAATTCTCCAGAATCGCCCATCACTAGTTGCAACCTTAACAACATATTTATTGAGAGATGCTAAGATGGGTATCGTCCTCGTAGCTTAAATGGTAGAACACTTGAGCACTATTCCAAGGGTTCCGAATTCGATTCTCGACTTGGACATTTTTCACTCTGTTGGTTTCTACGCTTAGTTAGCAATGTGGTAAAACATGTATTAAATGTATGTCATTTTTTTTAAATACAAACGACACGTATAAAGCCATCAAAATACGATCTATACATATTAAATATGGACGTATTATTAACCTTATTTAAAAAGGAAGTTTGAAAACTTTTTCGATTGTTATTAATGTATGTATCATTGTTATTACATTTAAATAAATTTAGGGAGAATTTATATTAATTTTTATATATTTGTTAGTTTTTAAGAACGAATTAATTCAACGCCCACACAAATGTATACAAAATCTATGATCGGTTAATGAACAATTCGGTTAACGAACATTGTTTTGGAACGGATTAAGTTCGTTAACCGATCACCCACTGTATGATCTTTTCTCAACCAGGCTTTTATCTTTTTCTAAAGATATTGGAAACAGCTAAGATAGTGCAAATGATAAATATATATATAACTGGTTAGAAAACATTAAAAATTGCAAAAAATTAAAAATATGATAAAAGTATCAAAATGGGAGGGCGGGGGGAGCGAACGGCAAATAAATGATATACAAAATAATATTTTCACTGCACTCGACGGAAATTCTTCTCTGTTCTCAGCGGGAATAGTCGAAAATTATGTAGGAAACTGCAACGAACACTTTAATTAATCACTAATAAATAATAATCGGTTTTTCGGATGTTATCCATTCTCAAGCAAGCACTTCAGTTGCGTAACTCATAACTGAATTTGTAGATGCAGTTGTCGCAAAATAAGGGTGATGTTGTTACTGGTGATGTTGCATGTTTGTCTGTTAAACATGTTTGCTGTACGTGAAAATACTTACTTGAGTGGGTAACATCCAGAAAACCGATTTTCCCTAAAGATTAAGAACTGATTAATGATGCATTGTTGAAGCCACTCGGAAACGTTTCCGAAAATGATGGACAGCTAATAAAAATTATTTATATAAATTCTTTTTTAATCCTAATGCGGTGTTCATTTTGAATGAATGCATTATTTCAAATATGCAGAGCTTCCAAGTTTCCTACCACTATTTTAATTCAGAAAATGTTCTTTTTTTTAATTGGAACATTTGAGCGATTCAAGAGAACAGCAATTTCTCTAAAATAATAGTGGTGTGCAAAAAGTCGCAGACTCAACAACTCTGAACGCTGGGCCAACTTTTGGGTCAAAAACGACCCGAACACCTTAGCAGGGTTAAATTTCAAAAATAAATTGTTTTCGTATTTTTATAAAGATAAAGAAGCGCTTTGCGGGATTTGAATATTTTCGTTCGTGATTATAGTACATTTTCGTATCTTGCAATCCAGCACAATTTCACCAGACATTCCTTTTTTTTTCAGTTCACCCTTTTTCATATAGAATATTATCATGCTTCAATATTTTGCAATAAATTCCTTGATTAAAAGCTAAAAAGAAAACGAAAAAAAAAAAAAACTAGTAAAGAAAAAAAAAAGGAATAAACAAAAAATTTTGGAAATTTATATTATTTTGAAACAATTTGCTCTCATATTTTATACTAGGAAGCATTGTCCCTACGAGCTAAGTTCATCAAACCGTCCAAATCCTACTGGTTCTACAAACAACACTAATTTGCTATGTTTTAAAAAGATTACCTTATTACGAAAGATTGAAAGATATCACTACGATCAGTGGTTGGTCTCATAAAACATTTTTGTTTCTTTTATCGTTTTCCCGCTAGAAATTATAGAAAGAAAGGAAAATTATTAGTCGAAAGGGGCGTTCTATCAGGGTATCATATTTTTTGGAAAACGGTTTATTAAGATATTATATAATTATTCTTTTATTTGGATAAAGATCCAGGACATTGAGAAGTTAATTATTTATGCAGGCTGATTTTTTAAGCAAATGAAATATGTTTTAAAGAATACTTTTTCAAAATTACCTAAAATCATTATCTTAAATTAAAAACTAAATAAAAATACTAGCATTATAATTACCTGAAGTAAGAAATATTTTTTTCTTTTAACTGGTACAACATCTGTGTAATCCTAGTATCCGACTCGCTACAGGCAATTAATGAAAATAATTTCACGATCGAAAGACTACGCAAGTAAAATGATGAAATACTAAAAGCACGTGACGCTACAACATTATGAGAATTTGTGGTTTGCATGCGTCTGTCGCAGTCTACCCTTTGTGAATTCTGCTGATTTCAGTACAAGACAATCTTTGAAAAGAGAAGAAAAAGCATGAAATTCTCTTCGTTAGTTTTGTTCGTGTCGATTTAATCCATTTTCCATAATAAAGATTATGAACTCTTCGATTATCATTCGGCTGTAATTATCTGAAATGTACTCCGTATTTTTGTTCTAAAATGAGAGGAAAAAAATCACACTTAAAAAAAAAAAAAGTTTTGATACATACAATGGTAAGGAATTTTATGTTCAATATATGTGAGGCAAATGCCGCCCTTTATGCGTGCGTCCTGAGGCGGTCGCCTCGCTGCCTCACCCCTGGCGCCGGCCCTGCTTAATTGCTCAAGAAAAAAGTATTTTATTGTTGAATAATAGTAAATTAACCATTCTTCAAAATTAAGGGTGTATTCGAAAAAATATTTTTCTACCCTCAACAGCTCGAAATTTTCTGAGACATTTTCAGACTCATTTTTAAAAGTAAAAACATGAAACTTGCTGGGGTGATTTCTGAAGACATGTTTAACATGCCGTGGGATTTCATTTTCAGCTCAATTAATTAGAATTTGATTTTTAAACAATTATTTTCTCAGTATGACCATTTTTTTCATTCCCAGATCGCCCGCTTCGGAAAATTCGATTCAAAACGCCAACTTTGACAGCGTTTTTTACAGTATTTTCTGCATTTATCAAAAAAATTAAGAAGCACCGCACATTATATAGTTTCTAAATAAGAGAATTTCCAAGTTTGATGCGTTTGACAGCAAAAATGAATTTTAAAATGAATCAGAAAATAAGCAGTTTGGATCGGAATACACCCTTAATAGATATAAAAAAAAAAAAAACTAACCCGCAAATTGGTTATATATAAAGACAGGAGTTTTTTTTTCCCCCTTTTAAATTTTAGAATGCGTTATTTTCTTATTCGAAGTAAAGTTGCTTATCTGAAAATCAATAAATACACCGTTCGGTTCGGTAGTACTTTGTTCTGAGTGAGATCTCAAATTCCCATTGTTAATGTTAAACCGAGGGGACGTGGAATGCATTCTTATTTTTTAAATATCTCATCAGGAAATTAATATTTTTAACTTCTTTTTCCTGCGTACTCTTTTTAAAAGACGTCTCTTTCTTTTTTAATTGACAAAATTTTTCGAAACAAACGATATATTTAATGATATTATATTAAACGCTAAGGTAAATTTTCAGTTCAGTGCGAAATGAGCATAACTGCGAATACAGGTACGTAACGATAAATCTAAAACCCGTTCCATTTTAGAGGAAAACAGAGCAAGAACCGAGACTAATGGTCAAAGCAGGCCCCAATCATGACTAATCGGAGTCCTGGACAAAGATAAATTACGGGGTCCTCCATCGAATCGTTGCAACATTATTCATGCAGAACTGATGGTCAGTCGTATGTTTAATATATAAACAATATTTTCGCACCTTCGATTTTAAATAGAAGAAAATTCTTAGCTCTTCCAATTCTAAATAAAGCACCTTAATTAATAAAATATACTCTTTTTTTCTTAGTACAGAACAAAACTCTTTTATATAACTTTAGCAACTTGTTATATTACTTTAAGGGTGTATTCGAAAAAATATTTTTCTACCCTCAACAGCTCGAAATTTTCTGAGACATTTTCAGACTCATTTTTAAAAGTAAAAACATGAAACTTGCTGGGGTGATTTCTGAAGACATGCTTAACATGCCGTGGGATTTCATTTTCAGCTGAATTAAATAGAATTTGATTTTTAAACAATTATTTTGTCAGTATGACCATTTTGTTCATTCCCAGATCGCCCGCTTCGGAAAATTCGGTTCAAAACGCCAACTTTGACAGCGTTTTTTACAGTATTTTCTGCATTTATCAAAAAATTAAGAAGCACCGGACATTATATAGTTTCTAAATAAGAGAATTTCCAAGTTTGATGCGTTTGAGAGCAAAAATGAATTTTAAAATGAATCAGAAAATAAGCAGTTTGGATCGGAATACACCCTTAAGATGAGTTTAATAATTTCAACTAATGGAAGAGTATCAAATACTCTAACATATAAATATGTGTTAATCAAGTTACTTTCTTTTACATCTTTTAAAGTTGTAAAGCACACAACATAATATCAAATTAAATGCATTTTACTTCACAAATAAGAAAGAGTTTTTTCAATAAATCTAAAACGATGGCAATTTTTTGTTTTTTTTTTTCATATTTAACTCTAAGTTGAAAGAAAAAACTTTGAATACGGAAGATAATTTATACAAGGCTCCCACTCGGTCCGTTTTTTGAACACTACTTTTTTAAAAAGAAAAATCTCCTTTATAATCTTCGTCGAAACTTACCTCGAAAGGCATTTTTTTTTTTTTGCAATTGTTGCTAAAATCTACTATGAATTTTTCTCCAAAATAATACTGGTTTGCAAAAAAAGGACCAGTGGGAGCACTGTTTATATCATGACAATTAGAATTGGTTATTTTTAGACACTAAAGTTTAGATATGATTTAATTTCATTGCTAATGCAATCTATTAAAGTGAAAATATTATTTCTTATTTAATAGTGGTTGAGGTTAGCTTTGCAACAGCATTGAGCTCTGTGAGTTCAAAATGAAATATGTTTTTCAGAAAGTTTAGTAGAATCTTTTAATGATGAAATTTGTATTTTGTATTTGAAAATTTTCAGATTTGGCATTGGGGAAAAAAAGAAAATATTTTATAAATTAATATATGGATTTGGGGGCACCTTGAGGTTTGAGGTCCCTGGGCAAAGTCCCGATTTGCCCACGCGATAATACGGGCCTGAGTCAAAGGCGTGAGTTTAAAGCTGTAAATATTTGTAGCAAACGAACGCAAGTTCTGTCCATGAGGCCTGAAAAATGATTTCTGTAATATTTTTTGGCGATGATTCATTTTAATAATGTCATAATTTATTTCAAGAGGAGAAGTTATGTGATTTATATTTCTTTTATTATTGTTATTTGCAGGGCTTGATTACCGCACAGCCCAAGTAGGCCGTGGCCTAGGGCCCACTGCTATTGGGGACCCCAAATTGAATGAAATGATTTCGAAAAAGAATTATTAAAATTGCAGTTTCCGCAATTATTTTCTCAAAAACCAAAATATAATTTGGTTACCTTTACAACCGTACCATAATATCTAATAATAACCCCCTTCCCGCAGAAAATATAGCAACTATTTTGGTGCGAGGAGGCCTCGAAAAGGTGCTGGACCTTGGGCCCCACACAACCTTAATCGGGCTCTGGTATTTGAATGCTTCAAAATTAAATAAAATTTAACACTCAACAAATTTGTTTTAAAATACCAATTTTATATTTAAAATATTTAAGCTAAAACATTTTCCCTGCAATTATCAATTAGATAAATTGAACTAAAAACTGATGTACAATTTTTGCTCTATTTTCTGATCATTATTAAGAACATATATGTGTGTGTGTGTACAAAAAAACGTTTGTCATTCTTTTCCATAAAAAAAGATAACAAAAAGAAAGAAAAAATATTCATATAAGAACTATAAACGAAATTACCTTGATATCCATGGTTTAATAGTTAAATAATGTATGAAAATGTAAAATAAAATTAGAATAATTAAGAAATATATATTATAAAGCATTAGCTGCTAGCATCAAGTTTTAAGATTAAGGTTTTAGAATGAGACTCATAAAAATAAAACTGATGAAAACTCTTAATAGTCGTGTAGTTGAAGAAAAGTTAGAAAAATCTAAATATTGTTATTTTTTTCAAAAAATTTAAGAGTGCAGTAACTAGTAAAAGTAAATGTTCTACCCAATATTTTTAGTTAAACTTCTGAAAAAAAGCAAGCATTATTGGTTATAAATTATAAACTTAACATTCTTTCACTTCATTGAGTAAGTTAGACTGACAGCGCCATCTACCGCCTTAAATCTATAGGAACCATTTGTACAATATATCAAATTCATAAAACTTTCAATGCTTAATTAATTTTAAAGCAACTAATTAAAAATTCAAGCATTTTTCTAAGGAATCATTCAAGTTGCTTGTCGTCAAATCGTGACGGATACTATCTAGTTTTATTTAACCCTTTCCAGCACAGACAAATTTTGTTGTAAAATGATGAAATCATCGACTGCCACCGGAATTTACATACGACTTATTTAGAAATGAAAAACTTGTTACTTTATACTTCCATTGTTAATGCAAAATTTTATTAAAATATTCTTGGTACCATTTGTAAGTTTGGAATTAAAATTAGGTATCTCGACCCGGGCACACTGTGCCGGAAAGGGTTAAAGTGGTGAAATCTTACTCATAGCTCGTCAGCTTTTAACACGTAAAATATTAAATTAATAATTAAATTTAGAAATATTCTGTCGACTAAAAAAGAAGGAGACATCCTTTAAGAAAAATATACTGAAAAAAAGATGAAAAAGATATTAATTTTCTGAGGAGATATTTTAAAAATAAGAATGCATCCCAGGTCTATAGGTTTAACATTAGAACGAGGAATTTGAGATTTCAATGGTCAGCACCCTTAAATGTATTATATTACTCAATTAAAATTTCATTGAATGGCTGATAACGATAAACAGAAACATTTCATTCTGATTGTTTCAGGTCTGAAACTAATCCGTTGTTTTCCCATAGATTTTTCATGTTAACACTTAGCGCGCGGTGTCCGCAAAAAAAAAAAAAAAAAAAAAAAAAAAAAGAGAGAGAGAGAGAGAGAGTACTGGCACCGGGAATATTTAATTAAAATTTCGTTTTATAAAAGTACGGAAAAGTAAGCAAGTTTTCATTTTCTAATAAATTCCTTTGTAAATTCCGGCTTCATTTCATCATTTTACAAATAGAATTACTCCGCGCCTGAATGGGTTTAAGAGGAAAATTAGGTTTTTTGTGGTTTTTTCTAGATGTCGATTCTTTACTAGTCCATATTGAAATTTATTTTCTGGTATTTTTTCTATTTCTATTTTTATTTATTCCTCTATTATTTCATAGATACGATGCCTTTTTTTACATTCATTTTTCGAGAACGTTTCTGGAGTATGGTGAAAAAGGGAAAAGTAGATCTTTTGTAGTTGTTGTTTTTCTACATGTCGTTTCTATAATATTCTATTAGATATAAACGTGAAAATGAAAATCACAAGTTTATTAAACGGTGTATAAAATGTTACAAAGTCTAAAAACTACACAAACATTAAAATAAAGTTAAGTTATTCCACGTTTCGATCATTATCTGTGACATTCATCAGGAAAACATTGTCGTAATGCTTCTAAAAAAAAACAGAGCAAAAAATATTTATATTCTATTACTACATCTATTGAAATTTATTCTTTATTTTATTTATTTATTTATTTATTTATTGCTCTCTTTTTTTCATAGATACAATGCCTCTTTTACACACATTTTTCGAGAACGTAGCTAGCATGACAAAACGAAAACTAGTCGGATGTGGCGATTCCAAAACTTTCTTCTATCTCACACATGTTAATACTTCAAAATTCGCTATCACAGTGCCAAAATTAATTGGCAATCTATGCCCATCATGAGGATTCTAAAGATATGAAATTCCGTGCATTAGTTCTTGAGATATGGCTGTCGCTAAAATCTTGTAAATCCTGCAAAATGCAGCATAACAGCGCCACCTTTCGGGCGATTAATACCAAAACCTAATCTACAAAACTTGTGTCAACGTCTAACTGCATCCTAAGTTAGATAAAAACTCGTTAGTTCTTGAGATAGAGCTAATGCGGAAATCGTGACAAATGCAGCATGCAGCGCCACCTGTTGAACGATTAACACCAAATCATAATCAGCACCAATACTTATCAAGGTATAACTAAACTGAAGTTTGATCAAAATTCGTGCATTAGTTCTTGAGACAGAGCAATTGCGGGAATCGTGAAAAATTCAACATAGCAGCGCCACCTGTAGGACGATTTACACTAAATTACCCAATACCAATACCCAGCGGCTAGGTATTTATTTTTTGGGTATATACCTGGGTATTTATTAAAGCCTTAGGTAAATACCCAAAAATTGGGTATTTTCATATTTCACAGTAAAATAACAGAATCTTGTAAAAGGTATTGCAATCATAGGTTAGACTGTTTCAAATATGACAGGTGCTTTCAGTTTAGTTAAAGAAAAATATCTGCATGTTGTCCGGGTGAGTGGCCTTGCAAATGTTCAATCGAATTCTAGATGAAAAAGAAGAAAAATAAATTGATTTCCTTAAACTGCCAGGAAGAACCAAATGGGGAAGTTATTTGCATTGTCTTAAACCTTAATCGCTCATGTTTTTTTAAAGTTTGTTCTTAACAGAGGTTTTTTTTCTGAATATTTTTTTAACATAAAAAAATGAGTTATAATACCAAAGGCAAATATTACAAAAAAAAAAAAAAAACCACTTCTTAAATACACTATAACAAATAGCTGCCAATACCCAGTCGAATGAAGAAATGAGTGAGGAATTAGAGATCTGCCCGAGTTTGAACACGGCTTTACTTTTCCTAACTTTTCCTACTTCCTTTTTGGGTAGGACCTTACTTTAGGATCGAGCCGGGACTGGTTTCATTCCTAGTCTTCACGGCCCTTAATTTTCAGTCCTAGTTTTGACCCAGCCCGTATGAGAATCATTGTCTCGACATGGCCTGGTCCGTTCATAGGTCAGTAAAATTAGGCCTGGCCCAAACATTCTTGCAAAAAATGCATACATTTTTAAATCGCCATTATTCTACAACTAAACTTTAAAATTTATTCTTTTTAAATAGTAGTAGATTTCTACGCTTATTAAAATATAGCTAAATTAAAATACAGTAAAACGTGTGATAAAGAACCTGACTATGACGGAATCCTTTTCTAAACTGAAAAACGTCTTGATCCATGCAAAATTAGTATATTAATACGTAAGAAAAGAATATATAATACATTTACACTTGCTAAGAAGGGAACTTGTCTATTTTCTTTTCTATGCAATTCCATCTTAGAAGATCTTACTGTATAGCATTTTTCAGATTTTTAATACCTCAATACATGGAATATGGAGTAACAATATTAATGATAAGTGAAACATTTACCTATAAGAAGTAGAGATTCATTAAAAAATAAATATCGCAGCCTGCGGCACTTCTATAAGAATGAAGATTACAAGCATGAAAAAAAAAAATTAAAATAAATATTTTTGGTCAGAACTCCTCGTACGAGACAAATTTTTAACCAAATCGATGTAAAAATCAATGTTTTGTAGAAATTCACTCGGGGCCGGGCTCCGGTCGAGATTTTAACGTTTCTCCGGGCCGGGTCGGTCTTGGGCCGAACTTTTAGCTGTTATTCCGGACCGGGCCAATAATTCTTTCTACGGACCGAGCCAGGCTCGGGCCGAATTTTTAACTTTTTTACTGGGCCGGGCCAATATTTTTTTTTGTATGGGCCGGGCTCGGGCCGAACTTTTAACTTTTTTACCTAGACGGGCCAATATTTTTTGTACGTGCCGGGCTCGGGCCGAACTTTTAACTTTTTTACCTAGACGGGCCAATATTTTTTGTACGTGCCGGGCTCGGGCCGAACTTTTAATTTTTGTATCGGGCCGGGCCAAATATTTTTTCTATGAGTTGGGTCGGACCGGTGCAGACCTCTAGTAGGAATGCTGGGATACACTAACATGCACAAAAGAACTTTAGAAAGCAATAATGAGAAAATTTACGAGGGGTGGGAAGCAATTAAAAGTATAAAAGATAGTAAATTTTTATTACAAATTATGGCAATTAATGCAGAAGATTATCAGATACAGAAAAAAACATTTAGATGATGTGTGTTGTATTCGTATTTTAAATGAAAGGTCTCCATTTTTAGGTGCGTTCGTAATTATATAAATACGTAGCACCTATAGTCGTCGTTCAGTCCGTCTGTCTGTCCGTCCGTCCGCATATAACAGAGCAAAAACTACCCGACCGAATGATCTGAAATTTTTAATATATAATTGCTGCAAAATTTTGTCGAGCCATTTCCAATTTTATGAAAATATGATGTATAGTTTAATTACAGGGACAGTCAAAATTTTTTCTTTACATTACGGCCAATGGGAAAAATTATTGCAAGTGAATTTTAATGATGTTACAGACTTCCGAATGGTCTGAAATTTTTAACATATAACTGCTGCAAAATTTTGTTGAGCCATTTTCAATTTTATGAAAATCGGATGTATAGTTTAATTACAGGGACACCCAAAAGTTTTCCGTTACATTATGGCCAATGGGAAAAAATTATTGCAAATGCATTTTAATGATTTTACAGCCTTCCGAATGGTCTGAAATTTTAAATATATAATTGCTGCAAAATTTTGTCGAGCCATTTCAAATTTTATGAAAATCGAATGTATAGTTTAATTACAGGGACAGTCAAAAGTTTTCCGTTACATTACGGGGAATGGGGAAAAAATTATTGTAAGTGCATTTTAATGATGTTACAGACTATGCACTTATGAAGCGCAAAAAAATATACATTCAGTACAATATGGGGTGCAAAAAATAATTATAAAACTAGTTATAGTACGAACGCACCTCATTTGCCACGTTTGACGAGCAATTTCCAACTTGTTAAACGCGTTATTGATCATTTCTATAAAATAAACATCATTTAGTATATGAAAAACTTAACACCGTAATATATTTTGTATACAGGGTGATTAAAAAAACGTTTACAAAATGACATGGCAAATCAGGCATACAACAAGGATGAAAAATCACATAGAAACATAGGGTCGCAAACCACTTGTTTAGTCACAAATACAGGGTGTTTCATCTTAACTCAATTTGAGTTGAGGGTTGTAACTTTCAGAAAACTGAAGTATATTATAATAAAACATTTAACAGACATTCTCACCGTTGTTGTAAATGTGAATAGTGGTAGAAGTTTGCATTATACGCGCCAGCAGTATGCATTGACGCCGCACATTTTGGACTGTGATTATCAATCCATGCGGTATCATCGATTGCTTGAGCAACATGTTTTTCCAGATCCTTCCGTGATGTTATCACATTTCACACAACAGAAGGTACATATCGTTGCATTTTCATTACAATGTTTTTATTTTTATCGAAATTATTACCGCGTCCATGGGTTCAGTTAGAATGAAACATCGTGTATTTGCGGCTAAATAAGTGGTTTGCGACCCTATGTTCCTATGTGATTTTTATTCCTTGCTGTATGCCTGATTTGCCATGTCATTTTGTAAACGTATTTTTTTTAATCGCTTTGTATAACTACTTTCTGTAGCTTCTTTGAAAAAAAAAAAAGAGAGAGAGAGAGAGAGAGAGAAAGAAAAACTAACAACAGAAAAAAAAAAGAATCTGTCCTCTCTATCTTGTAACAGATATTTTAAATCTAGTGATGCAAGGAAGTACAGCTGGCCAAAAAAGTAATAAACATTTTAACCCTTTCAGGGGCATTCGTAAAATGTTGAAACAAGCGAATGGCACCAGAATTTAACCCTCTAAGCGGTTTGCCCGTATTTTTCCGTTTCCCTAAAACAACTTAAATCGGTTGTAGACAAAAGTAATTTTAACAAAATTGTATTTTAACTAGATGTATGCAAAATAAAGGGGCATGAAGTGTATATTAGAAACAATCAGGGAAAGAAAATTTTAATTAACATTAGTTTTATAAGGATTTTTATGAAAATGCAAAAAAGCCCTCAAAACAAATGTATTTCTACCGGGTGGCAAATTCACAAATACTCAATGTCCCAGCGCTCTTAACGCCAACCTCTGTTGCCAAGCACTTTGGCGAGAAAATGAACTTCGACGCGCATACCACAGACTTCTAATATAAGTAGACTCCAAATCGGCAATCTTTTCTTGTCTCCTACATCTCTGCCCTCCATCACGTGATGGAAGGCAGATTTAGCGCGCCAAACCGGTTTTTCTCCTCGGAATCTCTCTCCAGATTCCCGCCGAAACATCGTCTGTCATCTTTTGTCTTGAGTTGACCGCACTTTTGCTTTGCCAATAAAGGGATTACCGCCAAAATACGGCACCCTTTTGGCGATGAAAGCAAAAGATGTTGGAGTCAAAACTTTCCCGAAAGAACAATGGAATTGGGAGTCTACTTATATTAGAAGTCGGTGGCGCATACGTGTGTTCTCATACAAATACGTTTGCAAAAATCTGAAGCTACTTTAATTTATCCATTCAACTGCGTATTTCTTGTTTGTGGAATACTTGCAAGAATACGAGTGCGAAATACTAAATCATTACTTTACCTTCTGAATAATTGTAATTGAACAAGTCAAATATTTAATATTATTGATCTGCTCAATAACTTTGTATTTTTTCCCTCCCAAGCTAAAGTATTTATTTCTGTAGAGGTTCGTAGTATGTGCTGCCATCTAGTGCAAACATAAGTACTAAATACATTACAATAACAAGTCCTTATTTCATCCTCTGAATAATTATGATATGTAATATGCATGTATAATTGTGAATGTGTGAAATGTTTGTTCTTATATATCCGTTCTATAATATAAATAAGTAATATAAATATAAGTTATATTTATATAAGTATATATGTATATATATCGGGTGTCCTAAAAAGGACTGACTGATTTTAAAATTCAATAACTTGCAAACGGTAACAGATATTTAAAATTTTTTTGCAGGAGGTTTATGCATAAGGTCAAAAGTTGTATTACAGTGATTTTCGAATTTAGTTCGAATTACAAACAATAGATGGCGCTAAATACAGGCTCGATTTTTGGTCCATTCTCTTGTTCCATGCGGAAAAAGGAGATGGAAATGTATTATCCGGGCCATGAAGTACCAAAAATCGAGCCTGAATTTAGCGTCTATTGATCGCAGCGCCATCTATTGTTTGTAATTCGAACTAAAATCGAAAATCACTGTAAAAAACTTTTGACCTTATGCATAACCCTCCTGCAAGAATTTTTTAAATATCTGTCACCGTTTACAAGCTATTGAATTTTAAAATCAGTCAGTCCTTTTTAGGACACCCGGTATGTTCTGCTTATAATATAAGTAATATAAATAATATATAATCCACTCTTTTTAAATGATCACCATAAATAAATGAAAATTTACCATAATTATCTTACTTGTTGAGTCTATGTTCAGATAGTGCTTTGCTGCTGATTGATAATAAGTTAAAAATAGCTAGCAGGGGGCGATCCAGGTAAAATTTGGGGCACTTTCGAAAAAAATCAATTTAATAAAACAGGCCTCTTCACCAAATTATTTTTAATAAAAATGGCTCCTTCACAAAATTCTGCTTAATAAAATAGGCCCCTTCACAAAGCTCATTTCATAAAAACATACCCTTCATTAATTATCTTTTTTATTTTGACAGATTTTAAAATGTGCATTTTGTATAAATGTGTGTTTTGTGTTTCATTAATACTTTGTTCAAATTTGAGTAACTGGATTTCATCTTTCGTTGTAAAATTTATTTTTGCCAAAAATATAAATAATTCACATAAATAACTTTTGCTTTTCACAAAATGCCCCCTCCCCCGAAAAAAAAAGCCTGCATAGCCTCCTGACCAGTGATGGAACCCCCCCCCCCCCCCACACACACACACACTTTTAACTTTTCATAACTTTTCCATGCATGCTTCATAATCAAACCAGTTAGGAAGCAGAAAATTTGCATTTTTTTTTCAAAGTAATAGAAAACTTTGAATTTTATATACTAATGGCCATTTACAAATTTGCATTTATTTCAAAGATTTTAGGATATTTTATCCCTTTCTCCTTTTTATTAACTTTTTTCCATATTTATCCATTAATGGAACGCTCAATTAATTTTCTTCTCTGTACGCCTATCAAATTTATTTAAAACAAATCAAAAATTTTACTTAATTAGGATGAATATCAAAAAGTAAAAACCTAAACATGATCATTACTTTATTATTGAATTTGTGGGATTATTGCAGTGCTGTATTAATTTAGAATGTGCATCCTTACTTTGTAGCGATAATCTTATTCTAACAACATCAATATTCGACTTAGTATAATCAATAATACAACTTGTGTAGACTGAATTAATCTGCAAAAGCTGAAAAAAAAAAAAAAAAAAAAAAAAAAAAAAAAAAAAAAAACTCTTTGAACTTTGTAAGCGTATCTAAAATATTCATATAAAGCGGATATAAATATTCGCACATGCAAATTTCGAACTACGATACTAAAAATAGACTGCAGCATGCATGCATGCGCGTCAAAGTTCATTTTCTTGCCAACGCGCTTGGCAACAGAGGTTGGCGTTAAGAGCGCTGGGACGTTGAGTGTTTGTGAATTTGCGACCGGGTGTCCCAAAAATGACTGATGGATTTTAAAATTCAATAACTTGCAAACGGTGACAGATATTAAAAAACTATTGCAGGAGGGTGTATGTATGATGTCAGGAGTTTTATTACTGTGATTTTTTATTTTAGTTCTAATTTCAAACAATAGATGGCGCTGAGAGCAATAGTGCTTTGTCCAGACCCGATTTTTGGTACTTCGGGATCCATTCAATACATTTTCATCTCCTTTTTTTGCATGGAAGAAGAGAGAGGCCTGGATTTAGCGGTTATTGCTTGCAGTGCCATATATTGACGCTATCTGTAACTAAAACTGAGAATCGCAGCATAAAAACTCCTGACATCTTACATAACACTCCTGCAAGAATTTTTTTAATATCTGTCACCGTTTGCAAGTTATTGAATTTTAAAATCAGTCTGTCATTTTTGGGACACCCGGTAAAGAAGCTAAAGCATTTGTTCACGTACAGTCGTGGAAAAAAAAAAAGTAAACACCCCCTACTAACTCCTCAACAAATTATCGTAGAAGAAAGTTACTGGTACCGAACGATTGGAAATAAAGTCTACTTTTAAAGGATGTATATAAAATTTGCTTAGGGGACCATCTACATATTAAAACGAACCATAACTTTGTTTTTTTCAATAGCAGTACCCAATTCTGACAACATAAATGAACTCTACACCCTTCAATTAGCCTAAAAACGAATTTTTATACAATTCGTACCATAAGTTTCCGAGAAATTAATTATTTTAAAACGAGCGTATTTTAAGGGCTGTATCCAAATTGAAGTTCCGTACTGGATTGTTAACCGAGAGAGCCGCTTCCTTGATCAAGGCACCTTAAGCGCCACTCAAGGAGTCAATGAAGCGTGTTAGATTACAGTACCAGAGAATAAATTTCAAAATGTCTACTCACTTCCATCATAGACGGCCCCTTAAACCATCATTTTGCCGTTTTTTAAGCATAATTTGAAAACTACTTGGAAGAAAAATGTGAAATTTTTGAATTTCCATAAAGCAGGACTTAATAAATCTAAATCCATCAAAAAAATTGTAGGTTGCAATTCATAATTTTTTCGAATATTAATTTCATAATTCATATCATAAAATTATAAAAATTGCAAATTCAGCTTATTTATGTTTGGGTATATTAGTATTATTACTACAAAAAAAATTAGCCCATTAGGAGCATAATATCGGGAGATATAAATAAAAATATGAAAATGTAATTTAACATTAGAAGCACTAAATTTTCAATGTTTATAATTCAAAAACTTATCATTCAAATGACTTGAAATTTGGTGTCTAGGCATAGTTTGAACCGAAGATTTGAAATATCTCGTTAAAATTGGGTATTGCCATTGAAAAAAATGAAGTTTGGATTCGTTTTAATATGTAGATGACCCCCTAAGAAAATTTTATATGCATCATTTAAAAGTAGACTTTATTTCCAATCGTTCGGTACCAGTAACTTTCTTCTACGATGATTTGTTGAGGAGTTAGTAGGGGTGTTTACTTTTTTTTTTTCCACGACTGTACATGATAAAAGAGAAATTTTCATTAAAATATTCTCGTGCCGATGTGGGATTTAGGAATTGAAATTGAGTGGTCCAAAAAATGACCCACCGCCCTTGAAGAGGTTAATGCCCAAAATTGTTAGAGAAGAAAAAAAAAAAAAGAAATAGTCATTTAACTGTAAATTATGATTTGCTCAAAAAAAAAAAAAAAAAAAGTTAAGAATCATCTTTATACTGAAACTGAACCAAATTTTGAAATTTTCAACATGAGCTCTTAATTTCGACATCATATTTGTTTTTTTTTTTTTTTTTTTCCTGTAAATTTTACCTTAAAATACCAAATCGGAAATCATTCGGTTAAATAGCTTACGAGTTGTGAAAGTTTAAAATTTGAAACTCCTAATGTTAAATTTAAATTCATTTGTTGTTATTCCAAAACGGATTGCAATACAGGTAGATTTTTTTAAGCATAACTCAATAGCTAGTTGGCAGAATGAGCTGTAATTTTATATTATCATAATTAAAGTTTCTGGAAATCGATTTCTGTTAAAAAATGCATAAGTTAAAATTCATTTTATTTCAAAAATTAATTAAAAAATACATATTTTTTCGAAAAAAATATGAATTGTAACCTATGAATCTTTTTAACAAAAAACTGACTTCTAAAGGCTTTGTGACGTCTTCAGTTAATTAGTGCTTAATTTAACAGAACTGTGCCCGAATTTAGACTTTACAACGGACTACAGTTTCCCACGGGGAGAGAACAAAATGTCCTGCATGGACAATAAGCAGGCATCGCAAAGTATTTTATTTTCTATGCCTCTTGACACTAAAAATTCGTCACGGTGCATCCTTTATAGATGGCTTTCTCCTCTGGTTGACCATCGCTGGCCAAAGTTTCAGCCGCTCAGTAGACGGCTGGTGGCAACACCCGCGTCTTAAAGAGAACAAAGAACCCCAATCATAGACTTCTCATATAACTGGACTCAGAAATAGCAACCCTTTCTTGACGCCGGGATCGCTACCCACCGTCACGTGATGGTGGGCAGAGAAAACGCGCCAAACCGGTTTTTCTCCTCTGGTTCCCGCTGAAACTTTCTTGCATCGGCGTTTCTCTCGCATAAATCAAATCAGACAGTTGCCAATAAGGTGATCACCGCCATAAAAGACAACCTTTTGGCGATGAAAGCAGGAAACATGTGTGCCTCAAGTTCTGACCGAAATAACAATGGGATTCGGCCTCTACTTCTTATCTTTACTCTGAGACTCCAATCAACACGATGGGACCTCGCAGCGATTGGAAGTGCGGTAAGAGGGGACGCACCCTACCCCCTTTTTCTCCGGAGGCAGAGGATGGAGAGGAAAGAGTTTTAGAGTCGGAGAAGTGTGGTTGGATTTCACAGACAGCAACAAGCTGGCGATTTCCATTTCTCGAAGAGACATTCTGTCTCTTGTGTATAAGTAGAACTCCGTGTTTTCACTGGACATAGTGGCGAAATTTGAGCTTCCCATTGTAATCAACATCGAACCCGGTTTACGATATTCTTGTATAATTACTTTGAGATCAATTAACCTAGAAATAAAATTGGCTTAGTTTATAAATATGACTGTTTCTTGTCCTAGAGCTACCAAGCATTAATAAGGACTTGAAATCCCTACAGCTTCAAATATGCAAATTATAAAATTATATGTTATTCCGCAAGTTGTTCTGAAATTATGCTTAAAAAGCTACGCTTATTGCAATCTCTTTTGCAACAATTAACTAGTCGGATATACCAATCCCAAAACTTTCTTCTATCTCATGCATGTTAATACTTGAAAATTCGCTATCACACTACCAAAATTAAACGGCAATCTATGCCCATCATGAGGATTCTATAGATATGAAATTCCATGCATTAGTTCTTGAGATATGGCTATCTCCGAAATCGTGTAAATCCAGCAAAATTCAGTCTAGCAGCGCCACCTATTGGGTGCTTTACACCTGCTGGACAGATAATTACACCTGTTTATTTTCTATTTAATTTACATCCAAAATTGTTAATTGGTCCAAATCATCCAAGCAACCTCATAGTAAATTGGTATACAGGGTGATTCAGCTCGTCGGTGACAAACTTTAAGGATCGATAGAGCACACCTAGACGAACATTTTTGAATAGGGAATGTAGGGTCCCTGACGCGATGGTAAGGCGCTAGGCGCTTTCGAAAATTTGGGTGCCGAAATTCGAAACGTCATAAAAACTAGGGAAATGGTTAGATTTTCTTGCTTGTTGCGTCGAAATGATTCTGTTTGTTTAGACTTTCTTCAGTACCAATTTGATAAGCGTATCTCTTAAAACATGGATAGGGGGCGCTGCAGACTTTGGAGAGCTAGACAACAACTTTAAGCCCGTTATTTTGATAATTTAACACATGCTCGCCAAAGTTTATACTCTAACTTAAAGTTTGAACCCAAAAGTAGAGCCCTGCAAAAAGCGTAAGAGCCGGAATAAAATGTCAAAGTACAGGGTGGTCGAAACTCGAAGGCTCCTAAGAGATAAACAAACAGATTTCTTGACTTATGGCATGCATTTTCATGATTCTGTTTGCTGGGGCTCTCTGAAACTCAGTTGAACGGTACAAAAAGAAACATCGATAGGGGGCGCTTTGGGCAAAAAACATAATTCGTTGACATTTCGGACGCTAACTGGAAACGGGGCGCTACGATCAGTTAGAAACAAAACAAGAGAGTAATTTACTTATCATAAGAAGCTATTAAAACTGCAGTTTGTTTGTTTTTTTTAACAAACATAGCTGGTTTCAATCATGCACAATGCGCGCAATAAAATTTACATAAGGTGCTTTTTGCTGATTTATGCAAAAGATATCGTACCATATCGATATGCAAAAGATACGTAATGCGTAGACGACAACGCGAGATGACGTAGTTGTATGCGCAGACACGTCTTTTGAACGTGCGGTACCTACTTAAGCTTCGGGTTACTTGTCTGCAGATCGGTAGTAGGATGGAACGGTACACAAACTCTGAATTGGCTGACATGCCTTTGGCGTATGGCGCTGCTGGTTGTAATGGACGAGCCGCTCAGCGGTTGTACGCCGAGCGTTACCCCAACAGGCAAATCCCCTGCCATGCCTTCTTCGCTCGAGTACACCAGAGGTTGTCCACAACGGGATCTTTCGACGGAGGCAGGCCTGAACGGGAGCGATCAGTGAGCACCCCCGACAACGAAGAGGCTGTGCTTAACCTGGTTGAGGACAACCCAGGTCTTAGCACGAGAGATATCGCCAGACATGTTGGCATTTCGCAAGCAACTGCGTGGCGCATCTTACGTTCCCGGAATCTGCACCCCTACCACATCCAGCGGGTGCAGTTGCTCAGAGAGCAGGATTTTGGCCCTCGAGTGGAATTCTCAAGATGGTACTTGGCGATGAGATCCAGGGATCCCCGTTTTGTAAACAGCATTTTGTTTACGGACGAGTCCACCTTCAGCCGGGAGGGAATGCGGAACGCCCACAACAGTCATGTGTGGTGTGATGAAAATCCACATGAAACCAGAAGCCGAGCAGCCCAGGAGCGTTTCTCAGTAAATGTGTGGGCCGGCATTCTGGGGGATTGCCTCATTGGCCCTTATTTGTTACCTGAACGGCTGACAGGTGGAAATTACCTGATTTTCCTGGATCAAGTGCTGCCGCAGCTTCTGGATGAGGCGCACGTACCCGAAGGTTCGCGTCGCCAGATGTGGTTCCAGCACGATGGAGCTCCGGCCCATTACACGAACGACGTGCGTCTCCATCTAAACGCAAGGTATGGCCAGCGGTGGATCGGGCGTGGGGGTCCAGTTCACTGGCCTGCCCGATCACCAGACCTCACCTGCTTGGATTTCTTCCTTTGGGGTTACCTGAAGGCCGAGGTATACCATACACCTGTCAGCAGTGCTGAAGAACTTGTGGCGCGCATTGTGGCAGCTGCAGGACAGATCAGAGATACTCCTGGCATTGTTGGAAACACACACTCCTCAATGCGACGGAGGTGCGAAGCCTGCATCATGGCCCAAGGTCGAAATTTCGAGCATCTTCTGTAGTGTTATTTTTTGTAAATAAATTTCCAGTATCATTGATGTTTTTGGTCTAAATTTATTCAGAAGTGTTGAGCAGAGGTAGAAAATGTGTTTTCATTATTACTAACTGATCGTAGCGCCCCGTTTCCAGTTAGCGTCCGAAATGTCAACGAATTATGTTTTTTGCCCAAAGCGCCCCCTATCGATGTTTCTTTTTGTACCGTTCAACTGAGTTTCAGAGAGCCCCAGCAAACAGAATCATGAAAATGCATGCCATAAGTCAAGAAATCTGTTTGTTTATCTCTTAGGAGCCTTCGAGTTTCGACCACCCTGTACTTTGACATTTTATTCCGGCTCTTACGCTTTTTGCAGGGCTCTACTTTTGGGTTCAAACTTTAAGTTAGAGTATAAACTTTGGCGAGCATGTGTTAAATTATCAAAATAACGGGCTTAAAGTTGTTGTCTAGCTCTCCAAAGTCTGCAGCGCCCCCTATCCATGTTTTAAGAGATACGCTTATCAAATTGGTACTGAAGAAAGTCTAAACAAACAGAATCATTTCGACGCAACAAGCAAGAAAATCTAACCATTTCCCTAGTTTTTATGACGTTTCGAATTTCGGCACCCAAATTTTCGAAAGCGCCTAGCGCCTTACCATCGCGTCAGGGACCCTACATTCCCTATTCAAAAATGTTCGTCTAGGTGTGCTCTATCGATCCTTAAAGTTTGTCACCGACGAGCTGAATCACCCTGTATAATTTTATATACCTTAGACAAATTCAAATAACATAAGTGATCGTAATTACATAATTCTAGTAGAAGAGCAACGCGAAGCATTAATAAAATTAAATTATAATTCGCGTCAAAATGTAATTATTAAATTTAAATAATTACGAATAAAATTAAGAGTTTGCGTTGTGAATTATTTAGTTTAGACGAACTCTTCCACTTATGAATTAAACTAAAATTTAAGCTGTAAAAATAAATTGACACACCTTAAACATTATCAATTAAATAATTACAGAAACCTTTTAAAACTTGATTAAATATTTTATTTACATTGAACACAACTATATACAGAAATACATAATATTAATTCAAAAAAAAGAAAGCAACACTTTTGTTTGCTTCTCATTATTTTATGTATATTAAATCTTTAAAAAAAAGACAATATTTTCATTTACTCTTATTATTATTTATTTTTCTTTTTGTTAAAAGAATAATTCTCTTTCATTTTTAAATTACCTTAATTTTATTTAATTATTGGTTTTGTCGGATCTCAGATTACTCTCTACCATAAAATATCAGAAAAGGATATTTATAATTTCTCATATGATTTCAAGTGGTAAAAGAAAAAGTTTAAGGTAGTACATTATTTCATTTACGGGATGGTGGCCTTTATTCATCAAATTCAGAGCTGTCGCGTTGCTAAGGATCATATCCATAAGTCATCAGGAATTCGCTTCTTATCAGAGCGGCGATATCGGGATGGCAGGATGCATAGCTACGGACCTCAGTAGAACAATCCACTTTATTTTAACATCAGGAAGACATCCTCAATTAGGCTTGCTTAAGCTCACTCCGATATGTCCATCTCGCCTGGGCATTACTAGGGCTTTCTGGATTCATTGCACGGGCTTTCAGAAGAGCTCCTGCGTCCTCTACATCTTTTTTCAGACTCTCTTTTTCAAACCTTTTCTTCTGGCACACCAACTCTTGCAGTGGGTGGAACTATTTGTCTAGTCCACCCTGATTGGATGTGAGAAGCTTTTTCATTATCCTTCGATAGGCCTATTAGCTAACAGTCTGCAAATGGCCCCTTACATATACTTTAATATTATTATCTGCCTTAAAGTTTGGGTGGACTGAAAAGCCATAAATTTATCCCAACACTTTTATTAAGGCCATAAATTTATTCCAACATTTTTATTATTTTACTATTTCTAATTATACACCACTTTCCATTGGCTTGTCATAAAACGACACCATGGCGTCTGGCTATTGTTGTTATCTGAGATCCGAACTCTATTCAACATTATACATTCCTTTTACAATACAACAATTTTTAAAAATATATATTTAATATTTAAAATCAACTTAATAATTTTTGTATGAACTTACACTCCTATTTTACTTAAATATATAAACATTATAATTTTACACTCATAATTATATTTTATAAAAAAAATTATACAAACAGAAATAACAAATTACGCAATTTTACTTTGATTTAACCAACATGGTGCGGGAACATATCATTGTTATATGTTGCCCAGCATCTCTCCCGGTCGTCAGAAGAAAAAAAATAAAAAACTGATTGCTGGTTTTTTTTTTTTTTTTTTTTTTTTTTTGTAAAGCATAAAAGAATGTACGTGTCCATATGACTGTGTATCTACACAGTTTTTGAGCTAAGTCTGTAAAGTTCAATTATCAATGGTTCTGGTATATTTTATAAGAAGTTCTTCTATTTTTTCATAACAGAAAGTTCAACACATGATAGCATAGTTGTCTGTTGACATTCACATTTATAGAAGACCTCTGTACGGAAAATCTGACATCTTTCTCGAAGCCTTTTTTCTTTACCACACACATGTTTAATAATTTTGTAACTTTACAGTTTAAGTGCCCAAAATACATTCAAAGCTATAATTTTGTATGAAACTAATATGCCGAAATAAACCTAATTACAGGAAAAATAATGGCATACACATTTGACATATTATTTCATCCCATATAACCTTATGACACAGTGTTTCATTTAAAACACATTTTATACTGAATAAAAGTAAATACAATGCTTGTCGTATGACATGTTATTTTTCACATAATTAATCTGATGTATTCATATTATAATCAGAAAAATATTGTATACAAACTGGTTACATTATTTTATTTATTTATTTATTACTTCTAACATGTATGATACGTCAAAATATACAAGCTATTTCATCTCCTTTAATATATCATTACGTAATGCTCTCCAACTTTACCCGATACGAGAATCAAAACAGGGTAGAGAAAAAAAAAAGAAGAAGGAGAAGAGAATAAAACCAGTTTTTGACCGTCCCCCATCCTCCCGAAACGAGGGGTTGGTGGCCTTTATTCATCAAATTCAGAGTTGTCGCGTTGCTAAGGATCATATCCATAAGTCATCAGGAATTCGCTTCTTATCAGAGCGGCGATATCGGGATGGCAGGATGCATAGCTACGAACCTCAGTAGAACAATCCACTTTATTTTAACATCAGGAAGACATCCTCAATTAGGCTTGCTTAGGATCACTCCGATATGTCCATCTCGCCTGGGCTCTACTAGGGCTTTCTGGATTCATTGCACGGGCTTTCAGGAGAGCTCCTGCGTCCTCTACATCTTTTTTCAGACTCTCTTTTTCAAACCTTTTCTTCTGGCACACCAACTCTTGCAGTGGGTGGAACTATTTGTCTAGTCCACCCTGATTGGATGTGAGAAGATTTTTCATTATCCTTCGATAGGCCTATTAGCTAACAGTCTGCAAATGGCCCCTTACATATACTTTAATATTATTATCTGCCTTAAAGTTTGGGTGGACTGAAAAGCCATAAATTTATCCCAACACTTTTATTAAGGCCATAAATTTATTCCAACATTTTTATTATTTTACGATTTCTAATTATACACCACTTTCCATTGGCTTGTCATAAAACGACACCATGGCGTCTGGCTATTGTTGTTATCTGAGATCCGAACTCTACATTATACATTCAACATTATACATTCCTTTTACAATACAACAATTTTTAAAAATATATATTTAATATTTAAAATCAACTTAATAATTTTTGTATGAACTTACACTCCTATTTTACTTAAATATATAAACATTATAATTTTACACTCATAATTATATTTTATAAAAAAAATTTATACAAACAGAAATAACAAATTACGCAATTTTACTTTGATTTAACCAACATGGTGCGGGAACATATCATTGTTATATGTTGCCCAGCAACACCAAAACCTATGTTAAACAAAACTACCAAGCAACCACTTACGTCAAAGTCTAACTGAATCTGAAGTTTGGGGAAAATCCGTGCATTAGTTTTGAGATAGAGTTATTGCGAAAATTATGAAAATGCCAGCATAGCGGCGCTACCTATTAGAAGATTAACACCAAAACCTAATCAGCAACAACTTGTGTTAACATCTAACTAAATCTGAAGTTAGATGAAAATCCGTGCATTAGTTTTTGAGATAGAGCTACTGCGGGAATCGTGCAAAATGCAGCACAGCAGCGCCACCTGTTGAGCGATTTACACCAACACGTAATCCGCATTAAGTCATATCAAGGACTAACTAAATCTGAAGTTTGATGAAAATCCGTGCATTAGTTCTTGAGATAAAGCCACTGCGGAAATCGTAAAAAATGCAGTATAGCAGCGCCACCTGTTGAGCGATTTGCACCAACACGTAATCAGCATCAAGTCATATCAGGGACTAACTGAATGTCAAGTTTCATGAAAATCCGTGCATTAGTTCTTGAGATAGAGCCATTGCGAAATCATAAAAATGCAGCATAGCAGCGCCACCTGTTGAGCGATTTACACCAACACCTAATCAGCATCAAGTCATATCAAGGACTAACTGAATCTGAAGTTTCATGAAAATCCGTGCATTAGTTCTTGAGATAGAGCCATTTCGGAAATCATAAAAATGCAGCATAGCAGCGCCACCTGTTGAGCGATTTGCACCAAAAACTAATCAGCATCAATTTGTATCAGGGACTAACTGAATATGAATTTTTATTAAATTCCGTGCATTAGTTCTTGAGATAGAGCGCCCACAAAATTTGTGTCACACACAGACAGACGGACAGACAGGCAGACAGACATTTTGTAAAAATATGTTTTCCGGGTGTTCCTCTGAAACGTGTAAATCCGTCGAAAACCGGAATTCGAAAAGTTTCATGAATCCAATACTTTCTTCTTGTAAAGATAGAAGAAAGTAAAAATGAATTTAAGATTAGGAGCTCCAAATTTTAAATCTTCCTATTTCGTAAAATGCTCGACTGAATGATTTCCCCTTTGGTGTCCAAAGTAAAATTTGAAAACCAAGTATGATGTGAAAAATTAGGTGTTTTTATTGAAAATTTCTGAGTTGGTACAATTCCAGTATGAAGACATGCCCTAAGCCTTTTTTGTGTAAAATAAAAGAATACACAATTTCCAGTCTAATGCTTGTTTAAGTTGTTTGCTGGGAAAATTTGGTGATTAAATTGTACAGGGTATTCATTTTTACTTTCTTCTCTATTTACAAGAAGAAAGTATTGGATTCGTGAAAATTTTCGACTTCCTGTTTTCGACAAATTTACACGTTTTATGGGTCAGAGATCCCGAAAAACATGTTTTTACAAAATGTCTGTCTGTATGTATGTGACACAAATTTTGTGAGCGCTCTATCTCAAGAACTAATGAACGGAATTTAATAAAAAGTTATATTCAGGTAGTCCCTAATATAAATTGGTGCTGATTAGTTTTTGGTGTAAATCGCACAACAGATGGCGCTGCTATGCTGCATTTTTCGCGATTTCTGCAATAGCTCTATCTCAAAAACTAATGCACGAATTTCTATCAAACTTCAGATTCAGTTAATCCTTGATAGGAATTAGTGCTGATTGCGTGTTGGTGCAAATTGCCCAACAGCTGGCGCTGCTGTGCTGCCTTTTTCACGATTCCCATAACAGCTCTATCTCAAGAACCAATGCACGAATTTTCATCTGACTTCAGGTTTAGTTATACGCTGACAAAAGTTGTTGCTTATTAGGTTTTGGTATTAATCGCCCAATAGGTGGCCCTGCTATGCTGGAATTTTCATTTGTTTCGCAATAGCTCTGTCTCAAAAACTAATGCACGGATTTTCTCCAAACTTCATATTCAGTCAGACGTTGACATAAGTTATTGCTGATTAGGTTTCGGTATAAATCAACCAATAGGTGGTGCTGCTAGGCTGCACTGCATTTTGCTGGATTTACACGATTTCAGAGATAGTCATATCTCAAGAACTAATGCACTGAATTTCATATCTTTAGAATCCTCATGAGGGGCATAGGTTGCCATTTAATTTTGGCAGGGTGATAGAGCGAATTTCGAAGTATTAACATGTATGAGATAGAAGAAAGTTTTGGGATTAGTACATCCGACTAGTTTCTTTTGGCCTACTGCACCTTAAAACCGTCAGATATGCATGATAATCATTTATGAAATTGGTTATCATATAAAATTATCATACATTCAACTTAAGACATATGTAGAGATCTGTAGAGGAAAAGAGTGTATCCGGGAAAGAAAAGTCTTGTGAGAAAGATCAGAGAATATATTCCCTTTAATAGAATAACCTACATAGTATTAGTTTGAGCATATTAAGTGAACCTGTCGCACAAATTTAATTAAAATTATCTTTTTTAATAAAAAATAATATAAGCTTTTAATATAAGCTTTTCTACATTCTTCATTACAATTAAAAAAAAAAAAAAGACATTTAAATGTAAAATGTTGAGTTTCTTTAAATTTAAGCGGTGTAAGAATTTTAAAGTTCTAAATTTTTCTTTACTTTTCAGTAATCCATCATAATTAGTAATAGCAATATAAGTTTTTTCCCCAGCTTTATTTAATTGAAAAATAAATACCCAGGTAAATACCCAAAATGGGTATTTACCAGGGTATTTACCCTTAAAAATAAATACCCGAGTATTTTACATCACTGGGTACAATGCCTCTTTTACACGCATTTTTCGAGAACGTATCTAGCATGTCTTTAAAACAAAAAAAAAGGTTTTTAGTGGTTATTATTTCTATACTTGTTCGCTCTATTCTATTCTATTATTTACATGTTGAAATTTATTCTCTATTTTTACTTTTCATATTTTTATTTATTCCTCTATTTTTTCTTAGATTCAATGTCTTTTTTACGCGCGTTTTTTTTTCTTTTGCCCGCATTTTTCGAGAACGTATTTATCATGTGAAAAAAGATAATAACTTTTTTTGTTGCTGTTTTTCTACAAGACGTTTCTACACTAGTCTATTATTACATGTTGAAATTTTGTTATCGGTATTTGTTTATATATTCTAAGTCTCTGTTGCATTATTTAGAGGGGGGGGAATTACACTTTTTGTATTAATTTTTTTCTACTCCCAATAGATACAATTGGCATTTGGGATCACTGTACAGGTTTACTACAAACGTACAACCAACCATGCTTGTAAGTATTTAAACGGGCAGAGATGCCCAACCTTATTTATAAACATAATTTTTCTTAGTTAAAAAAATAAAATACATAATAACTACATCACACTTCAGCAGGCGCGGATCCATTTACGGCGCTCGGAGCGATCGCCCCCCCCCCCCACACACACACACAAAAAAAAAAAATCATATAAATCCACCGATTATCACGAATTTCAACAAATGGTCGCCGAAAAAAATCAATTTCGTCAATCGTTCGCAGGTCAAAAGATCGCGCAAAAAACGCCAATTTCGTCAAAGGTTGGCGAAAAACGCGTAATTCGTCAAAGGACCACGAAACAAAAACGCGAATTTCGCCAAAGGATCGCAGAAAAAAACGCGAATTTTGCCAAACAATTGCGGAAAAACGCTAATTTCGCTAAAGAATCGCGCAAAAAAAAACGCTAATTTCGCCAACAGATCTCTGAAAAAATGCGTATTTCTTCAAAGAATCGCGAAAAAATACGCGAATTTCGCCAAAGAATCGCTGAAAAAACGCGAATTTCGTAAAAGGGCCGCGGAAAAAACGCACATTTAGCACCGGGAGGAGATTCTCCTAGGCGCGCATCCACGGGGGGGTTCGATCGGTGCAAAGAAGGGAAGAACAAATTTACCTAGCTGGTTTTTAAGAAATCAACACACCATACACATTTTAGCTTTAAACTGACTAGGATTAGGACATAATCCTTTTTTGTTCATTCATCAAATACCAATGTGGGTGGCAATAACAGTACTACATTTTTTACACACTAGTGGCTTTCTTCAGAAAACATTAAGATGCTTAAATTTTTCAAAGGAACTTTCTTTTTCTTGTTTCTTTCTTTCTTTGGAAATTGCTATGAATCCCATTCTTTTCTCAAACAATAAAGCACTCCTCAAGAATATCGTTATACAGAAATTAGAATTGAAGCTTCTTTGAAAGAACGAAAAAGTTTCAACACTTTAAAGGGATCCGAATTTCTGTTGTAGAGATTCAACAAAAGGTATACGAAGTGGCATCGCCCCCCCCCCCACCTCAACCCATAGTGTCAAAAATTATGGCGCCATATGCTTTTTGACAGGACATAAACCTTTTTTGCAGACTAACTGCCGAAACGTCAGTGAGGTTTACCATTGACACCCGAAAAGTGTTTGATTTTCGTTTGTTTGTCTGTTGTTCCGCGAAAACTGCCGTTAAAAGCGTTGAATTTATATCTTGGGGAGGGGGCGATCGCCCCTATCGATCCCCCCCGTGGATGCATGCCTAGGGGAATCTCCTCCTGGTACTTATTGTGCGTTTTTTTTTCTCCGTTTCTTTGACGAAATTTGCGTTTTTGCGCGATCCTTTGACCAAATTGGCATTTTTGCGTGATCCTTTGACTAAATTGACATTTTTGCGCGATCGTTTGACGAAATTCCCGTTTTTTTGTGTTCCTTTGACCTGCGAACGATTGACGAAATTGATTTTTTGGTGACCATTTGTCGAAATTCGCGATAATCAGTGGATTTATATTTTTTGATCCAAGGGGGGGGGGGGGGATCGGAGCGATCTCCCCCCTTCCTTGAAGAGGTACACACGCCACTTAGATGACACATTTTTGACTTTCAAGGATATTAAGGACCCTTCAGATTTCTGAAGGGAAACTTTTTCAGAGATTATCCTCTTTCAGAAATCTGATATTAAAAAATGGATGTGATGGTTATGTTTTTCAGTTTTCGATAATTGGTCCTTATGTAGTTTTTACAGCTGAATCCAAAAATGACCTTCGGTTTTTGCAATACTATCACGTCAGGATTTTTCACAAATCGCAAATTTTTAAAAAGTCGAAATATTGGGAAAATCTTCTACTGTAAAATAGACGTAACTTTATTTCATAATAATTTATTCATTTTTTTGCTTATACTATGCATTTTTGCAGTTAAACATGCAAAATATTGTGCATTTAAAATCCTTATAATTTTATTCCATGCGTAGCAGTTTCTTTGAACCGCTCATGCTCTGCTTCGCGCTTTTCCTTTAATCATCTCTATGGGTTTCATCTCGGTATCCTCTTTTATTTTGGCGGTTGATAAGGCTGGGAAATTTGTCGCAGATGTATTTAAAACATTTACCTTCTTTTGTTAAGGCTTTGACAAATTGGTTTGAGAGATTTTCATCGCGGTATCCTCTTTTATTTTGGCGGTTGATAATGCTGGGAAATTTGTCGCAGATGTAGTTAAAACATTTACCTTCTTTTGTTAAGGCTTTGACAAATTGGTTTGAGAAATTTTCGCTATTTTTTTTTTTTTACTTTTTAACTTTGAAATTTATGATTTGCGAAAATCGCGACGTGATGGTTAAAAATAATGGTCATTTTCGGATTCAGTGCTAAAAAATACATCAAAATCAATTATCAAAAGTTAAAAAACGTGTTATTAACGTTGTTAAAACTTCACTATAACTAAAAAAACAAAAAATAAGATAAATAATTACCATAGTACAAGAGTAAAAAGAAAAAGAACAGAAAATAAGACATTTAATAAATAAATTCTGTTGTAACGTTTTTAATTTTCCGACCTATTAAGTAACAATAAACCATATTTTGAGGAGAGGGCGGGATTATATAATAAGTGTGTTGGATAAACGAGTGTTTTGGTTAATCGGATGTCGGATAATCGAGAGCCTGAAATATTTTTAAATCGCATTAATTATTTCATATTCATTTAATAATTAACTGCAAGGAATGATTTGAGCAACATAAATTATGAGTACGTTGATTATATGTCACTCGGTATCGCCCCCCCCCCCCAAAAAAAAAAAACGATTCTCTGGATCCGCCCCTGCACTTCAGAAAACACTTGAGAGTTGCTGTAATGCTGTAATCAGTAAAATAATAAACACTGACACATGAAATCATTTAAACATTACGAAAACGGAAAATGCTGATAAAAAAAATATTTTTTAACAAAGTTTATTTGGTCTATATTTTAAAGCAAAAACACGCTAAAGAAACAAATATATATAAAAAAAATAGGACATCACATAAGATAAACACAAGACAACATATAAGACAACATATATATACGGTATACGATAAGGAGTAAAAATACAACGTGATTCAAATTGAATCGGACAAAAAGAAAGCATATCTGTGACTGCTGTCATGGGTTTCTTTTTTAATCATGGGCGCGCCGACCCAGTGTGCAAAGTGTGCGCACACAGCACACAGGCGCCGCAGGAACTCAGCGCACACAGGCGCCGAAATACTAAAGGCGCCAAAGATTTCAGTTGAGGAGCAAATACTTTTTTAAAAAATCCGTAATTTAATTAAACAAAAAATATATTTTCTTGACTTCTGAATTAATTTCGTTTAATTCTATTTCTCAGTCTCCTATAATAAGTAATTAGTGACGTAGATTTGTGCAAACTTTCAATAAACAGAGATGCACCCCAAGCAGCTTCAAAAAATGAAAGGCACTGTAATTCACATGGCTGGGAATATGCAGCACTATAATCTCATTCTAGTAGTGGCAGAGGATAATACAGTTTTATTACATAGCATAGGGGATAAATTCTATTTGTTTTTTTATTTTAAAATAGCAATCTTCTCCTTACTGCCGAATTTGCCATAAATAAGATAAAAATTACTATTCGGAAATACTGGTAAAAGTTTCCTCAGCTGTAATCAGGTCATAAATACTGGTAGACATGCGTCACAAGCGTCTTATATGATGCGCATATATCTCATGGTTATAGCCATAAGTCCCTTACGACTAAAAATAATTTGAAGAAATAATGTAAATCATAGTAAATTTAAAATTACATTTTTCAGACGGCTAACTTATATCAAAGAAAGGTTTTGTATGTGAAGGGTCAGAAACCTTAATCACTAAATAACTAATTAATAACATTAAATAACGGCCACTGGTAACAATTAAATAAACCCCATTCAAATATTATTAATTTTAAAGAAAGCCTATTTTAAAGTGAATTTTTAATTTTAAAAAAATAGCTTTTAAGGGTGTATTCCGATCCAAACTGCTTATTTTCTGATTCATTTTAAAATTCATTTTTGCTCTCAAACGCATCAAACTTGGAAATTCTCTTATTTAGAAACTATATAATGTGTGGTGCTTCTTAATTTTTTGATAAATGCAGAAAATACTGTAAAAAACGCTGTCAAAGTTGGCATTTTGAACCGAATTTTCCGAAGCGGGCGATCTGGGAATGAAAAAAATGGTCATACTGAGAAAATAATTGTTTAAAAATCAAATTCTAATTAATTGAGCTGAAAATGAAATCCCACGGCATGTTAAACATGTCTTCAGAAATCACCCCAGCAAGTTTCATGTTTTTACTTTTAAAAATGAGTCTGAAAATGTCTCAGAAAATTTCGAGCTGTTGAGGGTGGAAAAATATTTTTTCGAATACACCCTTAATAGGAAAGATTCGAATGGGCGCCAAGAAAACCTTCAAAGTGTGCCACCATGGCGTCCACGGGAGACACGTTGGACAGACCTGAATTAGAGGTCTGCACGGACCGTAATTTCCAGGCCTGGTCCCGGCCTGTACAAAAATCAGGGAAAACAGGTCCAGCCCAACCCATTCAAAGATCAATTAAATCAGGCCAGCCCCAGCCCGACTCAATTTCTGCTTCCAATTTCTCTTAACATACTGATTAAAATCCTTTTCAAAGAATACTGCATATACATATAGTTATGAAGAAATGATACAGTATATTTTAGTTTACTATGTGTTTCCAAGACAGAAAGTACACAATATCAACATTAATGATTATTTTTATTCTTACACTTTTCATTTCACCATTCAGATAAAGATTCATTTAAAAAATGTATGTAGTTAGGAATAAAAGAAAAATAAAGGGTTAAAAGCGTCATAGCTTTTGAAGCTGCATAATAAAAGGTAGATTTTTGAAAATATTTCTCCGTAATTTATTAAACTATATTTACAATTATTCCGTTAACAGAAATTCATTATAGCTATTACTATTTTTACAAAACATATTGCTTGCCCAGCACGTACAGTTAAGTCTAGTTCCGACCGGGCTGCAGAAAAATAATGTAGGCCCCACCCCGGCCCATAGCACGAATTTGCTGAAAAAATTAATCTCGGGCTCAGACACAATTTTAACTGTCCGATGCCGAACTCTATGCTGGCTATGTTATATTTCTTTAATGATGTTGTCAAACTATGCATCATACTTATTCATAGTCATATCCATTGAAAATAGTTCATATTTTATCGGCTTCGTTCAAATTCTTCTATCGGACCAGTCGGCCCGCTTTAATTTTTTCATCGGCCCGGCCGGTCTGTTTAATTTTTTGTCGGCCCAGCCCGTTTATTATTATTATTTTTTTTTATCGGCCCGGCTGTTAAAAAAAAATGTTCTTTATTCTGCCGGCTCGGACCGACTCGTTTGAAAGTTTGCTTTAATTTTTCCGGCCCGGGTACGGGCCAGTGCAGATCTCTATCCTGAATAGAGAAACAATGTAAAACTAGAACTTGTATGAGTGTGTTTTTCAATGTAGAGATTTGAAATTGAAGAGACTGGCGTCAGCTATGGGGCAAATTTTAATTGGCAAAATGAAGCATCAGCTATTTCTGAAGGTTTTATCATTCCCTGTCGTAGATTTAACACGTGATTTTTGCGCTCATAAGAGTAAAGCCTACTTTCTGCGGCCGAAGCAATATCTTTTTTTAGCGCCCCTACAAATGATCACTTCTGTGAAAACTATTAATCATTGGACAAAAATTGTGTGTTTTTTAGGACCACAAATCTCCGAGAACAACACATATTTTTTATCTGTATTATCTTGTTCACTGGGCCTATCATCATGGCGGAAACAAAATTTTGTTAAGGGGGTGGGGGGGGGGGGATGGTGAAAGTAGGTTAAATTTGGCCATAAAAAAACAAAAATTTTTACTTTTACAAAGATTGGGAGAGACGGCCTTTCCCTGCACCCGCTGCGTACGATTGTGTCTAATCACATGCTGGATGAATAACTGGTTATGATTCTAATATTTGTTCATTTTAATTCAGAATATAAAATGGAAAGTTAGTATTGAGCCTTTATTAGCATTGCATGTACACGCTACAGAAACTAAAATGACAAAAAAAAATTCAATTTAGCTATAAATAAGTTTGGATCTACATCGCTGTAATATGAACGAGAAAATGCAGATTTCTGAAAAAAGAGTTTTAAATTCCCGAGCTATGTCCTTCTAATCGACCCGACCGGCATTTCCCGGGCAAATGGTAATAGTAATAACCTTAAATACGCCTAAAATCAAAGTTGAATGATTTTATATTTTTAAACAAAAAATTTCCAAACGAACCTAGCGATGGGGAGAGGGGAGCAATGTCTTCAGCATCAGCAGTATACACCGAACGTGCAACGCATAGTCCGGCTTGTTTTGATTTTATATTTTTTGACGAAAATCTATCCAAACGAACTTAATATTGTCAGAAACACTGCCTTCGGCATGGACAACCTCGGATTTGTATAATTTGTCATTTTTAAATAAAAATCAATCCACATGAAACTCGAGTTGAGGGTCCCACTGCCTTCTGCAGCGTATAACGGGGTGAAGTCCATGCTCTGGTTTGATTTTTCAAGCTAACCTTGAATTTGTATTTAATTTCTGGCATTTAGATACGTAAAACTTTCAATTCTGACCAAAAATTCTTGATAAAACATAAGTAATATAAAATGCGCACCATCCCCTCACTTTTTTAAAACGCGAAATGATATCCAAAGCACATATTTTTGAGACGGGAAACGAATTCTTGAGAAAACTTGCACTTTATGAGAAAAAAAAAAAACTGGCGAATCCTTGAAATGACTTCCAAGATTTTTTTCTTTTTTTTTTGAAACAGTAAATATTAATATTTTTTCACACCAGAGATGTCGTTAGGATCGGAAAAATATGGAGAATGTATTAATAGGTGATCTTTTTTCGAAATTTTGAAACTTAAGAAAAACGAAAAAACTTGAAAACTGACGCGAATGGCGGCTAAATAAAAAGTTTTTTTTTTTTTTTTTAATAGTAACAACGGATGACGTTGGAATCGGAAAGATAAGACGATATATTTTTTTTCTCACGCTACAGGAACCCAGCCATCACAATTTCAAAATGCAGTAAAAATCGAACGCCACGCTTTCGTCAGTGTGAAGGACCGCTTAACACCTGAAGAAATCCACAGGCAGAAGAAGAAAAAAAAGCTCGCCATTTTTCTATTATCATTATGGCTTTTAATTAATATGTCGGCTAATTATAAAAGTGAAAATCTCAGCCCCAGGTGCATTTGGATCTGCCACCTTCTATCCCAAATTTTCAGACCTCTATGTCCGGTAGATTTTCTTAGCCATCGCCAACACATGCACAGTAAAGAAAAACGTCTTTCTTTTATTAATATAGATATGCAAATTAGAGATGATAAAGAACTTTCTTTTATTAGTATGGATTCAATCTCTTGTTATTGTGTTGTATTATTTTCTCCGGGATAAGGAAATTTTACAGTTTAATGCAGGATTCTGATACAGACAGGTTTTATTTTAACAGGCTTTACTCTGTTTCGAATTTTACTTACATATCAGCCAACCTTCCTTATTTTTCAAGTATTTTAAACATGTTTGAAACCAGAAATTTTATTAAATAAATGAAATAAAATGCGAACCCTACAGAAACAAAACACATTTTATTAAATAATTGTCTGGTTCAAAAAAGTTTCTTTGATCTGAGATAAAACTCCAAAAGGATGGCAGTTATGCATTTATAAATACTCATACATTTTTTTTTCGGAGGGGGGGGGGGGGGGTTATAGGGCGTCAACTGAAGTTCTGCACACAGGCGCTGGATACTGCTGGCGCGCCCCTGTTTTTAATTACAAATGTAACGTGAAACTATAACTCTACAAGTTCCTAAAGATGTTCGATGTGGACATCTCCCGTGACACAGCAAATGTCTATGCTGTAATTCAATTCCTGCCATATTTTTGCTAGCATATCCGGTGTTATTGAGTCCAATACGTCACTTATCCGCTGTTTTAATTGCTGTAAGTTTTGAGGAAATGGAGGCATGAACACTTTGTCTTTTACAAGTACCTCCAAATGAAAAAATTGCACGGAGTTAGATCTAAGCAGGGGCGGACTGGCATAGTTTGGCCCACCCCGCTAGACTTATGCGTTGGCCCACCAATCGACAACCCCATTCTTAAAATGTTTGAATACTGACTACCCTTTGTACATTGATTAATGTTTATTTATAATATCAATATAGTACCTGAAAATCGATAAGTTTGTTTTATACCTTCACTACTAACTAATTAGAATGTCAGATATATGGACAATTCTTTAGAACTTGAGACAACTCCTTCTATTTTCTTATTATAATCGTAATTTGATTGATTATCTCCAGAACTACTAGGTAGATTTTAATGAAATTAGGTATGTAAGTAGGTTGATAAAAGGCAAAAAAGTAACCATTCAACAATTCTCGCGTAAGACTCATCAGCATCAGAAGGTATAAAACAGAACTTACAATATTGAACTAAAAAAAGGTTAATAGGGGTATGTTCCACTGTTACAGTTATACAGCTCCCACAATGCGAGTTCATGCTGGAAATCAGGCAGTTTATGAGTCCCTGTGGCAATTAATCTCACTCCTCCAGCAACGCTGTTTTCAAGCACTCAGTGGTTCTGAAAAGTGGAAAGCGGGTTACAATTGTCCTCCCCAGAGCGTCCTAGACATGCTCTATAGGGTTTAGGTCTGGAGATCTGAAGAACCAATCCATCAAGGGAATATCCTCACTTTCCAGAAATTCTTCGGCCAGATGAGCTCTATCTGGGAGCGTATTGTATTCCATTAAAATTAAATCAGGGCCAACTGCATTCCTGAAAAGGCAAACATAGGGTACAAAGATATCATTATATCTCAGACCAGTCACATAACCGTTGCCAAACATAGAGAGGGGTGTGCGCTCATCCAACATGGTGCCTGCCCAGACCATCAAATCTCCGCTGTCATAGTGGTCTCTTTCTCGGATGTTGGGAGGCAGGTATTGGATCCCTGGTTTTATCCAGATAAGCCCAGTAACGTAGTGGACAGCACGCCTGCCTGCCACGCTGTAGGTCGCGAGTTCGGCTCCCAGCTGGGCAAGGTTCACTCGACCTTTCATCACTTCGGGGTCGATAAAATGAAAACCAAGCTTGCTTGGGAATTAAACACCCAGGGTCTCGCGTTGGGCTGACCACCCGGCCGGGACACATGCTGCATTGCAGCCCAGGGTCAAGTAAACTGAGTTGGCCACTGTAGACCCTGATCCTTCATGGATCGTACAGCCACAGGTTTAGTTTTTTTTTAGGTTTTCTCCAGATGAAAGTACGTCGAGAATTAGTGTTTAGGCTGAACCGAGATTCATCAGTGAATAGAACAATCCTCTAATGATCCCTGGTCCAAAGTCGATTATCTCTGCATCATGATAAACTGATTTTCCCAAGCGCAGAAGTGAGCTGACGCAAGCAGCAGGTATTATTGCATACAGCCCTCTGTCATGTAGTCTTCTGCAAAGAGTAACCCTTGAAAATCGGCTTCCTGTAGCCGAATAAAGGTCACGAGAGGCCTGGGAAGATGCTGTAATAGATAAATAGCGATCTTCATTGGCCGTCGTGGTTCTTGGACGACCTTGTCCAGGCTTTCTCTCTGTGGATCTAGTATCCTTAAACTGTTTCCGTAAGTTCGATACGACGTTGGGCGTTACATTGAAGTCTCCAGGAATCTGTACTTGATACTAAGTTGTTTTCAGTCTCCCCGCTATTCACCACCTCATTCCAGCATTCAAACGTTAGTAGTTACACATTTTTACTGTTTGCTTTTGAATTTCACAGTATGTAGCAAAAAAACACTAAGATATTCGGCGAGGTGTGCGTGCGAACAAAGCGTGAAAATTGCCAAGCTCACTTGTAAAGCCTGTTCTTCTACTCGCTCCGCCCATACACACATGTACGCTTACGTGTTCGACACTAAATAGTTGCATCTTTGTTTTGGATAAATACGACCATAGGCATTCCACGCGCACAATAATTCTAATGCACAAGCTAGACCTTTTTCACATTCCTTATTAACTTTACAGCAAACCTCATCATCTTTAAGGAGTTCTTCTGAATCGCTCGTTTTTTTCGCTGTAAGCGGCGTAGAGCTCGCTACGTCTAGATTGTTGCTGCAATAGCGACGGATTATAATGAGTATAGTGCCGGGAAAATTGCAGCAATTATTTTCTGGCATAGTCTTTCATGACTTTCGCCAAGCCAGACAGAGTACTAAGAGCAAGTTCATTTAAAAATTTAACCTCACTGAAGCGGCGAGAATCGAACCACGCATTGTTTTTCATGGGCAAGTAATTTCCAGTAAATCGGGTATTCTACTGCTGAATAGCTGTGTATAAAATGACATTATAAACGTTTACCTTAAATAATCCAGATGGGGATCCGATAATACTTCTTGCCTCATCGTGAGAATATTCCCCACATCGGCATTTCGCTGTATATTCTCTTTTTCCGGTAGAAAACTCTCAATTTCAATGGTGTACTTATTTTCTATTAGTTGATTCCGAAGATGTTCCGCAAATTCAGAAGTATTTTTCATAGACATATCAAAATTATGTCGTCTGTGTAGGAGATTGGATTTCAGGGTTCGAATTTTGTAACAGGAGTTAAAGGAGTTAAGTAGACTAGGTCACTTATCTATGCAGATACTACAATGTAGGAATAGATATATTGAATAGGTCGCTTAAAATGGTTGCTATTAATATATGCTCAAACTTGCATCAATTATCAATCGGTGATCTTGCAGAAAAGGATACATGTAACGGAGAATCGTCCATTTCGGTGATACTTTGTTGACACTTAAGAAATGTTAAAAACTTATATTGATTTTTAAAAGATTTCGAAGACTCGCCAAACATGCTATTAAGTGCTCGAACCATAATCCATCACTCAGTAGCGCTTACTTTTTGTGATCGGCGAAGAAATTTATTTCCACCTACAGACTCCTTATTCACTGAAGTCCAAGCTTTCATTCGCTCATATCACTCTGAGCTAAACAACTTTCTAGCTTGCATAAAGACCAAGAAGTCCGTTGTCAATTTGCAACATTCTGTTGCATCTGCCAGGAACAAATTAAGCACATGCGTATATCAATGAATATGCTGTATATTTGGATTGTCTTTTTCAGTTGTGCCTGCAGACTTTTATATCTCCCACTCATATTTGCTGCACCATCAAAATAAGTGCCAACTATTTGTGAAAAAGGGAGTTTAAATTTTAAGTTTTTCTTTTACTTGGCGATAGAAGGCTCTCCCTGATGTTTTAGGGGCATCAACCAATTTTAAAAACTAACCTTCACTTTACCACGCTGCTTATAACGGACACAAAATGCCAACTGCTCCATTACCATATCGGTAATGGAGCAGTTGGCATTTTGTGTTTTTGTCGTGATTTTGTGAAATTTACTTGCATACTTAATGGAACTGACTGTTTTGCATCATCGGCAATGTTTATTTGGATCTGAATGGAGAGATAAGCAATTAATTCATTTATAAATTACTTGGACAGGAATGTGATCAACGACCTCTTCCATGCCGTTTGGGATTTTCATTTTGTTCTTCTTTCAGCTCTATTTTAGCCTTCATCATACTTTCTGAAGATCCTCTTTCTTGGCTTCTCTCCATAGCTTGTGCTACATAACCGTGCAAAATTTTATTATATTTACATAACAGCATTACCAACTGTAAAAAATTGCTGTGTTTAACGTCTCTATTATTCAAGTCTGCCGCTGCCTCCTTTCGTTTTTCTCTATAAGCTACTTCATGCCTCCCGAGATCCTTGATCTGTAGATTATTCCTAGATATGTAAGCTAATCCTTGCCTATCTTTTGTTACTACGCAAGTGGCAAGTGTCCGCAGGTAGACCCATCTCACCGAACAACTTCCCATCCTTCACTGACCATATGTGCTTTTTACTTTATCTCCTATCTCTCGATTCTGTACAAAATGAGTAATTTGCACAGATCTGACAAAAATTGCTGATGGGAAAGGGAAGGTAGAAATTAAGACTTACTCGACCAAAAAAGGGGGGAGGAAAAGCTTCACGGGAAAAGAGGAAAATAAAATTTGAGTTTCATAATTTTTTGTTTTGCTTTATTAAGAAAAAAAAACTACAAAAATGTATTTTCGTTTTGGCCCACTACACCCGTTTGGCCCATCCTGCTACCAAGAAAAATTAAGTTTCATATTTTTTTTTTTTTTACTTTTATTGAAAAGAAAAAAACTAAAAAATATATATTTTTTGGCCCACCCCGCTACCAAGAAAAATTGAGTTCCATAAGTATTACTTTTTTTTAGTTTTATTGAAAATAAAAAAATGTATTTTTTTGGCCCACTACACCCGTTTGGACCACCCCGCGATCGCGGGGTAGCGGGGTGGGCCAGTCCGCTCCTGGATCTAAGGGCCCAAAAAAGTAATGACACATTATTTGACCCAGCACGGCTAATCCGGCGATGTGGTACGTGATTGTTGAGGTATTCACGTGCGTCTTTATGCTAATGCAGAGGAGCACCTACTTACTGCGGCACGACGCATTGATTTTGTGAGACTTCGTGCAAACGTTGCAGGAACATTTTCCCATCGCTTCGTTTCTGGCAGGCGGTCGCCCCCTCCTTTTCCCTTACATAAACAACTTGTCTCGTCGAACTGTTTCATCCAATCTTATGATGTTGTGACGATGATGTGGCTCTTTAACCCGTAACTGGAGACGGGAGTCAAAATGACTCCCCGTTGTTCTTTGGCACTGATTATCACGTGTTTTTTCTCCTTGAATAAAATCAACTACTCAGTACCCTCAAGTAGTTCTTCTATCATTACATGATTTCCAGAATATATTGCGTTTCCAAAATAAATTTCAAATCTGTTTACAAAAGACAAAAAAGAAAAATAACATTGGAGTCTTTTTGACTCTATGTCTCTGATCCCGTAGGGAAATTCATGTCTCCAGTTACGGGTTAAAAAATTTGGTTCGAAAATGTCTCTGTACAACGACAACAATGAAGTTTTTGCGTATTCTAACACACATTACTAGTAAGTTTTATTTAGTGGGGAGTCGCCATTTTGAATAACAGCTCCTCTAGTGGCGATTTCGATAATAGCATACGTTTCGTTGTTTTCCCTTTAAAACTTGTATTGTTGTACTTTCACGATATATTTTTATTTTCTAATTAAATGCATTATTACAGCAATTTAAAGTTGCTTACCTTTTTGGCCCATTCATTTTTAATCTCCCTGTATTTCACATTTAAATTATATGGTCTTCGTAACATTTCAGTAACATGAGTTATACTATATGTAATTTCAATTGACTTTTCAAGGTCAGTTTTCCTGTTTTTATCTCAGATCAGTAACTATGCTAACACCGCATTTGACTGTCTGACCTCTCTATTTTTTACCATGACAACGAAGGGATGAAGTGAGAGGAGGGATGTCCTTGAGACACCAATTTAAGCTACGCAGAGTATAGAGGATAGTAGAGCACATTATTGTGATATGAGGAATTGCTTTATTCTTATAATTGCTGAATAATGAATGATTTATTCGTGTTTCATTCTGATAGGAAAATAATGTAAAATTCAAAATAATTATTTTCATTACTTCTTGTTTTTCCTTTTACATTCTTTTATTTAACTTAATTTGGCCCATATGTTTGTAAAGAGGGAGTTTTGTATTCGGTTTTTCAACCACTTCCTGATTGGCTGGAATTTTTAAAGAATATGTACATAAGTGTATTTCCGATGACAATATAGCACTTAAATATTTTACAACTTAATTATAGATTAATAAATTAATTCTCTGGAATTTCTTTATTACCCGAGCGCAAGTGATTATCGCCAAATTATTCTGTAGGTTTACAATTATATATATAATAGCGCTAAGTGTAGGGTAAAGTGCCCATATTTCGTCCCCCTTAAAACTTATCCTCTTCTGCGAAAGTGGCGCAACTTATGACGCAAGGCTCAAGAGATGGAAGGTAAAAGGGGTCAGTATTGAAATTTTCGTTCGCCAAAACGCATACACAAATTAAAGACGCCTAATTTCCTATTTTTAGAAGACCTGAGTTCTTATTACGTCGTTTGTAGAACGTTATTTACTGTACTGTAAGTATTTATTTCTTATTCATTGCATGTATTTTACGTAAGTAAGATGCTGACAGTAGCATACAGTGAGTTTTAGGACGCTCAGTTCATCTTACGGGAACTGAAGCTCCGCCATATTGGGAAGTAGTGTGGTCCCATTTTCGTCCCCCCCCCCCTGCAGTTCTTATTTTCGTCCCGGGAACGAAATTAGGAATGATTTTTCATGACAAGTTTTTCAATTTTTTGCTCATGTTTGGATGGTTAATGTTTCGTTATGTTATTCTTCCACAGATAATTAGTACATTTATTTATGCCTTACTTTAATGTAAATTAAATTACTTACTCATTTTGAAATAAATTTTGATTTAGTTATAAGTTAAGCCTCGGTGTATTGGATTTTTGGGGGGGAACGGAATTGTGACCATTTTTTTCTTTTGCATTTTTTAGATATTTTTGAAAAAACAATTTTTCGCATTGTTAAAATTTTTTGTACGATATTTGCCTATGTTTCTATGTGCGTGGGCAGTTAGTCTATGTAAAATCCAAATTTGGTAGGTTTTCACTGAAAATTACCACATTTAGGGCCTAAAAGTGACTAGGGGTGGGGGTGGGGGACGAAATACGGGCACTTTACCCTATAACACTTCCTGAGTGATTTTTTTTTTTTTCAATATAGCTGCATGGGATTAACCTTTCTAGAACTTGAGTGATGAGCTACATCGAAATATGCATGTTTTTCGATATATCTTCCGTTGAAATTCGTATCACCCAACAATCAGCGATGGTAAACAATATGCGATTCATTCCTTTGAGATTCATTAAAATATCGACCATGGATGCAATAATTTTGCTCAATGGGTATATAAAACATACAAAACTAAGAACATTTTACTGCTTTTTGCAATCATTTCACGATTTAAAAAACAATGTTTAATAATGAATGTTTCCGATTAAAATATAATCCACGTAGCTCATTGGCAATATAGCGATCTGAACGAACTCCATACATTAAATCTTTCTTTAAAAATACCAATTTAAGGCAAGGGAAGTTGTCTATTAAATGCAATATTGCTAGAATTTTTATATTCGGGCTGTTTTAAATGTTTTGTTCACAGCTGTAAATGACTCTATTGTTATTCCCAAAAAATATATTCTTTCAAGTGGCATCACGAGTGAATGTTTGCTGCTTAGATTTGAATTTTCAGTCTATAACGTGTGTTCTTTTTTATTATTAGCTAACGCATAATCCGAGAAAAAGGGTAAGCTATTGAAATATTGTAATTTAAAGAAAATGTAACACACACTCACTTTCTCTATCTAAAATACATTTCGTTTAAGGCCCTACTTCAGTCAAGTGAGAAGACCCGTTCGCTAATGCTAATCCTATGGAAGAAATTTATAACGATATCTCGGTTGCATTTCAATATTTTTAAATGCTTTTTTTGCATTGGATAGCTGAGATCGAACTGTACAAAGGCCGTTTTTTACATTTTCTATTTTGTTCACAGATATTTTTAATGAGGACGCTTTCATTTTCGGAACCGGTTTTGAAACTGAAAGCATCCTCATAAAAAAAATTTGTAATAAAAATCGAAAAAGTAAAAAACGGCCTGCATACAGATCGATCTCAGCTATCCAATGCAAAAAAAAATCATTTAAAAATATTGAAATGCAACCGAGATATCGTTATAAATTTCTTCCATAGGACTAGCATTAGCGAACGGGTCTTTTCATTTGACTGAAGTAACCTCTTAAGGCTGTTCTCAACTGCTCTACTCAACAAGCACAAAACGTTTTGACACATTTACAAATTCTTTTTTTAACAGAAAGATATAAAATTGGAAAGCCTGACCATGGAAGCGATTTAGAATTGAAGTGTGTTTTTCATTTTTTGATATCAATCAATTACCTATTGAGTTATAAGCGATTTTGATCACGTGGCACGATATTTTTCACCCCTTACTGATTGGATTTTCTTCTTTCTTTCGGAAGCTCAGTTCAAAATGCCAACTTTGGCAGTATTTTCTGAAAGATTATTGCGTTTACAAGAAAACGGAAAAAACAGCTCGATGACATTGTTTCTAAATAACAATACCGTCTAGTTTCATGCGTTTCGGAACAAAAATGAATTAAAACTTATGTCAGAAATTTGACCATTTGGATTTAAGAACAGCCTTAAAGAAATCCGTTACTTTGGCTCCTACTTCTTACTTCCTTTGGATTTTACGCTTTCTGTCGGACTAACGAAAAAAAAAAGCCATATTTAGAAAGAAAAAAGGCAATAAATGTTTATAAATATTTTAATCTACTATATAATACTTTTAGTAACTTTAAAATACGCTTTTTGTTTCATTCATGTTTAATTATTATTTTAATTACAGATATAGTAAGCTTTAACTGAGTATATTTGTTTTACTTCATAATATGGGGTAAAATAGTTAATTGACAATATGTTTTAAAATCGCATTATTAGTACTAATTTGCATGTTTTTTTTTTTTTTTGTTTTTTTTTTATGAAATAGTTTTTCAAATTTTGTGAGTGAAGTTCATTTGCATATTGTATGTCATTATTTTACCAATTCAATTAATGATTTTCTTGCAAATTAAGTTTTAATGAAAAATGGGCTGTTTTTACAACTATTTTACCCCACCTGACCCTAATATTCAGATAAGACAAAACTGATTACTTCATAATTCTTTTTATAATGCATTGCTATATAATTCTTTTAAAAATGCAAACACGTCATTCTGACTGACTATCTTCTAGTTGCATAAGAGTTATAAGAACAATAATGGGTTTAATGATGCCCCAAACCATGCTTGCCAAACTGTGCCAACTGGCTGTGAAACTGCAACAATGAAATATTTTAACGTTAAAAAGTAGAAATTAAAATATAAACAAAAAATAAGCAGTGTAATAATTTGTTTTAAAAATACTCTCTTCTTTTTTTTTCAGTTTTATTGCTTACGATATGGAAGTTGAAGAAAAAGTAGTATATATAGAAAAACCATATGTAAGTATAAGTTCGCATGGTCAAACCTTGCATACTCATATAAACATGTACAATGCTGCACAGCAAAATAGAGCGCGCTCCTTAATTGTTGTAAATAACTACTAGAAGTAGTGTTGCCAGGTGTCCCGAGTTACGCGGATCAATTTTCAGGGCTCTATGACCTGTCCTGCGTAGCCACTGCACGGGACGTCAAAAGTCCCAATTTTTCAAGATGCGCAAATTCTTTTTAAATTTCTACCATGCTTCCGTTAGTCTGGGGTCCGGGCAAATCCAGACACACCCCCCCCCCCCGTCCAGGATTATCGGGGGATGTCCCGATTTTCAGGGGCTCTATGACCTATCCCGCGTAGCCACTGCACGGGACGACAAAAGTCCCGATTTTTCAAGATGCGCAAATTCTTTTTTAATTTCTACCTTGCTTCCGTTAGTCTGGGATCCGGGCAAATCCAGACACCTCCCCCCCCCCTCCATCCAGGGTTATCGGGGATGTCCCGATTTTCAGGGGCTCTATGACCTGTCCCGCGAACCACTGCACGGGACGTCAAAAGTCCCGCATTTTCAAGATGCGCAAATTCTTTTTAAATTTCTACCATGCTTCCGTTATTATGGGGTCCGGGCTAATCCAGGCACACCCCCCCCCCCTCCAGGGTAATCGGAGATGTCCCGATTTTCAGGGGCTCTATGTCCTGTCCCGCGTGGACACTGCACGGGACGTCAAAAGTCTCGCTTTTTCAAGATGCGCAAAGTATTTTAAATTTCTGCCAAGATTTCGGTAGTCTGAATCGACTGAAACTTAATACAGTAAAATCTGTGAAGACAGAACCTATTTATAACGGAACGGTTTAATAGACCCATCCAAAGGAATATCTTAAAATCAACCTTCATAGATGGAAGTCTGTCTAAAACGGATGTTTTGCGATATCTAGCGATTCTGTTTTTGCAAGTCTTTTACTGTACTTGACTTAGTAAAACCTGCGTAAACGGAACCTGTTTATAACGGAATTCTGCTTTAAAAGTAAATATTCCATTGCCTCTACCCTAGGAATACTGTACAATGATACCTGCTAAATTAGAATTCGTTTTCAGTCAGGGTTTGCTATACAAGATTGTTGTGTTTATTTAGTATAATAAAACCTACTAAGACGGAATCGCACACGACAAAAGAAAAATGCCGTTTTAAAAAGCTTTCTTCACCGCAGATCCTATATGGCATTCATTTCGTTAGGCACAATGAAGTTTTAACGTTTAAAACAAGATTCCATTATAGACGGGTTCCGTTTTCATGGGGTTTACTGTATTTTTGCATCCCGACTGGGAAGCCGTTGCCCCGCTTTTTTGTCTCCCTGTACCGCTTTTTGTTACACCTAACCTGACAACACTAACTAGAAGACTGTTCTTAAATTCAAAGCAACTACTTTCTGACACATTTCTGTAATTCATTTTTGTTCGGAAACGCATTGTGACGCCTTGTATCGGTGAGAACGGGTAACGTGTGCAGTCTTCGAAGGTGATGATAAAATTAAATCAAAAAATGATTTATTAAATAAATAACAAAACAAAGATATATCTCTTGATTAATCTTGACATATCACAACAATATAAATTTCGTTGATACAATGGGAACATTCACAATTTTCGACTAATTGTAGTAAAGTTCAGAGTTCCGATAAATGGATATTAAATGTCCACAAATATGTAGATGGAGCCTTAGCCTATAATGACTAGCATTAATTCTTTCTCTATAGCCTAGAGAAACCGCATCACGACTCAACAGCTGGCTTAAATTCCTTCTCTCCCAAGTCCGGAGGAAGATTAGCTTTCCTTCGGTCAAGTTCCGAGACACTGATTCAGCTTAACTTGAGAGAATACCTCTCTCCCAGGTTCCAAACGTGATGCTCTCGCAATGAGATCTCAACACTCAATGATTCTCTCTTTCATCAGGGATGCACATATTTTTCTCGATCCTCTGATTAAAACAATAGTTCCTTCTTGGCTCATGAGGTCATCTTTAAGCTATAATATCATAGGTTCTCTATGTTCCGCCTCTCTTGAGGGAAAGCAGTTTCACTTTCGTCTTAGCGCGTGGGAATATTTTCACATCCCCAAAGCTATTTCACTTTTTGGTGTATCACACGGATTCCACGACCGCTTTGCTATTCATCTGCTTGTCTCCGTAGTGTCATCTCCGATGATGAGTGTAGATCGATCTGTTTCTTTTGATCCTCCTGGTAAAACAGTGGACTTAGTTAAAATCTCGAGATGTTTTCTAGGGGGTTTTCTGGGGAATCAGTCCGATTTGTTACAGCATGAAACTGGCAGGTGTTCTTAATCAGAAACTATGTAATCGAATAGCTTTTTCTTTTTTCCTTTTTTTTTTTCGTAAAAACAAAAAATGTTTCAGAAAGTATTGCCAAAGTGGGTTTTTGAACCGAATTTCCAGATGCGAGAGTACAAGAAAGGAGAAAACCATGCGCCACGCGACTAAAATCGCTTATAGCTCGATAAGTAATTTAGTTATCAAAAAATGGAAAGCATTATTCGATTCCAAATCGCTTCAATAATTAGGCCTGAGTAGCAGTAAGATTGTGGGGCTTCTACGGCCACAGTCGCAATCCGCAATGTGAACTTGTGTGTGTGTTGCAAGTGAACGTGTGTTTGTGCATACGTACAGCTCTTTGCAAACAGAAGTACCATTTGAAAAGGCTAAGGAAGGGGGCAGTTTCCTCCTCGAAAAATATGATAAGAGTGTATCAGTCATTATTGGGTCAGATTTTAAAAATACAGAAAAGCGAAAATACTAACGCGTTAAATTTGACTATTTTTAAAATGTATGTAAGAATAAAAATGTATCATTTTTTTTTCAGACCCGCACAACAAGATCAAAATAAATACTTGCTCACTCCCTCCAAAAAAAAAAAAAAAAAAAAAAAAACTCTGCTACCCCCCCCCCCTCCCCCGCACACACACACCCCTAAGGAAGTTTTGAAATGGCGCCCTTGTTTGGAAATTTTAGCTCCTGGTACCAAGTTAGCTCTCTGTACCTCTGATCAAAACTTAAAAAATTCTATTACTGTTAAGTCTGTAGCTTTTAAGGAGCACATAGAAAGCGTCTTCAAAGTTTAGTCTAATATGCATTGCTTGCTTTATAATTTGCATTCACGTCTTGAGTCAGTGATGACTGATAATTATAAACAGTGAAGTTCACAGCAATAAATAAAGAGTGTCTCATTTGACCCGATACAGCTCAAATCGATGAGTAATGTTGAAAATTCCTGAAGGAAGAAACAAGATTTTAGGAGTTTTGGTATAGTTTCGATCTAGAACGAATATTTGCCGATATTTTCGACAAAAACGAAACAAAAATATTAGGTCAAACCCTAATTGTTATTATCAACTTTTTTCAAAAGAAACTTTGAGTAAAAAGAGAAATGACCATCATATCATATTAATGTAACTGCACAACCCTTTAACGAATGAATAATAAAGATTAAAAAATTGTAATTAAGAGTTTCAACAGTTGGCATAAATATTTTTTGAATCGGGGGAAAGCAACCCCATTCTAGAATGAGGGCAAAACAAGTCGGAAATTGTAGGTCAAACGTGGCAAATAAGGTTCGTTCGTACTATAACTAAGTTTTATAAATACTGAGATCTTGGTACAATAGCTGTTGCACTCTTATGCAAAAATGCATGAATACAAAATGTATTACGATTATATATATTAAATTCAGTGTTGAGGAAATAATAGGACTCATCTTAAGTAGGACATCATCACCATGGCAACCTAGAATCATTACCTATCATGGTATATCACTGAATTAATGACGTATGATTGGATTTAATAGAATGGAGAAAACTTTTATTAATATCTTTTTAAGTTTTGATTCGATCTTCATAAAATTTGAAATGACTCGACAAAATTCTGCAACGATTATATATATTAAATTTCAAATCATTCGGTAGGCTGCTGTTAAATGCAGACAGACAGACGGACGGACCAGACGACGACTATAGGTGCTACGTATTTGTAAAATTACGAACGCACCTAAAAAGGTACAAGTTATCAAACGAATACAGGGAGAATTTTAATGAGTTTGTAAGAAATATTTAGAGTAACTATCTAAGTCTTTCTTTAGAGTAAGTGCTCTTTTAACCTTACTGCATCATGACATTACTCATCGAATAATGCAAAATTTCTTTTAGATATAAGTTTCAATTAAATGTTCTTTTTTACTGATATTTTTGTCTTTCAAACATATCTGTATTTTGAACATGCAATTTTTTGTTGTTGTCGTTGTCAAATGTCTTACAATAACAACTCTTATTTTCTTTTTATAGACAAGCTCTTTTATTCGTTATGCAGAAGTAAGTATATAATGCAATTTTATGTACAGTATTTTCTCTCATTTGTATTTCTTTCAATTCATAGTACAATAGCGTATTCATTACTACCACATACGATTACAATAATTCAATTTCAAGAAGCCTCAATTTCAAGAAAGTTCAGACTCGGTGAAATATTAAAATTGTCAGTATTATCGTATACAGGTTGTTTCATAAAAGATGGGCAAAACTTTAAGAGGTGATAGTACACATCCAAACAAGCAACTTTCATCAAATAATGCATGGTCGGAAATAAAACGCAAAGGTGCTGGCGCATTTGAAAACTTGGGCTATGTAAACGTTAAAGCTCAATTCCTGTTGCGAGTTATCGGAAGAAGAACACTATTAGCATGCAAATGTGATATGGAGAAGAAGAAGAACGCGTATGAAAAATGTCGTCTCGATTAATACATAAAAATCACTGATCCAAGTGTGCAACTGTCAATCGCGATAGGAAAGTATCGGAAGATGTTGCCCTTTCCCTAATAGGGTAAAGGCTGATATGACTTTTATCTACAGAACTCCAAATGGCAATGACTCACAGACTCAACTATTGACGGAGATCGGTTTCCCTCCTGCTTTTGTCACTTAATCGTTATTTGTGTGTTTTTTTTTTTTTTTTTTTTTCTTCGTATAACATCATTACCTTCGGCGCCCGCTAGTACCTTTGCGTTTTATTTCCAAACATGCGTCGGAAGGAATCTCTGCGGCTCCGGGGGGGGGAGGGGGGGGGGATATTGCACATTTGTCCATAAAAAGCATAAAATCTCAACGCCCGGCCGGGACACCCCCTGAATTCAACACTGTCCAAGTGGACAATCCTTGTCAATTTACTCTTCAAAGCAGAGCAGTTGCTCCCAGCCCGTAACTCTGATTCTATCTGCGAACTCTATCATTTCTCACAAGATAACTCTTGAAAATTTTATCTACGACATATCCCACGCTTGTCACAATTTAGTAAACAGTCTTGGTGATAAGATAACTTTGTGGAAACGAAAGTTATCGTGTAACTGCATGAATTCGGGGAACAACAGATTTAGAACTGAATCTAGTTGCTTTGCAGAAAAGGAACTAAGTACAGTCGTGGAAAAAAAAAGTAAACACCACCTACTAACTTCTCAACAAATTATCGTAGACGAAAGTTACTGGTACCGAACGATTGGAAATAAAGTCTACTTTTAAATGATGTATATAAAATATGCTTAGGGGGCCATCTACATATTAAAACGAACCCAAACTTCATTTTTTTCAATGGCAATACCCAATTTTAACCAGATATTTCAAATCTTCGGTTAGAATTATGCCTAGACACCAAATCTCAAATCATTTGAATGATAAGTTTTTGAATTATGAACATTCAAAATGCAGTGCTTCTAATGTTAAATTACATTTTCATATTTTTATTTATATCTCCTGAAATTATGCTCCAAATGTGCTAATTTTTTGTGTAGCAATAATACTAATATACCCAAACATAAATACGTTGAATTTGCAATTTTTATAATTTTATGATATGAATTATGAATTATGAACTTAATATTCGAAAAAAATAAGAATTGCAACATACAAATTTTTTTTTTATGGATTTAGATTTAGTAAGTCCTGCTTTATGAAAATCCAAAATTTCACATTTTTCTTCCAAGTAGTTTTCAAATTATGCTTAAAAAACGGCAAAAGAATGTTTTAAGGGGCCGTCTGTGATAGAAGTGAGTAGATATTTTGAAATTTCTTCTGCTATCGAGTAATCTAGAAGGCTTCATTGACTGCTTGAGTGGTGCTTAAGGTGCCTTGATCAAGAAGGGGGCTCTCTCGATTAACAATCGAGTACAGAACTTCAATTTGGATACAGCCCTTAAAATACGCTCGTTTTAAAATAATTTTCTCGGAAACTTATGGTACGAATTGCATAAAAATTTGTTTTTAGGCTAATTGAAGGGTGTAGAGTTCATTTATGTTGCCAGAATTGGGTATTGCTATTGAAAAAAATGAAGTTTGGATTCGTTTTAATATGTAGATGGCATCCTAAGCAAATTTTATATACATCATTTAAAAGTAGATTTTATTTTCAATCGTTCGGTACCAGTAACTCTCTTCTGCGGTAATTTGTTGAGGAGTTAGTAGGGGGTGTTTACTTTTTTTTTTTTTTTCCCACGACTGTACGTTTAGTTGAAATACTACTCCAAATAACATTTTTGTCTATAATCGCTATTAATTTAGTTATTTAACTAATACTCATTTATTTCGTTTATTTGTTTCTTAATAAAATCTTCTTAGTTAAATTTGCTAACGCTGTCTTAGTTTGTTTATAAGTTGCCTACTCGTCATTTAAACTATCATTTCAGCTATCAGCATCTTTTTGCTTGTATTCACCATCTACCTCAACATAGAAAATCTCGGTCAAACCCTCAAATGGTATTCATCAAAATCTGATTGGACTTTGCCTTGATCAGGTCCAATCTGGTTTATCTTGAATTTCATTTCAGCGTCTGGCCGAGGTTTTCTAGGTTGAGGTAGATGATTAATACGAGCATATGTTACAATGTACTTGGAAAAAGAAAAGTAAACACCCCTTACTAACTCTGCAAAAAATTATCGTAGAAAAAAGTTACTGATACCACATGATTGGTAATAAAGTCTACTTTTAAATGATGTATATAAAATTTGCTTAGGGGCTATCTACATATTAAAACGAACCATAACTTTGTTTTTTTCAATAGCAGTACACAATTCTGGCAGCATAAATGAACTCTACACCCTTCAGTTAGCCTAAAAACAAATTTTTATGCAATTCTTACGATAAGTTTCCGAGAAATTAATTATTTTAAAACAAGCGTATTTTAGGGGCTGTATCCAAATTGAGTGGATTGTTGACCAAGAGAGTTTTGTTCTTGAGAGAGATTTTTCTTGATCACGTCATCTTAAGCGCCATTCAAGCGGTCATTGAAGACTGCTACGTTACAGGATAGCATCAAATCAGTTCTATCATAGGCGGCCCCTTAAACCATCATTTTGCCGTTTTTAAAGCATAATTTGAAAACTACAGTAGCCTCCCTCTTAACCGGCCTACACGGGACCGAGGGTAAGCCGGTTAAAAGAAAAATCGGTTAAAGTGGAGAAGTAAAAAAAATTAAATAATATCTGCTTAATTTAATTAATTAAACCCGTAAGGAAGCATTTAGTTTTTAAATTTGTGTAGTTTAAAAAAAGAACATATTTTCTATATTTTGTGAAATGAATATTAGTTATAATTAACGGAATTGAAAGAAAAATATCACCGATAACAAATAATGAAAAATATTTAACGCAAATTAAATTGTTGAAACTCGTGTCACACACTTTTATAAGAAGTTGAAATTGTTCTACATTATGTATATTTAAGTTAATCAACCATAAAGAAATCAGCGACCTTCTTCTGTTGAAGGCAAGATGCTCGGCATTTTGTAGCATTATCTCTCCATCTCTTTAACATCATAAGTTCAACCGAGGAAGCTGTTAGACGCTGCTCAACATATAGCATAGCGCCTACTCTATTGCTTTTACCCCTTCCGTATGAGGAATTTTAGCAGTGTCAACTTTAACTGGATCATCGTCAAGATCGTCTTCGTATTGAACACCATCAGTTATTGTCCTAACGGCAACGCATTAGCATAGCCCTAACGCTTACTTAGTAAGAAGGGGAAAACATAGAATATTCATTTTAGACCTAACCTGAAGGGACTAAAACGATTTCCAGTTTTCCCCTAATTAATTCTGAGTTCAATCCTCTAACCACGGGGCTAAAACTTTAAAATAGAATTGTGACCTTATTAAGTGTAGGTACTCATTTTATTCAGAATTTTAAGCTCTACAACATTTGCATTGCCATTTTTTTTTGTAAAAGTTATTGATTTCGAGATAGTGTTATGGTATTTAAAAAAAAAAAAAAGTGTTTTTTGACTATAAATCAATGTATAATTCCTAACGCTCACCTAGTGCGAGGGAGAAAATGTAGCATATTCATTCTAGACACAAACTAAAGGGTTTAAAACAATTTCCAGCTTTCCCCTAATTATTTCCGAATTGGGCCTTTTTTTTTTTGCTCCCCTACCACTGGGCTATTAGAAATATTTTGAAAACTAAGAAAAAAAGAGACATCCTTTAAGAAGAGAACACAGAAAAAAGAAGTTAAAAATATTAATTTCCCTAGGAGATATTTGAATATCAGAATGCATCAAACGCCCATAGACTTAACATTAACGAGGGAATTCGGAAGCTAAGTGACTAGCAGCCTTAATGGTGACTCCTTTATTCATAATTTAATTCATAGCGAAGTGATACTTATGTGAGAAAATGAGAAAATCAAGTACTTAAAAAAAAATCCCTGCCGGCTCAGCCTACAGGTGGAGGTATATTTCAAAGTTAAGTACTAATTTCACCAACAAAAACTAAATCAAGATAGACCCAGTTTAACAATTTTATCTCGCCACTTTTGACGAGTTTTTAATTTCATTTTTTTATAAGAACTGGTTTTATAAGAATCATGTTAATACGATATTTTTTTCTTCAACCCCTATTTTTGTTTAATTTGTTTTTGCTGTAATAGTTGGTCCTATCAAAAACTTGTCAATATAAAAGTTGTAGATAATATTAAGAAGATTTATAATAAATCTAAGCGGATTTTATATCTTGTGAATTGACGAAGCTATGAATTTGTTTTTTCTTCAACCCTCCCTTTTTTCGTTTTTATTTATTTATTTGCGGTAAGAGTTGGTCATATCAAAAACTTGTCGATATGAAAGTTGTAGATAGTATTAAGAAGATTTATGATAAGTTTAAGTGAATTTGAGATCTTTAGATTTGACGAAGTTATGAACTTTTTTCTCCCTAAAACTCTTTTTTTTTTTTTTTTTTTTTTTTCGCCCCTTGAGCCCATTTTTAATTTTATCAAAAATCTGTGATACATAAATTTTTGGCTCTTTTCCTAGAAGTAACAATAACCTTAAACTGATTTCATATGTATTACAATTAGTTATGGGTTTTTTTCTGTTTTCAGAAAACCCCTCCCTATTTCCTCACCCTTGGTCCGATTTTGCCCATTAACAAACTTGACCGAGGTTTTCTGCCCCTTGATTTTATGTATCAGTTTGAAAGAGATTTGTGCAGAATTATGGAAGTTATCATGTCACTAAAAAAGTGATATATAGAGAGACAGGTAAAGTTTTGCATTAGGGGTCGTTTTGGGTTCTAGGGTTCATGATCGGCGTAGATCTGCAAAGATTTTTCAGAAATTCCAACATAAGGAGAATTTAATAGGTTGTATTTCTTACGAAATCTACGTAAAAAACTTGCTTTGTCATTTCTTCTCGTGTAATTTCCGAAACATCGATATCAATTTTATTTGTTTCAAAATTTTCGGTCGTTCTTTAGCACGATTTTCTTGGATTTTTGTACAAGTGAAGAATATCGATTTCGGAAATAAAATTATGCTTCTCCAAAGTATTTATTAATTTTCCTGTTAAATTGATGAATTGATGAATTTTGGTACTGACAGCTCTCCCTTTAGCCGACTCCTTGTCCTCGTTCCTCCGAGCTGCTACCAGCGTTATCGGCGATCCTGTTTAGCACAGCGTCTGCGATCTCGCTATCCGCTAATCCATCGTTTTCGATCTCGAAGTTTTTTATTCGTAAACAATTCCTATTTTCTTTTCTCCCGTAAATTGGTTGTGTAAGAACAAAGGGTTGGTTGGTTGTATTTATGTCGGCCAATTATCAACACGAGGTATATAGGCCCTAAGGGGGGGGAGTGCCCTTCGTGGGGGTCTTTCTAAAAGAACCTAACCCGTATTAACGCCTGGAGAACCAAGGTTCGAAGAAAACCACGAAAACTCCGAACAATTAGGCCGACGGGCGCGATTGGGTTCGAACCCAGCACCTCCCGTCTACCAGCTTCGAGAGCAGAACCTCTCGGCCACTGGTGGGGCGTAAGAACAAAGGGAGTGGGGAAGACAACTTTGACACCGGATTTTTTAAGCCGTCGGATTTCTGAATACCGCATTTTCGAGGTTACACTGCATACAGTCCGCTCATCGCTAAAGTGTTAATGCAGGAATTATTTCAGCAATTTTACTGTAAGACTAAATATTTAATCTTTAAACAATTACTAATATTTAATCGCAATCAATAATCGTTTCATATTTTTCATTTATTTAGAAAGCTGTTTTTCAAGAAATGGGAGTAAGTAAAAATTATTTTACTTATTTTTTAGATCATATAAGGCATTTCTTCTAATTTAAATATTAGTTATATCTCTTTTTTTTTAAGTGTAAAAAATTTCTCTTTACAGTACAACTGCTCATTTGAGAGGGTAAAGACACGAAGGCAAGTTGCAATATAAAATATATATATATTATTAATGTCATGATAAGTAACAGGTTGAATCAAACTAAAGGAGATTCCAGGACCTTCTATTTGCCATGGAAATGAATGATGGAAAAGAAAAATGACTGATGTCATTCGTAGATAAAGGAATGATGTTACTTTGACGCAGTTTCATATTAAACCTTTAGATTTTATGAACGAAAATGCTACCTTTAAAAAAATAATAATAAAATAAAATAATAATAATTTTTATTCATATTTTCTGAAATGAACGGCTTTAAGAATTAACACACGCCAAAAAAATTAAATAAATAAATAAATAAATAAATAAATAAATAATAATAATAATTCAGCCAACCGAGCTAATTTTTTAGTTTTTAAGAGTGGCAATAACTATTTCCTGTTAATCATGACGTCATTTTCTACATGGATAATTTTGTGGTGCATATTATTGATATTTAGTATACATTTCTTATTAAACTTTTTGTTTAACTTATTTCAATTTTAAATTAAAAATTAAATCTCTATGTTAACCGTGCGCAGACGATAAAACGTCTAGTATTGATAATAATTTTCTTTAAATAATAAGAATTGATACCATAACTCAAAGCCCTTTTATTTCAACATCAAAGCATATCCGTTTTATTTTTCATATGTATGATGGCATATTCGTCTGCTTTCCGCACTTAATATTATATTACAATATTAATGTACCTTATATTATTAAGAAAAACTTGGATATTTGCGTTTGATTTCTAATATGGCGTCACATTCATTTTTTCATTTTATTATTATTTTTTTTTTTTTTTTCATTTTCCTTTTTCACATGAAAATCTTTTAGTTGAAAAGTAATTATTGAGGAAAAATTATTATTCCGGTTTTGTTTTTTTTTTCTTTTGGCAACGAGAAATAAAGATGGTTAAATTTTATCGGAAAAATGTTAAATGATTCTGTATGAGAAATAATGAAATTTTGAATTATTAAGAAAATGTTTGAATAAAATAAATAAAACATACAGCCAATGTTCTTTTTCGGGTTATAATCCATCTATATGCATTACAAAAGCATATAGATGGTTCATTCATCAGTTTAGACGTTGACTTTATTCAAACTTTCACACACACTTTCGCATTTATAACATTATATAAGGATTAGTTAAACTAGGAATCATATTTAAAATAAAATAATAATGAGTTGAAATTAACTCTGTCTAACTCGGAAAGATTTTCAAGTCCAGACAAAACCATAGACACAGAGTAAAACTTTGTCTAAGGCGGAATACTGGCTACGACGGTAAATTTCCTTGGTTCCGATCGATTCCGCTTTGCACAGGGTTTATTGTATTTTGAATCTTACTTATTCTATTTGAATGTAGAACAAAAATAAATTCCCCTTTGATTTCCAATGTTCCAGATCATATATTTTTCGAGAGAATGTCAGAGAGAAGGTTAGAGAGAATGTCAGAATTTTTCCTTTCAAAACTAAATGGACAAATGTAATATTTTTTCATTTTTAACACTTTCCAACAAAGTTTAAAAGTGTTTATGAATTGGGTTTGTCTGTCCGTACTCTAACTCGCGTAAATATAGTGCGATTACCTTGAAATTGATACTGTGATGTAGTGGGCCAGAGCTTTTTGGTTCACTAAGCTCTTGTGAGATGATCGTTGAAAAATAATACATGTTTCTTACCAAAGTTCTTTATTAGAACAACTAAAATAGATTTGAAAAATGTAATAACAAGCTTTACCATTCATAGGTAGACACTCTCACTTTTTATTAACAGTTCTATACTTCTCATAGCCAACCTGAGTAAAAACGATTTTTACTCGCATCTCTTCCGTTGTTAAAAAAACACCTCACTTCATCAGTGTCACCCAGTCTACTCTCAACCTCCACACTAGCTTCTGCATGAGTCTCTTTTTACTTTCACTTTAGGGACGAATTCCCACACATTGTCCAGCCACCCCTATTTCTTGGAAAACTTGAAATACCCTGTTGAGCAGATCCCAAGGGCAGAAGTATGCCAGGAATTTCCCCTGCATGCCTTTACACAAAAGACCCATTGTCCTCCTCGGAAATGCCTGTTGCTTTCCCCGTCGAAAATGTGTGGCGAAGGTACGATATCACAACACCTCCCCCCAAAAGAGATTTCCACAGGAAATATTTGGCATGAATTCACATAATAAGCCCTTTTAATAGATTTCCCGAGAGGTCAAGCACACCATTAAATCAGCAATAAAATATCATTTAGACTTTTGACCCAATTATGAAAGTTCTACTTAAATTCAAGAATACCCACTCTCAGTTTCAAAGGACATACCAAAATATGAAATTTTTAGAATTTTCCTTACACATAATCAATCAAAAGAATAAAAATAATATACATTTTTGATGCTAGAACAATTAATTTAAATTTAAAATATTTGAATGTAATACTAACTCAAAAAAGAAAAAAAACACTATAACACAATCTAGGTAATTAAATTTTTACATACAGCACAATATCTTGATAAAACGCCCTAATTACAAGTATTAAAATTTTGAACACTAAATTCCAAACAGAAAATCTAATTCTGATTCTAAATCTTCCTACTTAGACCATCTGCATTTCCATGTAATTTTCCTGGCTTATGTGTAATTTCAAAATTTAATGGCTGCAAAAATAGAGCCCAACGTGTCAAACGAGAGTTTGTACCAACCATTTTCTTTAAGTACACTAATGGATTATGATCGGTTTGTATTTCAAATTTTTGCCCATCCAAATAATAATTTAATATTTTTAATCCATATACTATAGCCGCTAATTCTCTTTCTATCGTGCTATAATTTTGCTCCGCACGAGAAAATTTTTTGCTAAGATACAAAATTGGATGCTCTTCACCTGCAATAATTTGAGATAAAACAATTCCTGCCCCATACAAACTCGCATCTGTTTGCACAATGAATTTCTGCTTAAAATCAGGCGCATATAACACAGGACTTTTCATTAATTTTAACTTTAATTCTTCAAATGCATTATTACACTTCTCGTCCCATATGATTTTTTCTTTTTTTATTTTCCCTTTTAAAGCATCTGTTAACGGCACTGCTATGGTAGCATAATTCTTTATGTACCTCGCGTAATACCCTACCATTCCCAGATATGCTCTTAGCTGTGTTTTCGTCGTCGGAATTGGAAAATCTTTAATAGTCTGCAATTTAGCTTCACTAGGAGACTTTTTTCCTGACCCAACTTCGTGTCCCAGAAATTTTACGTGATCTTGTGTGAATTGGGATTTGGATGGTTTCACCGTTAGATTTGCTTCTTTTAACCGCTTAAGAACCGCTTCCACATCTTTTAAATGCTGTTCCCATGTCAAAGAAAATATAGCTATATCATCGATATACGGAACCGCAAATGACTCTAACCCATATAAAACTATGGCAATCAATTTACAAAAATAATATGCTGAATTTAAAAGTCCAAACATCATGACTTTAGGTAAAAAGGTCCCAAATGGTGTTACAAAAGCCGCATATCTCTGAGCTTCTTCCGTGAGAGGAATCTGAAAATAACCTTTCGTCAGATCCATAACAGTAATAAAAGGCGCTGTACTCACTTTCTCAACAACCTCTTCAATGTTTGGCAAAGGGAAAAATTCAGTTCTGGTCTTTGCATTTAATTTCCTATAGTCCACACAAGGTCGAGCGTCTTTACCCGCACTCTCAACTAAAATCATAGGCGAAGCATAATCTGATTGCCCGACCTCAATCACACCCAAATCTAAAAGCCTCCGAATCTCTTCACGCATAATCTCTAATTGCCTCGGCGACATACGATATGGTTTTGATCTTACCGGCACATCATCCGTTAAAACAATGTCCATTTTAACTAACGGGGTACTCCCAGGGTCCGTAGAAAAAACTTTCATATGACGCTCAATCATTGTCCTGAAATCTCCTATTTGTTCTGTAGAAACACGTTTTTCCAAATTACTTTCTTTTACTAATTCGCAAAAGTCTAATTGAGTGGGATCCGCAATGGGATAAGGAATTTCCGCTTGATCCTCAATTTCCTCACACTCCTCATCAATCAACAAATTTACAAATTCAGGTCTACTATAATATGGTTTAATTAAATTAACATGATAAATAGTAGACTTATTTCTCTTTTCCGGAATATCGATCGTATAATTAGTTTGAGATATTACGCTAGTAATAGTTCCCGGTCCTATCCAATTAACCGCCATTTTATTTGGTTTCGAAGTAGCCAGAACTAACACTTTGTCTCCAACATTAAATTTTCTATACACCGCATTCTTATCATACCATTGTTTTCGTTTCTCCTGACACTCTTTCATTCTTTTACACGCTAATTCTTGACAATGTTTCAATCTATTACTTAAGTTCAAAATATAGTCCACTACATTCTGATTTACCGTCTCCTTTTCCATCCAATTTTCATATACAAGAGTATGTGGCATTCGTAAATTCTTACCATGTACAAGCTCAGCAGGGCTAAATCCCGTGCTTTCATGACTTACAGTCCTCAAAGCAAATAAAGCCATTGGCAAGACTGCTTCCCAATCTTTTCCTGCCTCCAAACATAATGTCTTTATAACCTTTTTTAAACTACCATGCATCCGTTCAACGCTATTCGATTCTGGGTGGCAAACTGAACTATGTACAACCTTAATACCAAACCTATCAAAAAATTCCGATGCCAACTCACTTGTAAATGACCTACCCAAATCACATTGTACCTCTTTTGGATAACCAGTCCTAGAAAATATTTGTATTAGCCCCTCAATCACTGACGGAGAAGTTAAATCTTCTACTGGAATCGCATCTGGATATTTTGACGCAACACAAATTGAAGTAATCAAGTATCTATTATTTTTCTCGCTTAAACTCAAAGGGCCTACACCATCAATATTTATCCTGGAGAAAACTTCTGAAATTATCGGCACGAGCTTCAAGGGAGCTTTCTTTTTATCTCTATTTTTACCAACCTTTTGACACAGATCGCAAGTTCTTACAAATGCCTCAATTTCCTTGTAACAATTTGGCCAAAAATAGCATTTAATTACCCTATCTTTTGTTTTAGTTGCCCCTAAATGTCCCGCAACTTCCTCATGACACATCTTCATTATTTTCTCTCTAAATTCTAATGGCAAACATAATTGTAATTTCTCATCCCCACTATTTGAATGTGAAACTCTTACTAATTTATTTCCCATTATTTTAAATTCCTTTTCTTCTACATTATTTGCCTTTTCCCATAATGTTTTTAAAGATAAGCACTGTTTCTGAGCTAAGCTGAAATCTTTCGCTGTAATTTTATTCAATCCCACATTATCTTTCACCTCCCATTTCGGTAATAACATAAGATCTTCGATTTGACTTTCATCCTGTCTATTCTCATCCATTTGAACTACCTGCGTTTCTTTGTTCTGTGAGCAATCCCAAATTTTATCTACCCTACCTGGTTGCTCTTCTAACTTTGCCTGATCAACAAACGACATTTCCTTATCAACATCCCGTTGCTCCATTCCTTTTTTTAAAGAATTCGTCTTACTACGGGTAACCACCATATTTATAGGAACACCACTTCCTTTATTTTGCTCAATAAGCTCCGCAGTTTTATTACCTAAGAGATAGTAACCTTGCTCCGACTCCGATGGTTTAATCGCCGCCTTAGTGGTGATGCAACCAAAATCCCCTTTTATAGTCACCCATGCTAATGGTAAACATTTACATTCATTATCAAGAGGTTGACGTACCCAAGTTATATCTCCAGTAAAATCCTCTGTTTTAACCCAATTTCTATCGCATAGATCAATCCCTGCTCCCGTGTCCCTCAAATAGTGTCTTTCAACCCCGTTTATTAGAGCTTTTTTTAGATAAGGTTTAAAACAATCCCCTAAATCAACATCATTACCTAAATGATTAACTGTATTGAACTCATTTTTCTTTTTTAACCATTCCGCACAATCTGGTTTTATGTGCCCTGGTTGATTACAAAAAAAAACACCTAATCTGCCTTTTCCTCTCAAAAGCCTGGTCTTGTTTAAGTTTATCATTTTTAAATTTTTCCGTTATATTCTCTAACTCCGATTTAGCTTTTACTTCACCCCTAATTTTCGGATTTAAATTGCTTCTTTGCATCTCTGAATAAGGTTTTTTTTCCCAAGATTTTTTTTCTGATTTCCTGAAACTACTTCTAATACTCTCATATTTGTCACATTTATCAGCCAGTTTCGAAGCCTCTTTCATTTCATCCCATTCATCCATAAATTTTTCTTTTACTTCAAAAGGAACGCGTTTTTTTACTTGCTCTGTGAGCATGAGCTCTTTTAAAGACTCGAAATCCTTTATTTCTAATGATTCCAACCAATTATCCAAATAACCTCTTAATTCATATACCAAGTCTACCCATAACGCTCCAGGTTTCCTTTGATGATTTTCAAACTTCTGTTTTAAAGCACCTGTTCCCAATCTAAAACGATTTAATAAAACTTTTTTTACATGTTGAAAATCATCTCCTAAGTCTGCTGGTTGCTTCACTATAATTTCCGCGATATCTGATGGCAATAAGGGAATTAATTGGCTAACCATATCCTCCTGCGAAATTTTAGCTTTTTCCGCCTGTTTTTCAAAGATCATAAAGAAAAGAGTGATGTCAATTAATTTACAATCAAAACGTGGAACTAATTCTTTCAAATTAATTTTTGGATTCCTATGCGAACCTACATTCAAATCACTAGACGAAAGACTAACAGTTTCCGAAGAATTTTGAATTCTTAATTTTTCTAACTCAAATTGTCTTGTTTTTTCGCGCTCTTCGTCTTCCCGTTCCAAAGCTAATTTTTCCCGTTCCATTTCTTTTCGTTCTGCATCCTCCTTAAGAATACATTCTAAATTCGATTTAGCAAAACTCTCATTATAATCCGATGCTGCTAAAATAGCCTGAATTATAGTTTTTTTCTTATCATTTGCCGACACGTTGGTCTCAAATTCCTCTGCCAGCAAAAGCAAGATGTTTTTAGTATATTTCCCTAGAAATTCTTCCATTGTTTTCCCCCAAAATATACTAATCACAACAATACACAAATATATACAATTTGTAAAACACAATAAAAATTACAATAAGGAATAGAATTTTATCCTCTAGATATATTTCAATGCATAAAACAATAATACAATTTTCCTACCGAAAATTTTCGTGCACTTGTTATATCCTTTAAAACTGAGTAAATCCTCAAAATTATTTTGATACCCACAGCACTATATAAATACAATTTGTATAAAAACAACTAATCCTGCTATTTCCTACAGCATACCCATAAAATTTCAAATAACTTTATTGCTGTAATAAACAAAAGCTGTATATGCCCCAACTTTATAACTAAAAGTTACATCCACAACTATGATTAATTTTAATGATTAATATTCTTTTATTAATCAACCGTAATTTACTATCCTCAAGTTAATTATGAAATACATAAATATTAAATTTTCAAAACCACATGAATTACCGTACAGACCATAAGAAACCCGTTTAATATAAAAATTCTAACTAAAAATTTCGATCCCAAATTAATAGCTACCCTAGACTTTTTATCTATTAAACATATACAAATTACCCAGAACAGACATATACAATATTAAATCCTAACAGACCTCTCTGAAAAATTTCATAAAAGGGCTTACCTTCAAATGTAGACCTTTCTCCACACTGCTCCAAGGCTTTCCTGCACTTTTTTTTTTTTTTTTTTTTTTTTCAGGTACTGCCGTATCTCCGGATCTAACTTGATTTCCGCCGGGAAATTTACACACAAGCTGTCTCCATGGATTCCTAAGGGCGATCGATGAAATAGTCTACTATCCACTGCACTGGATGTTTACTGAAGAAATTTTCTATATCGTCGAATCCTTGTTGAATCTAGGAAAAAAGGTGACCGGAAAAAACGGGACCGGAAAAAACGTGACAGAAAAAACAAGAGCGGAAAAAACGGGACCGGAAAAAACGTGACAAGGAAAAAACGGGACCGGAAAAAACGTGACAAGGAAGTGTTAAATATTGAACTTGTCGATAAATAAATGCTAAAAACTAAAGTAGAGTTTTTCCACTGTCAGTTTCTTACAGCGTAGGGGGGGGGGGGGGGGCAGAGTTAATGGTCGAGTTAGATTATTTTAAGATTTGGTCCAAGAAAATACAATTTTAACATTTCATTAAGAGAAGTTTAGTATGACTTCTACAACGGATAAGTTAGTGCTTTCTACGGAAGGGGGGGGGGGGGAGAGGGTATTACGGAAATACAATTTATTGATTCTTTCAATTCGCTATTGATAGTTTATATATGAGCAAAGATGTTTTATAAGGCGGAGGGGGAGGGAAAAAATTATGTACACAGCTTGTAAAGGGGATAAAATAAAGACGAAGAGAGGAGGCATTTTCTTTGGAGGAATTTTTTCATTATCCTGCTTTTTGCTCGCAGGCTATCAAAGCCCAAGGGCTAATGTGCAAGCAGGTTTTGTATGTATGTATGTATGCACTTACGTCTGTATATACGTAACGCGATAACTCTTGACAGAAACATCCGATTTGCTTTAATTTTTTTTCCAGGTTCATTCTGATAAGGCGTACTTATGCAATTAACTTTTGTTTTGATATTTAAATTTTCATGTTTTTTCCTAATATGAAAAATAAATTTTAGTAAAATTAATTGTTACCTTTTTCTACGATGCAAATCTAGATTTAAACATGACCTCCATTAAGAGACCACCTCTCAGAGCGACCCATTTTCATTGGAACGGAACGTGATCGCAGGGAGGTATTACTGTATATAAAAAACGAAAAATTGAGACTTTGAGTATGTGTTTGTTTAGTGAGTCTTTAAATTAATAATTTGAATAATTAATTCACAAGCAGTTATCATTTAAAAAAAGTCTTAATATAATTCCATAAGTTTTAATATCATAACTAATAGTTATTTATAATTTATTTAATTTTATTAATATTTTGTTTCCTATCAAGCAATTAGATTGTTTTAAAGAGAGGGCAATATATTACACACGATTAGATTTGGTAATACTGTTTAACTAACTTTACATGACCTCAGGGTTTAAACTAAAGGGAAGCTAGGGGGTGTATACCCTGGGCTCCCGGGTAAAAGGGGGAGGCATTAAATTTGGTTCGTCTTCCGGTTCAAAAAACAAGTAACGGCATTAAGTTAAAAATGTCATGGAATCAGACAACCGAAAATAAAGATGTATACATTTAGGCGGTTCTCAAATTCTCTATTCAACAACGCGAAACTTTGACAAATTTTCCGATTCATTTTTAAACGTAAAGGCCTGGTTAAATATATATATATATATATATATAATCTATAGCTTACTAAAAATATATAATTGAATAAAATTTAAATATTTTAAACTAAATAAATATGGCTATTAAGAAAAAATGTACCCAAATTGTGAACTTTAACGAAAAATCATGCTTTCGAAACATGGACCCTTCAGGTTAAACTCTTAATCCTTCAACAAAGAGAGTGGTTCCTCTTATTATTGATTGACAATCATTCAAAATATTTTGCTTTCTATTTGATTGTAACAGGCGTTTTGCAGATTGTAGTTTTAAAAGAATGATAGACAGGTATTATGTTGACAAAAAGTACATTGGAATTTTACAACTCACTTCAATATACATATTTGAAAGTGATAGAAGATAAACCTTAGTTTTCCAGAATGGTTTTTGTTAAATGATATTAATCTGACAGACGAATAATGTATAATAAAAGGGGTTGTTTCTTCTGTGAAACTTTTACGTGCCACCCATCGTCTTTTATGAGATATTTTCATGTAAATAATAGGTAATGGTGTTGATTTTAGATATTTCGCACAATTTGAGATAGCGTATAATGGATAACTTTGAACCGGATTATTGGAACAAATACTCCGCTGTATTTATCCTTTTTAAATATTCCTTGAAGTGCCATATGCTACATTCCTAGAGAGCTCACAAGTTTAAAGACTGAATTATTTTTTGTTTAACTATTGCAGATTGATGTATAACAATTTAAGAGATTGGTTGGTTGTGTTTATGACGGCCAATTATCAACACGAGGGATATGGGCCCAAAAGGTGGGAGTGCCCTTCTTGGGTGTCTTTCTAATGGAACCTAACCCGTATTTACGCATGGAAATCCATGGTTCGAAGCAAACCACGAAAACTCCGAACGATTAGGCCGACGGGTGCGATTGGGTTTGAACCCAGCACCCCCCGTCTACCAGCTTCGAGAGCAGAACCTCTCGGCCACTGGAGGGGCAATAATTTAAGATCTCACATTATTTTAACCTTGTTGTAGATTTAGGAAATGTACAAATGTCATGTTCTTACAACAGAATTCCCCCCCCCCCCCAATCTTTCAACATCAAGAAAGCTGAAAAGATGCAAAGGCAAAGAAATCATCATTTTAAAAATACTTTTGTTTTGTGCAACCAATAATGCTTTCTAACATGATAGAGTAAAGTGTCTGTAACTCATTCTAAATTGTATTACTACTAATCGATGTATTAAATGAATTTTATAAACAGTTATTTTAATGGTATTTTGAAGAACTGTCGTCACATAAAGGGTTAATGTATTATTTAATTGCTAAGTTTCACATTTTCCATTTCCACGTTCGCTAATACGATTACGGAATATTTTTTATTCCTATATGTATGAACATTTCCAGAATTTTTTCTCGATCAGTTTCCACAGAATTGATCAGAAATATAAATCTTAATTTTCCCATGTGGTTTTTTTTTTCTGCCTACCAAATTAAGTTTAGGTACATAAAGATAAGTGAATACAGTCAAACCTCGTTAACATGAACCTCAAGGGGAATTAAATTTTTGTTCATGTCACCCGTAGTTCATGCTATCAGTATAACAAAAAATCCAGATAACAAATATTGAGAAAAAATACATATAGGGGAGACTGGGGGCTAATGGGACATAGGAGCAAACGGAACAATAGGGTTTTCTTGTAAAATATAACAGTATAATATAATCTTGTAAAATATAACTTTCAAAGAATAATGCACTTCAAAAAATAAATGAAGGGAGGTTAGCCTCCGCCCCCCCTCTTATACTTAACCAATGAACCTCCAAATCTAATCAGGAAAGCTACTTAACATAATAAACCGGTATACCAAATTTGAAGCAAATCAGATAATTCTGCATGAAAAAACTATATCGGTAAATTAAGCTTTATACTTAACTAATGAACCTCCAAATCTAATCAGGAAAGCTCTTTATCAGAATGAACATAGAAAAAAATAAACTAAATTGGATAATTCCGCATGAAAATCCATTTATCTAAATTAAGAAGAGGGGACTTGCCCTCCTTTCCCCCTTTTATATTTAACCAACGAATCTCCAAACCTAATGAAGGAAGCGCCATATCGGAATAAACCGATATATCAAATTTGAAGCAAATCGAAAAATTCTGCCCCTGAAAAAACCATTTATTTAAATTAAGGGGGACTAGCCCCCGCCCTCCTCTTCATACTTAACCAATAAACCTCCAAATTTAATCAAGGCAGCTCCTTAGCATAATAAACCGGTATACTAAATTTGGTGCAAATAGAATAACTCTGCATGAAACACCCATTTATCTAAATTAAGGGGAGGGGGGGCGTCTAACCCCTTTCCCCCGTTTATACTTAACTAATGAACCTCCAAACCTAATCAAGGCAGCTTCTTAACATAAGAAACCAGCATACCAAATTTGGAGCAAATCTAATAATTCTGCATGAAAAAACCATATCGGTAAATTAAGCTTTATACTTAACTACTGAACCTCCAAATCTAATCAGGAAAGCTCTTTATCAGAATAAACATAGAAAAAAATAAAATAAATTGGATAATTCCGCATGAAAATCCATTTATCTAAATTAAGAAGAGGGGACTTGCCCCCCTTTCCCCCTTTTATATTTAACCAACGAATCTCCAAACATAATGAAGAAGCCCCATATCGGAATAAACCGATATATCAAATTTGAAGCAAATCGAAAAATTCTGCCCTGAAAAACCCATTTATTTAAATTAAGGGGGGACTAGCCCCCGCCCCCCCTCTTCATGCTTAACCAATAAACCTCCAAATTTAATCAAGGCAGCTCCTTAGCATAATAAACCAGTATACTAAATTTGGTGCAAATCGAATAACTCTGCATGAAACACCCATTTATCTAAATTAAGGGGGGGGGGGGGTCTAGCCCCCTTTCCCCCGTGTATACTTAACTAATGAGCCTCCAAACCTAATCAAGACAGCTTCTTAACATAATAAACCGGCATACCAAATTTGGAGCAAATCTAATAATTCTGCATGAAAAACCCATTTATCTAAATCAAGGGGGTGGCTAGCTCCTCCCCCCCTTTATATTTAACTAATGAACCTCCAAAACTAATCATGGAAGCTCCTTAACATAATAAATCGGTATACCAAATTTGGAGCAAATCGAATAATTCTGCATGAAAAACCCATTTATCTAAATTAAGGTGGGGGGAGTGGCCCCCCTTTACTGTTAACCAATAACCCCCAAAACTAATTAGGGAAGCGCCTTATCAGAATGAACCTGGAAAAAAAATGAAGCAAATCGGATGTTTCTGTCAAGAGTTATCGCGTTACGTACATACAGACGTAAGTGCCTACGTACATACATACTGAACCTGCGTGCACATTAACCCTTGGGCTTTGATAGCCTGCGAGCTAAAAAGCAGTATAATGAAAAAATTCCTCTAAAGAAAATGCCTCCTCTCTTCGTCTTTATTTTATTCCCTTTACAAGCTGTGTACGTAATTTTTCCCTCCCCCTCCGCCCTCCACTGTACCCAAAAATCATTATTGATTAAAGTTTTATAAATATATAAAACATCTTTGCTTATATATAAGCTATCAATAGCGAATTGAAAGAATCAATAAATTGTATTTCCTTAATACCCCCCCCCCCCCCCCTCCGTAGAAAGCACTAACTTGTCCGTTGTAGAAGTCATACTAAACTTCTTAATGAAATGTTAAAATTGTATTTTCTTGGACCAAATCTTAGAATTGTCTAACTCACCCATTAACTCAGTACCTCCCCCCCATCCCCTACGCTGTAAAAAGCTGACAGTGGAAAAACTGCACTTTAGTTTTAATTGTTTATTTAAATATGGCCTTCATGTCGTTAAATATATATATATATAAGGTTTACTATGTTTTTTAAAATATATATTAAATTCCTTAAAAAACAAACTTCATATTATATTTTCTGTTATGTATACAACTTAATAAATAGAATACTTTCCCGTGGTCTTTTATCCGATTTGTTTTTTCCTATGTGCGCTTTTTTGCCGTGATTCCAGTATCTTATAGAAATGTTTATTTTAATTTATTTTGTTTAGTTTAAATGTTTAGAATAATATATCTGAAAATTCCACGATGAAACCAAAAATTGCAAAAAATTTGACTTCAATCAATTGTTTAATATAACAACAACAACAAAAAAAAAAAAGTAACAAACTATGCTAATTTTTAATTTTAGGCATATCTTAACAAAGATATTTACTTATTATTATTTTTTCTTTATTTGTTCTGTTAATATCTGAAAATACTAATGCCACTGATCAGGACATAAAAAATTATAAATTGATAAGTGATTCAGAAAGTCTAAAAAATGTTATATTATTATTAATAATATAATTTTATGTTAATAAACAAAAAATTCAAATAGCGTTAAATAAAATAAAAATAATAAAAATAAAACTTTTTAATCGAATCTATTATAACTAACTTCTTTAAAATTAAAAAAAAAAAAAAATGTTTATATGATATTATACATGCGTAAGTCGAAAAACAAGTTGTTATGTAAACGAGCATTCTGGTATGCGAACATTCACAACGTTTTTCAATATTTGCATTCTAATTATCAACGGAAAGCATTCTTATTCCCATAATGTCCAAATTAAGTAGTAGTGTAAATGTGAATTTTCATATGCAAATATTCAGGACTTTTTTTTATAATAGCATTCTTAAATATCAACGGAAAATATTGGTATCACCGTTCGCGAATATCAAATATCAAGTAGTGATGTTAATTAGAATTATCGTAAGCGAATCTTCAATTTTTTTCAATATTAGCATTCGTAGACATCGACGAAAAATATTTGGATTCGCGCTCGCGAATCTGCAGTTGGAAGAATCTATAAATTGTATTTCCTTAATTCCCCCCCCCCCCCCCCGTAGAAAGCACCAGCTTGTCTCTTTTGTAGAAGTCATGTTAAACTTCTCTTAATGATATGTTAAAATTGTGTTTTCTTGGACCAAATCTTAGAATTGTCTAACTCACCCATTAACTCAAACATCAACGGAAAATATTGGCATTACCGTTCGCGAACATCAAATATCAAGTAGTGATGTTAATTAGAATTATCGTAAGCGAATTTTCAAATATGTTCAATATTAGCATTCGTAGAAATCGACAAAAAATACTTGTATTGGCGTTCGCGAATGGGAAGTTAAAAGAATCTATAAATTGTATTTCCTTAATCCCCTACCCCCCCCCCCCCCCGTAGAAAGCACCAGCTTGTCCCTTGTAGAAGTCATGTTAAACTTCTCTTAATGAAATGTTAAAATTTTGTTTTCATGGACCAAATCTTAGAATTGTCTAACTCACCCATTAACTCTGCCCCCCGCCCCCCCTACGCTGTAAGAAACTGACAGTGGAAAAAATTTAGATTAGTTTTTAACATTTATTTATCGACAAGTTCAATATTTAACACTTCCTTGTCACGTTTTTTCCGGTCACCTTTTTTCCTTGTCCCGTTTTTTCCGCTCTTGTTTTTTCTGTCCCGTTTTTTCCGGTCCCGTTTTTTCCTGTCACCTTTTTTCCGTTTACCAGTCCTTGTTACATACCAGCTAACACATTCGACACTCCAGATTTCACAGTTCCTCACCGGATACACTTGAAAATCTTTCTCGTCAAACACAAGATTTCATCACCGACTGTCCTTGTTTCTACACAGTTTCCTTCTGTACATCAAGTTCACGTGGGTCCAGTCTAATTTATGCTAGACCTAATTAATCCGAAAGCTGCCACCATTTATAATACTATAGCTGTGATGTAGTGGGCCAGAGCTTTTTGGTTCACTAAGCTCTTGTGAGATGATCGTTGAAAAATAATACATGTTTCTTACCAAAGTTCTTTATTAGAACAACTAAAATAGATTTGAAAAATGTAATAACAAGCTTTACCATTCATAGGTAGACACTCTCACTTTTTATTAACAGTTCTATACTTCTCATAGCCAACCTGAGTAAAAACGATTTTTACTCGCATCTCTTCCGTTGTTAAAAAAACACCTCACTTCATCAGTGTCACCCAGTCTACTCTCAGCCTCCACACTAGCTTCTGCATGAGTCTCTTTTTACTTTCACTTTAGGGACGAATTCCCACACATTGTCCAGCCACCCCTATTTCTTGGAAAACTTGAAATACCCTGTTGAGCAGATCCCAAGGGCAGAAGTATGCCAGGAATTTCCCCTGCATGCCTTTACACAAAAGACCCATTGTCCTCCTCGGAAATGCCTGTTGCTTTCGCCGTCGAAAATGTGTGGCGAAGGTACGATATCACAATACACTATATGGCCAAGGGTGACCGGCCACTTGCTATTTTAGACGTTTTGCTAAATATCTAGAAAAATACATGAGGAATTAACCTGAAACTCCAGGTGTGTAAACAGTATAGTATAGGTTATATATTTCCGCGAAGATTTTTTTCCCAAAACCCCATAGGGGACCGTCAACAAATTGTAAAAGAACAAATATCTTTTGGATAATCCTGTCAAAACTAATGTAACAAAAGCGTTCAAACTGTAGATTATAATTAAGTGGCTTATTGTAATAATTTGTGTTCATTTTTATGAGAATAGCATGTATACTCGAAGAGAAATTGAGGTTTTCATAAAAACAGTCAGTTTTTTTGCTTATAATTTGCAGAGTTCTTATTATAAAAAAAATGTTCTTTTCATAAAATGTGACAAACAACATTGTACTCAATACCCTGCAATCAGAATTAAAATATAGTAAAAATTGTATGAAAAATGAGCAGGTTTACTAAATAATGTTTCACTGCTCATGCCCGAACGCAATCAAAATATAATGTGCATAATGTGTTAACTAAATGTATAGAGCAACTTTTGTAAAAGCCTCAAAAACATAGCTTGCAAATTCTGAAAATTATCGTTGATAGAATAAGCTCAAAATCCGTTATTCCCAAAATGAAGCAAAAAGATGAAGGGCTGTATCTATATATCCATTGATTAGTGCCAATATAGCATACACAATATTGCACGCACTACTGTATTTGGATACAGCCCCTCATCTTTTTGCTTCCTTTTGGGAATAACGGATTTTGAGCTTATTCTATCAACGATAATTTTCAGACTTTTCTAACTATGCTTTTGAGACTTTCACAAAAGTTGTTCTAAACATTTAGCTAACACATTATGCAAATTATATTTTGATTACATACGAGCATGCGCAGTGAATCATTATTTAGTAAACGTGCTCATTTTTCATACAATTTTTATTGTTTTTTAATTCTGATTGCAGGATGTTGTGTAAAATGTTGTTTGTCATATTTTCTGAAAAGGACTTTTTTTATATTAAGAACTCTACAAATTATAAGCAAAGAACTAGACAAAATCTGGGACTCTTTTTATAAAAACTTTAATTTCTCTATGAGTATATATGCTATCCTCGTAAATATGAGCACAGTTTATTACAATAAGGCACTTAATCATAATCTACAGTTTGAACGCTTTTGCTACATTAGTTTTTACAGTGTTATCCAAAAGATATTCGTTCTTTTTCAATTTGTTGACGGCCCTCTATTTGGTTTCGGAAAAAAATCCTCACGGAAATGTATGACCTGTACTATTCTGTTTACACACCTGGAGTTTCAGGATAATTTTCTGGATATTTAACAAAACGTCTAAAATCGCAAGTGACCGGTCACCTTTGGCCATATAGTGTATATGTTATTGGGGTTTACTATGGTATGTCTAGTTTTGAAATTGAAATGTGCAGTACTTAAGATTCATTTACAAGGACACTCACACCCAAAAGAATTCCATTACATTAAAGCCTATGGGGGAAATCATTTGCCGTATATTTTAAAGCTATTACACTAAAAATATTGAAAATTATACATATCACTGAAGTTTACTACAAGCCCTTACTGTAGAATCTGGTGTGCGTCATATAATTTAGCGTTTATTTACAGGGACACACAAAATTGTTTGGCTACAGTACTGCCTGTGAAGAATAATTTCTGGAAATAAGTTTTCAGTTGTGATGCGCATTTTAAAATTTATCTATATTTTTAACCGACAGCCAAGAAGGGTTATGTGTTTCACGCGTATCTGGGTATGTGGATCTCTTTATACCCTCGAAACAACCCAACGGTTGGATGGATTTTAATGAATGAGGTCTCTATCGATTCGTCTTAACCGTCCGATGGTTATAGGCTAGGTTTTATTTTTATAAATTCAAAATGGCGGCCGTAAAATACAAAATGGCGGTAGGCACGAAAAATTTTTTTACGCACCTTATTGAGTGGCATATCATTGGATAGGTCTTTCAAAATAGAGACGATGTTTCTTTTACAGTCAGAAGCTCCGTTTAAATATTACACAACCTGAAAGTTGTGTAGCTAAGATATCTAGCCTTACTGCCACTCTAACCATCATAGACATCTACAGGACTCATCAAAATAGTATTTATAGATAGGAACTAACAATTAAACACAACTTAAAAGTCATCAATGCAAGTAAATAAAAAAAATAGGTAAGTACAGTCGAACCTCGTTATCCCGACACTCTAAGGACCAGAACAAAGTGTCGTCATAAGCGGGGTGTCGCGGTAACCGGAGATGGAGAAAAATGTTTATATAAAGTTGTATTTTTAAGTAATTAAAGACAATTTCAAATTCATAACTGTCCATGCAGTTTTAAGCAATAAAACATTATTATTAAACAAAATAAACACAAAAACAAAATTGAAAAGAATAAAAATCAGATTTATGGTGACATGTTTTTTTATTGTTACATGAAATATTGATGAATTAAGGTTTGCTTATCCCTAGATGTGCATCCTACAATTCTTTTTTCAATATTATACAATGAATTGTAATCAATATTCGTTGTTTCAGAAGATGTTAGATAATTTCTGATCGTTTCAATGCAATGCAATGCTTCGGTTTTAGTCGGATGAAAAATGCCTTGTAACCAAAAGAAAGCGCCACCTGACCAGAACAAAAGACCGCGAGTAGACTGAAAAGTCTATCTGGAGCTTAAGTGGGTCATTCATAGAGTTTGGGTTTATTTATTCAGATAAAGGATTGAAGTAAAATTTCTGATTTATCTCAATGGGTATTTTAGACACTTTTGTGAAAAGATTGGCTAAGAGATTTCTTACCGCTTAATTTCCGTGCTTATATGATGCATTATGAAAAACGGACAATTTTCCTAAACCGTCGGGATATCCGGAGTTGAAAATTATACAACGACGTAAAATCCGGAGTTTATTTACATTAAAGATGTACAGAGAGATACAGAAAATCGGGACTTTGAAAAACTGACGTGATAAGCGGGGTGACGTGTAAAGCAGGTGTCGGGATAACGAGGTCCAACTGTAATATAAAAAATAGTTTTACATTGATGAGAATATCAATCTATAGATCATATGCATGGATGAACAAAAAAATTCTGATGTTTTTCCTGTTATTGATATACAGTATTCTGAATGTGTTGGAAAGTGTTTTATAATCTATGCTGGACGCATGATGTTTTGTTCTTGTTGTTTATTTTATTTACTTTAAAGTAAAAATTAAATTGTAAAAATTACATTTTTAGCACTTTTCATAATATTGTGTACTTAATTAACCCTTTCCGGGGCAAGGTACTTGTATACGTAAAATGTTCAAATAATTTATGGACACCAGTATTAACAAGAGATTTTATTTCTAAAGAAGTAAAAGTAAAATTTCGTGTACTTAATAAAGATGACATTTTCATCATAAAATTCCGGTGCCAATGTGGCAATTTGGGATTAAAATTATGTGATGCCGTGACGGCATCACCGCCCTTGAAAGGGTTAAAATGGCAAAAATGCGGTATATTGCCTTACAAATACACTGGCCTCCAAAAGTTAAGGTACAGAGACTGGATGCTTTCGATTGCACACGGTTTGTCGAATACCTACCAACATTATTGAATTGTTCTTGAACATCTGGGATGTAAAGAACATGTTTGATTTCATATTTCTCGATGAAGATTTAGTCGGGCCGACAATTAGGGGAATAACAATAAATTTAATAATAAAATAATATTTGCGATCAGCTATGCAACAAAAAATGCTGGAAATGGTTTGTCACTGTGTTAAATGACTATTTGGGTACTGCTCAACGTTTGTGTGCATTTGTGCAAGCATATCACTCATATTCATAAAGATGTTAACGTTTTTGTGAAAAATTCAAAAGTTTTTTGTTTATAGCATACAGAGTTTTCAACCAAATTTAACACAACTTTCCGAAAACCTGACAAAGAACAGTAGCAACAGTACACTTCAATTAAAACATGAATATATTGAATATTTGATGAGATATGGGCTCTTGCATGAAATAATTTTTAACTGCACATGCGGGGAAGATTTCAAAATTTTTATTTCATAATTTGGTAGTCAGCTATTTAGGGCAACTTATCTAAAATCTCCAGTCAAATATCGAGAAATTTCACAAAGATAGGGGCGATATAGTGAGTTGCTGTCTAAAAATAGCTTTATTATAAGGGTTTTTCCACAACTTTTCAATCAACTCACTATATCTTTCTGAGTTTTCACAACATTTGACTGGACGTTTTACAGTAGTTACCCAAAATAACTGGCTACCAAATTATGAAATAAAAATTTTGAAATCTTATACGCATGCGCAGTTAAAAATTATTTCACACAAGTGCCCATATCTCATCAAATATTCAATATATTCATGTTTTAATTGCAGTATACTGTTTCTACTGTTCTTTGTCAGTTTTTTGGAATGTTGTGTTAAATTTGGGTGAAATCTCTGTATGCTATAAACAAAAAACTTTTGAATTTTTCACAAAAACGTTAACATCTTCACGAATATGAGTGCTATGCTTACACAAATGCATGAAAACGTTGAACAGGACCCAAATAGTCATTTACCACAGTGACAAACCATTTCCAGCCTTTTCTGTTACATAGGTGATCGCAAATATTATTTTATTATTAAATTTATTATTAGCCCCCTAATTGTACACCCGATAAATCTTCACCGAGAAATATGAAAGCAAACATGTTCTTTACATCCCAGAAGTTCAAGAACAATTCGCTAATAATGTTGGTAGATATTCGACAAGCCATGTAGAATCAAAAGCATCCAGTCCCTGTACCTTAACTTTTGGAGGCCAGTGTAATATTTTAAAAATAAGGATATAGAGCCACAATCGGCAAATTTATGCCATTTTGATTTGATAATATACTATCTACAACATATTATTGGACATCATAATTGTTTTCATTGAGTTTTCGTAAAGCCCATGATAATTTGGCTTATTTATCTTTTATTAACCCTGCTGCTGTATTCGGGTCCATTTCGACCCAAGCCATATTCAGGGGTGCAAAGTGTCCGGCTCTTTGCACACCACTATTATCTTACAGAAAATGTTTTTTTTCTATTAAATCGCCCAAATGTTCCAATTAACGCTATTTTCCATTTATTAATTTACCCCAATTAGCTTCTAATTTCTTTCTTTTTTTTTAATAGATGCCAGACTGTTAATATAGAATTTGTTTTTGATAATTTTGAAATAACAAACATAACTTACAATCCGAAATTCGAGGTGAGTATAACTAAGTTATTACTTTTTGGGTGATTGCACTTAATCATTGTTATTTAATAATTTATGAGCGTTTTGTTAAATAAAATAGTAACGAAATATTTTCATTTGTATCTTTTAAAAGTTTCTTCCCACAAACTTAAAAAAATAAAAATATTAACGTGAAATGAGAATAAAACGATGATGATCTTTTCGTATTAAAAAAGGCCTAGGTTAATGAAAATAGACGCAACCCGGATGTGCAGCATGATTTCATTGACTTCATTTTATGGTGTTTTTTTTGTGTGTGTGTGGGGGGGGGAATCGAGAGGGGGGGGGGGGGTATGCCGAGTATATTGACAACAATTTCCTTTGTTAATTTGGTAAATAAACTAAAAACTATGTTATTAGTACTTTCAGTTAAATTATTGCTTTTCATCGAAATAAAGAGAAAGGGGGAGGGTGGAGAGAATGTCATTGTTAGATTAAAAGGACTCTATTTGTCTCCAAGCCTAAATGTTAGTGCAAAATATTCAATTCAAAATAGAAATTTTAAAAAAGTTTACTTCAGTAAATTTTTACCGCTCTTTATATAAATACCATGTGAATTAATAAAACTATGATTTTATTGCATTATTTTCATTTATATATTAGCTTCTTTCGATATCCTTTAGGGTCAAGATGGGTAATTATGACCAGGGGGTAATTATGACCACCACCATATTGGAGAAAACTGTGTATGGTAAAATTTTGTTTCAAGCTTAGATATTAACCATATAATGCATATTTCATCTTAGATATTCTTTATCACTAGTCTGAAGCCTTTTTGAGATCCGAATAGCAATTTGAAACTAAGTCTATAAAAATTTTGATAAGCGGATTTTTCACTTTGGAGTTCAAAGTGGTCTCAATTACCCCAAACAAATGTGTATAGGTAAGTATAAAGAGAAAATATCGTGGTCATAATTTCCCCACTAGTGGTCTTAATTACCCCAAACTTTTCTGATTGTGAAATTTTGATGGAGTAATTATAACCCTCCTCTTAACTAAAAAAAAAAAAAAAACCAGCTATGACAATTGAAACTTTTGTAAGGTGTTCTTAATCCTTAACTGCTGTGACAAAAATTGTCGCATAACTGCTGTGAGCGGTCTGTGAGACCGCTTAATCTAAAGATGAATAAAAGACTACATTAACTCATAAAATACTATTTGTACTAAACGTCATGTACAGGACTATTATACTTAAAAGTCACCTATTCAGAAGTCTCTAGTAGTAGTACCAGAGCCTAAAGTAAACAAAATTTAAAGAGTATCTATAGTTAAACTCAGAATTACAAGTTAAACTGTGGAAATTGAAAAAAGCTGTGGTCTATGAGACCACTAACAGCAGTTAAGGGTTAAAGGGTCAAAGATATTTCCTATGTACTAAAAACACCACTTTTCCAAATAGAAAAAAGTAAAAAAAAAATAACAATGTTGAAAATATACAAAGTGGTCATAATTACCCCTCCTGACCCTATATAGAATAATATAGAAAAAGAAAAAATCTCAATCAATTTAACTCAATTTAACGTGTTTGTCCTAAAACAAGACCGGATATTATTTTAATTTTTGCTCTGAAATGTACATTAAGCTAAAATAATCAAGTTTCTATTTTTCTTGCAGAACAATTTATATTCATTTATTGGCAGGAACTACGTTTATTCATACATTCATCTACAAAGTTTTCTATTTATTCAACTTTAATTCTTTCTCCTGGAACATTGCCAAGCCTCAGAAAACTCTAAATCGAGTTCTGTCCTCCGCGACTCCTTTTTTTTTTTTTTTTTTTTTTTTTTTTTTTTTTGCAAAAAATTATCTCTAACAAACTTATCTGTCTTAATACCTGCTTATAGTAAACTGACAATACAGTTGTCAGTAATTTTATTATCCAGTGAATGACAACACAGTTGTCAGTAATTTTATTATCCAGTGAATGAAAACACAGTTGTCAGTAATTTTATTATCCAGTGAATTCTTCATCCATGTGTAGATTTTCAAGGACTCGGAGAAAAATAAAGATTTAATCTTGATTTCTCTAATCGTAATTGCATGCATTTAGAGTGACATCTATGATACGGACAATCTATTAAAGTTACCAACAGATTCTCAATGGGCTGAAAACAAAAAGCTAATTATAACGTGCAAAAACTTTTCAACAGTGAGCTACATCATATAACTGTAGAAAAATTATATAATGCGAGGAAAGAAAGAATTTATTAAGTTACGTTTTAACAGGAAAATTACAGTACGAACACCTACTCACTCGTCTCGCCGGTAACTGCGAAAAGTAAACATTGTGAGAAAAATACATCGGCACAGCGCCGTCTATGGGAGATAAGGAAAAGTACAATTTTATTTTAACACTCTCCCTAAAATTGGACTATTCCTGAAATATGAATAGTTCAGTCTTAAACGAGTCCAATATTTGCACATAGTTCTTTTAAACGTAAATGTCCCATAGGCTTTGTCATCATATCTGCTACTTGATTTACAGTGTTCACATACTCTATCAAGATCTTTTTCTCTTCCACTAACTCTCTTATATGATGATATCTAATATCTATATGCTTGGTGCGTCTATGGTTAGTTGGATTACTAGCTAACCGAATTGCACTTTGGTTATCAACGAGTAGACGTCCTTGTATTCCAGGTTGAAATTCACTTATTAAATTGGTCAACCAGACCAACTCTTTGGATGCTGTTGATGCAGCCATGTACTCAGATTCTGTCGTAGAAAGGGCCACACATCCTTGTCTTTGGCTACTCCAAGTAATTGCACCATCACCTAAGGTGGAAATGTATCCTGTTGTGGATCTTCTTGTTTGCACATCCCCAGCATAGTCAGCATCAGAAAACACATTGATATAACCGTCTGTTGAGCCACTGTAGTGAATTCCCATGTTTATTGTACCTTTCAGATACCTCAAAATAAGTTTAATGAATTTCCATGATCCAACAGTAGGTGTTGACATCCACTGTGCAGCTTTTCCAACTGCGTATGCCAAATCTGGTCTTGAAACAACAACTAAATGCATTAATCTTCCAATAGCTGATGCAACTGGATGTTCAGAATCTAATTCATTTTCACGATACAGAATATCTAAAGAACTTTTATCTACTGGCACTTTAGCAGGTTTACAGTCACCCATTTCAAACATTGACAGTGTTCTTTTAGCATAAGTTGCCTGATGAATTCTTATGTTGTCTTTCATTAATTCAATTTGAAAACCAAGAAATTGTCTGACATTTTCACAAATCGTGATTTCAAATTCAATTTGTAACTGGCTAAGAAGTGTTTGAATATATTCCTTATCAGTGGCAGCAATCAGTCCGTCGTCAACATATACAGCAATAATGAATAAATTTTCACCAACATACCTCAGATATGCACAAGGGTCATAACTACTAGCTCTAAATCCAACGCTTGTTAAAAATTCAGTTAATCTTTGATTCCAGCATCTAGGTGCCTGTTTTAGACCATATAGACTTCGAATCAATCTGCAAACACGTCCAGATCTATCATTATAACCTTCTGGTTGCTCCATGTATATCAGTTCATCAAGTGTTCCATTTAAAAATGCAGTCTTGCAATCAAATTGTGCTATTTTTAATTTCTTAAAATAAATAAACCAAAATAGAAAACGTACAGTATCATACCTTATAACCGGACTAAAAGTCTCTTCATAGTTTACTCCATATTGTTGCTCAAATCCTCTAATCACCAAACGTGCTTTAAAGCGTTCAATTTCATCATTTTCATTTGTTTTGACACGAAAAACCCATTTGGCAGTCAATGGTTGCATCGTGTTTTCACGTTTCACAAGTTCCCAAGTGCCGTTCTTTTGATGGGAATGCATCTCATCTTCCATAGCTTCAATCCATTTTTGTTTCTCAGGTACTTCCATAGCTTCCTGGTATGACTGAGGTTCAATTACCTTTTGACAAAGATGGGAATAGCGTATAGGTGGTTGTATCGTTGAACGATCTCTCAACTGGTATCTTACTGGTTCTTGTTCCAATTGGTTATCTTTGTCTTCCTTCTCTACCAATTCCACCTCTTGCTCTCCTTGACTCCAATCTATCAATGTATTTGGCACTGAAACTTCATGAAATTCAACATCTCTACTTATTTCTATTCGATTTTCACCTGTATACACTCTGTAATTTCCAGTGACTTCTTCATAGCCCACAAAAATTCCCCGTATACTTGTTTTACCAAACTTCTTGTCAACACGTCGTTGCTACGGAATTTGGACAATACATTGACTTCCAAAAATTCTCAAGTGGTTTAATGAATATTCCCTTCCATACCATGCTTCATAAGGTGTTTTACTTTTATCATGACTCTTACCAGTACGATTTAAGATATATGCAGAACAGTTCACTGCTTCAGCCCAGAAGCGTTTTGACAATCCCTTTGTTAACAGCATTGTTCTCGCCATTTCTATCAATATTCTATTCTCACGTTCAGCACGTCCATTCTGTTGAGGTGTATACGCAGCTGATCTTCCAATTTCAATTCCATTTTTCACTAGACAATCTATGAAATCTTGATCTGTATACTCTCCTCCATTATCTGACATAACTGTCTTGACTGTATTTCCAGTTTGAGTTTTAACATATGCTAAGAACTGTTGCAATTTATCTTTCACTTCACTTTTATGTTGCATAAAATATACTTTACGGTACTGGGTGTAATCATCTTTGAATGTAACAAAATATTTAGAACCTTGAAAAGATGCTTCTTGCATTGGACCACAGACGTCACTGACAATTAGTTCACCAGCTTTACTGGCTTTTGGCATTTCTCTAAAATTTGTTCTCTGAAACTTTCCAACTGCACAACCATCACAATATTCAGTCTCATCAGTTTGAGATATTCCAATTCCTTTCGTTTTCAGCAATTCTTTTGTATGATTTTTACTCTGATGACCAAATCTTTCATGCCATATTTGAAGAGAATTTTCTTTGTGATTTCTTACCATAAGGCTACTTTCTTCATTTTCCAAAACATCTATATCTAGAAAGTACATATCTCCATATCGATATCCTTCAACAATAAGTTTATTATTTTTCGTAAATTTCCATTTATTTCCTTCAATGGTTTGCATGAAACCTTTCTCTGCTGCTGATTTTACAGAAAATAAATTTGCCTTCATTTCAGGAACATACATAACATCACAAAAATGATGTTCTTTTCCATCTAGATTTGAACGAATTTTGATATTACCAATACCTTTGGCTAAAATTTTTCTGCCATCACCAAGTTCAAACATAACCTTTTCTTCTAATTCTTTATATGTTTTAAAATATTCAGGTTTCCAACACACATGTTGAGTACATCCAGAATCAATTATCCACTTTGATCTTCCTGATTCATCTGACTGAAATGTATTTACAAAGGCAAAACCGCTACTATCTTCTTTTTTCTTATCAGAATATCTATTATTTTGTTGATTCTTTATACAATTACGCCTCAGATGTGGCCCTCCACAAGTCCAACATCGTAATTTTGGTTTCCTTTTGTCATACTTGCCTTTTTCATTATTGAAATGAACATTTTCTACACTTCTGGTTTTGGAAAAGTTCTTATTTGGCTGTCGTTTTTCCATTACCAATGCTGATTCACGATTTATATTCACATCAACAATACCTAATCTAGTTTCTTCAATCATCAGTCTAGATGTTAATTTCGACAATGTACGATCATCCAAAGGTGTTGAGTCCCAAGCACTATGAAAATGACGATACTGCGAAGGTAATGTATTCAAAATGGTTGTTATCACTAGTGAATCTGATAGTGGTTCTCCAAGTTCACGTAATCGTCGAGCAAAAGATTCGATTTTGCTAATATGTGTAGCTATATCATCACCAGCAACATAGCGATACTCTCGGAATTTAGTTTGAAGTAAATAAACAGAGTCCGCTGATCTTTGCTCATACACATCCAATAATTTAACCCACATTTCTCCAGCATTTTCACAGTTCATAATTAAAGCTAAGGGCTTTTTATCCACCATTGTCGCAAAAATCTCTTTCGCCATTTTGTTTGCTTTCTTCCATTTCTTCATTTCAGCATCGTAATTATCGCTACCAACTGTCGGTTGTACATGCGTTCCATCAATCAGTTCTAACGCATCACGAGCATCTAAAATCGCCCGTACTCGGAATTTCCACTGTGTCCAATTATTTGAGTCCACAAGCTTTTCTATTTTCACTCTGTCACTTTCCATTTTTGTCAGGAAAATCGAAAACAAAGTCCAGAAAACAGTTCAAAGAAACGCTTACTTCGTTAGGCTTAGCGATCGCCGTAGAACTCAAAAAATCAAAACGCAAACACAAGTTAAATTAAAACTATCAAATTCTTTCCAACAGAAAATCTTATACGCAGTCCGGAAACGTGACTGGGGCCGATAACCTGTAGAAAAATTATATAATGCGAGGAAAGAAAGAATTTATTAAGTTACGTTTTTAACAGGAAAATTACAGTACGAACATCTACTCACTCGTCTCGCCGGTAACTGCGAAAAGTAAACATTGTGAGAAAAATACATCGGCACAGCGCCGTCTATGGGAGATAAGGAAAAGTACAATTTTATTTTAACAATAACAACAACTGTGAACATAGGTAGGGTTGAGTTGTTACTTGTTTGATGTTTGATATACGGGTTGAGTTGTAACTCACGATAACACTTCCTCCACAAGCTACAACTTATATATCGATATCATTGATTTAATTATTTATTAAATTAAATGGAACTAGTCCTAACAAAAGACAAAGCTCTTTGAACCTGATACAGGTCAGAGGTTTTGTCATGATGTCAGCTAGCTGCATCTTTCCGGGAATATGTTTGATATGCAGTTCACTTTTAATGAATTTTTCCCGTACAAAATGGTACGGCACATCAACATGTTTAGACCTTTTATGGAACTCTGGATTTCTTGCGAGCTTCAGAGCACTGGCATTGTCTACTAACAGGGAATGAGTTCCTAGAGTTGTTATGTCACTTAACAAGCGTTTCAGCCATATTAACTCTTTTGTGCTCTCACTTGCAGCAACATTCTCTGCCTCTGTTGTAGATAACACCACGCTTTTCTGTTTCTGGCTTGTCCATGAAATGGCACCTCCTGAAAATTTAGAAATCATGCCTGTCCTTGCGCATCTCGTTTTTGTATCCCCTGCATAATCAGCATCGCTATATACTTCAAGATCATTGGCGTTACACTTTGCTTTATACAGCAAACCAACATGGACAGTTCCTTTAAGATATTCGAAAATTCGCTTTACGGCACACCAAACCGATGACCTAGGGTTTTCAAGGTTTTCAGAGACAGTACTAATAGAATATGATACATCAGGCCTTGTTGCAATAGCAAGGTACACGAGACTACCAACAGCCTGACGGTAAGGAATTTCTTTTCCTATAAATTTATTTTCTTCGTCATCAGGAACATAGTTTTTGTCACTAGGAGTTGATATTGGATTAGCATAGTCCATATCGAATCTTGCAAGTATTTTCTGTGCATAAGCATATTGGTTCACAAAAATTGAAGCATCGTCAAATTTTGTCATATTCATGGCAAGAAATTGGTTCAGAGAACCTATTGTGATCTTAAAGGCTTGAAAAAGTTGACTCGTCAATTCCTTCGCTTCGACCTTGTCAGACCCAACAACGAGGCCATCATCAACATAGATAACAACAAAAAGTTTCTTTTTATTTCTATGTATGATAAACAAACAAGAATCAGCAGTACTAACTTCCAATTCGTGTTCCTTAATGAAGTTTAGAAAACACTGATTCCAACAACGAGGGGCTTGTTTGAGTCCATATAAACTTTTGTGTAGTAGACAGACTCTCCCTCTATTATCGCTAAAACCTTCTGGCTGTGTCATGAAGGCTTCCTCCTGCAGTATCTCTCTATTCTAAAAAAAAGTAACTACCGCTGTCACCGCCGCCGCCGCCGGTTTTGAATTTTTTGTGACTGGAGGTCTTCTTCGTTAATATTAAAAAAACTGTTGCATACAAAAATATGAAAATCGGTAGTATTATAGAGAAATGTTTGATAAACACGCTGATGCAGACAGTTTTCAAATCTAAGAATTATTTTAAGAGATATTTAATGCCAAAGATGGACAAAATCGTTCCATTAAAAAAGTTTTATAGGAGCAAAAACTGTACATAGGAATTTAATCATTTTTAGATCATTTTATGCGTCAAAATTTCCCGGTGTGCAGATTGCAGTTAGTTTTTTAATTTGAATAATTTTTCGAGGTTTTATTTCTATTTTAAAATCAAATTTTCAGCCTTTCGAGAGATATTATTTTACAAATTTTAGAAAACTAGGGGGCTCGGCCCCCTACGAGCTACGCTCGCCAACCCCCGTCCAGACACCGCAGACTCTAAATGCACCCTAATTTGATCGGCTTTAAAAATATTTCGAAAGATTGAATTATAATTTAAAAAACAGTGGCGATCTCCCTATAAACGAATTTATATTCATTTCTCTTTGATTGGGGAATTTTAACGCCAAATCCGCTGCGGTACTACTTGATTATCCTGTCGACCAATTTCGCCAAATTATATAAATCGCCAAACCACTCGCCAAATTATACAAATTGATATAATTTTTATTTTAAATAACGAAACAACAAATAAATTCGTACAAAATTAATAAAAACACAAATAAAACGTCGAAATAAAAATAACTTGATGACGTATACACGTGTAACAACATTTCAAAATAAGCTAATATAAAAGGAATTAAGTAAAGGGAGTCTTTGTCTCCTGGTATTTTTTAACAAAGCGAAAAGAAAGTTCTTTTAAATGAGACATTTTAAATTAATTCTCAAAATATCAAATAAATGTCTAGCGCAATTTCTAAATTTAAACTTTTTTGCAATATTATTTTGTGTTAATTTTATGTAATAACTATAATGTGACGTAAATATGACGTAATTTCTCCTAAGACTTCTAACGCATGTTAATGAATTTATTATTTTACAATATCCTTTCTCTTTTAAAATTCACGTGTATAATTTTTATGACGTAATTTTTAATAAGTTCCTGCTTTTTATACTTAATTATTTAATTCTAATTTGAAAGTTTTTTTCCTGTTTATAATAGTCACGTGTAAATAAATTTTTAATTTGAAGCAAACATTATTGCTTGCGCTTTTTATACAGTTGGCAACAGTTTAAATTAGTACAATTTTCTGAAATCTGTAAAAAATATCTCTGGAAATGCTGAAAATTTGAATTTAAAATAGAAATAAAACCAGAAAAAATGAGTCAAAATAAAAAAATTAACGCAATCTGCACTCCGGCAAATTCTAACGCATAAAATGATCTAAAAATGATTACACTGTCATGTATAGTTTTTGCTGCTATAAAACTTTTTTAGTGGAACGATTTTGTCCAACTTTAGCATTAAATAACTCTTAAAATGTTTCTTTGATTTGAAAACTGTCTGCATCAGCGTGTTTATCAAACATTTCTGTATAAAACTACCGATTTTCATATTTTTGTATGCATTATTTTTTTTTATATTAACGAAGAAAGGCCTCCGGTCACAAAAAAATCAAAACCGGCGGCGGCGGCGGCAGCGGTGACAGCGGTAGTTACTTTTTTTTAGAATAGAGAGATTGTATTAATTTAAACTGTTGCCAACAGTATAAACAGCGCAAACAGTAATGTTTGCTTCAAATTAAAAATTTATTTTACACGTGACTATTATAAACAAAAAATATAAAAAGCAGGAACTCATTGAAAATTACGTCATAAAAACTGTAGTTACACGTGAATTTTAAATGAGAAAGAATATTGTAAAATAATAAATTCAGCAACATGCGTTAGAAGTCCTAAATAGGAGAATTTACGTCATATTACACTTATTACGTAAAATGAACAAAAAATAATATTGCAAAACAGTTTTAATTTAAAAATTGCGCGAGACATTTACTTGACATTTTAAGATGATCATAATATTTCATTTCTAACAAAAGTATTTTGACGTGAATATTAAAAAGAGAAAGAAAAGTTTGGTGAAAATTACGTCAGATTATAATTGTCAGATTCAAATTATAATTCAATCTTCCGAAATCTTTTTAAAGGCGATCAAATTAGCGTGCTGTTAGAGTCTGCGGTGTCTGTACGGGGGTTGACGAGCGTAGCTCGTAGGGGGCAGAGCCCCCTAGTTCCATATAAAAATGCAGTCTTTACATCAAACTGTTTTAAGTGCAATTCTTCTTTCGTAGTAACTGCCAAAATTGATCTTACAGTGTCGTATCTTGCGGCAGGGCTAAACCTCTCATCAAAGTCAATACCAGTTTTTGGGCATACCCCTTTCCTACAAGACGTCCTCCACAGTGCCATAAGGATTAAATTTCTTCTTCAGCACCCATCGACAGTTGATGACTTTGGAACCTTTAGGTTTTTCAACCAATTCCCATGTTTTGTTTTCGTACAGGGCAGATATTTCTTCTTTCATGACATTAAGCCACAAGTCACTTTCACTTGAGGAAAGAGCTTCAGTATATGTAGAGGAATTTTCAGATTCTTCTACAGCACCTACATTTGCAAGAAGAAATTCTCCAGACTTCATTCATGTAGGCATGCTCCGTTGTCTGTTTGCCCCACCAGTGACCGAGAGGTTCTGTTCTTGAATCTGGTAGACGGGAGGTGCTGGGTTCGAGCCCAATTGCGCCCGTCGGCCTAATCGTTCGGAGTTTTCCGTGGTTTTCTTCTAAACTTGGATCTCCTTGCGTAAATACGGGTTAGTTTCCCTTAGAAAGACCCCTACGGAGGGCCCCCTCCCCTTTGGGTTCATATCCCTCGTGTTGATAATTCTCCATCATAAACAACACCAACACCACACCGTTGTCTGTTAGATTTTCTAAGTCTGATTTCCTTCCGATTGATTGGTTTCTTCATTCTGAATGTCTTCACACTTCTCAGATGAGTTTTCCTCTTGAAATTCTTCTCAGAAGAGTCTTCCTCCACCTCCACAGGAGTTGTACGTTCAGGTTTTAAAATATACATCACGAGATTTTATGATTTTATTTTGAGAAGGTAAGTAGATTTTATAGCCATCTCTTTTGTTGACATATCCTACAAAATGACCAAGTGTACTTTCGTTATCAAACTACTGTCAAATATTTTTCGGTATGTGAGCATAACATTCAGTTCCGAACACTCGCAAATGATGTAATTTAGATGTTGGTTGACTAGTCCAAAGCTCATGAGAACTCTTGTTTTCTTCTGGTGATACCCCAGAATGGTTTAGTAGATACACCGCTGTTTCACAGGCATTGGCTCACAGTGTTCGAGGTAATCCACATGTAGCATAGAGCGAGCAAATTCAACAATTGTCCTATTTTCTCGTTCTACTGCTCCGTTTACTTCAGGCGTGTATGGTACTCCTAGATTCAAAGCTGTACCTCTTTCAGCAAGGATTTTTCGAACTTCACCACAGTCGAATTCACCTCCTTCGTCACAACGCAATTCTTTCACAGCATGACCATGATTGATAGCTTCATTGAGAAACATACACAAGCAGGGACTCACTTCACTTTTGTTTTTCACAAAGAAAATTCTACGATATTTACTATAGCCATCCTTGAAAGACACAAAATAGCGGCACCACTAAAGGATCTCACAGACATGGGTCCATTTACATCAGCATTAATGATTTCACCAACTGACGTGGCTCTATAGGGTCGTGATTTGAAAGGTTTTCTACGTGCTTTGCCAAGAGCACATCCATCGCAGAACTCATTTGTTACTGCATGACTCTCATGAATGTTCATGTCATTTAACAATTTTCGAACATGCCGTTTATTCCGATGACCGAGGCGCTCATGCCACAACTGCAAAGTTCCAGATTCTGTAGAAATGCTTATTTCAGCTGGACATGCTGGAATAATGACTCTCGTGGACATAACACATGTACCATCTGTCCATGATCCAACAGCAACAAGTTCATTACTGCGGTAAAAAAACACACATATCAGTCATTTTAACCTCCACACCTTGCTTGGTAGCCTGTTGGACAAAAAAAAGAGCCTTCGCACATCCGGAACATACCACACGTCTTCCATGTGTGCATCATACCACTTGCCATGGATAAATACTTCAATGCTTATTTTGCCAAATCCATACGTATGGATCTTATTTTTGTCAGCAAGTGAAATTTCAATGGGCACAGGAAAATGTTTATATGTTGCAAAATACTGCTTATTTGCAGTCATGTGGTGAGAAGCACCTGAGTCACAAATCCTAATATCTGGCTGAGTAAAACTTTCACTAGCACTAAATGCAATGTTATTTTTTGATGGCTGATATGTATCATTGAATTTTTTCTTTGGATGGTCTTTGCATAAATGTGCACTAGATCGACATTTAAAGCAATGATTTTGCTTACTATGTCTAATATTACCTCCAGGAACAGTTTCAGAAATATTTTTAATATTCCTCACAGCTTTTTGTCTCGAAACAGGAGCACGAGCTGCAAATGACCATAGTCCACGACAGCAGTAGATTTGACACGCTACTCAATCGTGCATAGTTTTTCAACTAATTTTTTTGTTGTGCGTTTTTCTGAGTCTAATGACTCCCAAACATTGTTGAACTCTTAGTACTCTGGAACCACTGTCAGAAGAATTTTTCCATGTAACAATTCTGGTGGAATGGAAGTTGAGCCAATACGTGTAAGTTCATTGTTCATTTCTGTATAGATTCGTTCAAATTTGGCTGCATGTGTTGCAACATTGTCATTTGGATCTTTACAAAATCATAAGTAAATTAAGTTTCTGAATACTGCTTACTGCTTTGTTCAAAAATACTTATTAATTTGTCCCAAATGTCTTTTGCACTGGTGTAAATCATTACTAAATCAGCAACAGATGAATTTAACGTACTTGCAATGAGTGCAGCTGCTTTAGCGTTATCACGCTGCCATCCAGTCACATTTTTATTCGCATCGGCATCGTCAGTTGTAATGACTGGACAAACACGAGATCCTTCAATAATCGAAGTCAGTTCGTATTGTTCAAAGTGCATTTTCATTTGCCACTTCCACTTGCTCCAATTTTCAGCATATTCCAGTTTATCGATTTGCACCTTTAGTTCAGCCATGCTAGCGTCACGCGGTTAGGCCTAAGTCACTAAAGTTCGTTAGCTTTTAAAAATGCAGATTTTCTTCATGCAGTTTTAAAACATGCTAAGCCCATAACCTGTGAAAGATACCAACAGATTCTCATTGGTCTGAAAACTAAATGCTAATTATACCATGCAAAAAGTAATTCAAAAGGGCTGCAAGCAGTGTTAACTTTTAATAACGTTTCAACCGCGAGCTACATCATATAACAACAACTGTGAACATAGGTAGAGTTGAGTTGTTGCTTGTTTGGTATACGGGTTGAGTTTTAACTCGCCACAACACAATCTTCACAAAATGAAATGAACTTTTGGGGAGGCCGTGGGGCGTATATTACGAGTAGTGTTGCCAGGTCCCCACGTAAATCGGGGCTCCAAATGCTCTGGACACCAGCATTTTAAAGTCTCTTCGCCTTACTTAATGGCAGAATTAGCTACGATTAAAGATGGCGACAAAAACTGTAAGAAATTAATGGTGTCCAGAGCATTTCGAGCCCTGATTTACGTGGGACACCTGGCAACACTAATTACGAGGTTCTTGAAAAATTGTACTGGGATTTGTTCTAGGAATACACCGAATAGTGCTTTTGGCCGAATATTCGGCATACAGGTTAACCGAATCTAGCCGAATAGTAACTGTTAGACCGACCAATACCGAATATTCGGCTGACTGAATTCTTTTATATTTCACAGTTTAAAGATATTAAAAAGTTCAATTTTAAAACAATTTTACAAAATGTAAAGTTTACACTAAAACAAAATCTATTCTTTTGAGTTATTTTAAGAGGATAGTTTTTAAAACTTTTTTTTATCAATAAAATTTTCAATTTCGTAGCTTCTTCCGTGAAATAAAAGAAATTAAAAAAATATTATATTCTGAAACAAATATTTTTAAATCGAAGAGAAATATGGAAAGAATTGGAAGGAAAATTTGACAGTCATATATTGCCTATTTGTCAGGAAGGGACTAAAGTAAAAAAATAATAATAATAGTACAATCTGTTCGAATGGTGGCAACTCGGCTTATAACTTTCTTGTTGCTTTAGATTTAGCAAGGAAGCTTTTAAAAGCATCAAAGTGCCAGTGTCTGGAGCGGTCATTTTAAGAAATTGTAAACATACAGGTTGTTTATAAAATCGTATAACAAACTTTCAGGGGGGGAAGGGGGAGAATGTGGTGAAGAAAAACATTTTTTGAACAAGAAACTACCTCTCAATCCACTTATTCTATCAAAAATGCAATATTATTTTCAATAAAAAACTCGGAGTGTATGTCACTACAAGTAAATTGAATTTTCGTTCACAACTTTAGCAATAATGAATTTAATTTAGCGAGATTTGCATCATATTAATTTTGCTTGTATAAAATGTGATGAGTTCATTGAAAGTTACTGTCTTTTGGCCACTAACACAGTATAAGTACTGTCAGCTGAATAAAGGAATGTCTAGCTCGGTGTTGTTTAGATGTGAATGTTGACATTTTTTAGCACTTCTCATCATGTTATCATTTCTCACAGAATTCAAATAACGTTGTTGAAGATATAGTTACAATATCTTCATTATTGTTAAAGTAACAAACCAAAATCCAAGTTTGAATGAAGTTGTATTTTGACTGAATAAGTGAAATGCGATCCTAGTTTCCTGGACAAACATTGTCTGCCTTGATGTCTATTATGATGCCTGAAAACTGTTCTTTTTTTTCAAAAATTTGTTTAGAAACAGATTATTTACTAACTAATGTTAAGAGCTTGCATTTGCACATTATTAATTTATATGAAGGTCGTCATTAACGGTTAATTTTCTTAAGGGGTCTCAAGACACTTAAAATTGGAAAAAATAAAAAAATAAACGACCATTTTCAACATTCAATATCTTAAAATGTATATGATTTTAAAACACAATTTATATTGGGATAAAATGTATAAGTATGTACTTTCATTTCATGTATTTAAAAAATTGCAAGATGCAGAATTAGCTTTTATAGGGGTCTCCAAACTATCAGACATTTGATGAACAGAAAATTGGTATAACAGCATACTCGTAGGATTACAAGAAACGTTTTGCAACTAGAATGAAAATTTTGATGCCTACTTATACTTCAGATTGTAATAATTACCCTTGAACCTAAATAAATTTGTATTTAAAGTATTTTTATATTTTTAATACAAAGTTGTATTTAGCTAATGCAAAATTTTGAAAATTTCAACAGTATAATCACATAAAAAAATATTTTTTTTTAACAATAAAAATTAAATTTTAGGTTCAGTTTATACAGACTAACATGAAACATATGTTTTGAAAATTTCAAGAAAAAATATTTACAAGTTTCTGAGATATCGTGCGCGTTAGGCCCAAAATCGTCATTTGGAGAAAATTGACTTCAAAGTTTCTGAAACGCCGCTTCAGCTATTGAGCGTGTATAATTCTAAAAGCCGTAACTTCTGTCCCTAGGGATTCCAAGGAAACAATTATATCCAAATGTTCAGAAAAGATAGGAATTTAACATCTAAAAAAAATCAAAATTTCGAAGCTTTAAGAGTCCTGAAACCCCTTAAGTAACACTTTTCAAACAGCAAATAAATAAGGTATAAACATTTTTTTTAAAGTTCTTTTATTTAAACATGATTATATTTGAGGACCCCAGAAGCCAAGGGATACAAGTGACAAAATTTGGATTTGGAGTAATAGTCCAGGCAATAGAGACCGTATAGGGACTCTACCTAGCAAAATTAATGGTAGTACTGGAAATCGGTTTTCTAGATGTTTTTTGGGTCGCTGAATCCGAATTTGTAACTTCCCACCAAAATTTCCCCCGGCAACCCCCCAAATTTTGGTAAAAAGCCCCCCAAAAAAGGTTTTTATTAAAAAATTCCATTTTTTATTGATTTAGGGGAAAAGTAGCTTAAAATTCAGAAAGTAGACAAAATTTGCAACAAATTAGATACATGACATTATGACTTAGGATGAAGGGGAAGGGGGGGATCTGCCTCGGAACATGCGCCGCAGTGCTGCGTGGACTAAGTTGCGCAATTCCACCTAACCACTCACACGTTTACATTACCCCTCCCATCTTCCCTCCGAACTTTCTCTACAAGGTTTATTGGGTAGCTGAATCCGAATTTTTAACTTACCCCCAAAATTCCCCCCCCCCCAAATAGTTGTTTTTAACTTAAATTTCTTATTGTTTTAGGGAAAATCATTACGAAATTCAGAAACTAGACAAAATTTGCAACAAATAGGATAGATGACATTATGACGTAGGATAAATGGGGAGAGAGGGGCTGCCTCGAAACATTCCCCGCGCGCTTTTCTCAAAAACCAAATTTTTTCAAAAAATCAATTTTTTGGGGGGTTGCCGGATGAAATTTTGGTGGGAAGTTACAAATTCGGATTCAGCGACCCAAAGAACAGCTAGAAAGCCGATTTTCAGTACTACCATTAATTTTGCCATATAAAATCCCCTATTGCCTGGACTTCATCATTTAGTGCACATAGCGCCGCAGTGCATGTTCTGAGGCAGCCCTCACCCTCTCCGTTCATCCTAATTCATGATGTCATATATCCTATTTGTTTCAAATTTTGTCTAGTTTCTGAATTTCGTAATGCTTTTCCCCTAAAACAATAATAAATTTAAGTTAAAAACAACTATTTGGGGGGGAGGTTTCGGGGGGGGGGAATTTTGGGGGGAAAGTTAAAAATTCAGATTCAGCTACCCAAAAATCTTAAAGTAAACCTTATAGAGAAAGTTCGGAGGGGAGATGGCAGGGCGAATGTAAACGTGTGAGTGGTTAAGTGGAATTGCGCAACTTAGTTTACGCAGCACCGCGCGCATGTTCCGAGCAGATCCCTCCTTCCCCTTCATCCTAAGTCATAATGTCATAATCTAATTTGTTGCAAATTTTGTCTACTTTCTGAATTTCTAGATACGTTTTCTCTAAAACAATAAAAAAATTGATTTTTTTAATAAAAACCTTTTTTGGGGGGCTTTTTACCAAAATTTGGGGAGGTTGCCGGGGGAAATTTTGGTGGGAAGTTACAAATTCGGATTCAGCGACTCAAAAAACATCTAGAAAGCCGATTTACAGTACTACCATTAATTTTGCTAGGTAAAATTCCCTATCGCCTGGACTATAAATTAAGTTCAAAGTTGGAACATCAATAGTAATTGACTGAATTAAAATATGAAACTGTTGCTTATTTCACAGCGGTCTTTAAACTCCTATTTCTATAACTGTTAAAGAAAAGTGGAGTACAATATTTTTTAAATTTTAAGTAGAGATTAAAGTGTTGTTTAAAGAGCTTAAGTAGTTGACTCTAGAACACTGCACATAATTAGAATATCACTTATATTTCTTTCCCTCCAAACAGATAGACTGTGCACTTAGCTCAGTTTTTTTTTTTTTTTTTTTTTTTTTTTTTTTCAATTTTGTCACTTATATCCTTTGGCTTCTGAAATCCTCATTTCTAATTATTCGTTTTATGTTTATTAATTCACAGTTAACAGTAGAAGTTGTACACGGTTTTTAAAAATATTTTTAAAAGTATTCGGTTTGGCTGAAAATTTCGATATTCGGCCAAACCGAATATTTGACAGGCTGAATAAATTGATATTCGACATAATCGAATATTCAGTAGTTTTCCGAACATCGAACATTCGCTAGTATGGCCAAACACCGAATATTCGGTGCATCCCTAGTTTGTTCAGCACCTCAGTAACTCCATTTGCCGCATTGGTGCGAAAAACCTTGTTACACACCATCGTCTCATCAGTAATGATAACCCTAATTAACGGCACCTGATGCAGGGGCACCACTCGCGGCTCTGGAATTGTTTTCTGATTAAGTGTTATATTCGCTGAAATGCAATATTAGCCCCCGGTATGCTATTTCTTTCTCCCAGCTTATTTTGTATCGTCTCCAATAAATAACGTTACCTTGTATAAGCCAGCCATAAAACAAAAGCCGATGTTTCATTGTGCGTTTAAATACTCTACAGCATTTTTTAAAACTTATAAGCATCGCATATTTTCAATGTTTATACCGTCGTATAGGAAAAAAAAGTACTTTTAAATGTAATTTGTTTGAAAACTGCATCTCCATTTGTTTTTGAAATATTAATTTTTTTGTAGTTTTTAGCGACATCTGTTTCATTTTGGTAACACAAGTACTCCATTTCTGTAGAAAGTGTAGAAAAACTAGTTAAAAAATAGCAATTATATCTTCTTGTTGCCATTTCCCCATAAAAACTGAAATGAAAGTACGTGCTATTTTGAGAAAAATATAAATGAATTATTTATGATAAAACATGGAGCTATAATAAACTATATGTAATTTTATGTATCTATATTAATGCAAATGACGTCATTTTACATAAAACAAAAGCGTGTGCTTTAAGTCTTAAAATTGAAATATGTTTTGCACTACAGTAGAGTCCCGCTTAACAGAGTTATTTTCTTCTGATAGACTGGTGGCTTCTATTATTATGAAACAGCCATTATAAATGAAGCGTTAGGTGAAGATGAAAGAGCAGCCGAAAAAATTATGGCCATTTTTTTTTCCATTCTGACCAGAAAATCAGAGTTCTAACTTTTTACGACTGCTCTTTCATCTTCACCTAACGCTTCATTTATAATAGTTGTTTCATAATAATAGAAACCACCAGTCCACCAGAAGAAAATGAAGTAATGGAAATGCCGGGGGCAACACTAAATTCTGAAAAAGCAGAATTCCTGTTCTCTAGTTTTTTTTTTTTTTTTTTTTTTTTTTTTTTTTTCGCACATCATATTTGAGAAGCTTTCATTGTAAAATATTGCTTGATTCATTATCTAAATGTGGTATTATATTTTGTTTTAGAGTTTGGAGCTCTTCAGTGTAATAGGCGGTTACATGGGAATGTATCTTGGCATCTCCATCGTCGCCATGTACGACTTTGCCGAATTAATCCTCATATCAATGTACAAGTTCGTGAAAAAACGGAATGACCGCAAAAAACAAAAGGTACATGCGGTAAAACCTTTTAAGAAGAAACTGGTAGATCCTTATGACAACATTCGAGAATTTCGCAAGAGAACAGCTGTGTACTCGTACAAAGACAGATACTGAACTATTTTGCTTGCTCCTTTCTTTTCGAATTTATCAGCTGTAAAACTGTCAGATTAATAAGAGGTTTGTATTGTTAATCTTTGCCTTTGCCAAGCATTTGTTCGTTGCCTTCTTCAGCTTTTAGAGCTAGTGAATTGTACACCAAAGTTTATATTTCAATAACTCATGTTTTTCAACTTTGTTTAACGTTTGTGAAAAGCATGATTCAATTTTGTCTATAATAAATATTTTATTTTATCGTAAAATACTAGTTTTTATTTATTGATACGCTTAAAAAGCAGATAATTATTTTTAGTATTACATTCTTGGGCGATATGTAATAACGATAAACAAAGAAAAGTCATGCATCAAGCATGGATTATAAAACACTTTCCAACACATTCAGAATAATGTAACCAAACTTCACCGTTTAATAAGTAGAAGTACAGTCGGACCTCTATTTAACGAAGTCGCTAAATCCCGAAAAAAAGTTCGTTATGTGGAAAATTCGTTAAATGGAGATGAACCTTTTTAAATACTTTAAACTACACAAAACAGATTTTTAATTCATAAACACTAAACATTATTAAAAAACTTAACTAATCACACTTTTTTTGTAAATCATATATATGTATATATATTTTTTTAATTCATTTTACCCATCAAAAAGAAATTTGTAAGGACAAGAATAAAAAAAAATATTGTCCGGAAATACACTGTATTTTCAGTTTTAAGAAAATATTTACATTAAAATTAATGAATTTTAATGACATTACCGTATTTATTATAACAAGTAATTTTAAGCATTGTATTACTACATGCGTCCTTAAATTTAATTACTGAAACTTATTTACTACAGAACAGCCCTTTTGAGTGTGAAAGGGGGATATTGAAAGTTTGCATTTCCTGGATGAAATGCAAAGAATGACAACGATTTTACTGCTCTCGTTGAGTTAGGCACCTGGTAAAACTAATTCAAGGTTATTGAGCATTATAACATGTGTAAAAGAAAGAATGAGTTTGAAGTGTTCGAAAATATTTTGAGAAATAGGGAGAGAGAAAAAAATTATATCAGAAGAAAAAGTTCGTTAAATAGAGAATACACTTCGCTATTTGGAGGTTATTTTACGAAGAAATTCGCAAAATGTTGTTGGTTCCGAGGAAAAGTTCACAAAATGGAGAAATTCGCAAAATGGAGGTTCGTTTAATAGAGGTCTGCCTGTATATCTAATTGAACCATTTCGAAACGCATAACGCATTTGACATCCCAATTTCAGTATCTCCCATCTACAGTCGGAAAATTATACGAATTCTTTGAGCAGCCCTGTATATTATATACATATATATTTGTATCTAGTAACTCTAAGCATTCAAAAAATTAGTTCAGTTAGGAAATACATACCTCAATTGAAAATTCTTCTTCAGCAATTTCCGCTAATACGGAGAATGGTACGTGAATCCTTTTGTGGAGACCTGTATACGAGGTACAGAATTTATACATAGCGAGTAACATGCAAGAAATTTGTTCAATTTAAAAGCGCATACCAAAATTGAAAACGCACTTCCAGCAATTTTGCTCAAAGACAGTAATGTAACTGATTCTTTTGCGTGTTCCTGGTGAAGGAACAACGAATGCTATGAATGCCCAATTCTATCGTAATAATCTTGCAGTGAAATTCAGTAATTTACATCAATTTCAATACTTTTGAAATAGTCATTAAAATACTCTGCAAACGATTTCTTTCCCATTGATCATAATATAACGGAATTCCTTCGAGTGCCCCTTTAACCCTTTCAGGGGCAAGCAACTGTGTTTCTGTAATGCCGAATTCATACCGGAATCTTCAAAAAATTTTATTGCAAAAATAGAGAAAGCTATTTTACGTCTTTTTTCCACCAAAGTTAGAAAAGTAAAATTTAATAAAATTTTTCTGGTACAAATGTTCATTAATCGTAGGTGTGATATAATATAATCCACCGCTCCGCAAGGGGTTAAATGAACTATTAAGGCTACACACTTCATATTCAATAGCGAACATGCCATGGTAAACATCCTTAACATATATCAATTGCATTAAAATCCGAGTATATTTACGTCAGTTAGAGTGTGAATAAACGCAGACAAACCGAATTCATAAACACTCTTCAACTTTAAACACACATACTGCAATATATATTAAAACACACATACACACATAAATAACGTCTGTATTCAACAGTTAAAGGTATATATAAATATTTTACAGACATACATACAATAAATACAATTTATGTGTGTATGTGTGTTTTAATATATATTGTAGTATGTGTGTTTATTATTATATTTCGTAGATCGATGTAATAATAAACTCTTCAACTTTGTTGGAAAGTGTTGAAAAATTTATTTTTTGTAAATTTTGCCTGATTCTGACGTTTGGAGACCATGAACACAGACTTGATAGGGAACTTCCATGTTTGACGATGTAAGGTGTGTAAAGGGAAATAAGTTTCATACAGGTATCTGTTACATAACTTTTAAATATAATCATAATTAGACGCATCGTCAGGCATGAGCCCAGGGCCTCCAAATTTAAGAGGCCCAAATCTGTAGATAAAGCGTTAAAAAAACCACAGTAGTCTTTTAGGATTTGTATAGTTTCTTGTTGTACTATACTAAATTGAAAAATACTAAATAAAAATTTTTTTTCTTCAAAATTCTTATTTCTTTTGCAAACCATTAAGTCGATTTTTTGCAAAAATGCTTTTCCTTCATCTAATATTGTGGGGTTTTTTTTCCTATTGTACAGTCGTGGAAAAAAAAAGTAAACACCCCCTACTAACTTCTCAACAAATTATCGTAGAAGAAAGTTACTGGTACCGAACGATTGGAAATAAAGTCTACTTTTAAATGATGTATATAAAATTTGTTTAAGGGGCCATCTACATATTAAAACGAACCATAACTTTGATTTTTTTTTTCAGTAGCATTACACAATTCTAACAGCATAAATCAACTCTACACCTTTCAATTAGCCTATAAACAAATTATGTAATTCAGGCCATAAGTTTCCGAGAAATTAATTATTTTAAAGCGAGCGTATTTGAAGGGCTGTATCCAAATTGAAGTTCCGTGTCCTGATTCTGCCCTTCTCGGAACGGGTTACTTTCTCGTAATGCGCCGACGAAGTGATATTTTCCAATTCTGTTCCTAACATGTTGGAATTCTTTCCTATTCACCGGGGTTGCTCCGTCGTAATTCATCCCGACTGCTATCAGCAGCCGCGGAAAGGATTACTTGTGTCGGTTTAAGATGGCGTTTATATATGCATCCCTTGTGAATGAGAATAGATAGACCTAATTTTTGTTAAATGTATTGTTAAATGCATTGTACTATTGTTATTATTATTATTCAGTTTTGTTAGGTTCATTACTAGAAATAGTTTTACCTTAAATTAAATGTAAATTAATTGTGGGTGAAGCATAGTTTTTCAATTATTTGGCTAATATTGCTTGTATTTTAAAACATATATATATATATATAAAAAAATTTTTATGCTAAAATATATTTCTGAGATTAAACCTTATTGCACTAATCCAAAAGTGCAATTACAAATAATTTTTGTTTAAATAATCCGTTGATTTTGATCTAAACAATAAAAAATATATAATTGTTAATGTAACATAATTATGAGTGAAACTTAATTTTCCAATTATTTGGCTGATATAGCTTGTCTTTTAAAACTTGTATTCAAAATAATAATAATAATAATAATCCTAAATAATACATTTGAGAAGATTAAAACTTATTGTACTAATTCAAAAATGTAATTACAAATACTTTTTGTATAAATAATTTCTTGATTTTACTCTAAATAATAATAAATATTATATCATTGTAAATGTAAGATAATCACGACTGAAGCATAATTTTTTAATTATATTTGACTGATATAGCTTGTATTTTAAAGCTTGTATTAAAAAAAAAAAAAAAAAAAAAAAAAAACCATGTTGAAATATATTTTTGAGAAGATTAAAACTTGTTGTAATCCAAAAGTATAATTACAAATAGTTTTTGCTTAAATCCGTTTATTTTATTCAAATAATAAAAATTAAAATATAAATGTAAAATAATTATGGGAAAGCATAAAGTTTCAATTAATTGGCCTAGAGATTTACCATAGCTTGTATTTTAAAAGTTGTATACATTAAAAAAAAAAGCTTGTATTAAAAAAGTTAGTACCGTCGACGCTCGTTTTTACGAACTGGTAGGGAACACCCAAATAGTTCGCAAAATAGAAAGTTCGTAAAATAGGAAAACACCAAAAATAGTATGAATGCGTACATTATTTATGTCTATTTTTATCAAACTGCCCTCTCTTCATAGATGAAGACGTATTTAAAGATTATTTAATTTAATATTTAATAAAGTTATACATGTATTTTTAAATATACAAGAAATAAATGCAAATTTATGCACAAAAGAATTTTTAGTACACACAAACATAACATGCGTTACCATGCTTTGAAAACATTACATATGAAAACACAGACTGTATTAGTACTTTGTAGATGAAAATACATAGATGAAATCATAGATAAAAAATTACGAATGGGAATAATCATTATCTTTTTTTTTTTTTTTTTTTTTTTTTTTTAATCACATTTTGGAAAATATATGTTTCCATTTTATCTATGCTTGAAATCCTTTCACAGTTATTGTTCCCTTGAAAAAAGGTGCCTTAGTCCTGACAACCACTACTTGAAATTGATGCTAAGCCCCCTCCCTCCGAAAGAGATTGGGGAAAACAGCACATTCTTGGAATGCACCCGATGCCTCATTGCACTTATATAGAGTTTAATTGACTTTGGCACTGCATTCCAATATTTAAAAAAAAAAAAAAAAAAATGCAGAAGTACGATAACTAAGTTCGCAAAAAAGAGATTTTCATAATCTGTAGTTCGTAAATGGGAGCGAAAAATTACATTGCTTCTATGGGAGTGTATTCGGGACCACTCTATAGTTCGTAAAATCGCAAGTGTTCGTGAAAAAGAGGTTCGTAAAAACGAGTGTCTACTGTATAATAAAGTGTAATTACATAAAAAAAACCTTCATGGTAAAATATATTTTTGAGAAGATTAAAACTTGCTGTATTAATTCAAGAGAGTATTTACAAATTTACTTATGAGTATGCATTATTTTTCAATTATTTGGCTGATATAGCTTGTATTTTAAAACTCGTAAAAAAAAAAAAAAGAAAAAGAAAGAAAGAAAGCTTGTATTGAAAAAGTTAGTTTAATAAAGCGTACTCACATAAAAAAAAGACTTTATGATAAATTTATATTTGAATTAATACAGTAAGTTTTAATGTTCACAAAAGAGTAATTACAAATAGTTTTTGTTTAAATAATCCCTCGATTTTAATCTAAATATTAATAAAAATTATATACCGTATATACTCGCGCATAAGTCGATCCCCCCCCCCTCCCAATTCTTAATCAAAATTCTGAAAAAAATTGAATTTTCGTGTATAAGTCGAACCACATTTCTGGCAGCATGTTGAAAAATGATTTGTAATCGAGGATAGAAAAATTTAATAAATTTTCATTAAATTAGTAATTTTTTTTACGTTTCTAATCAGATTTTTTTTTTTTAATTCAACGTTTTAAACCTGTATAATTATGTATAACCGAAGAAGCTTAAACTATTTTGAAACCTATTCACATCAATTCAATGATACTTAAAAAGATAAAATTCTTTCAAAAATCCATTCAGGCATTATTTACAAGGGTAAACAACTTCTTAGACTGCTAAAATATAGTACTTCTTTGTATTGTAGGTAGGACTTTTAAGAAAGATATCTAGAAGCATTCTCAAGTTGGACTCTTTTTAAAAAGGGGATTAAAATGCTGAAAGGAATATATTAAAGAGTTTTTTGTCACAAGAGAAAATGGGTGCAAAACAATTACAAGGACATTGAGCTTTGTTTGTCAGTCACTTGGAAATGGCCATTGTCCGCTTTTATCTCTCATGTAATTACTTAAAAGACTGAAAAAAACAATCGCAGTAGTCTGTGATTTTTTTTTTTTTTTTTTACTTTCTCGTGTATAAGTCGAACCCCCATTTTCAACTCCCAAATTTCGTCTAAAATTCTTCGACTTATACACGAGTATATACGGTAATTTTGAATGTAAAATAATTATTATGCGTGAAACATAATTTTTCAATTATTTGGCTGATATAGCTTGTATTTTAAAGCTTATATCGAAAAAAAAAACCTTCATGCTAATATATTTTTTAGAAGATTAAAAATTGTACTAATTTAAAAGTGTAATTGCAAATAGTTTTTGTTTAAATAATCCCTTAATTTTACTCTAAGTAATATTAAAAATTATATAATTGTATCTTAAAACTTCGTAAAGATTATTTATAACTCACCACCTATTAAAACTTTACACACTGTTTATAGCGATATTATATAATTCACTTTATATTAATCTATAAAAAATCAATATATAATCATAGTGCCAATTAAAGGTCTCTTTTTAAAGCGGTCGCACATAAACACACATGTTCGAGTTTCAGATAAATAAAGAGACCACATGTGTCCTTGGAAGCGATTGGTCGAAATTCTACAGAGGGTCTAGTCGAAACTCGTTAACCTTGTAATTGAGAGGTCAAACGCTGCTCCCCTATTCCGTTTGGGGCAGAATTGGAAATTGTTGAACATCGGTATGGTTTACGTGAACGGGTGGTTTCCTACTCGGTTTGTTCCGTTAAGAGCAGAATCAGGACACCGAACTCGATTGTTAACCGAGAGAGCCGCCTTCTTGATCAAGACACGATTAAGCGTCAATGAAACCTGTTTGATTACAGGATAGCAGAATAAATTTCAAAAATTGACTCACTTCTAGAATAGACGTCCCCTTAAACCATCATTTTGCCGTTTTTTAAGCATAATTTGAAAACTACTTGGAAGAAAAATGTGAAATTTTGGATTTCCATAAAGCAGGACTTAATAAATCTAAATCCATCAAAAAAATTGTATGTTGCAATTCATAATTTTTTCGAATATTAATTTCATAATTCATATCATAAAATTATAAAAATTGCAAATTCAACGTATTTATGTTTGGGTATATTAGTATTATTGCTACACAAAAAATTAGCTCATTAGGAGCATAATTTCAGGAGATATAAATAAAAATATGAAAATGTAATTTAAGGGTGTATTCCGATCCAAACTGCTTATTTTCTGATTCATTTTAAAATTCATTTTTGCTCTCAAACGCATCAAACTTGGAAATTCTCTTATTTAGAAACTATATAATGCGCGGTGCTTCTTAATTTTTTGATAAATGCAGAAAATACTGTAAAAAACGCTGTCAAAGTTGGCGTTTTGAACCGAATTTTCCGAAGCGGGCGATCTGGGAATGAAAAAAATGGTCATACTGAGAAAATAATTGTTTAAAAATCAAATTCTAATTAATTGAGCTGAAAATGAAATCACACGGCATGTTAAACATGTCTTCAGAAATCACCCCAGCAAGTTTCATGTTTTTACTTTTAAAAATGAGACTGAAAATGTCTCAGAAAATTTCGAGCTGTTGAGGGTAGAAAAATATTTTTTCGAATACACCCTTAACATTAGAAGTACTAAATTTTGAATGTCTATAATTCAAAAACCTATCATTCGAATGACTTGAAATTTCGTTTCTAGGTATATTTTGAACCGAAGATTTGAAATATCTTGTTAAATTTGAGTACTGCCATTGAAAAAAATGAAGTTTGGATTCGTTTTAATATGTATATGGCCCCCTAAGCAAATTTTATAAACACCATTTAAAAGTAGACTTTATTTCCAAATGTCCGGTACCAGTAACTTTCGTCTACGATAATTTTCTGAGGAATTAATAGGGGGTGTTTACTTTTCTTTTTCCACGACTGTACATATCCTCAGATACGTGGTTGCCGCCACTCGTAGATAATTCAATCCAAAATAAAGTTCGGACTTGCGAACAAAAATCCTGCTTCAAATCTCGTAATTGGATATAATTTCGCACAAAACGAGATACTTACGCAACCAGTAAACGAGTCTTTATTCATTAAATCCTGTTTTCAAACTTCGATTGCCTTACCGATAAGGTGTCAGTAAATGATCATTGGGTTGATTTGCTTCTCCTAAATTCTAATATTAAAACAAGAAAGATACCTTACAAAACTTAACATGCTTTTATTGATCAATTTTCTTGTTGTAACCCATATATACAATTAAAACTGTATTGTTGTTCTATTTGGTACTTAAGTTTTACCCGGGCCAGGTAGATAGATCGTCAATTTTATTTATCGTTGTCAATTGAAGAGCTAAATGAAAGAACGTGTTAAGTAACAGAAATTACATTTCAAGAAATTTGAGGTGAAAATTTGTGCTGTCAATTTTAATGATTTATTTTCTGTTTGATACCATGTGTTTAAAATATTAACAGTAATGTTACTAAACTCTCTCAGAATAACTTATTCATATTTAATTTTTAAATATTAAAAATTATTAATATTATTGACATTATTAAATATTAATGAATAATGTCTTAAATCTTCAAGACTAAATAGAATCTTAGCATTTTAGCTTCACCATGTGATGTGATAGGATACTTCATAACGCTTTCATCCAAAAGATAAAAATTTTTTTTAGAAAACTAGGTGGCTCTGCCCCCTACGAGCTACGCTCGCCATCCCCCATTCAGACACCCCAGATTCTAAAAGCATGCTGATTTCATCGGCCTTAAAAAGTTTGAATTATAATTTTAAAAAACAGTGACGGTCTCCCTGTAAACGGGTTTTCATTCATTTTCCTTTGATTGGAGATTTTTAAAACGAAATCAGGCGCTGCTAAGGGATACAATGGCATTTTTCGTCTTTGATTAAAAACAAGAAAGAAAAATCATGCGTACGGCATAGATTATGAAACACTTTCCAACATTCCCTGAAAGCTTTAACAAAACTTCGTTATTTAGGGAAATAAGGTAAATAAGATTTAACTAAACATTTAAAAAACTGATTTCAGCAGTTACCATCCATAGCCAAATATTTATTCCAATTCTTCCGAACAGCCGTATATTTGATCCTGTAGGATGATATTTATACCATATAATAGAAAATTTAGTTTATCAAGAAAACGCATAACAGGTTGAAATTTCTCTTTCAGCAATTTAGACTAATAGATGGAAACATACTTCAATACTTTTGTACAGCCCTGTTGTTTACCTAGTACCTTTATTACACGTCACTATTTAGCTAAACTTTAATTCAAACTAAATCACTCTTAAAACTACTGAAATCACATTTCCAGAATTTATCATCTATAGGCGGCCATGTATCCAATTCTTTGCGTGGCCCTGTATATCATTTTATCTATATTCTACAAACATTTCATAGAAAACTACATGCAGTTCAGCATAACACATTTTAAACCCACCTTTGAGCAATTTACGGTCATACTCAGTAACCTTTACGAATTCTTTTGCGTAGCCCTGTATATCAACTATAAAATTTACACACACCATATAGTATGCATAAATATAGTGAAACTTAAAAGCGCATATCATAATTAAAAATGCATTCCCTACCATCGCCGCTAATGTACAGTATTTCGGATAGAAATTACTTGTCTGAAATGTTTTGTATGTTCCTGTAAATGCTATGCACTTCGTATTATACATGAAATAACTTAAGTAAGCCTCACCGACGTATATCAATTTTATTATATATGAATTTGTATAATTAAAATACGCCGCAAACAATTTCCCCCTATACCATTTGTAATGGAATTCTTTTGTGTCGCCCTGTAAATGAATAGTAACTATTCGTTGCACCGCATATGCTACAGATTATTCTGCATATTTTAGTGCACTTCGTAAATGCATATATTTTTTATTATCTTTGAAAGGACATCTTTAAAATTCATTTGAAATGTTTTTTTCCCATTGGCCGTAATGTAACGGAATACTTTTGACTGTCCCTGTAAATGAACTAAACATGCTACAAACTTCATTTGAAATAGGATTCGTGCTAGGCTAAACGTCAATAACCAAAAATTTCAGTGCGATCCGAGTATATTTACGAGAGTACAGACGAGCGCGAACAGACAAACCGAAATCAATAACACTTTTCAACTTTGTTGGAAAGTGTTAAAAATCCTTCTATTACCTTGAGTCTAAAGTTTTGACCCTTTTGCAGAATAGTGCTACTAAAACAGCTGGCGTTCGCAAGTTAAGTGACATTTTTACATACGGTTTTCTGGTTTCGAAAGAAGAAGACGTGTGCTACAACACTGTGTATTTATTGTTTTGAAAAATTATCATCTGTAGCCTCCACGAAGCCTCGAAAATGGAACTATCGTGTATCCAGCTTCGAACCATCATCTACTACGAGTTCTGTAGCAACACTGGAGTGACAGAATGTCACCGTAACATGTGTGCACGTTTAGGTGAGGATATTGTATCACTTAGTACAGTCAAACGATGGTATCAAAATTTTAAGATTAAGAATTTCGACATCGAAGATGAATCACGTGCTGGTCGACCGACTATGATTGATGAGACCGAATTGCGGAAATCCATCGATGAAGATCAAAATGCTACATCACGGGAACTTGCATCTCACTTCAATGTTTCTCAAACAACCATAATTCGAGCATTAAAAAACATTGGTTTGACATACAAATTCAATCGATGGGTGCCGCACGATCTGACACAAAATGACAAAGAAAAACGAAAACGGACCTGTGTAAACTTGCTCGAATATCACCGAAAGGGTGATTTTTTGAACCGGATTGTTACGTGTGATGAGAAATGGGTTTATTACGACAACACCAGTCGAAAAGGAGGATGGTCTGAACCAGGTGTACCGGTCAGGACCGTAACCAGGCGCACATTGACCTATAAAAAAATCCTCCTCTGTGTTTTCTGGGATAGTCGCGGTATTATCTACAAGGAGTACTTAAAAAGTGGCCAGACCATCGACAGTGAGTCGTACAGCAGCATGCTGCATAAAGTGGACGCAGCAATTAAGGAAAAGCGAAGTAAGGAGTTCCGACGCAAGATGGTTATGTTTCACCAGGATAATGCCAGGCCACACGTCAGTGCGTGGACGAATTGAAACTTATACAAGCTGGAATGGGACTTAATGCCACATCCTCCATATAGTCCGGACATGGCACCTTCCGACTACTATCTGTTTTCGCATCTGCAACTGCACCTTAGTGGTGAAATTTTCAATTCTTCAGAAGAGGTCAAAAAAGTCCTTCCGGCCAGTGCCGGGAGGAAGAGGTAGCTTTCATAATCCTTATTTAAAAAAAGCCAACTTATATCATGCAAACACACGAAGCTCAATTTAGTGGAAACCGAATATAGGAGATTCAATACTAATTTTTATCAATATAATGAATGAGAATTTCGCGAAATTAGTCAGCTTTATCCAAGCTGCTTTTCTTTAAAGTAACTTATATTTGGCTGCCAAATTCGGCAATTTCTTAAAGTGCCTGTCATTTTAAGACAACATGGTGGATGAGGCTAACCAGTGAACTTGGTCGAGACCTTAGTAATTGCTGTTCACATGCTCACTCACATCGGAATCCGTTAATATATAGGAGTGCTGTCGCATGCAAAAAATCAGATTTTTCAAAATGTCACCCACAATAGAAATTGAAACTGCTATATCTGAGCCATTTTTTAAGGTAAAGACAAACAAAAAATGCTCCTGAATCCTTATATCAAGATCAAATACTTAAGAAAGAAACCTTTTTCAATTTCTAATTTTTTTGCACCTCACTTTAAATATATATATATATTTTTTAATTTAATGGCCGCCATTTTGAAACAAGATGGCTGATGAATCTGGCAAGCGAACTTAGTCGAGGTGTTGATGTATACTATCCACATGCCTTCTTACATCGAAATAGGCGAATAAGTGTGTTATCGCGTGACAAATACAAGATCGTTTCAAAATGTTAGCCATGCTAGAAATTCAAAGTGCTATAAATCAACCATTTTTTAAGATATCAAAAAAAGAACAAATTTTCATAAACAAAAACTGCTCCGGAATCTTTGTATCAAGGCCAAACACATAAAAAAAATCTTTTTCATTTTCCAATTTTTTAATACCTCATTTTGAATTTTAAATTTAATTTTTTTTTAAATGGCAACCCTTTTGAAACAAGATGGCGAATGAAGCTGGCCAACGAACTCGGTCGAGACATTGGTATGTACTATGTACAGACCAAGTTACATCCCAATAGGTTCAAAAATACGCCTGTTATCGCGTGACAAAAATCAGGTCGTTTTAATATGTCAGCCACAAGAGAAATTCAAAATGCTATTACTCAGCCATTTTTTTTTAGATATAGACGAAAGAAAAACTGTTCCGGAATCTTTGTTTTAAGGTCAAACACATACAAAAAAAATCTTTTTCATTTTCCAATTTTTTGGTATCTCATTTAAATTTTTTTATTTTTTAATTTTTTTAAATGGCCGCCGTTTTGAAACAAGATGGCGGATGAAGCTGGCCAACGAACTCGGTCGAGATATTTGTATGTACTATGTACACACCAAGGTACATCCAAGTCGGTTCATAAATACGCCTGTTATTACGTGAGAAAAATCAGGACGTTTCAAAATGTCAGCCACGCTAGAAATTCAAAATGCTATAACTCAGCCATTTCTTAAGATATAGACGAAACAAAAACTGCTCCCGAATCTTTTTATCAAGGTCAAACACATAAGAAGAAAATATTTTTTCAATTTTCAATTTTTGGTACCACATTTCAAATTTAAATTTTTCTTAAAAATTTAAATGGCCGCCATTTTTAAACAAGATGGCGGGTGAAGCTGGCCAACGAACCCGGTCGAGACATTGGTATGTACTATGTATAAACGAAGTTACATCCAAATCGGTTCATAAATACGTCTTTTATCGCGTGACAAAATTCAGGACGTTTCAAAATGTCAGCCATACTAGAAATTCAAAATGCTATAACTCAGCCATTTTTTAAGATATAGACGAAACAAAAACTGCTCCGAAATCTTTGTATAAAGATCAAATACATAAGAAAAAAATATTTTTCCATTTTCAATATTTTGGTACCACATTTCAAATTTTTAAATGGCCGCCATTTTGAAACAAAATGGCGGATGAAGCTGGCCAACGAACTCGGTCGATAGATTGGTATGTACTATGTACACACCGAATTACATCCAAATCGGTTCATAAATACGCCTTTTATCGCGTGACAAAATTCAGGACGTTTCAAAATGTCAGCCACGCTAGAAATTCAAAATGCTATAACTCAGCCATTTTTTAAGATATAGACGAAACAAAAACTGCTCCGAAATCTTTGTATAAAGGTCAAATACATAAGAAAAAAATATTTTTCCATTTTTAATTTTTTGGTACCACATTTCGAGTTTTAAATTTTTTTTAAAATTTTAAATGGCCGCCATTTTGAAACAAAACGGCGGATGAAGCTGGCCAACGAACTCGGTCGAGACATTGGTATGTACTATGTACACACCGAATTACATCGAAATCGGTTCATAATTACGGGAGTTACAGTGTGACATAGGTCAGATATATATATATATATATATATATATATATATATATATCAATTTTGAACGGAGGGTGGTTTCGGGGTCTGGGGGTCATGATCGATGAAAATATACCAAAATTTTTTGAAATCGCTTTCCTCCGAACGGCTGCAATAGGTAGCTTTTTTGTAAAGAAAGCTACCTAAAAGAGGTTGACCTCTTTCTCCACTCACGTAGCCCAGAGTTTTTCAAGGAAGGCATTGAAAAACTGCCAAAACGTTGGCGGAAGATTGTCGAACTTAATGGTGATTACTATCCTCACTAATGTTTTGTATTTTTGTAAATATTTGTTGTCAACATTAAAATAAAAAAAGGGTCAAAACTTTAGACTCAACCTTATATATATAAAAAAAAGTTTTGGTTTGGAAATGGACCAATGAAAATCTGCGTAGATATTCCGGGAAGATCGGCATCCAATTTGAATGCTTAAGCATGGCCTTTCTTCGTTAATATTAAAAAAACTGTTGCATACAAAAATATGAAAATCGGTAGTATTATAGAGAAATGTTTGATAAACACGCTGATGCAGACAGTTTTTAAATCGAAGAATTATTTTAAGAGATATTTAATGCCAAAGTTGGACAAAATCATTCCATTAAAAACGTTTTATGGGAGCAAAAACTGTACACAGGAATTTAATCATTTTTAGTTCATTTTATGCGTCAGAATTTCCCGGTGTGCAGATTGCATATAGTTTTTTAATTTGACTCATCTTTTGAGGTTTTATTTCTATTTTAAATTCAAATTTTCAGCATTTCGAGAGATATTTTTTAGATATTTTAGAAAATTGTATTAATTTAAACTGTTGCCAACTGTATAAACAGCGCAAACAATGTTTGCTTCAAATTAAAAATTTATTTTACACGTGACTATTATAAACAGAAAATATAAAAGGCAGGAACTCATTGAAAATTACGTCATAAAAAATATAACTACACGTGAATTTTAAAAGAGAAAGAATATTGTAAAATAATAAATTCATTAATAAGCGTTAGAAGTCTTAAATAGGAGAATTTACCTCACATTTACGTCACATTACACTTATTACGTAAAATGAACAAAAAATAATATTGCAAAACAGTTTAAATTTAAAAGTTGCGCGAGACATTTATTTGATATTTTAAGACGATCATAATATTTCATTTCCAACAAAAATATTTTTACGTGAATATTAAAAAGAGAAAGAAAAGTTTGGTGAAAATTACGTCAGATTATAATTGTCAGATTCAAATTATAATTCAATCTTCCGAAATCTTTTTAAAGCCGATCAAATTAGCGTGCTGTTAGAATCTGCGGTGTCAGAACGGGGGTTGACGAGCGTCGCTCGTAGGGGGCAGAGCCTCCTAGTTAGTTAAAAATTTGAAAGTAAGCTAATGTAAAATGAATTAAGTACACAGAGTCTTTGTCTCTTGGTAATTTTTAACACCGCTATGAGAAAGTTCTTTTAAATCTATCGTTTTAAATCTGACGTAATTTTCACCAAAGTTTCCTTTCTCTTTTTAATATTCACATGAAAATTCTTTTGTTGTTAGAAAGGAAATATTATTTACGCGGTCTTAGAATTCACGATAATAGTTGGAAAGATTATCTCAGAATATGAAATAAATGTCTCGTGCAAATATATTTTTTTAATTTAAAGTGTTTTGCCAACTTTTATTTATTTGCCCTTTTTAAATATGGCGTAATTTCCTTCATTTGTGACTTTTAACACGTAATCGCTTAATTCTAATTTGAAAGTTTTTTTCTGTTTATAATAGCCACGTGTAAATAATTTTTTTATTTGAAGGAAATAGTATTCTTTGCGCTGTTTTTAAAATCGACAACAGTTTAAAATAATTGCCCTTTTCTAAAATGTGTAAAAAATCTCTCGAAATGCTGAAAATTTGAATTTAAAATGGAAATATATCCTCAAAAAATAAGTCAAATTAAAAAGATAATTGCAGTCTGCACATCTGGAACTTCCAATGTATAAAATGATCTAAAAATGTTTAAGTTCCTATGTATAGTTTTTCTCCTATAAAACTTTTTTGATGGAACGATTTTGACCATCTTTAACATTAAATATCTCTTAAAATAATTATTCGATTTAAAAACTGTCTGCATCAGCGTGTTTATCAAACATGTCTCTATAATACCACCGATTTTCATATTTTTGTATGAAACAGTTTTCTGAATATTAACGAAGAAAGACCCCCGCTCATAAAACATATGGATGCCGATCTAGTAGGAGTATACCCGGATGATCTACGCAGATTTTCATTGGTCCATTTCCAAATCAAAACTTTTTTTTATATGTAGAAGGATGTAGCATAACTTGTTCATCAACTCAGCTCTTCAATTGTCAATAGTGTTCAAAAGGGTAATTTAACGTACATTTAATAAATACAAAATATCGTTAAAAATGAGCAATACAAAAACAAACTAAACAATAATTATAAACTAAACAATAACAATACTAAACAATAAACAAAACAATAATTTAGCATACATTTATTAAATACATAACATCAAATTGGCGGCTGTTAACAATTAACATGGTTCATACGCCTCCTTGAATTTTGCAGATCAGAAAATTTTCAGGCACCAGTATTTTCTTTTAGAAAATCTCTTCTTAACAGCGGCGAAATTTTGTACGTTCCTCGATTTCTTTTCTATATTTATAGATACTGGTAGTTTTCCTGGAGAAATAACAGTATCCGTACGAACCATGATTAAAGATATTAACGATGGTAGTTTTATTTCCACAGGTTTGTTATGCTCAGCAAAATGAATATATTATATCGTTATACGTATATAAATACTTCTGGCATTGTCTTTAATATGGCAACTGTATGAGGGGTTCACAATCACAGTAGATAAAGTCCATTTTGAAAAGAAAAAAAGGTGCATAAAATCTGTTTTATCCACTTAAACAGTGAAGCAAGTCTGTTGCCACATACTTTCTCATATATGTGATCTGTTAACAGACATCCCCTAATATAGTCTTTTTTCATATTACATATACCAGCAGATAATGAACTTGTATGTAACATTTGGGGGGGGGGGATATCAGTGCAGCAGAAATTAGTCGAACCTGAATGGCAAGATTTCATCCAAACGGCCAGAAATAAACAATGTTAATTAATTGTCAAACCATAAAAACAGAGGGATGACAAACATAAAAGTTAATGAGTACAACGATGCTGCACAAAAAATTGCAGCGTTGAAACGTTATTTCCAACAAATATTTATAATAAATTTTACTTAAACTTGTCGTGATCAGAGTCGCGTATACCTGAAACAAAGTGCACGGAATCCTCAATTATTCCTACCAGTAATTTTTGATTGAAAAATTTTTCTTTATTTAATCAAAGCATTTCTGCAGTTAAATCAGGCAAAAGTTTCTCTTTTGAAAAAACGGTGATAAAAGATTAAAAATTTTGTTAAGACTCTCGCCGCGAAGGTTCCAATAAAAGAAGTCTAATAGACCACGTGCTCAAGAATAAGATAAATCAGAAACCCTTTAGTTATTATATTAAGGGGGTAACGGTTAAATTTAAAAATCTAACATTTGTTATGTAAAACATAATTATTTGTTCCGCGGATTATACACCGGAAATTACAGAAGTTTTATTTACAGAAAAAATATATTTGTGAGTGCTTACCAAGTAAATTATCGGCAATATACGAAGAGATATATCGGGAAAAACGGAATATTTTATCTTGCTGATAAACGAACGTAATGGTATCGCGGGATTTTAAATTTGCGTATAATAATTCGTTGGTTTCTTCAAACAAATCAGAGTATTGCGATATAAATAATAACTGTTTTTACCTATTAAAAAGAAAGAAATGTGTTACTAAATGAGTATATAGTTGAAAATGTGGCATATAGAACCGAAAATGTACTAGAAATTTAAACATCATACATTATTCAAATTACTTAGTGTGAACTACAAACTTCTCATCTGCGGCAACAAGAGGCATACACTGGTAGGTGTAGAGTAGTGCGCAGAATTAAATTGTAAATGTATTGTTGCGAAATAGTCATGAGAAAGGACACGACTTACACGCTTATTTATCTCTTTGCGACATTGAAAGTGTGCAAGAGTTGTATATACAATGGCTTTGCATCAATTAATAATCAATAGATTTCGGTTAATGTTTGTTCAGTGTAATAACTCATATCGCTATCGGTTAATGTTTGTTCAGTATAATAATTCATATATCGCTTTTAATCGACTCCGTGTTTTTCAACTGTCTCGATAATAATAAGCATTATTTCAATATAAAGGAGTATTTTTATCCATGAATGTGAAGAATAAAATACACACAGAATTACTACAGCATTTACATAGTACATTTATACATCAACTTTCAATATGTGTTAACTCTAACCATTTAATGAATTAAACCGTAAAATTTTGAACACGGCATTCCTGCAATAAGCTTATAAAAGTTCGAATATGAAAAAAAAAAAAAAAAAAAAAATCGGTAGCTATTTTTAAGGTATTCCGCTTTATTTTTCTTGTTTTTAAAAGTATTGCATTTTTATTTCTATTACATGATTACTAAAACAGATACACTTTAAAAACAGCTACCGATTTTTTTTTTTTTTTTTTTTTTTTTTACTCATAATGGTATTTCTAATTTTCGAAAAACTATTTCAAATAGCTATAAAAGCAAGTCAGTACTTTGGAAAATAAAATCGACCTTCGACCACGTAAAAATGATGTATTAGTTTGTACCATGTAAATACTGAAACTTTATTTACTTGAATATGAGTTTCAAAAAGTGCACAAATTAAAGATTAAAAATCAAAAATATTTTCGTTGGTTTTCCATCTTCTTGGAAACACTATTAATTCAATTGATGGACAAAAACCTTTCAATGAGTGGAATTCATACTTTCATTCTTTAAAACAAAACTTCCTAAAGTATTTGTTGTTCTTGTACTGCAGCAAGTCTATTTAGTTGAAGAACTTAATGTTGTAATTTTAGAGACTTCGTTCATATTAAAGGCGTCCAACTCAAAATAATTCAAAATTCTTTTTTTCTCTTTCTAACAAACGTTATTGGTACGCGTGCTTCATTGCTTAGTCCTGTTTAATTTCCACAACTCTTTTTCCAGTCTAAGCAAATGTACGCCTTTGTTCTACAGATGTGAACATAAACATGTCTACGTACAATTGATTTTATCCATGAGACGTCAACAGAAGAAAAACGTCAATATGCGTGAAGAACATTTTAACAACTGCCCTCCCTTCGTCCAATAAAGTCTTTTTCGGAGGGTCGCAGAGGCGTGGCTGTTGCCGTTCGTGGGTAAAGTTAATTCAAATCCTTTATTTTAAAAAACAAAATTCCATAAAATATCAAATACCAGGGTAAATAGAATCAGTGCTCTGAAATTTGATAGCAAATAAGCGTATAGATATTCTACCTTGGCACAAATCTCTAGCAAAACTTTTTCTATGCTTTCTTTCTGTTATTCATTTTTGATTGCGATTTCTTGAAAATAAATTATAGTAGTCGAAGACTTCTATCTTGCACATTTTACTGGCAATCCTCTATCAATTAAAGAATTATCTTTATCATCCAATAGATAACGTCGTTTTACATCTAGATTTCGATTTAAAAGAGTCTTCCTTTTGAATTTTTTTCAGCATCGTTATAGTTGAACATTTCATTCTTCATGCTTGTAAGAATGAAATGTTCAACTTTTCTATTTTCCATAATCAACTTCTTTAGTGCTTGAAATATGTAAACATTCTCCTTGAATATATTTTCGTTTCCTTCTTTTCAAAAACTTCCTCGTTGAAAACTATTTCTGGAAGAAAAGAAAAAGAAAAGAAAGGAATTATAACATAAAACAGTTTGAATAAATAAAAATTACTGAAAAGTGCATAACTATATTTATCAATGTGATCACTTGAAAGACAGTAATAAATATACACCGTTAAATAAAATTTGTTTAAAATACTTCAGGAATTTTTACATGATTATTCTTGAATATCACCATTTTCGAAAATTTACAAAAGCCCGAGAAAAAAAAAAAAAAAAAAGTATAGTTCTTCAACAACAACCATAGTAGTAGAATTTTTCATAACTTTATGTAAGAACTTCGATAATGGGGGGAAAGTCAACAGAAACCATTATATTATTAATGAAACTTGAAATCGCAAAACTGTGATGCTAAGTGTTAGGTTAAACAAATTATAAGCATTAACGAGTTTGCATCGTAATAACCCTCTGGACTATACTCGTATCGGGACCGCGCAACAGTTTAACCCTTTAAGCGTCGCGCCCGATAAGTGCAAGCTACTTTTTTTTATTATTATTATTCAGATTGTTTGATCCTCACCACTTTTTTGAAGTAGAAATATTTACCTTATTTAATGGCAGATAAAATGATGTGAGAATAAAGCCCAATAAAACATTTATTAACGAAAACAGAAAACCAACGGAAAAAACCTTCCTAAACCCCTTGGAGACGAGCGTCACGTATATGAGCCGCATAAGATGCTCAGAATCCTTGATTATTCCCACCAGTTATTTTTTATTATAAACTTTACCTCTTTTTATTCAAGACATTTCCTCGATTAAATTAGGCAAAAATTTCTGTTTTGAAAAACTGGTGATAAAAGATTAAAAATTCCGGAAAAGACGCTCGTCGTGAAGGGTTTAACAGAAACATTCGTTAGCAGATATATCACTGTACTATGACACCCTGCCGTAGACTACGTGTTAAACTCGTTTATTTTAAAGGCCGAAAAGCATAGCTTTTTCTTCAGCTTTATTATGTTTCACAAAAAGGATTTATTTAATTGAGGAAAGCTTTTCTGGCCACCTTGTACAATTACCAACATATTTTCTTTTCTAACTGTTACGAAAACGATCCTCAAAAAACGTGGTAAGTTGCGTATTTACAACAAGGGTTTAATTCCTGAATTTTGCATGTAAGAAATCTCAGATAGGAAGCTCAAGCTTGAAATCTGCGGTTCGCACACATTTTTTTTAAAAAATTGATAGTTAGAAGCTCTTTAATCAGACACGTTCGGGACCATGGCCATGCCGAATTACCGATTTTACGGCATGTTCGAATGTTAGTATATGTATTTTATGCGATTATGAAGATGTGCAAACGATATGTCTGACGTCAGTCTAACAACTGGAGGATTTAAAAAAAAAACCAGAGAACAAAACTAAATTCAAATTGTATAATGTGTATCGTAAGTTACATTACATGTGTAAACAATTAACATCAGCGTCAGTTAAAAAAAAAATCTTATGTTTACTAAACTTTTCTGTTTACTTAAATTCTCTCTTAATTTTAAATGAACTATAAATGTGAAGTGCGCGCGTTTAATAAGTTAACCCATCCGCCTTTCCCCAATCGCTCACAACGCGACAAAAAATAAGATCTCGTTCCTTCTGACCTCTGTGAGTCGATAAGGATACCATTGATCGGCGTCAATTTTGTTACATTTATTGATTACTATTCTCGTTACTGTGCAGTGAGATTAAAAAAATAAATACAATAAAGATTTTGAAGCATTTAAAGAGATTAAAAATCTCTAAGAAAACCATAAATCTATTAAAATTAAAAGGTTTATAAATGATAATAGGGGGGGGGGGGGGGAATTGAGAAACATTTGCAGAAAGAGGTAACAAATACAGCATATTATGTGAGAAAAAAATGCGCCGAAAAAACCCTAAATGGTAAAAAAAATACAATATCTGGTGTTATTTATTCTAAGGTTTTGGGTTGTACTGCTTATTGCTTGAATAACCGAAATAGCCGATTTTCTGCTAGATCAAAGAAAGGAATTTTTGTTGGATATTCTGATACTTCGAAAGCTTTCCGTGCGTACTTTTTTTGTGAAAATAGAATAATTACTTCTAAGAGTGTTAAACGTTTCGAAGAATACTCTGATAAACACTTAGAAATAAATCAATTGAAAGCTGAAAGTTTTCATGAGAGATAAAATTGGAAGAATAGGGAAAAGGGGATGAAAACTTCATTACCGGTCCGATTAAAATGAAAATAACGAATTATAAAGTGATTCAATACCAATAATATATATATTATCACGAAATCGTGAAGTAAAATGGACCCAGAAGAAACTGTTGACAGTTGTAATGTACCTCACTAAAAACACCAGATGCTTCTCAATGGTACAATGTTATGATAAATAAAGTAAAATATATTTAAAAAAAAAAATCATACTTTTTGATGTTACAGATCGACTTCACAGGAATGTACAGAAAGTAGATTTATTTTTACAAATAAATATAGTCCAATACTTTTTTTGGGAAAATAAAACTAGGTTTGCAGCTAAAGATTACAACCAAAAAAGGAAATAATCATGAAATTTTTGCACCTGATGCACGCATAGAGTCAAATGTAATTATGGGTCAAGTCTTGCTGCTGAATTAGGAGTGAAAATACATCAATTAGACGTGACTTCGGCTAAATGGACAGTTAAAAGAATTTTTTTTATGGAATGTCTTGATTATTTTGATAAAATTCTTGAATTAATTATAAGTGAAATTTATCGTACGGACATAAATCTTAGAAAATCCGCATATCCCTATCTCTGCAAAAGAAGGTGGTTAAATTCTTTTTCTAAAGAAATTACTTTATAGTTTAAAGCAGAATACTAAATTAAAGAAATTTTAAATTAATTTTGAACAAAACTAACCAGCGCTTATCCCTGGATTATACAACATTAAAAATGAAAACGAGTTAACTCTTACACAGGGAATTACATAGCTGTCAACTTGTACGGATTTTTCCTACCACTAAAATTTAACAGAAATTTTTGTATTCTTTAATCGTTAGAAAAACCCAGATTTCGGTGATTTTTTTTGATAAAATTTTCTGTTAAATTTTAGCGGTGAGAAAAATCCGTACAAGTTGGCAGCTATGGAATTATGTCAATGAAATTTTAATTGTGTTACAAGATTCCGATAAAATTGAAAAATTCAAGAAATCGTCATACAGGAAAGTTTTGAGCGTATAACACACAATAAGCCTGAAACATGCTCTATTTACGGCGAAAACGTACAAAATTAAAATTCAACATGGCTGCGTTATTTTCAAGTCCGAAACCAATAAAACATTTATTAATAAAATCAGAAAACCAACGGAAAAAAAAACCTTCCTTAATAGAAACGTTCGTTAGCAGATGTATCACTGCACTGTGACATCTTGCCATAGACTACTCGTTTATTTTAAGGGCCGAAAATAATCTCTTTTTCTTCTGTTTTATTATATTTCACGAAAAGATCTTATTTAATTGAAGAAATATTTTCTGGTCACCTTGACACCATTGCCAACATATTTTCTTTGCTAATTGCTACGAAAACGATCCCCAAAAACGCGGTAAGTTGCGGATCCACGATAAGGGTTTAATCCCTGAATTTTATATGCAAGAAGATTCAGATAGAAAGCTCAAGCTTGAAATCTGCGGTTCGCACACATTATTTTTTTTAACTTAATAGTTAGAAGCTCTTTAATCCGGCACGTTTGGGATCACGGCCTCGCCGAATTAGCGATTTTACCGGATAATCGAACGTTAGTATGCACTTTATGTGTTTACGTACGTTATGTGTCTACTTTGAATAAACCTTCAAATGAAATTATTGCGATTACTGAACAAACTTATAATTAGGAATTAGGGAACTCTTAGATAGTTTTGGTAAACACGTAGCTTGTCCTATGGATGTAGATATCCGTTTACAAAAGGCTGAAAAAAGCAATGAAGACAAATTTAACTACACGAAATTGGTTCCAAATTTAATATGTCTTGCAACTTCTAAAAGACCCGATATTGCGAATTTCTAAATTGCTATGACAAAACTCACTGGAAGACAGCGAAGTGTGTTTTACGCTATTTAAAGAAAACTATTAATTTGGACTAATATTTCAGAATGCTAATGAACTTTATTCGGAAAATTGCCCCAATGATCGCAAGTCAATACCGGTTATTGTTTTATTTCCGAGTGGCAGACTCATTTCATGGGAAAGGCGCAAACATTACACTATGTTGCTTTCAACTAAGGCAGAGTATACGGTTTGGTCTGATGCTAAAAAGAAAGTATTTATCTTTCAAATTGCTTAGCGAATCAAGAGATGAAAACGCTAAAAAGGTATGAATAACTAACAGGTAATAGGGGGTGAATAAAATTAGCTAAAAATGCTGTTTTCCATAAAAGGACAAAACACAACTGTATAAGAGATGCCCTGAAAAGCGGACAAATTGATATGGATTTTGTGCCAACAGAAAGCATGGGGACTGATATTTTAAAAACCTTACCATCTAACCCAAGTTTATCAAACTCTAGATTTTTTAGATTTTCGTTAAAAAATATAAAATCATACAAATTCCAGGGTATGTGCTGGTGAAAGCAATGAGTCAACAGCATTAAGAAAGGTTTCGTTGGAAAAGATTTTCATTTAAAAACGAGGATGTACGGTGCCAAAGCGGTACGTACTCCCAACATCACAGTCATTTTGAAAGATTTTCGTTTAAAAATATAAAATCACTGAATGCTGATTAAGTACAGGGTTCATACGGGTCCTGGAATTTCCAGACCAGGAAATTCTTCGTACCAGTATTTTCTTATAGAAAATATCTTCTTAAATAAGGCGAACTTTCACGCGTTTCAACTAGATTTTTTTTATAAAAAAAAATACAGGTTTTTCACTTGGGAAATAACGGTACCCGATGTATATTTAAGATTGCTATGGCAACATTGGGCGAATCAGCTAAAAAATAAATAAGCGATTAATTAAATGAGTTTTAAGATAAATGCAGTAAAAACTTGCCAGTCTCTTTAAAGGAAACCTGCATTTAACATTATGTATCTGCGATAGCAAGCGAAATTTACCGCACGTAGAAGTCTGAAAATTTGGATGCAGATAGTTCGAGACAAGTCCTAATGCATCTGAGCGTCAAAATTTTCATTTTTTATCGATTAATCGAAATATTCTTTAAAAAACGTAATGAACATCGCAAAATAGTGCGAACTCGTGACGATTTTAAAATTTTTTTTTATTTCAGTCTTTCGCGGCCCGCATCGGCTCTACATGTCAAAATACAAAAAAATTGAAAATACCTATCGTACAAATTTTATCTTTGAAGCCATGCTATCCGTTAAAAAAATACTAATATTACCTTTTGAAATTTATTTTCTGAACGTCGTTTTACTTTTTCCATCCTCCCTTGTCTTTCGCAGACCACATCGGCTCAACTATTCGAAATACAATAAAACTAAAAATACGAGACCATATCTACGTACATTTTTCTCTCTATAGGTGCAATACGTAAATTCTTTTCTGAACATTTCAGGGGTTTTCGCTATTTTTTGCAATGTTTAAAGATCTGCATCCGCTTAGGAAATGAAGAAAAACTGACCACATCTACGTTCATTTCCTTTTGAATGGTGCAATCCGTTCAAAAAATATATTAATATTAAATCTTTCAAGGAAAAAATACAAATAAATAAATAAATAAACTTTTCCGCAAGTCAGTTCCGAGACTTTAGTTTTTTTATTCTTTTATTGCCCAGGTTTGTATTGTTAGGGTTACAATTATGTTCATTTGTAAAAACGAAATTTTAATACAATATACTAAACTTTTAGTTAATGATGGAATATAAATTTGGTTTAGAAATAATGAGATTTAGGAATAACAATCAGTTTGAAAATAAAAGTATTTTCCATAGGATTAGCGTTAAAACAGTAGTGTTTTCCGAGGTTTCGATTTTTTCGGTAATGCAAAATTTTCTCAGTGTCTATTCCACTTTATAATCTTACAAACTAGAGGTTCGTTTGCAAAAAGGAGAAAGCGTAGCACACGTCTAGGAAGCAAAGGAGTCAATTAAAAAAAAAAATTAAATAAATACGAGAAAACGAAACATTTTCCACGCTCAACTTTTTCTGAGAAAACGAAACATTTTCCACGCTCAACTTTTTCTGAGAAAACGAAACATTTTCCACGCTCAACTTTTTCTATCTTAAGTTCCATGGGAAACACGTGAAGGTGCAAAAAGCGGCGGCACGCCATTTTGCAACGCTCATTTAAATTTTTAATCAATACTGTGGCTAATTATCAAAAAATGAAAAATCTGAGCCTCAGGTGCATTCGGATAGCTTTCGTCTATCTTCATCGAAACTTTCAGACCTCTATGTGCGGTATATCATTAATTTATTTTTCTTAAATGTACTTTAAAAGTATGGGGATATAAAGACAACCTTCCGTTGTTTAAAAATCTGTTTAAACAAGTGTTTCACTTAACAGCAAAAATAACAGCTACATTAATTCTAAAAGTTTACTTTTATTCTAAATAAAATTTTAACATGACAAATGAGTATTCAGGTATACTATTTATAAAAATTTATGTGCATACTTAGTTCCATTAGGCAATTAAAAAAAAATAAAAAATTAAATTAAGCACGTAAATATATAATACATATATACATTACATATCTAAAAATATATACATCTGCAGAGCTGCCAAGTCTCCAGCTTTTTGGATACCAGTATTTTAAAACAGAAAATGTTTTTTATTCAATTGGGACAGTTGGGCGATTTAAAAGAACCAGATTTTCTCTAAGATAATAGTGGTGTGCAAAAAGCAGGAGACTTGGCAACTCTGCATCTGGGACAATCAAAACTTGATATTTTAAGCATGCATATTCAAAACAACGTTTACAGAATAACTGAAAAGTAGAAAAATTTAATGCATACAGATCTTTTACCATAGAGCCACCTGAATTACATAAAACCAGTAAAACACCTTGTTTACTTGCTGGAGTGAAAGTAAAAAACTCCATGTAGTAAAATTCAATTCTACGAAATAAGAATGGAATAAGGTGCACAAAATGTACACATTTCTTACAATGTAAACCATTACAATGGCAGCATGTTACTGACACTAACTGTAGGCCAAACAAATTATGAATAACTATATGCCATACAATAAAAATGCCTAATAAAATTTAACATTTTTGGGAGGAAAAACAGCATTCAAAAATCTTTACAATGGCTTCATTATAGAAAGAAAACAAAAGATAAACATCATGCCAAAAAATAATTTGAATATGGGATACATTCCAGGAGCACTGTAAAGTATACATAAAAAAAAAACTTAAATGAGTTTATTCTTATCTAGCAAAGCTTTCTCGAGTACTTTCAAATAAACTATTATTATGATAAGATCATATCCTCAAACTTGCATATAACTTTGCAAAATTTATTTTTCTCAGAGTTAAAAATACTCCACAAGACACCTGATGTATCACTATCACTTGACAACACTTCAAGTGGTTCAAGATTTTAACATTGCAAAGACCCAATATTCTTTCAGCTGATGCCTTTAAAAATATCTTTACTAAACTTTTGAAGATGAGATGATTCCTAAACATCTTTCTTTTTACAATGCTTGAAACAAATGTTTAAAACTTACTACTATAATGAATGCATGATATTTTTACATTTCATCATTGACTATAAAAAATTACAGTCAGAATATAAGACTACGAGCAGCACAAGTATCACAATTCAATGCATGAAAAAACTTTCATCCCTCAAAAAATTATTACAATGACATTTTACCCACAAAGTGGGCATGATGGAGAGTACTCAGTGGTGCCAAATACCTTCTGGAATTTTTGAAGAATCTCCATATACCACCCAGTTTCTCAAATAAGACTACAGCATATATCATCTCTTTTGTCTACAACTACAGCGCTGCCAACTCTTTTACAAGAAAATCAATAAAGAAATGCAGATTTAATTGACTTTCTGATAAATCACATAACAATTCCATTTTAAAACCATTATGCAATACTTTATGCATTGTTAAGTTTGAGAAAATAAGTTCTTGAGCTGCCATTTGTGCACTTATCGTGCAATATATAAAAAATAGCTGCACTGTTGGTAAAATTAACAATTATCTCTATGATGACTCGCCCAGAACAGTGTCACAGCAAATCTATTTGGCATCAAGCATTTTGTTCATATTTTATTTGATTGCTGGTGCACTGAAACTGATAGCTTATGGCACTGATAAAGCACCTACTAGACTTGGTGCCTGTTAATAAGCACTGCCTCCATCACACTTTCTTTGGCTCTGGTCCACAATTATTTATCATAGTTTGGCTAAAACTGCAATTTTACTTTTATTTTGTTTTTCTGCTCTTTCAATTATTTCATTATACATTCATAATTTATAAATATATATTATTTAGTTACTAACAAGACCAATTTCATAAATCAGTCTTTTTAGCAGTTTTTAAAAAATTTATGTAGTGCAAAATGTTTTCATGCAACTACTGCTGTTGTAGTTTAAAAAAGAAAAAGAAAGAAAAGAAAAATCTTCATCTGTGAAGGAACAAATTTTAATCTTGACCTGAGACATTTTAATAATGAGCACTTGCACTTGATCATTTTCTTAATCTTCATAGAATTTTTCTGCACATTTTCCTTCCTTTTTGGTTTGCTTTAATCATTTCAATGTTTGGATAAATAATAATAAAATTTCGCATAATTTTAATCTGGCATGGAAATGATATTTTAATACATGACAATTTTCTTACTCTTCATAGAAGTTTTCTTCACATTTTCCTTCTTTTTTGGTTTACATTACAAAGTTTGGATAATAACATAAAATTTGGCATAATTTGTACAGAGAAAAAATGTTCCAGGTGGCTCGAGTATGATTTTCTCATTTAATTTAAAGCGATTTGACATCAAATCAAAAGATATTTTTGTTGTACATAAACTCCAATTGACACAAATTTTATAATACTATTTAAATGAAATATAAAGAAACAGTAATTATATAAAATATAAAGAAATAGCAATTTAAAAATGAACACATCACAGAATTAATTAATCAATTATACAGTACATTATATTAAACTTACAATACAATCAGATCTCTAAAAGATAGAAAATTATTACAAACTTAAAATGATTTCTAATTAGGAATATGCACAGAATAAAAAACAGTGAAATTTTCATAAGTCAACATCATTTCGGTAACATGAAACTATGTTGAGTCACCTCACTACTAAAATTGTATCACACTAGATCTATTATAATAATTTAAAATATTAATTTTTAATTTTATAGCATTAAATTTATACTAAATAAAAGATATTACAATAAATTTAATAAAAATTACAATTAATAATTCCCTTTGTAAAATGTCTATAAACTTTGTTGAATTAAAAGAGTAATCATATTTTTTGTATCAAAGTAACTTACTCGTAGAATGTGAGACAAATATAGCAGCAGCTACAGGAGATGTTTGCTTTTTTGTTATTCTGAAGTATTAAACATAACTAAATGTCTTTAATATAATTCAAATGAACTGGCTGATGTCAACTTATCAGAGTTTTCATTTACAAGTGTTGAATTATAGGGAGTTTGTCACATAAAAAATTTTGAATTTTCATCATTTCCACAGAAAATTATCAACTTTATCCAAAATGTTGAGTTATCAAAGTTTCACTGTATATAAAGTCTTAAAAACTCCACATTTTTTTTTAGTTTTTATTTACAAGTGCCGAGTTATAGGGAGTTTGTACCATAAAAAATTTAGAAGTTTCATCATTTCTATGCAAAATTATCAACTTATCAGTTTTACTGTTTATGTATAAAACCTTAAAAACTTCACATTTTTTGAAGAACGATGGCTAAATAACAGGCTAATATGTTTACTTTTTAAACTAGTATGATGATCTAGACAGCAAATTCTATACAAAGCTATTAGACCATTACAGGATATAACAAAAGTTCATTAAACAGACATTTAATAACCATAAATTTGAGACAGAGATCCAACTGTATTGTACATGTTAAAACTATGCACCAAAAACTAAAATAATAATAATAATAAATAAAAATAGAATTAAAAAGACGTACTTACAATGATACTGGCCAGATGCAGGCAAACTTTTTTCCCTAGTGCATCTCTGATACTTTATCAAAGCATTCTAGGAAATTCATTTGAAGAAATAAAACATCTGTTGAGGGTTCGCAACAATGAAAACTTCAGAAATATGATTAGAAGAAAATTAAGCTCTTGAATAACAGATTTATAAAGCATCTGCATGACTGCAACATTTCACATTCTCTTAGGCTTCTAGATCCATCAAACACAAATATTCTTGCGTTACTGGTCCTATTTCAATTATAGCCCTAAAATTTAATAAAAAAGGGAAGAAAGAAAAAGGGAAAAGGAAGAAAGAAATGTATAGCAGCACTTTTGCAAAACTGCAAGAGAGACAGAGGGAAAACAAGAAAAGGCATTTTCATGGTATACTATTAATACACATTTATTACATGGTATAATAAGGTTAACAATTCCAATGTACATTCTTATCTCAGCTTAATTTACAAAAATGATGGTACAAAAAAAAATGGATTATTTTACAATGATATAATGCATTTTATACATAATGAGTTTAAAGTAAAAGGGGAAGCTTGCACATCAAGAATTTTTTTCCCATATGGTAAAATTTTTGTTAAAAACCAGTTTTACTCATTTGAAGTTAGATTTATATTTTTCTATAAAATATACAAGATAAAAATGACAACAAAAACATGTTAATATATACATTCACCGAGAAATTAGCAATGCAAACATAATAGTTTGTACATCAGTCACCATAATTATTAATGCCTGAATACAATAAAAATTATTTAATACAGATGTAGATAAATTTAAAGGCCAGATAGAGTTAGGTTAGCTAGGTGTTAGATAGAATAAACAATCTGGTTGCATTCATTTTAAAGCTAATTTGAAATTACTAAAAACAATCGCAGATAGTTTGAAAATGCAAATTTAACATAATTAACAATATAAAAAATTCAAAATTTATTCTTCAAAACAAAAACAAATTAAGTATCAATACTGCATCTTTTTTTTTTTTTTTTTAAACGTGTTTTTGCAAAAATGTTGAAAATACATGTTTTTAAAATGTACTAAAAAGTAGAAAGTGTCTTGAAAAAACCCTTAAATGCACGGAGTTTAAATTAAATTGCGGTGAGTTCAATTATGGAAGATTAATGCATTTAAATGGAAATTTTGCCAAATTAGCCAGCTATTGCCAAGTTGCCTTCATTTACGGCAACTTACTTTTGTCGCCATTGTGCTAACCCAGTCATTAGTGCTTTTCAACAAATACTCATTGTTGCTGATTTCTCCATAGGAAATCAAATGTAACCATTATGCAAATTTGACCCCTGACTATATATGTGTCATAACAAAAAGTTTTAATTAAAAAAATATCCATATCAAGTCCGATAAAAATGGCAAATTAAAAAAATATATATATCAATTTAACATTTGGTCGCATAAATTTACATTTGTTAAAATATTATTTCATAAAAAATAAATCATAACAAAAATAATCTTTATAAAAACAATAATTTTTATTCTAAATTAAAAAAACAATCATCAACTGGAATGTACTATATAAAATTAGATTCACAACTAAAACTTTATTCTTCCAGCGCTTAATTTTACAAATAAATTAAGATTCGGATACAGCTTGTTGCCAAAATTAACCGATATATACAGCAATGTACAAGTGCAATACTCAAATATACAACATAAACTTAATTTTATTTACATCAACTTTCAAATTACTTTTGTATTTTACAATTTACACAGAATACTCAGAACTCCTCCACCATCCTTTCATCAGCTGACCACCTTTTTAACCTACATAGTAACTAACTATTTGGTTACATGAAAGTCTAAATAGTTGAGATCTTAAAGATTTTTCTAAATAAACAAAACTTTTAAAGTTCTTTCTGTTTAAAAAAATAAATGCAAAAAGACAAAATATCTCATGTTTTGAATGAAAAATAATTAAGAGCATTCTAAATACTGCTATTAGTGGAAAAAAATATTATAGTGACTGATGTTACTGATAATCTGTAGCAAATGTAACTTTGGTACTACTTAGTTATCCTGTCGACCAAAAATCTATCGTCAAACTATAAGGTTAAATGCCAATAATGGTTGATTGTAAATGTCACATTCACTTGACTTTAAGCAAGTTACACGTATTTATGTCATTAAGTGATTTTTATTTCGATGTTTTATTTGTATTTTAATAATGTTATACTATTTTATTTGTTCTTTCGTTATTTAAAATAAAAATTATGTCAATTTGTATAATTTGGCGATTTATATAATTTGGCGAAATTGGTCGACAGGATTACTAAGTAGTACTTAGTTAAATTTAATCAGTTAAATAAATTATATAAATATTTTTTAAGCATAAATAAAAAATAAAAGACAAACAACTACAAAGCATTCCGAGCTTTTTAGATGGAAAAGATTATCCGATGCAGTATCTAAATATAAACAGTACCTTTTTTACTGCTGTGACATGGATAACAAAATGAAAATAATTATATTCATAACATGAATTATATATACAAAAAGCAAAATGTACAGGATGTATTATAATGATGGTACTTTATTTTTGTTAACCTAGCTGAGTCTTTTTGGCTTATTGCATTGGATTTAAACACTAAAGTAGAGGCACAAGGATGTGTCAAACTGTTTGCATGTGCATGCCAAAAAATCTCAGAAAAATTATTTACCAATATTCTAATGTTCCAGAAACATTTTAATTTAAAATTTAAAAAATCTAAAAATTAAATTTTACAGAGTTTATACAGACAGTTGTATTAAAATATGCATTAATAATATATCAATAAGATTCTTCCCTATTGTATATGTTCCAAGTTGAAGCTGGTTCTTATTTTGTTATTTTAAGTTCCTTGCCCACAGAAGTATTTTAAAAGGTATTTTATTATTTGAATTGCTGATAAGAATTCAACTGAACAAATGAAATCCATTAAAGTTTACAAACAAGCCAAATGGCAGAAGGAATATGTGTCGAATGATTTGGCATGGAAATGTAGATACAAAACGCTTGCACTGAAATTTATACTCCATGCAAAACATATTTAATTTCTTTTTCAATTCCTACTATTAGTTCACACTCTCCCTATATTTATTTATTTATTTATCTTGTTCAAATTTTCAATCGTTAATAAAATACTTATTATTCATCCTATCAAGTTGAAATAATTTATCTTAAACTTGTACTGGATGACAATTGATGTTTATACAGTTTTTTCAAATATTAATTCATTAATTAAATTTTAGTTTTACATGGGAGACAAAATGGCAGGCTTAAATGGTTGTTGAAGCATTTAATGCATCTTCATATCTATAAGGGGGGGTTACCATATCTATATTAATATATATAATAACCATATCTTCATATCTATAAGGGGGGACCCTGTTCTGTTGCCAAATACCGCCAAGTTTGTCACCAACTTGGCGATGTATTGCCAAATTTGTCGACCAAAATGAGTTGCCAAAAGTGACGCCAACTTGGCGATAGCTCTAATATGTCGCCAAATTCCCATAGAGTTCCATTGTAAACCTACTTACTTATAGAAAAACAAATTGGGATATTTTAATGCAACAAAAACTAATATTAGCTTAAGGGATTATATTAATTTCTTCTTTGATGACCTAAGTAGGAATTGACTTTAAAAACAAAATTTTTATATTACTTGTTCTTAATCTAAACAACTTGCACAACATTTTAGTTAACACAAAAGTGAATTTGTCTCAAACTGATAAGTTATATCATAAACTATAATGAGTTTTCATGCCACAGAGTTTCTTATGTGCCAGATCGGCATGCACGTTATAGGTTCAACATTCATGTATTAGCATATTAACCTTTTCAGGAATACATTTTTTTCGTTGCAGCATATATTGAATGAGTGAGTTTTTTTTATTTTTTTTTTCCTTTAAGAGAAATGTTGTGAAACGGTCTGTAATTTTGTGATCTGCAGCACACCTACATGCTATCCATGTTGTAAAATGTTTTAAAATCCCCAATAGATAGAACCAGCTCCCTGATAAACTTCAAGTACAACATACACATATCTTTTGGTACTTTTCCACTACAGGGGTCTTGGCATTTTTTAAAGAAAAGCTTGGTGAACTCAGGGTTCAGCAAGTGAGATTTGCTGACAAATAATATAAGCAGCTATGAAAAGAAACCTAAAGAACTTTTTATGTATAAATTCATATATAAACAAGTATAAAACATATAATTTATATATATAATTATTACTGATTTTTATACAATTTACTTCTGTATACAAAAATTTGTATACATAAAAATAGGGTATTTCTTAATTATCCCGTCAACCAAATTACTGTCGCCAAATTGTAAGATTAAATGCCAGTAATGGTTTGCCATTAATTAGTTAATTGTAAGATTAAATGCCAATAATGGCCAATAAAACCATTAATTCGATGTTTTATTTGTATTTTTATTAATGTTTTACTAATTTATTTATTCTTTCGTTATTTAAAATAAAAATTATGTCAATTTGTATAATCTGGCGAGTGGTTTGGCGATTTATATAATCTGGCAAAATTGGTCGACGGGATAACTAAGAAGTACCAAAAATAGATAAACAGTTTCTATATGTTACATTGTATAAATAATGAAAAACAACTGTTTGTGTATATGAAACAGTGAATAGGTTGCCAAATTTACTTCTTTCACCAAGACCTCTATACTGGAGTACATTTTTCATTCCTCAGGTAGGAAACTATCAAAACATATTATAATATACCAGGTGCGGTGCCAAAATCCAGACAAATGAAAGATTATTTTCAAACATAATTTTTTATTCCAAAAACGGAAAAGTGTAAAAATTTTTTTGTACTAAATTGTTGGTAAGGTCATAGAGAACATATTTACTCAATATATCCTACCCCTGCTTGAATGACCACCTCCAGTCTGGCTGCGAAGCGCTCCCAGGCCCGTTGTAACGCGGCATGGTCCATATTGGCGAATGAAGAGACGTTTGGATATCTGGATTTGTTCATAAACCTTTCAATCACACTCCATACATAGAAGTCCAAAGGATTTAAATCTGGGCTGTTGGGAGGCCAGAATTCTTTGACCAAAACATGTCGATGTTGTCCAACAACCAAACTTCTCTTGGACTTCTCAGACTCATTATACTTTGCTACGACATCGTACACAGTCGATCTTGGGTACCCAAAGAATCGAAGGATTTCTATCACTGAGCACTTAGTGCGAACACTTTCTATAATCATGGCTCTATGGTTATATTCTGCACTTGCTTTCAACAATGCAACTATTTCGAGGTTACGTCTGTTTAGTACATTCATGAAGCTATTTGGACACCAATCGCGATCTCGCCAAATGGTACTGCACGGCAGGAAATTCAAGTTGAATTTTGTCTAGATTGTGGCATTGCACCTGGTGTATATATGTATATATATATATATATATATATATATAAAATTATGGGTCACAAGAGAAAAAAAAAAGTATATACAATGGACACTTTATAATGTGTCTCTGCTTAAGACATATCTCCGGTTACTGAGATCAATTTTGTTTATCCTATCATTTTCTATTTGCAATTAATGTTAAGGACATCGCTACACATTGGGTAATGTGAACAATTGTTTTCACAGATTGACAGTGAGGAAGATTCTGGTGTTGTGCATATATACAATACCAGACTTCAAATTAATTTTAATTCAGTATGAAAAAGACACACACCACTAAATATCGTGACAACAAAATTTCATTCAGACAGTACTTCAAAAAGCATAAGGCACAACTTTGGAAGGGGATGAATATACATATTTACAAAAAGCTGTAAAGATAAGCAATGTCAACAGGAATCTTACTTCATAGTTGTTCTATTCTATTTGTGGTGGTGTCTTATGTCATGATATTCAAAATGCTTTATGAAAATTTTAGCCTGCTGATTCATGAATACCCTGTCTGTGAAGGGCTCTCAAACATTCTCTACTAAATAAAATAAAACGAAGATATTACTTGGAATATTACTTGCAGGGCAAAATAAAGTAATTCAAAATTTATTTATGGAGAAATTTCATTAACAAATATAAATAAAAAATTGAATCTGGAATACCCCACCTTTTTTTGTATCTTCCAAGGCACTGAAGACAAAAATAGTCACCAGCGATGTGAAATCGACCTTCAGAAAATACGTTTTTTGAATAGTAAATATTAATAATATTTTTTTAAACAAAAGATACTCTTGCAATCAGAAAGGTACTGCAAAAATATTTGAATTTTACTTTCTTTTCATGAACCTGGTGATCATGATCAACACTAATTATTTTAACATAGCAGCTGCAGACACACAGATTGATTAAAACTTCAGTGATCCTCCTAAATCGAGAAATCCTATGTTAACCTGAGAGAAAATTTAACTAGGTGATTACTTATTACCAAACTACGGTTTTTCCCCATCAGAAAGTAGATGACTGATGCTGACATAGTGCATTTTTAAGTGTGTTCGTAATAATATAAATACGTAGCACCTATAATTGTTGTTCGGGTCTGTCTGTCTGTCCGTCCGCATATAACAGAACAAAAACTACCCAACTAAATGGTCTGAAATTTTAAAAATATAATTGTTTCAAAATTTGTCAAGTTATTTCAGATTTTATGAAAATCAGATGTATAGTTTAATGACAAGGTACAGTCAAAAGTTTTCGGTTACATTACGGCCAATGGGAAAAATTATTGAAAGTGCATTTTAATGATGTTACAGCCTTTCGACAGAATGAAATTGATATCCACTTATGAAGTGCACTAAAATATAAATTCAGTACAATATGCTGTGCAAACAATATTTATAAAACTAGGTATAGTACAAACGCACTTCATTTGCCACCTTTGACGAGCAATTTCCAACTTATTAAGAAATATTTTCTTAAATTTTAAGAACTTAATAAAAAAAAGAAAAAATCTATAAACTTTCTATTTGGCGAAAATTTTATTTTCTTCTAAAATTGAAGACAATTTAAGAAGATTCTTCATGTTGAGTGTGACTCAAATCTGTTTTTATCACGAACTCTTATGTAGAGTGTGTCTCAACAGGGTTTAAATGTGCGTTATATTTCATAATATACAGAAGTTCAAATAAATAAATAAATTATAACAAAGTTTGATAGTTATATTTAATAAAGTTAGTGACAAAAATTTCTTAAGTATCAGGGAAGGAAATGTTCTTTACGTTCTGTAAGTAACAAACCTAAAATACTATGCAATTACGAGCAACAAAATAGAAAAATAATTTGGAGTGTAAAAAGGATTAAAAACTTCACTATAATGGCATTGAATATTTACTTTCTGATGGTGAAAACTATATTTTGATAATTGTATTAAGTAATGAGTAATCACCTAATTAAATTTTCCTGTGAGTTAAAATGGGATTTCATTATTTGGGAGAACCAGTAAAGCAGGTCCTTAACATAGTCTACCATATACAAGTTATATTCATGGTATTGCAAAAACCCTTATGTGGATTACATAAAATCTTAATGGCATTTAGATATACAGTAGACTCCCTCAAATCCGCACAGCGTGGGACCAGAGGTTGTGCGGATTTCTGGTCATTGATTTGTTTACATTTTTTAAACATTAATTTGATTGGTAGTTAAGCAATGGAAATTATAATGAATGCTTACAATAAAGTGAAACATTAAAATAAGTAAAATGTTAAAATAATTTATTAGTTTAAACGTAATTATTAAAATAATTATGTAAAATAAAAATTTAGAAAAATATTAAATTATTACCGATGAAATCGATTCAATTTGATTCCAAAAGTCCTATGCTGCCATCTAGTGGTAAAACTATCGTAAGATCAATATATGATCATATAGATATGCTAATTTTTATCAAAATCAAAAGTAATGTAAATTTATTTAGTAATAAATAAGTTGTAATAACCAAAAGAGAATGATTAACAAAAAATTTAGTTAAAAAAAACATTGCAGTAGTCGCTGATTTTGGCGTCATCTTGAATTTTGTTCCTGCAACTTAACTGTAAATTTCATTGTTTACATCTGAAAAAATAGGCAGATTTTAGGCGTTCGTGGATTTTAGGGTCGCGGATTTAAGGGAGTCTACTGTATAAGTTATTGGATTTAAACAACTATTACATTATCAGATATTTATATAACATACTCTACCATTAAAATACTTCCTGTACATTTACGGCAGAAGTTTTAAAACAACAATAACAGTAATTCAAAAGTGCATAGATATCTACAATGGCTAACAAGCAATGGCCTACATAACACTTACATAAAGATTTTGTTCTAAAACGATGAAATCAAAATAACTTTCTAGCTAGATAAATAAAAAAATACTGGATGCACCCATTTTTCTATTCTTTTAAAAACATATAAATACAAGAATAAAAACAATAGCCTGGCTTTTAACATGTGAAATTGAATTTGTAAACAATAAATATCACAGAAAATATGTCGAGTAAAAGGTGGTTAACATAAACATTAATAAAATATTGGACATTAACTTCTACAGAATTTTCCAATTAATCCTGTAAATTAAGGAACTATACATAGCTGTCACAAAAAGTAAATAACAAAATCTACAAACAAAAGATTCTTCTATTTTGCATCTTTTTTTAAGAAAAAACTTTATATTCTACATAGCTTTCTGATAAACTTAACCAAAAACGTTTCTTCCAATTTTTCCTACCTAAAAGAAAATCATGAAACATAAAATGAAAATAAATTTCAATAAACACTTAATTTTTTTTTTTTTTAAAAAGAAAGAAAACTAAATAATTTATATTATTAACACAAAAAATAATCACAGTGGATTATTTGTTAATTGTTATATTAACTTAATAGCATTTAACGACTGCTTGGTATATATGACTAGGCGGAGCTGCGATAAATTCACCAATTCTATCAATCTAAGTATTCAGATCCAATGTAAATAAATAATGTAAACAAATAATATAAATAAATAATGTAGCAAATATTGCAAATAATAACGTAAATAAATAATTTTTAAATCACGCCAAGCAGTCATTAATTCTCTAGTCGTACGTTTATAAAAAATGTAGCAAATATTGTAAACAATAATGTACGCAAATTAAAAAAATCACCAATTTGGTGATTTCTTTAAATCATGACAGACAAGCAGTCTAATTTTCTAGTTGCACCAAAGTAGAAAATTAATTTTAAACTGAGAGGAAACACACTAATTTTTGTTACGTGGGAAATGCATAAAAAACAAACATATAAACTTAAATGCAGTTATTGAAATATTCTATCATTTTGATTAAAAGGATTCATATATATATATACAGTAGACTCCCTCAAATCCGCAAACCTAAAATCGACAAACGCCTAAAATCCACACATCATCGCAGATGTAAACAATGAAAATTACAGCTCAGATGCAGAGGCAAAATTACAGAAATTTTTAGTTTTATATCATTCCGTATGTATTTTAATATGTAATTCTCAATAATATGACTGAACTTGTAGTTTTTCATGAAGGAAGTATAAACTTATTTCTGAAAAAAAAATCAAGATATTGATGATAACACTGGTAATTGCAAGTGTTTTATCAAATATTTATGTATTAATAAGCGTTTTTTTGGTTATTCAGACTAGTGTTGACTCTAGAAAAAAAGGGTCACCGGGCGGGAATTTTTCAAAAAGGGAACACTATTCTAAAAAGGGGTACATTTTTTCAAAAAGGGAACACTATTCTAAAAAAAGGGCCTATTTTTTTCAAAAAGGGCCCACTTGTACCTTGTTCACTAAAAATATTTTGAACCTGTTTGTTTAGAGTCCCTAGAATTTGTGATATTTTGCCGGGATCAATTGAATTGCCACATGGCAAATAGGAAATGTTAAAAAGGGGCGACGGGCACTGCACCCTGCTAAAGCGGCTTAGAGTCAACACTAAAGACTGACTAAACCTGAAATAAAACTTCCTTACTTTATGGGGAAGTTTCATTGAATAATTCAAGGAAAATGTATCTAATCTTTATTATGCATTATTATTATTCACTTGACCTTTACTTTTAATAACTTAATCATTTTTAAATTATCTTAATGTTTATGATTTTAGTTTATTACTTTACTTAATTCTTTTAATATTTTACTATGGTGCAAGCATTCATTATAATTTTTATTGGTTTATTACATTCAAATAACTGTTTAAAAAATGTAAACAAAGCAATGAATGACCAGAAATCCACAAAATTCTAAAATGTGCACAACCTCAAGTCCCAAGCTGTGTGGATTTGAGAGACTACTCTGTATATGGTATATTTTCGCAGAGTTCAGACCTGAGATACCTAGCATGTACACTAACAGGTTAAACTATTAAGAACAATTTAAATATTTTTTTTAAAAAATGGATCATACAGGGGCACGCCGAGCTATTGTGCAAAGTGTGCGGCGCACACAGGCGCCAGGATAATAAAGGCGCCAAGCATTTCAAATGAGGAAGAAATATTTAAAAAGGCATATTTTTAAATTTTATTAAAATTAATTATTCTTGAAATTTTAATTATATTTTATGGTTTTATCTCAAATAAATTACTGTTATAACCTTTTAAATGTTATTATTCTTTAAATTAAATGTGATAAATTAACCTATTCATATTGAGAACGTAAAAATTTGACTTGAAACATTACAAAAAAAAAAAAAAAAAAAAAAAAAGCAATTTAACAAATTACAACCACCATTTGGAAAACGATTTTTTCAAAGACTAAAATTTAAGACATAAAAAATCGCACCGAGTTGATCCTACATTACATACGCCATGAATTAAACATTAATAGTGTTATTACACGTGAAAATTCCAAGCATCAAAAATATCCACCTGAAACTTACGGATTATCCAAGCATTTCTTTGGCTGGTCGGGAAAAGGCTTTTCAGATTTCTTGGAAATCTGACGACACATTTTAAATGAAATTTCATTCTTAAACTTCTAAACATCCGACAATATTACTTTTTACACCGTCAGATAGAGAAAAAAATGTACTTTTAAATGCAATTTGTTTGAAAGCTGTATCTCAATTTGTTTCAGAGTTAATTTTTTTTTTTTTTTGTAGTTTTTATTACTTTTTTGTCATAGTGGCAACAGAAAGTATCTATCGTTGTTAAATGTAAAGGGAAATACAGATTACTGTATAGACCAATCAGAACACGGATGAAATGCGGATTAAACCAATAAAAACCTTCAGATATGCTTTTGATTTCCTACCCTGACAGAGAACAATAACCATTTTTCCACATGGTTAAAAAAAAAAATCAGCATTTTTTAGCATTCTATTTAATTGTAGATTCCACAGAGGACACTATTTCAAACAGTTTTATAAAAAAAAAAAAAAAAAAAAAAGACAAATACAAATGTTCAGGGATACGAAGATGAATTTGATTTGCCTTAAAAAAAAAAACCTGATAAAGAAAAGTTTTAGATTTAAATTTTCGTGCATTTTACGTGCCATATTCAAATGGTAGTCTAAACTTGATAGTCGATGACATTGTGAGTATTAATCACGAAGCTATTGCTTTTATTTTTACTACAGCATGATAAATATATTTTTTTTCTTTTCTGTTTATCGGTGGAATATTTTAAGTAATAAAAGTTAATTTATTAAGTTAACTTATTAATATATTAAGTTAAGCTGTAAATCAGCTTAACGCCATTTTCTGAAATCTAAAACATGGTTCTCGATTTTTTTTTTTTTTTCACAACGTAAGTTATTTTATTACTCTTCTTTTATGTATTTTTTATTTTACATATTCGTTTGAAAATTTCTGTTTATATATATATATAATTTATATATTAAACTTATGATATATTTTGTAGGATTTTATTTGTGATCGCTTATAAGTTTTTATGAAACGATAGTTTTTCAGGGAGCGATTATAGGGCGCAAGTTGAAGTTTTGCATGCAGGCGCCGAACAACACAGGCGCTCCCCTGGGATCATATATAGTAAATGGAAACAACCTATTTTAAACTTTAATATAAATAATGCTTTTATTGATTCTCAGAAAAAGAAAAAAAAAATCATCTAGAGGGGCAGTGGCATCTTTACCTCTTTGAAGGGTATTTTTTGGATCACTTAATTTTAATCCTTAAAGGACACATCAGCACAAGAATTTTGGAATGATAATTTTCCTTTTATTAACTTTGTTAAGAAAAGCTTTTAAACATTTTCAAATTTGTAAATTCTGGTGCCATTCAATCATTTCAGCATTTTTCAAAAAGAAGTACTTTCTTCCTGAGAGGGTTAATGTGTCAAAAAAGTAAATTTTCAATTTTTATATTAAAAGAATCAACTTTAGTTCTAAACATTTTGCCAAAATTATGTTTTAGTGCTTGTTTTTTTATTTCAAAAACATACTGTAAAATAACAGACAATTTACAATTCCTTTCAATTAAAAAATGTTACACTCATTTATCTCAAGATACAAATTATGGTATACACCAATAGCGGCTTCTCTATTGGAGCAAAAAAAAAAACAAAAGAACCCCAAAGAAAATCGAAGACATAAATTAACTTAACAAATAAAATAAAATATTAATCACATTTCCATATTTTAGTCATTTCCCAGGATGAGTTTAAATAGGCTCCCCATCAGCTTTTTAAAATATATATATGGCAAAACACTACTGTAATAATGTAAATTGTGAAAATTATCAATAGCGAGTGTAAGATGATATGTGCGATTTAAGAAATTTCCTTCAAAACCAGCTTATGCAGACGAAAGCGGTGAGGAGAATGTGAGGCAAAGGCACTGCTCCTATCGTTCCATTCACACAATCTTCATTGTGCAAAAGCTCAAATATTTGGCTGTCATTCTTGGTTTGTTGTTTCTCAAAAAACCTCCTTTTGTTTTCTATATTCAGTTATTAGCACCTGGTATGCTATTTCTTTCTCCCAGATATTCAAGTGTTGCCTCCAAAAAAATAATGTTCCGTTGTATAAGCCATAAAAAACAACTGCATTTTTTAAAACTTCTAAGCATTGCACATTTTCAATTTTTACACCGTTGTATTGCAAAAGAAAAGTAGTTTTTAATGCAATTCGTTTGAAAACTGCATCTCAATTTATTTTTGAGATATTAATTTTTTTGTAGTTTTTAGCGTCATTTGTTTAATTTTGGCAACTCAAGTACTCCATTTCTGTAGAAAGTAAAGAAAAAAATAGTCGGAAAATAGTAATTATATCTTTTTGTTGCCATTTTCTTATAACTACTGAAAAAAAAAATGTAATTAAAATACGTGCTATTTTGAAAAAAATATAAATGAATGATTTCTGATAAAACGTAGAGCTATTATAAACTATATTTAATTTAATTATCTATATTACAAACAAATGAAAGCATATGAATCATTAGATAGCCGATTTATTTTAAATTTTTTTTTGACAAGTTTCTTTAGTGACGACATCTGTTTTTTTTTATTTGTGAATTATTCAGCGATAGTGATGTCATATGAATACTTTATTGTAGATGTTGTTTAAGACTGGATCGTAAATGAGGAATTCTTCAGAGAATGCGAATGGTGTCATTTTATATAAAATAAAAGCGTGTGTATTAAGTCTTAAAACTGAAATATGTTTTGTATTATCTTTATTTATATACATATATTTTTTTTTCATCGGGGGCGACACTAAATTCTGAAAAAGCAGAATTCCTGTTTTCTATTTTCTCTTTTTTTTAGCCAATCGTACCAGTCGACTTCAGCCTACAGATTTGAGAATTATTGTCTAACGGTGTGCTGCAACTATTACATAAATTAGACAACAGAATAATATTTTTATATATTTCGGTCGATTTAAACTAAAGATCAACCGAAACTGAAATCGAATGTCGGTAATCTTTCTATTTTCGGCCGAAAACGAAAATGTCCAAAAAACATTTTTAAAAGTAATTAATACATCCATAAATATACATAATTATTAATTAATTATAGATGTGGTCCAAGTTGCCTCTGTATGCATCTGACCAAAACTTTTTATCTTTATAAAATAAAATGTAACTAATTCATCATCGACACAAAATGGTTTTCTGATTACACTGATTTAATCTTAATTAAAATTATTAGGTCAAAAATTTTCCACAAATTAATGTTATAAAATTACGTGTTTTATTATTTTGACGATATGAACTAAAAATCATAGTTTAAAATAATTGTTATTTAAATTAAAAAATAATTAATATTAATTAAAGAATAATTATTTTAATTTAAAAATAATAAAGCAAAAATCAATGATTGGAAGGTGAATTCTTTTCAATTATTTTGTCAATGCATTTAGAAACAACCCAATCCTTAAGATTGTGATCTCTTCGCACAAAGTGCCAGTCACTCTTATAACACTGCAAAATTATTTGATTTAACAGCCGTTGCTAGGCTAAATTGTCACTGCAGCCGCCGACAGAAAACCAATCGGCGACAAATTTTAGTCTACGTAAAATAGAAATAAAAGGGTCTGCGATGTCACAACAAATGTTTTGAGTTTTAAACTTTGAATTGTGGACAAACAATATATAAATCGTATATAAAATTGGGGAATATTTAAAATTTTTGGCATTAAAAAAAGTTACAAAAACAAAACATACATTTTTCTTTTCATAACTTTTTTCCCCACAAAGACCCGAACTTTTTGGAAAATTTTCCGTGCACAGCGTTCGCGCGTGCGTCTATATTATACAACTCTGGGTATACATACCTCGATTTCTTTCTTTTGCTTTGTTTTTGTTTATTTGATTGATCGTATGATCTCCTTCATAGAGAGTAAAATGTTACACTTTTGCCAGGCGCATATAATTTTGTTGTTTAGTTGCATTGTTTTCATTAATTTTTGAAAATTTAAATATATGATTAAGTCATCGTACTGGTCATTTTAATTTTTTTTAATTTTATGTATTGTAAACAGCCATTTTTACAAACCCACAAGTTACCACTGGTACATACAGTATAATATTACGACGACTGAAACAAAAAAAAAAAGAGGATGTGAAATATTCAGAGTTATAAATGTAATAATTATCTCCAAGATGAGCTAAATAAAACTGTTTAAAAATAGCTAGTAAAATTCAATTTCCACACACTAATTTTGAAATTTTAATAGGAAATATTTATTTATTTAAAAGAGTTCAGCACAGTCTATAAAAACAAATTGTAAAATTTGATTTCTAAAAATTTCAAGATACTTTATAAATTTGTTTTATAGAAATTGTACGTGCAATATCAAAATCAATATTCTGAGATAAAAACTTTGAAACTTTTAAACAAAAACTGAAAATTGAATTTTTTATCGCCTTAAAGATTATCCCCACAAAAAAGAAATTATGTTGTGCATGCCAGAAATAACAAAACACCATGATATATCTCAAAGTGTAATATAATCAAGGATAATAATAAGTGCAATATAATCGAGGATAATAAGAAATTAAGAAAAATGGTATCCTACAAGGAAATGCCCCCAAATCACTAATTTAAATGCAGCAAAACATTACAATTCTCTTTATAAAATCAACAATAGAAAAATTCATTAACTGTAACTGCAGACCTGCCAACCTTTGAAAATGAGAAATCGTAGCACACAAAATTAAAATTAATCTGGATGTTGGTTGGTTGGTTTTTCGTGTTTCGCAGCCATCCTTTGACATTCGTAAAAGGAATAAGGTTTCAGTCTTTCAACAACTCAATATATTTTTTCCTCTGAAAATTTTTATACGATTTTTAGTTTCTTCTTGTTTTAAAGCGGTTTTTTTTTTTTTAGATTTGTAAAAGGAGCCTGGTTCCAATTTTTTAGCCCAGTGCAGTAAATTTTGACGAAATTCGCGACTTTTTTCCCGCGATCCTTTTAGGATATTCACATTTTTTTTTCAACAATCGTAATTCATATTTTTCTATCATGATTCTTACTAGATATCCGCACTATTTACCACGAACTTTTGACAAAATTCGCATTTTTACCACAATCCTTTAACGAATTTTGCGTTTTTTACTACGATCCTTTGACGAAATAAGTGTTTTCTTTCCACGATCTGTCGGTCAAATTTGTGTTTTGTTTCTGTGATATTTTGACAAAATTCACGTTTTTACCACGATCCTTTGACGAAATTTATTTTCTCTAGCGACTAAGTGACGAAATTAATATTTTTACACGGTCATTTGTCGAAATTAGCGATAGTTTATCGCAACCGATTGGCAAAATTTTCAATAGACGAAATTAATATTTTTACACGGTCATTTGTCGAAATTAGCGATAGTTTATCGCAACCGATTGGCAAAATTTTCAATATGTTTTCGCGACCAATTAACAAAATTCACTACTCGTTTCCACGACCTTTTGACGAAATTTGCAATATTTTACCCTCGATAGTTTATCGAAATTCTTGATATTTTGCACACTTTTTTGACAAAATTCGCAATTTCTTTCTGAACTCTTAACGAAATTAGCGATTTTATTCAGCAACCAATTGAAGATAGTTACTATTTTTTTCTGAAACCTTTGGCAAAATACCCGATATTTTTCCGCGATCATTTGAAGAAATTCTCAATTTTTTCCGCGATCGATTCATGAATTAATTTAGGGAAATTCCATAAAAGAAAAAAAATTCGCAGACTTCCAAGAAATTTCAAAATATACTCGCAAAAGGATCATAGGTCTGTGGAAGAATTTACAGGGGGGAATGCTGCACAGCATTTTTCTTTATGCAGGACTCTCCTTTTCCCTGTGCAAATCGTGCGATTTTGCACACTATTTCAAACCTTGCCCCTCAAAGAACCACCTCGCCCTTCCAGAAATTCTTAAAATGGCACCCCTGTTTCTAAGGAAGGGAATTCCTGTATAAATATTTACAGAAACATGATTCACGCGTGGTTAATATACATAAAGAGGGTTTGTATGTTAAGAAGTTTGTTTTGCAGCCCAGATTTTTTTTCCCCATGAGCATTTTTAATGGCCAAATTTTCGGACTAATGACCAATTTTTTTAAAACTTTCGGAAATGAATATTTTGAAATTTTGGAATAGAATCACTCCTGAAAAATATGCTGCGGAGGATAAAAATTGCAACTAGAAAAAAAAAATGCGTTATTGATGAAAAAAATGTGTATATTTTACAAAAAATCGTAGTTTAAGACAATTTTCGTAGCATCGTAGTTCATAGATCCAAATCGTAGCAACTACGATTTTTTCGTAGCAGTTGGCAGGTATGTGTAACTGACACTAATAAACTTAAAAATTAAAGTGGAAATTATTTTTTTAGAGCCATACACAAAACAAAAGCGATGCATTCAGATAAGCAATATAAGATGTCATGTAAAAATAGGCTAAAGAAGTTGTCATTTATCAAAAGTGTAGCAGTTACTCGCCTCTTAAGAGTCAAAAATCTTACAAACATGTAGTAGCTTTAGTTACAATCACTAGTAACAGTAATCAGTGCAGTATCAGGAGACAGAAACAGTTTGATTTCTTTAATAACTTACCCTAATTATCTAGACATCTAAAGTATAACAATCACTGCAAAATTGAGTTTAACTATAAACAACTATATTCTGGTTTGAGCACCCAAGCCTAACATTCTAGTGTAACATTTTACAAAACATGTTTAATTTTTTAAATTTTATTGATAAATAAACTCATAACCAAGCAAATGCTCAATATTTAAATATAGATTTTTTTTTACTAGCACAAGACTTTGTGTAGCTGCACCTGGGTTTAACCCCCTCGGAAATTTCTGTCAATGTGACTATACTATAAATATGCCAAAAGTATCGATCAAAGCAATCAAAATTTTAAAATCACCTTAAATCAAAATTCTATATGCTAACATCTCTTTTTGCTTTGTTTCCTTCACCATGTTGAAAACAGGAACAGGATTCTGTAAAAACAGAATTTCCATGCTATCAAACATAATGAATGCAATATTGTAACATAGATTCTACAACTTTAAGTGAAATTCTTGAACAATTCAATATGGCTCTAATTCTAAATATCCACAAACTGGCAAATTTCAACAAACATGACCGTTTTGACATATGTTCCTGGAAAGACATTTTTGACAAAAAACATTTGAAAACATGTGGAAAAAAAAAAATCTTTAACTGGATTGACACTAATGTTGATACATTGGCGAAGCAGAGCCAATGTCAACACAATGTACAATAGAAGATCTTTATAACGCAATTCTCCATATAACGCACAACTTCTCAGATGTAAACAATGATTTTTGCAGTTAAAAAGCACCTGCACTTTCACATTGTAAAATGTTGGTACTCTCTAGAGGACTAAATTTGATACATTAGTTCAACTTTATCTTCTAATTTAAGACCTTTTTACTGAAAAAATGCTATTATTACAATAAACATTTTTGAAAATGTCTAATATAAGGGATGGTTGTGTCAGTTATATTTGGATCATGTTTATAAAGTAAATTTAACAATGTCTGACCTATATTATGCAAAAATTTATAATTTGGATAACTCTTGGTAACAAAGAATGCAGTATAAAGATATTCTAATGTATTTTGATGTGTTTCAGACATATTTAGCCATGTTTACAAGGTGAATTTAATGATGTGATCCATATAACGCAAAATTCTATATAATGCACAACCTTGCGTATTTAGGTTTGCGTTATAAAGATCTTCTACTGTAATTATAAATTTCTTAGCAATGAACAAGGCTCAAATACTCAATTTTCTTCCATTAAAGCTTTATTGTTAAAGGCTTAATACTATTTTTTTTTTCTGGTGCTTAATCTTCATTAAAAAAAAAAATTCATCTAAAATGAAATTTTATGCTTTTAAAAATACCCCAAAAAGATAGTTTGAAACTTTTGCTAAGGAAATGTTATTTTTTTCTATTTTATCTTGATAACACATTACTAATCACACAGTAATTTCAAAAAGAAAAACAAGACATCAAGTAGATGTTCAAAAATTACTGCTAAGCTCATGGAGGGTTTCTTGAGTGCAGATATAACATTGTTACATAATTTATTAAATAGACGAATTAATTGGACATCAACCATTTCTTTTTTTTTTTTTTTCCTCATCAAAACAATCTGCATAATGGCAGAAAACCACATGTACTGCAAGAGGTAGCTTTCTCATTTTACTTAATTATATTTGTTGCAATGTAGTTATAGTAAACTCTGTCTAAGACGGAAATTTAACACAGAAATATTTTTAAGTCTTACAGAACGATTTTCAACACAGTAAACTCAAAGATGGAATATCGTCTACAACGGAAAATTTTCTTGGTCCCGATTGCTTCTGCATTAGGAGAATTTCAATAGAACAGTTTCATGTAGCAAAAATAAGCTTTTATTACTATTACAGTAACCTTCCTCTTAACAGGAACTCCGCTTTAACCAAACATCCCCCCACCCCACCCCACCCCCAACACCAGGCAAAATTCAGATAGGAAAATTTCAGTTCTCATTTCTTTATGGTTAACTCAAATTTACATAATGTAGAATAATTTTAACTTCTTATAAAGGTATGTAACAAGATTTTCATATTTTCAACACTTTAATTTGTATTAAATATTGTTCATTATTTGTTATTAGTGACAATTTTTATTTCAATTCAGTTAATTACAACTGGTACCTATTCATTTCACAAAATACAGAAAATATGTACTTTTTAAAACTACACAAATTAAAAATAAATATATCTCATGCATTTAATTAAATATGCAGTTACTTATTTAAATTTCTTTACTTCTCTGGTTTAACTGGTTTTTCTCGTAACCAGATAACTCTTGGTCCCATTTAGGCCAGTTGAGAGGCAGGCTACAAATGTCAAAAATGTATTTTTTTTCCCAAAAATTCGGCATACTTTCTTTTTTCACATTAATTCATGTATTTTTACGACTAAGTATGTTTAATTTAAACCTTGAAGAATTTCTGAGCATCCCATTGCATTTAGAAAATAGGGTAAGTGACATCATTTCCAAAGCAAAAATATTAGAAAATAAAACAAAATAACTTACAACTTAAGTGGAACTCTTAATTCTTTAAATTATTCTAAATTTTCATAATGTTTGATTTTTATTAAATGAACATAAAAATTTTCACCTAGTATAACTGATAACGGATCATTTTTCATAACTTCTATACAGTACTATTTTGATTTATGTTGTTTTAAATCAGGCTTACAGTACTTGTTTATGTTGCTTCAAATCAGACATACAACATTCTGTTTATGTTACTTTAAACAACCTTATTCTCTGAAAATAGGAGTAGTAATATTAAAATAGGATTATATTTTCTAATTGCATGCTGTAAAAACACTTTCTTGCAATAAAATATTAAAATTGAAAACATCATCAAATAAAATAGTCAATCGTTATTATAACAGTACAATAATTGACTGAAAGATCTATATATGGAAAATAACATAAGATATAAAAAAGGGGTATGTTTAGATTTTTCTGACAAGGCTTTTTATGAAATTTGTAACTTTTTTTAAAAAATATTTTGTAAATTTAGTGTTATATTCAGATTCCTGTTTTTCCCTGATATTTTTAAAAAGGTCCTGTTTTAATGAAATGTAAATATTTATAAGCACATTAGTTTTTTGTATTTTTAAGAATTTACATAAACTTAAGTTGTATGCATAGAATAATTATTATAGTAGATCTTTATAATGCAAACCTAAAAATGCAAAATAAATCACATTTTGCACAACATAAAACTTACCTTGTAAACATAATCCTGAAACATATCAAAATACAGTAGGCAGTAGACTATATTTATATTACATGAGTTGTGCAGATTATAAATTTTTACATAATATAGATCATCTCACACATTGTAAAATTTACTTTATAAACTTGGCCCAAATCATTCTATAACATATTTTCAAAATATATATATATATAATAAAAAGCAATTTTTTCATTAAAAAGCTTTAAAAGAGATAAAAATGAGCTAATGTATCAAATTTAGCCCTCTAGACCAGGGTTGCCAGCTTTTAGACAGGCCAAAAAAAGCCAGCCGGCTTTTTTTGGTTTTAACCACTTAAAAAAAGCCAGGTTTTATTTTAAAAAGTTGGTTTACAATTAATTCGTTTTAAATTTGGATCAATTAATTTTTAATGCACTTACAAATATTTTCTACTAAAAAAATTATTAATTTCTATTAAATTTTGTCAAATAAATAAGTCTTTATAACTGCTAGAAGGCAACTGTGAAAGCATTATGTCTGAAAAAAAAAAAAAAAGAAATGATGAATATTGAAAAATGAAAACGAAAAGAATACTATAAGTTAGACTCCAAACTGGTGTTTTAAAATTCTATATTACATAGCTCCACAAATACTAGGGTCAGGTGGGGTAAAGTGGTCAGGCGGGGTAAAGTGGTCATAATTCATAAAAAGAGCTAAAATCATAACTAATATAGAAATTTGAATAATTTTCTTTTAATTTTAGATTTATTAAGTATTGATCAAAGTTTCTCACTCAAAAAAACATTTTTAGTAACATATTTGAGCCACTGAGCACTCATTTTGTCTGTCTTTGTTACACCTTGTTCTTTTAACTCTTTAATTAACTTTTCTGCTGCATTTTGTTTATCCCAAATTTTGTTAAATTGGCAGTTCAGAAAGCTTTTCACATATCTCAAGAACATATTTTCATTTATAGCTAAGTTATATTTATCACAGATTTTATTTTATTATAGTTTTAGTTACATGGGGTAAAGTGGTCATAGGGTTAGGCTTAACTTATAGATATTTGATCTGAGTTAAATTATTCATTATATACAATGCCAGTTTATTAAATACTAATAATTATTAAAAACTAACTGCAAATAGTTATTATTTAATAATAGTTTATAATATGGGGGTTAAAAAAGGTTAGATTTAATTTTTAATAGGCTCAGAATAGTGAATGACTTAACTAAGTATAAACACGAATTGCTTGCAAAGGTTACATCAACTAATTTCAAAACCAACACATTAACTACTTTTTCTAATACCTATACTTGTATTATATAAGAAAATGGTCCACAAGAAAGTCCTGAAAGAATTTTTAATGTTGATGAGGCTGGAATGGATATGGATAGCTAAAATAGTTCAGTTTAAAAAAATTTATGCAATGCAATGCATTATATAAAATTCAGAAACCAAAGGAAAGATAATGTTTAGTGTTCCTTTTGGTATATCAGCTAGTGGTTATTACATTCTTCCATTCGCAGTTTATGAGTGAGTATATATATGAATTATGGATAAAGGGTGGTCGTGCAGGAGCATTGTATGAATCATGGAATCTTGATAGATGCAGGATTCTCTACTTGAATCTTGGATGGATCATTTTATTAAGTAGATAGTACACCGAAAGCTTACAAAAGCCTGCCCTTTTATTTATGATTGTGATGGACATAAATGAATTATGACGCTGTGAAAAATAGCTATCGACAATCACATTATAATACTCTGCCTGCTACCTCATACTAGTCATAGTCTACAACCATTAGATCTAGGTGTATTTTCCCCCATTAAAAAAAGCCTGGAAAGGAATTTTAAAGAAACAGTGTCAAGAAAGCCGACTGCAAAATATGTAAAAAAAATTAAAATAAGCTACATTGGCAACATTATCTACACTCATTTCAGATGGGAATAGAATTGTTAGACATAGTTTTAAAGGAAAAGGAAATGTGTCCAGTCCAAGATCGGGGTAGTATTGACAGAAAAAACACTTGCATTATATCTGCAAAAATAACAAGAGGAATGGGATACTTAAAAGTTGCTTAAATTTCCAAGAGGAAAAAAACAACAACAAAATATCCCTAGTCAACATTCTCTTTTGAATCCATTTATAATCGCTAAAGATGACATCTCAAACCATATCTATAGGACCTTGAGTGTTGCTAAGATATGAAATGAAGAAATCAATAAAACAATTTATTGGGAAAAAACATGATTATTTTTCTTAAAGTATGTTAAAAAAAGATCCAAATTTGGCAATCATTATACTTTTCCAGAATCAGATGTGATCAAAATCCTTGAAGAACCAAATTTTAACAACAAACAATTTTAGCATTACAAATTTACACTTTAATAAAATAAAATGGCAGATAGCTTATTATAAAGGTTGTTTAAAATGTTTGTAAATAATAAAATGTCACTTTTTATTCATTAGTTTATTTTTTATTACACTTTTTCAATGTGACCACTTTACCCCATGCACTACTCACTTTACCCCACCCCCTGGGGTAAAGTGGTCATAAAAACATGCCTAGAAAAATATGTTATAAAAAGGTGTTATTCCCCAGAAATATTTCTGAAATGGATATGGATGTACTCTAGAGTAATGTAATGTAAAATAACACCCAAAATTTTAGAAAACATCACAGAAATTCTCATGTTTATATCCTCTGAAAGTTTGAAAAGCCTGTTTTTATGACCACTTTCCCCCACCTGACCCTACACATTTTAAAGATTATATTTAATTAAACAATGACAAAATGTAGCACATCAAAATGGAAACATTCTTATGTATCCATATGGAGAGATTAAGTTATAAATGTTAAAAGAGGAATTAGAAAGGATATAATATTTGAGGAGAGTTTTGGTACATAAGTGTATAAAAAACAGAGCATTTAAACAAGAACAACAAAATAATAATAATAAAAATTCTCTAAATAAAATTTTGAAAAGCTTGTTGCTAAGCCTATTCATGCATATGCTATTCATAAATGTTTTTAATAGTGAGAAATGGTGTTTTTATTGTATGAATATGTATAATTTTAAATGTCAGAAATAAAATAAAACTTGTATTAATAGCTTTTAAAATTAATTAAGCAATAAAACATGTAACCATTGTTCTCTTTAACTTTATAAAGCAGTAAAAATGAAAAAATTGGGGGGGAGCGGGGTTAAAGGTCAGTGTAAACCAGATAAAGATGTTGGTATAACCCTTTTAAAATTTAGCTGACATATTTGCAATTCTGAATCTGACTACAAATCACTAGCAAAACCATCTAAGTTTTATTCCAGTATTCATGTCTTCATGATTGAAAAATTGGGTTACTTATTAAACTCTAAATCAATTAAATGTCATTAAAAACACTTTAAAATGTGTAGCTTATAATTACAATGCTTCATGGTATAAAAGCCAATTATGGCCAAAAAAGCGGTTAAAACCAATAAAAGGCACTGGCGTGGCTTTTTTATTTTAGCCAGCTTTTTTGCAACCCTGCTCTAGACAACAGCAATTGTTATTGTTTTTACAATGTGGATTGTCAATGCTTTCATTGTTTACAACTGAGAAGTTTGTGTATTATACAGAGAGTTACATTATAAAGATCTTCTACTATATTAAACAGTTATTGAATGAATTCTTTTTTTCATTCAATCTGCTGTGATACCTGGGTTTAAAGATGGAAGAGATTTGTGAAAGGTCCTTTTCAAAACAAAAGAAATTTATGAAACATCAATTTTTAAATTAAACTTTGTGCAAAATCCAGTAACAGGGATTATTCTTTCTAAACAGACCCCTGATAAATAACAATGTTACACTATACACAAAATGATTCATGATATGCATACATATATTACAAAAAGAGTAAATAAAATAAAACTTACAAATGCTATTCTGTTAATAAATCCAGATCATAAGCTCTTTGGAAAAATGACTGATTAAAATCATATGCACTGGCAGTCTTTGACAACACTTTTGCTGTATAATCAGGATCACCTATTAAAATCAACTTGCTTATTCCATGTAAAATTGGTATTAGAGTTTCAGGTTCTGTACATAAATTTGCTTCATCAACTATACAACACATTTGTGCTATACTTTCTGTTTCATGAAACGTTTGGTCCAAAAAATCATCATGGCTGTTTCGAATCAGTGATAATATGACATCACAGTCTTTGATAATTTGTTTTTTTATTTTAATGCATGCCTCGCTACTTAATTTCTTATCACCAATTGCTCCTTCTTCCATTTTCTTTGCTTCACAAGCAACAAGTTCATCTAAAAGAAACTTTTGAAACTGCAGATTTGTATCACACCTTTTATTGATAATTACCAATTTTAAAGACTGCTGCAAGCAAATGTTAGCAGCTATATCACCTAATGCTCTAACTGTTCTAACACACAGGAGAACTTTAGTTTTATAAGCAGTTTTCATCTTTTGTATCAATAAAGGTATTATATTTAAACGATCAGATTCGGGCTTTGCCCTAACAACTGTAAGTAACGGAAGAGGATGTGGTGACAAAATGCCTTTAGTTATGTCGCGCACACATTCGTTTACTTTTTCTTCAGGCGAGTTCCGTGGCGTTAAAGAAAAAGTCAGAAGACCATCTGCAACTGGATTTAGTATACTTCTTTGAAGAGGAGATTTATTAATATATAACATTGCATCATTTTGTTTTAGATTATGCTTAACTGTACACAAAACATGAATACGTACAGGTTGTCGTTTATCTATATCTTCAGAATTATAAGCTCCCATAAATGTGAGAGTAAGAATTTGGAGAGAATCAGGGTTTACTTGTATATGTTGCGTGTGCGTCAATGAACTACAAATTTTAGAATCAGTCACAGAATTATATCGCCTTGTTTTGACGTTCGTGACATACCCCAATATTTTAATAGTGTATTCATTTGATTTTGTGCTATACTTTACCATTAAAATGCTGCCTTCATCAGGGAAAATGCCCTTTCGACGATTGTCAGTACTAAATAGAGTTTGACATTCCACGCTCACATAATGATTTTTTACAGAATACGAATTTATTTGACACAGAAAAGGCGCTGTCTGATTCAAATGAGTCCATGAGACATATATTCGATGCCACGTTTCAAGTAACATCAGAGGGAAGTAAGTATTATAATAATCTTCAAAACTATCGTAGGAACTGGAAACTTTTTTTAGAGCATTAGAAATCGGAGGAGGATCATGCAATTTTTGTTGTTGTATAAGCCAATCAACACTCCATTCTAACATTAATAAACGTACATTATGTGTTTCTATGGTCTCATGACCTACCACAGTTTTTAAATGAGATGGTACTAAACATGTGGCTTTTCTAGGTGGTTGCTGAGGAGTAGAGACCATGTGTGGAGGAGAATTTAAAATTTGAGAACCAGTATTAAAGGGAGTTTCTGGAAGTTTTTTACCACTGCTAGATGTTTGATGTAGTGCAAATGCAGCCTTTCGTGGATCTAAGTTCTCTGATAAGGGAATGTTTATTAAATTCGTTGACATCAAGGATACAGCAGGCATATTAGACTGTGCAGTTCGTCGTGGATCTACTGAATTTGCAGGTGAAGCACCAATAGGCATTCTAGATTGTACACCCAATGCAGCTCTTCGAGGATCCAACGTCTCTGTTATTGCAGGGCTACCAGGCATAGCAGAATTTGAAAGCATGTTAGACTGCAATCCTAAAGATGCTCTACGTGGGTCCAAAGAAGTGTTTATAGGTGCAACTGAATTGAAAGGCAAATTAATATTATGCTGTGATCCAACTGCTGTTCTTTGTAAATTTAAAGAATCTACTTGGGATATATTTCTAAACGGATTACTTACAAGTGCCAGAGAATCAAAAGGTAAATTAGGTTGTAAATTGGTATTTTGTGGAATGGATGACTCTGCATCTACATAGGGTGAATTATATGGGTTGTTGTTCCAAGAGGCATCTATACTTTCAGGATTAGAAAGCATGTTATCTTCTGTTTCATTTTTGTTAAATATTGACATTATTTTTTGAAGAATTTCTGTCGATGGAGCTGACTGAGTGGAATCAGAAGGAACTTGAGATGAGCTAGAACACAAAACTGGAATTTTATGACCAATAGAATTTTCCGGATGAGGATTTGATGGAATATTCAAAAGAGGATCAGGTGAACTAGAAAGCGGTGAACACAAAACTGGAATTTTGTGACCTATAAAATTTTCTTGATGAGTTGAGGGAGTATTCAAAAGAGGATTTCTATTTTGCACAGCACCCATAAAATTTTCCTGATGATGAGTTGATGGAGAAGCCATAAAATTTTCCTGATGATAAGTTGATGGAGAAGCCATAAAATTTTCCTGATGATAAGTTGGTGGAGTATTCAAAAGAGGACTTCTAATTTGCACAGTTTCATCATTTAAATAAGGAGAAGGTTTGGAATATGGTTCAGGTAAAAGAGGTTTTTTGTTTTGAGGAACATTCTTTCCTGCAAAAGGAGAACGAGAATTTAAGTATGCATTTTGCCTATCTCTCATTCTTTTAGTACGTATAAAATGTGGAGTAAAAGAGGGGGAAGGATTTGAAAGAGGACTTTTGTATTCTTCAGAATTTTTGCGGTTATCAATAGTTCTATTAAAATTTCTACCTGACGACATTCTTCTTAAGTCAATATTGATATCTGGAGACTTTACCATAGAATGAAATTCTTCTGAACGTACATTGGCAGACTTTTTTGTTATTTCAGGTACTTTCTTCTTAGGTATTTTAATTAGATCCTTTGCTGGAGTTGCTTCAGTTAAGAATGATCCTCTATTTGTTACTCTATTACCATAAAACTTTGCCTTTTCATTCGACTTTACAGATGTAGCAGGCTTTTTAACAGGAGAAGTTTTAACTAATTTATCAGGTACTTCAAATAAATTAGGTGCTTCATCAGGTTTTTTACTTTTGTTCTTCTTTGGAGATTCTTTTTTGGCAGCAGTAGGATCATTAGTTTTAGAATTCTGTTTTTCTACTTTCTTTGAAGTCTTTTGTGATTTATTGACTTTTACACCTTCTGTTCCTGTTTTCTTATTTGATTCATTACTTCTTTCACCTTCTGTTCCTTTTTTCTTTTTTGATTCATTAACTTTTTCGCCTTCTGTTCCTGCTTTCTTTTTCGATTCAACTTGTTTCAATTTTTTACCATCAGATATATTCTTCTGTACTTTAGAACTTTCCTTTTCTTTAGGTTGTTCTGATTTTTTATCAACAACTTCTGAAACTTTACTATATACACTGTTCCTTTTACTCTGGGGTTTTAAACGCGAAGATACTGGAACACAATCTTTCAAATAAAGTTCATTGATTTTTTCCTTCTGTTTAAGTTCTTGCGATTTTCTCTCCATTATCTTTTCCCATTTACTTTTGTATTGTGGTATGGGCGGTTCTTCAGATTCTTCATTTTCATGAGAGCTATTGTCACTTCTCTCATTATCAGAATTATAATGCATGGGTTCATTATCAACATATTCATCATCTGAATTTTCATTCCTAGTCTGCTCTCCAGTGTCTTTATTTGATTCTGAAAATCCATCGTTCACTTCTGGAACTTCAGTATCTTGAACAGAATCTGCATTTGTGACTGGGGTGCGAGTATGATTATATTCAAATGTTTCTTTTTTTTGCGAATGTTCAACAGTATCGGAATGTAAATTGTCACTGTTAGCATTATTTGCATGCAAAAGTGTATTGCCATCCTTATCAGACTGTAATGTCTCGTTATCATTGCTAGTGGGTGGCAAAGTTTTTGCAGTATCGAGAATTTTACGTAATTCTACTACAGGAAGATTAATTATATCAAAAATGTTATTCGTATTTGTTACGGTTTTTGATACATTTGTATTTACTTCGGATGATACTCCTGATTCTAAGGTGGAATAACTGGGAGGCAAAGATGATTCATTATTCACAATAGTATTTACAGTAGTAGTATTGGTTGATTCAGTGACGCACTTAGGGGTAGTATCAGAAGTTTCAATAGTTGTTGGACTAGTTCCTGCTGAATTCAATATACTATTTACTACTTCTTTACTAGGCAAATTTAAATTAGCTAATATATTATTTTGCAAATAGGAAAGCTTTGAAACTTCATTTGGTTTTATGACAGAGCTTGCATCATAACCAGCAGGTGCATTGCTGGAAGTATCAATATTATTAGTAATAGCATTATTTGACACGTCTTCAGAATTGCTAATATGTAAGGAAGAATTCTGAGAAATTAAGCAAATGTTTTCTGGTGTAGAGTTTAATTCATTTTGTTTCAGAGTTGATGAACGTGATTGTTCTATATTTTTATCTGGAATTGCATTTACATACTTATCAGTTGAATGTGAAACACTAGAATCAAAACTATCTCTAGTTTCCGCAGATGGGCAATCTCTATCAAAAGCAGTTTTCATGCCATCAAAATTGTTAGACATCATTTTACTTTCAGAGATTCCCTGCAGAAGATCATTAATAGACAAATGGGTAGCACCCTTAGTTCCCATTTCTGAATGCTCAAATCTATTTAAAAGGCTGTTAAATCCTGTAAGGAATTTTTGATTAGGTGTCAAATAGCATTTAGATAATAATTTATGGGATGGAGCAACTCCTAATATGCGATGATAACACTCCACTTCATTCTTACTAACTGGATATTTTTCTAGCTTAGCAATATCACCAAGTTTTTTACCAAATTGAGGCAGAGTATTTTCTGAATGTTTTAGACGAGATTCAACTTCATCAAGAGACAGGTTCCAAGCTGTTGAATCAATTCTTTCATAGATCTTACTTCTGTTTCTTCGCTTTTTATAACAAGCCTGACTTGGAGGGAAAGGATGCTTAAAATACTCATTAATGTATTTATCTCTGACAATAAATGGATTGCTAGTTTCTCTTTTAATAGGATCTTCAGAAACATAATTTTCAGTGCAAGCAAAATTTGAATCTGAAACAACTGTCCTAACTTTGGATGGGTCCACCAAGTCTTGAATTTGATCAGATTTTGAGAAAGAAAATGAGGATATTTGCTTTGTAGAATTTGATGTTTGAATGACTTCATTAGAAACTTCAGGTAAAACAGAGTTTGCTTTAGAATCATCCTTCTCTGTTTTAATTTGTTTACTTAATTCAATAAATTTGCTAGATATACTTGTTATAGCATCATAATCAGAAATCTTATCTTGAATTCTATGTTCTGAATTACACAGATCATTGTCATCATCTAACTCAATTAGAGGTATATCTTTTGCAATATTTGGAATTATTTGAATTTCATCATCATGTAATAAATCAAGTGACTTTTTCTGTGACTCAGGAATAGGATCTGGCTGTGAATCTGGAAGATACCTCCTGAAATCCCTTCTAGAACTGGTATCACACAAATTAGTAGAAGACTGTTTAGAACTGGAAGCATGAACTTGCTGAATTAAGTCATTTTGATCACTAAATGAAGGAGTATTATTTGACACTGATTTAGCATTACGAGTTACTTCTTTTTTGATTGTGAGACCAATGTTATTAACATTCGAAGTCTGAGAATTGTTTAGAGATGTACCATATTCAGGATTTGGTGCAGAATTGGTTAAATTAGCACTTTCAACAGATGTAAGCCTATCTGTTTGATTACCAATTCTATTTGAAGTTGGTGTACAATTCTCAATATATCTTGATGCTGTATTTTTATGCAACGACTGAGATTCAACATCCTTTTCTTTTTTCATGGAGATTAATGGGAAAATAGCCTCTCTCCTTGTTGCATTAGCAATTGACTCTTGGCCATGTAAGGCTGCTCTGAAAGGATTAAGGTGGGATGTGTTTTCATCAACTTGATCAACAGAATTTTTAGCATTATTATCATTTATTTCTTTTTTAACAGGTATAGTATTGCATGCTTGAAAGGAAGTAATACTGTTTAATACACTATCTGAATTTTTGGACGATCCAGGCAAATTTCTGTTTGTGTCTTTTATCAAAGTAATTGACTCATCCATGTTTTGCATCTCAGCAGCATTTAAATTAGAACTGGGTATATTTTGGCTTAAATTATCACGATTATTTTGACTCCCTATAATAGCTTCCAATTCTTCTATTTGTTTCTCAAAAGCTTCTACATTTAATGATGCAAAAAAACCTCCTCTCCTATTGGTATTCACATTAGAATTAACTGAGCTATCTTTACATTCTGTGATAGCCACTTCATTACTTTCTGATAGAAGTCCCTTTGTCAAATCTTTTTTCTGAGAGCTGCTAATATTAGATTCATTGGTGATCTCTTCCAATGAATTAGTATTTTTTGAAATTTCTTTAGAAGTATTAGATGATTCATTTTGTAAGCAAATAGTTTCAATGCTATCATTAGCAGAAATTTTATCAGATTCAGAAACAGGCAATGCTTCTAAGGTGTCCTCATCCTCATCTGGGATATAATTATTTTTTAATGAAGTTCGTGGTTTTGTTTTTTTACGAGATTTATTTCCCTTTTTTTTCTGAACTTTTGAGGATGATGTAACAGGGAGTTTTTCTAAAATTTCACTACTAATTTTTGCACGATTATTTTCAGCATTTTGAATCTCAGCTATATTATGTATAGCTTTCATATAGTTATTTCCCATATTGTGAAGTTCTGCATTCAAATTTTTTATAACAACAATTGGAGTTTTCCCAGTGAGAAGAAGAGGATCTGTTGATGCATCTAAAACTGTATTTTGAAGATCTCTCGATGCATCTAAAACTGGATTTTGAATCTCAACTTTATCAGCAGATTTTTTCCTCTTCCTTGATCTTTCTTTTTCTTTTCTAGTTTTTTTCTTTTTGTACCAACCAAATGATCGTCGACATCTTTTCTTTTTCTTGGATGGAACAGACAGAGAATTTAAATTATTTGTTTCAGACCGTGAATTGACATCTCCAGAAACCGAAGTTTGGAAACTAGTGGAAGACAAAGACAAAGATTCTTCACTTTGTGCATCAAATGAGGAAATTGCAGTATACATGTTATCTTGAGATGACTGATCAGTAAATCCATCCACTGTTGCGGACTCTGAATAAAAAGAGCTATTCTTCCCTGTTCTAACTTTATTTTTTTCACCAAAAGCTTCTTCTAATGCAGTATAAGCTAAAGAATCAGATTCTTTAATTGGAGTTGAAGAAAAGTCTGTTGATACTGCTCCATTTCCAGCAACTGCTGATAAAGGATTAACATTAGCCTGCTGATAAAGTTTTGATTTCTTTTTAGACTTTTTCTTCCCAGTTCTTTTCTTCTTTTTAGTATTTTGAGGAATACTAGAAATTTCAGATGATAATATATTACTGTCTAAATCTTTTTTACCAGATAGAAAAGACATTTCTTCACACTCGTCAATGTCAAGACCTTGTGCATCATTATAAACAGAGCCAGATTCCACAGTAGAGGATTTGCTGGTTATATTTGTGCAAAGAAACGAACCAGCAGGATTAGAATCAGTATCTGTTTTTTGTCTTTTAATAAGAAGGGTAATAGGCACATTTTCATCAATATTCATATCTTTTTCAATAGATTCTCTTTTCCTTTTTTCTGTATTGGCTGGATTTATTTGGATATCTGTTTCAAGAGCAGTATCCGTTTCAAGAGCAGTATCTGTCTCAGAATCTGTAGCATTTTTCTCCTGAGTTTCAAATGTTTTATCATTTGCTAATATCTCTGAATTAAAGGTAGATAACAAAATATTTTCGGGAACTGATTTCTTTGAGGTAGGTTTCGTTTTCCCCTTAATCTGCTTTTCATTTATTACAGAATTTCTAATGACTGTTTCAATAGTATCATCTATTTTAGCAATAGCTGCACTTCGGTCATTAGCATTAAAATTGTTACTATTAGAAGTAAAATCGGTTAAAAGATTGCCCCTGTCTGTAGTTTGGGGGATTTCTAGTAGTTCTGCATTTTTTATGACTGTTTCAATAGTATCATCTATTTTAGCAATAGATGCACTTCGATCATTAATATTAAAACTGTTACTATTTGAAGCAGATTCAGTTAAAAGATTGCCACTGTCTGGAGTCTGAGAGGTTTTCGGTAGTTCGGAATACTCAGCCAAAGAATTTTCTAATCCATCAATGACATTTGTAGCTTTCTTCTTAACCACTCTTTTCTTTTTGCTAACTGTTTTTTTAGTAACTGGTTTGGCAGAATCCAACAATTCAGACAGACTGGAATTTGCAGAACTTGCATTCTCTGCAATGGTTTTTGAAGAAATGTTTGTATTTGCACTATTAATTGAAAGTGATGATGGATTTAAATCCAGACGTAATCTAGCAAGAATATAATTCTTAGAGTTATCTGTAGATGATTTTGAGGTAGTTGATTTTTTCTGTTTCTTGGGAGGAGTTTTTTTAGATAATCCAGTAGAACTGCATGCAGACAGTTGGTTATTAGGAAGTTCAAGTGAAGTTGAAATGTTAGTTTTGGTATATTTTTCAGAAAAGTACTCTGTATCAATAGGCTCCGATTTGATTTTAACAGGTAATGAATTTGTACTTGTTTTACTTTTGTCATTAGAGTTAGAAATTTGAGTATTTGCTGATACTGCTTGACTCGCTGAAACAATCTCATCTTCAATGAGTTCTTTTTTGATAAAGAGAGAAGGGGGGAAATTATCAATCTTATTGCCAGTTATAGTACTTGTTTTATCAGAAATCGATGTTACTTTATGGCTCGAATCAATAGATGCAGATTTTATTTGTGGGTTAATTACATCAGCAGGTTTATTTTTCAATAACATTAATGGTACGTCCTCTTCCTCCCCATCATCACATGGTGTTTCTGCTTCAAATGTCCAGGATACATGATATCCATCTAATGTCAGATTTTCATTTCTAGCATCATCCGTTCTCTTATCACTGTACGCATTGGGAGATGACACTTTTTCAGTTTTTATTTTAACCTCAGAAAGTTTATCAAATTTTTCTGGGCTTGAGGTTATCTCAATTGTTTCTTTGGATACAGAATTTGAAACCTTACTGGAAGCTTGTTCTGTATCGCACAAATCTTCATCTAAACCCATAGCAGCATAAATAGATTGGTAATTTAAAGTTTTATTACTTTGGCACACACCTGAACTATTATTACTGATAGAACTTTGGTCTGGAGTTCCTGTTTTAGGAGCATTATCCTCCAAAACTTCGCTTTCTTTCTTTTTGGCACCTGTTGGACTTACTGAAAGTTTTTCATTACTACTTTCTTTCTTTTTGGCACCTGTTGGACTTACTGAAAGTTTTTCATTACTACTTTCCGTCGAGAGCAAATTGGAGAGTATACTGGAAGATGTAGATGAAGAACTGTTTCTAGAAAACGATGTGGGCATAATTTCTTTAAACACAGGAACACGAGATTTAACTTCAACACCTTTCTTTTTTTCTACTGCAAATGTCTGATGTTTTGCCCCATCTGTAGATACATATGACTTTAATGAGCTATTAAAAAATGCTGAAGCTGGTGCAGCTTTTTCCTTAAGTGAATTTACATCATTAAATAAATTTTCCTGGGGACTAGTAGGATTATTATCAATTAAATATATTGTATCATTCAACTCAATAGACTCATTCGAAGACTCAGAGTCCAAATTTTTATCAGCATTTATAGCCCCCACAAGTCCTAACAAGTCATTATCGAGATTTTTTTCCTCATCATTAAAACTTGAGTCCACAATCTTCTTTTTCCTAGATTTTGGACAAGGCTTTGAGTAAGGCCTTTTCTTTGGCTTTTCATTAGTTGCTACATTCTGCATTTGAGTAAAAGGACTCCCAGGATTTAAATGAAAATTTTGATTCACCATAGTTGGCGGCATAGTGTTTTTATCAGGACTAATAGCAGGAGAATTTACCAAAGACAATAGATCTTCTTTAAGTTTATTGGAAGTTGCATCGTTATTAAAAGAAACTGAATTTTCATTATTCAAAGGCTCTCTTTTAAATCTTCCACCAAAAAACATGTTTGCTAATGTTTGAAAATCAATACATACTAGTTTTTTATTTTCAGAAATTATAAAATATTATCATCTAACTATTCCTTTCAATTAGCCATATTTGTCATAGGAATAAAATTCTAAATATAAAAACATCTTTTATAATTTTTTACTTCAAATAATATCTTTAATATGTTTTTCTTATTCTTTAAATAAAATTTTTCAGAATCAGAAACTAATGTGAGAATCATTTTTGCTTCATTATCATATACCTGTAACAAGAAAAAAAAAAGCAAATATTAACATAAAACCAGCAATTAAACTAAAGTTTTAAAAAGTCATACTTTATAGTTAGCATATTTAATTTCAGTATGCAATCAATAACATAAATGCAGGATAGCAAGGAACTGAAGAAAAGGTTTAATTACAGTTGGTTGGGGGTGGGAGGGGGATTACATTAGCCTTTTCCATACAAGAGTTAATCAGACAGGAACCTCCGATGAGAGTAAAATTGAACCAATCTATGATCCAAGGCAAAATCAGGATCTGAATCCAGACTAGTAGCATTACAGCAAGCTTTCGCTTACAAGAGCTAAACAGACTGGGACCTCTGATAGGAGTAGAATTGAACGAATCTCAGATCGAAGCCTAAAATCAGGATCTGAATCTATAACGCACAATTACACAGACAGATCTGAATCTATAACGAACAATTACACAGACAGATCTGAATCTATAATGAACAATTACACAGACAGGCACGCTTTTCTCAATTATGAATCGCCTAATTATTAGCATTTTGGAGAACTCATAGATATGATTTTTTTTCCCCACCAATCTCAGATACAAGCCTAAAATGAGGACCTGAATTTTGACCTAACAATTATACAAACGGCACGCTTTTCTCAATTATGAATCACCTAATTATGTAACAATGGAGAACTCATAGATATGATTTTTTTCAATTATAGAGTATGGAGTCTGTATCTTGGTAATCTAATAAAAATGTCTATTGTTCTTTTATAAAGATTCTTTATTTTTTTTTTTATTAACTTTTCACTATTTACCAAAACATGACTTAAGAGGTTACTTCAGTCATGCGAAAAGCGCCACTCACTAATGCTAATCGTATGGAAGAAAATTTTTAAGATATCTCGTTTGTATTTCAGTATTTTTAAATTGTATTTTTTGCATTATATAACTTGCATTATATAACTGAGGTCGATCTCTACAAAGGCTGTTTTTTACTTCTGCGATTTTGCTTGCATATTTTTTTTTTATGAGGATGCTTTCACTTTCGAAACTAGTTCTAAAAATTAAAGTGTCCTAGTTAAAAATACATGTAAACAAGATCGAGAAAGTAAAAAACGGCCTTTGTACAGATCGATCTCAGGCTACCCAATGCAAAAAAATATATATATATAAATCAATTAAAATTATTGAAATTCAAACGAGATATCTTAAAAAATTTCTTCCACAGGATTAGCATTAGCGAGTGGGTCCTTTCATGTGACTAAAGTAGCCTCTTAACAATTTAATTACTAACTTTTAATACTGGAAATGGGTCATTTTTAGAGACTACTAAAAAGAAAATCTTTCGATTCTTTATTTTAATAAAAATAAAGATTTTAAATTAGAAATATAATATTAAAATGTAAAAAAATATAAATATTTTAATAAAATTTATTTTTGATTAATTTTTTATACGTTTATGTGTACAGAATTTTTTTTAATAACTTTAAAGTTCTAAAAATTAATAATCTTATAAAACTTGACTTGTGAGCACAAGACACCAACATTAACAATTTAGAATTAAGGCATTAAATTTTCATCAAAATTACCAAGACACAGTTTTGGCGCTGCGCTATTTTTTGTCATAATGCAAAATTCATTTCAGCACCTTCCGCCCCTCCCTTCCAGCTGTATTAGGAAGGTTGCTTGTTTTGTCTCATTATATTCCCCCAACTTCCAGCCCTGAATGGAAATAAAGTAACCTAGAAGCTAAAGTTGCATAATGTATTAATGAAATTCAACTAATTATGTAAACAATTTCTTAGCCTGCTTCATGTTTTTTGTGGAAAATGTGTCAACTTTCCCCAAAACTTCAGATGTTTTTGCTTTTTTATTAAATTCATGGAAAAAATTCAAAATATATTTTATTTTATTTTATTTACAAAATATAAAAAACTAATATGCATATTATACTCAGTATTAAACAAATTTCTTAAAGATGGTATTAAAAACTGTAGTATATGGAAAACTTTGCAAAGATTTAAAATAAAATACTTCAAAAACAGAAAAATAGAGCAAGAACAAAAAATCTTGTGTCAAGCATAGATTATGAAACACTTTCCAACACTTCAAGAATAGTTTAACATAACTGCACCATTTAATAATGTGAAAATTAGTTTCTAAGTAAACAATTAAAAAAAAAAAAAAAAAAAAAAAAAAGCATAATGCATTTCGTTTGAAAACCCAATTTCAGGAATTCCCATCAACTGTCTGAAAAATATTTAAATTCTTTTGCGAATCCCTGTATATGATCTATAAATTTGCATATGTATTATACTACACAGTATGATAAAATTTAGTTCAGTTAGGTAATGTGTAGCACAATGAAATTTCTCTTCAGCAATTTCCGTCAATAAACAGAAATGTATTCGAGATCTTTTGTGCTGCCCTGTACATGATCTATTATAGAACTTAAACATACCAAGTAATAAGCAAAAAATTAAGTTAAATTTTAGAAAGCGTACCACAACTGTAAACGCACTTCCAGCAATTATTGTTAATTGACAGTACCAGGGATGTAGTGGAGGGTATACGGGGGTATATGTCGTATACCCTCTGGATTTTTTTAAGGAAAACCATATACCCTCTGTTTCTCAAGAAAGCTATAATATATATACACTAGGGTATACCCTCTGCCTTGAGCATATACCCTCACTTAGAACGTATACCCTCTGTTATTTTTACGACTACACCACTGGACAGTACTGTAACAAATTTTGTGTGTCCCTGAAAATGAACGATAAATGCTATAGCTATGGGCACACTATTCTAAAGTAAGCCTGTTGTAGTGCACCTCTATGATTAATATCAATTTCGATACATTTAAAATAGTATAACATCATTAAAATACACCACAAATGATTTTTTCTCATAGACCGTAATGTAATGGAACTATTTGAGTGTTCCTGTAAATGGACTATAAATGCTACATGCTACATTTTCAATACCAAAAATGCCATACTAAAAGCTCAATAACATATCAACTGTATGACAATCAGAGTAAACTAACGCAAGTTAGAGCAGGACAGACACCAAACAAACCGAATTCATAATCACTTCTCAATTACATTGGAAAGTGTTAACAAAAAACTGTTGGTTACATGGTTGACAAATTAGCAAAATGGGGTGTTGTCCTTTTAAAAATTTAATGTTATTTTGATACAATTATATAGCAGTTTTCAATAATAAAGTAATAGAATATATAATACATAAAAACAGATTGAATACTTCAAGTAAAAAAACAAAATCAACACTTTGAACATTCACATTAATATCATGGTGCGTACAATTTTTTTAATAGAATTTTTCACCTTATTTAATTTCAGAAAATATTACAGTCTGCAATTAAACATGATCACACATTCTGCTGTTCTAATATCAAATAGAAATTTCTAACATCAAATAGTGGTGCAAGACTCCTTGGAAATTACAAGAAAGCACACACCTTGTAATGTATGGATTTCAACATATATATATAAACATAAATAAAAGCATTATCTTGGCATTAGATCAATTTTCCAAAGTTTAGAAGATTATAAATGAAAATTGTGAAAAATTAACTTTGAAAAATTTTATTTTTGTTTAGACATTTCTTTTTGTATTTATCATGCAAGTTAAATCAGCATTCATACTACTCTGTATGTTGTGAAACCAACATACTAATACAGAACAGGGAAATACACTAATCACTGAATTATAGGATTGAATTAACTTAGTTTAGTATATTATGTAGTTGTAGACATTTCTAACTTGTTTAAATTTATTTTTGTCTTATTAAAAAAAGAAAAGGAAAATTTCAATAGTTATTTCTAAACAAGTCAATTCTAACTTGTTTAAATTAAGTTTTGTTTTATTAATTAAAAAAAAGGGTACTTTTCGGTTAGCCGGGCGCCAGTGTTATATATACACATATATGTATATATACATATAAATTTACATATATATATGTGTGTATATATACAATATGTGTATATGTATATTTACATATATGTATGCATATAAATATGTATATATAACACTGATGCCCGGCTAACCGAAAAGTACCTGTGCCCAGTTAAACTGACGGTATTGAGCTTACAGGCTGTTCACACTAATTTTATATATTATTCTCTTGCTTCAAAGAATAAGAGACCATCGAAAAATAAATTAAGGGAAAATTAGCCCCCCCCCCCCTCCCCTGTTTCACATCTTTATACTTAACCAATGAACCCCCAAAACTCATCAATCAGAATAAACTAGTATACCAAATTTGAAGCAAATCGCTTAAAAAAAAAACATTTATCTAAATTAAGGGGTGTATTAGACACCCGTTCCCCCATTTATACTTAACAAATGAACCTCCAAATCTAATCAGGGAAGCACCTTATCAGAATAAACTGGTATACCTAATTTGAAGCGAATCAGACAAAAAACCCCATTTATTTAAATTAAGGGGGGGTATTAGCCCCTCGTTCCCTTAAACAATGAACTTCCAAATCTAATCAGGGAAGCACCTTATCAGAATTAACCTGTATACCAAATTTGAAGAGAATCTGATAATTCTGCATGAAATTTTTTTTTTCTAAGTTAAGGAGAGATTACCCCTCTCCCGTTCTCCCCTTTATACTTAACCAATGCACCCTCAAAACTAATCAGAGAAGCGTCTTATCAGAATGAACCTAGTAAAAAAACTTGAAGCAAATTGGGTATTTCCTTCAAGAGTTATTGCATTATGTATATACATACATACAGAAACTGCAGGCACATTAGATCTGAGGCTTTGATAGCCTGTAAGCTAAAAGAATAGAAAAAAGAAAGAAAATTACAATGACATTAAAATTTAAATGAAGCATCTAAGAGATGAAGTTTGAGAGAACCAGTGACATGACTACAGCTGGAGAGTAAATGAAAGCGGTAATATTCATCAATTATGAAAAATTTCATAAATTTTCTCACTAATTTTGGCATATCCAGAAACAAAATTAAACATTTTGTTCTCAGAAAATATATACTATATATATATATATATATATATTTTTAAGGAGGGGAGGAGGGAATTGTATAATGGAGGGAAAAAATCCTTCACTCCAAAAGATACAGTATCAACATTATTACAACAAATACATGTAACCATAAACAGTGCGAGCTAGTTACATGGCACTTGATTATATGCATAATTGCCTAATGAAAGAGATCATTTGACAAGGAAACTGATTTGAGTTGAAGACCTTTAGGACATTCAAATTTCAGTAATGTTTATGTTTATCTTATTTCTAAAATAAAAATTCTTACAAAGATACCTATTTCACGTGCAATAAAAGTTCCAGTTGCAATAACATTTCAAAACTTTACTCTTAATTAGTATCAGAACTTTTACTTTTGACAGTAATTAAAATACTTCCAGGCTCCATGGAACAGAATATTAAAATTGCTTCAAGATGTAGCAATTACATTCCCACGTTTAGAAATAGTATCAGAAAAGGTACTTTTTTTAGGTCACTTCCCTTTCGCCCCCCCCCCCCCCCCCCAATCCTCGGCACCGGAACTTTCATAAAAGAAAATCCATAAAACATCTACCAAAATGTGTAATAAAAAGAGCATTCATACATTTTGTGGTAAGCTTTAATTTCTTTGAATCCAGAAACATATTTCTTATAGCTATATTTTAAATACTTATTGACTTAAATCATATCTAACTTCAGTTCAGAGCCCCTTACCCCCTCCGCCCCCTATATATATTTTTTTGATTGCATTTTTTAAGCCACCAAACAAGGACATACATAAGTCAAATCTAGTTTTTTGTAATTATAAAAAATAAAGCAGAAAATATAAACCTTTTTTTAATGGCAGAAACAAGCTTTATGCAGACTTAAGCTATTACATTATCATAATATAATGTAAAGTTTAAGGTATAGGAAAGAAGCATGAACTTGTATAAAATAATGAAAAAGAGTGTGCAAACCAAATTAAGAAAGTGTAATAAAAAAAAATGCATGAAGTCTTTATTGAGCATATCTAAAGCTATTTATTGAGCTTTTATATTGGCATGCATTAAATAGAAATAACACAGAGTTTAAGACGGAAGAAAAGAACATAGTTTGAATTCACCGATTTTTAACCATTTTGGTAAATTTGAAATAAAAGGAAAAAGATATCCTGTTATCTCACTACTTTTCCTTTTTAAACAGGAATGTCTTCCTATACCTTTAATTTCACATTAGAACTATTGAATAATGCAAGACATTTTCATCTGAGAGATTGACTTGAACATCTAAAGTTGTCTTATGATTAACAGTTATTCATTATTTATCAAAATATTTTCCGATAGTTGAATGTTTAAAAAACGTTCTATTTATATGCAATAGTTTCGATTTATTCAAATGTTTTCTTTTGTTGAAATAAAACTTTTGAATTTTAATCAAAACGTTATCTGAAGAATGCTAAAAACTTATTTCTAAAAGCTTCCTTTTTCTTTAGTTATTTGACTTCACGGGGGCCGAAATAGTCAATCAAGTGTACCCCTACCACGAATTAAAAAAAGAAAAGTCGTCCTATTTAATCTCTGATTAACTAAGGCAAAAGTAACATTTTAAAAGTAGTGGTTGAAGTTTGCCCACGTGAAGTCTCCGCGTAACGCCTGCTGCTCGGGTCGGGTCGTACCCGACTAGAACCCGAAATTTCTTAGTCAACCCGAACCCGAAAATAAAAAACCGAACGCCTTTCCGAACCTAAAGTGAATCGTCCACAATTTTTAAAATTATGTAAAAACAGCGTAGAACTATATCTCCAATATCAATTTTACATTTCTTTGTATCACTCGTGAATATTAAAATATATTGTTTTATTTCATTTGAAAAAATATTCAAGGCCTTTTTTTGTAAATTGAAGTCAACCCGAACCCAAAACATCTGAAGTCGCCCGATCCGAACCCGATAGTCAATCAAGTGTACTTCTAACGCGAAATTTTTTTAAAAAAATGTCCTATTTAATCTTCTTCTTACAAGGCAAAATTAACATTTTCGAATTAGTGGTGGAAGTTTGCCCCCGTTAAGTCGGCGCTTATGCATGTTGCGCGGGTCAGAGTGTACCAGACCTGAACACGAAATTTTTGCTTAGTCAACCCGAACACGGAAAAAATTTTAAAAAAACGAAAAAGCCAGTCCGAACCCAAAGTAAAATAAAGTTAATGCACAATTTTTATAAAGTTATGTAAAAACAGCCTACATTATATCCACAATACAGTAAACTCTGTCTAAGGCGGAATCGATCGGGACCGAGAAAATTTTCCGCCGTAGGCAATATTCCGCCTTATGCAAAATAGCCCCTCCACCCCACAAAAAAATAAAAACATTGTTCAAATCACGTATAGTTTTTTGTGTTCGTAACATTTAGTGCCGTTCTTTAAAACAAAAATTTAATAAAATTAAATTTTCTATCAAATTTATTGTTTTTAAAAATCTCGAAAAACATTATTTGAATACTGGAATAAATTGTACAGATTCGAAATTACTTCAATTTCGGAATTTAATGAAAATCATTCACTTAACAAACACAATTACATACCTCATCTTGCACACAGTAGTTCAGAGAGTTAAACACTTGTTAACGAATAGAGATTATTTTATGAATTTTTTTAAACAATTATTTTGACAGATGTGAAAAATATACTGGGTATGATGTTCTTTTATTTTTTCAGAGGAAAAAAATTTGCTTATTACTAAAATCTATAAGATTAGGCTTAAAAACTTTTAAGTCAGTAAAATTTCAAAGCTTTTGTTTAAAAAATAAATAAATAAATAAATAAAGCACTCTGTAACGAAAAATTTTCTGTCACATTCTCTATATCATTTTTGTACGTAAAACCACAAAATTTGCAAGCATGACAACTGGAGCTATTTAGAATCGAATATAGTTTTTCATTTTCGATAAATATGTTGAATCGTGAGTTATAACGAATTGCTTCCTTAATTTTCCTGTCTCAAAAATCGGTCGGAAACTGAAATTCTGAAAAATTCTTTATGATGAACGCTATTCGATTTCTTTGAACTGTTGTAATAAAAATCCCTGATAATTTAACATATAAAATGACTGCAGGAAGGAGTCGGAAAGTTGCCACTTTCAATTTGAGTAAACCTTAAAGCATAATATATTGTACTTTAGAAAATACATATATATTTATAAATGTGTACCATTTTATTAGTAATAACTTTTATATGCAAAATTATACGGTAAATAACAGAATAAAAAAAGCATTTCTTAAAAATTCAAACAGTTTCTGTTCTTAAAAATTAAGTTTATTAATCTATTACTGAATTTAATTAAAAGCTTTGACAGCGAGTATTTGACTTATATACCGGTTTTAAAGTTTCATCAACCGAATGCCTTTCATTTTTAAAATATCATTTTTTCCGCCTTACGCAAAATTTTCGTTTCGGTGGGGCTTTAAAAACCTTTCCGTTTCCACGTTAGGCAGATTCCGGCTTACGCAGCAGCAATTAATGTTATTTTCTATGGGTTCGCCGGGACTTGAAAAATTTTCCGCGTTAGACAGATTTCCGGCTTGTACAGAATCCGCCTAAGACAGAATTTACTGTATTAACTTTACATTTCTTTGTATCATTCATTAATATTCAAGGTTTTCTTTTGTAAATTGGGGTCAAGTGAATACAAAACATTTTAAGTCGCCCGATCCGAATTAGCGTCCGGATTGCCCGATCCGATGCAGGACTCTCAAGGGCATGTTTTCATGCATCAAATAAATTAAAAAGTTAGTTATTTTTTAATTTCATAAAGAAATCAGTTCGATTTTTTTCAAATACGAATAAAGATTTATGGTGCAGGCATGATTTTCATTAGGAGGCAGGTGGGGTAGGGTATTCAGTTGGTACTTTTCTTTAGTACATCAAGTTATACAGTGAAACCTCCATGTGCGACCACCTTCATTAAGCGACCGCCTCCCTGAACGACCATTTTTTCATGGAACGAAATTTATTCCCATACTCTCGATACTAATTTTACCTCTATTCAGAGACCATCCCAGTTGAACTCCCTCCATGAGCGACTCATTTCTTTGAAGAAAATGAAACAAATTCCGTTTTTTCCTGGTCGCTTGAAGAAGGTTTTATTAGAAAAATAATTCTGGAGAGCAAGCGCATTATTCATCAAGCTTCTAAGTTTAGAATTTTTATTTATTCCGGCAACTTTTAAGTGTTTACACCTCTTTGTGCCTTTAAGGCAATGAATTTAACTCTGATGACAAATTAAGGATGACGGTCAATAAACTCCCCTGCCCTATTCTGTCAGGGAACTCTTAAAAAAAAAATAGATAAATTAATGAAATCGTCATTATTTGTTCTCGTACAAAAAAAAAAAAAAAAGTGCATTTATTTACTGAATTTTCGAAAGGACTTTGAAATAAAAGTTATGAAAGATAAAACCGTAAAATCAAAGCAAACGTCAATGTATCCATTTTTTAAGCTCTGCAGTAATTAACTTTTGTTTTGATACTTACATTTTCATTTTTTTTCCCCCTAATGTAATAAATAAATTTTAGTGACCTTACCTTTTTCAACAATTAAAATCTATATTTAAACAGGACCTCTATTAAGAGACCACCTATCGGAGCGACAATTTTTATTGGAACGGAAAGTGGTCGCTTTTACTGTATTTGTAAAGTGCAATTTGTAGCCGTATTAAACAAAATCGTATTCGGGCTTTTTTCCGGCGGGGAAGGAATATAAAAATTTTAAGCTACTGTGGGTGTTTTTTTTTTTTTTTACTTGAAAGTATAGCTTCGTTGTTCCTTTGGAGATTCTGAGCAGTTGACCATTTACATATAAAAATAAACATTATAGCGAAAAATACTTTTATAACTAACGGATAACTAATCATTACGTGAATTTTAAGTATCCAAAAATAAAGTCAGTCTCTCAAATAGAATCGTCTTGAATTATTCAATAGGAAAATGAACAAAAATATGAAATTAAGGTCACTTTTCATTTAATATTTCGGTAATGCCCCACGTCGTGCCTACGGCATCGATATTTAAAAAAAAAAAAAAAAAAAAAAAAAAAAAAAAAAATCAATGCTTAGGCTTTTTGCATGTTTTGTTTCAGTAATACAGGAATTTATACCCCATATTCCTGTTTATGTTTTTTTTTTATTTTTGCAAAAGATATGAAAAAAAAAAAATCCTATATATTTATGTATTTTTATCATCCAAATACATAGTCTAGCAGTCTTTGTTACGATTGATGTGACTGAATAGGAGAAATTGGGTTTACTAAACTTATAATTTAATTCAGTTATAAATCGATTTATCTTTCGTAATTTAAAGTAGAAGAGTGAAAAATACACTACACAAGTTTTAAAATGTTTTATTTTAACAACTTATTTTTCTCTATCGGGTAGCGATCGTATTATTCTCGACCGTAGCCTTGAATGAAAGGGTGTCTATTCTAGCTTTTTGTTTTCTCTTAGATATTCATGTCGTATTTTCATTTGCTTTTAAACCCAATTTTCCTCTTCAGAGACCAGTCAAAAAATGACAGCACTGCTTGATATGGATGTAGCTAGATTTGATTGAAATATATCAAAGAGGTAAAATGGAAGGATGTAAATTAAAGACCCGCCGGCTGCGTTAATTCACAACCTGAAACGAAATGGAAAAAGAACAAAGCATGCAGCACATACAAGTGAAAATAAGAAGTATTAACAGAAAACTCATTGGAAAAGTAAATATACAAAACAAGCACAATGTAAAGAAAAAAAAGTCTTAAACTTTTTTTTTTTTTTTAATTAAGGAGAAAAGTTTTGACATGCAAGACTTTTTAAAGAAAAGAAAAATTTTTGTAAAAAGAAAATATGAAAGTTTTTCACTAATTATTGACAGTATAATGGGATAAATTCAAATAAAAAAAATTAACATAATGCCAAATGCTTCCATAAAAAATAGCTAAACACTTTAGTTTTTAAATTTGTGTAGTCCCTTACGATAAATAAGTTCATAAAAAGTCAGAAGATTTTGCAGTTTGAATTAAAAGTAGGTTGACTTGTTCCCCCTTAGTCTGCAACTGAAAAGAAAAGAAAATACAAAAATAAGCAAACTTTCAAAAATAAATCCATAGAATAATTTATAATAGTTAAAATAAAACTACAAAGTTATAAAATTATGCACATCATAGAAAAATAATCAATATTGATAGGCTCAGTATCTATGTTGATTAATGTAGCATGTTAATATGTTCATGTAATGTTAATTAATGCTTAGTATCTTAATTCTGTTTATGCATATTTTTATTTGCCAAATTCACTTTATTCTGAAGCAAAATCAAGGCTGAATGATTGTAAAAGTACTTGCAAAAACAAAACAAGATATGGTTTATCCCTGAAACAGTGTGGTAAGTAATAATTAAAGCAATATTTTTCACTATCCATTTAAGAAATATGATAGTAAAAAGAAAAAAAAAATCTATCCCTAACAGCGGAAAATAAACGAATAGAAAACATGCGAAAAGAGTAAATATAGAAAAAAAGACCGTAATTCGGTCGACTTAAGCACGGCGCACTCTAAAATGGCACGGCTCCAAGCTATGTCTTTGAACATTTTCTACAACTGAAATGCTCGGGTTCAACATCACACAGTCCGATAGAAATTTCCTCGTTAATTTAAAAAAAACATTCTTATTATATTTCGATAGTTCTATCTATGGGCCCACGTGCTATACTTGAAATATTGCATGACTGGCACAGAATTGTGATTTTTTTTCTCTAAATTCGAAAGAAAACAATGCTAAATTTGAAAAGAAAATCCATTTAAAAACACATCTTTAGATATATAATTATACCATTTACTAATTACAAGCTACATACTTATTATTTCAAATTAGTCTACCACCGCGATTGCAAATTGATCGATTGAAAATATTAAAAGTTAAGAAAAGTTTCAGTTTAGAACAAACTTTAATACTGTACTGTACAGCTGAGGAAATAAGGATATATATTTGAAATATAAATGAATTTTTTTTTTCTTAAGAAAAACCGCCCCATCTAAAACTATAGACAAACAAATTTGTCATAATATAGTTCTACGATGTTTTAAATGAGCTTTACTCACTCCTAAAATAAACGCGTATTTATCCTACAAAACACTATTTTAATCACACTCCTAAAATAAACTCATATTTATTCTATAACACTATTTTAATCACACTCCTAAAATAAACTCATATTTATCCTATAAAACACTATTTTAATCACACTCCTAAAATAAACTCATATTTATCCTATAAAACACTATTTTAATCATACAGATCAAGATCTTAGTAAAGACTGAATTGAAAATCTAAAGTTAACAATAAAGCGAAATAATGAATAATACATAGCACAGGATAACAAAAAAAAAAAAACTAATAATAACCATAATATATCACATGAATGGCGAACCTTTTCACACCCGCGTGCCATTTTTTTTTTTCAAAAAATACATGACATGACATGCAAACAACTAAAAATTTTAGTGGATCGGGGGGCCTCCGAGATGGCGCTGCGTGCTTTTTTCGGAGGCTCCGAATGGATCAAATAATGACGAATCAGAATTACTCGGAACTTTGTTTTCATGATTAAATATATGGGTAACAGTGTTTCAGTTTATTTACTTTTCTTTTTATGTTATTTCTGTTGCACCTTAGATGTCAAATAATTGATATATCGTGTTTACATTTAGTTATTTTTTAAGAGTGCAAACTGAACGATTTCATCCGCTGTCACCTGACAAAATTCTACTTGAATTTCATGTTAATTATTCCCGAAAATAAAGACACGCAGGGAATATTTGCAAAATAGCAAGCCTCGGCTTCTCCAAGAACAGCTTCTTGAAACAGTTCTTCGTGCCTAGAATTGAAATGCAAATTTTCAAAAGTTTATAATAGGCATTTTTGCTTTTAATTTCCAGATAATCTTTCCTTTTTAGTTGACTTGAAATCTTAACATTTTCAGCCAATATTGAATTTGCATTAAAGTTTTAATTCACAGCCAATCTCAGATAATCTAAATTCAGATATCTTGATTTAGAACCTTAACCAATGCAGAGCCAAAAACATTCTGTCGCGTGCCACTAGGTTCGCCGTCCCTGTAAATCATATCAAAATAAATAACAATAAAATACAGAGGAGAAAAAAAAAATAACTTGAAGCAAAAAAAAAAAAAAAATGAAAATACACAAAAAGATTCAAATAAAAAGAGGAAAACACTAAGAAACTTTCACTGTACAAAAGCGGTTCACATTTAACATAAAATTCTTTTGAAATGTAAAAAAGTGAGGAATGCTTAAAACGGGAAAAAAAAAATGGAAGAGATGATTATTTACAAAAATGGAACAGCGAACATTCGATTTGTAACACCGATGTTTCATTTAATGCAATCTTTAAACCTAAATTCTAGCCCAAATACCTACAAGAAACATTTTCGAAAATTAAACTTTAAAAAAAAAAAAAAAAAAAATTCTGCGAAGTATAAAAAGTTGCATTGAAACAGACGAGAAGAAATAAGTGTTAAATAAGAGTAAACGTAGCTCTATGATCTGAAACTCGTCAAGATCATAGCAAACTTTGCTTAAAATGTGGTAATCGAAACCGGATATAAAAATATTAAAACAGAAAAGACAAAAATAGTTTATTAGAGAAGAGATTGTTACATAACTGCGACTTCAAGATCGGATTTAATATATCTAATTTATAGTCATTAATGTCACAAGGATTGTTGCTATAAGCAATTCTGCACGTTGGATTTTTAAAAATATGTAAAACGTTACTGTAGACTTTTCTGTCGTCTAAAATCACGACTACCGCCAGTACAGATTTGAAATATAGTCCATTAATATCGACACTGTTATGTATCTTGCTTCATTAGAGAGCCCATCGACTATTTGTCAGCCATTTTTCTTTCAAGGACGCTAAATAACTGCCGGTCAGAATACTCTTTCACATATGTACAGGTGGTAAATATTACAGAACAGATAATCGGTGCGGCTTAAGTTCCAAAATTTTAAAAATATTTCATAATAAAGTTCTTCTATTCACCTGTCAATTAGGTAAATAGAAGGACTTACCACTATACTACTTGTTCTATTTGTTGTAGTTGAACAACAGACGCTTTATTAATCGAACGAAGTACAAAAAGAAACATTTTTACGAACAGAGAATATTAACTCAAAACGCATTTTCAACTAAGAATAAAAAGTTATCAAATTTACTTACTATTAATGAATAATAAAATATCCAGGGGTTCTATTTTAACACTAATATCCATTCGGTTCGAATACGATTATCGTAAAAAATTAAACTTAATAAAGTTATTCGTAACGAAAAAATTAAAAGTTAAACACCAATACTTTATTTATAAACATACATAATTACATCAAATCAGATCACTTTCTCAGTCCATTTAATTATAATGATTCGCTGTTTATTATTATGTTTTGTTGGAAAATATCGCACACGCGGCGATGCGCATTTCACTGTACGACTGACGTAACGATACTGACTTGGCCGCAAGAGAGACGCTTCGAAATTTACTGCGATCGCGTTGCCATTCCAACTTTGTAAAATATTACTACTCTCTAACACTTATCCTCCAACGCCGATTCAAAATGATCTATAGACGGGTTGCACATGACGTCACATGTCTGAAATCGCTTCCTATGGTGCCCAAATATAAGGTGAATTTGGTGCTCTCCATTTGATTTTTTAGACTTATTTGCACTATAATAATTAAAATAAGGAAGCTCTAAATTAAAGAGAAAGATAACACGTGCTTTTAACGGCAAACGGGGAGTTCTGTGCTCCACGTGTGTGCTCCAGAAGCTACAGTATCAGTCGTTGCTAATAGCAATGTGACGTCAATGCAAGGGGTCTATAAAAAAAGACTGAAAATCTTGTTCAGATAATTTTGAAGTTCGCTATTTATCATTTTACTTTTTCATGAACTAAGTTTAGTAGTGATTTCTCCCCAAATCGCAATGGACAATATTCTTCGCTCCTTCGCTGAGTTCGAGATTGTGAAAGATTTGTTTGGCGAGGAGACAGGCGCATTTAATTGATTGATTTAATTCTTTTTAATCCTATTAAGAATGAATTTTTACCCTGATTTAGGCAGAGAAAGATGATAGTAATAATAATAGGATAGGATAAAGTAATATCAGGCTAAAAAAAGTAATGATTTTTATAGTTCAGGAAAATATGTGGAATTTCAAGTGTTCAATTCAAGTACTTATTAAAATTATAAAAATACGAATCTATTCTAGTTTGATTGCTTTTAAGTGCGATTTTCCCATTTATCATTAATAATTTCAGATACTTTTAAAATTAATTTATTTCCTTAAAACTAAATTTCCGTTATTTAGGTACTGATGAATGGAAGAAGAATAAACAATGTTTATTGCCATGTGTGTGAGAGGAAAAGAGATATGATGCATTCAATAAAAAACAATGATGCATTCAATAAAAAGCAATAATGCATTTAGAGATAAAAAAATAATTATATACTTTAAACCAGACGCAATACGCACTCAAATAGAAGTGTACCGCCACCCTCTTCAGATTTTTTTCGATGAAATATACACATATGCATTTCGAGAAGTACACATTACTTAGCCACAAGGTCATGCGCATTATGAATGTGATATTTAGTGATAAGTTTTATAAAATATTGCACAAGATAATCGCAGATCCGCATTCATTCTTCATATATGATAGAAGGTAAAATCCGGATCATACGCTCGCGGCTCGCCACGGTGTGTTTCATGTGTACAGATGTGCACATGTTTTGAATTATGATTCCTCTGACATAGAGATATACAAGTCCATAGGACACATACTCAAAGTGCAGTTTTTGTCCAAACTATGGCAATGCACATTCCAAAACTTGGCGATACTCGCATGATGGATTTCGATTAGACAAATGAGACAAGTCAACAAATATAAATTATCAATAATGGTAGGCGAGTTAAATGCATAACGATGGCAGATTCACCAAGCTTTTGTCCTAAGTCGTCTTATCAAATTAAATTTTATTGTATATGTCTCCACTAAGTTATATATAAAGGCACTCTAGTTTGACCATATCACTCTGCCCCATGTATCCTTCGACCACGATTTATATTCATGGCGTGGTGACCACTGTTACCGACATTTTGCATCGGCAACAGTAAAAATTGGTTTTGGAATGGCTACTTTTCTTAGATTTGTTTCACATGCAGCGCTTTTCAAACTGTAATCGCAAGTATCAGATCCTGATTGTGATTGAGTTATTGTTATTAACACATACATCTGACTTGTGTGCTTGATATCTAGGTCCGCTTATAAGTCATCGTCAATATACAGGGACGAGATAGCACAATGAAATTTACAACACAGAGAAATTACATCCGGGAGCTCCACAAAGAGTGTGCAATGGAGCCAGCGAGAGTCGAACTCGCAGACCTCTGCCGCTCTCAATGCTTGGTGGCTGGCAGCGCAGTGTCCTAACCGCTCGGCCACCGAGGCCCCGTGATTGAGTTATGTAATTACTTCGGCTGTAGTGAAGTTCTTTCCGATGCCACAATGGGCTTTAACATCTGCCGGTCTCTTTCATTGAACTTGGGCCCACTCCTGTGCTTTGCCAAAAATACTGTAGGGCTTGTAGTCGAAATGTCCTTGCGACTTTTGAGACTTCCGTCAAAAAGCATCACTAGTATTGGTATAGGTGGCATGTAGCTAAGAACTTCACTGATTTAAGCTCTGGTGAGTTCATACGGACCGAAAGATAATCGCGTGGCGATCCCCAGTCTTCCAGGTCCCAAATGCTCTTGAACGGAGCAACAACAACCCATCACGTATTATCTCTACACTGTTGAAAATTTTGTGAAAAATTACCTCTGCTTTTAAAGACTATCTATTTTCTGACAAATGAAAACGCTACATAAACGCCTATGAAGAGTTCCCATTGGTCAGAAAATAGATAGTCTTTAAAAACAGAGGTAATTTTTCACGATCTTTTTTACAGTGTAGGGTGCCTCTGTGTGAGAATGGCAACAGACGCACTTGAAGCATACTCAAACCGCTACCAATGACATACAAGACCAGTTCATGACGTTTAAAACGTCACACGGAGTGGATAATTTTTACAGGGTGATTGGTACGAAGCGGCGCGCCCATCGTTTTGTGCCAATCGCCGTGTAAAGATGATTTTTGATTGTAAAATGCCGTGTGATGTTTTAAAAGTCATGAACTGGCCTCATATGTCGTTAGTAGCTCTCAAACTATGCTTACAGAGACGTTTCTGTCCAAACCTACATGCCTACATTCCAGAGCTTGGCGGTACTCATCCGGGCCAGTTCGATTAGACGAGGGAGGTAAGTTAACAAACATTAGCTTGATGACTATAGCAGGCTTTCTAAGATGCTTGGCGATACGCATTTGTCCAAAATGTCTCAACCAATCAAATTTAATATCCGGTATGTCACCATTCACCTATAGAAGCATCCTAATATCGCTGGGTTGGATTAGTTGGTCAATGGCCCCAATAGCCCAGAGAGAAATCACAAGGAACCTAACTCCTATAGACTCTAAATGTGTGACATGACATCAAACGATTGAATGGTTCTAACAAACAACCGGTTCTTAGGTACGTTTTCCAATATGTGAAAGTTACTGCCAGTCAAAGCATGTCGACAGCCAGGAGATGTATAGCAAACGCTTGTTTAGAACTACCTTGGAACTATCAATGATTTCATGATTTTAACATTTTCAAACGAAATTGAAAAGTGTTTATGACTTCGGTTTGCCTGCTCTCTAACTCCCGTAAATATACTCGGATTGTCCTGAAATTTTTGGATGTTATTGACGTTTACCATAGCACGATCCTTATTTCAAATGAAGTTTGTAGCATGTTTAGTTCATGTACAGGGACAGTCAAAAGTATTCCGTTACATTACGGCCAATGGGAAAAAATTGTTTCAAAGGATTTTTAATGATGTTACACACATCCAAACATAACAAAATTGATATGAATTTATGAAGTGCACTAAAATATGCATTCTGTAGAACATGCGGTGCAAAGAATAGTTATTATTCATTTACAGGGCCACACAAAACAATTCCGTTCCCAATATGGGGGGGGGGGGATTGTTTGTGGCTTATTTTATTTATGTTAAACCATTTCCTATATAATGAAATTGATATACGTCTCTCAGGTTTACTATAAGTTATTTCATGTATAATACGAAGTGCATAGCATTTACAGGGAGACACAAAAGATTTCAGATAATATATTGTATTAGAAGTACTGTACATTAGCGATGATTGCTGGAAATGCATTTTTAATTATGATATGCGCTTTTATTTTTCACTATATTTATGCTGGTGTATATTTATATGGTGTGTAAATCTATAATTCATATACAGGGCTACACAAAAGAATTCGTAAGGGTTACTGGGCATGAGCGCAAATTGCTTAAACGTGGTTTTGTAAATGAATTGTGCATTTTTATGCTGAACTGCATTTAGTTTATTAAGCAATGTTTGTAGAATATAGATACAATGATATACGGGGTCACGAAAAGAATTGGATACATGCCGTCTATGGATGATAATTTCTGGAAATGCGATTTCAGTAGTTTTAAGAGTGTTTTAGTTTGAATTAAATTTTAGCTAAATAGTGGCGTGTTATAAAGGTACTAGGTAAACTGCAGGGCTGTATGTACATTATGGGTGAGATGTAACTTACTTACTTTAAACTATAAATCAGAAGGTTAATAACGACTAACAATGTTTATTAATATCTTGGAAAATACGCGCAAACTACATGCACGGAAAGGCAAGCCACAATAATACCCGTGGACTGTTGCCAAATTACAAAGAGAAAAGTTCTTGTGATGAAATCAGTTCAGTTCAGAGATTCAGCCAAAAACGGCTATTGCATGTTGCCACATCACCTCCTTCCCAGTGACGAAGTGGCGTCAAGATAACGGGGGTTGGATTTAACTCGGCGACCAGATTTGGTAACATATGGCTGTTGACTGGTAGACGGGTCAGAAGTAGAGTTGCAAAAGTTGGAAAAAACCGGGTTTATTCCCGGGAATGAACCGGGTTTTTTGGGAAGGAAATTTTGAAAATTTCCGGGAGTTTTAGAAAGTTTTAAGCATGAAAAATTTTTAATTTATTATTTTTAATTATTTCATTTTTTTTCAATGTAAACAAAACTAATAACTTAAAATATTTAAAAAATTGTCCGGTTTACATGAAAACTAACGACTTAAACTGCAGGCTTAAACTGCAGAAATATTAAGTAAGAGAAATTAAAATATCATAAGTAATTTGGTAGTTTAATCGTCGATAAGTAAAAAGTAAAAGAGGCAGATGAGAGATTCATCTTCCCTAACAAGAATATAAACTTCACCTATGTTCTTCGAATCAACGAATGTAAACAACAAAAAAAAAAAAAATCCCTGCCGGCCCGGCCTACAGGCGGAGGTAGATTGAAGTTAAGGGTGTATTCGAAAAAATATTTTTCTACCCTCAACAGCTCGAAATTTTCTGAGACATTTTCAGACTCATTTTTAAAAGTAAAAACATGAAACTTGCTGGGGTGATTTCTGAAGACATGTTTAACATGCCGTGGGATTTCATTTTCAGCTCAATTAATTAGAATTTGATTTTTAAACAATTATTTTCTTAGTATGACCATTTTTTTCATTCCCAGATCGCCCGCTTCGGAAAATTCGGTTCAAAACGCCAACTTTGACAGCGTTTTTTACAGTATTTTCTGCATTTATCAAAAAATTAAGAAGCACCGCACATTATATAGTTTCTAAACAAGAGAATTTCCAAGTTTGATGCGTTTGAGAGCAAAAATGAATTTTAAAATGAATCAGAAAATAAGCAGTTTGAATCGGAATACACCCTTAAGTATACTAATTTCACAAACAAAAACCAAATCATAATTAGAGATAAACCCACTTTAACAATTTTATCTGGCCGCTTTTGACGAGTTTTTATTTCATTTTTATATAATAAGTGGTTTTATCAGAATAATGTTAGGGCGGTATTAAAAAAAATACTTTTCCATGCTCAACAACTCGAAATTTTCTGGCATAACTCCAGATTCATTTTTAATAGGGAAAATATGAAACTTGTTGACGTGATTTTTGAAGAGATTTATAAGCGACCTGTGTTTTTAATTTTCGTTCAATTAATTAAAACTTGATATATAAACAATTATTTTCTCAGTTAGACAGTATTTTTCGTTTCTAACACAATCGCTTCGGGAAATTCCGTTCAAAATGCCCACTTTGGCATCATTTTTTGAAATATATTCTGCCTCTGTCAAAAAATCGATCATTACGGTACATTATATAGTTTCTGAATAAGCGAATCTACCAACTGGATGCGTTTGAGAGCAAAAATGAATTTAAAAATGAGTCAGAAAATAAGCAGTTTGAATTTGAATACACCCTTACTTAGATGATTTTTTTCTTCAACCCCTATGTAGTTTTAATTTATTTTTGCTGTAAGAATTGGTCCTATCCAAAACTTGTCTATATAGATGTTGTAGACAATATTAAGAAGATATATGATAAATTCATGGGGAATTTATATCTTTTGAATTGACGGAGTTATGGAATTTTTTCTTCTTCAAACGCCCTTTTTGTTTTCGTTTTTAATTTTTTTTTTCGGTACGAATTGGTCCTATCAAAAACTTGTGAATATAAAAGTTGTAGACAATGTTAAGGAGATTCATGATAAAATTAATTGGATTTGATATATTGAGAATTGACGAAGTTATAAATTTTTTTCTCCCAAAAACCCTATTTTCTGTGCCCCTTGAGCCCATTTTTAACTTTATCAAAAATCTGTGATACATAAATTTTTGGCCCTATTTTTAGAAGTAATAAAAACTTTAAACTGATTTGATATGTACAAAAATTAAGAAGGAATGGGGGGTTTTCGGTTTTCACAAAACACCTCCCTATTTCCATTCCCTTGGTCCGATTTTGTCCATTAACGAACTTGACCGAGATTTTATGCCCCTTGATTTTATGTATCAGTTTGGAAGAGATTAGTGCAGAATTGTGGAAGTTATCGTGTCCAGAAGAAAGTGATATATATACATAGATAGATACATACATAGGTAGATAGATATATAAAGTTTTTTACTGAGGGTGGTTTTGGGCTCTAGTGTCATGATCGGTATAGATCTGCAAAAATTTTTCAGAAATTCCAAAATAGGAACGACGCCAATAGGTAGTATTTCATACGAAATCTACCTAAAAGAAAATGAACAAAGTTAAAAGAAATCAATGCAAAAATACCAAGCAACTTGTTAGAAAATTAATATAAAGCATGCTTGAATAAGAAATATGCGAGCCAACAGAAACTAAAAAAAAAATATTTTTAAAAGAAACATTCAAATCCTCACCTATTTACAGCTGCCATTGTTGTAAAGCTAATAAATTATAAAGACTTAATCTGTAAAATCATAAGTTTTGTGAATTCATGACATAAAATCTATCTTTTTGGAACATTTCTTCCCTGAAATTTCTTTAAAATAAAAATTTCAAATTGAAAAATAACTGGTTTTGTTTATTTTCAAAACTCCTTCAAAATTTCCAATATTCCCCAAAATTCCGGGTTTATTCCCCAAAATTCCCGGGTTTATTCCCGTCTCTCAAAATCTGCGGGTTTTTTGCAACTCTAGTCAGAAGACAGCGGTTGGCTGGTTGTCAGGCCAGAAGGAGACTGTGGTAGGTCAGGCGTTGCTGAAGGGAAAAACACAGTCTGTTCTGGAGGCACAGCATCAGGAACTACATTGATAAATGCTGGCTTCAACCGATCAATGTTCACAGTTGAGGTTTTGTTGTGTAGCTGGATGGTGAAGGTTTTATCACTGAGGGATAACACACGAAATGGTCCAGTGTAAAATGGTTAAAGACTTCTACGAGTAGCATCCTGTCGTAAAAAGACATGACTACACGAAGAAAGTGCATTATGCACAAAAATGGAACGACCAGTGCGCAGGCAGGTTGGAACAGGACGGATTGTGGATATGTGGTCTTTCAAGCGACCAACAAATGTAGCTGGATCTATATATTCCTTGGATGCAGAAAAACAAATTCACCAGGTAAACCAAGAGTTTCACCATAGAGGAGTTCAGCAACACTAGCTTGCAGGTCTTCTTTGATGGATGAGCGGAGACCCAGGAGAATAGTGGGTAGTATCTCAACCCACCGTTCTGTGGCATAGCAGCGAATGGCAGCCTTAAGACTTCTGTGAAATCGTTCAACAGGTCCATTCGATGCTGGGTGGCATGGAGTCGTGTATATATGGTGGGTGCCAATGATTTTAGACAAACTTTCAAACAGCTGAGATTCAAATTGTCGTCCACGGTCTGTGGTGATCCGGAGAGGTACACCAAACCTGCAAATCCACTCAGAATAGAATTTGAAGGCAATAGTGTCAGCAGTTATGTCCTCTATTGGAAAGGCCTCTGGCCAACGTGTAAATCTGTCCACTAGTGTTAGTAGGTACTGGCAGCCTTTCGATTGAGGGAGAGGACCCACTAAATCTAAATGGACATGCTCAAAGCGAGAACTTGGAGTGGCGAACTGACCTGGGCGACTGAATGTGTGCTTGTGGACCTTGCTGCGCTGACACGGAATGCAAGAACGAGTCCACTTGGTAACGTCAGTTTGCATAGACGGTCAACAGAAACGTTGTTTTATCAGCTGCACTGTTGACTTGACACCAGGATGGGAGAGTCCATGAAGACTGTCAAAGATCTGGCGACGCATCACTAGGGGTACAAAAGGTCTGATTTTGTCAGTCGAGACATCACAATAAAGTTCAGATGAGGAACCACTTTCTACTGGAAACTTCTTAAGAACTAGATTGGATGAAGTAGGGTTTTGCAGTAGCTCGCACAGTTCACTGTCACTCAGTTGTGCTTCAGCCATTGTTTCTAGACCGAGATCCAGGGATATTGCATTTATGCGGGAGAGTGCATCAGCAACACTGTTATCTTGCCCGCTGACATGTTGAATATCCGTCGAAAACTGAGCTATGAAATCAAGATGCCTAAGTTGTCGAGGAGTACACTTATCAGGTTTCTGTGCAAACGCAAAACACAAAGGTTTGTGGTCACGGTCAGCGTATATAGTAAATGATCTAGCTTCAACCATGTATCTGAAGTACTTAATTGCCTCGTAAATAGCTAACAGCTCTCTATCATAAGCCGAATAGCTTTGCTGTTCAGGAGAGGGTTTTTTTGAAAAGAATGTAAGTGGCTGAAGACATTGTTCCGTTTTTTGGTGTAATGCTGCACCAATAGCTGTATCAGATGCATCTGCATGCAACACTAATGTAGCAGTTGGATCAGGATGACATAGCATTGTGGTCTGAGAAAGTTTTTCCTTACAAGTTTCAAAAGCTTTTGTCGTAGCATCAGTCCAAGAAATTTCTCGTTTTTCATTCTTTTGATAATTGTGCAGCAAGTGATTTAGTGGCATTTGAATGGAAGCCATCTCAGGAAGAAAACGTCTGTAAAAATTTAAGGCACCTAAGAATCTGCGGAGTTCTTTCACTACTTTTGGTTGGGGAAAGTCTATAATTGCCTTAACTTTATCTGGAAGAGGTTTACAACCATGCTCAGAGACAAGGTGTCCAAGGAACTGAATTTCATCCTGGAAAAACTCACATTTAGATGGATTGATAGTCAAATTATATTTGTCAAGACGACTTAACACTTGCTGAAGGTGTGCTTCATGCTCAGCTGGAGATTTACTGGCTATCAAAATGTCATCCAGGTATGGAAAACAGAAATCGAGATCATAGAGAACTTCATGAATGTGCCTCTGGAATGTTTGGGCAGCATTCGACAGCCCAAATGGCATAAAAACAAATTCAAATAAACCAAATGGGGTAGTAATGGCTGTTTTGGGAATGTCAATAGGATTAACAGGGATATGATGAAAAGCCCGCACAATATCTATTTTTGAGAAAATTTTAGCACCATGCAAATTATGAGTAAAATCTTGAATGTGGGGTATAGGATATTTATCAGGACGTGTTATCTTATTAAGTGCTCTGTAATCCCCGGTGGGACGCCAGTCACCTGAACTCTTACGAACAAGGTGCAAAGGAGATGCCCAATTAGATTTAGATGGCCGACAGATACCCTGTTCCAACATAAATTGGAACTCCCGTTTAGCTGCAGCAAGTTATGCAGGGTGGAGTCTTCGCGGTTTGCTAAAAATAGGTGGGCCAGAAGTTTCAATGAAATGGTAAGTATTATGAGTAATTTTGCTGTTAAAAGGGCGGGGGCGTGTAAGGTTAGGAAATTGGTTAAGAATTTTATGAACGGTTGAATCCTTACAGATACTTTTGACAGATGTAAATATACCCTTTATAAATTGGCCTTTGCTAGTTAATTTCGTTAGTGGATCGATAAGACAGTGGTTTTTAAGATCAATTAATGACTCGAAATGAGCTAAAAAATCTGATCCAATAACAGGACGCTTAACATCTGCCAACGTAAATTCCCACTTGAAGCTACGTCTAAGGTTTAGCTCAACTTCAACAAGTTTTTGCCCATAAGTGGGTATCTTAGTATTGTTGGCAGCAAAAAGACAAAAAGTTGATGGGTTTGATTTGGTGGCGTTGGGAATTACAGAGACATCTGCACCTAAATCAATTAAATAATTTGTCTTAGTGGCTGGATCATAAATACATAAGCGACTATTGTGTGGAGGTTGTGTGCGATCACATGCCGCTACTGTGATGCACTCGTGTCGTTTCCCGTTTGGGAAAAAGAACATGGCTTTGTACATTTTCGAGCTTGAGAACCAAAACGTGTATGATAGTAACAAATATCGGCATTATGTCTCCGGCCTTTTGAGAAACTGCGGTTTCTATGAAAATTGCCTCCTCTGTTACGATGTGGAGAACGAGAGCGATTCTCTGACAAATATATTGTTAATGCTTCGACCTTTTTTGACAATTCAGAAACCTGAAGACGCAGAATTTTTATCTCGCTGGATTCGGACATTGCAGCTATTACATGATCATTTTGAAGGGTGCTGATCTCGGACACTTTATCCGCAAGAACAGCAAGTTTGTCCAATTCATCACCCCCAACTGCTAAAACGGCTTGAATGTTACTTGGCAGGCGTTGTAGCCAAAGAGTTCTCAGAAAATCGTCTGTAACTTGGCCGGAGCCAAGGTCCTTCATCATTCTGAGCAACACACTTGGTTTCTGGTCCCCAAGTGTGAGCTCTTGCAGGAGTGCCTTCGTTTTTTGGGCAGTAGAGTTTTCAAAAATTGTTAGCAACTTGTCTTTTAGAGTAGTAAAAGGGTTTACATCGGGCGGTGTGAATATAAGGTCACTAACAGAGGATAGGATATCAGTATCTAAAATGTTGATTAGATAATTATATTTAGTTTTTTCATCAGCGATTTTATTAAGTGTGAATGTCGAATCAAGTTGCGCGAAAAATAGTTTGATATTGTGCTTAGAAAACGTTGGCATTTTTACCTGCACGGCAAGAACTCCTGTCTCTTGATCGACAGACATATCTTTAATTTACTTTTGAAGGCCAACAAAATAAGGAAATAAAAATTACTAGGTGTGATAAGAATGATTAAAATTAATATACATTTACATTACACAATAAAGTTGTTACGATTACAATACGATTTGCAACACGAGAAGGAAAAAAAAATAAATATTTACATATCAAGGTGCAAGTACAAAACAAAAAAATAAAAATCTAACAGATATTAGGTGACAATTAATTTCGTAGTAGAAGTAATACTTGCGATTGACACAAAACGGGGAACAGCCATTACGAGAAAAAACCAGTCGGATGTACCAATCCCAAAACTTTCTTTTATCTCATACATATTAATACTTCAAAATTCGCTATCACACTGCCAAAATTAAATGGCAATCTATGCATCTCATGAGGATTCTAAAGATTTGAAATTCCGTGCATTAGTTCTTAAGATATGACTATCGCTGAAATCGTCTAAATCCAGCAAAATTCTGCCTAGTAGCGCCACCTATTGGGTGATTTATACCAAGTCCTAATCAGCAACAATTTATGTCAACGTTTGACTGAATCTGAAGTTTGGAGAAAATCCGTGCATTAGTTTTTGAGATAGAGCTATAGCGAAAATCGTGAAAATTCCTCCATAGCAGCGCCACCTATTGGGTTATTAACACCAAAACCTAATTAACAACAACTTGTGTCAACATAAAACTAAATCTGAAGTTAGATTAAAATTCATCCATTAGTTCTATAGATAGAGCTATTGAGGCATTCGTGAAAAAAGCAGCACAGAAGCGCCACCTGTTGGGCGATTTACAACAACACATAATCAGTAGCAAGTCATATCAAGGACTAACTGAATCTGAAGTTTCATGAAAATCCGTGCGTTAGTTCTTAAGATAGAGCTATTGGGGAAATCGTGTAAATCCTGCAAAATTCGTCATAACAGCGCCACCTGTTGGGCGATTTACACCAAAACGTAATCAGCATCAATTCATATCAAGGACTAACTAAATCTGAAGTTTGATCAAAATCCGTGCATTAGTTCGTGAGATAGAGCTATTGCGAAAATCGTGAAAAATGCAGCATAGCAGCGCCACCTGTTGAGCGATTTACACCAAAAACTAATCAGCATCAATTTGTATTAGGGACTCACAGAATATAATTTTTTATTAAATTGCGTGCGGTAGTTCTTGAGATAGAGCGCCCACAAAATTTGTGTCACATACACACAGACAGACAGACTCACAGAGTCACAGACAGACATTTTGTAAAAACATGTTTTTTGGAATCTCTGACCCCTAAAACGTGTAAATCCGTCGAAAACCGGAATTCGAAAATTTTCATGAATCCAATACTTTCTTCTTGTAAAGATAGAAGAAAGTAAAAATTATATAAAATAAAGAAAAACTGCAACCATACCTGGAGACATCGTATTTATTTACACTGTTAGCGTTTTATAATTAAGCAGATACGAGGCATAATGACATGTTGAGAACTTATCATCGAATTGGAGATCTTGAAAGCACGTTGCTTGAGGTTAGGCCTAAGTAGCCATCAGGCTGATTTATCACGCTGTTTTTTTTTTTTTTTTAATCGTCGAAACACGTTCAGAGTCCGTGGTCACCACTGTACATTATGGGTGAGATGTAACTTACTTACTTTAAACTATAAATCAGAAGGTTAATAACGACTAACAATATTTATTAACATCTTGGAAAATACGCGCAAACTACATGCACGGAAAGGCAAGCCACAATAATACCCGTGGACTGTTGCCAAATTACAAAGAGAAAAGTTCTTGTGATGAAATCAGTTCAGTTCAGAGATTCAGCCAAAAACGGCTATTGCATGTTGCCACACTGTACAAAAGTATTCAAGTATTTTTCCATCTATTAGTATAAATTGCTGAAAGAGAAATTTCAACTTGTTATGCGTTTCCTTGCTAAGCTAAATTTTCCCATTATATAGTATTTATATGAACAAGAACATGCAGATAAAAAAACAGGGCTGTTCAAAATAATTGGAATACATATTTGGCTCTGGACGGTAACTCCTGAAATCAGTTTTTTAAATGTTTACTTGGTTATCTTATTTACCTTATTTCCCTAAGTAACGAAGTTTTGTTAAAGCTTTCAGGGAGTGTTGGAAAGTGTTTCATAATCTATGCCGTACGCATGATTTTTCTTTCTTGTTAGATTCTTATGTAGGGTGTTTCTATATAAGAATTGAGAAGCTATTGAGATTTTTTTTTTTTTAAAATTATGGCCTTTTTTTCCCCCATTCTGACCAGAAAATCAGAGTTCTAACTTTTAACGGCTGCTTTTAAATCTTCATCTAACACTTCATTTATAATGGCTGTTTCATAAATAATAGAAGCCATCAGTCTATCAGAAGATAATAACTCCGTTAAAACGGCAACTCAGTTCAGCGGGACTCTACTGCGTAGTTCAGTATTAAGATTTAAAACACGCCATTTTATTTTATATAAAATGACGTTATCCGCATCCGCTGAAGAATTCCTCATTTGTGATCCTGTATTAAATAACATTTACAGTAAAGTACACATAGGATGTCACTATCGCCGAATAATACACAAATCCAAAAAAAAAAAAAAAGGAATTTCGTCATTCAAGAAACTCGACCAAAAAAATCGCTTATCTAATTTTTCATATGCATTCATTTGTTTGTAATATTAATGTAGATACTTAAAATTAAATTTAGTTTATAAAAGCTCCATGTTTTATCAGAAATCATTTATTTAATATTTTTTCAAAATAGCACGTAGTTTAATTACTTTTTTTTTCAGTTTTTATGAGAAAATGGCAACAAAAAGATATAATTACTATTTTCCAAATATTTCCCCTTTATTTTCTACAGAAATGGAGTACTCGAGTGTTGCCAAAATTAAACAAATGTCGCTAAAAACTAAAAAAAAATTAATATCTCAAAAATAAATGGACATGCAGTTTTCAAACAAATTGCATTTAAGTACTTTTTTTCTCCAATACGACAGTATAAAAATTTTAAATGTGCGATGATTTGAAGTTTTAAAAAATGCAGTAGAGTATTTAACAGTCCAATGATACATCTTCTTTGTTTTACGGCTGGCTTATACAACGTAACGTTATTTTTTTGGAGACGATACTTTATTAGCTGGGAGAAAGAAATAGCATACCGGGGGCTAAAAAAACCGCAAAGGCTCTTTACTGAAAAAGTACCAATAAATCTTGCATTTAAATCTTCATTTTCAAATTTTACACATTTTTGAAAGCCAGAAAATAATTGTGCGAAATAATTTATTTTTTACGTATTTATTTTAGTGAAATTCGAAAAATATTTTTTAATGTCAATAACACAATATTTTCCATTTTTACTTTCTTCTATCTTTAGAAGAAGAAAGTATTGCATTCATGAAAATTTTCGAACTCCGGTTTTCGACGGATTTACACGTTTTAGAGGTCAGAGAACCCGAAAAACATGTTTTTACAAAATGTCTGTCTGTGAGTCTGTCTGTCTGTCTGTCCGTCTGTCTGTGTGTTTCTGTGTGACACAAATTTTGTGGGCGCTCTATCTCAAGAACTAATGCACGGAATTTAATAAAAATTCATATTCAGTTAGTCCCTGATACAAATTGGTGCTAATCGCTCAACAGGTGGCGCTGCTATGCTGCATTTTTTATGATTTCCGAAATGGCTCTATCTCAAGAACTAATGCACAGATTTTCACGAAACTTCAGATTCTGTTAGTCCTTGATATGACTTGATGCTGATTAGGTTTTGGTGTAAATCGCTCAACAGGTGGCGCTGCTATGCTGTATTTTTATGATTTCCGCAATGGCTCTATCTCAAGAACTAGTGCACGGATTTTCATGAAACTTCAGATTCAGTTAGTCCTTGATATGACTTTATGCTGATTACGTGTTGGTGCAAATCGCTCAACAGGTGGCGCTGCTGTGCTGCATTTTGCACGATTCCTGCAATAGCTCTATCTCAAAAACTAATGCACGAATTTTCATGTAACTTTAGATTTAGTTAGTTGTTAACACAAGTTGTTGCTGATTAGGTTTTGGTGTTAATCGTCTAATAGGTGGCGCTACTATGCTGGCATTTTCATGATTTTCGCAATAACTCCATCTCAAAAACTAAAGCACGGATCTTCCCCAAACTTCAGATTCAGTTAGACTTTGACATAAGTGGTTGCTTGGTAGTTTTGTTTAACATAGGTTTTGGTGTAAAGCACCCAATAGGTGGGCTGCTAGGCTGAATTTTGCTGCATTTACACGATTTTATAGATAGCCATATCTCAAGAACTAATGCGGGGAATTTCATATCTATAGAATCCTCATGATGGGCATAGATTGCGTTTAATTTTGGCAGCGTGATAGCGAATTTTCAAGTATTAACATGCTTGAGATAGAAGAAAGTTTTGGGATTGGTATATCCGACTAGTTCACTATTAGACCGGGAGTCGGCAGCACAGAACAGAATATCACTTCATCGAGTTCATGGCTGAAATTCCAGAATTAGTTAAAACTCGATTCGCATATTAAAACGCGATCGGTCTGCCAAGTCATATCTTGGTGGAAAACTCCTGATAACCCGATTTTAGCGGTTGACTCGTGAGTTTACCACTGTGCTTTCCTGTACCCGAAAGTATGAAAACATGGAGGACTGGGTGCAGGAAAACACAATGGTAAACCTATAAGTTAACGACTCATAACGATACACCTCAGGAATCAGGACACATTGCCGTTATCATTATCTTTTTACGCGTGAAGGTTTTGCTATGATACCCCATTGTGAAATTTGGTATTTTTTGAAATTCAATATTTGAAAAACGGCATAATCATTAGATTTGAAATTTATATCAAGAAAAGTACAATTTTTCACCTTTCTAACGCAGTTTGGCTAACATTTTTCTGACAAATACTTTTCGAGCTACTAATTTTTTCAGTAATTTCAGATGTTTCATTTTCCGAGATTAATTTGTGGCAACGATTAGCGAAAAAGCCAGTTGTCAGCAACGCGTGGTTTTTTATTAAAGAGGATAGGTATACGGTCCGCAATTTTTCACTATAGCGACAAATATGGATAACAGTAGTAGGAAATGGAGAGTTCAACGACCACAGGATCAGGGATTTGGGCAATGGGCAATCATTGAGCAATCAATGATCATACATTTCTCATGATCACAACAGTTATTAATTTCTCATGCTGCTGCCCATTTTAACACTTTACTAGAAAGGTGCATGAATACCAAGAATTAAAATATCAAAATGGTTTCGTTTAGAAATGTTTATTTATATCATGCTGCTGTTTTCTCTAAAATTTACTTGGAAAGATGTGTGTATACGAATACGTTTTTAATAAATATACTTGTTTTCCACGCTATTAAAAATAAGTGTTTAAAAAAAATACGTGTCTAAGGAAGTATATGTGTTAGAAGGTATATATAACTATATATATCTCACTCTATATGTTTGTATGAATCTAATCATATTTAAAAAATTATGTATTAAGATAAAAATGTTTAATTAAAAGCATACATTCATGTCTACACATATCTATATCCATAAAGTTAAATTCTTATATATAGGTTCTTGTGTAAAATATATATGTATAAAATTTACTAGTTTAAAAAAAATTGCGAAAAGTTTTACAGAGGTAATAAGAATAATAATAAAAAAAAGGTTTGACAAAGTAAAAAAATAAATAAAAAAAAAGTTTTAACAAAATTTAAAAAAAAGTTTTAACAAATTAAAAAAAAAGTTTTAACAAATTAAAAAAAAAAGTTTTAACAAATTAAAAAAGTTTTAACAAATTTTTTTAAAGTTTTAACAAAAAAAAAAATTAACGAATTTAAAAAAAGTTTTACAAAAAAGTTTTAACAAATGAAAAAAAAATAGTTTTACAAAAAAATTTAAATATGTTTTTAAAAAATTCTGAAAGATTAAAAAAGTTTTCCAAAAAAAGTTTTACAAAATTAAAAAAAAAAGTTTTAAATATGTTTTAAAAAATTCTGAAATATAAAAACTATACATTAAGCAAAATCATTTACATTGAGCATAGCTATTTATATATATTGTATAGATGTATATGTGTGTATGTATGTATGTGTTTGAATATACGTGTTACACATATCTAACAATATGCTAGGAAGGTTTGTGTAGAAGTTATAAATAAGCACTCATATAAAAAAATGAACATTTTTTTTATTTAAACAAAGCAATTTACAGAAAGTATATTTACAGAAAGATATATTTACATAAAAACATTTTCTTGATAATTCTACGTTATATTAACACTTTTCATCACTGATACAATCTTGACTAATTTTATAATGTGCATAGGCAAAACTTGATATTCCATCATCTAGCAAGTAACGCTTATCATCAAAAGGACTTAAGCTAATTTTATTCTGTATTAATGTATATAGTTGATGATTATCTTGAGCGATCCTTCTCTGCTTCTCCATGCTAGTTTTCACCTGTTGCAGACATTCTAAATAATCTTGATGCTTGATTTTCAGTCGAACAACATGTGTAGACACACCCTTCGCCCGATTCTTTTCTTCACTCGAAGATTTCAGGGAGTACATTTTGGATTTTAGACCAACGAGCTCAAGGGCTAAATCTCCATTGAGCTCATCCTTGAACTTGCCAATCACCTTCTTATTGATATCCGAGTAGAGTGAATGATGCTTTGTATAGTCTGAGAAATCAAATAGCCCTGCATTATGTTCCATAACATCAAAAATATTTTTTGTTTTAATATGGTAGCACAGTGAGTCCGTTTCTGTGAATAATAGCTTTGCATCATCTTTAAATGTTTTCTTTATAAAATTATAGTGAAAATCATACATTAAGAGCTTCGAAAGCTCCAAAATGCAGAAGCCGACATAAATCGGTCGATTCATCAAAATAGTAGTTTTAAGTCTTTCTACGGCACTCAGGTTTTCGTCATATGTTTTAAAGGCTTTGAATGTCGGCGAGGCAACCAATTTCTTCGCTCTTTTTTCGTTATTGCAAAGCACAATATTCCGCCTCTTTCTTAAATTTTCCATTGTTTTTCCGAATACAGAGTTGTTCATTAATTTAAAAAACTCTTTTTCAGAAGAGGATTTTGCTTCCTTCCTTTTCTCTGTATTAAAATTAATATAACTCTGCAGCCAGGGTGCTTGTTTGAATTGAAGAGCTTTATGCACGGCTGTCAGTTTTAATCCAAGTTGCAAATAATATTTCAGATTTCGGTAATGAGTGACATAATTCTGCTTATCTTGAAGATTAGGGATAAGTTTAGGAGTGCCTTTAAATTTTTTATTTCCAAGCATCCTCTTCGCAGTAGGTGACAACATCTCTTCATTCACAGTCAGGCGTTCCGGGGCCAGCGGATATTCGTTATGAAATTTATGAAGCTTCTTAGGGTATTTAAGGTCCACCTCGAAAATATATCCAATTTCAGAATCATCAGATAGAGAAAGAATCCACTCTTCTGTAATATGACTTGTCGCACACCACTGAAACCCTACGTATGGTAGATATTGGGACATAGCCCATCCATAAAGATTGTTCGCATCCCAATCCATGATGAAGCTGGGTGCTTCATTTTCCCTAAAATCGGGCGTATTGGGGATGTTCGCTAGGGCGTGTCTATGACTAATCATACTGATACCACCACGTATTCCATTTTCAATCATTAGCAACATATCAATGTCCGATAACAATTCTAGACGTGTTTCAGACATTTTCAAGGATTCTTGCCATGCGAGTGAAGGTCCTGTATATAGATGGCAAGGATCGATATCATAATACTGTTGACACAGTTTACGAAAATTTTGGAAAACATCAGCTAGTAATAAAATATCTGTTTTTACATACAGATCATGATATTCACCTAGATTCCGAATATTAAAGGTTTTCCACACGTTCAAGGCATGTTGATAGTCGTCATCTTTAATAGCTTCATCTGTGAGACTGTTATAAAATGCTGCAGGCGGGGGTAGTTCCTTTTCATCGAATTTTTCAAAAGAGGTGAAGTAGTCATAAGGGTATACTTTTTTTCTTGTAAGCATATGCAAATTAGTATTTTCAGGGAAATTTTCTTCAAGTATGGTGAATTGCTCAGGATTAAGGTTTCTAACAAGCTTTTCTAAGGAGTGAGTCAAAAACTGGAATGAATTTAAAAAGATCATCTGTATAGGACTTGTTGGCTTTCTTAACTTGAAGGTTATATAATTTTCCATAGAGGAATTAATCACATCAATTTCATGATCTTTAAATTTACCAATCTTACTCATTAGATGATGCCCATCATAGTTTTTTAGATTATGGAATATAACAGGAATTGTTTTACATTGTTTGTAGTTTAGATTGCAGCTTGCATGGGCAGCTCCTCTGTATGCACCCGTCACGTGGTCATGGTCACGAACACGTTCTTCACATAATGCTTGCTTACAAATAAAACAAAATTCCGCTTCCTGAAAAGCTTTTTCTTGTGCAGGTGAAAGCTTCATAGGTTCGATATTTAATAACTTTCGCTCTAATACATCTTCAATCTTCAGCATCTGTTTTAAAAAATGGTCTACACAGTCTTTGCCACGATAAACTTTCGCTTTCCAGACACATCTCCCATTAGGTCCGACAACAACATAAGCATACCCACATGGAAAATGATAAGTTGTTTTTTCAGTATAGGATGATGTGGTAGAGGGTGCAGTCGGCACAATAGGTATAAGAAGACACTCAAAGTCAGCATACACAACATATGGTATGGGATGCTGTAGATGTATTCCAGTGAAAGACAATATATTCTCGCCTTCTTCTGGTAAGAGTATCCTTTGTGCAGCATGTCGAGAACAATATTTGATATGCTTATCCAATAGATCTTGACTTGAAAACCGGTGTAAGCATCGATAGCAGTAAAAAACAACCCCATTATGATGTGTCAGATCCCCTAAAAGTCTTGAAAAGCTTCTAATTAAGCAATAATGTTGCTTTTCACCATCACTAACTAATAATAAGTTGATAACATCAAGATTTTTTTTCTCAGATATATACAGTGGACAAACTTCATCCTCTTCATATCCAAACACATTAATCCGTAAATTGTTGAGCTGTTCGATAATAGGGACCTTCTGAAGGGCAACAGGGCATTCAACATTACCAAGCTGACTATCACTCTCATAAGGGGTATAATGAGAAACACGTTCAGGATGTTTTGAAAAATCGAAGTTCAGCTTAGATGCTAAAAGACAACACACTAAGCACTTGTTATCTTCGTTTTTAATATTCAACACTGCTTTTTTATCATTCAATTTCTTAGGTAAAGCAATATATGAACTTGCAGCAAGAGGATGATATTTAGCAATCTTGAGTTCTAAATGTTGAATGTTTCTAAGCTTCCACCCGGAACCTCTTTGCACAAATTCTTCAAAGGATTTTAATATTTTGGAGAATCCTTCTTCAATGTGTTGCGTAATAGTTTCTTCAGTAAGTTCTGTAAAACATTGACATCGAAAATAGGATTGAATCTCTTCAATCTCCTCATTATCAGTCATACGTTCAAGTGTTATTTTTTCCACCATATACCATTTAATAGCACCTTTAGTCTGAACTTCATCTGTTAAACGTTCTTGAATTTCAGCTTGTAAATGGGTATGAAACACAGTTAAATCACTTTCTTCACGTTCATCAGGATAAAGCATGAAAGTTTTAAACACATTAAGCACATCCGATTGATTTTGCTTTAGTTTTTTAGACTTTACATTAGATGACATCCTTTTTCGTTTCACACGCACAAGAGGTACACGGGAGTGTTGGGTGCGTATATGCTGCTTCAACTCATAATTTCGTCCAAACATTTTATCACATTCACGGCAAGAGAATTTAGAACTTTCATGTGATCTTATATGTTGTATCAAATTGTCCTTTCGTGTAAAAACTTGATCACATTTGTTACACATAAATGTAGATCGGTCATTATGAATCTTGAAGTGTCTTCGCAAGTTAGATCTAAATCTAAATGATTTCTGACACAAATCACACGTATGCACCTTGTCATTAAAGTGTATCTTCTTATGTTGAAACAAGTCGTAAGAGGTCGAAAACATCTCATCACAAGTTGAACATGAAAACATCTTCTTGGCAACAGTTAAAGTCTTGAAAGGTTCTTCAGATGTTATATCAACATCCAGAGAATTCAACGATGGATTGTTCTTAGATGAAAAAGCTTGAGAATGCTCATCACGCTTAAAAGTTGTTGCTTCATCATTGATATGAGTCTTAGAATGTCTTCTCAGCTTGGATCTACGGCTAAAAGACTTTTGACATACTTCACATTTGAAAAACTTTTCACCTGAATGTATCTTCAAATGCTGATTCAGGTTAGAAATAGTTGAAAATGTCCTATTACAACTAAGACAAGTAAAATTCTTCTTCTTAGACACAGAACTTTCCAAAGGCATGGCTTCGTCCAAAGACATAACAGCATCCGGAAGCAGGACGTTTCGGTCCCGACACTTCGGTCCCGCCATTTCGGTCCCGCCGTTTCGGTCCCAAGACATTTCGGTCCCGAGACATTTCGGTCCCGAGACAATTCGGTCCCGAGACAATTCGGTCCCAAGACATTTCGGTCCCGAGACATTTCGGTCCCCAGACATTTCGGTCCCGAGACAATTCAGTCCCAAGACATTTCGGTCCCGAGATATTTCGGTTCCTTCTCCAGCAAGCTGAAATTTTGTGCACTTGAAATAGGTGACAATTTTATAGGGGACATTGTAGCGTTTTTTAAATAAAGGCCTTAAAATTTTAGTAAACACACACAAATTTCGTATGGTAATCATTTAAAAAAAAGGGAGGGGGGGATTGACATTTTCTATATTTTAGTGTATCATAAGTATAAGGGTCTGATAAATTAAGACATTTATAACTCGATATATAATTATCACAAAACACTCATATTTTGTATGGTAAACGTAATCTTTATAAAAGGAGGGACATTATCAAATTTTTTAACTGAACTCCCTAAATTTTAGTATAACTCGAATATAAGGACTCGAAAACGCAAACACTTATAACACATATCAAAATTGTCGCAGCCCACACAAATTTCCTATGATAATCATAATCGTTTTATAAGGCAGGGGGGGGGGGCTCTGTTGATTTTTTATATATTTTAGTGTATCTTAAGTATAAGGTCCTGATAAATTAAAAAATTTATAACTCTCTCTGTAATTATCGTAATCACACTCATATTTTGTACGGTAAACGTAATCTTTAAAAAAGGAGGTACATTATAAGATTTTTTAACTGAACCCTTGAAATTTTAGTATAACCGAATATAAGGGCCCGAAAACCGCAAACACTTTTAACTCGCAATCAAATTGTAGCACCCCATGCAAATTTTATATGGTAGAAGTAATCGTTTTCAGGAGTGGGGGAAGGGAGAGTTCTGTGGATTCTTTATAGAAGCTCCTCATATTTTAGTCTATCATAAATATAAAGTCCAGACAATTTAAAAATATTTATAAGTCGAGCTTTAATTTTCATATGCAAATGCCCATGCCAAAATGCACATATTCAATTGTATATAATTTGCACACTATGTGATTAATAATGAAAAAATCTGCAAATATTTTTACAAATCTTTATTTTATCCTATTATTTAACGGCGCATCAATTTTAAATGTATTGCATTTTACATATTTTTTAAAAAGGGGGTTCTTAACATGGAATTGTGATAAAGACACATTATTTTTTAAATTCTGCACCGGAACAGACTAGAACTTTCTATTTTATTTTAATAGTTATTTTAATTTACTATTTTTTGAAAAACTATTTAAAAGTTTGCATTAATCTTTTTACATGTAACAATAATATTACCGCTATTTCTACCGGTGTCGAATGACAAGTTTAAAAATATTTTTAATTTTGAACCACTTCGCCGTTTGCCCCGAGATAACTCGGGGATAAAAGCAATTTTTCCCCATACCTGTCGACGGTGAAGTGGTTTGCAACAATTACAAATCCTTTTTAATATATTTAAGACTTTTATATGCTTATTACATTCAAAAACTACGAGCACAATAAACATAAATCAAAATTTTAAAATTTCTATTGTCATAAAATATTTTTTTCGTATTTAAAATTAATTCTGTATTTCAAATATTTCTTTGTTATTTATTTGACTTATATACTTAGAATTAAAGCAGCCTACATGTTTTAATATGACAAATAAAAAATAAAAATGAAAATACAAAAAAATAACATAAAATCTCAAAATAATAATGTATAGTGAATCACTTTTACGTAAAATTTCATTTTAAATTAAGACATTTTATAAATATATCACAATGAAGAAATTTGGAAATTTAGAAAACATATTTGGCTTTTCTTGATATCTATATGTTATTCATTCAAAAGAATATTATACATGTATATATATATGTCAAGTGTAGATGTCCTGGCTTCCCCCATTTGATTATGCTAAATAAAGATTCAGATAGAAGAATTATTCTACTCACGCTCTCTTTGTTCTAGTCAGCCGGCGCTTTTTTGTGGCCACACGGCATTTTTCATCTTTAATGGCTTAAAAAAACCGGGACGACATGCAGTGTCGTAGCCAGGATTTCGTTTCGGGGGGGGGGGGGGGTCCAGAATTTTCCCTTCATGTTATATATATAGTAAAACCTGCCAAGATGAAATTGTAAATATTGGTGAAAAATTCCGTTTTACACAAGTTTCCGTGTTATTTGGTGTATTTGTATAGTATTCTTTTCCGTAGCACTATGGAACAATTATGTTTAAGACAGAACTCCGTTATAGGCAGGTTCCATTTTTAAAAGTTTTGTGTATTTATATAAATATACTTATTTATATCATATGAATAGAATAAAACTTGTCAAAATAGTAATTGTCTATAACAGAATCCTGTCTTTAACGTAAGCGTTACATGGTCTTAATATGAATTGCGATACAATTAAATTTGCTGAAAACCTGTCTGAAAAGGGGATTTTCACCCTTCTTTAGCGAAGTATAGTGAAACCTGTGAAAGCGGAATCTTTCTATAACGGAATCCTGTCTCAAACGGAAGAGTTTCAGAATCCCTGCGAAACGAACAATAGATCTTATTGAGGTAGTGTATCTTAGAAGTATAATTAATTACACTTCTTTAAATGGAAGCTTGTCTAAAATGCAGCTTTTTACCAGTCTTTGGAATCTTGTCTTGACTGTGTATATATGATAGAAGTATTTCGAGTAACTTTAAGAATTTAGGTATATCCTTATTTAATTTCTTAATAAAAAAAAAGCATGGATAAAAAATATAAGGCCAATCTCTATAACTGCAACTAATAATACATTGAAGTTACATTAATATTTACCAATGAAAAAGATTCACCATGATGTAAAAATCTGAGCGCATACTGAAGAGTTAAATTTAATTAACCCATGCGCTGTCATTCACGAGTATACTCGTGGCTTTAATTTATTGATTACTTTGTCACCACTATTTTAGAATTTAAAAAAAATGCCTCATTTATTGGCAGAAATTTCGCTGTATTAGCAAAGCGAAATTTATCTTTCTGAATTTGTGCTGGCAAACGACCTTCAACAAAACATTTGCAAATTCTTAGTTTTGGCAGCGAATGGGTTAAATCAAGTTTCATATTACATAACATTTGCCTACAATAAAGTTAGGGCCAAGGGGTTAAGTGTAAAACAGCAATTTTCATGTTTAATTTCTTGCCATTGAATTAAGAATTTGTGCTGTAACAGATATTGGATAATGATTTCACATAAGTGTCAATCGCATGAGCCGTTCATGCGATCCGCCGCGCTCCCCATGGAAATTTTTGAGGTAACCCAGATAGCATGAACATTAGCAGAAAGTTTGATTTTTTTCTGATATTATCTTGCCGTGACAAATTTGAATTGAGAAATTCGCAGCAAATCTCCCGCAAGGTATACCATCACCCACTTGCATGAGTAGTTTGTTGTGAAACTGATGGCAAGACTGTCTTTAATTCACGAAAGTGACGAAAGCAAAAAATCTCTCTGTTGAGAGACTCAACAACAATGAGAATCAGCACATACGCAGAAATTGCAGAAATTTTATTCGGTAGGCACCGTTTTTTTAAACGCTATACTTATTAAATACCAAAAAATGCTCGAAATGAAAAGTACAAATATTACCTAAACTTGTTTATGGTGATAAAACCTATGCATGTGCCTTCTGACGGCGCTTTCGCATCAATAGACCTGATCAGGTCTATTGACCCCTTCGAAGGGGCTAAACTTATAGTGTGATATGGAAAGATTATTACTTTGCAGTAAGTTTGCAGTGTTTTTGATTACTTGTTTGCCGTTAGTTTGCAATAAATTTGATACAGCATGAATTTAACTTGCACGACAAGTTGAAAACACTCATAGTTATATTGTTAAGTAAAAAAAAAAATTCAAAAATTGAATTGTTTTTATTAAACGTATTTATCAATTCAAAATTATTTTAATTATTAATTGTTTAGATAACTAATTTATCAATTGCTTGTTTAAAAACTATTACATGAACTATATAATAGTTTTTATAGGGTAAATGCAAATATATATTTTTTTAATTTTCGGTTATTATAACGTTATTAACTTCATTAGGATGTATATAAAAGTGATAAGGGTTCTGAAGATAAACATGTTTTTTATTCATTTATTAGTTAGCTTATAATATTATTTTTGCTCTTTAATTATAATTAATTAATAATTTCTTACTTTTTGCAAATTGTAAATTATAACTGTACTTAAAAAATTAAAATCTGCTATACAATATCACCTAACACTGTTAAAAGGTATTTTTACGTATTTGTACAATGTTGCATTATTATTATTATTATTATTATTATTATTATTATTATGTTTAATTAATTAATTAATTATTACTTAGACTTTATGTTTTTGACTGATTTTTCAAAAAATTCCTATATTATTTTTTGGAAATTATAAATTAAAACTTTTGAATAAAAACTTTAAGTGCTATTAATAATTGCTACTAATAATTGCTATTAATTAATTCTCAAAAAAGTTAGGAATTTTAGTATAAAAATTAAATTAATATTTTATTAAATATATTTTTTATTTAATGTATCCTTAATTTATCAAATTAATAACATTATTAATATACATTACATTTTTTTACTTTAAAATAAACTCAATACATAATACATTTTATATTAAATTTATCATATAGTAGTTATAAACTGAAATTTATCTTTTACATGTTTATTTATTTTATATTTAAAGTCACCGAAATTTAAAACTATTAATATAATTAATAATAAAACTAAAATAAAAAATTATTAATTTTTTTCTGGGAAAGTGGGAGGAAAAGGGTAATATTAAAAATCAATAAATAAACGACAAATACAAACAAGTTGGAAATTGCTCGTCAAACATGGCAAATGAGGTGCGTTCGTACTATAACTAGTTTTATAATTATTTTTTGCACCCCATATTGTACTGAATGTATATTTTTTTTTTTGCACTTCATGAGTGCATAGCCTATGACATCATTAAAATTCATTTGCAATAATTTTTTCCCATTCCCCGTAATGTAACGCAAAACTTTTGACTGTCTCTGTAATTAAACTATACACCGATTTTCATAAAATTTCAAATGGCTCGACAAAATTTTGTAAAAATTATATATTTAAAATTTCAGACCACTCGGAAGGCTGTAACATCATTAAAATGCACTTGCAATAATTTTTCCCCATTGGCCGTAATGTAAAGAAAAACTTTTGACAGTCCCTGTAATTAAACTATGCATCCGATATCCATAAAATTTGAAATGGCTCGACAAAATTATGCAACAATCATATTTAAAATTTCAGACCATTCGGTTGGGTTGTTTTTGCTCTGTTATATGCGGAGACAGACGGGCAGACGGACGGACTGAACGACGACTATAGGTGCTACGTATTTATATAATTACGAACGCACCTAAAAACCTTAGTTTTGTCAGTTAAAAATTGGAAATAAAATTAATTAAAATAATACTTACACTATTACATAAAAAAAAAAAAATAATCATCTTATTACAAAGAAATAGGCCCAGTTTCAATAAAATTAGTTCACAAAAATCGTCTGCAATGGGTGAGAAGACTGTTAAAAATGCAACCAATAATTATTTAAAAAAAAAAAAAAATGAAGCGGTGAGTGGAGTTTTCTGACAACAAAATATTTTTCCTGGCACACCTAATTATCAAATCACTATTGTTTTCCCAATGTTTATAATGGTAAAGTAACTTATGAATACAAAATTATAACTTTGTATTATAAAAGTAATAAGAAAAATTAAATATTTTTGCTTCAATAAATATATCTCATTTCTGAATTATTAAAGGAGAGGATGTAGAAGAATGATTTGAGGAAATATTTACCTACAATAGCTTATAAGTGTCCAATTGAATTATTGAAGACATTTATTATTAATCTAATTGTAAGAAGGAGAAAAAATAAGAACAGTTTTTCAAATTATTTAATTAATGATGATAATTTAAAGGTTCTAAAAAACGTATGAAAACAACCAAAAAATCATCTATGGCAGTTTATAGTATATATGAAATACCTAATATTAATAACAAATAATACAGCTTAAAAAATCCATTTTGTTAAATAATAATAATAATAAAAAGACAATGTCCCCTGTAAAATTATATCACATTGTTCAATCAAACAAATTTTCAGCTCGCTGTGATTTCATTATCACGAGTTATAAAAGTTTAAATTTATCGGACTGTTATATTCAGCTTTTTTTTAATTTGTGGGGTGGGGGGTGTTAAAAAATTTTAAAAAGGTCCCAAATAATGTTTAAATTACAGCGTTTGGCGGCCCACGACAATTAGAATACGAGTTATAAGGTGGTGGGCACCGAAATGACAAGGGACCGAAATGGCTGGGGACCGAAATGGCCAGGGACCGAAATGGCTGGGGACCGAAATGGCCAGGGACCGAAATGTCTCGGGACCGAAATGGCCAGGGACCGAAATGTCTCGGGACAGAAATGGCCAGGGACCGAAATGTCTCGGGACAGAAATGGCCAGGGACCGAAATGTCTCGGGACAGAAATGGCCAGGGACCGAAATGTCTCGGGACAGAAATGGCCAGGGACCGAAATGTCTCGGGACCGAAATGGCCAGGGACCGAAATGTCTCCGGACCGAAATGTCTCCGGACCGAAATGGCCAGGGACCGAAATGTCTCGGGACCGAAATGTCTCGGGACCGAAACGGCGGGACCGAAATGGCGGGACCGAAATGTCGTGTACCCACAGCATCCATAATAGATTAATAAGAAGAACGATTTAACTCCTAACGGAAAACAACAATCTTCACGAATAAATTACTGGAAAAGCAGAGAGCACTGAAAGACACGTCTGATCGCTAGTAGAACAAATCATCAAATGATGCAGATCAAAAATTTCACTGCTATTTATACTCCTCAGGTGTTCACCCTAAGGCAACCTAAACTTATCGATACTTTCCACACCAACAAACGCAAATTGTTCTAACATCAAATCGGTTCTAAGAGTCGCGATTCGTTCGAAACATCGTATCTGGTTTACAATCACCGATCGCTCAACGATTTCATAAAACAATCGAGGTTCTTAACTCAACCAGTGATTGGTTCTTGAACTCAATCGTTAAAACTAAATTAAAATAAAGGTTCTAAAAGACAATCATCAACCAGTCATTGCTTCTCAAACTCAAGTATTATCATAGAAGTAAGTCAAGACTGATTATCTTTGAATCTACTAATTAAAAAATTATTTTAATTTAGGAAATCTATTTCATTAAAAAATTATCTTCATCTAACAACAGATCTGTTCTAATTTCCTCTCACGGCTTGGCGAGAGCCAAATAAAAGATTGAGAAGGACGCCAACTAGACAAAAAAAAACTTAACGACAACAAACAATTAAATACACAACCTTCATTAAACATTAAAAAAAGACTAATTTTATAAATTATCATGTACAACTACTCGCTAAAAGTATTATTATTAAAAAAGTCTCTATCAAAAACATGTTTACATTATTAAAAACGAGCGATAAAATAAATGTTCAACTTCCTTCAGAATATTACTTTCAAAATCATCGAGCCCAAATACATTCTAGCAAGTTCCAACACAAGCAACAAAACTGATGACTAAGCTCACTAATAACAAATCACATGACTGCTAACCGCCAATCGCAGATGAAAATGATAACATCTTGTGACAATACCTCTACACAGCGTAATATCCTCTCCCTGTGAACAGGGGGCATGTTGAAGCATGTACCGTCTTGCTGGTGCCAGATGATTGACAGGTGGGTGGGGGAATGTCAGGAATGTAGACACAGTGGTGCCCACCTGCTCCTGACACAGCTCATGTGATCTGCTCAGCCAATCAAAAGCGTGTAGGGGGCGCTCCCGTCGTCTTCATGCATGATGTCATAACCGGTTTTATACTGAATCATACGCCATTTCTTCAGAGGTTGTGGATGGGAACGGACGTACAAAGACGATGCTCTGCGGTAAGTAGTTTTTAAATGTCTAGGTTAAGGATATTGTTTTAAGAAACTTTGCTTTTGCATGTTATTTCAAACTACATTTTCAAATAACAACTGTCTTTAATCACTTTTTAGAAGAATAAGTTTAACTTTTTCATTAAAAAATACTACCGCAAAACTTTTAAGAGTTGTTTTTAAAGACTATCTTGTTAATTCAAGTTCAAATTCAATAAAAAAATTTTAAAATAATGATTATATTCTAATATATAAGCTAATCTCTAATTAAGGAAGAGTGGAAGAGTCCACGACAAAAAATCTACTTCAAATTTCAAAGCCTAGCTAAAAAATACAATCATCACGTTAAAGAACTCAGTGACAATTATATAAAACTTAAAACAAGCTCTTGAAATATAATATTAATTGTTGTTAACTCAAAAAAAAAATCATATCACCAAAAATGAACCATCATAAATTTAATAAATCAATCTTTCACTTAAAATAGCTACTTCAAATTTTAAGTTTATTTTAGAAAATACAATCATCTTGCAAAAAACACGTCGCGAATTAAACACAACTATTTAAACAGACTCATCAGGAAATAAAATATTAATTGTTATTAACTCATTTAAAGACCAAATCTTACGTCAACGAAAGAAATCTAATAATTATTCTCTAATTAATATAAATAATTTAATCTCTAACATTGTTGGAACGCTCTGTGCACATTAATTAATCAACAAGAGAAATTACAAAAAATGAGCATTTAAATCCAACATGCAGAGAGAGTTGAAATTAAGAGATTATTGAACATTTATGTCGTGATATATTCGTATAGTAGTGCACCACAATTCTGGGTTCTTGTGTGCAATTTAAATTGATATGTGCTATTGTATCAATTAAAATTACGTAGTTTAAATTTAATCGCGTTGTGTGTTTTCGATGCACAAGAACCTTATGAATTGCACAGAGATTACAGGTGACCCGAAGAGATTATATTTCAAGTTTTAGAATGGCCCTAATTTATAACCTACTCTGTGAAGAAAGAAGAAAAAATAATAATTCCGAAAATGGTAATAGAATAATTAAATGCAAAGCATAAATAGAAGAGAAACTTTTTTTTTGACTTAAATAAAAAAATTTATTTACACACACATTTCATATTTCATAAGAATTCAAAATTTAGAAGAATTTCAAATATTTTATATTAGGTGAAAATCCTGAATTTTCATGATTAAAATTGAATACACATCTTGAATATATAATACTTGAGTAATTATAAAGAATGACTTATTACAAAAAAAAAATGATTTATTATAGAAATGACTCACTATAAAAATAAATTGTTGCCATTCCCACTCTTCCACTGAAATATGTGATTGCAATTTTTACTTCCTCAATGGAACTATTAAGAACATTCGTACCTTAATAAAGCTTGTTTCCATCGTCAGTTCCGACATTTTTTTAAAATCACCACCGTTGTTCACTCATCAATCATGGGGGTATACTTTCTTTATAACATTATTCCATGGTCTCTCACATGACTCCATATTGAAATTATTTGTCGCAATTCAGGCATCCGAGAGTTAAAGAAAACTTTAGGCTTCTCCCTTGAAGGAATGGTATTAGACTCATCAAGAGCGCATCTCCTTCCTCTTAAGATGCTATGTTTTCATCATCTCAGTATTTTTTTTCACTCCTCATCCTTCGAGCAGCAAAAAGCAAGAGGGGAAAAAATCCTTTTTTCTTTGGAAAGTCAGGGGGCAAAGGTTCCGTGTTCCCTGACCAATAGAAATTGTCTTCCCTCTTTTTTTCATTGGATATGTGTTCAGCATATCTTATGGGGTACACATAATTTTGTCGAAATTTGCATAGCCACTCCTTTTAATTTCAGTGGAAGAGATATGGTTTATTTTTGTTTTTATTATTGTTAAAGTTACTGTAAATTTTTTTGATTATTTTATGTATTGTAATAATCCAGTTTATACTTGATTAAGCATTGTATGTATTTAAAAGATGGAATTGTGTTGAACAATCCATCAAACATAAAAGTATCAACAATTTCAAAAATTATCTTTAAAAAAATACAATCATCTTGTTAAAGTACACGCCAAAAATTAAATAAAACTGTTAAAACAAAATCATTAAAAATATATGTATATATATTTACATAAATTAATTATTATTTACTCATTAATAAAATTAATCTTACATCAACAAAATCTAAAAATTAACCATTCTACAATTAATAAGATGAACTCAATCATCCACATTGAAAATACCTGCTTCAAATTAAAAAGTCTAACTAAAAAACACATTTATCTTGCTAAAACACAGACATTACACTTGTACTTCAAACAAAGAGAGTGCGCAAAAACTCACCACTCCACCCTCAACTCAAACAAGCTTAAGTCCCATCTCGTATAGTGGCTAGCACGCTAGAGTTCTGTCCAGAAGATAGCAGGATCGAACCCCGTCGTGGGAGAATTGAAAAATGCTTCTTTTTTAACCCAAAGTCAGCAAAAATCTCGATAGATGGCGCCTCTGAAAGAAAAAAAAACCGAAGCAAAATAATATTTAAAGCTTTAAAAATAAAATGGGGTGAAAATAGGGGGTATGCATTAGTAGAAGGAAAATGGAGGTTCTGCTTCACAAGGCGTAGGGGCGTGGCGACAGCCGTCAGGCTGTCGCCAATTTGATTGACGGGTGAACAGGATTTGATTGACAGGTGAGACAATCTTATCTCACCTGTCAATCACTCGACTCCGCCCATATGTCAATCATCTTTGGCCACGCCCTCCACCCTCCACACTAACGCATGACGCCTGGTGAAGCAGAAACCCTTTTTTCCTTCTACTAATGCATACCCCCTATTTTCACCCCATTTTATTTTTAAAGCTTTAAATATTATTTTGCTTCGGTTTTTTTTTCTTTCAGAGCGCCATCTATCGAGATTTTTGCTGGCTTTGGGTTAAAAAAGAAGCATTTTTCGACTCTCCCACGACGGGGTTCGTCCTGCTATCTTCTGGACAGGACTCTAGCGTGCTAGCCACTATACGAGATGGGACTTAGGCTTGTTTGAGTTGAGGGTGGAGTGGTGAGTTTTTGCGCACTCTCTTTGTTTGAAGTACAAGTGTAATGTCTGTGTTTTAACAAGATAAATGTATTTTTTAGATAGATTTTTAATTTGAAGTAGGTATTTTCAATGTGGATGATTGAGTTCATCTTATTAATTGTAGAATGGTTAATTTTTAGATTTTGTTGATGTAAGATTAATTTTTTTAATGAGTAAATAATAATTAATTTATGTAAATATATATACATATATTTTTAATGATTTTGTTTTAACAGTTTTATTTAATTTTTGGCGTGTACTTTAACAAGATGATTGTATTTTTTTTTAAGATAATTTTTGAAATTGTTGATACTTTTATGTTAGAGATTAAATTATTTATATTAATTAGAGAATAATTATTAGATTTCTTTCGTTGACGTAAGATTTGGTCTTTAAATGAGTTAATAACAATTAATATTTTATTTCCTGATGAGTCTGTTTAAACAGTTGTATTTAATTCGCGACGTGTTTTTTGCAAGATGATTGTATTTTCTAAAATAAACTTAAAATTTGAAGTAGCTATTTTAAGTGAAAGATTGATTTATCAAATTTATGATGGTTCATTTTTGGTGATATGATTTTTTTTTTTTTTTTTTTTTTTTGAGTTAACAACAATTAATATTATATTTCAAGAGCTTGTTTTAAGTTTTATATAATTGTCACTGAGTTCTTTAACGTGATGATTGTATTTTTTAGCTAGGCTTTGAAATTTGAAGTAGATTTTTTGTCGTGGACTCTTCCACTCTTCCTTAATTAGAGATTAGCTTATATATTAGAATATAATCTTTATTTTAAAATTTTTTTATTGAATTTGAACTTGAATTAACAAGATAGTCTTTAAAAACATCTCTTATAAGTTTTGCGGTAGTATTTTTTAATGAAAAAGTTAAACTTATTCTTCTAAAAAGTGATTAAAGACAGTTGTTATTTGAAAATGTAGTTTGAAATAACATGCAAAAGCAAAGTTTCTTAAAACAATATCCTTAACCTAGACATTTAAAAACTACTTACCGCAGAGCATCGTCTTTGTACGTCCGTTCCCATCCACAACCTCTGAAGAAATGGCGTATGATTCAGTATAAAACCGGTTATGACATCATGCATGAAGACGACGGGAGCGCCCCCTACACGCTTTTGATTGGCTGAGCAGATCACATGAGCTGTGTCAGGAGCAGGTGGGCACCACTGTGTCTACATTCCTGACATTCCCCCACCCACCTGTCAACCATCTGGCACCAGCAAGACGGTACATGCTTCAACATGCCCCCTGTTCACAGGGGGAGGATATTACGCTGTGTAGAGGTATTGTCACAAGATGTTATCATTTTCATCTGTGATTGGCGGTTAGCAGTCATGTGATTTGTTATTAGTGAGCTTAGTCATCAGTTTTGTTGCTTGTGTTGGAACTTGCTAGAATGTATTTGGGCTCGATGATTTTGAAAGTAATATTCTGAAGGAAGTTGAACATTTATTTTATCGCTCGTTTTTAATAATGTAAACATGTTTTTGATAGAGACTTTTTTAATAATAATACTTTTAGCGAGTAGTTGTACATGATAATTTATAAAATTAGTCTTTTTTTAATGTTTAATGAAGGTTGTGTATTTAATTGTTTGTTGTCGTTAAGTTTTTTTTGTCCAGTTGGCGTCCTTCTCAATCTTTCATTTGGCTCTCGCCAAGCCGTGAGAGGAAATTAGAACAGATCTGTTGTTAGATGAAGATAATTTTTTAATGAAACAGATTTCCTAAATTAAAATAATTTTTTAATTAGTAGATTCCAAGATAATCAGTCTTGACTTACTTCTATGATAATACTTGAGTTTGAGAAGCAATGACTGGTTGATGATTGTCTTTTAGAACCTTTATTTTAATTTAGTTTTAACGATTGAGTTCAAGAACCAATCACTGGTTGAGTTAAGAACCTCGATTGTTTTATGAAATCGTTGAGCGATCGGTGATTGTAAACCAGATACGATGTTTCGAACGAATCGCGACTCTTAGAACCGATTTGATGTTAGAACAATTTGCGTTTGTTGATGTGGAAAGTATCGATAAGTTTAGGTTGCCTTAGGGTGAACACCTGAGGAGTATAAATAGCAGTGAAATTTTTGATCTGCATCATTTGATGATTTGTTCTACTAGCGATCAGACGTGTCTTTCAGTGCTCTCTGCTTTTCCAGTAATTTATTCGTGAAGATTGTTGTTTTCCGTTAGGAGTTAAATCGTTCTTCTTATTAATCTATTATGGATGCTGTTATGTCTTTGGACGAAGCCATGCCTTTGGAAAGTTCTGTGTCTAAGAAGAAGAATTTTACTTGTCTTAGTTGTAATAAGACATTTTCAACTATTTCTAACCTGAATCAGCATTTGAAGATACATTCAGGTGAAAAGTTTTTCAAATGTGAAGTATGTCAAAAGTCTTTTAGCCGTAGATCCAAGCTGAGAAGACATTCTAAGACTCATATCAATGATGAAGCAACAATTTTTAAGCGTGATGAGCATTCTCAAGCTTTTTCATCTAAGAACAATCCATCGTTGAATTCTCTGGATGTTGATATAACATCTGAAGAACCTTTCAAGACTTTAACTGTTGCCAAGAAGATGTTTTCATGTTCAACTTGTGATGAGATGTTTTCGACCTCTTACGACTTGTTTCAACATAAGAAGATACACTTTAATGACAAGGTGCATACGTGTGATTTGTGTCAGAAATCATTTAGATTTAGATCTAACTTGCGAAGACACTTCAAGATTCATAATGACCGATCTACATTTATGTGTAACAAATGTGATCAAGTTTTTACACGAAAGGACAATTTGATACAACATATAAGATCACATGAAAGTTCTAAATTCTCTTGCCGTGAATGTGATAAAATGTTTGGACGAAATTATGAGTTGAAGCAGCATATACGCACCCAACACTCCCGTGTACCTCTTGTGCGTGTGAAACGAAAAAGGATGTCATCTAATGTAAAGTCTAAAAAACTAAAGCAAAATCAATCGAATGTGCTTAATGTGTTTAAAACTTTCATGCTTTATCCTGATGAACGTGAAGAAAGTGATTTAACTGTGTTTCATACCCACTTACAAGCTGAAATTCAAGAACGTTTAACAGATGAAGTTCAGACTAAAGGTGCTATTAAATGGTATATGGTGGAAAAAATAACACTTGAACGTATGACTGATAATGAGGAGATGGAAGAGATTCAATCCTATTTTCGATGTCAATGTTTTACAGAACTTACTGAAGAAACTATTACGCAACACATTGAAGAAGGATTCTCCAAAATATTAAAATCCTTTGAAGAATTTGTGCAAAGAGGTTCCGGGTGGAAGCTTAGAAACATTCAACATTTAGAACTCAAGATTGCTAAATATCATCCTCTTGCTGCAAGTTCATATATTGCTTTACCTAAGAAATTGAATGATAAAAAAGCAGTGTTGAATATTAAAAACGAAGATAACAAGTGCTTAGTGTGGTGTCTTTTAGCATCTAAGTTGAACTTCGATTTTTCAAAACATCCTGAACGTGTTTCTCATTATACCCCTTGTGAGAGTGATATTCAGCTTGGTAATGTTGAATGCCCTGTTGCCCCTCAGAAGGTCCCTATTATCGAACAGCTCAACAATTTACGGATTAATGTGTTTGGATATGAAGAGGATGAAGTTTGTCCACTGTATATATCTGAGAAACAAAATCTTGATGTTATCAACTTATTATTAGTTAGTGATGGTGAAAAGCAACATTATTGCTTAATTAGAAGCTTTTCAAGACTTTTAGGGGATCTGACACATCATAATGGGGTTGTTTTTTACTGCTATCGATGCTTACACCGGTTTTCAAGTCAAGATCTATTGGATAAGCATATCAAATATTGTTCTCGACATGCTGCACAAAGGATACTCTTACCAGAAGAAGGCGAGAATATATTGTCTTTCACTGGAATACATCTACAGCATCCCATACCATATGTTGTGTATGCTGACTTTGAGTGTCTTCTTATACCTATTATGCCGACTGCATCCTCTACCACATCATCCTATACTGAAAAAACAACTTATCATTTTCCATGTGGGTATGCTTATGTTGTTGTCGGACCTAATGGGAGATGTGTCTGGAAAGCGAAAGTTTATCGTGGCAAAGACTGTGTAGACCATTTTTTAAAACAGATGCTGAAGATTGAAGATGTATTAGGACGAAAGTTAATTAGGACGAAAGTATTAAATATCGAACCTATGAAGCTTTCACCTGCACAAGAAAAAACTTTTCAGGAAGCGGAATTTTGTTTTATTTGTAAGCAAGCATTATGTGAAGAACGTGTTCGTGACCATGACCACGTGACGGGTGCATACAGAGGAGCTGCCCATGCAAGCTGCAATCTAAACTACAAACAATGTAAAACAATTCCTGTTATATTCCATAATCTAAAAAACTATGATGGGCATCATCTAATGAGTAAGATTGGTAAATTTAAAGATCATGAAATTGATGTGATTGCTTCCTCTATGGAAAATTATATAACCTTCAAGTTAAGAAAGCCAACAAGTCCTATACATATGATCTTTTTAGATTCATTCCAGTTTTTGACTCACTCCTTAGAAAAGCTTGTTAGAAACCTTAATCCTGAGCAATTCACCATACTTGAAGAAAATTTCCCTGAAAATACTAATTTGCATATGCTTACAAGAAAATTGTTATGACTAATATACCCTTATGACTACTTCACCTCTTTTGAAAAATTCGATGAAAAGGAACTACCCCCGCCTGCAGCATTTTATAACAGTCTCACAGATGAAGCTATTAAAGATGAAGACTATCAACATGCCTTGAACGTGTGGAAAACCTTTAATATTCGGAATCTAGGTGAATATCATGATCTGTATGTAAAAACAGATATTTTATTACTAGCTGATGTTTTCCAAAATTTTCGTAAACTGTGTCAACAGTATTATGATATCGATCCTTGCCATTTATATACAGGACCTTCACTCGCATGGCAAGCATCCTTGAAAATGTCTGAAACACTTCTAGAATTGTTATCGGACATTGATATGTTGCTAATGATTGAAAATGGAATACGTGGTGGTATCAGTATGATTAGTCATAGACACGCCCTAGCGAACATCCCCAATACGCCCGATTTTAGGGAAAATGAAGCACCCAGCTTCATCATGGATTGGGATGCGAACAATCTTTATGGATGGGCTATGCCCCAATATCTACCATACGGAGGGTTTCAATGGTGTGCGACAAGTCATATTACAGCAGAGTGGATTCTTTCTCTATCTGATGATTCTGAAATTGTATATATTTTCGAGGTGGACCTTAAATACCCTAAGAAGCTTCATAAATTTCATAACGAATATCCGCTGGTCCCGGAACGCCTGACTGTGAATGAAGAGATGTTGTCACCTACTGCAAAGAGGATGCTTCGAAATAAAAATTTTAAAGGCACTCCTAAACTTATCCCTAATCTTCAAGATAAGCAGAATTATGTCACTCATTACCGAAATCTGAAATATTATTTGCAACTTGGATTAAAACTGACAGCCGTGCATAAAGCTCTTCAATTCAAACAGGCACCCTGGCTGCAGAGTTATATTAATTTTAATACAGAGAAAAGGAAGGAAGCAAAATCCTCTTCTGAAAAAGAGTTTTTAAATTAATGAACAACTCTGTATTCGGAAAAACAATGGAAAATTTAAGAAAGAGGCGGAATATTGTGCTTTGCAATAACGAAAAAAGAGCGAAGAAATTGGTTGCCTCGCCGACATTCAAAGCCTTTAAAACATATGACGAAAACCTGAGTGCGGTAGAAAGACTTAAAACTACTATTTTGATGAATCGACCGATTTATGTCGGCTTCTGCATTTTGGAGCTTTCGAAGCTCTTAATGTATGATTTTCACTATAATTTTATAAAGAAACATTTAAAGATGATGCAAAGCTATTATTCACAGATACGGAGTCACTGTGCTACCATATTAAAACAAAAAATATTTTTGATGTTATGGAACATAATGCAGGGCTATTTGATTTCTCAGACTATACAAAGCATCATTCACTCTACTCGGATATCAATAAGAAGGTGATTGGCAAGTTCAAGGATGAGCTCAATGGAGATTTAGCCCTTGAGTTCGTTGGTCTAAAATCCAAAATGTACTCCCTGAAATCTTCGAGTGAAGAAAAGAAGCGGGCGAAGGGTATGTCTACACATGTTGTTCGACTGAAAATCAAGCATCAAGATTATTTAGAATGTCTGCAACAGGTGAAAACTAGCATGGAGAAGCAGAGAAGGATCGCTCAAGATAATCATCACCTATATACATTAATACAGAATAAAATTAGCTTAAGTCCTTTTGATGATAAGCGTTACTTGCTAGATGATGGAATATCAAGTTTTGCCTATGGACATTATAAAATTAGTCAAGATTGTATCAGTGATGAAAAGTGTTAATATAACGTAGAATTATCAAAGAAAATGTTTTTATGTAAATATATCTTTCTGTAAATATACTTTCTGTAAATTGCTTTGTTTAAGGGTGTATTCCGATCCAAACTGCTTATTTTCTGATTCATTTTAAAATTCATTTTTGCTCTCAAACGCATCAAACTTGGAAATTCTCTTATTTAGAAACTATATAATGTGCGGTGCTTCTTAATTTTTTGATAACTGCAGAAAATACTGTAAAAAACGCTGTCAAAGTTGGCGTTTTGAACCGAATTTTCCGAAACGGGCGATCCGGGGATGAAAAAAGTGGTCATACTGAGAAAATAATTGTTTAAAAATCAAATTCTATTTAATTCAGCTGAAGATGAAATCACACGGCATGTTAAACATGTCTTCAGAAATCACCCCAGCAAGTTTCATGTTTTTACTTTTAAAAATGAGTCTGAAAATGTCTCAGAAAATTTCGAGCTGTTGAGGGTGGAAAAATATTTTTTCGAATACACCCTTAAATTAAAAAAAATGTTGATTTTTTATATGAGTGCTTATTTATAACTTCTACACAAACCTTCCTAGCATATTGTTAGATATGTGTAACACGTATATTCAAACACACACATACATACACACATATACATCTATACAATATATATAAATAGCTATGCTCAATGTAAATAATTTTGCTTAATGTATAGTTTTTATATTTCAGAATTTTTTAAAACATATTTAAAACTTTTTTTTTTAATTTTGTAAAACTTTTTTTGGAAAACCTTTTTAATCTTTCAGAATTTTTTAAAAACATATTTAAATTTTTTTGTAAAACTATTTTTTTTTCATTTGTTAAAACTTTTTTGTAAAACTTTTTTTAAATTTGTTAATTTTTTTTGCTAAAACTTTTTAAAAATTTGTTAAAACTTTTTTAATTTGTTAAAACTTTTTTTTAAATTTGATAAAACTTTTTTTTAAATTTTGTTAAAACTTTTTTTTTATTTATTTTTTTACTTTGTTAAACCTTTGTCAAACCTTTTTTTATTATTATTATTATTATTACCTCTGTAAAACTTTTCGCAATTTTTTTTAAACTAGTAAATTTTATACATATATATTTTACACAAGAACCCATATATAAGAATTTAACTTTATGGATATAGATATGTGTAGACATGAATGTATGCTTTTAATTAAACATTTTTATCTTAATACATAATTTTTTAATATGATTAGATTCATACAAACATATAGAGTGAGATATATATAGTTATATATACCTTCTAACACATATACTTCCTTAGACACGTATTTTTTTTAAACACTTATTTTTAATAGCGTGGAAAACATGTATATTTATTAAAAACGTATTCGTATACACACATCTTTCCAAGTAAATTTTAGAGAAAACAGCAGCATGATATAAATAAACGTTTCTAAACGAAACCATTTTGATATTTTAATTCTTGGTATTCATGCACCTTTCTAGTAGTTAAACTGGGCAGCAGCATGAGAAATTAATAACTGTTGTGATCATGGGAAATGTGAGTATGATCATTGATTGCTCAATGATTGCCCATTGCCCAAATCCCTGATCCTGTGGTCGTTGAACTCTCCATTTCCTACTACTGATAACTGCTTAGTAAGAGTAAGAGTAGGTGATACTTTTATTGCTGTTCCTAAACTGTTATGCAATGGCGTTATTTATTCATTAATTTTTATAAGATATTATTATGTTTCAATGTGTTTAAGGGATCACTAAAAAATATCGAGCGGCCTGTGAGATCACCCACAGCAGTTAAAGGTTTAGTCAATGTTGTAAGACGTATCGAAGCATGTCAGATGGATAGATAAAAGATGCATATTAGATGTAAATTTTCAACTGGGCGAAAAATGTCCGGACCAGGAAGCCCAGTTGGAAATTTACATCTAATATGATTTATTTACCAATTAGAATAATTGTGTTAAAATTAAGCTAGTGTAATTACGTATCCAGCGATTTCTGGAGTTCCATTACCTGCGATTTATTCTGTTGAGCTCAACCAGATTTCAGATAAGATCAGATGCTATAATCAATAAGGTTAGCTGGGTGACAAAGTTCTACCAGATTCGTCCGGGATAGCTCAGATGGTAGAGCATTGGCGGCTTCAGCCAAGAGATCCCTGGTTCGACTCCTGGTCCGGATATTTTTCACCCGGTTGGAAATTTACATCTAATATGAATTATTTACCAATTAGAATAATTGTGTTAAAATTAATCTAGTGGTAAAAGATGCATGTCTGTAAGTAAACGATTAAGAATGCATGTAGTATGTCAGTATGAAGGTAATGTATTAAATTATGAATATAGATAACTTTTAATTTTAAAATCATTTACCATAGTTGGCGGTGTATCTACCTGGCACCGATAATACATAAGTATCCATTTTTAAAAGTTTCCCGTGTGAACGATTGGTTAAGGGTGTATTCGAAAAAATATTTTTCTACCCTCAACAGCTCGAAATTTTCTGAGACATTTTCAGACTCATTTTTAAAAGTAAAAACATGAAACTTGCTGGGGCGATTTCTGAAGACATGTTTAACATGCCGTGGGATTTCATTTTCAGCTCAATTAATTAGAATTTGATTTTTAAACAATTATTTTCTCAGTATGACCATTTTTTTCATTCCCAGATCGCCCGCTTCGGAAAATTCGGTTCAAAACGCCAACTTTGACAGCGTTTTTTACAGTATTTTCTGCATTTATCAAAAAATTAAGAAGTACCGCACATTATATAGTTTCTAAATAAGAGAATTTCCAAGTTTGATGCGTTTGAGAGCAAAAATGAATTTTAAAATGAATCAGAAAATAAGCAGTTTGGATCGAAATACAACCTTAATACGTCGTTACTAACATATATGGTGCAGACGTCGCAGGCGCACCGGGGTTTCTTTTTTGGCACAGAAATGGGGAGTTTTTGCTTGGAGTGATAACTCGATGATTTTTGCTTCGTATGGCAACCTGGTGTTTTACAATGAAATTGTAAATAAATAAAATAAAATGATATAAAATTAATCAAAATTAGTATAAATGTAGCAGACACACCAGAGTTTTTACTTTTGGCGCCAAGATGTCGATTTTTGCCCGGCGTGATAGCTGGCACACCGGTGAGTTAGTTTGTAATAGCTGAGTCAGTTGTATTCTTTAATATCGTGCGTTTTAAAATAAATTAAACGTTTGTGTGTTTTATGATAAAATTGTGTTATGTTTTATAATAAAACTGTATGTTTTACGATAAAATTGTGTATGTTTTTCAATAAAACTGTATGTTTTACGATAAAATTGTGTATGTTTTTATACTAAATTGCGTGTATTTTATAATAAAATTGTTTGTGTTTTACAATAAAATTGTGAGTGTTTTATAATAGAATAAATAGTTTCATAATAAAATAAAAGAAGCGTACTTTTTTCGCACGGTAGGCCTAATGGGTATTGGAAAACAGAGTTTTCTTTCCAAAATGGCGCAAAACAGTGGCGTAGGAACTTTGTACAAACAGGGGGAGCCGGGGCATATTGCGGAAAGCTAGTGGCGCGGATCATTTCGTTCATTTTGGAGGGTTCCTTCATAGTGTTGCACGTTTCACAAACAGGAGTATAAAATAGAAGCATATCAAAAGATCATCAACTCTTTAACCCAGTTAAAATAATTTTTTTATAGACTAGGGAGCTCTGCCCCCTACGAGCTACGCTCGCCAACCCCCGTTCAGGCACAACAAAATCCAAAAGCACGCTAATTTGATCGGCTTTAAAAATATTGAATTAAAATTAAAAAACGTAGCCATCTCTCTGTAAACGGGTTTCCATTCGTCTTCCTTGGATTGGGGGTTTTTAACCCCTTGGGGACGAGCGACACGTATACGTGCCGCATGAAGCGCTCAGAATCCTTGTTTTTTCTCACCAGTAAAATTTGTCTTATTTATTCAGTGCATTTTCTCGATTCAACAAGACTCAAATTTCTGTTTTTTAAAAACGGTGACAAAAGATTAAAAATTTCGTAAAAGGCTCCCGTCCCGAATGGGTTAAAGCCAAATCTGCTACTGTTAAGGATACAATGGCGGTTTTCGTATTTAATTAAAAAAATTAGTTAAACATTTGAAAATAAGCTAATGTAAAATGAATTAAGTAAACAGTGCCATTGTCTCCCGGTATTTTTAAACAGCGCTATAAGATAGTTCTTTTAAATAATTCATTTTAAATGTATCGTTTCAAATCTGACGTAATTTGCACCAAAGTTTTATTTCTCTTATTAATATTCACGTGAAAATACTCTTGTTGTTAGAAGGAAATATTGTTTGCGCTGTCTTTGAATTCACGATAATAGTTGAAAAGATTACCTCAAAATATCTCGCGCAAATATATTTTTCAATTTAAATTGTTTTGCTACATTTTTTGCCATTTTAAATATGACGTAATTTCCTCAAATTACAAGTTTTAACGCATAATAATGATTTTTTTTAATTTTAAGATTTTGTTTCTCTTTTAAAATTCAAGTGTAAAGATGGTTCGGCACAGATGTCATATACACACATGTTCGGCACAGATGTCATATTGGCGCAATTTTTTTCTGACGCCAATTTCAAATACGCAACGGGTACTTAACTGGTGCTAAAGTGGTCGTTATTTTGCTTGATATGGTAATCCGAATGTTGTTGTTTATGCTATTGATGTTTTCGCCAAATTGGCGTCGGAAAAAAATTGCGCCAATATGACATCTGTGCCGAACATGTGTGTATATGACATCCGTGCCGAACCATCTTTACACTTGAATTTTAAAAGAGAAACAAAATCTTAAAATTAAAAAAAATCATTATTATGCGTATATGACATCTGTGCCTATGGTTCTTATGACGTAATTTTCCTGCTTTTAACATGTAATCATTTAATTCTAATTTTAAAGGGGTTTTTTTCCCGTTTATAATAGTCACATGTAAATAAATTTTTAATTTGAAGTAAAAATTATTGTTTGCGCTGTTTATGCAACTGGCAACAGTTTAAATTAATAACATTTTCTAAAATTTGTAAAAAATATCTCTCGAAATGCTAAAAATTTGAATTTAAAAATGAAATAAAACCATAAAAAATGAGTCAAATAAGAAAAATAAATGCAATCTGCACATCGGGAACTTATAACGTATAAAATGATCCAAAAATGATTAAATTCTCATTTATATTTTTAGCTCCAATAAAACTTTTTTGATGGAACGATTTTGTCCAACTTTAGCATTAAATATCTCTTAAAATAATTCTTTGATTTGTAAACTGCCTGCATCAGCGTATTTATCAAACATTTCTCTATAATACCACCGATTTTCATATTTTTGTATGCAACAGTTTTTTTAATATTATCGATGAAAGGCCATGCTTAAGCATTCAAATTGGATGCCGATCTGCCCGGAATATCTACGCAGATTTTCATTGGTCCATTTCCAAATCAAAACTTTTTTTTATACTAGGGGGCTCTGCCCCCTACGAGCTACGATCGTCAACCCCCCGTTCAGACGCCGCAGACTCTAACAGCACGCTAATTTGATCGGCTTTAAAAAGATTTCGGAAGATTGAATTATAATTTGAATCTGACAATTATAACCTGGCATAATTTTCATCAAACTTTTCTTTCTATTTTTAATATTTACGTAAAAATACTTTTGTTAGAAATGAAATATTATGATCATCTTAAAATATCAAATGTCTCGCGCAGTTTTTAAATTTAAACTGTTTTGCAATATTATTTTTTGTTCATTTTACGTAATAAGTGTAATGTGACGTAAATGGGACGTAAATTCTCCTATTTAAGACTTCTAACGCATGTTAATGAATTTATTATTTTACAATAGTCTTTCTCTTTTAAAATTAACGTGTATAGTTTTTATGACGTAATTTTCAATGAGTTCCTGCTTTTTATATTTTCTGTTTATAATAGTCACGTGTAAAATAAATTTTTAATTTGAAACAAACATTATAGTTTGCGCTGTTTATACAGTTGGCAACAGTTTAAATTAATACAATTTTCTAAAATGTGTAAAAAATATCTCTCGAAATGCTGAAAATTTGAATTTAAAATAGGAATAAAACCTCAAAAAATGAGTCAAATTAAAAAACTAAATGCATCTGCACACCGGAAAATTCTAACGCATAAAATGATCTAAAAAGGATTAAATTCCTATGTACAGTTTTTGCTTCTATAAAACTTTTTTAATAGAACGATTTTGTCCAACTTTGGCATTAAATATCTCTTAAAATAATTCTTCGATTTGAAAACTGTCTGCATCAGCGTGTTTATCAAACATTTCTCTATAATACTACCGATTTTCATATTTTTGTATGCAACAGTTTTTTTAATATTAACGAAGAAAGGCCATGCTTAAGCATTCAAATTGGATGCTGATCTGCCGGGAATATCTACGCAGATTCTCATTGGTCCATTTCCAAATCAAAACTTTTTTTTTATATATAGAAGGATATAGAAGGATATACTTGATACATAGAAACTTAATTTATGTGCGATCCCGAATACAATATTCAAATTTAAGGCTTCTCCCACTTCCATTTACCAAAAATTAAAGTGCTTTCTGTTGCTTTGCTTACAAATTCTTCAGAAATCTCTTCCAAATCAATTTTAAAGGCCTCCTCTTTATAAATATGTTATCGGTGCAGGTAATTTGTAGTAGACCTATATAAGACCCCCCCCCTTTTTTTTTCTGGAAATCGGGAGGGTTGTAAATAATGAGAAAAAGGGTGAAGACACAAACAAGTGTGCTCACCAACCCCTCTCTCTCTTCTCTTTGTTGTTTATTATGTGAATTTCCTAGAAAAAGTATACTTTATTTTTTAATTCAGCAATGTATTATAAACAGACGTGGTGCGAGAATTTCTCCCGGGGGAGCTGAGCCCGTCTGAAATATTCCAGGGGGAGCCACAGTTCCCCCAGCTCCCCCCAGTTCCTACGCCCTTGGCGCAAAAAGAAAATCGTACCAACTCCGGTGCGTCTGCGACATCTTTTTCGAAGATATTAATACATTTTAAATAAAAATTTAAAATCTCGCAGAGGGAATGAAATAAGTATTATCGGTTTGTTTCGACAGCAAAAGTGACGGATGGTAACGTCTAAATTATCATTCCTAAATTGTGATAGTGTGTGTGTGTGTGTGGGGGGGGGGGGGGATCATTAAATTGTGTTCAATTCACGTTGAAATGACTGTATATCTATGTTGTTTAGTAAAATAAAACAAAATGAACACTTTTCAAAAGAGTTTTATGTTTTCATTTACATCCATATTATATGCATTCAGCACTTACAGCTTCACAATTGTGAATCCGTATATAATGCCTTAAGAATGAGTTTACTTAAATAGACTTACCTTTCTAAATGAAGTTTCTAACCGTTTTATCTATATAATAATATAAAAATAAAGAAGTTTTCAGTCGATTATCAAGGCGCTACACATTTCGCAAATATATTTTTAGAACAACTCTTTCAACGGCAAATATGGTTGTTGCCATTTTAAAAGAAGCAAACACGTACATAGGACGCGAATGAAACACTTGAAATTAAATCTCAAATAAGCTACATTGTTTGTCATACCCTTCTTGTGATGAGTTTTCATGGGTAAAAACACATACTCAAAGGTTTTTGAAATATAGATCTGAAAATAGCAATCGCAATAGGGTAACAAGTCATATTAAGAAAAAAAAAATTAAGTCAATTCCTGCTTAGATCATCAAAGAAAAATTTAATATAATCCCTTAAGCTAATATTAGTTTTTGTTACATTAAAATAATCTCAATTTGTTGATTTTCTATAAGCAAGTAAACACTACTGGTTACAATGGATATCTATGGGAATTTGGCGAAATATTAGAAATATCGTCAAGTTGGCGTCACTTTTGGCGACCATTTTGGTCGCCAAACAAGTTGGCGATAAACTTGGTGGTATTTGGCGACAGAACAGGGTCCCCCTATGGTAGGTAACCCCCCTTATAGGTATGAAGATGCATTAAATGCTGTTTAGTAACCAATGGCCGCCATTTTTTCTCCCATATAAAACTAAAATTAATTAATTAAAATTCAATTAATGAATTAATATTTGAAAAAACTGTATTGACATCAAGTGTCAACCACTACAAGTTTAAAAAAATTTATTTCAATTTGATAGGATGAATAATAAGTATTTTATTAACAATTGAAAATTTGAACAAGATATATAAATAAATATAGGGAGAGTGTGAACTAATAGTAGGAATTGAAAAAGTAATTTTAAATGCAATTTGTTTGAAAACTGTATCTCCATTTATTTTTGAAATATTAATTTTTTTTTTTGTAGTTTTTAGCGCCATTTGTTTAATGTTGGCAATTGAAGTACTTCATTTCTGTAGAAAGTAAAGAAAAAATAGCTGGAAAATAATAATTATATCTTTTTGTTGCCATTTTCCTATAACAACTGAAAAAAATGTAATTGAAATACGTGCTATTTTGAAAAAATATAAATGAATGATTTCTGATAAAACAGGGAGCTACTATAAACTATATTTAATTTTAAGTATCTGTATTAATGTTGCAAACAAATGAAGGGATAAGCGATAATGATGTCATATGCATTCTTTACTGTAGATGTTGTTAAAGATTCGATCATAAATGTGGAATTCTTCAGCGGATGTGAATGACGTCATTTTATATAAAATAAAAACGTGTGTTTTAAGTCTTAAAACTGAAATATGTTTTGTACTATCTATATTTATATACATATATTTTTTTTCATCGGGGGCGACACTAAATTCTGAAAAAGCAGAATTCTTGTTTTCTAGTTTTTTATAAGCAGTTACTTGTGGTGTCGTTCATGTGAAATCAAAACGGCTAATCTATCTATATTATAAAGGACAAACATATCTGTGCGTAACGCATACGTCATTTTGCGAATGGCAACACTTTGAAATTTGAAATAAAATTTTGATTTTGCAATTTTCTCTACTGCAAATTTTTAAACTTCTAAACATCGCACATTTTAAATTTTTACACCGTCTTATAAGGAAAAAAATGCTCTTTTAAATGCAATTTGTTTGAAAGCTGTATCTCCATTTATTTTTGAGATATTAATTTTTTTGTAGTTTTTAATACTATTTTTCTTATCGTGGCAACAAAAGTACCTCATTTCTATTGAAAGTCATTGAAAGTAAACGGAAAATAGTCGAAAATAAGAGATACTGTATCTTTTTGTTGCCAGTTTATCATAAAACCTGAAAAAAAGAGTTGAAATTAATATATCGGCTATGTCAAGAATATTGTCTGTTATTTCGTGATAATGACGTCATAAGCACACTGTTCTATAGACGAAGTTTAAGACTGTATTGTAAAAGTGGATTGCTTTAGGGGATGCAAATGACGTCAATTTCTAAAAAAGCGTGTATTATTCTTAAACCTGAATTATGTTTTGTAGAAGTGTGTCATTTTCACAGCCCAGCTGCTTTGAAATTTTTCACAGGTAAAAAGGCTTCACTTTTGAAAATAATGTAATCGAAATCACACACTGATAAAACGCAATGTTTTACAAAAATTTAGAGTGTCTTTATAAAAGAGAGTTGACATGTAAATAATAGCGATTTATATCACAGAAATTGATGATTCTCGCCTGGATGGATTTGTTTCGCCGCGTTAGACAAGCAAACAAATAATTCGTGGTTTAAAATAATATCGTGTTCCTGAAGTTTTGTCGAAAATTCTCTCGAATAATAAAATTTTAATGCTATTCTTTAGGACATTCTACAATAATTTTATCAAAATAACATAATTTGCTTAATTTAATTTTTCCTAATTTTATACAGGGTGTCCGGTCTCAACGGTGTCCAATGGCTAATTCCTAAACCGTTAGTCATAGACATATAGTTCCAATTACAAAAATGTTTTAAATCAGGTAAAGAAACATTTTAAAAGCGATTTGGGTCAATCAAAACATTTCTTAAAAAATTACGAAATTTAAATTTTTATACGGTCCCCCGGTCCTATAAGTTATATTTAGTATTTTTTTCTTTTTACACTGACAAGTAAGACAAAAAAAGTCCCATTCATATAACGCTAAAATTGAGCGAGTTATGAAACTTTAAAAATGCATGACTTATGCCACTTTTCTTCTCTGAAAACAAATGAGTTCGTTCCAGTTCAAAATTTGTACTCGAACTTTAACCCACTTTTAAATATCCGATCGAGATTGCATTTTACATACTGGCGCAAATCCGATAACAATCTAATATTATTATGATTTTCGGTGGTTACCATTTATACTTATTTTACAGGATAACACAAAAAATTTCGGATAGATTTCTGCCAAGGAGTTTAAGAAAAAGTTTTAGTTTAGATAATACCAGACTGCAATTGTTGGGTTTTTTAACTTTTATGTATTTTTTAGCACTGAATCCGAAAATTACCTTAATTTTTAACCATCATGTCAGGATATTTCGCAAATCATAAATTTTCAAATTTAAAGAATAACAAAAATCGAACACTATAAAGTAGAGTAGATGGTTGTGTTTTTTAACTTTTGATAATTGATTTTTACGTACTTTTTAGCACTGAATCTGAAAATGACCTTCATTTTTAACCATCACGTTAGAATTTTTTTTGCAAATCGCAAATGTGTAAGTTAAAATATAGCGAAAATCTCATACTATAAAACATATGTAAAACATTTCCTTATTTTATTTTATTAAAAAACTTATTCGATATTTTTGCTTATCCAGGGATTCTTACAGCTAAACATCTGAGTGATCCGATGAGATGGAGGAGGAAATTCAAATTTAACATTGAACTTCTTAACTTTGAAATTTGCAATTTGCGAAAAATCCTGATATGATAGTTAAAAATGAAGGTCAATTTCGGATTCAGCGGTACAGAATATATAAGAATCAATTATCAAAAGCTAAAAAACATGACATAACCCAACTTTTGGAGGCTTGTGCAATCTAATAATATTTTAAAATACGTATCATTTTGTAAAGAATTGAGGCTGTTAATTTAGAATCATTTTATTTAACAAAAATTCTGTTTTTTCTTTCTTCATAAATGTTTATTACAAATTGTATATTTTCCATTAATATGCCAGAATGATTAAAGATTTCAAATTTATATTGCAATGTTAATTTTACTCCCAAACATTTTTTATATCTGACGAAATTATATTTCGACTAAATTTGTGAATGACCCCCAATTTGCAGCAAAAAATTGGCTCCAACTTCAAACAGCTATTACTCGGTCAATTTTAATCGTAGAATAACCGGACTTTTTTTTGCATTACTTGTCAGTGTAAAAGGAAAATTTCACTAAATATAACTTATAGGACCGGGGGACCGTATAAAAATTTAAATTTCAAAATTTTTTAAGAAATGTTTTTATTGATCCAAATCACTTTTAAAATATTTCTTTGCCTGATTTAAAACTTTTTTCTAATTGGAACTATATGTCTATGACTAACGGTTTAGGAATTAGCCATTGGACACCGTTGAGACCGGACACCCTGTATAATCTATATATTAAAAACACAAGTGTGTTCTTTAGTCATCTGTCCTGATCTTTCTGCTGAACCAATTCTGCTGATATTTTTTTTAACTGAAAGCTCTTCCTTTGTAGATGTGATCGTACTATCTGTTTTTTTTAATATCCCCACTTTTATATTTTAATTTTAAAAGCATTTTATGAAATTTCTTCAAAATGATGAAAATCAGATAGCTTTCACTATTGCAGACAAGAGAGAAATAATGAGGTATTTTTAACTTTATTCATGCTATTTTCTGATAAAAATTCAAAATTCTTGATAAAAATTGTTCTATAGGGTTTAGTGGCACAAAATCCCATTAGGAGCAGAATATTATGTTAGGGGCATAATAACGAAAAATGACATACTGCTTTTGAAAACACGCATTTTTCCTCATAAATTTTCTATATTGTTTTATCTTCTGCATGCGTACTGATGCTAAGTTTCGGACACTCGGCGAAATGCTTATTTAAATGAAAATGAAGTCATATTTAAAAGAAAACCATTACTTTCTTAGATAAAACTAAACATTTTAACACAAATGCGTCAAAAAAACATAAACTATGGAAATGTTTACTCTCCGGAATCGAGATTAGAATCTCAAGTAAAGAGTGCGTCTGTTCACATAAAAGATGTTGCTGACAATCGTGACTTCAAGTTTTGAGTTAAAATGATTTTTAAATGATCAAACAAAATACAATTTTTTTTTTAAATGATGAATATGGATATGAGAAGTGTGTATGCAAATTTTGAGAAAGTGAAAATTGCTATTTCTATTCCTGAAATCCAAGCATAAGAGCCTCAATTGATAACCACATCCTAATAACTGATCTTTATTATATTTTACTTATTAAGTATATATATTATAAAGAACAAACGTATCTGTGCGTAACGCTGACGTCGTTTTGCGAATGGCAACACTTCACGATCAAATTTCGGTCTTGAAATTTTCGCTACTGCAATTTTTTAATCTTCTGACCATCGTACATATTCAATTTTCGTCGCACAGGGGAAAAAATTTACTTTCAAATGCAATTTGTTTAAAAACTGCATTCATTGACTGATGTATTATATTTTCTAAAATAATTTTTAAGCATGATTTTTTTAAAATTTATCTTATCACATGCCGGTTTCAATACATAATAATAATAAACATTTTGCACATAAAGCAACAAACATTTTTCAGCATTTGTTTCTGACTATTTTTGCATAAATGAATTAATACTTCCTTTATAAACAAAACTAAAAGAATAATATTAAAAGAACCACCAATCTAACATATTTGTGAAAGACAAATTAACGAAATTAATACTTCTTTTATAAACAAATAAAAGAATAATATTGAAAAAACACAAATCTAACCTGTTTCAGAGATGGAACAGTGGTGCAGCAGTTGAGCGATTGTCACCAATAATTTTTTATAGTATTGTTTGCCTTCAAAAACCTCAGAAACTCTGTCCTGAAGTTGTGAAGAATACTAATAAAATTTTGCGTGCCAATTGATTCTTTACTGCTACACTGTTCCATCACTGCATATTTGTAATCGTACAATTTAAATTTTTAGATCACCAAAGAGGATTTTTTTTTCAAATGGAATTTGTTTGCAAAGTTCATCTCAGCTTACTGATTTTCTATGGTTTTAAAAACAATTTTAAAGCATGAAATATTTTTTTAATTTATCTATATCACGCGGAGCTCGATTACGAAAGATTAATCTGATTGCCCTTAAAACAAAATAAAGAGTTCATCATTTTCTTACGGCTAATATCCATTAAAAAATTTCCCTATGAATAAATAAATAAAATAATATAAATAAAACACAAATTTACCAGACATGTATAAGCTCTGAAATTATCAGAATATAAAAGCATGCTATAAGTAGAAAAAATTTGGCAAATATCTAGCATGCGGCTAATAAGAAAATATCGTTTTTGATAAATTTCAAAAATTTATTTGATTGTATAATTCGTATTTTCCATATGAAAAATGCTTTTTTAATGTAAGTGGGCATTCAAAAAAATTTATTGCATATAAAAAATTTATTAGTTTTCAATTTAAAAAAAATGTTTTCGCCTATATTCTTTAACCCGGGAAGCCCGGGTGCGACCCCCTAGTATATATAAAAGCCGTTCTCTGTGTGTATGTCCTTTATACAAATCTTTAATTTTTGACCGATTTGCACGAAACTCGATGTACATACGTTTTAGAACGTGGAAAAGATCACTGTCTACTTTAAAAAATTATCAGACTACTATTTATCCCTTTTTTCTGCCACTTCCATAATTTAACATTATAGAAATATCTCTTTTTAAATCTTTTTTAATTCAAACGTTTCTTTCCTGTTGACAAACCCTAAAAAATGACACAATAATGCGAAAAAAATAAGGATAACGCGTGTATTTTGTTTCTATTTGCCAATAAAAATTCAGATTTTCTAGCTATATTTTTGCGTGTTTGATATTGACGTCATTCTAAACAGAAAATTTACATTTTTTTTGTATATAAAATAAAAACTTTAACTATAAGAGCGGGAAAATAACGTAGCACCTCAATTTGAATGTTTTTTTTTTTAATTAAAACATCTATTTTAATACAAGCAGTTAAATTTCATGAAAACAATTTAAGAAAAAGAAAAAAAAGGCTTGATATGACGTCATATTCTATCAAATCTTTTCAACGCGTAATCAAACTCATTGTAAACATATGGCTCTTATATTTTTCTTACTACTTCGATTGTATACTACAGCCATATCTTATAGCTATACGTTATCGCTAAGTGTTGTATTGGTTTAGATTCAGTGCTAACATTTTCTGTGATTTATAGCAAAAAGAGAGCGATTATTTACATTTTCAAAAAAAATCTTGACAGATGTCTTGATTTAAAATTTATCGAAAATGACATCATTTCATCTAATCATTGTAGATTTAATTTAAATAAAATTTCAAATTTTCCAAATAAAATTTTAGTAACTACTACCTCATTTGGATGTATTTTTTTGCATTTTCCCCCCGTATTGTGAAGATATTGTATACTTCTGTTACGCGCGCCAAAGAAAACATGTAATTTTGATTTTAAAAGTTAAAAAAATTACCACAATGTGTCAAAAGAACATCCTTTTTCTGAATTTAAATTTCGCGAGCTCCAAAATTAAAACTATAAATGTGAGTTTTTTCACAAACTTCAAGTTAAGGCTGTTCTGAAATCCAAAGGAGCTATTTTCTGACACATTTTTTAATTAATTTTTGTTCGGAAACGCATGAAATTGACAGGAGTTCTTATTTAGAAACTATGTAATCGAAAGATAGTTTTCATTCGTTGGTAAAGGTATAAGATCTTTCAGTTGGTGTTTTGAACTGAATTTCGGACGCAACAGTGCAATAAAGGATAAAAACCGGCCGTCACGCAACCACAATTGCTCATAACTCGATAAGTAATTTATTTATGAAAAAAGGAAAAACTCATTTCAATTACAAATCGCTTTAATAGTCAGGCCTATAAATTTTAAGCCTTTACGTTTAATGAGTCAGAAAATGTGTCAGAAAGTTTCGCGTTGTTGAGCAAGGAACTGGAGAAGCACCTTAAGCATTTGCAGGTTAGTAATTTGTAATCAAGTTGCAGCCAGATAGTCGCTTAAAACATAAGTCATTCTATATTGTTTTAAACAAAGGTGCATGCCATAATAGTCAGGCACACTCATTAAAATAAGAATACCCTAGCGCACAGCCCCATTACCGAAGATAAACCCGTCAATATACTTTGAGATAAAAATAGTTCTGCATTTTTCATTCAGCTAATAAGACTAATTCTTCATAATTGGGTTCACATGATTATATAACTTTCCCCTATAATTCTATGATGAAGTAACGGAAATAATATGTTACGCACTAAAATCTTCCCTAAAAAACTAATAGTGCAAGTCGCACGAAAATCCGTTCTGAAGAATTCAAGTTATATGCATCCGGAACGAAATTCCCATTTGAATTTTATATACTTAACAAGTTATTTTGAGTAGTTTGATTTGGTATATGTTAAATTCGTGTTTTATTTTATTTCATTTTTGGTGTTTTAATTTCGTTTGCCAATTTAGTTATTGAATATTACGCGAAAGCAAACAAATTCTGAATTATTTACAATGTTTTTGAACAATTGAGTTAATCTTTTGTATTTGGGTTGCAAGCATATTTAAAAAATATGCATGCTTAAAAATTATTTTAAAACCCATAAAAAATTCGTAAATTGAGATAAACATTACAAACAAATATCACTGAAAGTACTTTTGTTTTCTATAATACGTTGGAACAATCGAATGTACAATGTTTAGACGTTAAACTGCAATTAAAGGGAAATTTGTTGTGTTAGGTTGTTGCCACCGAAAATATGATACCAGCGTTACTCATAGACATCTTTTCTTTATACTATTGCATTAAGTGTAAACAGGTTCTTCTTTCGTAATCGGGTTGCACTCAACTTTAAAAATATCCATGCTTAAAAATTACTTTAAAATCCATTAAAATCAGGCCCCACCAGTGGCTGAGAGGTTCTGCTCTCGAATCTGGTAGACGGGAGGTGCTGGGTTCAATCCCAATCGCGCCCGTCGGCCTAATCGTTCGGAGTTTTCGTTGTTTTCTTCGAACCTTGGATTTCCAAGCGTTAATGCGGGTTAGGTTCCCTTAGAAAGACCCCCACGAAGGGCACTCCACCCCTGGGCCTATATCCCTCGTGCAGATAATTGGCCGTCATAAATACAACCAACCAACCAACCATTAAAATCAGAAAACTGAGGTACAATTTTCAAACAAATTTCATTTGAGAGAACTTTTTTCTATTCGACATTGTAAAAAATGAAATTGTGTGATGTTTAAAAGTTAGAAAAATTGCAGTAAAGGCACATTTTATGGGTTACAATTTATGGGGCACAATTTATGGGCACTGACATAGTGTTTTTATTTTATAATGTAGGTAACACCATAGAAACGAGAATTTCACTAATTGCTGCGCGATTTGGAGGAATTTCTTTTCTTCGTATTATTTTTCTCTTATACCCGCCAAAGAAAGCGTGCATTCTGTTACAGTCCTCCCCACTTAATCGGGTCACGGATAATCGAATAACCCGCTTATTCGAATAGAATCCTCCGGAACCGAATTTATTCCTATTGGTTCTATGTTATTTTTCCCCTATACCGAATACTTTTTACGAAGGTCCCCGCTTAATCGAATAACAACCGTGTGACCGATGTTTGAAAATAGGCACGGAAAGCACGTTTCAGCTGGAATTTCCTTCCACCTTTTGTCATTTTCGGTTCCTTTACGCTGAAAACAAATTTTCAGTTCTTCCTGCAATGATTTCAGCCAGTAAGCGTAAAATGGACCGGTCAAATGATTTCCCCACCATCACTTCTTGCTGTTAACCAGGCTTAAATGTCAATGCGCCGTCATTTCGAGACACGAGATGGTAGTTGTGATATTTTGCACTCATTCGAAAAACATCTCGATATTTACTCCTTTAAAATTCCACTTAAATAAACCACTTTATACGATTTTTTAAGGCAGTATAAGTAGCTTCTGTACTAAACTTTATGTACACGTAAAGTTATAATTAAAATTCACTCATTCAGCAGTCTCTAGCAATAGTGCTAGGGCTTCAACTGAAGCAATATTTCACTAGTTAGTATCTATAGTTAAACTGAAAAATACACGTTAAACTGTGAAAATTGAAAAAAAGTTATCTCCCTTCTAAATTCCTTTCTTCTCAAATTATCTCACATTTTTAATGCGGAAAATTAAGGCTGTTCTCAAATCCAAAGGAGATACTTTCGACACGAAACCCAGCAAATGCTTTAGAGTTTTAGTGCAACTATTTAATCGAATGGCATGTTTTTTTTTTTTTTTTTACAAAGGCAGAAGATCTTTCGTATAAAATACTGTCAAACTGGGCGTTTTGACCGAATGCGGCGAGAGAAAGGGGAAAACTTGTCGTCACGTGACAAGAATGGCTTATAACTTGATAAGTAATTTATCTATACTCCTATTATAAAGAGGAAAAAATTGTTTATTTGTAGGAGGTAAGCTCAGGAACTACCGAACCGATTCCAAAAGTAATGGTATCAAAATGATGGTGTTACTCCAACTTATAGAACATAGGCTATATCTTATGTCGGTGCCACTACCCAAAAGGGGGTGCAGGAGCAAAAAACGTTCTAAAAATGCGATTTTTGCGTTACTGAAGGGCCTAGAAATATGAAATTTGGAATATTAGTTGCTTATAAGATATAAATGATGTCTAAGAACAGTTCTTAAACAATTCGAAATTTAAAGGGGGTGAAAATGCACAAAAAGCGTTCTAAAAAACGTTCTAAATGGTAGTTTCTACATAATCTCAGGAAATACCAAATCGATTTCAAAAGTAATGGTATCAAAATGATGGTGTTAGTCCAACTTAGAACATAGGCTATATTTTATGTCGGTGCCACTACCCAAAAGGGGGTGCAGGAGCAAAAAACGTTCTAAAAATGCGATTTTTGCGTTACTGAAGGGCCTAGAAATATGAAATTTGGAATATTAGTTACTTATAAGATATAAATGATGTCTAAGAACAGTTCTTAAACAATTCGAAATTTAAAGGGGGTGAAAATGCACAAAAGGCGTTCTAAAAACGTTCTAAATGGTAGTTTCTACATAATCCCAAGCAATACCAAACCGATTTAAAAAATATTGGTCTCAAAATGATAGTGACAACGTTTGTTCCAAGATAGGCTATGTTTTATGTCGGTGCCACTACCCCAAAGGGTATGTAGGAGCAAAAAACGTTCTAAAAATGCGATTTATGTGTTACTGAAGGGCCTAGAAATATGAAATTTGAAGTATCAGCTACTTATTAGATATAAAGAATTTCTAAGACAGTTCTTAAACAATTCGAAATTTAAAAGGGGTGAAAATGCGCGAAAAGCGTTCTAAAAAACGTTCTAAATGGTGATTTCTATACAATCTCAGGAAATACCAAACCGATTAAAAAAAATAATGGCATCAAAATGATCGTGAAAACCCTTGCTCCAACATAGGCTATGTTTTACGTCGGTGCCACTACCCCAAAGGGGGTGCAGGAGAAAAACGTTCTAAATTGCGGTTTTTGCGTGAAGGAAAGGCCTTGAATCGTGAAATTTAGAATAGTAGTTAGTTATAAGATATCAATGATCTCTAAGGACATTTCCTAAAAAAGTCGAAATTTAAAAGGGGGGGGGGGGTCAAAATACCCCAAAAATGTTCTAAATTGCGATTTCTAGCAATCTAAGGAAATACTGAACCGATTTCAAATATAATGGTGTAAAAATGATGGGGACAGATCTTGCTCCAAGATAGGCTGTATTTTATATCTGTTTCCACTACCCCAGAGGAAATGCAGGAGCAAAATGAGCGAAAAGCGTTCTAAAAACGCTCTAAATGCCGATTTGTCACCAATATCTCAGGAAGAATCAAATTTATTTCAAAAGTAATGGGAAGAAATTTATGCTGACAGCCTCTGCTCTAACACAGACGCTATTTTAAGTCGATATCACTATCACCTAGACGTTGCAGGAGCAAAAAAGCGTTCCAAATTTTGATTTTTGTGATTGGTAGGGGCTAGCAACTTAAAATTAGGCAAGGTACATATTTATTGCATATAAATGATCTTTAAGAACAGTTTCGAAAAAATTGGAAATTTAAAAAGGGGTGAAAATGCTCTAAAAGCGTTCTAAATGGCGATTTCTACTCAATCTCAGGAAATTTCAAAGCTATTTCAAAAGTAATGGTTGCAAATCAATGGTGACAGTCCCTGCTATAACATAGGTTATATTTTATGTTGCTGTCACTACCATCTGAGGTTTGCAAAAACAAAACATGTTCTAATTTGCGTTTTTTGCATAACTGAAGGGTCTAACACTTTGAAGTATGGCATGGTATTTACTTACAAGATGCAACTGCTTTCTAAGAACTGTCGAAAGAAAATTTCAAATTTAAAAAGATGAAGTGGGCAAAAAGCGTTATAAATTACAATTTTTATGTAATCTTATCAAATACCAATCCGATTAAAAAAAATAATGATGACAAATTGTTGGTGATAGAACCTGCTCAAACATAAGCTATATTTTATGTCTGTGCCACTACCACCAGAGGGTTGCAGTAGCTAAAACTTTCTAAATTGCAATTTCTGTGATACTGAAAAGGCTAGAAACTTTAAATATGGCATGGTAGTTACTTATAAAATATAAATGCCCTCGAAAGACTGTCGAAAATAAATTCGAATTAAAAAGGGGTGAAATGAAGGGGAAGTGCGAAAAGCATTCTAAAAAAGTCCTAAATTACGATTTCAACGCAATTTCAGGGAATATAAACCAAATATAAAAGTAATAGTTGCGAGTAAATGGCAACAGTCTCTGATCTTACACAAGTTATATTTTATGCCGATGATTCTACCACCTGGGTCTCACAGGAACAACAAACGCTCTAAAAAAGGCCTTTAAAAGCTTTCTAAATTACGTTTCTGTGGAATATTAGGAAATAACAAACCAATTTCAAAATTAATGTTGGCAAATTAATGGTGACAGTTCCCATTTCAACATAGACCTTTATGTTGAGAGAGGTGGTAGGACTTGGAATTTGACATGATGGTTAATTTTAAGATGTAAGAAGATGGTTTCTAAAAAATTCAAAACTTCAAATGAATACTGAAATGAGCGTATTAATTGAGCATAAAAGTTTCAAAATATTTTCTAAAATATTATTTATTTAGTTTTATTTCGTTTTATTAATTTAAGTCTCATTTCTGCCTTATGCAGTGTAACAATGATGTTTAATCAAACTGTGTTTTAAATAGTAATTTTTTTAAATTATTCCTAAAAGTAATAAGTACCTTTTAATAAAATAAAATATTTAGTTAGTAACTTTTAATAAAAATTAGACATATAAATATCACTTGGCATATTTCAAATATTACGCGAGCAAAGCCGCGGGGTTTGCTAGTTTATCAATAAACAGAAAACACTATTCGATTCCGAACCGCTCCAATAGTCATACCAGCCAATTTGATACCTTTGCCTTAAAGAATGGGTCAGAAAATGTGCCAGAAAGTTTCGAATTGTTGAGAAGGGAATTTGAGAACCGCCTTAACTCTTTCACTACCCGATTATTCTATTCTAAATATGCGTGTTGGTTTTTTTCTTCTACCAGTAAAAAGGAATAGAAAATTTTGCCTGATTCACGAACGATGTAATTTGGTAGATAAACTTCCTAGTTGCGTGGTAACCTAACATCCAGTATAGAGGTGAATAGTTTTGCAAGGGCATTGGGGAGCCTAAAAAAAATTATGTTTAAACGCGGCTGCTAGCCATGAAGAGAAAGTTAACCAATAGAAGTTAAGAAAAAGTATAAAAAGTACAATAAGTTTATTAATGTAGTAAAAAGAAAGGAAAAATATAATAAAAAAGAAAAGTGCCCAGTTAAACTGATGGCATTGAGCTCACAGTCCATTCACACTAATTGTATATCCACACTCTTACTTCAAAGAATAATGCCTTTCGAAAATTAATTACGGGGGTATAAGCCCTACCCCCACCCCTGTTTCACATCTTTATACTTAACCAATGAGCCTCCAAATCTCATCAGGGAAGGCCCTTATCAGAATAAACCGGTATGACAAATTTGAAGCAAATCGGATAGAAAAACCCATGTATCTAAATTAAGGTTTGGTATTAGCACCCCGTTGCCCCCTTTATACTTAACCAATAAACTTGTAAATTTAATCAGGGAAGAGCTTTATCATAATAAACCGGTATACCAAATTTGAAGAAAATCGGATAAGAAAACCCATTTATCTAAATTAAGGGGGTATTACCCCCCCCCCCCCCGCTTTATACTTAAACGACGAACCTCCAAATCTAATCAGGGAAAGTGCGTTATCAGAATTAACCCATACCAAAATTAAGTTAAGGGGAAATTATCCCTCGTACCCAGGCTCGGACTGGCCCGCCGGCCGGTACGCCCTGGTCCAGGGAAAACTTCTCGCCCCTAAGTGCCTAAGCCGCTTCAATACTTTTTCCCTGGTTATGCACATACATTCTGACTAGTATACTAAATTTTGAGGACTCGTTTAGATATAATCATCCATTTTATAGACAGAAAGCACAAGAGAGTTATTTGCTATCTCAAAGAAATTTCAGGATCGGAAATCCAAAGTGGGCATCTTTGGATGCGATTGAGAGGGAAAACATTTACCAAGGGACAGTTTTAGTAGCCCCGGTGCCCTTAGGCAAATTTTCTTTCATCGCTTCTTCGAATGATATCTTTTAGATTTTCCCCAAATATTTTGTATATTTTCAGTTTTTCGCTTTTAATACCTTGCCCACCCCTCACCCTCACGCTTTAAAGTCGGCCCTGAATGCACCTATAATTGAAACCGTGCTTTTTGAAAACAACTCGAGAAAAGAAAAAGGGGGATCGAGACAAACCGGATAAGCCATTGTCCTACATTATCTTTAAACTTCGTAGAAGAGTTTAAATTTGAGGATGCTGAAGTTAAACTTATTTCAGAAACATTAATTTACATCGTCATAAAAGTCATCTGATTGATTTTTTATTAATTTACCAATGAGATATACTATAAAGAACCAAACATGTTACAGACTTTTTTTCTCTATTCAAAAACATTTTTTTTTAAATTATGAAAGCTATTAATAAATTCATATTAAAAAATTATGAACTTGCATAAATTTTTGCTTACAACAAACCTCAATCGTTAAAAATATTGATGTGTAAGTACAGCCTATTTGAAAAATTAGTTTTTGAGGTTAAGAGAAATTTTGCCTTTCCATAATTTAAGGAGACCGCCATCTTTTATCAAAAGAACCGCAGAAAACAAAATCGTAGAAAGTTACCAGAAACACTTTATAGGATTTTCTTTAATCTAAAGTAAGCTTCTTATTTAAAATTCTTGTATAATTTTACTTGTGACTAACTGAATGTTTTCGGAACTTTTTCTCGTACGATCTTCGTTTTATTTTCCGAAAGTTATAGATCCCAACAAAAAGTTTTCGGTAAAAAAAAAAAGCGCCAAGTTCTCCTTAATGTTTCGGCCAGAAAAAGTAGTGATATCTGAAGTTCGCACAAGTTTAAAGCCAAACATCCCAAATCTTTCATTGAAAATGGCTTCCTGCGACTTGGCCGTTAATGCCTTCTACAGCAATTCAAAATTAATGATTGAGAAATTACACATTTATGAATTATTTAAATATTAAAAGTAATATGAGAATGCAAAGAGGCAAATTCACATAAAGACATTATAAGTAAAAGATTTCTGATAACTACCATTCAGTTTCAACAAACATTAGTTTTGATTACAGTTCATTTAGTCCACTTGTGGTTTAATTGCCATTTTGTACGGTCTAAAGCTAAAGTCATTAACGTAAAACCCAAGAAATAAAACAAAATTTACTTACTTCAAATCTTACAATATGTTACATTATATTTTATTGTATAATATTGAAATCTTGTGTATTGACGAAAGAGATTTATTTCGTTTGAACATTTAATACAGTTTGTTTGCATACATTAAGAGGTATTTGATTTATAAACTGATAAAAACTGATACTAATTATGTTTTAGCAATTAGGGCTCCTGAATACAAGTATTTTGTTATTTTTAATTTCTAAGCATTTAAATAGACTGAAGTTGCTTAAATACTTTTTTCAAATGTGTATTTTATTTCTGTACTCTGTGCCACAAAATGCCTAAAATAATCAAAAAATGTAGTTGGCATGTAGCTCATTGGTACATATTTTAAAATTTGAAAAACTCTCTCGAAGGCATTAACGGCCAAGTCGCAGGAAGCCATTTTCAATGAAAGATTTGGGATGTTTGGCTTTTAACTTGTGCGAACTTCAGATATCACTACTTTTTCTGGCCGAAACATTAAGGAGAACTTGGCGCTTTTTTTTTTTACCGAAAACTTTTTGTTGGGATATCACTACTTTTTGTATGTTTTTTCAAATTTGTTATTCTAAACTATATTAATATGAAAAAACTTAAATTTCTTTACTTTTATGCTAGCCGAGAGCAAATCTCCTCATTAGCTTTTTGTTTTTTCGCCAATAGCAGTTTTCATTTTTCACATGTGTAAATTAGAAACAATGCTTTGATTTTCAAATAAAATATTTTGGTTTACGTTATTATTTCTTATTTATTTATTTATTTATTTCTATGTTAAATATTCTATTAAATAAAATGAGGGAAATGCATCTATTTTAAATGAGATGACTGAAAAGTATATATCTTTAAATGAAATGAATGCAATATGAACAATGGAGTTGGGAACATTATTTGGCGATTTGCCACTTACGCCCGGCTAACATAAAAATAACTAAATTTATTTTATTGAGCTATACAAATTTATACTTTATTTCTTTTTATATTAAAGTACTAGCCGCCTCTAGCAAGCAGTATTTACCGTATTAATTCCATGTTAATTTTTAATCCTACTAAGTAATCTTTTCTAATTGGGGTCACTGCCAATTGTTGTATTTTAACTGATACGACTGGGTACAAGTGAAATGGTTCTTATGAAATCCTTTGACAATATCTGCATTTGTATTAAACCATATTGATGCTAATATCTTTTTTTTCACGTTAACCTTTTCAACAGACTCGATTACGGAAGAATAGAAGATCTACCGGCTCACTGCCATGATCCATTTGAAAATCTATCATTCTTCTCATCTGATCGTGTTGGACAATTAGTCAATGTGCCATGGTTTTAAGATTTTAGCTAATTTTATTTGAAACCTGAAAACTAAAATGCGAGGAACCGGATTATAGAAGATTCATTCTAACGTACATTTCGATTAACATGTTACATATTATAGAATTATAATAATCATAAGGAGAACTGGCAGTTTCAATGCTTTAATAGTTTCCGTAAATTTTCTTTATATAATACAGAAGTTTTAGCGGTGTAAAGATTAACAATATAGTCACAGTAAGTATAATAACAGTACAATATAATAACAATAGCAGAGGCTTTGGGCAGTGACGAAACTATTAGCACTTTGGAAATATTAGTACGTTATATCATATAACTATTCAGGTGATATGCGGAAAAATAAAAATAGATGGCTCGCATTAATAATTAACTCATTTAAAAATAGCCACTAGCGTCAAATATTCGCCAAGCTTGGCGACATTTAGCAAAGTTTCGCAAAATTTGGTAATATATCATGTCAATTCTCAAATTTGGCGACAAAAATGTTTTGTTTATTCTGACGTCATAAGGATGCATATGTATTATGTATTATACACATACCTATAATATGTATGATGCAAATGTATTACGTATTATATGCATATGTATAATATGTATGATGCATATGCATAAGTTCATTAACATCATTAAAACGCACTTAAAGGAATAGTGTTCCATAAATAGTACGGATAATTGCCAGATTGACCAGAATGCTATTGAGATTAGAATTCCGACATTTATAATAGACCGGGAGGCGTCTGTACACGCCATAACCTCATCGAGTTTACAGCTGAAATTTTAGGATTAGTTAAAACTAGATTAGCATATTTAAATGCAACAGGTCTGTTAAGTCATATCAAGACCTAATTTTAGTGGTTAACTGATAGGTTTACTATTGTATTTTCCTGCATCCAAAAGTTTGGAAACAGGGAGGAATGGGTGCAGGAAAACACAATGGAAAATCCACCAATTAACCCGTAAAATCGGGTCTGTAGTTGGTTTCCACAAAGATATGACTTGGCAGACCAGTTACATTTCAATACGCTAATCAATATTTAACTAATCCTAAAATTTCAGCTGTCAACTCGATGAGGTGATGATCTGTGCAGACGCCTCCCGGTCTTTAATAAAATTTCTTTTAAGGAAGTAAAAGATAGAAAGATGGACAGATAAATTGAAAGATTTGCCTTATTAAGATTTTTGTAAAAGCATATGAAAATTCATTCAGCTTGAAATCATGTAACACCTTTATAACTCAGGCTAATTTTCTGTAATCGGGTTTTGGCGACTAACATATCTTATCTATAACTAAATTAACAATAAATTAACAGTAAGTAGGCTAATAATACAATATAATAACATTAGCAGCGGACTTCGGACGCCGCATCTGTCGCACATCGTTAAAGACAGTTTATTAGTTACACATTTCATTTAATTAAAAGGAAATTTTTAAACACTCATATGGAATTAGGATATTTTTCCACTATAGGGACCTTGGCATTTTTTTTTTTTTTAATCTTGGCGCAATTCGGACTTCAGAAACTGAGATATGTTGCCAAATGATATAAACAACTATGAAAACAAACCTGATGAACTTTTATGTTGTCCATATATGTATGTATACATATAAACATTTTATTTATACATGTATAAAGTATAGTTTTTTATGTACAAATTATTTCTGTCTGTATATAAAAATAAATAAACGGGTTCCTTACATCAAATAAATTGTATACATATGGAAAAAATTGCTTGTGTATATGAAACAGTAAATAGGTTGCCAGAAAATGCGTTATTACTAAATTTCTTTTCTCGTCAAGACAAATTTTTTCCATTTCGCCAAGGCTACTATATCGGAAAAGTACCGAACTGCGATTATATTTTGTTAAATGTGCTATTGTTTTAATATTGTGAATATATCATAACCTATACTGATTAAAATTTTTAGGTATATTCATTTTTTCTATTTAACAAACATCTTTGGAAAATCATATATATAAAATGTTATTCTGATTGTAATCACGTGAACCCCTTCAAAACTCTGTAATCGAGTTTTGGCGACCAACATTGGCACAAGGAACTGTTTACGGCCAAATGAAGACCCCCTGTTTGAAGGGTTTAGAGGCGGAAATTCTGTGTTTTCAGATTTTTCTGGTTAATTGTGCTACAAACCCGACTTACTTGTGAAATTTCATGATTCTACGACTTTTAGAAGTACCTTAGTTATTTGATGATGCGAAGTGAGTCAGTGACAAAAAAGCGCTTTTTCGGAATTTAATGTTTCGAAAACTACTAAATATAGAAACATGAAATCGTGGAATCTTAGTTCAGTTTGACCATACGAGCATGTATATAAAAGAAAAAATTCTATATCTCTCCCTAAAACGACGTTATGAGGGGGTGAAAAGTATGCCGAAATGGTTCAAGAAAAGGTAGCTTACGGCTTGTGCGAACTTGGCGGACGCACTGCCGTGCTCCCAGATAAACCCCTAAAGCTTTCTGTTATAACTGTGTTAAGATTTAAGAAAATTATATAAACTATATCTCTTTCCTGGCAGGCACGGAATCCAAATAGGGTGTCAAAAGTGGATGTTAAAATTTGAACAATCAGCGTTCCTATGTAGACAATCCCCAAAGCAAAATTTATGAATAGCATTGAATAGTAAATATTATTCCCAATCATTTGGTAGCTGTATTTTTTTATACGGTCGTTTGCAGAAGAATTGATAGGGGGTGATCACATTCTTTTATAACACCATAAAGTGTAGAAATGCATGAAGAAATGTGTTTAAACGAATGAAAGTGTAGAAATGTAAAATTTAGAAATGTGTTTCTCCTGCTTTCAAAGTAGAAGCACGTATCTTTTGCGCCTGATGAAAGAATACAAAGTTCTTTTGTAAGGCCTTGCGTGTTTCTAAATTTTATGGTGTTTTAAGAAGTTATTTTTGATCTTATCGCTTCACAACACCTTTCTTCATCATTAATTGTGATTTATTTTCCAGGACACTATCTATTGATAAAAGAATAAAATTAGAAAGACCAGCTTTAATATCAGTCATCTACTACAAGGTAATCCATGTTCAACTTGCTGGAACTTTTAAATATTACATTATTATTCGTTTTAGAAAATTACGTAGCATTGTGTAGATTTCATGGAACTTTAAACATGCACGGGGAATATAGCGAAGCCTTTTATCTAGACTAAGTGATATAATATTAAGCTATTTTCATACTTGGTGCTGTGCGAATGTGTTAAACCTTGTCAAGCCAGATATAACGCAAGCAAAGTTAGTTAAAACTTTTGCGACCTCTGAAAATCCAAGGTCTGCGCCCTTTTCCCTAGCCCAGTCCGACCCTGCTCGTACCCCCCTTTATACTTAACAAATGAACCCCCAAAAGTAATCAGGGAAGCGCCTTATGAGAATGAACCTAGGAAAAAAATTGAAGCAAATCGGATATTTCTATCAAGAGTTATCGCGTAACGTACGTACATATATACATACGTACGTACATACAGAACCTGCGGGCACATTTTCTCTCATAGGCCATGGGACGAAGCATCAAAAGTGGCTAAAAACCAGTTTTCGTTTACCAACTCCGGGAACTAAGAAATTTTGCATGCAATACAATTATACAATACTTATTAACTAAAAAACGCAAAGTTCATCAAAAAATATGTGCACATTAATTTTTTATATCAATTTAAAGTGGTACACTAAAGCTGACATTATAAAGGTAATGTTCAGTGTTTTGGTTAGTATTTTCACTTTTAAATAAGAATGAAGATAAAATTTATTGAATTGTCATCATTTACTGATAAATATTAAATACTGACAATAAAATATTATCTTTAATATTAGTATTGTATTTAATATTTGCTGTTTAAGAAGTTGAATATTTTTTAATATATTTTACACGAATGTAGCTTAAATAATAGATTAAATGAAACTTGAAAGTTAAAATAATAAAATAAAAATACTCTATACTTTCAGAACGTATGTTTTAACACCTAATGAAGTAATAAATATAAAATTTAAGGATTTGCCCTCATATTTCGACACCTATATCATCTGTTGAAAAGAGCAATTTTGAATCTTAAACTTGACATTCCCTTTAACTATTAAACTTTTGAGGTAAAAACATTTCTAATACAACTAACAATTTTTTTCGAATACTTCTAATTAATAAATAAAAGGTTTAAGTAATACAAGGCTCTTTTTAACATAACATTAAGCAACATAATAACAGTAAAGAGACTTTGATATAATGTACTTGCCTCTTAATAAAATGCTTAAGAAGTTACAGGAAAAATTAGACAAACAATATCTAAATGATTTTAGAAAATTGGTAATGCTTAAATATAATACTGCTTATCTGCTATATAAATAGCATTTTTAACCAACTTAAACTTAATGTATGGTCACTGAAAAGAGTCCCCCTTTTTTAGATGGGATATCCCCCGGTAGCTTTTTCGCCTGTCCTTTTTGGAACTAATGGAATTTCTTTCTTTTTTTTATCTAAATTTTCTTTTTTCTCTTACATTGTTAAACTTTTAGTACTTCAAGTTCTTACTTTAAGTTATTCTTTTCTTAACTTTTCTAGTGATTTCTCTCATTGTGGCTACCAGCCACGTTTAAACATTAATTTTTTTAAGTCTCTCTAATGCCCTTGCAACACGATCACCTCCCAACTGGATGTTAAGTTGCCACGCAACTAGGAAGTCCATCAACAAGATCACATTGTTTCATGCTTAAATACTTGTCTTAAATAAAAGCTTTACTTTGGCATGTTTTATGTATAATATTATTTATTTTGGTACATTTTTTAGAAAATATCATCTACATTATGCAAACTATCAATATCTTCCTATGTCTGAATCAACTTCAAAAGTATCACTGAAAAATTCATTTTGTTCATTGGAATTTTCCAATTAGTACATGAACATAATTCGTAGCAAGTAATTCCATTTGATTTGCATGAGCATTTACTTGATAAACAAACGGTCTTCTGGCACTTGCACAAAATGTTTTTTAGTAAACTATATGGAATACAAAGAATTGTGTTCCAACAAATCCTTATATTTATCCCATTAATGATTCATCCATGTTCAGCAGGATTAGGGACACTCATTATGTTCTGGAAACACCGACGATGAATATATGCTTGATAGTTTGCCCTTTTAATATGGTATACTAAAGCATCATAATTTGGTGGTAAAGCAACATCAATTTTAAACTTCAGTTTGAACAATGTGTATCTTGAATCATTTACTGAGGTTTTAGTAGGTTGGCCATAAAGTTCGCAAACAAATAGTTCAAGAGTTTGAATAAGAGCACTTGATAAAGTCCAAGAAGTTCCAAACCCTTTAAATGCATCAATATAAACAATTTTGCTTTTCATTATAGCCAATTTTACTTTTCATTATAGCCAATGCTTTAATTTTGCCCTTGTCTTTAAAGGCACTACAACTGTGGCAACCTGTAAAACTGCGAAGGCCTATTAAACTATCACAAATGTCTGGACCTAAAATAGTAGCGATAGATTAAACATTATGGAATTCTAAATTACTCGCAGTACCCAGAAGCAAATATAATTCTGTTGTTAAAAATCTACTCATACAAAGTGAGATGATGAAAACATGTGTCCGAACTTTTAATAATAACATGTATGAAACATATCGAAGCATTTTCTACATGCAACAGCATTCTTGTATCTGCTTCCTCGTGATCAGAATGCGGTTCGGGCATATCCCTTACTATCAGATGACTATTTTCACCGCTTATGATATGACACTTTACCCCATGTGCAACAATCAACAATACACTTTTCAGAATTGGGGGGATCTACTGAGGACCATTTTTTAAAAAGAAATTCAACCAAAGCTGCCTTATTTGACCCATTTGCTAGAAATTTTAACTGATGAGGGTTTTTTTTTCTTTTCGCTGAACTTCCTATTTTAATAACAGTTTCACCTCCTGTAGCCCTCCTTTGTCACTCGCTGCACTAAATGTTGAAAATAGGATATGTGTCAGTTACAAAGTGAATTACTTTAGATTTGTAGCTAACACCCATACCAATAATATATTCCAGTACTTGTAAAGTAAGATCTCCAAAAGTATTTGGAATATTCTGCATTTGTTGCAAAACTCCCATACCGTCCAAAATCAAGGCATTACTTTCAGGGATCTCACTTGGAATTTGATACTGATCCACTGATTTCAGCACAGAATGAGTCAATGCTGCGTTATGTTTTTTTACGATAGAACAATCATAGGGTTTGCTATAGGTGGGGGATAGGCAGTTAAATTATATGACATGACATTTTTTATATCAGGTTATGATGTTTGCCCCATTACAATTGTATGAGCAAGAATGTTGCTTGTATCTTTCAAGATCCCAGTTTCCAATTTAGTTTTTGGATTAAGCTGCCTGTTAGTATCAAAAAAGGTAGCAGCTTTAGTTGAGCAATTTTTGAATATTTAATTTTATGTTAAAAAGAGCCTTGTGTTACTTAAACCTTTTATCGTTTTATTAGAAGTACTAAAAAAAATTGTTAGTTGTATTAGAAATGTTTTTACATCAAAAATTTAATAGTTAAAGGGAATGTCAAGTTTAAGAGTCAAAATTGCTCTTTTCAACAATTGATATAGGTGTCGACATATGAGGACAAATCCTTAAATTTTATATTTATTACTTTATTAGAGTTAAAATATACATTCTGAATGTATAGAGTATTTTAATTCTATTATTTTAACTTTCAAGTTTCATTTAATATATTATTTAAGCTACATTCGTGTAAAATATATTAAAAAATATTCAACTTCTTAAACAGCAAATATTAAATACAATACTAATATTAAAGATAATATTTTTTTGTCGGTATTTAATATTTATTAGTAAATGATGACAATTCAATAAATTTTATCTTCATTCTTATTTAAAAGTGAAAATACTAACCTAAACACTGAACATTACCTTTATAATGTCGGCTTTAGGGTACCACTTTAAATTGGTATAAAAAATTAATGTGCAAATATTTTTTGGTGAACTTTGCGTTTTTTAGTTAATAAGTATTGTATAATTGTATTGCATGCAAAATTTCTTAGTTCCCGGAGTTGGTAAACGGACTTGAACAATTTCGCCACTCGTCCCATGGTCTATCAGGCTTTGATAGCCTGAGCGGTAAAAAAGAGAAATAAAAATTCCATTAGTTCCATGACGACAGGCGAAAAAGGACCCGGGGGTTTACACCATCTTAAAAAAAAAAAAAAAAAAAAAAAAAAAAAAAAAAAAAAAAACCTCATTTCAGAGTCCATACATTTTAATTTAAGCAAGTAAATTTGCTATAAATTTAGCAGATTATCAATACATTTACTTATTTAATACAAATCAAAGAAAGAAAATTTTATTCACGTGATTACAGGATTTAAATAAGACGAAAATTTCTATTAAAATTTACTGGTGAGAGTTTGCCCATTTTGTAATCAGGCCTTGAATATTATACATGAGGTACGCAGTGTATGAGAAGCGGTTAAGGAAAACTTTTTTTTTTTCTTTAATGACAATTTTCTTTAAAATCAAGGATTTCAGGGAATAATGTCGGGGCGATGCATTAATTTTACATCATGCAATTTGGAGATGCGCCTCAGTATAATATTCCTCATTCGTTCTATATTTCCTGTAGAATCAGATTATTTCTAAATGCTCACAGCAGACCATTTTTTAACTTAGTAAATTTTGTTGAAAGAAAACTTAAACGTTACATCAGATTTAGATTCATAGTACAATAAACTCTGTCTAAGGCGGAATCGGTTGGGACTGAGAAAATTTTCCGTGGTAGACAATATTCCGGTTTATGCAAAAAAACTCCCACCTCCCCCTCAAAAAAAAAAAAAAAAAAAAAAAAAAAGAAGGAAAAAAAAATCTCGATTTTTGATTATTTTTCATTGATTTTCCTGACTCGAAAATCCATTGAAAACTGAAGTTCTGAAAGATCCTTTGTCTTTATAGGCAAATGAGAAACGCTATTCAATTTCTTAGTACTGCTGTAATGCATGCGAATTGGAGGTTTACACACAAAAAAAATAATAAACTTCGAGAATGAGACAGAACGCTATAATTTTGAATTTGAGTACAACCGTAAAATATAATATATTGTACTTTAGAAAATATGTATTTTCATAAATTTTCATTCTACTAGAAATAATAACTTTTAAATGCAATTTTGTATAGGAAAAAATGTCATAAGCAAGAATTCCTTAAAATTTAACTGGCATCTTCGACAATGAGTACTTAACAGTTTTAAAGTTTGATAAACGAAATGCCTTTCATTTTTAAAATATCCTTTTTTCCGCCTTATGCAAAATTTTGGTTTCGGTGGGACCTTAAAATCCTTTCCGTTTCCGCGTTAGACAGATTCCGTCTTATGCAGCATGAGTTAATGTAATTTTCTATGGGTTCGCCGGGACTTGAAGAATTTTCCGCGGTAGACAGATTTCCGGCTTACACAGAGTCCGCCTTAAGCAGAATTTACTGTATTTTGATCGAACCACTCGTTCCGTACCAACACAATAACAAGACCAGACATAAACCAGACAAAAAAGAAAAAGTCATAAAAAAAGAAATCCATAATTTCAATCGATTTCCCTTCAATATATCTGTTTTAGAAAAACCTTAGTAAGGTAATTTTCGTACTGTTAATAAATTTTATTACATATTTGATACACAAACTTATTTTTGTAATGAGAACAGTTGAAGCACAATTTTGCACAGTGCAAGGAAAATGTTCATCTGCTTTTTTACGAACATCTACGATCCAGACAAAGAATCTCTGGAAACCTGCTCGTTTCGACTACACGTACATTGGCAAGGTGCCAAGAGCTGTTTATCTTCAACCGGGCGATATGATTCACCCACTTTAAATGCCAAGCCAGAAAGCGAACCTTTGGCTTTGCACACGCGCAGAAATTTTTTTCCAATACATGCAGAAGGGGATTCCTCTATTTGCATCGGCCGTACACTGCGACTTAGTGCTTTTGCATCGGCCGTGTACTAATTGTACCTTGTAATTAATTCCGTGCGTCGTATAAAGTACTCAGAATCCTTGATTATTTCTACCAGTAATTTTAAATAGTAAATTTTGCCTTATTTAATCAAAGAATTTCTTCAGTTGGTCCGTTTTTTCAAAACCAGTATTATTTTAGAGAAAAATTCGTAGTACGTTTTAGCAACAATTGCAACAAAAACGCCTTTCGAGGTAAGTTTCGACGAAAATTATAAAGGAGATTTTTCTTTTTTAAAAAATGGTGTTCAAAAAACGGACCGAGTGGGAGCCGTTCTTCGATTAAATTAGACAAAAAAAAAAATTGTTTGAAATACCGGTGACAAAAAGATTAAAAATTTGTTCTCGCTCGTCACGAATTAAGTCTGTTCTCAAATCCAAAAGGGCAACTTTATGACACAAGTTTAAAAATTTTTTTGGTCGGAAATGCATGAAACTAGCAGTTGTTGTTCAAAAACTATGTAATCGAGCTGTTTTTCCGTTTTTTTTTTTTTTTTGCAAACGCAATAGATCTTTCAGAAAATAGTGTCAAAGTTGACGTTTTGAACCGAAGTTCCCGAAGAAAGCAGAAAAATCAGTCAGCGAAGGTCGAAAAGCGTCTCTGTCACGTGATCAAAATCGCTTATAACTCAATAGGTAATTTATTGATCAAAAAGGGGAAAACACAGTTCGATTCCAAATCGCTTCCATGGTTAGGCTTTCCCCTTTTATATCTTTCTGTTAAAAAATGAGTTTGTAAATGTGTCAAAACGTTTTGCGTTTGTTGAGCAGAGCAGTTGAGAGCAGCCTTAAGTATTTTGTACTCATTTAGTTTTTAGCACCACGGGTTGTTGCTGGACATTTCCTATTTAAAGGTGTTCCAAAAAAAAAAAAAAGAAAGAAAGAAACTAGAGAACAGGAATTCTGCTTTTTCAGAATTTAGTGTCGCCCCCGGCATTTCCATTACTTCATTTTCTTCTGATGGACTGAGGGCTTCTATTATTATAAAACAGCCATTATAAATGAAGTATTAGGTGAAGATGAAAGAGCAGCCGTAAAAGTTAGAACTGTGATTTTCTGGTCAGAATGGGGGAGGGAAGGGATGCCCATAATTTTTTTTAACGGACCTAACGGAACAAAAATATATAATTACTGTTTTAAAACTTTCTTTCTTTACTTTCTACAGAAATTGAGTACTTCCGTTGCCAATATTAAGCAAATGGCTCCAAAAACTACAAAAAAATTAATATTTCAAAAATAAATGGAGATACAGTTTTGAAACAAAATGCATTTAAAAGAACTTTTTTTTTCCCAATGCGACGGTATAAAAATTGAAAATGTGCGATGCTTACAAATTTTAAAAATTACTAAAGAGTATTTAATCGTAATGCTTTGTTTTACGGCTAGCGTCTGTAAGGTAACGTTATTTTTTGGACACAAAATAAGCTGGGAGAAAGAAATAGCATACCGTACCGGAACCGGAGGCTAATAAATATAAAAGTAAAAATAGTCTTTTAAAAAGATTCTTTTATAAGCATTCAATGTTCATCTTGAACATCACGCCTAATTTTTTGACTGCAATTCATGTTTTTTCACAAATATTTCCATTACAATACATTAATTTGGAGTGAGCACCGAACTCGACTAAGAAAAATTGGCTGCATTTTTTTACCATTGGTAGAAAGCGCAAGCAAGTGAATTTATTAAAAGAAAAATAATTTTTGCTTTGTTTCTTTTTTGATTTAGGACAACGAAAAAGAAAAAAATAAACATTATTTAATCCTTTCAGGGGCAAGGTACTTGCATTCGTAAAATGTTGGAGTTATTTAATGACACCAGTATTTACAAGAGAATTTATTTGTAAACAAGTAAAATTGTATTTTCGCGTGCTTAATAAAAGTGAAATTTTAATTATAATATTCCGGTGCCAATGTGGCAATTAGGGGATTAAAATTATGTGATGCCATCACGGGGATGTCGCCCTTCAAGGGGTTAAACTATCTTTTTAGGATTTCTAAATTAATTTCTCTCCTACGATCGTGAATTAATTAATATTAAGCTATTAATTGATAAAGGGGTGTTTTTTTTTAAATATATTATATTCTTTATTTATAATTTATTTTCTACTTTTTAGACATTAAAATGTTTCATTATTGCAGTTTCGCAGTCAGATGGCCTATTTTGGCAAGCTCGTACTGGCGCATAATTAAATCCACCGTTGTTTCAACCCCTATACAATTGTGCGAATTTCAGAGAAAATTTATCGATTTATGACCTGACCGGCTGACGAAAAAGTTCCTTAAAATTACATTATTAATTTAAAATTTAAATTTTATAAATATTAAAATATTGTATTGTCATCGTAACGGAAACACACCTGTGAACGTAATTTTTACAGTTCTATCTTATCAGACACCTCTATTTAGGTGAGACTTTTTCAATCACCTTACACATATTATTTCCATATTTTTACCTCCTAACAGCGGACAAATTACGCGGTCCCGGCCTCCCAAGTATCCGTTATTTAGAATTGTGTACTAGATCCTGAAAATCATGTCTGTAATATGGCCAATTATGCTTGCATTTAAAAATTATACAAGGATGTTCTCACTTCTTTTCCCCTTTCAACAATGGAAATATGACGCATTCACAAAGCCATTTTTATATAAAGCAATAAATTAAGCCTTGGCCATGGCCCCGCCCCGGTAACCTCTGAATTTAAAAGCCACATTAGAATTTTTGTAAGGCTGAGGATTATATTTTAAATTTATTTTGATCTTGTACTGGCTATTAGAATAGAAAAAGATTAAAAACAAAAAACATGTTTATCTAAATATGTGTTTTTGTGTCATTATGGGAAGGGGGGAGTCTAATGAATATTAGGCCCTGAGCCTCTCTTTGACTCAATCGTGGTTTCTAGACACATTTTATTGAATTACTTTCGAACCAAATAAGTTTTTTAAATGCATTAAGACACTGCTTCCGATGTCACTTTTACCGGACTTTCCGTGTTTGTAATATCGGCCTAAATAGCCAAATTTGTCGTCTTTTTATAAAAGATCTTTTACGTACATGGAACGAAGATAAACGCTATTCGACATTTTAGGAAATGAATAAGAAAACTTATATAAGAATAGAAAAATAGTAAATATAAAAATAGAAATTAATCCATGAATCTATTAGAAAATAACGAGTTTAAATAGCATTAGAACATTATTCTCAAATTTAAACTATCTACTTTTTGAGACATTTGATTTCCGAAGAGATTTTTATTCTTAGAACATGTAAATTGTATGTGTCCTTATTCAATAATTACAAAATCGAATAGCGCTTTTTGTTTTTCGAAAAAGGGAAAGGACTTTCAGAAAATACTGTCAAAGTGGATATTTTTAATTTATTTTGGGACGCCAGAACCTCAGAGAGGTCGAATCAGTGAGACACGAATTGCTTACTCAAGATATAATAAGAAAAACGCTATTCGCCCCGACTCGTGTTGGCCTGTAAAGCTGCGTTTAAACGCTTGTTTTGACTTCTTTCAACACCTATAAGAAGTGCACCTATATAAGCTCTACCGTTTAAGTGAGCATTGGCCCTGTAAATCAAGGATCTGGGTTCGATTCCCCGCCTGGGCATTTTTTCGCTCAGTTGGAAATATTCAATTCATAGGAAAAAAATAGCGTCAACAGCGTAAAAGCGAGTTACCCGACCTAATGCAGGATTCAAAAACATTTCAAATGTTTTAGTTATGCCTGCAAATTTCGTGCTTTTATGTATAAAAATTGCACCAAAAAGTTTCGAGTCATTGAGCACAGAAAGAATATTGTTTTTGAGAACAAGTTCTCTGGACAATATTCAACAAGCAACAAGATCAAGTATTCTCAAGTTGTTTTTATTTTCACCGCTCAGTAAGGCGAATCTTTCTAAACATTCCCGGAGTAATTTTTGCATGTAAAAGCATGGAATTTACAGTGATTTGGCATAGAAGAGTTTTTCATCTTTCGATAGATGTACCACATCTTGAGTCATACTTGATTACCCTCCTTCCCAATGAAGGCCTTTGACATGCTGACGTGTTACAAAAATCGGATTAAAACTCAAATGGATGCTATTTTTTGAAAGACCCTTGGTCATTGCAGAAAAAAACAAGTCGGAAATTATATGTCAAACGTGATAAATGAGGTGTGTTCGTGTTTGTACTATAACTAGTTCTTTAAACATTCAGATATTGGTACAATAGCTGTTGCACTCTTATGCAAAAACGCATGAAAACAAAATTTATTACAATTCTATATATTAAATTCAGTAATACGGAAATAATAGGATTCCATCTTAAATAGGACGTCATCACCATGACAACCTAGAATCATTACTTATCACGGGATATCACTGAATTAACTACGTATGATAGGATTTAATAGAATGAAGAAAACTTTTCTTAATATCTTTTTAAGTTTTGATCTGATTTTCATAGAATTTGAAATGACTCGACAAAATATTGCAACAGTTATATATATTAAATTTCAAACCATTCGTCAGGGTAGTTTTTGCGCTGTTACATGCCGACAAACAGACAGACGGACGGACCAGACGACGACTATAGGGGTACGTATTTATATAATAACGAACGCACTTAGAGAAATCCTCTGCAATTTCTTTATTTCTGAATACCTGCAAATTCTGCGCATTTAAGGTTGTTCTGAGATGCAACAATTAGTTTCAATTTTGTTTGCTAATGTATCAAATTTACAGGTGTACTTATTAAGATTTATGTAATAGAACTTTTTTTTCCGTTTTTTGGTATAGTCAAAAGATTTTTGAGAAACTGCTGTCAAACTTTGTGTTTTGAACAGAATTTCTGGACGCTACAGCACAGAGCAGGAAAGAGAAAAAACAGTTTTCCTGACACAATAATCACTCATAACTCAAGATCTAATTCATTTATCGGGAATCTTTAAAAAATAAACTGTTTTATTAAAAATCAGTTTAATAATCATGTCTGCCAGTATCTTGCATTTCTGTTAGTCAGAAAATTTCGCGTTGTTGAGCGGCGAAAAATATTTTTTTATTTAAACAACGCGAAACTTCTGACATATTCAGAGTTTCAGTTTTATACGCGATTAGCAGGCTTGACTACTGAAGTTATAAGCATTTTTTGAACGTACTGAAATTGGAATCGAATATCCTTTTTCAGTTTTAGATGTTACACCTTGGCTTATAAGCGATTGCTGTGTCATGAACATGATGGCCTTTCTCGAATATCCGTTCAAATCGTAAACTTTGATATCCTTTACCAGAGGTGTATACGCAAACGCAGGTATACGCCGTATACCTTTTGGATTTTTTTAAGAAGTTCCGTATACCCTCTGTTTCTCAAATAAAACTATAGCGTATACCCTAGGCAGGCATGACGTTCATGACTTTAGCGTATACCCTCTGGTTTTTTTACGACTAAATCATTGTCCTTTATCGAAAGATCTTTTATCTTTCTCGAAAAATGGAAAACGCCATTCCATTTATAAACACACCTGCCAATTTGATTCGTTTACGAATAAAAACAAATTCAGGAATGTGCAAGAAAGTAAACTGTTTGAATTTGAGAATTTTTCATTGACTGAATCACGGCAAAACGATGTATAATTATCGATATAATGGTACATGAAAATATTTGTTGATTTTGTTCAGTCCAGACATGGCGATCTTTATGAATTCCAAGCAAATATAAATTGTATTTAATAACAAGGTATTTTTATATATGAAGTATGCTTTGGCATCTTTTGAATTCGATCAGACTTTCTGCTTGGAAAGTAAGAGAAGAAGAAGACTACTGCTAAATTGAGGGTAGGCGGAAAAAAGCGCACCGGAAAAAAGCGCACGGAAAAAAGCGCACCGGAAAAAGCGCACCCGGAAAAAAGCGCACCGGAAAAAAGCGCCCCGGAAAAAGCGCCCCGGAAAAAAGCGCACCCGGAAAAAAGCGCCCCGGAAAAAAGCGCACCTTTTTACAAATCACATATTAAATAAGTCTGATAATAATGCACAGGGTTAACCTCAGAATATAAACACCCGATTGAGATGATTTTTTGAAATCTGGCGTCTTGCTCCCTCGGTACGGAGAGGCTGTGGGGGGGGGGTCTTTAAAAGGTATCTCAAAACCTGCATTGCCTCGATGATGATAAAATTTTGTAAGGTATGCAGAATCAGAATATAAACATCAGGTACTTATATATACAGTGAAACCTCCCTGTGTGACCACCTCCATTAAGCGACCAACTCCCTGAACGGCCATTTTTTCATGGAACGAAATTTATTCCCATAGGCTCAATACTAATTTTACCTCCATTCAGAGACCATCCCAGTTGAACTCCCTCCATAAGCGACCAATTTTTTTAAAAGAAAATGAAACAGATTTTGTAAGGTATGCAGAATCAGAATATAAACATCAGGTACTAATATATATACAGTGAAACCTCCCTGTGTGACCACCTCCATTAAGCGATCACCTCCCTGAACGACCATTTTTTTCATGGAACGAAATTTATTCCCATAAGCTCATTACTAATTTTACCTCCATTCAGAGACCATCCCAGTTGAACTCCCTCCTTGAGCGACCAATTTTTTTTTAAAAAATGAAAGAAATTCCGTTTTTTCCAGGTCGCTTGAAGAAGGTTTTATTAAGAAAATAATTCCGGAGAGCGCATTATTCATCAGGAGGTGGGGGGGGGGGGGGGCTTTAAAAGGTATCTCAAAACCTGCATTGCCTCGATGATAAAATTTTGTAAGGTACGCAGAATCAGAATATAAACATCAGTTACTTACATATACAGCGAAACCTCCCTGTGTGACCACTTCCATTAAGCGACCACCTCCCTGAACGACCAGTTTTTCATGGAACGGAATTTATTCCCATAGGCTCAATACTGATTTTACCTCCATTTAGAGACCATCCCAGTTGAACTCCCTCCATGAGCGACCAATTTTTTTAAAAAGCAAATGAAACAAATTCCGTTTTTTCCAGGTCGCTTGAAGAAGGTTTTATTAAGAAAATAATTCCGGAGAGCGCATTATTCATCAAACTTCTAAACTAAGTTTAGATTATTTTTAATTCCGGTAACCTTTAAATGTTTAAACCCCTTTGTGCCTTTTTAGGCAATGAATTTAACTCTGATGACAAATTAGGAATGACAGTCGATAAACTCCCTTGCCCTATTCTGTCAGGAAACTCTCAAAGAAATAGATAAATTAATGATATAGTCATTATTTGTTTCCATCCAAAAACATTGCATTTATTTACTGAACTTCGAAAAGAAATAAAAGTTATAAAATATAAAACCGTAAAATCAAAGCAAAGGTCAATGTATTCATTTTTTAAACTCTACAGTAATTAACTTATGTAATTAACTTTTGTTTTGATACTTAAAGTTTTATATTTTTTCCTAATGTGAAAATTAAATTTTAGTAACGTTAATTGTTACCTTTTTCCAACAATTAAAATCTAGATTTAAACAGGACCTCCATTAAGAGGCCAACTCTCGGAGCGACCCATTTTTATTGGAACGGAACGTGGTCGCTTTTTGAGAGGTTTTACTGTATACATATATATATATATATATATTTAGTCTCCCTTATCCTTCTGGAGTACGGCTGTGGGTGTGTAGGGGGGGGGGATCTACAAAATCCGAATCTATTACGGCTTTAGACGATAAAATTTTGGATCAGGATAAAATCAGGATGTTTTCTAAGTATATAAACATCTAATTGGATGAGTTTCCTTTAATTTGGCCCTTTCCCTTCTACTTGGCGGGAGGGGGGGGGGATTACAAAAATCTACGATTACCTTCGTCATAAAACTTTACAAGAGTCCATTAACATTTTATATAACTTCCGCCCCGCCCCCTCCACACACACACACACACACTAAATTTGATAAAAAACTTAATATAAGACCCCCAGTGATCAAATTGTCACAACGGTTTGTTCTTTTAAGTGTGTTCTCAAATCCAAAGGGGCAACTTTCTGACATAAATTTTAATTTATTTTTGTTCGAAAATGCATGAAACTGGCTAGTGTTGTTGTTCAGAAACTATGTAATGGAGCTGTTTTTTCCATATTTTTGCAAATGCAATAGATCTTTCAGAAAATAATGTCAAAGTGGGCGTTTGGAACCGAATTTCCGAGGAAGGAAGAGTCTCAAGAGCGGGCGAAAAACGGGTTTGTCACGTGATCGAAATCCCTTATAACTCAATTGGTAATTGATTGATCTAAATGCTAAATTTCTTAAATTAATTCTAAATTTTTAAAACAGTGTAAAAAAGCATTGAAATCTAAGATGAAAATAATTTGTAAAGTTTCTATGGGTATTTTGTCTGATGAATAAACGAAAAATGCTTTAAATACGTATTTACATAAGCTTAAAAGATTATGTTTGTTAAAAAATAAGTACAACCAGTTTGTAAAAAGCAAATTCTTATCGGGCATAAAATGCATTCGCTTTAAATATGATATTTCAATTTAATGCTGCTATTTTATGGATTTTTTAACGCTGAATCAAAAAATTATCTTCACTTTTAACCATTATGTCAAGATTTTTCGCAAATCGTAAATTTCAAGGTAAATAAACTACGAAAAATCTGATACTATAAAACTACTGTAAGACTTTTTTATTCAGTTTAATTTTATTTAATTCAATAATTTATTAGATTTTTTGGCTTATACTGGGTTTCTTACAGCTAAACAGCTCGGTTGTAATAATGCGCTCTCCGGAATTATTTTCTTAATAAAACCTTCTTCAAGCGACCTTGAAAAAACGGAATTTCTTTCATTTTTTAAAAAAAAATTGGTCGCTCAAGGAGGGAGTTCAACTGGGATGGTCTCTGAATGGAGGTAAAATTAGTAATGAGCTTATGGGAATAAATTTCGTTCCGTGAATAAAATGGTCATTCAGGGAGGTGATCGCTTAATGGAGGTGGTCACACAGGGAGGTTTCACTGTATATATATTAGTACCTGATGTTTATATTCTGATTCTGCATACCTTACAAAATCTGTTTCATTTTCTTTAAAAACTAGGGGGCTCGGCCCCCTACGAGCTACGCTCGCCAACCCCCCGTTCAGACACTGCAGTCTCTAAAAGCACGCTAATTTGATCGGCTTTAATTGAATTTTTTTGGAAGATTGAATTATAATTAAAAAAACAAAGGCGATCGCCCTATAAACGGGTTTCTATTCATTTCTCTTTGATTGGGGAATTTTACGGAAAAATCAGCTGCTGTTAAAAGATACAATGGCATTTCAAAATCATCTAATATAAAATGAATTAAGTAAACAGAGTCTTTGTCTCCGGGTATTTTTTAACAAAGCGAAAAGAAAGTCCTTTTAAATAAAACATTTTAAATATATCGTTTTTAATCTGACGTAATTTTCACCAAACTTTTCTTTCCCTTTTTAATATTCACGTGAAAATGCTTTTATTAGAAATGAAATATTATTTGCGCTGTCAAAAAAAAAAAAAAAAAAAAAAAAAGTTGAAAAGTTCATCTCAAAATATCAAGTAAATGTCTCGCGCTATTTTTTAATTTAAACTACTATTTTGCAATATTATTTTTTGTTCATTTTACGTAATAAGTGTAATGTGACGTAAATGTGATGTAATTTCTCCTATTTAAGACTTCTAACGCATGTTAATGAATTTATTACTTTACAATATCCTTTCTCTGTTAAAATTCACGTGTAATTATAGATGAAGTAATTTTCAATAAGTTCCTGCTTTTTATACGTAATTATTTAATTTTAATTTGAAAGTTTTTCTTTTCTGTTTATAATAGTCACGCGTAAATAAATTTTTAATTTGAAACAAACATTATTGTTTCCGTTGTTTATACAGTTTGGCAACAGGTTAAATTAGTACAATTTTCTGAAATAAGTAAAAAAATATCTCTCGAAATGCTGAAAATTTTAATTTAAAATAGAAATGAAACATCGAAAAATGAGTCAAATTAAAAAAATAAATTATTTCTGCACACCGGGAAATTATAACGTATAAAATGATCTAAAAAGTATTAAATTCCGATGTATAGTTTTTGCTTCTATAAAACTTTTTTAATGGAACGATTTTGTCCAACTTTAGCATTAAATATCTCTTAAAATAATTCTTCGATTTGAAAACTGTCTACATCAGCGTGTTTATCAAACATTTCTGTATAACACTACCAATTTTCATATTTTTGTATGCATTATTTTTCTTAATATTAACGAAGAAAGATCTCCGGTCACAAAAAATTCAAAACCGGCGGCGGCGGTGACAGCGGGAGTTACTTTTTTTTAGAATAGAGAGAAAATTGCTCGCTTATGGAGGGAGTTCAACTGGGATGGTCTCTGAATGGAGGTAAAATTAGTATTGAGCCTATGGGAATAAATTTCGTTCCATGAAAAAATGGCCGTTCAGGGAGTTGGTCGCTTAATGGAGGTGGTCGCTTAATGGAGGTGGTCACACAGGGAGGTTTCACTGTACATATAAGTACCTGATGTTTATATTCTGATTCTGCATACCTTACAAAATTTTATCATCATCGAGGCAATGCAGGTTTGAGATACCTTTTAAAGACCCCCCCCCCCCCCCCCCCACAGCCTCTCCGTACCGAGGGAGCAAGACGCCAGATTTCAAAAAATCATCTCAATCTGGTGTTTATATTCTGAGGTTAACCCTGTGTATTATTATCAGACTTATTCAATATGTGATTTGTAAAAAGGTGCGCTTTTTTCCGAGGCGCTTTTTTCCGGATGCGCTTTTTTCCGTGCGCCTTTTTCCGGTGCGCTTTTTTCCGTGATTCAAATTGAGACATTCTGTAGCTCCAGGCGGGGATTGGGGAAGGGGAAGAAGGCATTCTCTGAGTTAAGGGTGTATTCGAAAAAATATTTTTCTACCCTCAACAGCTCGAAATTTTCTGAGACATTTTCAGACTCATTTTTAAAAGTAAAAACATGAAACTTGCTGGGGTGATTTCTGAAGACATGTTTAACATGCCGTTGGATTTCATTTTCAGCTCAATTAATTAGAATTTGATTTTTAAACAATTATTTTCTCAGTATGACCATTTTTTTCATTCCCAGATCGCCCGCTTCGGAACATTCGGTTCAAAACGCCAACTTTGACAGCGTTTTTTACAGTATTTTCTGCATTTATCAAAAAATTAAAAAGCACCGGACCGCACATTATATAGTTTCTAAATAAGAGAATTTCCAAGTTTGATGCGTTTGAGAGCAAAAATGAATTTTAAAATGAATCAGAAAATAAGCAGTTTGGATCGGAATACACCCTTAATCAAATACTCCACAGAATTACCAGCTGTATTCCTCACTTTGATTTTGATTCTTCTGATGAAGTTTCTGTTTGTTTTGATTTCAAAAACGGACTTCAGTCACTATTGTAATTGTAATACAATCTAAAATATTTACTTCAAAAAGAAGCTATAAAAAGAAAATAGTCCTATGAATCAACCAACACGTCAATGAGTAGGTGAAGGAAAATGGCGACGCTGTTGCTTGCATCAACAAACTTCGTTTCACAAACTGTGCGTTCTTCGTGAAATTCCAGCTGTTCTTTTCTTCTTTAATACAGTAAAGCTGTTCTTTTATTCTTTAATGTAGAAAAATTTCCTAAGATGGAATAGCGAGTGTAGAAAAAAAAGTTTTCAACAGCATTCCGTCTTAGCAGGTACTCTAACTCTATATATTGTAATTGTATTGCATTATTTTCGTCTGGACAATGACATTTTTCCGTTAAGGCCAGGAATTTGATATAATTATAAAGTTTCCGTTTTAAAAAGTTTTACTGTATTTCATTCATTGTTTGCCTTGTTAAGCTGTAAATGGTAGACTGATTCAACGTCAGGAATTCCGGCTTTCTTCTCTGAGTAAATAACAAAAGAACAAAGCAATAACGATTTGTTTCTCAATCGTTTTTCTCCCCGTACTCATTCTCACAGTTCAGATTTTTCCTATACTAGCCAGAAGCAGAAGGGGCAGAATCTGATCACGTGATCTACGGAGCCGAACTTCCTGCCGGTGAACGACTCATCCGCGCATGCGGGGAGAGAACTGGTTTTGAGATAAAATGAAATTCTCCCAGGCGCGGAGGGGAAGATTATTTCTGAATGCATCCAAGCTTTTCAGGCTGACAGAAACATGTACATTGTTTGGAACCTGTCTAACTGCTGCATTTTATTTTATTTTTTATGTCTACACTGCCGCTGAAGTGGCTTTCAAACTATTCAATAGTTTTCGTTTATATGTTCGTTGTTAGCTCATATTCGAGTATTTTTTATGTACAGTGAAACTTCAATTATCCGATTCTAAATGTAATTCAGATCCGGATATTTGGAGTATTCAATACTGATTATTAATTCAGTGGTACTTATTATTTGCAAGTACATTATTTGTTTTTTAGGTGTGATTACAGATGATGATATTGTAGTATTAAGGTGGCAGTTCTCAAATTCCCTGCTGAACAACTCGAAACTTTTTTAAAGGCATAAAATAGGAAAGTTTGACTATTAAGGGTGTATTCCGATCCAAACTGCTTATTTTCTGATTCATTTTTGCTCTCAAACGCATCAAACTTGGAAATTCTCTTATTTAGAAACTATATAATGTGCGGTGCTTCTTAATTTTTTGATAAATGCAGAAAATACTGTAAAAAACGCTGTCAAAGTTGGCGTTTTGAACCGAATGTTCCGAAGCGGGCGATCTGGGAATGAAAAAAATGGTCATACTGAGAAAATAATTGTTTAAAAATCAAATTCTAATTAATTGAACTGAAATTGAAATCCCACGGCATGTTAAACATGTCTTCAGAAATCACCCCAGCAAGTTTCATGTTTTTACTTTTAAAAATGAGTCTGAAAATGTCTCAGAAAATTTCGAGCTGTTGAGGGTAGAAAAATATTTTTTCGAATACACCCTTAAAGCGATTTGGTATCGAATAGCGTTTCCCATTTTTTCATAAATAGATATTACTTATAGAGTTATAAGTGTTTCTTATTACGTGACGACAGGTTTTTCCTTTACTCGCGCTGCCGTGTCGGGAATTTGGTTCATCCTACTTTATCAGTATTTTCTAAAAGATCTTCTGCCTTTACTAAACTAGTATGTTGTGGTCATCACAAAACTTTCTTCTATATAAATCACATCAATTAAATCATTTAAATAGTACAAGAAATAACAACGATTTAGCACCAATTCATATCAAAGTATATCTGAATTTGAAGTTGGATGAAAATTCGTGCATTAGTTCTTGAGATAGAGCTATAGCGGAAATTCTGAAAAAAATGTAGCATGGCAGCGCCACCTGTTGAGCGATTTACACCAAAAGTAAACAGCACTAAACGATATCAAGGTATACCTGAATCTGAAGTTTGTTGAAATTCCAAACATTAGTTCTTGAGATAAAGCTATTGCGGAAATCGCAAAAAATACAGCATAGCAGCGCCACCTGTTGAGCGATTTGCACCAAAAATTAAACAGCACTAATTTATACATCAATTCATGTCAAGGACTAACTAAATCTGAAGTTTGATGAAAATCCGTGCAATAGTTCTTTAGATACAGCTCTTGTGGAAATCGTGAAAAATGCAGCACAGCAGCGCCACCTGTTGAGCGATTTACACCAAAAATTAAACAGCACTAATTTATACATCAATTCATGTCAAGGACTAACTAAATCTGAAGTTTGATGAAAATCCGTGCAATAGTTCTTGAGATACACCTCTTGTGGAAATCGTGAAAAATGCAGCACAGCAGCGCCACCTGCTGGGCGATTTGCTCCAAAAATTAAGCAGCACTAATTTATATCAAGGACTAACTGAATATGAAGTTTGATGAAAATTCGTGCATTTTTTCTTGAGTTAGAGCTATGTCGATAATCATGAACAATGCAGCATACCAGCGCCACCTGTTGGGCGATTTTCACAAAAAAGTAATCAGCACCAAACTATATCCTGGACTAACTGAATCTGAAGTTTTATGAAAATCCGTGCAGTAGTTCTTGAGATACAGCTATTGCAGGAATCGTTAAAAATGCCACATAGCAGCGCCACCTGTTGGGCGATTTTCACCAAAAACTAATCAGTTCCAGTTTATATCAAGGTCTAACTAAATATGAAGTTTTGTGAAATCTCGTGCATTAGTTCTTGAGATAGAGCGCCCACAAAATTTGTGTCACATACAGACAGACAGACAGACGGACGGACAGACTCACAGACAGACATTTTGTAAAAACATGTTTTTTGGAATCTCTGACTCATAAAACGTGTAAATCCGTCGAAAACTGGAATTCGAAAATTTTCATGAAAGCAATACTTTCTTCTTGTAAAGATAGAAGAAAGTAAAAATGGAAGAAAACGGTTATTCGATTACACTGGACAACAGTGGTTTTGTCCTAGAACTAAAATTAGTTGATTATAGATCAACTTTTGGCGCTGATTCCAAATATGCTTTCCGTTTATCTCTAGGTGGTCCAGGTTTTGAGAAATTTGCATATTTAAATTTATGCAAATTTAAGCTTTTTTGTGCTATTTTATGCAAATTTTAGATACAATATATGTCACATCTAATTACGTTTTTTAGATAATGACTACTTGACTATTTGCTTCAGATAAATGTCACGATTTGCATATTCTTAACATTTATTTATCAGTTATTAAGCCTAATTTGCATATTTTTTAATGGTGTAATGTTTACATCACTTTCAACTTTAAAATAGTTGCCACAGAATTGACGTAATGTTTTTCTAGACTAGATTTTTATGCTGATTTCAAATCCGCACTCTGTTTTCATATGTCATATCTAGTTTTTGAGTAAGATGAATTTTTACTTTTGCACGGCATTAACACAGGTTTGATATAAGATGCTTTTTAGGGTGTGTAATTCATTGACAAGAAGGTGAACAGGGTCAGATTCATATCAGATACATAAACAAAAATTTATATAATCGAAAAAAAAAAAAAATAAGTACTAGAATCTATCCTAACTAGTTGAAGTTTATCATACAAAGTATCATAAACAGGTATTTCTGGCTTTTTATGACCAAAAACTAAAATTTCACTTTTTTCAAAAACTAGACGTGATAGAAGAAAACAGATACAAGATTTGAAATCAGCTCAAAAAACTGGTTTAGAAACATATTAGCGTACTCGTGCGGCAGAAATATTTGAACGTCAAGAAACATTATTAGAAAAATATGCAAATTAGGTACAATATTTCAGTCACATGTCAGTATAATCTCAGAAACAACGTTTTTGTGAAGTAAATTAGGTAGTAATCATAACATAAAACAAAAAACCCTGTCTGATATTGCTTTATACCTTAAATTTGCAAATACAGTAAAGTCTCGATTAACCGCGAGCGGATGATCCGCGGTGCGGTTTATCCGCGAAGCGAATTTTAATTTAAGCCAACAGTAAGGAAAATACAATAAGCCCTACTAATAAATATATAAACAAAAAAAATCATGTATTGAAAGTAATAGAAGAATATTTCTAGATTTGGTTGCCATGTTTAAAATATTAGATATAAAGTCTTGATGTCTTTTCTGGATTTTATTAACAAAACGTAAACACACCAATTAAAATATTTAACAATTAAATAAGACTATTATGATAAATTCCAGGGGAGCATGTCAAGAATAGCTTCATTTTTGAGATAGAAAAGGTGTTTCCAAGACAAGAAGCAAAAACAAGTGGCTGATTTTTTAAAAAACGTGTAACTCAACACTTTTTGTACAGTATGTATTTCATTGTTTCTTGTTTACTGTCCTTTATTTTAGTAATTTAGACGTAAAGCAAAGGTTTCTGCTGTACTGTGCATATGTATGTATTTTAAACGTTTTATTATGTTTTTTGTACACTAAAACATAGTTTTTATGTTGATTTTTTTTTTTCTGTGCTTGTACTCTATTTTCAGTCTTTTTCGAGTTATCCGCGGTGCCCTTGCCACCCAATTCTGCGGATAATCGGTGCTCTATTGTAATTGTATAAAATTTACTAAATTTGCATAAATTAAAATATGCAAATATCTCTCAAACTTGACGTGCTGGAGTAAATCTAAAACTAGATTCGGAATCAGCACAAAAAACCGCATAAAAAACAACTAATTTCTGTTTTAGGACAGAGCAAAAGTTCAAATTTGTTGACCAGTGTTACATATTGAATACGAACAAATGTCAATTTCATGCGTTTCCAAACAAAAATGAATTCAGAAATGTGTTAGGAAGTAGCTCTTATGATTTGAGAGCAACCTTAATCAGTATCGCAGCCAGGATCCTTTTCTGGGAGGGGATTTGAACTAATGTTGCTCATAAAATGAAACATTTTGTTGCTTTATTACATGTCCATAAGGTAGTGTTTTTAGTACATACGCGGCACATAAAAACCGATATAATGAAAAACCCAAATAACCATAAACCAAAATAAATATAACATTTGTGTGATTGAAGAACGTCTCCTTCAATCAAAACAATCGAAAATTGAGCGTCAAACGTGGCAAATGAGGTGCGTTCGTGCTATGACTAGTTTTATAAATATTCAGATCTTTGTGCAATAGCTGTTGCACACTTATGCAAAAATGCACGAATACAAAATTTATTGCGACTATTAAATTCAGTAACACAGAAATAATAGGACTCCATCTTAAATACGACGTAATCATCATGGCAACCTAGAATCATTACCTGTCATGGGATATCATTGAATTAAGGGCGTATGGTAGGATTTAAGGATAGGATTAGATTGAATCTGAAGTTTCATTAAAATCCGTGCATTAGTTCTTCAGATAGAACTATTGCGGAAATCGCAAAAAATGCCGCATAGCAGCGCCACCTGTTGGGTGATTTACACCAAAAACTATTCAGTTCCAATTTATATCGGGGACTAAGTGAATATAAATTTTTATTAAATTTCGGGTATTAGTCCTTGATAGAGCGCCCACAATTTGTGTCACATACAGACAGACATTTTCTAAAAACAGTCAAATCGCGTTCAGGGCCTTCTAAACCATATAAATCCGTCGAAAACCGGAAGGTGAAAATTTTCACGAATCCAATACTTTCTTCTTGTAAATATCGCTCACCCGCAAGAAAAGTGACACATCTCGACAAAATTAAATTTCACAGAAATTTCATTAAATTAAATTTCAAAAGAAAATTTGTATGATTTTACTGTAAAATGAAATCATATCACTTAGGAATAAAAACGTGCATAAAATGAAGACGTAGGATGAGGTTTGGAGAGTTGGGTAATTTTACCTCCCTACACAATCCACCCCTCTTCTGTGGTCACAAATGGACATATAGCGTAATAAAGGGATTTTCCGTATAACTACACTTATGAAACTATTTGTGTAGTAAAACGCACCTATGACAGACCTATTAGTGGAATAAAACGCAAAATGCGAGATGTGTCACTTTTCTTGAGGGTAAGCGATATAGAAGAAAGTAAAAATAAAATAAAACAACGGGTTAAGAAAATAATTACTCAATCTAGCTGCCTTGAGAGAAGGTCATTTTAAAGCATCTCAAAGCGGCTTATATCGTCTTCAGCTTTTTTTCTAGATTTATATTTTTGTATACATTTCAAAATATTCTCGATACTGTTAGAACAAGTTGGAAATTGCACGCCAAACGTGGCAAATGAGGTGCGTTCGTACTATAACTAGTTTTATAAATATTTTTTGCACTGCATAGTGTACTGAATGTATATTTTAGTGCAATTCATAAGTGCATATCAATTTCATTCTGTTCGAAAGGCTGTAACATCATTAAAATGTACTTGAAATAATTTTTTCCAATTGGCCTAGATGTAACGGAAAACTTTTGACTGTCCCTGTAATTAAACTATACATCCGATTTTCATAAAATTTGAAATGGCTCGACAAAATTATGCAACAATTATATGTTTTAAATTTCAAACGATTCGGTTGGCTAGTTTTTGCGCTGTTATCAGGGCCGAAACTAGCCTTTTTGGCGCCCGGGGCAAGCATGGATTTTGGCGCCCCCCCCCCCCCTCCACTACAAAGTAAATTTACAAAAACAATTTTACTAAGTATCTAATAGACAACTTATTTTTAAATTTAAAATATATAAAACTGAACTACGTAATCAGCTTTGCCAAACATTGATTCATTAAAACCTTGGAAACGGAATCAAAAGGATTTTTTGTATTTTCTAAATGAGGTCGACATCTTGACGTACGTTTGCATTTTTTCCCCATAGTAGGTTTATTGTGTAATAGATGTGTTACCTGCTATGATAAAAATTGTTTAAAGCGGAATATTTCCCGATTCTTGTGATTCCCTCTTAGAAACTTTTACTACACCTCAGCCCCCTCAGAAATGATGAGTCTAGATACGCCACTGCAGGGTGGCAAAACGCCTAGAAATGCCAGAAAGACGAAGAAAAAAAAATCATTTTGGGCGATAAAGGCGGGGGCTTTGCTTTACTAGATATGACGCCCTGTGCAAGATTTTTTACTGTACCACTACAAATGCTGTAATCTTAAAAAAAAAAAACGGTTTTACTAAGAATTTTACTTTGTGCATTTCCCCTCCTGTTTATTCTTATTGTCAGGGCAGTCATCGCCCATAGCAAGACGAAAAAAAAAAAAAAGAAAAGAAAAGAAACTCAACACTGCTCAGCAGGAAAACAACAAACAGCTTTCATGGAATTTTTTTATCTAATAGAAAACTCAGACTGTTAGGGGTCGCTTCGCACTTGGTAGTTATCAGAAGTGGACAGTGTCCGACAATAGAGATTAGATTGACCTTGAAAAATGGTAGTGATTTTCCTACACAGGAAGTGAAAGACAGAAGGCAAAGGCGAAAGTCATAGTCATGATACTTTTGGAATAGGAGAATGGAAAAAGCCTTTTTTCTTATTCATTTGCAATTTTGTATTGTAGATGAATCTTTTTATCTATTTGTAAAGTTTAATGCATTTGATTAAGTTTTCCTTTAAATTTTCCGGCTGCGAGACATTTTTGTATAAATTTCGTATATATATACATTCTTCTATCAAACGTCAAACAAAATCTTCATTCTGGCGCCCCCTTTACCTTCTGTTAAAGCGGCGCCCGGGGCACGTGCCCCCTCTGCCCCCCCCCCTAGTTTCGGCCCTGGCTGTTATATGCGGACGGACGGGCAGACAGACGGACTGAACGACGACTATAGGTGCTACGTATTTATATAATTATGAACGCACCTAAAAACTAAGAGATACGGTTTGAAGTAACTTTAGATTTTTTTTTTTTTTTTTTTTTTTTTTTTGTAATGTTCCAAATTTTGTTTATGTATTTGATAGCAGAAATTACTAATCGAATCTCGAATCAAAAAAGGGTAATAATAGAAATTTAAGAGCCATCTAATCTGTGCGTCAAATAAACATGTTTAGAACCAGAAAATTTATCAAATAAAATGTAGTTTATTCTTACATGACCTTATTTAACTTAATTTATGAAACACAATTTTTTGGTTCAAAACATCTGATCTGCGGATTATTCGCCAGAAATACAGTAAGTTTCACTGTATTGTTATTGATGTTGAACTAAACATCGAAACATTCGTTGAATTAAAAATATATATGAAAGGATAAAAATAAATGAATTAAAATAAACTCAAATTTCAAAGTTTTTTTTTCTCAGAAGTCGCGTTTCATGTTGCTTTTGAATCCTCAGTGTGCGGCCTGCGCCTAAGGAATTCAGATAGAGAGAGCGAGCAAGAGAATCATATTGGAGTTGAACGGTGTTAGTCATGTTGTGAGCACGCTGTTTTTTTTTTTTTTTTTTTTTTTTTTTTTTTGTGTGTGTGTGTGTGGGGGGGGGGGGGGGGGGTAGTCTTTTAGGAGAAGCCTACGTGTGTGTTGAGATATTTCAGACAGTCATGGTATTGGATAACCCTTGCTGTGAACATCAGTGAGAGAATGGGATATTGTGTTACAGTGTTACAACTTAGTGCATAGATTGTTGGCGCCAACCTTGGCATCTACTTTCGCTTGGCGAAAATGTAACGTCAGATGTTGTTTATCTTTCGTTTCGTGCGGTTGTCTCCATGGGAGCTCCGCAAACCAAAAATACTTGTTAATAAAAAATGGTTCGTTAAAATTTAATTAGTTGAATTTTGTATATTTAAAAAAGTCACAATCCATTTGCTCGTGCCGCTTAACATAGATAATAATAATACCCTAAAATGCAATTTAACGTAGGGCAGGATCTGCTATATCCTTGCCTATAAATGTAATAATTGTGTTTCACACAATTATTATAAATTTTGGTGTGTCGTAAATAAATATTCAATTTAATATTTATTTGAAGTGTCCTATATTCTTAGCTGCTGAATAAATGCTTCATTAATAGGTTTTAAAGAATTCTTTATTGAACTACTTAAAGAAAAAAGAAATCTTTTTTTCAAATATCTGTTGCACTAATTCTGAACATAAAAGGCAGGTCTAGGCAGGCCGCACACTGAGGAGACAAAAGCAACGTGAAGCGCGATTTCCAAGAATAAACTGCTTTGAAACGGGTTTTTTTTCTTTGTTTCAGCCTGTTTCTTCCTAAGACGCACGACATGTTGCTTGAGTCACCTCAGTGTGCGGCTTGCCTTACTCCAACTTCGCTCTTCAAATTCCTGGTGTCTCTTCCTCTATTTTTTGCGGGCAGCTCACGTGTCGCTGTTGACCGCTAGTCCCGTGACAGGTCATCAAGCAAGATTATCTTCTGCTCATAAACTCTTCCTTCTAATGCTACACACATTCCTGTTGTATCACCCACATTCCAGGAGACAATGACACCTTTCTGGAATTTTCTCCATCCGTTTCACTCACTTTCAATCTCCTAGATAAGAAAATGTGTCTATAACTCAAGTACGTATATAATAATGCACAGATAAATGTAATAAAGGAAGAAAATAAAATTAATTAAACATACTTCTCATTGACATCAGAAACCTGACAAAAGCCTTAAAACTGGCATAGATATGTCGATTTGGAGATCTTTTAAAATCGTACAAAGGGGAGGGGTGTGTGAGGCGATGCAGAAACCCAATTTCCCCCCCCCCCCCCCACCACCACCACCACCACTGAATTTCGCCTTAGGATATCAAACGGGAAGTCGTTCGGTCATTCTACTAATGTTAGATTATTTAAAATACCTATCTATCTATATTATAAAGGACAAACATATCTGTGCGTAACGCATACGTCATTCTGCGAATGGCAACACTTTGAAATTTGAAATGAAATTTCGGTTTTGCAATTTTCGCGTCTTCAAATTTTCAAACTTCTGAACATCCCAAATTTTAAATTTTTACACTGTCTTATACAGAAAAAAATTTACTTTTAAATGCAATTTGTTTCAAAGCTATATCTCAATTTATTTTTGAGATATTAATTTTTTTTACAGTTTTTAATACCAATTTCCTAATTGTGGCAACTGAAGTACTTCATTTCTATTAAAAGTGGTTTAGTTATCTTCATTGATTATATTCTTACTGATGCCATTTTCTCATTACAATTAAAAATATTTTTTTCATTCCGCTGATATTGACTTTAAGACAATAGGCAAAATATTTCAGCGACTGAAAATGACGTCACATTTAAAAGAAAATGATAATTTTATTTGATAAAACGAGATATTTTTCCTTGAATACGTCTAAAAGCTATAAAATTCTGGAATTTTTACGCGCAGGTGCAGTGATTATACTAAGACCTCAAATCACGAGTGGGAATTTTCACATGGAAAATTGTAATACTTGACAAACGTGACTTCAAGCTTGAAAATATATTTATTAATAACCTATTGCACGTTAAAATGTTTTTAAATGGTTAATATGGATCCGAAACGTGGAAAATGACTTGATTCGGTTTAGATTTAAAAGGGGGGGGGGGGATTCATTTTTGCTGATTTTTCATTCCGTAATACCAAGCAATAATTGATAACTTAATCAAAATTACTTATCTTGATTATATGTTACTTATTATGTATATGAATAAAGTTTAATTTTTCAATAATTTTAACAGTTGAAGTTTATGAAAAAAGTATTTTATTACTCTTAGGCTAAAATATGTTTTTGGAAAGTTAAACAAACAAGTGTAAGATGGATTTTTTATTGTGATTATTTAATTGTTATCGATGTATTATAAATTTGATGAAACAGTTCCTTTGTAAACATTTTCTTTCGTCGAAATTCGACGGGATCCACCTCGTTTAAATAATTATTTAAATGTTAAAATAACTCCTAATGTTAAATTATTTTTTGACCCTTTAAGGTCAAAGTACTTCTATTCCTAAAATGCTGAAATGATTGGATGACAGAAGAATTTACAAACTAATTTGTTTGAAAATAAGTAGTTACTAAGCTTTTCTTCAGGCACTTAATAAAAGGAAAATTTTCATTTCAAATTCTGGTGCCATTGTGGCAAAGAACCTGGCAACACTTCATAGGTCACTTTTTTTTTTCTCAAAAATACAGTCGAACTCAGTTAATACGAGAAGCAAGAGAATTATAAATGTCCTCACAGTAACCCTTACTCGTAATACACGGGAAGACAATAAAAATTTTAACGCACACATAATTAAATTAATAACTAATATTGATTGCTCTAATTATTTAAATGCTAAAATTAATTTAATATTATAAAACTCCGTGCTAATTAAAACATATTAAACAATTAAAAATAAGAGTTTCTACCGGTGAACTGCTACCGTTGGCGGTGTTTGATTGGTTGTTTACGAGCCGAGCTTCCCAGCTACTAACGTCTAGTTCTAGTAGGACATAAACGAAAGACATTAATACAATCAGAAAGCGTAAGTGTAGAAGGCAGATTCCATTGTTCAGAAAGGAATAAAATGACGTCAACATGATTATGGAAAAGTGTGTCTTTTTTGACAGTGATTGCTTTTTGGGGAACTTTCTCTTTTCATTCTAACGATAAAAAGCAATAAATATAGAATTGTGAAACGAGAATTCAATGAACAGTCGCATGACAAGATTCCTTTATTAATTCTAGCCCTACTTTTCGACAGAATTCAGATTGAAGAGAACGATGTTTTGTTCGTATCAGCCGTGATCCTACTTTGGTAGCTCGTAATGACGAGCTTTTCTTAACGCTCATTTAAACCGCGTTGTTGTAATAGCCGGGCTCGTACTAACCCTTACCGGCGCGGAGTAATTCTGTTTATAAACTGATGAAATAATGGACTGACACCGCAATTTATAAACGAATTTATTGGAAAATACGAACTTGCTTATTTTCATGTGCATTATAATAGGAAAATTTTAGTTAAATATTCTTGGTACCGTTTGTCAATTTTGGAATTAAGTCCTTTTTTAAAGACACCGCGCATGGAAAGGGTTAACCGAGTTCGACTGTATGCACAGTGGCGTAGCTACAAATTCAGCGCCCTGGAGCAAGTAAAGTTTGTGCGCCCTCTTCTCACTCGAAAAGTTATGCGCATCTTTTTTTTTTTTTTTTTTTTTTTTTTACTTTAAAATTTATATACCATATACCATTTTTAATTCGATTTAAAACTTTACTTTTGTTTGAAAGTTAGACGTATTTAATAGTTCAACACGTATTAAATACAAATTATTAAAAATACATAATGAATAGTGAAATGAATTATAATTCTTTAAGTATGGAGTACCTACCAATATTTTCGGCCAATGGGCGGGAGCTCCGTTTTAAATCGGCGAATACAATCTGCCGCCATTAATATGTTTTTCCTTTCAAGGGTTTCGAAGAATTGAAGAATACTAATAAAAAAACCACTATTGTCATTTTTTTTTTTTTTTTTTTTTTACTTTTCGCATATGGATGAAACACGTTTTTCTGTTTTTAGCACCAGAAAATAATTAAATTCATATAATTCGAAGTATTATAACTTAGTAAGTTTTAGTCATACAAAAGAGAAAATTTTATCATTTTACACGTAATACAGAGAAGCTTTTCTAAATGTAACGTATAGAACCTAGGGACCGAATAAAAATGTAAATCCCGTAACTTTAAAAAATTAACTATTTTGAGATAAATTACTTTTAAGGGGATGAAGAACGATTTGAAACTTTTTCAGTACAGTAGACTCCCTCAAATCTGCACAGCTTGGGACCAGATGATGTGCAGATTTTAGAATTTTGCAGATTTCCGGTTATTGCTATGTTTACATTTTTTAAACTTTAATTTGAATGTAATAATGAAACCCAAATTATAAGGAATGCTTGCAATATAGTGAAATATTAAAATAATTAAGTAAAATAATAAACTAAAATGATAAATGTAAGATAATTAAAAAAGTTATTAAAAGTGAAGATCAAGTAAATAATTAATAATGTGTAATTAAATGTGCATATTTTATTATACTGAGACACATTTTCCTTGAATTATTCAATGAAACTTTCTTCATAAAGGTAAATTCACATTAAAATCATAAAGTAAGGGAGTTTTATTTCAGGCTTAGACAGTCTTAATAACAAAAAAAAAAAAAACTTGATTAATACATAAATATATTTGGTAAAAAGATTGTGATTACCAGTGATACCAGCAATATCCTGTTTTTTTTTTTTTTTTTTTTTTTTTTTTTTCAGAAATAAATTTATATTTCCTTCATGAAAAACCATGAGTTCAGTCATATTATCGAGAAATACATATTAAAATACATATGGAATAATATAAAACTAAAAGTTCTGTAATTTTGCCAATAAATCTTAATTGAAAGTTTCATTATTTTCATCTGTGATAATGTGTTGATTTTAGGGAGTCTATTGTATTGAAACTATATTTCTACAGCTACTGGTTTAGAAAGTTAACCAATGGACAACGATAAAAGTTGACACCGGTGTTTTCACTGGCTTTTGTCTAATTTGAGCAATTTGGCTAATCACTAAAGAAAAACTAGCCAAATTCAAATAATGGTAGTAATGGATTAGCCATGAAACACTAAGAATATAAAAACACAAATAATGAGTTACACAGAAAAGGTTTAATCGTCAACAACATCATTGAGAGTGTCGCCGAAAGAAAGAAAACATCTGTTGCAATTTGACGATTTCAGTTTATTTTTCTCCCCAAATGAAACATTTTGGCCGCCCTGCAGCGAGAACCTAAACTGACACCCTTATATAATGTTCAATATTACAGTTTAATAGCCTCTGCTTATTAACCAGGAGAAGACCCTTTAATTGCCTTCGAGGAGGACTTAAAGGAATCGACTGGGAGCGGAGACTTAATGTCCAATCCGCACCTTCCACCGGTGCAGCCTGTTAGTACCCTTGCCTAGTGCATGGGGAACGAACGCGGATGGGCTTCCTCCAACCCGCTTGGCCAGCGTGGAGAAATTTGGCCACCTACCCCCCTTATTTTACCATGAATTCACAAAATAAATCACGGCCCTTAATTCCCGGCGGCCTGAATGTTCCTGGTTACGGCAGCGATCAGAAAGACATGAAGACAGAGGGTGCTAAGAATAACCGGGCTCAGCTAGGCTGCCATAAGTTGATGACCTTGGCTACGTATAATGGACGCTCCCTATCTTCGGAAAATCGTTTACAGGAACTTGAAGAAGAATTAGAAAGAATCAACTGGGACATCCTAGGATTATGCGAAGTAAGAAGAAAAGGAGAAGAGAAGATAGATCTTGCCAGCGGACATGTATTATACTACAGAGGCACAGAAGATGGAAGAACAAGCGGTGTAGGATTTCTGATTCATAAAAGGTGGAAGAATCACATCGTAGAATATGATAGTGCATCAGATAGAGTTGCAAGGTTAGTAATCAGGCCCGGACTGGCGCCTTTGGGGGCCCTCGGCTAGAGATTGAAAAGGGGCCCCTTACCGGGAAATTCAGAGGGAATACAATATTAGAATATTTATTTTGGGAAAATTAGGCTTACGTGCCTAAAATCCACATTTAGCTATCTTGTTGCTTGTAAAATATTAGGTTGTATCAAATGTAATTTCGTTTTCACAATGAAATCTTTGTTGCAATATGTCAACGTAAAATAAATGTATCACAAATCAATATACAAACCATGAAATTCTATGGTTTCTTCCCATCTTCCTGAAAGTTGAACAATGCCATTTTGATACCAATCCTTGGATTTGGAAGCAAAAAAGCCTAGAAAAACCCATTCCAGATCGTCAATATAACACAAGCACCTGCCCGCCAAAAATGATGCCATAGAATGAAACATGTGACAGACCGAAGGAGCAAAGGTCCGGACTATGTGGGAGATGAGGTAAAAGTCCAAGTCCGTCAAGCTCTTTTACTTTATTGCGAGACGTGTGCGATCTTGCAGTGTCTTGTTGGAGAAGATGTCTCTCTCTGTTGACTAATGCAGGCCATTTGCTTTTCAAAATAGCATACATCCTGTTCATCTGTTCACAGTAAATTTCTGAGTTGACCGATCGACGATGTGGAATGACGTCAAAATGAATGACATGCTCAGAATTCCACCAGACTCTGATCATGAACTTCTTTTCAAACCGCACTTGTTTTGTAACATGTTGGACTGATTGTCCCACATCCAACAATTATTTCTCGATTATCTGGGTTGCGTTAATATATCCATTTCTTATCATATGTCACTTTGCGTTTGAGAAACCGTAAATCCTGGAACGTTTCAAGAAAAGTTTTGCACTTTTCCACTCTGTGATTTGCTTGCTGCATATAGTCAGTTCAGAACGAACTTCCCTAGAGTTCTTGTACGTTTTCTGTAGTTTATGTAAAGCTTAGCATATCGTGTCGTTGGACGGTCCCAGCTCCTCTGAAAGTTTCCATGTGCTGGTGGTTGATTTAGTCTCCACTCTTTGCTTCAAACCTTCCAGATTAACAAGTGATTGCCTCTCACTTCTGGGTTTCATTTTAAGTGACAAGTCATCTCCCTTAAAAAGTTTGAACCCATTTTTGGCTCTACGTTTGTCAGGGCCATCCCTAGGACTCTTTATTGGGGTGGGGCAGAGGACCTCAAATTGCCAAGTCAAATTTCAGAATTTGCCAACTCATTGAGAAGCAAAAATAAATAGTTCTCGCCAATTTACTAGCATATTTTCACATTTGTATCTTACTAATGGATGTACCATGAAAAAATATTAATAATTAATTTTTCTTAATAATTTATATATAGGCTGGTCCCGTTATCCTGACATTCTTGGTACCCGAAAAGGTGTCGTCGTAAGCAGAGTGTCACGGTAGCCGGAAATGCAAAAAACTTATATTTTATGAATTTGTGACAATACAAAATATATTTTAAGACAACTTTATTCTTCTATTCTTGTTTTTTTGACCAATTATATATATACAGTACAGAACCTATTATGCGGAATCCTCGAGACCGAAGGCTTTCCGAATTTTGGAATTTTCCGGATTTCGAGTCCTCCCGAAGTTCGTGTTTTTTCCGCGAATCTTTGACGAAATTAGTGTTTTTTTTTCACGACCCTTTGACGAAATTAGTATTTTTTCGCGATCATTTGACGAAATTCGTGTATTTTCCTCGATTCTTTGACAAAGGTTTCCTTTTTTCGCGATCCATTGATGAAATTCGCATTTTTTTTCCGGATTTCCTTGACAAGATTTGCACATTTTTTCTACGATCATTTGACGAAATTCGCGTTTTTTCTGGAATTCTTTGGCGAAATGGGTGATTTTTTCCGTGAACGATTGACGTAACTGATTTTTTTTACCGTCCAATTTGTCGAAATTCGCGATATTTTTATCTCTGAGTTTTCAGACTGAAACCCAATTTTTTTTTAATTTTCGGAACCAAATGCCTCAAATTTTCAGAAAATTCAGAACAGAATCACTCCTGGTGAAATATCTGACAATTTTTTAAAACTAATTGTAATATAAATAAATTTTATTCTAAAATTTGAGAGAAAAATTATTTTTTTCTAATTTCGGGGTGGGGAAGGGCTCCTCCGTGTTCCCCCGCCACTGAAGTAACATATTTGGTTACACATTGAAACACAATAGACTGAAAAAAAAAATAGAAATCTGTAAAATTTTCGAAAAATTTCAGAAAATCCAAGATGTTAGTGAAAATTTACAAATATAGAAAAATTTCAAATAATTTGTTTTCCGGATTTCGGAATTCCGGATAATGGGTCTTAATACTGTATATGTTTGATTTCAAAAGTAGAGTTGAAGTTTGTGGACGTGATTTTTCATGCATAATCAATAATAGAAAATCGGATCCATTTTTCTATAAAAAATTTTACGAAAAAGCATCAAAATGAGCGTTTGAGGCTGTTTTCAAGCAAAAGTGACGAAAAAGCGTAATGTGAAAACCCATCGGCTGATACTCGACCTCTATTAATAAATGCTAATATGTTATAATGTTGTTAATAATGTTGTTATTAATAAATGCTTGGTTCGAATTTCAGTAATTGAATTTCATATTTTGTTACAAAAAGGTACTTTTCACAAAAAGAAAATAATTTCATAAAAATAACTTTTAATTTTCACAAAATGGGCCCCTAGAAAAAATCCCTCCATCGACCCTTTCCTATGACATAAAGAGTGGGAAGCGGTAAAACACGAAATGTATGACGTCATTAATAGATGATCACGATATTGTAGTGTAAGAAAATGCGTCAAAGATGCTTGCGGATTTTAAAACCCCATGTTAACTTATAGAGACACGAACACCTGAGTACCTAATAAATGATACCTAATTTGTTAATAATATAAATTTGTAATTAAATGTTACCTAATGAGTACCTAACTTTTTTTTGCTTCGGTCAACAGACGTTTTAAAAACATCCTTAAGAGAAAAAAAAAAAAAAAACTAGTGCTAGAAAAATGGAAAACGTCATCCATTGGATTTTACTTGAACAGTCAAGCCTCCAAATTTCATTCGCTTTAGTGGAAAAGTAGGCTTCAAAAGTGTGTTAGAATGTTTTGCTTCGGTCAACAGACGTTTTGAAAACATCCTTAAGAGAGAAAAAAAAAAAAAAAAAAAAAAAAAAAAAAAACAAGTGGATAAGTGTGATCGGAGATCGCACAGACAGTTTCGTTTGATATCTCTTTAAAAGACTTTATCCTTAAATTAATAAATCAAAATTGTTAATTTAAAATTATTAAATACTTACATGGCAGCACCATTACATTTACAAGACATGCTCGGTTTTAGTTATAACGACTAAACTAGTTATAATAACATCAATTATTTAATGCTCTATATGAATCTAGTAATTGGAGGTTCTTGTAACCAGAAAGAGTATAAAATGTTTTTGAGTTTAACAAAAAAAAAAAAAAAAAAAAAAAAAAAAAAAATATATATATATATATATATATATATATTTAACAAGTTTGAGAACTATTTTTGTTATTTTGCAAAGGCTATCAGAATTACAAATTCCTTTTTGTTTTTAATTGTAAAAATACAAGCTCAAGAGCAAGTCTGTTTTTGTTTCAAATCTTATCATTAATCAAATTTTACTACACATCACCATTCTAATAAATAAAGGTATGGTTTATAGTTTAACTATAATTTATAGTTTAAATTTAAAAAAAAAAGATTAATTATTTTTCCAATTAGTTTTGTAATTTTGCCATATCTACCAGAATTAGAAAATGTATCGTAGATTTGATTAAAAGGGAAAAAAGTTTAACAAGTTTTTGCCAACCAGTTTTATAATTTTGCCAAGTTACCACCAGACTTGTATAAAACCAAAAACTTTCTGCACACATAAATATTGGGTCAAAAACTTTCTGCAAATTAATTTAATGTTTAATTACTAAAATAAAGTGCTATATATTTTTGACAATTTGAATTAAAAAAAGTCCTTCCGGCCAGTGCCGGGAGGAAGAGGTAGCTTTCATAATCCTTATTTAAAAAAAGCCAACTTATATCATGCAAACACACGAAGCTCAATTTAGTGGAAACCGAATATAGGAGATTCAATACTAATTTTTATCAATATAATGAATGAGAATTTCGCGAAATTAGTCAGCTTTATCCAAGCTGCTTTTCTTTAAAGTAACTTATATTTGGCTGCCAAATTCGGCAATTTCTTAAAGTGCCTGTCATTTTAAGACAACATGGTGGATGAGGCTAAGCAGTGAACTTGGTCGAGACCTTAGTAATTGCTGTGCACATGCTCACTCACATCGGAATCGGTTAATATATAGGAGTGCTGTCGCATGCAAAAAATCAGATTTTTCAAAATGTCACCCACAATAGAAATTGAAACTGCTATATCTGAGCCATTTTTTAAGGTAAAGACAAACAAAAAATGCTCCTGAATCCTTATATCAAGATCAAATACTTAAGAAAGAAACCTTTTTCAATTTCTAATTTTTTTGCACCTCACTTTAAATATATATATATTTTTTAATTTAATGGCCGCCATTTTGAAACAAGATGGCTGATGAATTTGGCCAGCGAACTTGGTCGAGGTGTTGATGTATACTATCCACATGCCTTCTTACATCGAAATAGGCGAATACGTGTGTTATCGCGTGACAAATACAAGATCGTTTCAAAATGTTAGCCATGCTAGAAATTCAAAGTGCTATAAATCAACCATTTTTTAAGATATCAACAAAAGAACAAATTTTCAGAAACAAAAACTGCTCCGGAATCTTTGTATCAAGGCCAAACACATAAAAAAAATCTTTTTCATTTTCCAATTTTTTAATACCTCATTTTGAATTTTAAATTTAATTTTTTTAAATGGCAACCCTTTTGAAACAAGATGGCGAATGAAGCGAGCCAACGAACTCGGTCGAGACATTGGTATGTACTATGTACAGACCAAGTTACATCCAAATAGGTTCATAAATACGCCTGTTATAGCGTGACAAAAATCAGGTCGTTTTAAAATGTCAGCCACAAGAGAAATTCAAAATGCTATTACTCAGCCATTTTTTTTTAGATATAGACGAAAGAAAAACTGTTCCGGAATCTTTGTATTAAGGTTAAACACATACAAAAAAAAAATCTTTTTCATTTTCCAATTTTTTGGTATCTCATTTAAATTTTTTTATTTTTTAATTTTTTTAAATGGCCGCCATTTTGAAACAAGATGGCGGATGAAGCTGGCCAACGAACTCGGTCGAGATATTTGTATGTACTATGTACACACCAAGGTACATCCAAGTCGGTTCATAAATACGCCTGTTATTACGTGAGAAAAATCAGGACGTTTCAAAATGTCAGCCACGCTAGAAATTCAAAATGCTATAACTCAGCCATTTCTTAAGATATAGACGAAACAAAAACTGATCCCGAATCTTTTTATCAAGGTCAAACACATAAGAAGAAAATATTTTTTCAATTTTCAATTTTTGGTACCACAATTCAAATTTAAATTTTTCTTAAAAATTTAAATGCCCGCCATTTTTAAACAAGATGGCGGGTGAAGCTGGCCAACGAACCCGGTCGAGACATTGGTATGTACTATGCATAAACGAAGTTACATCCAAATCGGTCCATAAATACGCCTTTTATCGCGTGACAAAATTCAGGACGTTTCAAAATGTCAGCCACGCTAGAATTTCAAAATGCTATAACTCAGCCATTTTTTAAGATATAGACGAAACAAAAACTGCTCCGAAATCTTTGTATAAAGGTCAAATACATAAGAAAAAAATATTTTTCCATTTTCAATTTTTTGGTACCACATTTCAAATTTTAAATTTTTAAAAAAATTTTAAATGGCCGCCATTTTGAAACAAAATGGCGGATGAAGCTGGCCAACAAACTCGGTCGAGAGATTCGTATGTACTATGTACACACCGAATTACATCCAAATCGGTTCATAAATACGCCTTTTATCGCGTGACAAAATTCAGGACGTTTCAAAATGTCAGCCACGCTAGAAATTCAAAATGCTATAACTCAGCCATTTTTTAAGATATAGACGAAACAAAAACTGCTCCGGAATCTTTGTATAAAGGTCAAATACATAAGAAAAAAATATTTTTCCATTTTTAATTTTTTGGTACCAAATTTCAAGTTTTAAATTTTTTTAAAAATTTTAAATGGCCGCCATTTTGAAACAAAACGGCGGATGAAGCTGGCCAACGAACTCGGTCGAGACATTGGTATGTACTATGTACACACCGAATTACATCGAAATCGGTTCATAATTACGGGAGTTACAGTGTGACATAGGTCAGATATATATATATATATATATATATATATATATATATATATATATCAATTTTGAACGGAGGGTGGTTTCGGGGTCTGGGGGTCATGATCGATGAAAATATACCAAAATTTTTTGAAATCGCTTTCCTCCGAACGGCTGCAATAGGTAGCTTTTTTGTAAAGAAAGCTACCTAACAGTAGTTTTAAAATAATTACCATTTAAATTAAAAATTAATTGATATTAATTAAAGAATAATTATTTTGGTTAGAAAAATAATAAAGCAAAAAATCCATGATAAGAAAGGGTGAATTCTTATCAATTATTTTGTCAGTGCATTTAGAAACAGCCCAATCTTTAATAATGTGACCTCTTCACACAAAATGCCAGTCACTTTGTTAGGCAGGGGTGATTCTAAGTAAAAAAAAAATTCCTGAAATTAACAGCAAATTTTCTGAAAAGTTACAGCAGAGGGGTGGGTGAATCCACTCCCGGCACTAACTATGCGTTTTTTCCGCGGCCATTTGACAAAATTCGCAATCTTTGCGTTTTTCGCGATCTGTTAAAGAAATTTGCTGTGTTTTCGCGACCCTTTGACGAAATTTGCGGTGTCTTCGCGACCTTTTGATGAAATTTGTGGGTTTTTTTGCGACCTTTTGACGAAATTTGCGGGGGTTTTTTTCGCGTTATTTTGGCGAAATTTTCGGTTTTTTCGCGATTTTTCATGAAATTTGCGGGGGTTTTCGCGATTTTTTGACGAAGTTTGCGGGCTTTTTTGCGATCTTTTAACAAATGTGCTGTCTTTTTGCGATCTTTTGACGAAATTTGCGGTTTTTCCTGATCATTCTGCGAATTTTGTGGGTTTTTTCGCGATCTTTTGACGAATTTTGTGTGTTTTTGCGATTTTGGACGAAATTTGTGTTTTTTCCGCAATTCTTTGACGAAAATTGTGTTTTTCCGCGATTCTTTGACGAAATTTGTATTAATAATTTTGTCAATTAGTTCAGGAATTTTGCCAAAACTTTCAGAATTAGAAAATTTATCATAGATTTCATTAAAAGAGGAAAAAGTTTAACAAGTTTGCCAACCAGTTTTATAATTTTGCCAAGTTACTACAATTAGAAAATATAATATAGACAGATCTTATTTGTAAAAAGTTTAATTATGTTACCAATTAGATTTCTAAATTTTGCAAAGTCTGTGAGAAATATAAAGTGTATTGTAGTTCTTATTAAAGTCTTAAACAAATTTGCCAACTAAGTTTCTAAAATTGCCAAGTGGAACAGCATTCGTAAAGATTGGAGGGAGAAGCCCCCCCCCCCCCCCATCCCACACCCTCCTTAGCGGGGGCCCTGAAGTTTGCTGATCGTATCATCCCCTTCAACTTCTCGAATTTTACGAGATGTTTCAGAAACTTTATGACCAATTTTAAAATAATAAGATGGATAATATTCCAATATTTTTATCAGCCATCACATAACCTATAAATAGATAAAAGGATAGATAGGTATTAGCGTAATAAAATATGGAGGAGCACTTACTCTTTAATATAACATTTTGCAGTGGTCGTTAATTGTAAGATAGTGCCATCTATAGCCTTTCGTATTGATATAGTGGTATCCTAAAAACGTAAATACTTTTGATACACCCTAACACTTGCGTAAAAAAATAATCTTCTGTTGTAGTTTACTTACTTTCAGAATAAATATTTATATTATTTTATGTACAGTACCTAAACTAGTTTCATGTTAGTAAAAATAAATATATTAATTAATTACGAGTTGTATGCAACTTAAAAATGAGAGGGGAAAATGTCTTTAGTTTTAGGCAACCAAATCACTGTGTTGAAGCCATAATAATCTAAATCCTACTATATTGCCTAAGTAAATATTAACAAGAACAAAAAATCATACATCCAGCAAAGATTATGGAATATTTTCCAACACATTCAGAAACTATAATAAAACTTTGCAGTTTATTAAGTTGAAAGATGTCTAGCCAGCAATGTCTGCCAATAAATGCAAATGTACTTGAGATCTTTTGTGTATCCCTGTATATGATCTATAGAACTTATATTCACCAAGTAATGGGCAAAAAATAGTTCAATTTTAAATCGCGTACCACAACTGGAAACACACTTACAGAAATTATTCTTCATATTCAGTACTGTGGCCAAATACTTTTGTGTGTCCCTGTAAATGAACAATAAATTATATGCACATCATATTCTGAAACAAGAGCTTTGTAGTACACCTCAGTGTTAGAAATAAATTTCAATATCTATAAAAATGTGTAATATCATTAAAATACATCGCGTACGGTATTTCCCCATAGACCGTCATGTAGCGGAATACTTTTGAGTGTCCCTGTAAATGAACCGTAAACGTTACATATTTCATTTTCAATACCGAACATATCATGGTAAACCCCAATAACACATACATCAATTTCATGATAATCTGAATATATTTACGCGATTTAGAGAATGAACAGACAGACGGACAGACAAACCGAATTCATAAACACTTTTCAACTATGTTGGAAAGGGACATTACGGGAAATAGTGAAAGTATATTCTGATGCAATTAGTTATGAAGCAGTATATCTATTTTTGTAGGCCCCTCCGGAGCTCCCTTACATAGGCTACCATACACAAAAACCAACTGACAGCTGCTTAAAATTGATTGTAAATGCGTAAGATTACGGGAAACAGTTAAATTAATCTGTTGCAACTAGTTATGAACTAGTATATCCACTTTTGGAGGCCCCTCCGGGGCCCCCTTGTGCTCGGGGCCCTCGGCAATCGCCGAATAGCCGACCTGGCCAGTCCGGGCCTGTTAGTAATACAGGTGTCCAGAAGATACAAGCTGCAAATTACCCAAATTTATGCACCAACAGTAAGCTATACTGATGAAGAAGTTGAGGATTTCTATGAAGAAGTAGCTTCAATGCATCAAAAGGGAAAATGCTACATAAAATTAATAATGGGAGACTGGAATGCTAGAATTGGGGAAAAAGAGAAAGGTGAGTTATCAGTAGGAAATCATGGATATGGGGTGCGAAATGAAAGAGGAAACAGATTGATTGAGTTTGCAGAATGTGAACAGTTATATATCATGAATTCATTTTTCAAGAAAAAGCCACAAAGAAAATAGACATGGCGTTGTGCAAATGGCTCAACAAGTGAAATCGACTACATCTTAACAAACAAAAAACATCTTATTCAGGATTGCAGCGTTCTCAATAACTTCAATACAGGAAGTGATCACAGGTTGGTTAGGTGCAAACTGCTGTTAAATACTAAAGTGGAAAGAATGAAGCTTTTGCAACACTCAAAGAAATCAATCGATATAATAAATCTCCAGAAACATGAAGAAGAATTCCATTTGGAACTTAAAAACCGTTTCCAAGTACTTCAATCAACTTTAGAAGAAGAGCAAGATGTTACAGTAGTGAACAAGAAACTAACCAGTACTCTACAAGATATTGCAAAGAAGATAGCCGGCGATGCACAAGTAAAGCAGACAAAGAAAATAACAGAAGAAACAAGAAGATTGATGAAGAAACGCAGAGAATTTAAAATGAAGAAAAACGATCCTAAATCAAGAGTTGAATATGCTGAATTATGTAAAACGGTAAGAAAATGTGTTACAGAAGATATCAGAAAATTTAACTCTGATCTTGTCAAGAAAATTCTAGAAGATAACAAAAGTTTAAAATCAGCTAGGCGAAAACTTTGTGTTGGAAGAAAAGGTATTTTTGCACTAAAGAGGGCAGATGGAACAATCACCAAAATCAATAAAGAAATAGTACACATTGTCGAAAAATTCTATAACGATTTATATAAATGTGAAGATCAGAGGGAAATCAACTTATGTGATCCACGAGAAAACTTAACAGAAACCGATGCCATAATCCCAGGGATGACCGACGAAGTTTTACAAGCCATTAAATTTATGAAAAAAGGTAAATGCTCCGGAGAAGATGGAATTATAATCGACCTTATCAAAGAAGCAGGAGAAGAATTTGCAAAAATGCTATCCTTACTGTTTTCCAAATGTCTCCAGAAGTCAGATGTACCAGAAGATTGGAATAATGTTGTGATGGTGCTACTTTACAAGAAAGGAGAGAAGGAAAACATTAAAAACTACCGTCCAATCAGCATACTGTCAGTGATTTATAAAATTTTCACCAAAGTTTTAACGACAAGACTTGAATCAGCTCTGGACTCAGCTCAACCTAGAGAACAAGCAGGATTCCGAAGTGGATTCAGCACAATGGATCATATCCAAACGGTAAGGGAACTCATAGAAAAACATAAGGAATATAATTTACCTCTTTGCCTTGCCTTTATTGATTATGAAAAAGCATTTGATTCGGTCTACACATCAGCAGTAGTAGAATCTCTGGAGGACAGTGGTATAGACAAACCTTACATCAATATTATAAAGAAGATTTACAAGAAAGCAACAGCAACCATCCGCTTAGACAAAGGAAAAGCAAAGATCAAGCTTGGAAGAGGGGTAAGACAAGGAGACACCATTTCGCCTAAGCTTTTTATTGCTGTCTTAGAAAATATTTTCAAGAAGCTGGATTGGGAAAACAAAGGGATTAGAATAAATGGGGAATATTTAAGTCATCTCCGATTCGCTGACGACATTTTAATTTTCAGTAACAGTCCTGAAGAATTGGAAAATATGCTAAAAGATTTGGCAGAAGCTAGCATTAATGTGGGATTAAAAATAAACTTGGAAAAGACTAAGGTGATGTTCAGTTCATTTGCATCAAAAAAGAAAATCGTCTACAACAACACTGAAATTAAAGAAGTGCAAAGTTATGTGTACCTTCGGCAAGAAATATCATCGGATAATAGTATCATGAATGAAATCAATAGAAGAATAAGAAATGGATGGAGTGCTTTTGGGAAGAACAATATTATTCTGAAGAGTAGCATGCCCCTTTGTTTGAAAAGAAAGGTATTTAACCAATGTGTTTTGCCTGTCCTAACTTATGGAGCAGAAACATGGACGCTAACAAAACGGATGGTACAAAGATTACAAACAACGCAGAGAAGTATGGAAAGATGTATGCTAGGTATAACTAGAAGAGACAGAAAAAGAATAACCTGGATAAGAAGTCAGACGAAAGTTTTTGACATCATTGAAAGAATTAAACGGCTAAAATGGAAATGGGCTGGGCACATTGCAAGAAGACAAGACAATAGATGGGGCACAAACACCCTACAGTGGTATCCCAGAGATGTGAAACGGCCAAGAAGACGACCTCAAGTAAGATGGAGTGATGAAATCAGAAAAGTAGCCGGTGTAAATTGGATGACTAAAGCACTAGACAGGAAACATTGGAAAAATCTGGGGGAGACCTACATCCAGCAGTGGATTGAAAACGGTTGATGATGATGATGATGATGATGATTACAGTTTTTACTTTCCATACACATATACCATGTAAGGAAGGAAATAGGAAAGCACTGTAATCACACTAAAAATAAATGAAAATAATGGTATATTTTTACATTTTCAGATACTTTTGAATCCGTTCTCACAATTTTTACAATGATTCAATATGTATGTGTGTATCTTAGACTTTCCTCACGTTTTCAGACTTCAGAGAAAAATTTGGTGTGTTTTTGATACTGTCGGCAGGTGTGTTATAAATCTGTCGCAAGAATTGTATTAATTTTCGGTCGACGGATTTAGTATCTAAACTGTTTTTCAACCATTCTGTGACGGTAACTGATGAATATTTTCTCTTATATCTCAATTAAATTATTTTTATTGATCACGTTCACCTATACAGCATTTCACCGGGTAGACTGTGGCGGATCGACAAGGGGTTCACAATCACTTTACTACTAATAATTTCACACAAAGAAAATCTCTTTGTTTAATCTTAGAAAATTTCAAGGTTAAAACAGATCAGATTTTATATATCTGCATTCTGGTAGAAAAGTGATTGTGAATCCCCAAGGACCGCTACTGCACGCAGGGTTGGACTCAGTTACTGTGAAATACGCAGACATTGGATTTATGATAGGCACAACACTTTAGAAATTCATTATTGTACCACATTGCTAGTAGAAATCAATACCCTTACCATTTCAGTTTTTTCTGGGGATGCTTTCAATTTCGGAACTGGATCCGAATTTTAAAGCGTTCTTAGACATAAAAAAAAAAAAAAAATCGAAACTGCATAAAGATAACCGTTTAGACATCGACCTCATATATTCAATGTAAAAAAAAAATATATTTAAGAATACTAAAAAGGAGAAATTTGCAAATAACTTTGCCATTGGTTTAACATTAACTTGCAAATGGCTGGGGTCGGATTCTAAGTATAGAAGAATTTTAATACTAAATAAGAACGATTAATTAAACCCATTTTGAACTATTTTTGCAGCGGGAGGATAAAAAATCTTGAAGCTGGTAGTAATAATAAGAAACGTGTGAATATTTAATTTGATTTTAAAGCAAAGTGTATTTAAAATTTTATTTAGAATTTTATAGAGTAAACTCTGTCTAAAGCTCTATCAAGACAGATTTCGTGTTATGCAGAATCTACCTTAGGCAGAATATACTGTATTTAAAAAAAAAAAAAATCCTTAGCAACAGGGTATAATGAGCAGGACGCACAAAGAACATTCAAAGGGTTTAACAGTCATGTTTTAACGTTTATACAAAACAGCAAAACACCGTTCTGATAATCATATTTATAAAAATCATTGAAACAACAACAACAAAAAACGTTTGATTTTTTTTTTCTTTTTTTGACGAAAATATTTGTAAAAAATATTTTTGTGCTTCAAGCACGAAAAACAATATAATAAAATTTTCTATAAGTTAAATCACAATCACAGCATTGTACGAATACACGCAACCTACACATTTCAATCAAATACATAATAAATGATTTTACAAAAAAATTAAACAAAAAAACCGTCTATATATTTTGAAATACAGGCGACGCATGGCCTCTGAAACGAAGAAACTTCCAAAAAAAAAAAGAAAAAAAAATCAATTCTAATTTTCAAAGAAAAAAAAATCATTAATAAAAAAATGCTTCAAAAAAGTGATTTTTTTTTTTAAATTATTAAATAATTTAAGACTGTTCAAATCTAATGCTTGTAGCAAATTTTGTGACTATTAGTTTCACCGCAGGGAGAGTGCAGCTTTACTTGGTTTAGGGCTCACCAACCCGCAGGTCGATTGCCCGGCGGGCCATTCTAAGTATGCCAGGAGATGACTTAATTTAGTACAATCCTATTTTTTTCTTTCTTTTTTTTTTTTACTTATAAACCTTGTTTAAGCAAGGGCTTAATGAAAATTTGTTGAAAACTATGCCATTAGAAAAATGTTTAAGCTTTATGAATGAAATGTAGCATTTTTTTTAAAACACGAGATCTTTATCACCAGTGGAAATATATCACCTTTGCAGGAAATTACGATCTAAGTTTTTATTCACTGTTATACTGTTTTGAACACACAGTATTTCTGTAAACTGTTCGGAAAGTTGAGTGGTATACCTCCAGATTTTTTTTTCATTTTATTATTCCAAAATTCATTGACTACTAATTGTGCGACATCAGATGGTGGTGGTCTATGGGCAGAGCCTAATTATGGCCTCAGCAAAATCAAATTATTATTTTCGGAAATGTTATCCCTTATTTGATCCTAAAATTCTGCGATTAAATAAAGTTTAATCTGGAAAAATATTTTTCGGAAAAAGTAGTTGTCCTAAGGAACACTGAATTGCATACTAATTTTTTTCTCTCTTTTTGAAAGAAAATGCTTGTCAATTCTGCATTTGAGATTTACCATATTTTCAAAATCTGAAAAACAATATGTGCAAAAATTATTTTACCGCTCCTCCCTCAACCCATATCTAATTTTTGTCGTCATGGGCTGATGTGGAATATGCCTAAATCTTTTGTAATCTGCATTCATGCATGATTAGTTTCCACAAAAAAAAGGATTAAAATTTTCATTTTTTTAACCATTTGAAAAAATGGTTATTGTCCTCGTCAGGGTAAGAAATCAAAAGCATATCTGAAGCCTTTTATTGGTTTAATTCGCATTTTATTCGTTTTCTGTTTGGTCTATACAGTAATCTGTATTTCCCTTTACTTTCTACAGAGATGGATACTTCTGCTGCCACTATGACAAAAAAGTAATAAAAACTACAAAAAAAAAAAAAGAAAAAAAATTAATAACTCAGAAACAAATTGAGATACAGCTTTCAAACAAATTGCATTTAAAAGTACATTTTTTTCTTTATACCACGGTGTAAAAAGTAATAGTGTGGAATGTTTAGAAGTTTAAGAATGAAATTTCATTTAAAATTGGTCGTCAGATTTCCAAGAAATCTGACGATGGAAAAGCCTTTTCCAGAACAGCCAATGAAATGCTTGGATAATACGTAAGTTTCAGGTGGATACATAGAAGTACCAATAATTGTTTGTAATTCTATGAGTGGATAATACAACGTAAGTTTTAAGAAATCTGACGGGTCGCAGGCGATGTTTGTCGCTTGCCATTTTTACGTGTAATAACACTATTAATGTTTAATTCATGGCGTACGTAATGTATGATTAACTCCGTGCGATTTTTTATGTCTTAAATTTTAGTCTTCGAAAAAATCATTTTACAAATGGTCGCTGTAATTTGTTAAATTGCTTTTTTTTTTTTCAATGGTCAATAATTTTCTTCTACTTGTCACATTATTTTTTTTTTTCAAACCGTAAAATAACTAAATAGCTAAGGCATTGCATCTAAACATACTGTTAAATAGAAATTCACCAGGAAGATTATTGTTTGGGAATAGTGGTATCCAATAAGGTGACCGATGAGAGCTCTGTAAATAAGTTTTGAGCACTTTAAGATTTGAAAATCTCCAACAGTCGTCTACGAAAAAGTCACAGAGAAAAAAATCCGACGTGCTGAAATGGTGTTGGAGAAGTTATTTGAGGCTGCAATATGGTATGAATTAAAATTAAAACTCCGCAAATAGAAGTACTTTCTGTAAACTGTGTATGAAAACATGTTTTAAATCGAAATAATTGGGGTTAAACAGAATGTAAAATATCATAGAAATATGCCGATTGTAACAGGATTCGTTTATAATTTCTGATTAATAATGAAAAAAAATAGGCAAATATTTTTACAAATCTTTATTTCGATCTTTCTAATTTTGCGCCCTTAGGATTCGTGCGCCTGGAGCAGTTTGCTCCAACTGCTCCACGGTAGCTACGCCCCTGTGTATGCATGTATTTTGAAATTAATTAAAAAAAAAAAAAAAGAAAAAAAGAAAAAAAAGAAGAAGAATTGTACCGTATGAAAATTTTAGCAAAAATCGATTATGTAATTATTATGCAACTAGTAGTTACTCCCCCACCCCCCCCCGCGTTGCCGGATCCGGGATAATAACCTTAAATGAATCTCAAATTTGTATTATTTTACATGTTTAACTCCATTTTGTCTGAATTTATAGTTTTAAATAAAAAATATATATATATTGATTTTTAAGAGCTCTCGTTCGAAGACATTATCTTGTTTTATGTTTTTTAACGTTTGTGTCATGATGTTTACTAGAGTGATGTTTTATTTCTTTACTTTGTAAAATGTTGAAGAGATCATCTGGAAAGATGGTATGAGGCCGGATTTAGTAATATTGCATAGCGTCATTCGCAAAACCGAAAAGCCCTCATCCCGAAATGCCGAATTTAACAACAACAAAAAAATTGGCACAAAGTCTTCACAAACAATAGTTTATTATGATAGCCAGAGAAAAAGGGTAGATGATCCCCCTAACGCGAACTCAAAATTTTCACAACTTTAGCGTGCCGGAGTCGGATGCCAAGTCACCGAGAAAAACGTTCTGTCTAATCACACAACCGTTACCTCAAGAATCCGTTAGTCTTACAACATATAAAATTCAAAATCTAACGGGATGAAAAATGTCTTATAATAATTAAATGAAAAATGAGGCATTAAATCTTTCCAGTTATTTATTTAAACTCGCGCCAGATTATAATTTTCAACGCATTATTATTTTGTTTATCTCTATTGACAGATGTTAAATTTATCTTAAACATTATACAAAGATTAGCGAAATGCAAGGCACCATTAAATTACAAAGGCAAGTATTTTAGCAAGAATAAAGATTTATTTTAGGCAGGGAAATTATTATGATTATATCTGCATTCAATAACTGTCACTTGTAGCAAGATATATTTACTTTTATTCAGAAAGAGAGCTTTTTAGATGAGATAAAAATAAAGTTATATTAGACAGTAAATGAATAGATTTTAAGATTTATGAGATCACAAATAAAATAACGGAATGTAATTTAGGAACAAACATGATTTTGAGTATATCAATTATCAATATATGATTCTACATCATAGTTTGGTCGTTTCATAACTAAAAAAAAAAAATAATAATAATTCTTGTTGTTCGAACTCTTTGAAATTTTTAACGGTTAAAAATATAATGTTTTTGCAGCCCGGTAAAAATTTCGGGAAAAAAGATTGCAAATTTTAGCAAAAGAGTTTAAAGAAGTCATTCTTAATAAATTTTTGGTTAGAATTTGAAGTAGAAGTAAGCAAAATGCTAGTGAGTGTTAAAGGTTAGAAAGGTATAAAACATTTTATGAATCGAATAAAATTAAAAACATATTTCCCAACGTTCTGAGTTTTATTTATTTTTTTAATCAATTTAAAACATAAATTTTATAAAATAAAAGAAGTTAATAAATAACCATGTAGAAACAATAAACATTTCAATGAATAAATTTTGGGATTCAAATTGTGTTTATTTGACTGGGGAAAAAAACAAACAAACCCGGAAAGTTAGCAGCTGTGCATTACCACAATTGTTAAATTCCAGGACAACTACATCGTTCTAGGATGTTGCAAAGAAAAGGCATGATTGTCTTTATTTTTATTTTCATTATTTTTTCGGAAACTACATCGTTCCAGGATGTTGCAATGAAAAGGCATGATTGTCTTTATTTTTATTTTCATTATTTTTTGGGAAACTACATCGTTCCAGGATATTGCAATGAAAAGGCATGATTGTCTTCATTTTTATTTTCATTATTTTTTGGGAAACTACATCGTTCCAGGATGTTGCAATGGAAAAAGTATCCATTGTCTTTATTTTGATTTTCATTATTTTTTATATATGTTTTGTAATTATTTATATATATGTTAGGTTTTTTTTTTCTTTTTAGTTTTAGTTTCTATAATGGAAGAAATTATTGATATCGAAATTTTTTTCCACGAATTTACACATTTTAAGGCTAATGTCACACGACCAACCATATCCACGCTGGTGGTTTCCGCATAAACCGTTCCACCTGCGTTTTTTCTAGGCTCTGTTCCCGGCCCAGCAAAACAGAGCAGATATTCTGTCACTTGCCGAATGCCGAAACAGAGCAGTGTTGCCAGATTGGGCACTTTTTTGTCCCCAGATTGTTGATTGTCACCGCATTTTTGAAATAGAAATATTCGGACTATTTAGAAATAGATTAAAAATTCTGAAAAATGAGAGAATTATACTATTTTTAAAAAGTGGTGACAATCAAATAATCTGAATTTAAAAAGTCCCCAATCTGGCAACACTGAAACAGAGGTACTTTTAATAGATGTTTTTAACTGTGCAAGATGGATCTTTTGCACGAAATAAATTATTCTCTAATTTTATATTATTTGTACAAGAAATTAGAAAAAATATATAAATACACAGACGGTAAAGGTTTCATTCTTTTCATAAATGATAGATTATTTACCGGACATTTTTATTTAAAACGTCTAAAGTTGCAGCAATACCAAGAGAAATTTTTCAGCAATTATCGAGTGTCAAAATCATCGTTTGAGGAGTGGTTGGTTCTACGTGGCGGAAAATGATGCTATGCTAAAGCCAGAAGTTTGTCTTGTTGACTTGTTGTGATCTCGTGAAAAGAACTGTTTATAATCAAACTTTACTGCACATAATTTTCTTTTTGTTATTTAATTGAATTTAATTTGTTTGTCATTGGATGAGTTTGATTTCAATTATTTTATGAGCTGTGGTGATCGTTTCGAAAATCATCGCTACCAAGTCGAGTGCCGATATCACAATACACTAGTAGCTTTAGCTTTACTTGAGAAATAATGGATTACGGAGTTTCTAAAAAAGATCAAGAAAGTATACACCATATATGCGTATCGTATATATCACTGTTTGTCCATCCTTCACTACAACCATGAATAACATTTAACCTTTAAATACATAGCGATGCATTATCTGCATCACTTTTTATTTAACTTTTAGCAACCACTATATTTATACAGAAATATTAATTCTGTAAAAATTACAAAAATATGAAACTAAATAAAGTGAAAAATCTATCTTAAAATTTCTTGTGTATAATCTTTAATATAAAAATAAAAAACACAATTCTAAAAGAATAATTCATGCCTTTAAGGGTTAAGTTTTAGGAAATAGATTCAGATTGATAATTCTGACTGATTCTAACAATCGATTCTAAAAGATCAAAAGTTTTGTTTTATAAAATACATAAAATTTGTTCAAATCTCTATAAAACGTGATCTTGACCTTGACATCCTTTCACATATTTCTGCGTTCACCCGTGCATGAAAGAAAAAGTCGACGAGACGAAGCGTGAATTTTTTGCTTGAGCAATTTTGAAAGTCAATATTGAATTATCCAGAAAATCACAGTAATCTGTAATTTTGTGTACATTACAGTTTATTTGACAATAAGGCCAGACCCATAGGCGAAAACATAGCTTAATTTCTAACAAAGAAAGTATCGGGCTCTAATATTTTGCAATAAAAATCATAGTGTATCGTAGAGGTCTGCATGGGCCGAAATTTCCAGGCCCGGGCCCGGCCCGATTCATAGAAAAAAAATTCGACCCGAACCCAGCCCGGCCCTAATGAATTTCTACAAAACATTGAATTTTACGTCGATATGGTTAAAAATTTGTCTCGTACGAGGAGTTCTGACCAAAGATATTTATCTTAACCTTTTTTTTCATGTTTATAATCTTCATTTTTATTGCCGCAGGATGCGATATTTATACTTTTAATGAATCTCTATTTCTTGTATGTAAATGTTTCAGTTATCATTAATATTGTTAATCCATATTCCATGTATTGAAGTGTTAAAACTCTAAAAAATGCTATACAGTAAAATCTTCTAAGACGGACTTGCATAGGAAAGGAAAAAAAAATGCGTTATAGATGTATAGTATATTCTTTTCTTACGTATTAGTATATTAATTTTGCATGGATTAACACTAGAACCGCCGGAAATTTTACTCAAGTGTTATAAAATTATTTTACACCAGAATTTTTATTTAAAATTATTTAAATTATTTATTCAACTTATTTCTCCATGGTACATGCTTAACTTATTTTAGAAAAAAAAAATTCTGGTTCGAATCGAAATATTTTCACTTTTTACCGGTCAAAATGACCGCTGTGGCGGTTCTAGTGTTAACGCGTTTTTCAGTTTAAAACAGGATGTTGGTTCATAGGCAGTTTCCTTTTCACACGTTTTACTATATTTTAATTTAGCTATATTTTAATAAGCGTAGAAATCTACTATTTTTTAAAGAAGAATAAATGTTAATGTTTAAGTGTGGAATAATGTCGATTTAAAAATGCATGCATTTTTTGCAAAAATTTTTGGGCCATGCCTAATTTTACTAGCCTTTGAATGGAGCAGGCCAAGCTGAGACAATGATTTTCGTACGGGCTGTGTCAAAACTAGGACTGGAAATTTTGGACCGTGATGACTAGGAATGAAACTAGTCCCGGCTCTGTACAGAAAAAATAAGTTAGGCCCGGCCCGAGCCTTCAGAAAAAAGTATGGCCCGGCTCGAAAAGACTGAAGACCAGGCCCGGCCAGAATGACGTGAATAAAAATCGGCCGGGCCGGGCTCGGGCCACGGGCCGGCCTGTGCAGATCTCTAGTGTATCATTCGTCTCTTCCACTCGCATATTTATATTTTGTATATTATTTCCAAAATTTAAAGTAATTTCATCTTCAGAAAAAGAAAATTTAAAATCTATTTTGACTGAGCCTCTATCTGTATACATTTTTTATGATAAAATATAATAAATGAACAGAACAAAACATTAAAATCAGTAATGGGGAATTAAAAAACAAAACAAGGATTTGTTTGTACCAACTAGCAAAAGAAAGACAACATTGTTCTGATGTTCTTTGCGCAATATTTATAAGTTCCAGTGAGTTTCGACTAATATTTAAATATTCACTAAAAATAAAGTACTGGAGCTGCGTCACTGTGAGCTTCAGCGCAAATCAAGCACCACACGCAGATAAAAAGTTGATTAGTAAGAATATTTTACAAACACGAACAAAAAGCAGCGAGTAAACATAACACGACCACGAGTAAAAACGGTTTCGGGTAATTCTGGCATTCCTTGTTGCCAGGCCTGGACTGGCACCTTTGGAGGACCTCGGCTAAAGATTGAAAAGGGGCCCTTTACCGGGAAATTTAGAGGGAATACAATATTAAAATATTTATTTTTTGAAGATTAGGCTTACCTGCGTGAAAAACATATTTAGCTATTTTGTTGCTTGGAAAGTATTAGGTTGTATCAAATGTAATTTCGTTTTCACAGTGAAATCTTTGTTGCAATATTTCAGGGTAAAATAAATGTATCACAAATCAATATATAAACCATGAAATTCTATGGTTTTTTTCCATCTTCCTGAAAGTTGAACAGTACCTTTTTGATACCAATCTTTGGATTTGGAAGCAAAAAAGCCTAGAAAACCCCATTCCAGATCGCCAACATTACACAAGCGAACAAAAAAATAATGCCATAGAATGGAAAATGTGACAGACCGAAGGAGCAAGTTCCGGACTATGTGGAAGATGAGGTAAAAGTTCGATTCCGTCAAGCTTTTCTACTTTATTGCGAGACATGTGCAGTCTTGCACTGTCTTGTTGGAGAAGATGTCTCTCTGTGTTGACTAATGCAGGCCATTTGCTTTTCAAAGAAGTATACATCCTGTCCATCTGTTTACAGTAAATTTCAGAGTTGACCGATCGGACATGTGGAAGGATTTCAAAATAAATGAAATGCTCAAAATTTCACCAGACGCTGATCATGAACTTCTTTTCAAACCGCGTTTGTTTTGTAACATGTTGGACTGATTGTCCCACATCCAACAATTATTTCTCGATTATCTGGGTTATGTAGATATATCCATTTCTAATCATATGTCACTTTGCGTTTGAAAAACCACAAATCCTGTAAGTTTTCCAGAAGAGTTTTGCACATTTCGACTCTGTGATTTGCTTGCTGCATAGTCAGTTCATAAAGAACTTCTCTAGAGTTCTTGTACGTTTTCTGTAGTTTATGTAAAGCTTGGCATATCGTATCCTTGGACAGTCCTAGCTCCTCTGAAAGTTTCCGTGTGCTGGTGGATGGTTTAATCTCCACTCTTTGCTTCAAATCTTCCAGATTAACAAGTGATTGCCTTTCACTTCTGGGTTTCATTTTAAGCGACAAGTCATCTCCCTTAAAAAGTTTGAACCAGTTTTGTACTGTACGTTTGCTGATTGTATCATCCCCTTCAACTTCTCGAATTTTACGAGATGCTTCAGCAACTTTATGACGAATTTTAAAATAATGTCTTAAGATGGATAATATTTCTATATTTGTATCAGCCATTATATTACCTATAAATAGATAAAAGAATAGATATTAGCGTAATGTAATATGGAGGAACATTTAATTATAAGATAGTGTCATCTGTAGCCTTTCATATAGATATAGAGATATCCTAGAAACGAAAATACTTTTGATACATCCTAATACTTGAGTAAAAAAATAATCTCTTTCTGTTGTAGTTTACTTACTTTCATAAAATATTTATATTATTTTATATACAGTAACTAAACTAGTTCCATGTTAGGAAAAATAAATATACTAATTAATTGTGAGTTGTTTGTAACTTAAAAATGAGAGGGAAAAATATCTTTAGTTTTAGGCAACCAAATCTCGGTGTTGAAGCCATAATAATCTAAACCCTACTGTAATACCTAAGTAAATATTAACAAGAACGAAAAATCTTGCGTCCAGCAAAGATTATGTAACATTTTCCAACATATTTAGAAACTATAATAAAACTTTGCAGTTTATTAAGGTGAAAGATGTCTAAATGAACAATTTAGAAAATGCATAATACAATTGTTCTACAATTACTGAAATTGTCATCAGTAATCGCAAAAATATCCGAATTCTTTTGCAGCCCTCTATATGATCTATAGATTTGTATGTATATTACGTTGTATGCTAAAAGTCTGTTAAATTAGATGCATAGTGCAGTTAAAAATTTCTAGCCAGCAATGTACGCCAATAAATGGAAATGTACTTGAGATCTTTTGTGTAGCCCTGTATATGATCTATAGAACTTATATTCGCCAAGTAATATGCAACAAAATAGTTAAAGTTTAAATCACGTACCACAACTGAAAACACACTTACCGAATATTCGGGCAGTAACTATTTGGCCAATACCAAGTACTCGGCTGGTCGAATACTTTTATATTTCAAAGATTAAAGGCATTAAAATGTTAAATTTTAAAATAATTTTACATAATATTTAACGCAGAAACTTACATATTGATAAACAAGATCTTTTTAAAAGTAAACTTTATACATGAAAAAAATCTGCTTTGAGTTATTTAAAAAGAGAATTTTAAAATTTTATTAATTAAAAAAGTTTGATATTTCATAGCTTCTTCTGGTGAATTAAACCGAGTGAATATATATATATATATTTTTAATTCTAAAACAAACAACTCAGCAAAAATAACTTTTCTACTGCCTTTGATTTAGCAAGGGAGTTTTTAAATGCATCTTAGATCAGTGTTTCGAATGGGCGAGTATTTTCAGAGATTGTAAACATACACATTGTTCCTAAAAAAATTGTAACAAACTTTCAACAGAGATAATGTGGTCAAGACAAAAAAATTTTTGAACTAGAAACAACACCTCACTCCATTTATTCTATCAAAATTGCAATATATTCAGTCAAAAATTCTGGGTGCGCAACTACAAGCCGAAACTGAATTTTCGTTCACAACTTTATCAGTAAATGAAGATATTTTAGCAAGATTTGTTTCATATTAATTTAGTTTGTATTAAATGTGATGATATCATTGAAAATGACTGAATTTTGGCCAGTGACACTGTATAAATAATATAAATTGCATTCTGAATAAAGGAATGTCTACCTCATAGTTGTTTAAATATGAAAAGTGGCAATTTCCAGCACTTCTCATCATGATATTATATTTCACAGAAATCAGAGCAAGTTTGTTAAAAATATAGCTATGACATCTTCGTCAGGGTTAACAAATGAATATCCAAGTTTGACCTCGAATGAGATGAGATACACTTTACTTATAACTGAATAAGTGGATTGCGATTATGGTTTTCTGAGCAAAAATTGTCTTTCTTGATGTGTAATATCAACCCTGAAAGTTTTCCTGTTTTGATTAGAAGCTCCCTTTTTTGTGAAAAGCAAGAAGCAGATTATTTACTAGAAAAGGTTCAGGAACTTGCATTTTTACATTGTAAACTCCTATGAAAATCCCCATTAATGGTTAATTTTCTTAAGTAATACTTTACAAAAAGCAAATAATGTAAAAACATTCTCTTTTACCAAATACGATTCTGTTTCTAATTATTATGAATTTCTTTATAAGTTGGCAGTTAAAAGTAGAAATTGTGTAAGATTTTTAAAAATGTTTAAAAATTTTTTTTTAGGTATTCGGTTTGGCCGAATATCTTGATATTCGACCAAACCGAATATTCGGCCTAACCGAATATTCGATAACATGGTCGAAAAGGCCGAATACAGAATAGATATCGAATATTCGGTACATCCCTATTAGCTACTATATACAATGGTATGTTGTATCTTCGAAAAACTAAAAGTTTCTTGAAAAAATTATTAGAAAAAAATGCGGGAAAAAAATCCTTAAGGGTGTCCTCAAATCAAAAGAGCTACTCTCTGAGACATTACTGAATTCATTTTTGTTCGGAAAATGGCAGGTGGTGTTATTCAGAAACTATGTAGTCGAAAGACGTTTTCCATTTCTTGGTAAACGCAAAAGATTTTTCAGAAAATATTGTCAAAGTTGGCGTTTTGAACCGAATTCCAGACACGGCAGCTCGAGAAAGGCAAAAAACATGTCGTCATGTGACCACAATCGCTTATAACGCGATAAGTAATTTTATCAAAAAATGTAAATTGTATTCCGCTTCAACAGTGAGGCCTGCCAATATGCTTAAAAATGAGACAGAAAATGTGTCAGAAAAGTTTGCGTTATTCAGTAAAAAGCTCGACAACCGTTTTAAAGAAAAATAATAAGATAGAGAACTATAAAATATTGAATTTTTTCCTTTGAAATTTAATATAAACCGACGGTATGTTTTAAGATCTGGATCTGTTCTTGTCACGGGGTAGTGGAGGGTATACGAAGATATACGCCGTATACCCGCTCTCTGGATTTTTTTAAAAAGCTCCGCATACCCTCTGCTTCTCAAATAAAGCATTAGCGTATATTGTATCCATGAATGTTCATGACTTTAGCGTATACCCTTTATTTTTTTACGACTGCAACACTGGTTCTTGTCATTCAGTTCGAAAAGATATTTTTTATGTTTTAAATTTGTTTGAAAATCTTCAGTTGTATTGATATATAAAGACAAGTGCATTGATGGTAACCATTAAGCTTTCTTCTACTTGGCGTTTTGAGACATACATTTACTTTCTGCTGCAAAAACTGAAAGCAATTTTTTTCTTCGTTTTCTGAAATGAAGGGATCTCAAAGTTAATTTAAATTAATTAAAAGAAATCCTTTGACTTGAGTCAGGCTAATTCATGTAACAGAATCAACGCTACAGCTCACAAACAAATGCAAGCAAAGTACTTTTGTAGAAAATAAAATAATTTTCCACACTGTCTATCCTCTTTCCCCTTCCCCCAATCCATCGAAAAAAATCTTTTTGTGTTCAACACTTTTTTTTTATTATTGCAAATTAAAATAACAATATTTAATTTTTTATACTTATGCTCAATTGCTCAACATGATATTTGACTATTTCAATTCTGATAACTATCTATGTTACGAGTTCCAGCTTAAAAATTCAACAGAAAAAATACTCTACAAATAAAGGGAAGCTTTGATTAGCCACATTTTGTGGTTTTTAAAAACTGTTTAAAGCTGTTCTGAAATCGTAACTTGCATCTTTTTTTACATTTTCGTGAAGAAATTTTCATTTCTAAATGCACGAAATTTGCAGATATTCTTTCTTATTCATAAACGAATAGCGTTTCTCTTTTTTCCTATAAAGGTAACTGGTCTTTCAGAAAATGGTGCCAAAGTTGACGTTTGGAACAGATTTTTTTAAAACGTGACAATCGGCAAAAGATCATTAAGAGGTAGCAATTGATGTGCTATTTGATTTCAAAGCACTTCATGCCTCATGCCTGCTGATTACATGCTTCTGGATAAAAAAATGTCTACTTAAATGTGTCAGAAAATTTAACATTCTTGAGAGGAGTAAAAATATTTTTTAAGAACAAGTGTTTTTTTTTTTTTTTTATATAAACATGGCATTTAATACGAAATTAGAAAAGTGTTTAGTTATTTCAAATATGAATCCGTGTACACTGTAAAAACAAATCTGTAAAGTTATTAAAGTTTTTCTAGGAAACTGGGATTCCTAGAACTTTCATGCAACTACAACCAGGGTTATGGTTAAAATATTAGTAAGATTACTGTAATTTTAGCAGATCTATTTGTAAAGTAAAGTTACAGATTTCTCTTGCTTTACAAAAACTAGTTTTGTAGATTTGCAGCTTTTTTTGTACAGTTATAGATGAAAGTTTAGTAAGCATTTAACTTTACATCTCTAGAACTACAGATTTTTTTTTTACAGTTTATGGTGTATTTGATAATTTTGATCATATGTGACAGAAAAATGCACAATATAAGAATAGGGGGTTTGGATTTTATTTTCTTTTATTTCTTTCTCTTTTTTCTATAAATATTTATCCAAGTAAAAACGTTCTGTAAAAAAGTTCCAAGTAAAAAAATTCTTCTGCCCGGCTTTACGCAACATTGTCTACTAAATGTTTCCGTCGTCCTCTGTACCCAGGTAGCACAGCAATATCGCCCAATCTCGGGAACAGCGATTTCGCAATATCGGCCAATATCGGTAAACACTGGATCGGCCGATATCGCATGGCAAACGTTTTTTCCAATATCGGGACCCAATACCTGTCGATATCGGCGAACGCCGGACCGGCCGGATATATGTCTTGAACAAATCAATTGCAGTAGATCTTTATATTGCATTCCTTAGGACCAAAACAAACTATAGGTTTGTTTTGGTCTTTTGATCTGCTTTGGGGGACAGACAGTTGGAATTTTCTCATTGAAGTAATCTGCAACAATTATCCTTATTCTATTTACCAGAGAAAATAAAAACTACTAATTAAACAATTTTCTCATATTTTTTTATTTAATTTTTATTGATTTTCTTATTTTATCTTACGTTTTTACTTGGATAAATATTTATGGAAAAAGAGAAATAAATAAAAGAAAATAAAAAATAAAATCTAAATCCTCCTATTCTTATATTGTGCATTTTTCTGTCACATATGATCAAAATTATCAAATATACCATACACGGATTAAGATTTGAAATAACTAAACAATTTTCTAACTTCGAATTAAATGCCACGTTTATGAAAAAAAAAAAAACACTTGTTCTTAAAAAATATTTTTACTCCTCTCAGTAATGTTAAATTTTCTGACATCTTTAAGTAGACTTTTTTTAATCCAGAAGCTGGCATGAGGCATGAAGTGCTTTTGAAATCAAATAGCCTTTTTAAATTTTCTAATAAATGTATTATAAAGTTATAATCAATTGCTACCTCATAATGATCTTTTGCCGATTGTCACGTTTTAAAAAAATCTGTTACAAATGTCAGCTTTGGCACCATTTTGGCAAAACATAAATTAGGCTTGACCAGGGCTAATTAATGTTTTCTGTACCGAGCCGGGACTGGTTTCATTCTTCCAAGTCTTCACGGGCCAAAATTTTCAGCCCCGGTTTTCACCCAATCCACATGAAAATCATTGTCTCAGCGTGGCCTAGTAGCAAAATACAGCTAAATTAAAATATAGTAACACGTGTGAAAAAAAATCTGCCTACGACAGAATTCTGTTTTAAACTGAAAAAAGTGTTGATCCATGCAAAAGGAATATAATAATATGTGAGAAAAGAATATAGTATATTTACACCTATTAAGAAGGGAACTTGTCTATTTTGCATTTTTTTTACTTTACTGTGCGATTCCGTCTTAGAAGATTTTACTGTATAGCATTTTTTAGATTTTTAAGTCTCCAATACATGGAATATGGATTAACAATATTAATGATAATCGAAACATTTGCATATAACAAATAGAGATTTATCTAAGAAAAATAATAAATATCGCAGCCTACGGCATTTCTATAAAAATGAAGATTACAAAAAAAAAAAAAAAAAAAAAGAAAGAAAAGAAAAGAAAAGAAAAGAAAAGAAAGAAAAAAAGCTAATATTAAGTATTTTTGATCAGAATTCCTCGTACCGACAAATTTTTACAAAATCAACGTAAAAAACAATGTTTTGTAAAAATTCACTCGGGCCGTGCCAGGCTTGGGTCGAGATTTTCATTTTTTTTTTCAGGGCCAGGATGGTCTCAGGCTGAACTTCTAGCTGCTATAACGCCGGGCCAGGCCAATAATTTTTTTCGTCAGGCTTGGCCGAATTCAGGCCTACCTTTCATAATGGGCCGGGTCGAATTTTTTTCAATGGGTCGGCCTGACCCGGCCCTGAAAATTTCTACCCGTACAGACTTCTAACTTAAAATTTAAAAAGTATTGCAAATTTCAAACTTTGAGTTATAAATAAAAGAAAAAAATAATCATTTTTTAAATATTTTCTGTTGAATTTATTTTTATTGTAATAATAAATAATCGATCTAAATCTGTCTTTTTACATCTCACCCCAAATTACTCCATTTACCTTTGCCACCTCCCCCCTCACTGGAGTATCGAGCACGAAATGCTTAAACCTTAAGTGATGAGGTGATTTCTTTTTTATAATATATAACGTGGTGAGGTGGTGTGTATGCAACCCCAAAATTTGATTTCTTGCCTTGTGCACCCCACAAAATTTAGCGGATTAAAATATGAAAATCTCCTGTGAATTTTGCATTATCTACTTGAATAAAAACAACTGAAAAAGTACTGTAAGTGTATATACATATACATATAAATACACGTATCTAAATACCACAAAAAAAAAAAAAAAAAAAAAAAATTCTTCATAATTGAAATTTCTCTGGTGTGGAAAACACCTTACCTGATCAGTTAAGGGGTCTCAGGACTCTTAAAATTGGATAAAATGAAAAAAAAAAAAAGACCATTTTCAACATTTAATATCTTAAAATGTATTTGATTTTAAGACACAATTTTAATTGTAATAAAACATATAAGTAGTATATTCTTTCATTTCATGTATTTAAACAAGTGTGTAAGTGTGATCACAGATCGCACAGAGGGTTTCGTTTAATAATTCTTTCAAAACACTATCCTTTTGCAAAATCTGTTAGCTCCACAATTCGCAACTGGGGAGTGCACTCTATTCTAAACAAACGTCTGCCCGACAAAACTCCGTTTTAGAACCTATTCGCACTTATATTAGTCGAGGAAATTGGACCCATAAAACTTAAAATAGGAAAGCCCTCCTGGCCAAGTGGAAATAAAATATGAAAGGCTATTGTGCATAAAATTGAAGAGTGGCCAAAGGGTCGTCAAATGTTCAGACCATTGCCCCCCCCCCCCCCCTCTTCCGGAGCCTTCAAGTGAAACTAGCTCGCTGTAGCTTAATTAGCGGCTAAGTTAGAAAAAATGCTTGAAAAACACAAGTTAGAGCCAGGGGAGTCAATAATATAAGACTTTTTGGAAAAAATATTATTTGTCGTGCGATCACAAGTGTTCAGCTATAAGTATGCAAAATTTCATATCCCCAGCTTAATTATAGGTCTCAGTTAGAAATAATTGCTTATAATACAGAAGTTGAAGCCCAAAGGGTTAATTATAAGACTTTTTCAAAAATTCATATTTTGTCTTATGATCTGACGCGTTCAGCTATAAGTATGAAAAATTTCTTGTCCCCAATTTAAATAGGGGCTCAGTTAGAAACAATTGATTAAAAAACACAAGCTGGAGTCCAGAGGGTTAAATATAATACTTTTTCGAAAAAAAAAAAATATTTGTCGTGTGGTCTCAGGTGTTCTGCTATAAGTATGCAAAATTTCATGTCTCCAACTTAATTATGGGTCTCATTTAGAAAGAATTGCTTAAAATATATATGTGGGAGCTCAAAGGGTTAAATGTAAGACTTTTTTCAAGATTTCATAATTTGTCACTGGGCCTCAGATGTCCTGCTATAAGTATGCAAAATTTCAAATCTCCAATTTAAATATGGTCTCAGTTAGAAAGAATTGCTTAAAATACACAAGCTGGAGTCCAAAGGGTTAAATATAAAGCGTTTTTCGAAGTTTATTATTTGTCGTGTGATCTGAAGTGTTCAGCTATAAGTATGCAAAATTTCATGTCTCCAACTTAGTTATGGGGCTCATTTAGAAAGAATTGCTTAAAATATATATGTGACCTGTGGCAACAGTCTGTAAGAGACGACGGCAGCGCCACGAGTCGGCGTAGAAGAATACCTTTTTTAGAACATTCGACAGACGCGGGAAAAGAAGGTAAAAGAGGTGGTTGCAAAACACCGAGCTCTCAACGACGTTTCATTAAGACGCATTAAGACGAATGAGTGTTTAATTTCATTAATGTTCTACTTAATTGTAATTGTATATGGTGTAAATAGTAGTTCATTTAATATATTTAATTCTTAAAGTTAGCAAGTGTTATTATTCGAGTATGAATCTCCTTTTCCCCGTCACATGGGGGGATCGTCCGGGATTGGATTATTTTTGTTTTCAATTCTCTACCCTATACAAGACAAGTATCATTTTTATAACGACGCCAAAATTCTTTCAGAAAGTAAGCCGGAGCTGTAAATTTATAAAGATCATGTCGTGCGTGAAGAATACAATTTTTTTTCTACAGCCTTGGCGACAGGCCAACTCTTCAGTTATTTTGAAATAACTGCAGCAATATATTATTCCAAACTGGAAATAAATTGATTCATCTTTTTTCAACGACAGAAATTAGTGGGTGAGTACTGTTTACTTTTTTTTTTCTTTTCATCATGATTTTAAATGACATTCCAGTCATCGCTTTTGCATTGAAAAACGAAAAGACGAATCGAATAAAATTATTACATAAACTTTTGTTTTCATCTGAAGGCGATCGTTTAAATCGATCGCGAATAAGAGCATTTACGGGATTTCCATTCTGTGAAACCGATGATGAATTTACGAGTAAAGTAGAGGAAACCGCTAAAAATTTTTCTTTACTTGAACTTATAACTATTGCCACTATTTTACGCATCGAAATAGATGGCACAGAAACTGAGTTATCTAAACGCATAATTTCATTTTTAATTAATTTGGAATCCCTCCAAAAACACATTGAAACTAATGTCGATACAGATGGCGAATCGGAAGAAATTTTCAACAATTCGCCAGTGCCAAACGATAAGTCGAATATTAAAATTTCTGAATTTACCAATAAATGTGCTATTAATGCTTCAAACATTGCTCAGGATTCTACGTTTATGCCATCAGTAAATTTTCGCGATGTTGAATCGCTGGTATCTACATTCAATGGAGAGAAGTATGAAAATGTTCATTTATGGTTGCAAAAATTCGAATCCTTTTCTTCCTCTTTTAATTTAGGCGAAATGCAAAAATTCATTTTTGCGCAAAGAGCGCTCGGAGGCATTGCTTCTTTATTCGCTAAGAGTGAAAGCAACATTCGTTCTTTTCCTGAATTGAAACATGCCTTAGTTACCGAATTTGGTTCGCAGATTAATTCGGCTGAAATACACGAAATGCTTAGTCATCGGCATATTAGACAAAAGGAATCTTTTTTTGAGTATTTCTTAATTATGAAAGAAATGGCTGGACGGGCCAATATTGATGATCAGTCACTTATACATTACATAATCAATGGCATTCCTGATTCTCCTCAAAATAAGTGCATACTTTACGATTGTTCTGATTTGCATGAATTTAAACAAAAGTTGAAAATTTACGAAGAGATTACACACCACTCAATAAATGATTCTGGTAAAAATATAAATCATTGTCCAAATATGAAATCGAAACAGAACTTTGACAAATTTGTTCACGAGAATGTTCCTAAATTTAAACCAAAACATGCGGATGCTGAAAAGCCAGCATTTCATTCTAATAATTCAAGAAATCAGAACACTAAAATCTATTTTAATTGTGGGGAAAAAGACCACATTTCATAGTATTGTTCTCACAAGAACAAGGGATTTAGATGTTTTAGATGTAATTCTTTTGGGCATAAAGTCTCTGATAATAAGTGTTCTACTGAGGCACGCAACCCTAAAATACAAGTGAATAATTTGGATTCCGAGAAAAATTCTCGACAAGAAATGCATAAATTAGTTAAAATTTCGGGTGTCGAAATTGATGCTCTTATCGATACAGGTAGTAATCTTACTTTGCTTCCTGAAGATAAATATTCACAGATGAATTTGCCTACGTTAACACCGGTCGGTTTAACATTAACTGGTTTTGGTAGTGGTAGTACCACACTACTTGGCTCGTTTCAGGGTGATATAAATATAGATGATAACATTTTTTCAACAAATATTTATATAATTAGTAAACATCATATGAATGTTCCTCTTATTATTGGTACTGATATAATTACGCAAGGTACTTTGCTTTATAATAAAAATGGTATTTCCCTTAGTAAACCAACATCTGATGATAATTTGTTTGTATACTAAGTTAATTCAATTGAAGATCCTCTTGATGTAGATTTAAGTCATATTCGTAACAAAACATGCCAACAAGAAGTACATAATCTGATCCGTAATTACAAACCTGTAATAACACATAATGAAATTACGCAAAAAATTATCGCTGCCCAAGCAACTGATGATTTTATAAATAGCATGAAACAAGCGGTTGAACATTCCCCAATTGATGATTTTTTCTTAAAAAATAGTGTATTATATAAGCTTCTCCAGGGCCATGAATTATTAGTTGTCCCTCAAGCCATGTATACTCAAATAATTCAAGACGCGCATTCCAAAGGCCATTTTTCGGTACAAAAAACTGAGGATCTCATTAAAAGAGATTATTACATTCCCAATCTCCATAAGTTAGTACAGACTGTCATTGCGAATTGTGTACCATGCATTTTGTCCTCTAAGAAGTCAGGAAAGCCCGAAGGATTCCTTCATCCAATCCCTAAAGGCGATACTCCCCTTGACACGTATCACGTCGATTTTCTAGGACCACTACCTTCCACGAATAAAAACTATAATCATCTTCTTACCGTTATAGACGCATTCACAAAGTTTGTGTGGATTTATCCTGTTAAATCAATGTCTGCCCGTGATGCTTTAGACAAGTTAAAACTCCAACAGACGGTGTTCGGCAATCCACGCCGCATTATTTCCGATAAAGGTCCTGCTTTTACATCAGCTGATTTTCAAACCTTTTGTGAACAAGAACAAATAGAGCATGTTCCAATTGCTACTGGGATGCCACGTGGAAATGGGCAAATTGAAAAATTTCATTCCACTTTAATTCCGGTTCTCACAAAACTATCCTTAGACGATCCTACCAAATGGTACAAACATGTCCCCGCTGTTCAAAAAATCATCAACAGTACCAAATCAGATACCACTAAATTTTCTTCTTTTGAATTAATGGTTGGTGTTAAAATGAAAACTAAGAATGACATTCGCATAAAACAACTCTTAGAAGAAGAACATACCAATTTAGTAATGCATGACAAAAACGAGCTGCGAGAGATTGCTAAAAATAACATTCTCCAACACCAACAACAAAGTAAGCGCCAATATGATAAACGTCGAAAACCACCAAGAATATATCAAATTGGTGATTTGGTCGCGATCCAGCGTACTCAATTCGGACCTGGACTGAAACTTAGAATAAAATATTTTGGCCCTTACAAGGTTACATCTGTCAAAGCTAACGACAGATATGAAGTGGAAAAGGTTGGACACCATGAGGGTCCAAACAGAACATCCACTGCAGTCGATATGATGAAGCCGTGGTCAACCACGTAAAATTTGGCATTCAAAGTGTTTTTCTTCTTCTTTTCTTCCTTTCCGTTATTGTACATATTCTGTGGTGCTTCAAGAATATGAAAAAAAAAAAAATTCAAGAATTCGTCTTTCTACAAAATATTTTCTTTTGTGTGTTTCTTCTTTTTTTCATCACCTGTGTTTACATCAAGAATAATTTTAAGAAAAAGTTAAAATTTTGTTTGTGAAATATGTGTTTGTGAAATATTGTGATTCAACTATCCCCGAGATGTCATTTTTTTTGTTTTCTTCAATGCTGCTGCTGAAAAGTGTGTTCCGTAAAGTATTGTGTTTTTTTTTTTTTTTTTTTCTGTGAACTACAAAGACATTTTTTTTTACTTTTTTGTGCTTTGCATAAAGAACTTTAGAACTGTGGACAGCTCCATTTTTTTTTTTGTTATATGAACATTCTGTGACTTTATTTGATTACAGACTCTAATTTTTTTTTCTGCATGAAGTTTCAATTTTTTTTTTTAAAAAGGAAGAAGACGATTAGAAGATGCCGATTTGTGTTTTTTTTCTTTCTGTTTTTCAGACGTACCACTTTAAGACGTATATAGGTGGGTATATATATATTTTTTTTATTATTTAAGACGAGTGCGAAGTAAAGACGAGTACGAAGTAAAGACGGGTACGATTTAAGACGAGTACCATTTAAGACGGGTACGATTTAAGACGAGATGGAAGACGAAATGCCAACCGGCATTGACGACGATTTTCATTTTTTCTCTCTTTATTTTTTTTTTCTGTTTTATTCTGTGTAATTTTTTTTTTTAAAGATATGGTATTTTTTTTAAAAGTTTGTGTTTAAGTGTATGGTGCGCACGAGGTCGTACGTATCAGGATGGACGAGTGTGACCTGTGGCAACAGTCTGTAAGAGACGACGGCAGCGCCACGAGTCGGCGTAGAAGAATACCTTTTTTAGAACATTCGACAGACGCGGGAAAAGAAGGTAAAAGAGGTGGTTGCAAAACACCGAGCTCTCAACGACGTTTCATTAAGACGCATTAAGACGAATGAGTGTTTAATTTCATTAATGCTCTACTTAATTGTAATTGTATATAGTGTAAATAGTTCATTTAATATATTTAATTCTTAAAGTTAGCAAGTGTTATTATTCGAGTATGAGTCTCCTTTTCCCCGTCACATATATGTGGGAGCTCAAAGGGTTAAATGTGAGACCTTTTTCAAGATTTTATGATCTGTCGTCTGGCCTCACGTGTTCTGCTATAAGTATGCAAAATTTCAAATCTCTAATTTAATTATAAGCTCAGTTAGAAAGAATTGCTTAAAATACACAAGTTGGAGCACAAAGGGTTAAATATAAAACTTTTTTCAAAATTTTATGATTTGTCGTGTTGTCTCAGGTATTCAGCTATAAGTATGCGGAATTTCACGACTCCAACCTTATTAGGGGCTGACTTAGAAAGAATTGTTTGAAATACACATGTGGGAGCTCAAAGGGTTAAATTTAAGACTTTTTCAAAATTTTAGGATTTGTCGTTTCATGTGAGGTGTTCAGCTATATGTGCTCAAAATTTCAAGTCTCCAAAATGTATAGTTTCTGAGAACGGGCTCTGTGACTGACAGACAGACGGACATACAGACAAAAAAGTGAGATGAATAGGGTTTTGTCAGATGAACGAAGCGCTAAAAATTATAAGATGCAAAATTAGCATTTACAGGGGGCTCCAAACTGTTAGACATTTTTCGAGCAATAAATCGGCATAACAGCTTACGCGCACGATTATAAAATAAGTGTTGCAACTAGAATGAAAATTTTGGTACCTACTTATACTTCAGATTGTAATAACTACCCTGAACCTAAATAAATTTATATTTAAAGCTTTTTTTTAATTTTTATACAAAGTTGTATTGAGCGAATGCAAAATTAAGAAATTTCAACAGTATAATCACCTAAAAAATATTGTTTTGGACAATAAAAAGGAAATTTTAGGTTCACAGACTAACATGATACATATGTTTTGAAAATTTCATGAAAAAATCTTCATAAGTTTTTGAGATATCGTGCGCGTTATGCCCAAAAACGTCATTTGGAGAAAAATGGCTTCAAAGTTTTCGAAACGACGCTTCAGCTATTGAACGTGTATAAATGTAAAAGCCATAACTTCAGTTCTAATAGGAATTTCAATGAAACAATTATATCAAAATGTTCAGAAAAGATAGGAGTTTAACATCTAAAAAAATTAAAATTTCGAAAATTTTAAAGCTTTAAGAGTCCTGAGACCCCTTAAGGGTTAAAGCCTTTAAAATTACTTATTTCCTCTTCTTTATTCGTAATTGTGCAGTACGATAATCAGCAGTTACCTACTTCACCTTTTCCTTTCATAATTTCTAGTACCCTCGCTCCTCCCAGTTTGTAAAATTTTAAATGGTTGAAATTATTTAGTTTTTTTGTTAAAATTTTTTGGTCTGTTTATTTATATATTCCTGAAATAATAAATAAATGTCTAACCCCCCCCCCCCCCTCACCCAAAAGAAAATAATGCGAAAAAATACAAAATACAAATAAATAAAAAATAAAAAAAAAATACAAAATTTACTATGAACATTCGGTAAATTCGATCTCCACCCCCCCCCCCCAAAAAAAAAAAAACGAAATGCTTTAGCTACGCCACTGATCGTCATATTCACAGATTTCTTCAGCTCCATTCACAGATTGTCTTGTTTTCTTTCAATATTAGTTTTTTCAGCCATTGTAAAGCTTTTATACTGATCTACAAATTCCAGCTGATTCCACCATTTCAGCTCTATCAATAATTGATTTCTTTCAACTTTACAAAGTTTAGAAATACTACAAAGGACTTCCGTTAAAAAACTATATAAAGCATTACAATTTCATTAATTTTCTTTGGTTCTAACTAGGAATCAATCGACTAAATCTTCCATCCATACTTGTCCCAAAAAAGATCTAAAACACTGTAAAAGATCAATTTATAATTTTGATGAGTTGATATTCAAGGAGCTTCGTCTATTGATTTTTCAACAGGCATTACCCTACTTCTACATAAATATTGTTATCTTATAATTTGCTATTACCTATACTTGAATAATATTTTGTTTTTGAATACAGAACCGGAAAGTGCTTATCACTCCTTTTATCCCTACTTGTTGAAGCAGCTTCTGTACCAAGTTCCAGGTTGTGGAATAGTCTTACTTTATAGTATTTTATCCCTTATTTTAAACCCCTACCTTTTATCCCTTACTTTATAATAGTTTTACCTTGTAAATAATTTGAAGTATGAGATGTAAGAAGAAATAAATCTAGTAAAACAATATAAATAGGTTTTCAAATTTAGACTACTTACTAATCAAATTTCTTGCCATGAATTTAGATTTGCATTTAAAACTTCCATTTGATATTTATATTAAAACGGCAATATAATGGAATAGTTTCCCTGCGTTTAGACTTTCCTTATATCTTAAAATTCCCTCGTCGACAATCGAAGAAAGAGCTGTCTTTATAATTTGCCCCTCCATCTTGTGGCTCATATTTTTTGCAACCTATGCAGTTTTTCATGTGTTTTCTTTTTGTTTCCTTCTACCATATGGCCATTCTTTTTTGAGATGAGCTTAGAAAAACGGCAGATTCTTACACCAACCTAAATAAGTTTTCTGCTAGGTGCAACGTTACTGTCGAATCAGCTACTATCAAGTTCAGTACGTTTCCTATACAGTGAGTGTAAATAAAATCTTTGTTTTCCTTTTTGAACTAAACTTGTAGACCATTTTAGCAGCTTTTCATATTTGTTGCTCCGTCAAATGAATAAGAAATAATAATTGATTTTGCAATATCACACTTGGCTAATTCTGATTTTATAAGTTCGTACAAAATCAATCCACATGAATTATCGACTACTGTTATTTCTAAAAGCTTTCATATATCTTTTCTTGAACGACATAGCGGACGCAAATTGCAGCCGGTCCATAACAGCTGCATCTTGAGTACTATCTGACGCAATTTAAAGTTAAATATTAGTTTAATTAGCAAAGGTTACATATTAATTTAGGAATATTAGCGTGAACAACATCTCGCTTCGTACGCACGAGAATAACAACAACGCGGTACATGAGAATTATTTAAGAGGTTGCAATTAAATTTAAACCGTCTCAGTTATAGTTTGTACAACTTAAAATAGGGCAAATTATTTTTTCATTTGCAGAATAAAAGCATTTTTTAAAAACCAGATTCGTACGAAATGCAGCAGAGTATATATGCGAATTGAAGGAATAAAAAAAAAAAAAAAAAAACTTTTGGCGATTTGTTTCAGCTGTCTTGCCAATCCTGGTTACTATTTTCAGCAGAAATTGAGCATGTGCTGTAAATCTCCGTAGGGAGGCACTGCTGTTTCAATCAGCGGGTGTCGCGATGTGCTCTGAACCTGAGCCTATGACCACCGCACAGAGCGCGATAGATAAGTTAACACCCTTCCTCTGTTTCGCCAGCGACACGACGCGACGGCACTATCGCCGCTACTACACCCAGTGGCAGAACTATCTTTAAGTGTCTGCAACGCTAATAATACACTGCTCAAAACAATTAAAGGATATTGCAGTTTTAGGTGGATTTTGTATCTGGTAAACTGTTTAGCTGATTGATACATGTTCGACAGACATAGTAGGTTATATGAGAATAAATTACACATGTTTGGCAGAAAAAAATGCATTTTATTGCGCATTTGTGTACTAAAGGAAAAAAACACAATTTGTGCATATGAGAAAAAAAGAATAAGAAAAGGTGTTTTCTTCAAAGAAAATCATTTTCAGTAGGGGGTATGGTTTCCACGGGCGGCCAGCAACGTTGAACACCTTTGAGGCATGGACTCAATGAGGCTATTAATGACGAGTTGGGGTATTCTGCCCCACTCTTCCAGAAGAGCTCTTTCCAGTTCTTGGAGAGTTTGTGGGGGTTGTTGGCGGCCAGAAACTCGTCTTCCTAGAGCGTCCCAAACGTGCTCGATTGGATTCATGTCTGGAGAACACGCTGGCCATTCCATTCGAACGATTCCTTCCTCGAAAAGGAAATCCTCCACCAGGTTTGCACGATGTGGCCTGCAGTTATCGTCCATTAAAATGAAGTTATCTCCGATTTCTGCAGCGTAAGGGACTACAATAGGTCTGAGGATCTCATCCCTATATCGGCGACCAGTCAGAGCTCCATCTCGAATGATATAGAGGTCAGTGCGCCCGTCAATGGAGATGCCACCATACACCAACACTCCTCCACCGCCAAATCTGACACTTTCGTGCACGAACCTGGATTATTCCTACTGCCACGGTCCCTCCAGATGACAATACGCCTATTATCCGGATGCACAGAAAAACGGGACTCGTCAGAAAACAGAATATTGCTCCATTCATTTCTCCTCCAGTTGACATGCTCGGTTGCCCACTCCCTGCGATCGCGACGATGCCTTGATGTTAATCTAACACATACCATCGGTCGGCGAGCATACAGACCTACAGCATGGAGCCGGTTTCGGACAGTCTGAGTTGAAATCGTGGTGCCTGTAGCCGAGCGAAGGTGTTGTTGGAGAAGAGTAGCGTTCATGGTTCGGTGTCTCCGAGCTGTTAACGCTAAATACCGATCTTCATTGGGCGTTGTTGCCCGTCTACGACCTTGCCCTGGTCTTCGGCCTGCACATCCAATCTCCAAAAAACGGTTCCAGATCCTGGAAATGACACTTTGTGACACTCCAATGGCTTGCGATACTTCGGCTTGAGTTTGGCCCCCTTCTAACCTACCAACAATTCTCAAAGCTTCTGAATCTGTCAAATGACTTCACTGAGACATCGTACTCGTCGAAATAAAGCAATCACTGAATGCCGATCATCCTTGTCTTCATTCTCTTTTATCCAGTTGAAAGTCAAATTTCATTCGCTGCCGCTGAAGCGACGTTTTTGACGTCGAACTCAAAATTTGCATACTCCACAGTTTGAAAACCAGAAAAATTTGCATTTCTTCAAATTTGCTTCTTCTATTTTCGGCAAAAAAAAATTCGTTTATATCTTTATTTTATATAAAACTTCAAATATCCTTTAATTGTTTTGAGCAGTGTATTTTAAAAAATAGTCTGTAATACGCTATATTTCATATAAACATCTTCTTGCTGTTGTAGTGTTATTTAATTATGACATCATAGGTATATATATATATATATTTCCTGAAATGTTACAGCAGAAGTGGGGGGGGGGGGGATTCTCCCCAAGCGCTAATTACTTTTGTTACAGGCCGGGTTAATTCTGTGTTTGGTTGGGTTCGGGTAACCTGATTTTTCAAAAGTTAGTTCAGTATATATTATTTCAGATTAAATATATTTATAATAATAAAACTAGATGTTTGTGTATCAGCCGTTTTCTAAAGAGACTGCTGTGTTTCTTCTGCGACCCTTTTATGAAGTTCACTTTTTTCGCAATCTTTTAAAGAAATTTGCATTTTCTCGCAATCCGTTGAAGAAATTCGCATTTTTTTCACGATCCTTTGACGAAATTCACCTTATTTCCGCGGTCCTGTGACGAAATTCAAATTTTTTCAATGTCCCTTAGACAAAATTCACTTTTTTCCGCGATCATTTTACAAAATTTGCATTTTTTTGCGATCCTTCGACTAAACTTTCTTTTTTTCAACGGTCCTTAGACGAAATTCGTGGTTCTTTCCGCGATCATTTTTCAAAATGTGTTTTATATGCAATTCTTTGACGGCATTTTTTATGCGAGTCTTTTGCGAACTTCACGTTTTTTCTGCGATATTTTGATGAAACCGCATTTTTTCTGCAATCATTTGACGAAAATCACGTTTTTACCACGATCTTTTTACGATATTCGCGTTATTTCTGCAATCCTGTGACGAACTTCGTATTTTTTCTGTGATCATTTTACAAAATTTGCATTTTTGTCCCCCGATCCTTCAACTAAATTCGCATTTTTCCAATGACCCTCAGACGAAATTGACGTTCTTTCCGCGATCATTTCACGAACATTGCATTTTTTACGCAAGTCTTTGACGAAATTGGCGTTTTTTATTAAGTCTTTTAGGAAATTCGCGCTTTTTCCGCGATCCTTTGACGAAATGTGCATTTTTTCTGCGATCATTAGAAGTAATTTGCATTTTTACTGCAATTTTATGACGAAATTTGCGACCTTTTGACGAAATTCGCGTTTTACCGCGATCCTTTGATGAAATTTGTGTTTTTCCTAGATCCTTTGCGAAATTCGTGTTTTTCTGCGATCCTTTGACGAATTCCGCAATTTTTCGAGATTATTGGATGAAATCCGTGTTTTTTTCGCAATTATTTGACGAAATCTGTGTTTTTTCGAGATCATTTGACGAAATTTGCATTTCACGAAATTGGCCTTTTTCACGCAGTTCTTTGAAGAAATCTGTATTTTTTTGCAATCCTTTGACGAAATTCGTGATTTTTCCACGATCCTTTGACGAAATTCGCGTTTTACTGCGATCCTTTGCGAAAATCCATGTTTTTCCACTGTGGTTTGCTGCAATCTGTGTTCTTCCGCAATCATATGCCGAAATCCGCGTTTTTTCTGCAATCCGAAATTTGCTTTTTCCTCCGCAATCCTTTGACAAAATTGGCGATTTTTTCTGCGAATGATTGACGAAAAAGGCTTTTGTTTCTGCAATCAGTTGTCATAATTCGCGATATTTTTTAGTGATTTTTATTTCCGAATGTTCGGGCCGATGACCGATTTTTTTAAATTTTCAGAAAATTCAGAGACGACCATAGACCCGTTCTTACTTAGTGAATTCTGTTTGGCTTTTCATAAAAACATCGCTTTCCCCTAGTTTTTTTTTTCTTTCCCTGTGTATTATATGTTTTTTGTCTGCAGAAGCCCTAAAACGTCTGCGACGCTCGTCGCAGTGTCGCGCACATTCTGCCACGGGGCTACTACATAGGCTATCACAAACAAAAACCAATAGGCAACAGCTTAAAATTGATTGTAAATGCGTATAAGATTAAGGGAAAACAGTCAAATTATTCTGATGTAACCAGTTATGAACTAGTATATCCATTTTTGGAGGCCCCTTCGGGGCCCCCTTGTGCTGGGGGCCCTCGGCAATCGCCGACTAGCCGACCTGGCTGGGATGAAAAATGTTTGTCATCAGACAAAGAAGAAAGACCAAGCACTGTACTCAGGAATGTAGTGGAGGGTATACGTCGTATACCTTCTGGACTTTTTAAGGAACACCGTATACCCTCTGTGTGTAAAAAAAAAGATAGCATATACTCTCTAGGGTATACCCTCTGCCATGAGCGTATACCCCCTGTGTGTAAAAAAACTATAGCATATATTCTCTAGGGCAGTGGTTCCCAACGTGGGGCATAGGCCTATGACTTTTCAGGGGGGGGGGGGTGCAATTCAGAATTCTTATTAACATTTTTTTCTAATGAATGTGTGTCATAGTTTTAAAATATAAATAATAGATCTAAAAATTAAAAAATAACTGAATAAAAATTAATTTTTTAAACATTCCCATTTAAAAGTTTAAAATACACTGGCATCGGAATAATTACGTGAGTTTGTTTTTATATATTTTAACACATTTTATATATTAAAATATCACTTAATTTTTTCTGGTTTTAATATTGTTTTAGTAATATACACCTCTTTTTTACTATTTATTTTTATAAAAACTTATATACATAGTGCAGTATGCCACATGAAGGAAATTTACATATGAAATTTTGTAAGGTATATCTAAAATTGACTATTTTGACATGTTTAATGTAAAAAATGTTTTGAATTACCTAAATGATGTACTACTTTTATGAAATTAATAAATCCCCGTGCGCATTACGGAAGGAAATGGGTAGAGAGTTAACTTCTTATGGCTCTTTCAGTAGGCCACACTCAATATATAAACATTCTTTATGACATATCCATTTTAAAATTTAAAATCGGAGAAAACATGATGGCCAAATAATATTAATGGGAATAAGAAAGCCTGCTACCAAAGATGTATGTTATGAGGGGAAAGAAAAATAGTTACTCAAAATCAATGAAAGCGTACCATACAGTCTCTGCGATAAACAAATATTACTTGTTCTAATCAAGTATTAAAATTCATTATAAAATGTATCAATTCTATCAAATATGATACAAAATGCGAGAGAGATTTCAAGAAATTTTATGAAGATAAAAATGTAGACTATTTATCACTTTTAAATTTGAGGTAAGTTGCCAAAAAAAAGAAAAAAACTTTTGTAGATGTAAATGCGAAGATCCATGGCCTCATTGCATTCACAGAGTTATGTTAAAATCATACTTGTAATAAGAAAATATGATTTTGATAAATTAAAGAATGTGAAATCACTCGGATCCTTCCGTGAAAATAGAAGTTTATTTTTTATGTAATAAGATTTATATGATATACAAGGGAGGGGGGACATTATGATTTTAGAGACGTTTTGGTGGGGCACGGTCAAAAAAAGGTTGGGAACCACTGCTCTAGGGTATACCCTCTGCCTTGAGCGTATACCCTCTGCCTAGATCGTATACTCCCTGGTCTTTTGACGACTACACCACTGACTGTTTATACAGTCCTTATCATGTTGTAATATGGCTGTTTACCCAACATCAAGAAATTGTTGAAAGTTCTATCAACAGCAATCCGGAAAGAACATTCTCTACACCGAGACGATCAAAAACTTATCTTAGGAACAAAATCTATGTGTAATTCTCGGCTTCCTGGACTCGCATTCATGAACATCCATCGAGTAATACAAGTAGATGCCGAATCCATTTTGAACGCAATGCTAGAAAAGCACACTTTACTTGTGTTATGATACCAAAATTTGTAAGTGCGTTTTTCTTTCTTCTAAAAGTACTATTAATAAATATTTCTTTCCAACTCTGCTGTCATATTTCAAAAAATTATAAAATTTTATTTATTCTTTAATGTTTATTTTGCACATACACATTTTAAATTGTGAATAAAATTAATTATTAATTAACCTTCATAATTACTTATTAAAGACATGCTTTATCATTAATTGGTTTTCTCAGTTTCGCAGTTATTTTGAGCGTACTGAGTTAAAACCTATTTGAGCCCCCCGCACCCCACCCACACCCATAATTTTTAAATTGCTACACTACTGATTGGAAGTGCCGTTTTGTTGGGCTCTGTTGAGCGCAATATTTATGAGTTCTTGTGAATTTAGACCAATATTTAATTATTCACTAAAAAACAAAAAACCCAGATAGAATAAACATTAGCAGCAAGTTTGATTTTTTCTGATATTATCTTGCCGTGACAAAGTTGAATTGAGAAATTCGCAGCAAATTTCCCGCAAGGTATACCATCACCCACTTGCATGAGTAGTTTGTTGTGAAACTGATGGCAAGACTGCCTTTAATTCACGAAAGTGACGAAAGCAAAAAATCCCTCTGTTGAGAGAATAGACAATCAGTACATACGCAGAAATTGCCGAAATTTTATTCGGTTGGCACCGCTTTTTCTAAACGCTATACTTATCAAATACCAAAAAAGGCAACAGATGCATCCACCTTCTGGCGGTATGCTCGCATCAATAGACCTGATCAGGTCTATGGACCCCTTCGAAAGGGTTAAAATGGGGCATGGAAAGATTACTACTTTGCAGTAAGTTTGCATCATTTTTGATTACTTGTTTACCGTTAATTTGCAATAAATTTGATACAGCATGAATTTAACTTGCACGACAAATTAGCTGCAAGTTCAAAGTGTGGTGACTTCGGCGTTTGCGTTATCTTGCTGCAGTCTTGTTATGAACTTTCAGTCTTGTCATGCTGAGCTTCCTGCAACTTTTCAGGTTTTCAAAGCAAGACTGCTGAAAATTTTCTGCAAATTAAAAATGCTATGTGGGAAGTACTGGAGTTGAGCTCCGTTGCAAACTAAGCACTGCCCTCAAAAATATTTTCAGGGAAATAACCAGTGTTGTTAGGTCCTCAATACTGCCGCAAATTGCGGGAGAGGAATGTTTAAACAAGTTGGAAAGTACACGCCAAACGTGGCAAATGAGGTGCGTTCGTACTATAACTAGTTTTATAAATATTTTTTTGTACCGCATATTGTACTGAATGTATATTTTAGTGCACTTCATAAGTGCATATCAATTTCATTCTGTTCGAAAGGCTGTAACATCATTAAAATGCACTTGAAATGTTTTTTTTTTCCCCATTGGCCGTAATGTAACGGAAAATTTTGAGACTGTCCCTGTCATTAAACTATACATCCGATTTTCATAAAATCTGAAAGGGCTCGACAAAATTTTGCAACAATTACGTATCGAAAATTTCAGACCATTAGGTTGGGTACTGTTAAGCTCCAGTATCTTGGCATTACACACACGGAGATTCGGACGATTCTATTCTACGTAATCGGCAAAAGGTTGTAACGTACTAGAGAGAACGGCATCCATAATTGGCGCGTTAGCCTAAAATAGTGACAACCATAAGAGAAAATTTATTTTTGAAAATACATTTTTTATAAATGTAATGTTTAACTGTAGTTGTTTCTAATAGCAATAATTTTATTAATAATTATGATATTTAAAAACTTAAACGATAGCTCTAATAATAAAAATGATGATACTAAAGATCGGAATGAACTGTAAAAGCACCTAGACATATTTTCAACAATGGTAATTCTTTATATATAAAAATTAATACAGATCATTTCATAATATTTTAAATATGAATTTATTAATGATTTTATAATTAAAAAGATGCGTCTGAATTTAAAAAAAAAAATGCTTACATTATATGTTAGGATGTTTTCATTGTGTATATAAATCTCTTTTTTTTCAAACTAAATTTAAAATGCTAGACATTTATATAAATTAATAGCTATTACACGTGACTTTAATCACGTAACATTTATAGAATAAAAAATGCATTAATTAAGGGGGGGGGGGGGCGGAATTCACTTACGATGTTTAAACACATGTACAATTAACCAACTCTTTTTCTCATTTTAAAATAGATAAAATTTGTTATGCTCCCAGTTTGCATATTTTTATATATAGGATAGGATCATATCAATGCCTTTGAAGAGCTCGAAATTTTATACACTTTCCCTAAGATTAATTAGAGAATGAATTCATTTCCTACTAATTTTATTTTATTATTTCTATTTATTCTATTTTATATGTATTCCGTTCATGCATATTGAGATGTTTTTAACTGTAGATTTCGATATTTAAAAAAAATTATATATAAGTATCAGAAACGGATAACTGATTACTTCCGATATTTTTTATTGGCTTTTCCATAGTACCTTTAAAAAATAAAGAGGAGGGGGGGGGGATTTTATGTTTAATTAATGGCATTGGTTTTTTGAATTATTTGTTTATTTAATCAATCGATGGTGCATTGATAGGAATAACTTGAGCGTCTATCAGATTTTACGCCTAGTACCGGGTGACCATCTGAACTACACTTGCTGTGACTCTGCATGGTTGCAGCATTAAATTAAGTGATTATAAAACAGAATATTATATTTTAAGAATGTACATGTATCACTTATATTTTTAATATTTTTAATATGTATTTTTTTTTTTTGCGTAGAATATTTGAGGTTGATCTCTAACCGGGCTAGTTTTTACTTTTTCGATTTAGGGTGCTTTTTTTTAAATAATGAGTACACTTTCACTTTCAGAACCGTCTACGAAAGTGAAAGTAACTTTATGTATAATAAAAGAAATCGAAAAATCTTTATACTAAAGCTTTATAAAAATCGGAAAGTAACCCGTTTATAGATTGACCTCAGCTATTCTAGGGAAAAATCATTTAAAAATGATAAAATGCAAGTGAGAAACATTAAAAGAATGTTCTCTTCCTCCTCAAAAAATTTCAGCACTTTTAAAATCCCATTTCGCTCCTTGGAATGAACAATTTTCTTTTTCCGTGGCATTCTGTCAAGGCGAATATGGTTGACAAAGATCGATAATAATAATTTAAAAGACAAAGAACAAGATCAACCTCAAATACAAGCATACACTATGATCTGAAATAGTAAAATTACCATGGAACAAGGAATATGCATTTTACAGTTATTTCCAACTTCTTTGAAAATAAAATCACAGATAAAAGAGTAAACTTGTACTGGTGGTGCAAATCTTTATTTCCGGGATTTGGCAGATTGACCGTTCGCCAATTACGCACTTGTACTTGGCAACCTTTGACCCTGAAACCCCTGGTCAGAAATAGATTCTCCCAAGGTCAGCTGCCAAGATACCAGAGCTTAGCACCTTAGCAGGCCCGGACTGGCGCCTTTGGGGGCCCTCGGCTAGAGATTGAAAAGGGGCCCCTTACCGGGAAATTCAGAGGGAATACAATATTAGAATATTTATTTTGGGAAAATTAGGCTTACGTGCCTAAAATCCACATTTAGCTATCTTGTTGCTTGTAAAATATTAGGTTGTATCAAATGTAATTTCGTTTTCACAATGAAATCTTTGTTGCAATATGTCAACGTAAAATAAATGTATCACAAATCAATATACAAACCATGAAATTCTATGGTTTCTTCCCATCTTCCTGAAAGTTGAACAATGCCATTTTGATACCAATCCTTGGATTTGGAAGCAAAAAAGCCTAGAAAAACCCATTCCAGATCGTCAATATAACACAAGCACCTGCCCGCCAAAAATGATGCCATAGAATGAAACATGTGACAGACCGAAGGAGCAAAGGTCCGGACTATGTGGGAGATGAGGTAAAAGTCCAAGTCCGTCAAGCTCTTTTACTTTATTGCGAGACGTGTGCGATCTTGCAGTGTCTTGTTGGAGAAGATGTCTCTCTCTGTTGACTAATGCAGGCCATTTGCTTTTCAAAATAGCATACATCCTGTTCATCTGTTCACAGTAAATTTCTGAGTTGACCGATCGACGATGTGGAATGACGTCAAAATGAATGACATGCTCAGAATTCCACCAGACTCTGATCATGAACTTCTTTTCAAACCGCACTTGTTTTGTAACATGTTGGACTGATTGTCCCACATCCAACAATTATTTCTCGATTATCTGGGTTGCGTTAATATATCCATTTCTTATCATATGTCACTTTGCGTTTGAGAAACCGTAAATCCTGGAACGTTTCAAGAAAAGTTTTGCACTTTTCCACTCTGTGATTTGCTTGCTGCATATAGTCAGTTCAGAACGAACTTCCCTAGAGTTCTTGTACGTTTTCTGTAGTTTATGTAAAGCTTAGCATATCGTGTCGTTGGACGGTCCCAGCTCCTCTGAAAGTTTCCATGTGCTGGTGGTTGATTTAGTCTCCACTCTTTGCTTCAAACCTTCCAGATTAACAAGTGATTGCCTCTCACTTCTGGGTTTCATTTTAAGTGACAAGTCATCTCCCTTAAAAAGTTTGAACCCATTTTTGGCTCTACGTTTGTCAGGGCCATCCCTAGGACTCTTTATTGGGGTGGGGCAGAGGACCTCAAATTGCCAAGTCAAATTTCAGAATTTGCCAACTCATTGAGAAGCAAAAATAAATAGTTCTCGCCAATTTACTAGCATATTTTCACATTTGTATCTTACTAATGGATGTACCATGAAAAAATATTAATAATTAATTTTTCTTAATAATTTATATATAGGCTGGTCCCGTTATCCTGACATTCTTGGTACCCGAAAAGGTGTCGTCGTAAGCAGAGTGTCACGGTAGCCGGAAATGCAAAAAACTTATATTTTATGAATTTGTGACAATACAAAATATATTTTAAGACAACTTTATTCTTCTATTCTTGTTTTTTTGACCAATTATATATATACAGTACAGAACCTATTATGCGGAATCCTCGAGACCGAAGGCTTTCCGAATTTTGGAATTTTCCGGATTTCGAGTCCTCCCGAAGTTCGTGTTTTTTCCGCGAATCTTTGACGAAATTAGTGTTTTTTTTTCACGACCCTTTGACGAAATTAGTATTTTTTCGCGATCATTTGACGAAATTCGTGTATTTTCCTCGATTCTTTGACAAAGGTTTCCTTTTTTCGCGATCCATTGATGAAATTCGCATTTTTTTTCCGGATTTCCTTGACAAGATTTGCACATTTTTTCTACGATCATTTGACGAAATTCGCGTTTTTTCTGGAATTCTTTGGCGAAATGGGTGATTTTTTCCGTGAACGATTGACGTAACTGATTTTTTTTACCGTCCAATTTGTCGAAATTCGCGATATTTTTATCTCTGAGTTTTCAGACTGAAACCCAATTTTTTTTTAATTTTCGGAACCAAATGCCTCAAATTTTCAGAAAATTCAGAACAGAATCACTCCTGGTGAAATATCTGACAATTTTTTAAAACTAATTGTAATATAAATAAATTTTATTCTAAAATTTGAGAGAAAAATTATTTTTTTCTAATTTCGGGGTGGGGAAGGGCTCCTCCGTGTTCCCCCGCCACTGAAGTAACATATTTGGTTACACATTGAAACACAATAGACTGAAAAAAAAAATAGAAATCTGTAAAATTTTCGAAAAATTTCAGAAAATCCAAGATGTTAGTGAAAATTTACAAATATAGAAAAATTTCAAATAATTTGTTTTCCGGATTTCGGAATTCCGGATAATGGGTCTTAATACTGTATATGTTTGATTTCAAAAGTAGAGTTGAAGTTTGTGGACGTGATTTTTCATGCATAATCAATAATAGAAAATCGGATCCATTTTTCTATAAAAAATTTTACGAAAAAGCATCAAAATGAGCGTTTGAGGCTGTTTTCAAGCAAAAGTGACGAAAAAGCGTAATGTGAAAACCCATCGGCTGATACTCGACCTCTATTAATAAATGCTAATATGTTATAATGTTGTTAATAATGTTGTTATTAATAAATGCTTGGTTCGAATTTCAGTAATTGAATTTCATATTTTGTTACAAAAAGGTACTTTTCACAAAAAGAAAATAATTTCATAAAAATAACTTTTAATTTTCACAAAATGGGCCCCTAGAAAAAATCCCTCCATCGACCCTTTCCTATGACATAAAGAGTGGGAAGCGGTAAAACACGAAATGTATGACGTCATTAATAGATGATCACGATATTGTAGTGTAAGAAAATGCGTCAAAGATGCTTGCGGATTTTAAAACCCCATGTTAACTTATAGAGACACGAACACCTGAGTACCTAATAAATGATACCTAATTTGTTAATAATATAAATTTGTAATTAAATGTTACCTAATGAGTACCTAACTTTTTTTTGCTTCGGTCAACAGACGTTTTAAAAACATCCTTAAGAGAAAAAAAAAAAAAAAACTAGTGCTAGAAAAATGGAAAACGTCATCCATTGGATTTTACTTGAACAGTCAAGCCTCCAAATTTCATTCGCTTTAGTGGAAAAGTAGGCTTCAAAAGTGTGTTAGAATGTTTTGCTTCGGTCAACAGACGTTTTGAAAACATCCTTAAGAGAGAAAAAAAAAAAAAAAAAAAAAAAAAAAAAACAAGTGGATAAGTGTGATCGGAGATCGCACAGACAGTTTCGTTTGATATCTCTTTAAAAGACTTTATCCTTAAATTAATAAATCAAAATTGTTAATTTAAAATTATTAAATACTTACATGGCAGCACCATTACATTTACAAGACATGCTCGGTTTTAGTTATAACGACTAAACTAGTTATAATAACATCAATTATTTAATGCTCTATATGAATCTAGTAATTGGAGGTTCTTGTAACCAGAAAGAGTATAAAATGTTTTTGAGTTTAACAAAAAAAAAAAAAAAAAAAAAAAAAAAAATATATATATATATATATATATATATATATATATTTAACAAGTTTGAGAACTATTTTTGTTATTTTGCAAAGGCTATCAGAATTACAAATTCCTTTTTGTTTTTAATTGTAAAAATACAAGCTCAAGAGCAAGTCTGTTTTTGTTTCAAATCTTATCATTAATCAAATTTTACTACACATCACCATTCTAATAAATAAAGGTATGGTTTATAGTTTAACTATAATTTATAGTTTAAATTTAAAAAAAAAAGATTAATTATTTTTCCAATTAGTTTTGTAATTTTGCCATATCTACCAGAATTAGAAAATGTATCGTAGATTTGATTAAAAGGGAAAAAAGTTTAACAAGTTTTTGCCAACCAGTTTTATAATTTTGCCAAGTTACCACCAGACTTGTATAAAACCAAAAACTTTCTGCACACATAAATATTGGGTCAAAAACTTTCTGCAAATTAATTTAATGTTTAATTACTAAAATAAAGTGCTATATATTTTTGACAATTTGAATTAAAAAAAGTCCTTCCGGCCAGTGCCGGGAGGAAGAGGTAGCTTTCATAATCCTTATTTAAAAAAAGCCAACTTATATCATGCAAACACACGAAGCTCAATTTAGTGGAAACCGAATATAGGAGATTCAATACTAATTTTTATCAATATAATGAATGAGAATTTCGCGAAATTAGTCAGCTTTATCCAAGCTGCTTTTCTTTAAAGTAACTTATATTTGGCTGCCAAATTCGGCAATTTCTTAAAGTGCCTGTCATTTTAAGACAACATGGTGGATGAGGCTAAGCAGTGAACTTGGTCGAGACCTTAGTAATTGCTGTGCACATGCTCACTCACATCGGAATCGGTTAATATATAGGAGTGCTGTCGCATGCAAAAAATCAGATTTTTCAAAATGTCACCCACAATAGAAATTGAAACTGCTATATCTGAGCCATTTTTTAAGGTAAAGACAAACAAAAAATGCTCCTGAATCCTTATATCAAGATCAAATACTTAAGAAAGAAACCTTTTTCAATTTCTAATTTTTTTGCACCTCACTTTAAATATATATATATTTTTTAATTTAATGGCCGCCATTTTGAAACAAGATGGCTGATGAATTTGGCCAGCGAACTTGGTCGAGGTGTTGATGTATACTATCCACATGCCTTCTTACATCGAAATAGGCGAATACGTGTGTTATCGCGTGACAAATACAAGATCGTTTCAAAATGTTAGCCATGCTAGAAATTCAAAGTGCTATAAATCAACCATTTTTTAAGATATCAACAAAAGAACAAATTTTCAGAAACAAAAACTGCTCCGGAATCTTTGTATCAAGGCCAAACACATAAAAAAAATCTTTTTCATTTTCCAATTTTTTAATACCTCATTTTGAATTTTAAATTTAATTTTTTTAAATGGCAACCCTTTTGAAACAAGATGGCGAATGAAGCGAGCCAACGAACTCGGTCGAGACATTGGTATGTACTATGTACAGACCAAGTTACATCCAAATAGGTTCATAAATACGCCTGTTATAGCGTGACAAAAATCAGGTCGTTTTAAAATGTCAGCCACAAGAGAAATTCAAAATGCTATTACTCAGCCATTTTTTTTTAGATATAGACGAAAGAAAAACTGTTCCGGAATCTTTGTATTAAGGTTAAACACATACAAAAAAAAAATCTTTTTCATTTTCCAATTTTTTGGTATCTCATTTAAATTTTTTTATTTTTTAATTTTTTTAAATGGCCGCCATTTTGAAACAAGATGGCGGATGAAGCTGGCCAACGAACTCGGTCGAGATATTTGTATGTACTATGTACACACCAAGGTACATCCAAGTCGGTTCATAAATACGCCTGTTATTACGTGAGAAAAATCAGGACGTTTCAAAATGTCAGCCACGCTAGAAATTCAAAATGCTATAACTCAGCCATTTCTTAAGATATAGACGAAACAAAAACTGATCCCGAATCTTTTTATCAAGGTCAAACACATAAGAAGAAAATATTTTTTCAATTTTCAATTTTTGGTACCACAATTCAAATTTAAATTTTTCTTAAAAATTTAAATGCCCGCCATTTTTAAACAAGATGGCGGGTGAAGCTGGCCAACGAACCCGGTCGAGACATTGGTATGTACTATGCATAAACGAAGTTACATCCAAATCGGTCCATAAATACGCCTTTTATCGCGTGACAAAATTCAGGACGTTTCAAAATGTCAGCCACGCTAGAATTTCAAAATGCTATAACTCAGCCATTTTTTAAGATATAGACGAAACAAAAACTGCTCCGAAATCTTTGTATAAAGGTCAAATACATAAGAAAAAAATATTTTTCCATTTTCAATTTTTTGGTACCACATTTCAAATTTTAAATTTTTAAAAAAATTTTAAATGGCCGCCATTTTGAAACAAAATGGCGGATGAAGCTGGCCAACAAACTCGGTCGAGAGATTCGTATGTACTATGTACACACCGAATTACATCCAAATCGGTTCATAAATACGCCTTTTATCGCGTGACAAAATTCAGGACGTTTCAAAATGTCAGCCACGCTAGAAATTCAAAATGCTATAACTCAGCCATTTTTTAAGATATAGACGAAACAAAAACTGCTCCGGAATCTTTGTATAAAGGTCAAATACATAAGAAAAAAATATTTTTCCATTTTTAATTTTTTGGTACCAAATTTCAAGTTTTAAATTTTTTTAAAAATTTTAAATGGCCGCCATTTTGAAACAAAACGGCGGATGAAGCTGGCCAACGAACTCGGTCGAGACATTGGTATGTACTATGTACACACCGAATTACATCGAAATCGGTTCATAATTACGGGAGTTACAGTGTGACATAGGTCAGATATATATATATATATATATATATATATATATATATATATATATATATATCAATTTTGAACGGAGGGTGGTTTCGGGGTCTGGGGGTCATGATCGATGAAAATATACCAAAATTTTTTGAAATCGCTTTCCTCCGAACGGCTGCAATAGGTAGCTTTTTTGTAAAGAAAGCTACCTAACAGTAGTTTTAAAATAATTACCATTTAAATTAAAAATTAATTGATATTAATTAAAGAATAATTATTTTGGTTAGAAAAATAATAAAGCAAAAAATCCATGATAAGAAAGGGTGAATTCTTATCAATTATTTTGTCAGTGCATTTAGAAACAGCCCAATCTTTAATAATGTGACCTCTTCACACAAAATGCCAGTCACTTTGTTAGGCAGGGGTGATTCTAAGTAAAAAAAAAATTCCTGAAATTAACAGCAAATTTTCTGAAAAGTTACAGCAGAGGGGTGGGTGAATCCACTCCCGGCACTAACTATGCGTTTTTTCCGCGGCCATTTGACAAAATTCGCAATCTTTGCGTTTTTCGCGATCTGTTAAAGAAATTTGCTGTGTTTTCGCGACCCTTTGACGAAATTTGCGGTGTCTTCGCGACCTTTTGATGAAATTTGTGGGTTTTTTTGCGACCTTTTGACGAAATTTGCGGGGGTTTTTTTCGCGTTATTTTGGCGAAATTTTCGGTTTTTTCGCGATTTTTCATGAAATTTGCGGGGGTTTTCGCGATTTTTTGACGAAGTTTGCGGGCTTTTTTGCGATCTTTTAACAAATGTGCTGTCTTTTTGCGATCTTTTGACGAAATTTGCGGTTTTTCCTGATCATTCTGCGAATTTTGTGGGTTTTTTCGCGATCTTTTGACGAATTTTGTGTGTTTTTGCGATTTTGGACGAAATTTGTGTTTTTTCCGCAATTCTTTGACGAAAATTGTGTTTTTCCGCGATTCTTTGACGAAATTTGTATTAATAATTTTGTCAATTAGTTCAGGAATTTTGCCAAAACTTTCAGAATTAGAAAATTTATCATAGATTTCATTAAAAGAGGAAAAAGTTTAACAAGTTTGCCAACCAGTTTTATAATTTTGCCAAGTTACTACAATTAGAAAATATAATATAGACAGATCTTATTTGTAAAAAGTTTAATTATGTTACCAATTAGATTTCTAAATTTTGCAAAGTCTGTGAGAAATATAAAGTGTATTGTAGTTCTTATTAAAGTCTTAAACAAATTTGCCAACTAAGTTTCTAAAATTGCCAAGTGGAACAGCATTCGTAAAGATTGGAGGGAGAAGCCCCCCCCCCCCCCATCCCACACCCTCCTTAGCGGGGGCCCTGAAGTTTGCTGATCGTATCATCCCCTTCAACTTCTCGAATTTTACGAGATGTTTCAGAAACTTTATGACCAATTTTAAAATAATAAGATGGATAATATTCCAATATTTTTATCAGCCATCACATAACCTATAAATAGATAAAAGGATAGATAGGTATTAGCGTAATAAAATATGGAGGAGCACTTACTCTTTAATATAACATTTTGCAGTGGTCGTTAATTGTAAGATAGTGCCATCTATAGCCTTTCGTATTGATATAGTGGTATCCTAAAAACGTAAATACTTTTGATACACCCTAACACTTGCGTAAAAAAATAATCTTCTGTTGTAGTTTACTTACTTTCAGAATAAATATTTATATTATTTTATGTACAGTACCTAAACTAGTTTCATGTTAGTAAAAATAAATATATTAATTAATTACGAGTTGTATGCAACTTAAAAATGAGAGGGGAAAATGTCTTTAGTTTTAGGCAACCAAATCACTGTGTTGAAGCCATAATAATCTAAATCCTACTATATTGCCTAAGTAAATATTAACAAGAACAAAAAATCATACATCCAGCAAAGATTATGGAATATTTTCCAACACATTCAGAAACTATAATAAAACTTTGCAGTTTATTAAGTTGAAAGATGTCTAGCCAGCAATGTCTGCCAATAAATGCAAATGTACTTGAGATCTTTTGTGTATCCCTGTATATGATCTATAGAACTTATATTCACCAAGTAATGGGCAAAAAATAGTTCAATTTTAAATCGCGTACCACAACTGGAAACACACTTACAGAAATTATTCTTCATATTCAGTACTGTGGCCAAATACTTTTGTGTGTCCCTGTAAATGAACAATAAATTATATGCACATCATATTCTGAAACAAGAGCTTTGTAGTACACCTCAGTGTTAGAAATAAATTTCAATATCTATAAAAATGTGTAATATCATTAAAATACATCGCGTACGGTATTTCCCCATAGACCGTCATGTAGCGGAATACTTTTGAGTGTCCCTGTAAATGAACCGTAAACGTTACATATTTCATTTTCAATACCGAACATATCATGGTAAACCCCAATAACACATACATCAATTTCATGATAATCTGAATATATTTACGCGATTTAGAGAATGAACAGACAGACGGACAGACAAACCGAATTCATAAACACTTTTCAACTATGTTGGAAAGGGACATTACGGGAAATAGTGAAAGTATATTCTGATGCAATTAGTTATGAAGCAGTATATCTATTTTTGTAGGCCCCTCCGGAGCTCCCTTACATAGGCTACCATACACAAAAACCAACTGACAGCTGCTTAAAATTGATTGTAAATGCGTAAGATTACGGGAAACAGTTAAATTAATCTGTTGCAACTAGTTATGAACTAGTATATCCACTTTTGGAGGCCCCTCCGGGGCCCCCTTGTGCTCGGGGCCCTCGGCAATCGCCGACTAGCCGACCTGGCCAGTCCGGGCCTGCACCTTAGCAGTAGTTTTTGCTCTGTTATATGCGGGCGGATGGACAGACAGACAGACGGACGGACCGAACGACGACTATAAGTGCGACGTATTTATATAATTACGAACGCACCTAAAAAAGAAAAAAAATGGGACAGCGGTTTTAATTCGGGATTAATACTATAAATAGCAAGTTTTTTTTTTTTTGTCAACTGTATTGAATTTACGATAACTTAGACAATGTATATAGGGTGCAACATGTATACTGACAGGAAAATTTTTTTCAAGGAGTAGCGATAAAATGGTACTTTGCACTTTACGTTAATACAATTAAGCGCGTAATTTGATTACATATCTGTTGCATTTGTATTTTATTTATATAATTTTCTTTCTTTATTTATTTGTTAGATGTAGTTTACGCCTCGTTATGGAATATTAGGCGGAAACAAATGCTGAACCATTTATATTGCTTTAAGTGCAAACGGGTTAATCTTCCGTAATGACCTGATAGTTAGATTTCAAAAAGAAAAAAATCATTCTTGAAAATAATTTTAAAAGCCATAGAAGATCAGGAAATTGAGATACAGTTTTCAAAAAAACTGTATTTGAAAGACCTCCCTCTGTCCCCCTTCCCCTATTCGATGATTCGAAAATTGAAATTGTGCGATGTTTAGAAGTAAACAAATCTCCAATAAAAGCAGAATTGATTGCACAGATCCTTAAATCTTCGATACGACGTCAGTGTCGTTGACAGACAAGTGTTTGCATTATAATATACAAATTAGTAAATATTAAAAATTTTATACATTTTTTATTTTAATATTAATATTTTTATGATGTATTTTATAATAACCATAAAAGTATAAAAACTCGTAAGCATCAGAAAACAAGAAAGCAAATTGCACGTCAAACGTGGCGAAGAGGTGCGTTCGTACTATAATTAGTTTTATAAATATTTTTTGCATCGCATATTGTACTGAATGTATATTTTAGTGCACTTCACAAGTGCCTACCCATTTCATTCTGTTCGAAAGGCTGTAACATCATTAAAATGCACTTGGAATATTTTTTTCCCATTGCCGTCATGTACCAGAAAACTTTTGAGTGTCCCTGTCATTAAACTATACATCCGATTTTCATAAAATTTGAAATGACTTAACAAAATTTTGCAACAATTCTATATTTAAAATTTCAGACTATTCGGTTGGGTAGCTTTTGCTCTATTATATGCGGACGGACAGACGGACCGAACGACGACTATAGGTGCTACGTATTTATATAATTACGAACGCACCTAAAAATTCCTATTCGTTTCAATGCATATCAAAAGGCCAATTATTGCATATTAAAACCAAAGCAAATCCTTTCATCTACGAGCAGCAATAGCGATGTTCTGTTTTACTCCCATTGATTTTGCTAGACATGTAATCGTTGCCATGACAACCATTTCAGTTCTGACGGCGATGACCGCTATTTTTAGCATGTAAACGTAAGCAGGTGCTTTGGGGTCAGAAAACAAAGTAATGCGTGATTAACATTACGTGCAACATCAAAAACATAATTTTGACCAGTGTATAATAAAAGAAAGTATTACTGGTCTTATTCAGGGGCGCCATTTCAGAACTTTCTTGGGGGGGGGGGGGGGGGGGGCGATATCCTGTTCCCTCCGAAAAAGAACCGATTCAAAATTCCGTTTTAAGCAAGTTTTCATCTTAGCAGGTATACTTTCAAGATACTGACTAAGGTTTTCCGTTTAAGACAGTATTCTGTTAGAGACAGTTTCCATTTTACAAGTATATCTAAGGCTGTTAAAACATCCTTTTTATAGTAAACCTCTGAAGAGCATAGGTACATTTACTGTAAAAATTGTGAAAATGAAACCTGTCAAAATAAAAATTCTTTCGGAAACGGAAAAAAAATCGTGTTTCTTTGAAAAAAAAAAAACACCATATAATTACACTTGCTAATACGGAGACCTGTCTAAAATGGAGTTTTTTCCCTTGACCTTTCGACTTCTTCTTTGCAGGTTTTGCTGCAGGGGTGGGGAGCCATTTCAAGAGGTTCTTGGAGGTTGGAACAAAGTTTTCTTTGAGGGGAAGGGCTTGAAACAGCATACGGAATTTTGCCCTCTTAACGTCTTTTGAAACCATGGGATTCTTCCAGGAACATTTTTTAATTTTCGTGAAAGAATCTTAGATTTTGCCAATTGGACTTGGAAAAAATAGTCAATTTGGCAAATTAGTCGCGGAAAAAATATTACTTCCTAAAAGGATCGCGAAAAAAATTATGCAAAAATCGTGGAAACAAATAGTGATTATTGCCAATCGGTTGCGGGAAAAAAATGCAGATTTCAACATTAGGAAAAAAAATAAATCAAATTTGCTCATCAGTCGTGCAAAAAAAAAAAAAAAAAAAATGCGAATTTCGAATATCTATTAAGGAAAAAAAACGAGAATTTTATCAAAGGTTTCGGATAAAAATCACGAATTTAGTCAAAGAATCGCGCAAAAAATTTAAAAATTTCGTCAAACAATCACGCAAAGCAATCGCAAATTTTGTCAGTCGGCTGCGAGAAAAAAAAAAACAAATTTCAACAAATGATCGTATAAAAGAATCGCGGATTTCGTCAAAATATATTCGATAGAAATAGCGAATTTCGTTAACCGTCGCAAACATATCGTGAATTTTGACAAATGGTCACGGAGAAAAATTGTGAATTTCATGAATCGATCGCAGTAAAAAATCGCGAATTTCGTCAAATCGTCGGAGAAAAAAATCATGAAATTCAATCGGTCACGAGATAATCAGCACATAGACATAGTCAACACGTCAAGAAGTTTGCAAATTTTGTGATTCATAGGGATATGAAATTTTCACCAATGATTTTCTGTGAGTAAAAAATTTCCTTAATCATTTTCTGCATTCCTTTTCAGACTATGATCTAAATTCCACACAATTCAGAAATTTGCAAAACATTTGATATCAGGTAGAATCTGCATTAGAGATGAGTCCGGGCTCTTTTTTCAGAGCCCGGGCCCGTCCGAGCCCGACGATTTTAAATTCGAGGCCGCCCGAGCCCGAAACATTTTGTGTCATCGGAGCCCGAGCCCGATACCGAAAATATGCAATAGTAAAAAATTGCATAATATTTAAAAAAATGTTTCAAATGTAATTATCATTTGTAAACTACTTTTTACATAGAAATGACTGTTAAAAGAAAATTTAAATTTAATACAGTCGGACCTCTATTTAACGAACCTCTGTTTTGCGAATTTCTCTATTTTGCGAACTTTTCCTTGGAACCAAGAACATTTTGCGAATTTCTTCGTAAAAAAACCTCCAAATAACGAAGTGCATTCTCTATTTAACGAACTTTTTCGTGTGATCAAAAAAAATTTTTGTCCCCATTTCTCAAAATATTTCTGGACATTTCAAACTTATCCTTTCTTTAAACGCATTTTATGATGTTCAATGGCCTTGAACTGGTTTTACCAGTGCCTTCTTTATCAGCAGTGAGAATTCGGTAAGTACCTCCGTAAGTACGGAGGACGAAGACGATATTCCCTTAGAGTAACTTAAAAAAAATGTGGATACAGTGAGAAAAAAAGAAGAAATTAACCATGATGTGCTCATTGATGATTGCATTGCACTTAATTCTGAAATTGAGACCTCGGAAACACTATCCGAATTGGATATTTTCGACAGTGTGAGAAATAAAAACAATACAGCAATGAATTGCGATGAAGACGAATATGATTATGATGGAAATGATCAATGCAGGAATTAACGAAACTTCGTATGATGAAATGCTAAAATCATTTGAAACAATCCGACGCGGATTATAGTTAGAAGAAATACGCATGAAGGGATTTTTGGTACATTTCAAAGATGTGAGACGTATTGAGAGAAAGCACTTTTTTAAATAAAAAACTCATGCAAAATTAACAAAGTTTTTCAGAAATTAAATTTAAGGACGCATATGTTAGTGTATGGTTAAAATTATTTGTTACAATAATAATAAATACGATAATGTCATTAAAATTCGTTAATTTTAATGTAAAACTATTTGCTTTAAACAGAAAATACAGTGTATTCCCGGACAATGTTTTGTTTTCCTTACAGACTTCAAAGATTTAAACACACAGAAAAAATGAATTGATGATGGATATTGGTGGGTAAAATAAATAAAAAAAATCGATATAATTTATTAAAAAAAATGTGATTAATTACTTTTAGTAAAAATATTTAGTGTTTATGAATTAAAAATCTGTTTTATGTAGTTTAAAGTATTTTAAAAGGTGAATCTCTATGAATGGTGAATTTTCCATATAACGAACTTTTTTCCGGGATTTAGCGACTTCGTTAAACAGAGGTTAGACTGTATTATCAAAAGAAACGTTTGGTATCAAATAAAAATGTACTTCATACTTAAAAGGATTCTCATATATTTTTTCTTTTAATAAGAAAATCTTATGGGCATGTTAATGAAGTGTGTTTCATGAATAAATGCATGAAATTTGTAGAAATTACACTTTACCTAGCGAATAATGGAACAACATTTATCAATTTTCTAAAACCAATATAATTAACTATAACCAATTCCTTCCTCATAACAATCTTTCGGGATTAGCGTGACCCTGAAAATAATCTTAAATTAAAAATTTTAATGTCCCGGTGCTTTTACAGGAAAAGAGGAAACACTGCTCGATTGCTTTCTATCGGAATAATATGGAAATTAAATTTACTTACGACTGAAAGTGACTTCGTAAATTGCAGCGTACAGCTTCAGCATCAGCAGAATTCATAATAGATATAATAATCTCTAAAGTTATTTCCATATGAAAAGCGATTACGACTTGTGTACATTGTGTACAATAGAAATCTAAATTATTCGCAAACCGCAAACTATAAAAAGAAGAAAATATTCTCTTTGTGTTAGATCTCTAAATAATAATAATAATAATAAAAATAAATCCAACTGCAAAATAACCTCTGCCACAAACGAAAATTGAACTAAAAACAAATTAATTATTCCCGCCTCTTTCTTGGCGCAGCCGGCCGTATCATAGGACCGTCGTCGGCAATGCCAAGCATAAATCTGTATATATGACTAATAATTTTCTTTTAAAATAGCATTCTGTTCTAATAACTAAAATAGAAAAACACAATTTCTGTTTACCCTTCTTTCTGATCAAAAAAGCAATACAATGATTTGAAAAGGAATAAGTAATTTTTAAGGGGGAAAAAAGTTCTTTTAATTTTTTTCCATTCATGCATAACTAAAATTTTCAGGTTTCAGAAAGAATGAGTCCGAGCCCGAAGACTAGAATAAAAATAGAGCCCGACCCCGTCTCGGGCCCGGGCTTTCGGGCTCGGGCTGAGCCCGTCTCATATCTATAATGTCTGTATTGGGTTGCGCAACCGGATTTTCTTCAAAACCGACACGACCCGATCCATGGCACATATCGAGGCGGGTTGACGTTTTTTTTTTCGTTTCGGGTCAGGTTGACAGTCTTGCATCGGGTCGGGTAACCTGATTTTACCCGAACTCGAGTTGCGGATCAAGTTAGGTTTATGCTATTTTTTTCGCTAGGTGTAGGTTAACTTTAAGCGTTTATGATTATGCTTTGTCTCTCTCTTTGGATGAACCAATTTTTCAAAAGGAAGATCTGAATATTTTAAAAATGAAAAATATCTATATCGGAGTATTAATGGGTGCATTTGTGTTCACTTTTGTATATAAGCTATAAAATTGTAGACTATTTTTCCATAAATGTAATTAAACATAGATTCATTTTCTTTCACTTTGAGTTTGGGTATGAATATTTCGGGTTTATTTTGCAGTTTGTCAGGCTAGAGTTGTGTTTCTTTTGTCAGGTTCGGATGGGGTAGAACCCGATCCATGCAGAACTCTAGTATTAGGCTGAGGATATTATTAAGAACATACTGTATATAATATGATTTAATAAAGCAAATGATTTGATAGCGTTGTAATGACTGCAGTAAATATAACGTGACACTAATAATGCAAAATAGAAAATTCCAATATTTAAGAACTTGAATTAACCCCTTTGTTAATAAAAGAAAAATCCTCTCTAAATTTCGAACTAAAGGGGAAATTCACCTCGAAAATTCTAGCCCCGAGGGGGACGAGTTTTCTTTGCTCATTTTGCACATGACTGGGAAGCAATTATTAGAATTTTTTTATCACATATCTTTTTAAAATTAGCCAAAATACTCATCAATGAGAAATGTCTCACCTTGAGAGTGTTGGAATAGTAAAGTCTTTAGAAAATATTTTTGATAATTATCAGTTTCTGTGCATAAAGTGTTTATTTATTGCATGTGTTTTTATTGTAATAAAATCTGACAAGTTACTTTAGCTTTTGAGGAATTTATGAAAAAAAAAAAAAAAATGTTGAGTCTGACCTGTGATGACAGATAGGGATGCATCGAATATTCGGTATCTATTCGGTATTCGGACATGCTACCGAATATTCTTTTAGGCAGAATATCAAACTATTCGATTTGCCGAATATTCGACCAAACCGAATACTTAAAACTATTTTTTGTAAAATATTTTTCAAATCCTTACACAACTTTCTATTTTTAACTGTCAATTTATAAAGATATTCAGAATAATTGGAAACAGAATCATATTTAAATCAAAGAGAATGCTGTTTGTTACATTTCTAAACAATGTCTTGTAAATAATCTTTCTTTTGCTTTTTCGCAAAAAGAGTGTTTCTAAAGAAAATGGGAAAACTTTCAGATGTGATAATAGACATCAAGACAGACAGACCATTTTTGCCCAAGAAAACAGTATCGCAATCCGCTTAATCAGTCAAAATAAAAAATACAGTGTATCTCATCTCATTTCAGGTCAAACTTAGATTTTCATTTGTTACTTTAACAATAATGAAGATATCGTAACTATATTTTCAAAAGATTTACTGTGATTTCTGTGACATATGATATCATGAGAAGAAGTGCCGGAAATTTGGTGCGTGTGTAAAGTTTACTTGTAAAAAGGTCTTGTTTATCAAAATGGAAGTATCTGTGTTAAGTATTATGAAAAATTGTTTTAAAATTTCATTTTTTAATATCTTTAAACTTTGAATTCGGCCAGTTGAATATTCGGTATTCGGCCCAACAGTCGGTATTCGGCTACCCGAATATTCGGTATTCGGTTTACCTGTAGTCCGAATATTTGGCATTCGGTATTCAGTTTACCTGTAGGCCGAATATTCGGTATTCGGCAAAAATCATTATTCGGTTCATCCCTAATGAGAGATAAATTTTCTGAAATATCAAATGCCCCCCCCCCCTCAAAAGGCGCCCCTGGTCTTATTAGGTACGTTCCTAATTATATAAATACGTAGCACCTGTAGTGGTATAGTCTGGTCCGTCCCTCTATCAAAAACTACACAACAGAATGGTTTGAAATTTAACACGTTGAGTGCCACGTGAATTCTTATATGGAAAACACCGTCAGGCCACGCGCGTTGCTTAGAAGTGCTGGTATTGCAGTATAGCAATGCAAAGCGCACTACTAATGCATTAATGATATAATCCTATAATAAATAAAATGTAAGTAAATTTTAAATAAATTATAAGTAATTACTTAAAACAATACATGTATTTTTAGTTTTATATCATACTAGGGGACTTCGACCGCTTCGCTGGTCGGTTTCTCCAAAAGAACCTTAAATCAAACGAAAATATATCTAGCAAAGATGAAATGTGTTTACCTATTTTTTTGGTATGTTTGTTATCTGGAATTTCAAGCTTCTACCTAAAATGGCTGCTGAGATAAGGCAAAAGTTCTAAAATTTTCGACCCCCCTTTTAACCCCCTTTTTGGAGGAATTTCTAAAATCGCTGAAATACGTGCTTAATAATTTTTTTATTAGATTTATACTCTGGAATTTCACGCTTCTAGCTAAAACGACTGGTGAGATATGGGAAATGTTCTAAAATTTTCTACCCCCCCCCCTTTTAACCCCTTTTTGGGGGGAATTTCTAAAATCACTGAAATACGTGCTTATTTTTATTTTTTTTTTGTAGATTTATTTTGGCCACATGCTCTAAAATTTTCTACCCTTCCTCCTTTCAACCCTTTTAGGGGGGGGGGGATTGGATTTTCAAAAATCCGTCCTTAGTGCTCTCCCCCCCCCCCCAATTTGCATGCTTCTAGGTTCAGTTGTTTGGGCTGGGCCTTTTATGTATGAAGATAAAGATTAAAAACTATCTCAGGCGATTTTCCTCCATAGCCCGTAATGTAATGGAATTCTTTTGAATGTCCCTGTAAACCTCTACTTCCACCCACCGCAACCAAACTGTCTTACTAACAGCAGGAGACCAAGGGCTATCTAAACCACTACAACCGCGTATGGGTGGTAGTACGTGTTCATGGAGAAAAGTCTGTCTTTACCCACACACAATAGACATATATCTACCCTATATATATAAAATCATAATGAATCGAATTGAAACGAATTTATGTAACGATTCTTTCTTTCTTTCTAACCGATGACCAGGCCCCTACCTGCCGGGTTGCCCCAGCTTAACGGGTTTAGTACCTGGCATCGGGGCGAAAGCCCGCCTAATCGCCGCGAAGCGGCAATAAACCTGACATCATTGCCGCGATCGTCTTCCTATCTGCAGTGCCTACTGCTCGTTTGTGTATACTTTGTTATGCCGGTTACTTAACGTTATATCCTGATGTTTGGCACCTGCACGTTGCTACTCATGTTGGTCTCGTAATTTAGAACTTTATCAGATGATGAGACCTTCACCTGGCAAGGCACCTCCAGAGGTATAATTCACAGGTAACTTGGAGGACTTTGCACCCACGACGGATTTTACATGCACCAGGCGCCATTAGCGTACATGGCTATGTAACGATTCTATGAAACGACTGTTTAAACAACTGATTACGTTTCACGGCGATTTTTCTTAAAATATGGAATATTTTGCGATGAAACTAACACCAAAAATCCGTATTGATCCACAGATCTCAAAACTGGTATTTGAATTTTAAAATTAGAATTAGTTTTCGAAATATTAATTTTTTTTCTAATTTTAAATACTTTTTTTTCTAATGATGGCAACTTAAATTTTAATCATAACGGATATTTTTTTTCATATTTTAGAAAAGGTTATTTTAAATTAATTTGGCGACGAGTTTGGCCTCCCTTAAATGTATGCTAAGAAATGCATCATGTTACTTTTATTCAGAATTCAATTTGTATTTCATTATCATTTTATTTAATACAAAATTTTCATTTAAAATTGAAACCTTTAAAATAAATGGCTTTTACTTCATTCTTTTTTTTAAACTAAACGAAAAGAAAAATATTAGACACAGATGTCATATACGCAAAGGGGTACCTAATTGGCGCCAAAATGGCGTTATTTTGCCTAACATGGTAACCCTGCTATTGTTGCTTATTTATTAATAAATGTTTATTTGAATTTATTTTCTTTTTATTTACAAAAAATGTTATAAATTGTTTTGTTCTATAGTTATTAATCTTTTTTTTTTTTTGTTATTTATTTATTGTTATTTCATTTTAAAAATAACAGAAAATAATTTAAAAATACATATGTAACAGGTATTTGAAAACGAGGTTTTCGCCAAATTGTCGTAAAAAAAAAATCACGCCAAATCTGGTGCGTATGTGACAATGCAACAAATCATGAGATTTAATTTCCACTTCAAAGCAACGTTTTAATGTTATTACTTCTCCCGTCGACCAATTTCGCCAAATTTTACAAATTGGCATATTTTTTTTATTTTAAATAACAAAAGAACAAATAAATTAGTATAACATTAATAAAAATGCAAATAAAACGTCGAAATAAAAATTACTTGATGGCGTGAACATGTGTAACTTCCTTAAAGTCAAGTGAATGTGACATTTACGATCAACCATTATTGGCATTTAAACTTATAGTTTGGCGACAGATTTTTGGTCGATGGGATAACCAAGTAGCACCGTTTTAATTTACCACTCGAAAAATAAAAAAATGCTAACTGGCGAGTTAAAAAAAAAAAAGCTATTGGCGAGATTTTCATCCGGCTAACATAAAAGTACCAGGAATACTTTGTGATCATGGCAACTTTTATGTAGTTTTATTGTAAAAAATAATTTTGATTCTTTAATCAAAATGGAAACCTTTCTTATGAAAAGCGAAGGAATCAGTCCGTTGTTTATGGCAGTTACATGACTTGGACTATTATAATATAGACGAAATAATGGGGATAGAATAATATTCGGCGACTTATCACACCTGAGTCTGGCAAACATTAAAGTACCAAAATGGCCGCCTGGAATATAAAAAGCGAAGGGATCCGCCTGGAGCTGTTGATGATAGTCACATGACTTAGGCTATTATTATAGAGATTGTTTTCAATTTTAAAAACAGCGCAAAGAATAATATTTCCTAACGATTAAAAATTTATTTTCCCGTGACTATTAAAAACAGAAAAAAAACTTTAAAATTACTATTAAATGAGTACGTGTTAAAGGCAGGAAAATATTGAAAATTATGTCCTGAAAATTGTATTTACACGTAAATATTTAAAGGGAAAGGAAACTTTAAAATAATAAATACATTAATATGCGTTTAACCCTTTCACGGACAAGGCACTTCTATTCGTAAAATCTTGAAATCAGTCAATGGCAGCAGAATTTACAAACAAATTTCGAAATACAAAAATGCTTTTGTTCACTTACTTGATCAGGGACTTGATCACAGCGCCCACCAAATTTGGCATAGGCCATATGCTCCGAGGAGAATCCCCTCCACCACCAAACGAAAAAATTACAAGACAAGTTAACAGACGAACTTCACAAACGAAGTTTCGGCTTGACGACATTCTATATATAACAGATAAAAAGTTCTTCATTCTAGTAAAGTCCACAAGTTCGTAAAAAGTAATAACGAAATAAAAAAGTCAGTTACTTTAACTGTGAACTAACACATACATGGCAAAACAACAAATGTGCACCACCGGAGACAGAAAAGGTCATCCTTTGGAAAGATCTACCACCGTATGTAAGGGCTACAAACTATAAATGTATATTTTAAGAAACAAAATCCTAGTTTATTGAATCCAAACTGTTAATCCTGTTGACTAACCAAAATAAATTGTAAAATTCTCTACCAGCACTAATAATCTGTAGAACATCAACCCGGAAAACTTGAAGAAACTTGATGATGATTAAAAACACAAGTCCATAAGAGAGAAATGTCCTTGAATGAGAAATGTCCCGTAAAAACAAAAGTTTATTAAAAAAAGTTTCTAAAATTGATTGTCCATAAAAAGAGAAATGTCCAGTTTTAACATTGTTCATGACAGGATTCAATAGTTTTGTTAAACACAGTAGTTTAGAGATTACTAAACTTAAGCACCCAAGCTTGAGCACTAATTTAAAAGAAAAAACAAAACACCATAGCCACAAATCAAGCTGTAACCAGAGGAGCAACACTTTAAAAATATATAAAAAATAAATGAGCTGTAAATCAAAAAGAATACTTTATGAATGAAAATGCCTTGTTTAAGCTATTGTAAATCTTTTTAAGTTTACCATAATTGGATCTCGAATTGAGGATGTTGCAAATGTTCCATTCCACCGATCTGTTTCGATGGAAATAAAAATGAGTATCTGAGACCTGGCAACTATCAAAAAGATAATGACGTACATCACCCCTTCTATGACAAAGACATCTGTCTGTATCCCTACGTCCTATCTTATATAAATATGTTGGGAATGCACCGTGAGAAGAATAAAAGTATGCACAGATTTGTGAATAGCAAAGATAATCTGTATTTACATGTCTTAATAAACTGAAGGCGTCCCTACCCTTGTTACTATTATCCCAATGACGCTGCCAGTCAGAAATAATCTTCCTTGTCAAAGCCGAATTAAGGTAACTTATAGGTATTGGTATGTCTTCTTCTTTATCAAAAATTCCATCCATAATCACAGATTTTGCCAGGTAGTCTGCTCTTTCATTCCCCTGTATACCAACATGGGCCTTCACCCAGCCTATATGGATAACTTTTTTATTCAATAAACGTAAGTTAGTAAAAATTTTCAACAACAAGGAATCTGTAGGAAATAATATCTGAAGAGCGCTGTAAGATGATAAGCTATCAGTGTATAGATGGAAAACTTTAAAAGCTGTAGATCTGCACCAGTCAATTGCTTCTGAAATTGCCACCAATTCGGATTGATAAACTGAATTAAATGACCGAAGTTTAACTCTGAAATCAAGTATAAAAGCTTCATGATAATAAACTGTAAAGGCAGCCGCAACACCCTCATTCATCTTTGACCCATCAGTGAAAATTACTGGATGGTTATAGATAGGAACCGAGTCAATCACTGGTCTTACAAAGTTGATATGATGTGAATAACAAAAATACGGATAATCATATGACTTAATTTTGTTCATAAACTTACTAGAATTCACCAAGATATCATTAATTTCCATGGAAGAATTACCATGTATCACATTATATTTTAGTGAAGAAACCGAGAGTTCCAGATGCAAAGGAGGCGTGCCTGCTAACACACAAAGTGCATCCGTTGATGTTGTACGATAAGATCTTATTATTGAAAGTAAACACATTCGTTGGCAAGAGGATAACCTTTGTAGACCATGACACTTCAAATCATTATACCAGACTTCGTGGCCATAACTAATTTGTTTCTTAAGAACGTTCAAGTACCAAATCTTGGTAAATTCAATAGAAAGACCTTGATCCCTTATCCGAGTCTTTCTTACATTACATGTAAATCCTGTAATTTTTGTTCTGACCATGTCCAAATGTTCTAACCAGTTAAATGTGCTGTCTAACATAAAACCGAGGTACATAATGTTATCTTTTACAGGAATACTTCTATTCATTAGTTTAAAAATCGGTCTTCTTTTCTTTAGTGTCTTTGTACCAAAAAGCATGGCCACAGTTTTATCTGGATTAATTGAAAGATTCAAACGAGCACAGGCAGTAACAAAATTTGCCACATGGTTATTCATCTTGTACTCCAGTGACGCTCTTGTATTTGCACCATCTGTAACAATTGAATCGTCTGCGTATGAAATCATATCCATTAAATTATATCTACTCTGCTTCAATATTTCATCTGCTACAATTGACCAGATCAATGGCCCTAAACAAGAGCCCTGCGGGCAGCCAAAGAAAATCCTGAACCATCGAACACCCCGGAGAAATCGAAAACCAATCTGCCTTGAAGAAATATAATACTTGTTCACTTACTTGATCACCCGACCGGAGCACCAACCAAAGAATGGCATAGGATGTAACGCGCCGGTGGAAAATCCCCACAACAATCACCGATGCCGGACATCGGAAAGCACCCAAAATAACAAGGAAAAAGGCACATATTCTGACGAACTTACATAGTAAATCGTAAATTTACAAAACAATTGATGTTGCTTTCATCATAATAATAAAAATAAAAACAAAAGTGAAGTGACTTAAGTGTATAACAAAAGTTAAGACTATAAATCCTTGTTCAAGATTATGAAGTGTAAATGTTCATAAAAGTTCACTGTTCACTAATGTTCAAATGAGTTCAGTGTTCGAAAGAAAATGTTCATAAAAGTTTTATATAAGAAAAACTAACTTGAAGAAAGATCACCATAATGTTCAGACCTCAAGAGAAAATCGCCGCCAACAAAAATGTCAGACAAAGGACAGTTACTATAAAAGGCACAATGTTGAGCCTTTGATGTAGTGTCAAAAAACCACGTAATGTCCGTAGCGAACCACTGATGAGTATTAACAGTATGATAGAAGTAAATAGTTACAAGTGTAAAAATTATCAAAATTTATACCTAATAAATGAGTATTCCCTATTAAGTGCGTTGTACATAGCACACAGTTTTCTATAGTTTGAACGGGTGATGAGAACATTTCGAATGTTCCATCTCAGTGTACAATTCCTGTTGAATTTAAATGTACATGGCATTAACGGACAATGTCCAAACAAATAATGTTGTATACTTCCTACATCACCACAGTTACACCTGTTATTTGGGCGTTTCCCTATTTTAAACAGATACTGTGGAAATGCTCCATGTGAAGAAAGAAAATAACCTATCACCTGGGATTCACATAGAAATAAATCGTTTACCCTGTTTAATATCGCATAAGTATCTCTTCCCTTCTCCGAATTTTCCCAAGAAACCTGCCATTGATCATGTAGAAGTGTTTTAAAATGACGCTTTAAAATAGAAGTTGGTGCAGGAATGCGTAGAACTTTATCATACAGATCATTTATAATAACTGATTTTGCCAACATGTCCGCTCTTTCATTTCCTGATATTCCAACATGCGATTTTATCCAGCCAATATATATGACTTTATTATGTAAAAGGTGCAAAGAGTTGAAGATATTAAAAAGCTGACCGTTAGATGGAAATAAGCGCTGAAGAGCGTAACTTGATGACAAGCTGTCAGTATAAAGATGAAATGAATCATGCGGGGAGTCGATGCACCAACTGATAGCCTCGTCTATCGCAGCCAATTCTGCTTGAAAAACAGAGTTATAGTCATGTAATTTTAATCTCATGTCTAGCATAAAAGAATCCCTATACCAAACCGTAAATACAGCTCCTACACTGTTCATCATTCGAGAACCATCAGTATACAATATCGGATGATTCACCACTGGTACTGTATCAACCACTGGCTTAACAAATTTTATATTTAAGTTTTCAAAGAAGTAAGGATAATTATATGTCCTCAGTTTATTCATAAAATCTTCACCTTTAAAACACATATTGTCAATCAAGACTGTACCATTTCCATAAATGATATTATAACGCTTAGAAGACAAATTCAGTTCTATGTCAAGTGGTGGAGCACCCACCAAAACACACAATGCGTCATTAGAAATCGTACGATATGCCTTTAAGACAGATAGCAGACATAGACGTTGACATGAGAGTAATCTTGTTATTCCATGTTGATTTAAGTCAGGCATCCAGATCTCATGCCCATATGAAATACGTTTCTTCAAGACGGTATTGTACCATATTTTAAGATAAATAGAAGGAAGACCTCTATCACGGATTCTGGTTTGGCGCATTTTACACGTGAAATCGTTAAGCCTAGTTCTAATCATATCTAGGTGATCCATCCAGCGAAAATTGCTGTCAAGTAGAAATCCCAAATAAAGAATATTGTCCTTTACACTGATACTTTTGTCATTATGTTTAAAAATTGGTCTTCTTTTACTAAGAGTGTGGCTCCCAAACAGCATTGCGGCTGACTTCTCTGCACTAATTTGCAAATGACGTATAGAACAGATATCCGAAAAGTGATGAACACTAGTATTCATTTTATGTTCTAGCGCAGAGCGCGTATCTGCGCCCTCTATAATAACGCTATCATCAGTATAAGAAATAATCAGTAATCCTCTCTGCTTGCAACTCTTTAAAATCCTGTCAGCAACTAGTGTCCAGATAAACGGCCCAAGACATGACCCTTGCGGGCAGCCACGGAATACATGAAACCATGTTAATCCATGCGTATATTTAAAACAAATAAGCCTATGACTCATGTAATTTTTAAGTGTAGACTTCATGTAATCAAAAATAGGTAAGATATTTATGATATCGGCTACAATACGCCAATCCAAAACGTCGAAGGCACCACTGATATCAAAAGAAATCATTGCACAGTATTTATATACTGATAGTGTTTCTCCAATGATATTCTTTAACGCAGAAAGTGCTGTCAAGGTGCTCCGTCCCTCACGAAAGCCATGTTGTCCATCATCAAGATAATTAGAAGACTCCAGCATCGTAATAACTCGAAGTTTTAAAAGTCTTTCATATAACTTACCCATCATAGGGAGAAGAGTAATAGGTCGATACGAATTAATTTTTTCAGCTGTCCTATTACGTTTTCGAAAAAAGATGATCATTCCTCGTTTCCAACATTTTGGGAAGTGACCAAGTAAAAGACAAGTATTAAATAGCGTCAACATAAGAGTTGTAAATCTGTTACACAAATTTTTAATAATTATTCCATCAATATCGTCCGGTCCTGGAGTTTTACTTATTTCCTGAAGGCGCAGTACATGAAAGAGTTCTTTTTCTTTAAATGGAATAAAATCAGGTGATGAGGAATAATTGAATGAGTTAATGTACTCATAAGGGACAGAGGGTCGATAATCCACGTCAAAATGACCAGACATAAGGCTATGTGCTACGCTATCATATGTGTCAAACACAGAAGATTCTTCTAATGTAGTAAAGATCATGTCGTTATGTTTCAGGGTTTTACCTGAGACATGTCTGTATAGAGACCCATAGGCATTATCAGTGCGTTCACAGAATGACAGCCAACCCTGTCGTTTTGCACGACGTAAATTACTTTTGTATTGTCTTCTAGCAGTAAGATATTTATCCTCGTAATATTCTCTATTCAAATTCTTCCTATAACGCTTATACAAGGCGTTAACTTTGTTTCTTTCAACCCTAAGAATTTCTGTATACCATTTTGCCGTAGGTTTATATGATAATGAACCTCTTTTAAAACAAGCACTCATAATCTCATGCAAAAGGTCATAAAAATTAGTTGTCCAATCTTCTAGTGCATCAGGACTAAAAACTCTACGTAAAGTGTTCATCAACTGAGGAAGATACTCCAAGAGTCTTTTGTTGAAACTATATAAACTCTTGTTTTTTGTTTTATATCTCGTATAAGTCTTAAATGAGGGATCAAGAACAAGATGAAACCTGATGTAGCGATGATCACTGTATGAAAAGACACTATCATCTACAGACCAACCATCCAAAACCTGTACAATTTCGTTACCGCCCAGCGTAAGATCTGGACGGCCCTTTCGGTCGTCTTGAACGTAAATATGAGGCGCCTCTGGGTCATTTAGAATAAATAGGCTGTGAGACATTAGTAACTCCAAAAGAGGCTCAGCCCTATCACTGTCGCAAGTATATCCCATCATCTTAAGCGGGACGTTGAAGTCTCCTCCAATCACATGCCTGGAAAAATCTGGATAAAAGTCAGTCCATGGGTCCATGTCATCTTGAAAATTTCCAGAAGGTGGTGAGTACACTGAACCAATAATAATGAAACCTTTTGCTGTTTGCAAGTTTACAAAAATACTATTTCTCGACTCAAAACTTTTCACACATGCATGTCCTGACAAAGTTGAAATAATAGCTGCAGTACCACCAAAAGAAATAAAGTAAACCCAGTCAGGAGGAAGACCAACAAAACAACCGTTAACCAAATATGGATCTTGACAAAGTACAAAATGTATGTTAAATGAAAATACGTATTTAATAAGAGCATCAGTGGCGTCCGCACAGTGAAAGGGAAATTTTCATCCCAATATTCTGATGCTAATGTGGCATTTAAGAATTAAAATTAAGTGGTCCAAAAATGAACCACCGCCCTTGAAGGGGTTAAAGCAGCAAATTTTAGTAATTGTATTATGTCAATCGTTTTATAACGCTGTTAAAAAATACCGAGGGACAAAGACTCTGTTTACTTAAATCATTTTATTTTAGCTTCTTTTCAAATGTTTAACTGATCTTCTTTAACCAAACACGAAAACAACCTATTGGATGTCTTAACAGCAACTGATTCTACCTTAAATTTTTGCAATCAACGGGAATTGAATGGAAACCCGTTTACAGGGAGATCGCTACAGGTTTTTTCAGTAATAATTCAATCTTCTCTAATCTTTTTAAAACCGATCAGATTAGCGTGCTTTTAGATTCTACAGTGTCTGAACTGGGGTTGGCGAGCGTAGCTTGCAGGGGGGCAGAGCCCCAGGGGCGTAGCTACCGTGGAGCAGTTGGAGCAAACTGCTCCAGGCGCCCGAATCCTAAGGGCGCAAAATTAGAAAAAGCGAAATAAAGATTTCTTAATTAAGAAATTTTTATTTTAAAATATTTACATATTTTTTCATTATTAATCCTATTATTAATCATTATAGATACATCTTGTTACAATCAGCGTATTCCTAAAATATATTGCCTTGTGTTTAACCTCAACTATTTCGATTTGAAGCATGTTTTCATACACAGTTGAAATAAATGACTTCTATTAAGGAAATTTTAATTCATACCATATTGCAGCCTCAAGTAACTTCTCCAACACCATTTCAGCATGCTTGATTTTTTTCTGTAACCATTCTGTAGACGAGTGTTGAAGATTTTCAGATCTTAAAGTAATCAAAACTTATTTAACAGGGCTCTCATCGGCCACTTTACTGGCTACCAATTTTCCCAAATTATAATTTTTCTGGTACATTTCTATTGTTTTAGAAATTTATCATGATGATTACTGTACAGAAATAATGGTAGCCAAAGAATTCACCGCTGGGAAACCTATATGTACGATGTAACACTAGTAATTTTCAATGATAATTATTTTACAATTTCTAAAAAAAATAGCCTGACAAGTTGAAGAAAATTATTGACCATTTTACAGACGAAAACCAAGAAAACGAAAATTTTGAAGGGTTTTTTGTTTGTTTCGTGAAAACTAAATATGCATCAATACAGAGCAATAATATTTAAACATATTCCACATCAGCCAATGGCGACAAAATTTAGTTGGGATGGGGGTGATGGGAAGCATTAAATTTTGTGAGTATTGTTTTGTATTGTGAGATTTTGAAAATATTGCAAATGTCAAATGCAGAATCGATAAGATTTAAAAAGAGTGAAAAAGTTAAGTACCAAATTCAGTGTTCCTTAGGGCTTGATTATAGCATATGCAAAATTATACCACTTTTTTGTAGCAGTATTTTTCCGCATTAAAACTTATTTAATCGCTGAATTTTAGGATCAAATAAGGCAGACTGGCCCGCCGGGCGCCCTAAACCAGGTAAAGGTGCTCCCTCCCTCAGGTGAAGCTAATAGTTTTAAAATTTGCTATAAACATTAGATAGGAAAAGTCTTAAATCATTTAATAATTTTTTAAAAGATCACTTTTTTGAAGCATTTTTTATTAATGATTTTTACTTCTTTTTGCAAGGCAGGAGAATTGGTTGTTTTTTTCTTGAAAGTTTCTTTGCTTCAGAGGACCATTTAAATCTTTTAAAACCTAACGTATATATTCTGTAATTTTCTCTGTGACCAATAGCGACATGGTCTACCCCAAGAATTTTTATCCTGTCTGAGAGCGTGGCCTCTCTTTAAAAAAAATATATATATATATACGTATTTTATAATCATTTATTAAGTATTTGTTTGAAATGTGTAGGCTTCGTGTTTTCGTACAATACTGTGGTTCTAATTTCCCCTATGCCTATATAAATGTGTATTACATTGATTTTTGCGCTTGATGTGCGAAAGTATTTATAAAGAATATTTTCGGCAGAGAAAATGTAATTCAAACATTCTTTTTTTGTTAAAAATTGCATTTTTCTATGAAAATGGGACTGTTTCAATATTGTCTATAAATGTGATAATCAGAACGGCGGTTACCTATTTCGTATATATGTCAGAACAGGATTGTTTTTATTTTTTATTTTTTAAACCGATTTTCCACGCAGTCATCGAGCACTATTTCAGACAAAATCGTGTTAAAGATATATGACAAGACTTTTTTTTTCCTTCGTTGACTGATTTTTCTGCTTTCGTCAGGAAATTCCGTTGAAAACGCCGACTTTGACAGTGTTTTCTGTAAGATCTAACATGTTTACAAAAAATACGGAAAAAGTCTTTTGATTACAAAGTTCTGAATAACAACACCTGCCAGTTTCATGCGTTCTCGAGCAAAAATTAATTAAAACGTATGCCGTAAAATTGTCCCTTTGCATTTAAGAACTGCCTTAAGAAATAAAATCATAGAAATTTCAGGTTCATTTAAGAATATTATCATGGGCCCGGTCAACACCGGGTGGGTCAGGTAGTCTATACTAATAAAAGAAAGTTTAGCTCTGTGTGTGGTGGCTAGTGAAATATACTGCACGTAGAAGTCTGAAAATTTGGATGAGGGTAGTCCAAGACAGGTCCTGATACACCTGAAGCTCAGATTTTTAATTTTTTATGACCCCCCCCCCTACACACACAGAGAACCTTTCAGTTTGTATGCCCTGAATTGCTCAGAACTTGCCCCACCCCCCTTTTATCAGCTCTTCTTCATTTTTGGGACCCTTTTCCCATTTATTTATTCTCCGTTTCTACATTCCAGTTAAGATTCTGGGCCCCTTGAAATTTTTGAGCGCCATGCGTTTTTCACACCCTAATATTGCCAACCTCTCAAGACATAACTTTAAAATTGAGACTTGGACTCCTCTCCCTGGTCCAGCACCCTCATATTTTTATTGGGCACCTAGTGCCCTTCTTTAAGAATTTCCCCCACTTTTTTTTGCGCTTCTTTAAAATTTTATTCGAATGATTAATACATACTCTATGCTTAATTGCGACTTATTGAGATCTAAAGCGCTAAGTACTAGAACCTTTTAACATGTTTTCATCTTAGGGCCCTGCTCTCAACTATCAGTTTGCCCCTTTTGGACCTCCTATTATATCTCCCTTAAAAATAGTCTGATTCACTAACTTTTTTTGTGACAACATCTTAGGAAATCTAGCTACTACATGAACAATATAAAATTTTTTTTTAGACTTCAGCTACCACCAAATTTGAATATTAATCGCCTTCTTGATGCCCTTGTCCAGCTACATTCCAGTTGATACCCTGAACACCTGGGGCTTCATACGAGCCCACTTGAAGTTTCTGTGTCCTAAATTGTTAATAAATTGCCCCCTTTTAATCCGACTTTCGTTTCTGGGGCTCTTTTTCCATTTAATTTTTTTTTCTACATTTCAGTTAAGACACTGGGCCCTAGGGTAACTTTTTATGCACCATGCATTTTTCACCCACTAATTGTGTCACATTCTCAACTTCAAAATAGAGTCTTGGACTTCTCTCTCCGAGCCAACACCTTCATATATTTATTGGGACCCTGGGGTTCTTTTTTAAGCACTTCTTTGAATAAAAAAATGTCTAATGATTAACAGTTATACCATATACTTAATTTCGACTAACTGAAAATCTAAAGCGCTAAGTACTAGGGTCTTTTATCATGTTTTCATCTTAAGCCTTGCTCTCAATTATCAGTAGGCTCCTTATATCATTTATATCCTTATCAGTAGGCTATTATAATTCCCTTAAAAATGGCCCGATTCACTAGGATTTTTTCCTAACAACTTCTTAGGTCCTCCAGCTACTGCATGAATAAAAAAAAATACTCACACTTCAGCTACCACCAATTTTGAATATTAATCGCCTTCTTAGGGTCCTTGGTGCAGTTTCTTTAAAAATTATCCGATAGTCTTGCAATTTTCTTTAGCATAGTTCTAGGGTCCTCCGGCTACTTTATAAACCACTAAAAATTTCTTTATACTCCAGCTACCACCTTTTTCGAATATTAATCTTCTTTTTCGGCATCAACTTATGTTTACTCACTATAGCCGTGAATTAAAATTCGCGCTACCGTTAAAGGTAAGTGGTTAACATTAGAGGGATGGGATTTTATCCGTAATTTAAATGTCACGTTAATGTTAAAGATAATTCGTTAAATTTACAGGGGGTGGGGGCGAAAAGCACCTTCGACAGCTTTGGGGTGCATTCTTTCTTCGGCTTCTAGGGGCGCGATTTCAACGGGAATTGGTTCATTCAACCCAGACTACGATTCAGCTACTTTCTGTATTATGAAAGTTTGTCTTAGACTTCAGTTACCAACATTTTCGAACATTAAGGCTGTTCTTAACTGCTCTGCTCAACAAGCGAGAAACGTTTTGACATATTTACAAATTCATTTTTTAACGGAAAGATATAAAATTGGAAAGCCTGGCCATGGAAGCGATTTGGAATCGAACTGTTTTTTCCATTTTTTTGTTCAATCAATTACCTATTGAGTTATAAGCGAATTCGATCATGTGACAAACCCGTTTTTCGTCCGCTCCTGAGTGCTCTTTCTCCCTCCGCGTGGAAATTTGGTTCAAAACGCCTACTTCGACATTATTTTCTGAAAGATCTATTGCGTTTGCAAAAAAATGGAAAAAACAGCTCAATTACATAGTTTCTGAACAACAAAACCAGCTAGTTTCATGCATTTATATGCAAAAATAAATTAAAACTTATGTCAGAAAGTTGCCCTTTTTGATTTGAGAACACCCTTAATGGTACATTCTTTTCCGGGTTCAATGTGCTCTATTTCCACGCTAATTGGATAATTAAGCTTAGTTTACTATTCAGCTACTTTCTGCATTATAGAAGTTTATTTTAAACTTCTGTTACCACCATTTTCGAACATTAACGGGGCATTCTTTTCTCGGTTGTTGTGGGCTCTATTTCAACGGAAATAGGTTCATTCAACTTAGTTTACGATTGTTTTAAAGATTATAGTTCCACCGCCAGGATTCGCATTCTTATCTCGGGTTCTATGGGCTCGATTACTACGGTGTTTACTCATTCATCTTGGTTTTCGATTGCCTCCGGCGCGTACGGAACACTCCTGGCATACACTGCCTTTGGTAGTGGGGACCCAGGCCACAGGTTTGTTCAGAAAGAGGTTTCTCGGGAAGATACTAGACGCTGCCGAAGGCAGTGGGCCATCCCTAAAAACAGGTTCATTTGAACTACTTTATGAATATATAAAATCATACAAACTTGAGTTTTGTTTACGTTATTATAACGAGTCTGGACAACGCCGGGCGGGTCAGGTAGTTACTATATATATATATATATATGTATATATGTGGTCAGCTAGTTACTATATATATATACTATATATATATATATATATATATATATGTATGTATGTATATATGTAACTTCAAAACAAAATTACGCAGAACTTCTTTGAGTGACAAGAGGGCGCACAAACTTTACTTGCTCCAGGGCGCTGAATATGTAGCTACGCCACTGCAGAGCCCCCTAGTATATATATATATATATATATAGATTTTACACTTTCAGTCACCGGTGACTGACGCGACCTAAACGGAAAGTTCAGTATTAGTCACCGGTGTCTGACGTGGCTCTCAACGTGTTAATACATAGAATCGTTGCAGAATTTTGCCACGTGATTTCAAATTTTATGAAAATCGAATGAAAATTTAAAAAGATATTAATAAAAGTTTTCTTCATCCTATTAAATCCGTAATCTATACGTAATGAATTGAATGATATCCCATGATAGGTAATTCTAGGTTGTCATGGTGATGACGTCCTATTGAAGATGGAGTCCTTTTATTTCCGTATGACTGAATTTAATATGTATAATAGTATTAAATTTTGTATTCATGCAATTTTGCATAAGAGTGCAACAGCTATTGCACCAAGATCTGAATATTTATAAAACTAATTATAGTACGAACGTACCTCATTTGCCACGTTTGACGTACAATTTCCAACTTGTTACTGATACGTAGGGTTTTACGTTTGTCGCAGATGAAATGACACCGAAAATTTTTGACACCACTACTTCCAAACAAAAATCTTCATGGTAGATTCCTACAATATTTGCAAAAGGAAATCTACCACGAAAATCATTGTTTGGAGAAAGTGGCATTGAACTTTTTTTTGTGCTATTTCTTCTACAACAAATATTCTTAGTAAACAGTTTTAGTCCATATTAATATTTATTAGGGAGAAATTATTATAGTTTGCTTGAGTTTTTTGAGTAAGGCCTACTTGCTTGTCTAGTAATTATGGAACTGGTTACGGGACAACCACAACATCTGCAGGGTTCGAATGCCAATCAGGCACAGATGTGTGTAAAACGTCGGATTCCACTTTAAATGGAGGTCCCGATCTGTTTAATCCTCGCGTGCAAAATATGACGTAGGTTTACACCGAATCTTTGAGTAACTTTATTTAATGAATACACTTTTATTTATTTTTTATACCATTTGCGATTTCTGTTATCAAAGTTAAGTTCATAAAAAATATTATGACCGGATTTTTTAAAAAAATTATTATTATTTCTTTACTAGCTGTCCCGCCCGGCGTTGACCGGAACCATGATGAATGACCTTAAATTAACTTTGAATTTGTATGATTTTATATCTTTAACTCCATTTTATCTGAATTTATATTTTTAAATGAAAAAATATTGAATTGAAAGTAATACGCTATTTGGTATTTTATTTTCTGCGTAATTTTATTTTTGGAGTCTATGCGCACCGAGAGCGAGCGAAACCGCGATGAAACATTCAGGTTTTTAGTGATTTCGTCGAAATTTTCAGACATTTTATTTTGTAAAAAATATTTCTACCGCTCCGAACGTTACAAAATTTTTGTAGGTGAGGGGCTATGCAAATATAACGTTATCCTTTTAGGGGGGAGGGGGGGTGTCTGGCATATGATATCGTAGCATATCTCTAGGGGGAGGGGGGGTTTGACTTTTGATATCGTTATCATTTCTGATCCAACCAAAATTTTCTTTTTTTTATTTGTAACTTGGTAACTTTTATTTGTAACATCAAAATAGTATCTTCATTACGACTATCTTTTACAATTGTTATAAACGCACGTTGCAATTATCTGTTTTTAGTCTATTATCTACTTTTATGAAAGTACAAAATTTTTACTAAAATCATTAAATGATTATAAAATTATTTATTCCAAAATATGGAAAACCCCAAACTTTGGAATTCCTATTCTTCTGTATGCATGTGCAATCCGCTGTTCGAGAAACCATATGCGAAGTATGTTTGAAATGGTACTTGTGTTTACTACTAAATAAAATAGAAAGAATGTTGTCCACCTGTTTTGTGGATAAAAATTTCTGTCTGTACCATCTCCTGCGGGAAAGTTGCTAGAAGGCATTATTACGTTGAATGCATTGTGGTATAACAAAAAGATATTATTGAATACTTTTAAATAGTTACTTTAAGTATTATTTGATATAAAGTTATTTCATATATAAAGTGACATTTTATTGACTTTTCTTCCTTGGAATCAATAAAGTATGCGAAAAATAAATGCAACCATATTTGTACTTACTCCAAGCAAAAGAAGAAAAAAATTCCTAAAATCAAAAGAATTTTTATACATTGATAACGATATCATTACCGGGGGTGGGGGGGGGGGGGGATCCAAAATTTCCAAAAAGTTGATAACGTTATATATGCACAGCCCCTGATGTAAATCTGGTCTACTGAGATGTTCTAAAACAGCCATATTCATCTTTTTTTCTCGCGGGCCGCAAACATATGTTTGCGACGTTCAGCGGGCCACAATACACTTAAAAAAGGGTAAAAAAAAAATGACTACTCAAAATAGTAAGGTATTAAAAAGTAGTATAACAAAACAATATAACAAAGTTAATATTATCACTGAGGTTTAAAGATTTTTGCAGAAGAAATGTTACCAAAAAATTTTAACATCACTATTTCCGAAAAATTAGCTTCGTGATAGATTTCTATTGCAAATATTGTAGATGTAGGTCACAAAGGTTTTTTTTTATAAATAGTGGTGGAAACTCTTTTTTTTTTTTTTTTTTTTTTTTTTTTTTTTTTTGCGAATTTTTTACGTAGAAACGTTTAACCACAAAAGTAGTTTTAGCCCTATATAATAAATGTAAAACGTAATAATGTAACAACGCAGAAATTCCAAGTAAAAAAAAAAAATCAAGAGGTTTTCTTTAATAAATCAGTCTTTTGATCAATGCATTAACTTTTTTCTTAATGTAGAAATATACAGAGCAAATTAAATTAATTTGGAATAATATTTGGTAAGTGTTGAAGATAGAGAAATGTATACACCACTGTAGCACAAATATAACTACATGTAAAAAGAACTTTCGTCTATAAAAAAGACAAGATGTTTTAACATAATTTTAAATGAATTATGGATAACAAAGCAGATTTTGCCTTACAACACAGTGAAAGTATAAAATACTTTTTATGCACATTTCATTAAATTTATAATCATAATGTCTCGGGTCGCACGCAAAGCCCCGCCGGGCCTCATGCGGCCCGCGGGTTGAGTATGGCTCTTCTAAAAAGATTGATTTAAAATACGAACGGTTATAGTTACTTTTAGCGTAGAAAAAATATCGTCTCCCTAAGGCGCGAAGTGATCTGAGTGTATTTGAAAGGGTTAAAATTCATATTTTTTAAAACCGATTACACCACCGATTATAAGAATGTTTCAGCTTTAAGAACATATTTTTGGTTTGTCGGTACATCTAAAATTGCACCATGGGAGGGCTTTGCAATAAGGCAGAAAAACGTTTTTTGAAAAAACGACCTGTTTTGATTTTTTTTTTTTTTTTTTTTTTTTTTTTTTTTTTTTAAGGGATTAACTGCGATATATTTTTGAATTGATTGCGGCATTTGAGACATAAGAGTACGATCTTTCAGAATACTTCTTCCGTTTTCAACTTTACTAAGCGGTTTGGTCGATGTAAGTTAATAAATAGTAATGACAAATACACCCGGAATTTCTCCTTTTCGATCTTCGTTATTTCAACCGGTGCGTAAATAAGGCTTCTGCGCGTGCGTCAGAGCTTTTTCCCTCTTGCAAAGACCGAGATGACTTTTTGATGAGAGTGAGTTGCGATTTTTAATTAATAACTCAATTAATTATTAGAATTTTAAAATTCTGAGTCTCAGGTGCATCAGGAGACCCTTTGAGCTAGCTTCACAAAAATTTTCAGCCTCGTACGTGCCGTAGATTTGGCTAGCCATCGCACACAGAGCGAAGCTTTTTTTTTTTTTTTTTTTTCTTTTAGAGTAAGATTCGCTAAAATCTGGAATGAAGTTGTAAGCTTGTTAAGTAGAAATAAATAAATGAAAATAAGTAAATAAATTCGATAGAATACAAAATAATTAACTGTGTATCACAGCGGTTTTCCAAACTTTTTTTTATTGCATAATGGCATGTTCAGTTTTGAAAATGTAGTTGGTAGAATTTATTAGTACATTTATAGGGACACTCAAAATAATTCCGTTTCATTATGGTCTATGGGAAAAAATCGTTTAATGATATTACACTATTTCAAGGATACCGAAACTGATATACAGAACTGATGCGCAGTACAATATGCTTACTGTAGAATATCGTGTGCATAGCATTTATTGTTCATTTACAGGGGCTCATAATGTTGAGCAGGGAATTTGGAATCTCCTTAAGGCAACAAGTGCGAAATTTTCTGACACAATGCCAAACTCATTTTTAAAAGTAAAAATATAAAATTGTCAGGGAATTTATTTTATATCAATTGACTCATTGATTTGGAAATCGAAATGAGTTTTCCCTGTTTTGATAAATAAATTACCACCCATCGAGTTATAAGCGATTTTGACCACGTGACAAGACTTTTTCGTTTTGATAAATAAGTTCCCACCCATCGAGTTGTAAGCGATTTTGATCACGTGACAAGACTTTTTCTCCCTTTGCTGATTTTTTGTGCTTTCGTCCGGAAATCGGTTCAAAACGTCAACTTTGACAGTATTTTATGAAAGATCTATTGCGTTTGCAAAAAAAAAAAAAAAAAAAAAAACGGAAAACGTCTTTCGATTACATAGTTTCTGATTAATAATATTTCATGCGTTTCCGAACAAAAATGAATTAAAACTTAGGTCATAGAGTTGCCTTTTTTGGATTTGAGAAGAGTCTTAATGACGAAATGAAAATGCTATATTGTTAGAAAAATGAAACATGCTTTCTAACAAAAGAACATCTTCAAATTCGAATATTATCCTAGCATATATATATACTATAGATGTAGAGACTAACGCGAAAATTCCAGTCATAAGCATTTTTTAGCTATCTTGAAAACATGATAAGATAAATAAAATTATGTTGATTAAACAAACTTTTTTGTTGATTTAAAATTAAAGGAGTCCAGTTTATCTCCTCTATAATCTCAGAGCACTTATTGCGTCACCATGTTTAGGCAATTGCAAAAGGAGTCCACAATGACTTGGACATAAGGAATTTTCTACCCCTACTGCAAGCCTTCTCATTACACACACGCTATATTTGAATCTGTGTCATCAGAGACTGTTGCACTGCAAAAAATCTGACGCTGATTACTAAACATTTCCGCAACCTTGAGGCGGTACAGATGGCGTTTATGTTCACCACAAACTGGAATACTGTTTACTAATTATTTTAACATGAAACTGTATTAATTTAGTTCTGATGATGTGACGACGCACAGATGTGATGACATATCGACTTCAGCAGTGCAAACGAAGCAGAGACAGCAATTTTATTTTATAATCATTATTTTGTTTATAAAGAGATATATAGAGTAGGTGGGGGGGTAAAGATAAACACTTTCCGTACATTTTGATTTTTAACGCACACATTGGTCTAAACTTATGTAATGAGTGATTAAAATGTTAGATTAGAACCTTAAGCCACCATCAACCGGCATTCTGTCAAATTATAATTCTGTGAGAAATTGCAATTTTTAAAAAACATTGCTCTGCTTATCTTTGCCCCATTGGTTGGGGTAAAAGTACGCAAGGGTGGGGCAAAGATACGCAGTGCGTATTTTTGCCCCATTTCCAATAAAACGAATTAGTTATGCAAAAGCATTAGTAAATTTCATTAGTATTTATAGTTAAACTGAAAATTGTAAGTTAAACCATGAAAAAAAAAAAAAAAAAAAAAAAAAACAGCAGTCTGTGAGATCGCAAATAGCAGATAACCTCTAACTACTGTGACAAAAATTGTTGCATAAATGCTGTGAGCGGTCTCAAAGACCCCTTGATCGTAGAATGAATAAAAGGGTTGACTGACTCATAAAATACTGTTTTTGCGCTAAACTTTATGTAAAGGCTTATTATAATAAAAATTCTCTTCATTTAGAAGTCTTTAGCGATGCTACTAAGTTTCCAAACGAATGAAAATTAAACTAACATCAATAGTTAAATTTAAAATTACAAGTTAAGCTATGAAAACTGAATATAACAGCGGTCTGTGAGACCGTTAACAGGAGTTAAGGGTTAAGACTTAAAACAAAATCGAAACAAGAATATTGATTTTTAAAAGTAGATACCTACGTTCTATATTAAAAAAAAAAAAACAACCAGAAAAAGGAAAAGATAGTTAATTAGCTTATATTAGTTAAGTAGCTATTATATTTACTACAATACTAACTTATAAGAAATACAAATTTCCACAACGTAATTTTGGAAAGCTTTGCATCTAGCTAAAACGATAGGGCAAAGCCCCGCATCATAAACTTGCGCGTATCTTTGCCTCAAGACGGATGCGTACTTTTACCCCATTCTGCAGTATGTTACTTAACCGGCTACCTACAAGTTTAAACAAATGCGATTGAGGTAAACTACACGGCCTTAGAAGCTATAGAGCTTCCGTTCTCCACTGAATTTTTGGATTTGTAAAAATTCGAAGTATTGTCAGCTAAACAATAAAGTGAAATTTTAAAAATATTAGATCAAAATTCGAAAATTTAAACTTACCTCATTTTCTTTGTAAGGAGAGCTACTTTTTTCACAAGGTTTGAACACACAACTGCTACACTTGAGACCAAACTACCACCTAGCAGACATAATTGTAGAAATGTTTCTTCATATTAAATCAGCCAGTGCGTATCTTTGCGCCGTGCGTATCTTTACCCCCACCTAGGAAAACTTTTCAAAGTTTCACTTTGTTGAGGAGGGAATTTGAGACCCACCAAACAAAGTCGAAAAGGTAAAAAACGGCGATTGTAGAGATCAACCTCAGCTATCCAATGAATAATAAAAAAAGGTTAAAAAATATTCTAATGTAAACGAGATGTACGAATTTTTCCATAGGATTAACATTAGCGAGCGGGTGTTTTCGCGTGAGTGAAGTAACCTCTTCGTGATCAAGGATAATTGCTGGCGAAGAAACTCAAACACTGTATTACGCTATTAAACCGACGGAAAAAATCTTTACAGATTTCTTGCTTGTATTTTAATTTTTTTGCATAGGATACTTGAGGTCGATATCTAATGTTGTGCGTTTTTCCTTTTTCGATTTGGGTTACAGATTTTTTATATGCGGACATTTTTCACTTTTGGAACCGGTACTGAAAGTGAAACTATATTCATATAAAAAAAAACTGTAACCAAAATCGAAAAAGTGCAAACGCACAACATTAGATATCGACCTCAAGTATGATATAAAGAAAAAAAATTATAAATATCAAAATGCAAACGAGAAATGTGAAAAGATTTCTCCGATAGGTTTCACATTATTAGAGTTTGCGTTACTTCGTTACTGCGTTACTTCGTCTTCGACTATTAGTCACGGGAAGAAATGCTCAAGCTAATGTTAATCCATGGAAGCGTTCTTTAGAGATTTTCTGCTCGAGTTTTAATATTTTACATGATTTTTTTTTTTTTTTTTTTTTTTTTTTTTTTTTTTCATGGGATACCTGAGGTCGATATCTTTTATTGTGCGTTTGTATTTTTTCGATTTTAGCTATAGTTTTTTTTTATATATGAGGATGGGATACTTTCACTTTTGGAAAGCGGTTCTGAAAGAGAAACTATCCTCAAATAAGAGAAAACTATAACTGAAATCGAAAAAGTACAACATTGTTGCTATTGTCTGACAGTTTAGCGTCTAACGTTGGATGGTTGATTTTTGGCGGCCGATTATCTACACTAAGGGAAGGCCCGGGGGAGTGCCCTTTGTGGGAGTCTTTCTAAGGGAACCTAACCCGTATTTACGCATGGAAATCCATGGCTCGAAGAAAACAACGAAAACTCCGAACGATTAGGCCGACGGGCGAGATTGGGATCGAACCCAGCACCTCCCGTCTACCAGCTTCGAGAGCAGAACCTCTCAGCCACTGGTGGGGCCGTCTAACGTTGGAAGAGCTCACTACGATACGGGAAATGAAGCTAGAAGATCCACAAAAAAAATTGGAAAGTGGTGAAGAAAAAAAAAAAAAAGCTGTATTTTTTTAAATAAAATTAGGTTGAACTTGTTACTTTAAAATAATCTCTGCCGGCTCGTCCTACCGCCATAGGCAGATTTCGAAGTTAAGTATTAATTTCACTAACAAAAACTAAATCAAGATTAGAGATAAACCCAGTTTAACAATTTTATCTGGCCGCTTTTGACGAGTTTTTAATTTCATTTTTCTGTAAGAGTTGGTTTTATCAGAATCATGTTAATGCGAATTTTTTCTTCACCCTCTCCCTCTATTTTTTTTTTTATCCTTTGAGAATATGTTTAGTAATATCATCCATTAACCTTTTCAGGGGCAAAGCACTTCCGTTGATAAAACGTTGAAATGAAAATGATTGGCACCGGAATTTACGTACAAATTTATTTGTAAACAACAAAAAGCTGTTTTCCACGTATATAATAAACAGAAAAAATATGTTATATAATTCTAGTGCCATTGTCGCTTTTTATGCGCCCCTTTTTTATGGAGGTTATATTTAACCTCGTGCTTCCAACTCTGGAATGGCCCTCGGGACTCCACCAGAGCTTCCAAATTATACTTTTAGGCCGTGCATTGTTTCGAAATTCATTCTTAGTTCGTATTCATATTTAGTTGGAGGTTACGCGCGGCGGCGTTGCACGCCGCGTTGGCACTCCTTAAGCACCGCGATGTCATGTCAGGAATTAAATTTAAGTGGTTTCATAGACATACCACCGCCCCTGAAAGGGTTAATAGAGTTCATCTTATCAAAAACTACTTAATACAAAAGTTATGGATAATAATATTAACTCATTCGGGACCATGGGTGCATATATGAACCTTCAAAAAGAATATACATAATTTGTTTTAGACACCAGTACAAAAGAAAAGTAATATTTGCTTTCTTTAAATTGGAGCATTTTCGTGATTACTGTTAAAAGTAACTGTTTTTAAAAAAGTGGTGCCAACCTAATAAAATGTGTGCAATAGTCGCCGCTCCCGAATGGGGTTAAGAAGATTTATAAAATAAATTTAAATCGTGTGGTGATTGTTTCATTAACCCTAGAATACTACACGCTCGTAATTATCACGACTAGTTAACGTTAAAATACAATAGTCGTGTACTATGTCTAGTATTCTAGGGTTAAATGAACCACACGCTGCATTTTAAATTCTGAAGTTCCTTTTTATCAAGACACAGCGCGTTTAATAATGCAACCCTATACAGTGGCGTAGGAACTTTGTGCAAACAGGGGGAGCCGGGGCATATTGCAGAAAGCTAGTGGCGCGGATCACTTCGTTGGGTTCCTTCATAGAGTTGCACGTTTCACAAATAGAAGCATAAATAGAAGCATATCAAAAGATCACCAACTCTTTAATCAGTTAAAATAATTTTTAATCGATATACTTGATACATAGAAACTTAATGTATGTGCGATCACGAATACAATACTCAAATTTAAGGCTTCTCGTACTTCCATTTACCAAAAATTAATGTGTTTTCTGTTGTTTTGCTTACAAATCTCTTCCAAATCAATTTTAAAGGCCTCCTCTTTATAAATATGTTATCGGTGCAAGTAATTTGTAGTAGACCTATATAAGACCCCCTTTTTTCTGGAAATCGGGAGAGTTGTAAACAATGAAAAAAAGGGTGAAGGCACAAACAAGTGTGCTCACCACCCCTCCTTTCTCTTCTCTTTGTTGTTTATTGTGTGAATTTCCTAGAAAAAGTATACTTTATTTTTTAATTCAGCAATGTATCGTAAACAGATGTGGTGCGAGAATTTCTTCCGGGGAGCTGAGCCCGTCTGACATATTCCAGGGGGAGCCACAGCTTCCCCGGTTCCTACGCCCTTGACCCTATATGCAGCATCTCTTTAGGTTGTCAAAAATTTTCATCACAGCCAATGATATTTTTTTTATCGCCTTAGTGGCGGATTAACGGAGATGTAATTTTTTTCCTTCTACAACCTCTACCCCCTTTCATTTTATTCTATTTTTGCTGCAAGAGTTGGTCCTATCAAAAAATTGTCAATATAAAAGTTGTAGATAATATTAAGAAGATTTATAATAAATTTAAGCTGATTTGATATCTTGTGAATTAAGGAAATTATGATTTTTTTTCTTCTTAAACCCCTGCCCTCCCCCCCCCCCTTTATTATTACTATTATTTTTTTCTTTTGCTGTAAAAGTTTGCCCTATTAAAACTTGCCAGTATAAAAGTTGTAGATGATGCTGAGATCGATCTCTAAAAAGGCCCTTTTACTACTTTACAGGTTTTTTTTAATTAAGCCACTTTTACTTTCGGAACCGGTTTCGAAAGTGAAAGTATCCCCATTAAAAAATCTGCAAAGAAAATCGAAAAAGTACACAACGGCTTTTGCAGAGATCGAACTCAGCTAGCCAATGAAAGAAAATAATTTAAAAATATTGAAATTCAAACGAGATATCTTTAAAAAAATTCTTCTATAGGATTAACATTTGCGAACGGGCGTTTTCGCCTGCGAGTTTTCTCTTGAATTCCTTTGGCTAATGCTAATCTATGGGCGTAGCATTCGTTGTATTTAAATCATCTCCTCGGGAAATTAATATTTTTCACTCCTTTATTCTTAGTACTCTTCTTAAAAGACGTTTATTTTTTCATTAGTTGTTAAAACATTTCTAAAATATAGGCTTAATTTAATATTTTATGCGTTAAAAGATGACGAACTGCGAGTAAAATTTTAACACCTCTCATAAAATTAAGTGCATATTTTAGAAATATTTTGACAAAAAAGGAAAAAAAGAGACATCTTTTTAGAAGAGTACATAGAAAAAATATTGATTTCTAACTAAGCGTAGAACTAACAGAGTGAAAAATGTCCAAGCCGGGAATCGAACCCGGAATCCTTGAAATAGCGCTCCAAGTGCTCTATCATTTAAGCTACGAGGACAATACCCAGCTTAGCATCTCTCACTCATATATGTTGGTAAAGCTGCAACTGAAAATGGAGCAATCTTCATGAGCACACAATCCAAATAAACCCAGCATCGGTGAACATGGGTTTATTCTGCATGCAATTATACCTTGTAAAAAGAAAATAACCTTTGTGAAACGGAATTTTTCGCCGTTTGCATTTCCGTCTAAGCTGGATTTCATGTATCATACTTATGGTGGTGGTGGTGGTGGGGGGGGCGCTAGAGATCTGCACGGGCCGGCCCGAGGCTATTTTCATTTGCGGCACTCGGGCTGGGCCTTACTTTTTTCCGGAAGAATCGGGCCGGGTCTAACTTATTTTTTCTGTACAGAGCCGGGACTGGTTTCTTTTTATTCTTCACGGCCCAAAATTTTCAATCCTAGTTTTGGACCAGTCCGTATGAAAATCATTGTCTTGGCGTGACCTGTCCGTACAAAGGCCAGTAAAATTAAGCCCTTTTTGCAAAATATGCATACATTTTTGAACCGCCTTTATTCTACAGTTAAACATTAACATTTATTCTTTTTAAAGAATAGTAAATTTCTACGCGAATTAAAATATAGCTAAATCAAAATATAGTAAAACGTGTGAAAAGGAACCTGCCTATGACGGAATCCTGTTTTAAACTAAAAAACTTGTTGATACATGCAAAATTAATATACTAATACGTAAGAAAAGAATATATAATACATTTACATTTGCTAAGAAGAGAACTTGTCTATGTATAAAGCATTTTTTTTTCTTTTCTATGTAATTGAATCTTAGACGATTTTACTGTATAGTATTTTTCAGATTTTTAACAATTCAATGCATGGAATATGGACTAACAATATTAATGATAACTGAAACATTTACATAGAAGAAATCGAGATTAATTAAAAAAAATAAATATCGCAGCCTGCGGCACTTATATAAAAATGAAGTTTAGAAACATGAAAAAAAGTTAAGATAAATATTTTTGGTCAGAACTCCTCGTAAGAGTCAAATTTTTAACCAAATTGACGTAAAAATCAATGTTTAGTAGCAATTCACCCGGGCCGAGATTTTAACTTTTTTCCGAGCCGGGCCGGGCCGAAATTTTTTTTCTATGAGTCGGGCCGGGCCCGGGCCTGGAAATTTCGTCCTATGCAGACCTCTAGGGGGCGCATTACAATTATTACTGGTGTCCGCGGTCTCTGTACGGTACGACACTGCATACATTTTTACTTTCTTCTATCTTGACAAGAAAGTATTGGTTTCATGAAAATTTTCGAATTCCAGTTTTCGACGGATTTATTTTTTTTGAAAACGTGACCATTTTGAGAATATGGAAGTAGAATAGTAACTACACAAGCCTGCGATGGTTGTGTTGTTTAACTTTTCATAATTGATTTTTATGTATTTAGCGCTGAATCCGAAAATGATTTTCATTTCTAACCATCACGTCAGGATTTTTTTCAAATCGTAAATTTCAATGGTAAAAACTAAAAAACATAGCGAAAATCTGATACTGAAAGGTAAAGGAAATGGTTGTGTTTCGTAACTGTGTTATGTTGTTTTATTTTATGACTGCCAATTATCAACACGTGGGATATGGGTCCGAAGGGGGGGGGGGGGGGGTCTTTCTAAGGGAACCTAACCCGTACTTACGCAAGGAAATCCAAAGTTCGAAGAGAACCACGGAAAACTCTGAACGACCAGACCGCCGGGCGCGATTGGGTTTAAACCCAGCAGCTCCGTCTACCAGCTTTGAGGGCAGAGCCTCTCGGCCGCTGGCGTGTTTCGTAACATTTGACAACTTATTTTTACATATATTTTAGCAGTGAATTCGAAAATGGCCTTACTTTTTAACCTTAATGCCAGGATTTTTTGCAAATCGTAAATTTCAAGGTAAAAAAAATAACGAAATTCTGATACTATAAAATACACGTGATGGTCGTTTTTTTAAATTTTGATAATTGATTTTTATGTACTTTTTAGCTCTAAATATGAAAATAACCTTCATTTAACCATCACGTCAAAAATTTTCGCAAATCGTAAATTTCAAAGTTACAAAGTACCAAAAAAAAAAAACAAAACAAACAAACAAAAAAAAAACCGAATAAATGATGCTATAAAATACATGTAAAACTACTTTATTCAATTTAATTTTGTTTAATTCCAACTATTTATCCAATTTTTTGAATAATATTAGGGACTCTTACAGCTACACAGCTCAGGGATCAGATGAGGGTTTTTTTTTACTTTGAAATTTGCGAAAAATCCTGACGTAATGGTTAAAAAATGAAGGCCATTTTTGGTTTCAGTGCTTATAAATAAATAAAAATCAATTATCAAATGTAAAAAAAACACAGCCATCACATCTATTTTATATAGTATCAGATTTTCGCTATTATTTGACTCTAAAATTCACGATTTACAAAAAATCCTGACGTGATTGTAAAAAATGAAAGTACAAAATACATAATAATCAATGATCAAAAGCTAAACAATATGACACAACCTAAATTTTGCAGGCTAGTGTAATTATTTCCAAGTTCTTTGTTTGAGAACAGCTGTACTCTATCATAACCTCTAATCGGCCCCAACATGAAAAGTAAAAGCGAACGAGAACTGTTTTGTGCGTATATCTTCTACCTCTACTGTTTTTCAGAAAAGTGTCGGCTGAGCTGACATACGGCGTCTTCTTGTCTGCAGTGCAACAGAGAAGGAGGAGAAGAGAACGAGAACTTCATTTTACAGACGAGAGATGATCAGTAGAATAACAATCGACTCATGCGAATGGCGGCAACGGCATCCTTGTATCAGAAATCTATGGGCGGCCTCTATTTCTCTTCAAACTCGTCTTTTAGAAGTTTCTCTGGTTCGCAAGTTTTAACACTCATCAATACATCTTTGACTAAGAATTCGAATTACTTAGCACTCAGCTATGATACGGTATCAGAAAAAGGATATTATTCATAATAATAATAAAGGACTTTACGGTGGATAGGAGGATAGCAACTAGGTGGATAGCAACACCTATTTGTTTTGTATGGATATTATTCAGTTCAAAGGATATTGATCAGTTTCAGTATCAGTCATCAGCCTATTTATCTTTGAAAACATTTCACTTCCGCACTGGAAATTAAACTATTTGAGCGCCATCTAGTGTTAACTAATAATCTTACAATGGTTTTCCCAGAAATTTGTATTACCGTAATTTCCGGCGTATAATACGGGGATCTAACGATCATGTTTGGACCCAGAAATTTTATTTAGTAACTGATGTGAAATATTTACCACGATCTAATAAGGTACATTTTATTAAATGAAATTCCTGTGTCCAGAAACTGCGGATTATACGTCAGAAATTACAGTACAAAAATTTGCATTTATATATTTACGCAATTCTTTTTATTATAGTTATTTTTGCTATACATTTTCTTTTAAACATTTTGAAATTTAAAATAAGTTATGGAATAACTGATTGTTATTAAATTTTCTAATTGGAAATTAAAAACATTTCAAAACGATTTTTTTAATTGCATTGAAATTTAACGTTTATCAAGACATAATTACAAAATGATAATGATAATACAGTACATCCCTCTAATTCACACAGGTCGTGACCAAGAGTTTTGCAGATTATAGAGTTTTGGGGATTATAGGTCATTTCTTTGTTTACATTCTAATAGTTGGAATTTATCAACAAATATAGTAATCATACTGTAACATTCTAATAGTTTGAATTTGTCAACAAATATAGTAATCATACTGTAAATAAATAACACGGAAATGAAAAAAAAATGCTTTTTTTATATAAAAAATTTATATTCAATATTATGAATAAATTTAAGTAATATAGTAATACAAAATTAATAGAAACCTTTCTAATTTTTAAATATAACAGTGACAATAGTTTGCTTTATAGCTTTTAATTTATGCTCTGCGGTTTAATCTTGAAACCTTTTAAGAATCAGGATTTCTTGATCAGTAACAAAAGTTTGTTTTTCTAAAACAAATCCAAAAAAGCTAACCTCTCTTCAAAAATAATTTTACCTTTTATATAGCCAATAAATGTGTTCAAAATATAGCAGTCTAATAATTTACAAGATACCCAGAACATTTTCTTCTAATAAATGCAGAAATACATTAAAAATTTTTAAAGCATTTAAAATTTATTAAATTTTTTAATAAATTCATCAAATTAGTAAACTTTTATTATAGTCAAAATGTACGTTATATTGCTTAAAAAAAGATTTTAACTGTTTGTTTACATCTGAAATATAGTGCGGATTATAGAGTCGCGGATTAGAGGGAGTGGACTGTAAACTGTAAATACAAATAAATAAATAAAGGGAATGGCCAATAAAAATTTGAGAGTGAAGTAACTTGTGTACATTTTGCTTTCTTTCAAAAAATTCAAATATATTCTTTCTTCTATCATTCCCTCATTTTTTTTTCTATCCTTCCTCATTCATCGTTAAAATTCTAAATCATATCATTTTTAGGTGCGTCCGTAATTATACAAATACGTAGCACCTATAGTCATCGTCTGGTCCTCTGTCCGCATATAACAGCGCAAAAAATACTCAACCGAATGATTTGAAATTTAATGTATACAATCGTTGCAAAATTTTGTCGAATCTTTTCAAATTTTTATGAAAATCAAGCCAAAACATAAAACGATATTAATAAAAGTTTTCTTCATTCTATTAAATCCTCTCATACGTAATTAATTCAATGATATTTCATGATAGGTAATGATTCTAGATTGCCATAGTGAGTGCGTCCTATTTAAGATGGAGTCCTATTATTTCCGTACGACTGAATTTAATATATATAATCGTAATAAATTTTGTATTCATGCCTTTTTGCATAAAAGTGCAACAGCTATTGCACCAAGGTCTGAATATTTATAAAACTAATTATAGAACGAACGCACCTTATTTGCCACGTTTGGCGAACAATTTCCGACTTGTTAAGTTCTTTCATAGTACAGACCACATCATTTGTCTTGTACTTCATTACATTCAAATTTTGTGGAAAAATTCATACTCAAATGATTTGCATACTTCTTTAATAATCAATAACAAATCCATAAGAATGAATGATATCATTAATGCGATTAAAACTGTAGATTTTTAACAAGAAAAAATAAATAGAGTCAAACCACTGTATTAAAAACTAGTGTTGTGAAGGAAATTTTCACCTTGTTATTAATGAACTTCACAACATACTTATAACTACTTAAAAGGTGACATCACCTTTTAAGTAGCTATAAGTATGTTGTAAAGTTTAATAAATAAATAAATATACGTGTTTTTCTTTTTTTAAGTTAAGAGGCTACTTCAGTCAAACGAAAAGACGCGTTCGCTAATGCTAATCCTATGGAAGAAATTTATAAAGATATCTCAGTCGCATCTCAATATTTTTAAATGATTTTTTTTTTTTTTCATTGGATAACTGAGATCCTATATGCAGGCCGTTTTTTACTGTTTCGATTTTGATTGCAGATTTTTTTTTATGAGGATGCTTTTAATTTCGAAGCCGGTTCCGAAAATCAAAGTGTCCTCATTAAAAATTCCTGTAAACAAAATAGATAAACTAAACAACGTCCTTTGTACTGATCAATCTAAACTACTCAATGCCAAAAAAAAAAAAATCATTTAAAAATATTGAAATTCAAACGAGATATCTTTATAAATGTCTTCCATACGATTAGCATTAGCGATCGGGTCTTTTCGTTGGATTGAAATAGTCTCTTAATGCTAACTTCATTACTGATTATTATTTTCAATGTCATATTTACATCCTTCCATAGGCGTAGAGTTATATGGGCCCGTGGGGCTCGGGCCCCTCCAATAATTTTTCAGATGGGCTAAATTTTTTCACGCCAACTGACATAGAAAAAACTCAGATATTTCGGAATTTCATATAATTTACAAAAGTTTTTAGCGTATGTTTTCGATGGATAATTGTTCTTTCTCTAAATTCGTTATTTTCTTTTATTCTTTGTAAACAAGTATAACAACTGGAGAATTTTATTGTGGCATATGAGAAAAAACAAAGCACTCTCCATGGTGGGTTTTTCTTCCTTCTTTGGACACTGGGCACACACTTTCTGGGAAGATATTTTTTTTCTAATTCGGCGTCATAGACACAGAGCAATAAATTCACGTTTTTAACGGACAACATATTGTGTCCGATATGATCTGATTAGAGCACAGGTGATTCGCTATTTTCCGAAGCTACAAAGAAAGGGACTCCAATTTACAAGCTTTGAAGAACTCGGGAGGGAAGGGGATGAGGCTTTAAGTTTTGCTGCAAATGATGAAACTAGAAGCCAGGAAGAATCACCAGTGTCTCCAAAGCATAGAATATAAAGGAAGAAATTATTTGTCTCTAAATCATGCATAAAGGTCATATTTATTAAAATAGTCCAAATCAATCAAGCGGTCTCTCCATAGTAAATGACGATTCACCAGGATCTGGTAACAATAAACAATACATATTCAGTTGTTCTTATTCGGGCCGAGCAAGAAACCCTTTCTCAGGCCCATTTTCTATTTTCTTTCATTATTATCAGGCTGAGTAGGGACCGGGTCTAAATTTTTTGAGTAAACCCGGGCCAGTCCTAAACTTCATTTTCCCCCGTGCTGTCGTGTTATTTTAGTGTTATTTACTGTTATATGATTTTCGTGTTATTTTCAAACTTTTCGATGTTCATATAAAAGTATCTATCTGTACATGCGCATTCATGGCAAACACAGCAGGGCCGCTTTTTCGTGCGCAAACCTGTATTATTTATATTATGCATTTATACACTAACTAGCTGACATGCCCGGCGTCGTCCGGTCAGTTGAAAAATAGTACAAAACACGAAAATTCAAAAAATCGTAATAAAAAATCGCGAAAAATTAAAAAAAAAAAGAAGCTGCACGAATTCCAAATAAATTTAAATGAAAAGAAAACAAAATTTACTATTGTGGGATAGAAGATAAGCGGATTCATTTTGCTAATTTGGAAAAATTGTAGCGAATCGCGAAAAAACTCTAAAAATCGCTAAAGATTCAAAAATCGCAGGTGACAAATTTTTCTTATTATGGGATTTTTTTGATATATTAAAGCATGATTCCTTTTAAGAATGCAGAAAAATCACCGCGAATGCGAAAAATCTCTAAACAATGCATAAATATTCGCAAAAAATTTAAAAATCGCTGTACGAATTTGGAATAAACTTTATTGAAAATGTAACAAAATTTATTATATTGGGCTAAAAGTTTGACACCCAATTCCTTTTACGGATGTCAAAAGATAGCAGCGGAACGCTAAACATCGCATTAAAAATCGATAAAAAATCAAAAATCGCGGAGGAAAAATTTTACTACAGTGTGTTACTAGGTTGAAACGAATTTCTTTTATAAATGTAAAAAAAAAGACACGGAACGCGTAAAAACGCTAAAAATCGTGTTGAAATGCGCATTTTTTTTTTTTTTTTTTTTTTTTTTTTTTTCAGAATTTGCCTAAAAGAAACTTTGTTATATTAGGCTAAAAGTTTGAAACTGAAAAATTATTATGCCAAAAAATCGCTACGGAATACGAAAAAAAACGCAAACAAACGCAAAAAGGAGCATTAAAAATTCAAAAATCGCTGAGAACACAATTCACTATAGTGGACTAAAAGCATTAACCGGAATTTTTTCACGAATGTCAAAAAATCTCCACGGAATGCAAAAAATCACTGTCACTGCGGAACGCGAAAAACCGCTGAAAATTGCATTAAAAAACGCTAAAAATTCCAAAAGTCGCAAAGACGAAAAATTACTACAAGTGTTCTAAAACATTTTAAACGTAATTCTTTCACGAGTGTCAAACCTCGTTGCGAAAAATCACAAAAACTCGCATTAAAAATAGAATTAAAAATTCAAAAATTTCAAAGGACGAAATTTACTGTATAATGCTAAAAAATTGAAACCAAATTTCTTTTATATAAAAAAATCGCTGCGAAACACGAAATCGCATGCAAATATTTGCGAAAAATTCAAAAATCGCTGTACGAATTCCGAATAAACTTTTTTAAAAGAGGACAAAATCAACTATATTATGCGCTAAAAGATTGAAATCGGATTTATTTTAATAATAAGAAAAAAAAAGAATCGCCTCGAACCGTGAAAAAGCGTTAGAAATAGCATTAAAAATTATATTGAAAAAGTCTAATCAAAAACTCCGAAATCGGGCTAAATACATAGAGGTACCTTCATACCAAATTTTGTAGCTCTGCGCGCAGCGATTTTTTCAGAACATGGCCGACAGACAGACAAACTTCTTTCCTTATTATTATAGACTAGCGGACCCGCTCGGTGTTGCCCGGGCCCGTGTTAATAACCTTTAATAAAGCACAAATTTGTATGATTTTATACCTTTAATCCGATTTTGCCGAATTTATATTTTTAAACGAAAAATTCTCCAAAAAATATTGACTTTAAGGCTAATGTCAGACGAAATGCTAGTGGCATTGTGTAGGGATGATATGTAGGGGAAAAAGAGTGCAAAAAGACGTTCGTCTGACATTAGCTTTAATGGTAAAAGCGCTCGTAAGGAGTTATTTTCTGTTTTTCACGTACGGTCGTTTCATAATTTTTTTTTTTTTTAAATAGTTTTTTTTTTGGAACTATTTAAAATTTTTATCGTTATAAATATAACCGTTTCTGACCCCCTGTAAAAGTTTCGTGAAAAAAATATTGATTCTAAAAGACGTGTGTTTTCTTCTTCCTTTTTACTTTCTATCTTTGCAAGAAGAAAGTATTGGATTCAGGAGAATTTTCGAATTCCAGTTTTCGACGGATTTACGGTCACAGATCCCGAAAAACATGTTTTTACAAAATGTCTATCTGTGAATCGTCTGTGAGTTTGCCTGTATGTGTGACATAAATTTTTTGGGCGCTCTATCTTTGTACGGAATTTAATAAAACTTTAGGCTCGATTAGTCCCTGACATATCCTCCTGAGACCCAAGCAAAATATAATGCATATATATTTTTTAAATATAAGTTTTTTTTTCAACAAATAGGCATAAAAATGATGTTTTTTAAGAAATTAATAAATTTCGATTTTTTAATTTTGTTTTACAGCACATCCATCTAAATGGATGTTCAGGCCATAACTCGCTTTAAAATAATTTAAAAAATGCTAAAAGTATGAGAAAGAATAGAATTTACTATAAAGAACATAAGGCAAGTATTAACATCTGCTATTAAAATTGCAAAAAAAAAAAAAAAAAAAAAAAAGTTTAAACAAATTAAAATAACATAAAAACGAAACTTACCAGCAGAACGTAGAATTCCAATTTGACTCATTTTACGCCATTTTGTAAACAAAGTAGTTACTGTTGCCAAAATCCAAAAGCTGAATGTTGATTTTTGATTCATACATTACCATGCCAAACTGGTTTTAGATTGCTACAATGAAATTTAACGAAATAGAAGGCGAAAGCAAAACATCCATTTAAATGGATGCCAGGTCTCAGGAGGATAAAGTGGTGCTTAATAGTTGTTTGTGCAAATTGCCCTATATCTCAAGAAGTAATGCACGGATTTTCATAAAACATCAGATTCTGTTAGTTCTTGATATTGTTTGGTGCTGATTAATTTTTGTTGTAAATTGCTCAATAGGTGGCGCTGCTATGATGCATTATTCACGATTTTCGCAATAGCTACATCTCAAAAACTAATGATCAGATTTTCATTAAACTTCAAATTCAGTTACATCTTGATATTTTTTTGTGCTGATTGCGTTTTCGTGTAAATCGTCTAACAGGTTTCGCTGCTAAGCTGCATTTTTCACGATTTCCGCAATAGCTCATTCTCAAGAACTAATGCACGTATTTTCATCAGTCTTCAGATTAGGTTCGTCCGTGATATTAAATGGTGCTGATTACTTTTTGGTGTAAATTGGCCAACAGGTAGCACTGCAATACAGAATTTTTCATGATTTTCGTAATAGCTCTATCTTAAAAACTAATACACAAATTTTCATCAAACTTCAAATTCAGTTAGACGTTGATATATGTTGTTCTTTTTACGTTTTGGTGTAAATCGCTCAATAGGTGGCGCTGCTATGCTCCGTTTTTCACGATTCCCGCAATTGTTCTGTCTCAAAAACTAATACACGGAATTTAATCAGACTTCATGTTCTGTTACACTTTCACATAGATCTTTTTTTTTAGCTTGGGTGTATACAGAGCGACAGGTGTCGCTTTTATGCTCTTTGAGCTGAGAATTTTGCTTGCAGACATCTAAGAGGGTGGATGCCAAAATTCAGTTGTTTGTTTCAAAGTTCTCCTTTTAAAATGCACACAATTTAATGAACCTATATCTTTAGAATCCTTATGATGGAGATGAGCATAGATTGTCATTTAATTTTGGCACTGTGATAACGATTTTTAAAGTTTTAACATGTATGAGATAGAAGAAAGTTTTAGGATTGTCACATCAGACTAGTTTTCTTGTTTTCGCGTCGGGTTCTTTAATATAACAAACAAAAGATACTTTTCGTTGTCCGAACTGTCCGAAATGTTAATATGCTATAAATTTAACTGTACCCGAGTACTCTATAAAATTTCATGAAAAACATGCATTTTTAATAGTGAAAACGTGTGCCGAAGTCAAGCGAAACCGCGCCGAGACCGTTTTTGAGCGTTTTCGTCTAATTTTCTAAGATTTTATTTTTATTTTTAAATACTTCTACTCGTTTGAACAGTACGAAATTTTTGTAATAGATGTAAAATCCAGTCTGTGGAAATGCTCTAAAAAGATTGTGGAAAAAAGATAGTCTCGTCACAGTGAGGCACGAAGTGACCTACGGTCGCAAATTTGTTTAAAGAATTAAAATTAGTCTTTTAGAAAACCGATTGCACCACCGACGAGAAGAAGATCTTAGCTTTAAAAACAATCTAAAAAGAAAATTACCGTTAAAATACGGAAATTGTACTGGCAATCGAGACGCCAGTTCTATTTCCGCATTTTAACGGAATTTTGTTTCCGTAAATTTTGTGAAAAAAAAACGAAATTTTTTGTGGAATTTACGGAAAAAAATTCCGTTAAAATATGGAAATAGTACTGGCGTCTCGATTGCCAGTGCAATTTACGTATTTTAACGGAAAATTTTTTAACAGTTAACGTGTATTTTGTGAATCGGTACCCCTAAAATTTGAGTAAGCGTTGGCGAAAGGGACAAAAAGTTGACTGAGAAATCCCTGTTTGAATTTTTTTTTTTTCAAAGAGTTAAGAACCATATTTTTTTAACTGATCGAGGCGTTTGAGACGTAAAAGTACGAACTATAAGAATAAGTCGTCCGTTTTTCCGTATTTTAAACGGCACGGCTGATGTATTTAGTTTTTCCTTCCTTTCCTCTCGAAAAGCAGGTTCTGGTCATGCACCAGCGCGCCTCCGCCAATTAAAAAAATAAAATCTCTTTTTTTTTATGAGTTTTTAATTACTATCTCGGCCAATTATCAAAAAATTAAAAGTGTGAGCCTCAGGGGCATCCATTCCTCATTGAACTATTCTCATATAAATTTTCAGACCTCTGCGGGCAGTAGATTTTCCTAGCCATCGGCAATAAACACACACGAGCAGCGTTTTTGTCTTTTATTATTAGATATATAGATATTTATGATATACGTAGAGTAAAACTTGTCAAAACGGAACCTGTCTGTGGCATAATCCAGTCTTAAATGGAAACTTTTCATGCTCCAGAAGGAAAGATTACCGTGCAATTTTACTTAATTAGCCAAAAACCTGTCTTAAACGGAATATTGTTTCGGTCGCTTGCGATTGCTTGTACAAAGGTATTACTGTATGGATATGGATATAAGGTTAGACTGTGTAATCAAAACGTGTCTATAAAGAAATCTTGTCTAATGGCAATCTTTCATGACCCCATCGAAAGGAACACTTCGAATTTTTACCTGCTATGGCAGACGGAAACCTGTATACAACGAAAACTTTCAGCGGTTATTTGTAATTTTGTCTTAGCAGATTTTACTATTTTTATATCCATTACTTCGTAAATTAAATCCCTGTTAAAGGGGGGTGTAGACACCCCCCCCCCTTGTCTGCGCTACTGGCTGAGCCCCTCCAATAACTTTGAAAACTCTACGCCTATGCATCCTTTTAGTTATTCTAGTGCATTTCAATATTACTGTGACAATTTTTTTAAAGATTCTAGATCTGAGAAATTTTTAAAGAAGCAAAACGATTTCTTAAAAAATAATATACACATGAAGCGCCATTGTTATAGTTTAAATGGAAATATAATTTTATATTTTTTTACATACAATTTAAACAGAACCTAACACTTCGGCTCTAATAGTATTAATGAAGAAGCTAATTATTTTGATGTATCAGGGACACCATTCATTAAAAATTACTGTAAATTATATGAAGTTTTGCTATACACATCACGATTATTTTCAGAATTTTTATTTAGTATCTTACAAAATTCTTGGAAACGGTGCACGTGAAAATAATTCTTTCAGTTTTGAACACTAGGCGGCAGCACCATAAATAAATATTGATCAGTAGGTGAAAATCATGGTAATAGAATCCCTATTAGGGACACCATTCATTTAAAAATTAGTGATTATCATATGAAGTTTTTTTATACAAATCATGATTATTTTCAGAATTTTTATTTAGTGTTTTACAAAACTCTTGGAAACGATGCACATGACAAGAATATTTTCTGTATTGAACACTAGATGGCAGCACCATAAATAATATGATCAGTAAGTGAAAACCATGGCCGTAGCCTACGATGATGCGACGGGGTCTGTCTGTCGCATCATCGTAGGCTACGCCATGGCAATAAAATCCCTATGGATCTATGGTGAAAATGTACGATCGTAATCATATATTTTAAATCTGAACTTGAACTTCATTTAAAAATATATCAACGAAATTTTGAAGAATCGACTTCAAATATTTTTGACATGTACTCTTATATATTTATTTTGAGATTTATAGATTATTAGTGACGAAGCTAATTCATAATTCGTTACTGGGTAGTCTAAAAAAATACGAGCTTTATACATACATATTTAAAATTTATACGTCATTTAAAACTATATCTGGAAATGGTGAAAGATGACTTCAACAACTTTTGTGGAACTTTTTTTTTAGTTATTTATAAAATTCTTGGAAATGAAACACACGTACCAAGAATTCTTTCTGTTTTTGATACGACATGACGGAACCACATATAAAAATAAACCAGTTATTGAATATTTACGATCATAATCGTTTATTAGAAATTCTTTGGAAAAAAGTTGATTTAGATCAGGCATGTCAAACCAAACTCGTTCACTATCGGGGCCAAATTAAGGGTGTATTCGAAAAAATATTTTTCTACCCTCAACAGCTCGAAATTTTCTGAGACATTTTCAGACTCATTTTTAAAAGTAAAAACATGAAACTTGCTGGGGTGATTTCTGAAGACATGTTTAACATGTCGTTGGATTTCATTTTCAGCTCAATTAATTAGAATTTGATTTTTAAACAATTATTTTCTCAGTATGACCATTTTTTTTCATTCCCAGATCGCCCGCTTCGGAAAATTCGGTTCAAAACGCCAACTTTGACAGCGTTTTTTACAGTATTTTCTGCATTTATCAAAAAATTAAGAAGCACCGCACATTATATAGTTTCTAAATAAGAGAATTTCCAAGTTTGATGCGTTTGAGAGCAAAAATGAATTTTAAAATGAATCAGAAAATAAGCAGTTTGGATCGGAATACACCCTTAAGTATTGGATACAAAACCGCGGTCCTTATAAAAAAAGGGCAAATTTATTTTATCGCTACCTCGCAAAATCAAGGCAAGAATTCGTGTAACTTTCAAAGCTGCTCATTTAAAAAATACTTATTACTTTAAAATTAAAACTTTTAGCTATCGTAAAATAGCGCTGTATTTTAACAGTTTTTCTATATACTTTTTTGTAATTAATAAATGCTGCACATTATTTTGTATTTGTATTCTGATGTAAATAGAAGAGATTTGTAAAATAAAATATTAGATTAAAGATAAAAACAAAAAATTATGTAAAAAAAATACTAAAATTTTTTATAAACCTTTAAATTTCCAGAGTCCAGATTCTCTTTGTAGCTTTTCGATTGATTATCCAGAATCCTTTAGAGCTGTAATTTTAAAATACGTTAGATCTTACCACATACATATACTATATTTTCTGATGTTTGCCATCTCTGTAGGCCAATCTATGTTGCCATGTTGAGAAACACTTTTATTCAAAATAGCTACCAATTTTTTAAATTAATCTTTGCTTTATTTAACCATGAGGTGACTTTCAATAAATAAAGCGAAGATTAATATTTTGAAATAGTGGTAGGTATTTTGAATAATAATAATAAAAAAAATCATGATGTGTCCACGTTGTCCAGAATAGCAACACTGAAGCCACGGTTATTGCCAGTGTGTTCGTGTAAAGTGTCTCTTTTGTATCAAATATGAACTGAAATAAACATAGATGAAATACCAAATAGGTTTGCGGGCCACAGATAAGTTATTGGTGGGCCAAATGTGGTCCGCGGGCCACGTGTTTGACACGCCGGATTTAGATTGAAACAAAGATAGTTGGTTGGTTGGTTGGTTAGTTGATTTTGTGACGGCCGATTATCTACACTAGGGATATAGGCCCGAGGGGGAGTGCCCTTCGTGGGGGTCTTTCTAAGGGAACCTAATCCGTATTAACGCATGGAAGATCCACGGCTCGAAGAAAAACACGAAAACTCCGAACGATTAGGCCGACGGGCGCGATTGGGATCGAACCCAGCACTTCCCGTCTACCAGTTTCGAGAGCAGAACGTCTCAGCCACTGAAACAAAGATAGATAATTTGCAGTAATAATTATATACAGTAGCTCCCAAAAGTGTTCGTACACTTACGAATTTCAATGAAATTGTGTTCTATCCATTAATTAAAATTAATATTTCAGAAAGAGTATTTAATAATAAGAACTACAACTCATTCTTAACAAAACTACGTAAAATATTTTAAAAACATAGTTAAACGGTCTTAAAAAAAAAAAAAAAAAAAAAAAAAAAAAATCAATAATTAAAATATAACAAAAAAGTTACCTCACAAAAGTTTTCGTACACTTAAAAAAAATCTTTTCATATTAGTAAATACTGTAATATTTCGTTAAATTAGTACTTAGTATGATATCCTTTAGTATAAACAACAGTTTTCTAACGTCTAGGAATAGATTTCACTAGTTTGTTTGTAATTTCTGCATCAATGTTCATCCACTCATCGATTATTACAGTTTTTAATTCGCTTTTCGTTTTAATGTCGCATCTTTGTACACTAACCTCCATTTCTTTCCAAATATGCTTTATTGGGTTTTAATCCGGCGATTGAGGTGCTATTTTCAAAATTTATGGACAATTATAGAGACACCAGAGGCGAACGTTGAGAGCCGTGTGCTTAGAATCGTAATCTTGATAAAAAACAATTTGTTTCCAACACCCAAATTTTGGGCTGATAATTTTAAACTAGCCACCCTTGGCGATCAGTTTGGTCTCCTTTAAATCTATGCTGAGCATTGTATTATGTTACTTTTATTCATAATTTAATTTACTTGCTCAATCCTTTGCCAAATCGGAATTCTGATACATAAATCATGAACTCGGTATTTTTATGTTAGCTGAGTGCGGGTGATAAATCGCCGAACATTGTACCCGTCGCACTTTTTCTTTATTCATTAATTTCATTTAAAATATAATACTTTCACGCATTTTATTTAAAATACGTAAGTTTAATTTAAAACTGAAATACTTACAATTTATGACTCTCAATTTTCTCTTATTTCCTTAAGTAAAAAAAAAATAAAAATAAAAATAAAAATAGCAATTTATCAAATTACAACGACCATTTGGAAAACGATTTTTTTGAAGACTAAAATTTAAGACATAAAAAATCGCACGGAGTTGATCATACATTACGTACGCCATGAATTAAACATTAATAGTGTTATGACACGTAAAAATTGCAAGCCAAAAATATCGCCTGCGACCCGTCAGATTTCATGAAACTTAAGTATTATCCACCTGAAACTTACGTAAATATCCAAGCATTTCATTGGCTGTTCGGGAAAAGGCTTTTCCATCGTCAGATTTCCAAGAAATCTGACGGCCAATTTTAAATGAAATTTCATTCTTAAACTTCTAAACATCCGACAATATTACTTTTTACACCGTCGGATAGAGAAAAAAGTGTACTTTTAAATGCAATTTGTTTGAAAGCTGTATCTCAATTTGTTTCTGAGTTATTATTTTTTTTTGTAGTTTTTATTACTTTTTTGTCATAGTGGCAACAGAAGGTATCCATCGTTGTTGAAATTAAAGGGAAATACAGATTACTGTATAGACCAATAATAAAACGAATAAAATGCGGATTAAACCAATGAAAACCTTCAGATAAGCTTTTAATTTCCCATCCTGACGAGAACAATAACCATTTTTCCAAATGGTTAATAAGTAATACTATAAACTATGACATTTAATTTCAACATCAAAGCTTTGTTTTAATTTACCTCGCGAAAAATTGTTTATGACAGTCGCATGCGATGGACTATTATAATACTAATGATATGATGGCGATGGAACAATATTTGGCGATTTATCACCTGCGCCCGGTTAACATTAAATTACCAAATTGGCTGTTTGACATATAAAAAGTGAAGCGGTCAACCCGGAACTGTTGATGACAGTCACGTGACTTAGGCTATTATTATAGAGATTGTATTTTAAAACATTTAAATAAAGTTCATGATTCATTATGCCATCAATAAATACCAAATTACCTAGTCCTGATGCTGCCATGTACCCCCACACAAGGACACCTCCATCGCCATACTTAACTGTTCCAATTAAGTCCTTTTTTCTTCCCTATACAATTATGCACCCATCGGAACCAAAAATGTTAAATTTACTTTCATCTGCAAATAAGACATTATTTCAATACGATTCAGGTTTATTTATCATTGATTTTGCGAAGGAAAGCCTAAGCTTTCTGTATTTCTCATTAACAAAAAAATTTCCACGACAAAACGCCTATTTAATCCAGCTGATATCAGCACTTGTATAGTTGCAGGTGAAATTGAAGTAGAACATTTTTCATTAAATTCTGTAGCAACTTTTATAGCACTTAAACGTGGATTTTTCAAAAATTTTTTAATTATAAATCTCTGATCACGTTGTGTTAACTTTGATGGACGACCTTTTCTTGCCTTATTTTCGATCCGATTTTCTTCTTTAAATCGTTTTATCACATACTGCACAATAGAATGAGTTAAATTAAGTAATTTAGCAATATTCCGAACTGATTTACCACTACTATGATGAAGGATAATAAATTTTCAAATTCTCCTTTACAACTACAAGCCATTTTTAAATAATAAATAGAATATTACGGAGAAAGCAAGCAAAAATTAAAGCCAAACGATTTCCTAAATGTCCCCACGGTGCAAAAATGAAAATAATACGACAGACGATAATTTTAATTATGAATTTATCCGAAAATGTTTCTGTGTGCGAAGACTTTTGTGGCGTATTCTTTCTCTGCCTCCTTCAGTTTTCATTTTTACATAAAAAGAAAATCAGTCAATAATAAGAAGAAATGTCGAGCATTGTTTAGAATAACATAACGTTGAACTGGGAAAATATTAGACTTCATATTCGAATTCAATTCCAAAGAAAAGTCTTTTTGCTATAAATTTCTAAAGTGTACGAACACTTTTGGGAGCCACTGTATATAAATAGAGTAGCTTATATTTATGTTAAAACACATTCATTTTTGCAACTTCACTTTAAAATACTAGGGGGCTCTACCCCCTACGAGCTACGCTCGCCAACCCCCGTTCAGACTCCGCAGACTCTAAAAGCACGCTAATTTGATCGGCTTTAAAAAGATTTCGGAAGATTGATTTAGAATTTAAAAAACAGTGGCGGGTTCTACCTATAAACGAGTTTCTATTCATTTCTCTTTGATTGCGTAATTTTAAGGCCAAATCAGTTGCCGTTAAAAGATACAATGACAGTTTTCGTCTTTGATTAAATAAAATCACTTAAACATTTCAAAATAAGCTAATGTAAAATGAGTTATGTAAACAGAGTCTTTGTCTCCCGGTATTTTTTAACAAAGCGAAAAGAAAGTTCTTATAAATAAGACATTTTAAATCTGACGTAATTTTCACCAAACTTTCCTTTCTCCTTTTAATATTCATGTGAAAATACTTTTATTAGAAATGAAATGTTATTTGCCCTGAAATAGTTGAAAAGAAAAGATCATCTGAAAATATTAAGTAAATGTCTCGCGCAATTCTTAAATTTAAACTGTTTTGCAATATTATTTTTTGTCCATTTTACGTAATAAGTGTAATGTGACGTAAATGTGACGTAATTTCTTCTACTTAAGATTTCTAACGCATGTTAATGAATTTATTATTTTACAATATCCTTTCTCTTTTAAAATTCACGTGTAAATAGAGTTTTTATGACGTAATTTTCAATAAGTTACTGCTTTTTATACCTAGTTATTTAATTCTAATTTGAAGGGGTTTTTTTTCTGTTTATAATAATCACGTGTAAATAAATTTTTTATTTGAAGCAAACATTATTGTTTGCGCTATTTATACAGTTGGCAACAGTTTAAATAAATACCATTTTCTAAAATATGTAAAAAAATATCTTTCGAAATGCTGAAAATTTGAACTTAAAATAAGAAATAAAACCTCAAAAAATGAGTCAAATTAAAAGAATAAATGCAGTCTGCACACTGGGAACTTCTAACGAATAAAATGATCTAAAAAAGATTAAATTACCATGCACAGTTTTTGCTCCTATAAAACTTTTTTAATGGAACGATTTTGTCCGAATTTAGCCTTAAATATCTCTTAAAATAATTCCTCGATTCGAAAACAGTCTGCATCAGCGTGTTTATCAAACATTTCTCTATAACACCACCGATTTTCATATTTTCTTATGCAATAGTTTTCTTAATATTAACGAAGAAAGACCTCCGGTCACAAAAAATTCAAAACCGGCGGCGGTGACAGCGGTAGTTACTTTTTTTTAGAATAGAGATATATCTGCGAAATTTTCAAGGATCGACTTCAAATGTTTTTTACTCGTACTGTCATATCCCACATGGCATTTTTAGTTTGCAGAAAATTTTCGACATTCTTGCTTTGAAAACCTACAAAGTTGCAGTAAGCTCAGCATGACAAGACTGAAAGTTCATAACAAGACTGCAGCAAAATAACGCAAACGCCGAAGTCACCACACTTTGAACTTGCAGCTAACTTGTCGTGAAAGTTAAATTCATGCTGTATCAAATTTATTGCAAATTAACGGCAAACAAGTAATCAAAAATACTGCAAAGTAGTAATCTTTCCATGCCACACTATAAGTTTAACCTCTTTGAAGGGGTCCAAGGCTTGATAAGGTTCATTGATGCGAACGCACCGTCAGAAAGTGCATGCATCGTTTTTATCACCATAAACAAGTTTAGGTATAATATTTGTACTTTTCAATTAGCGCATTTTTTTGGTATTTGATAAGTATAGCGTTTAGAAAAAACGGTGCCTACCGAATAAAATTTCTGCAATTTCTGCGTATGTGCTGATTGTCTATTCTCTCAACAGAGGGATTTTTTGCTTTCGTCACTTTCGTGAATTAAAGGCAGTCTTGCCATCAGTTTCAGAACAAACTACTCATGCAAGTGGGGGATGGTATACCTTACGGGAGATTTGGTGCGAATTTCTCAATTCAAATTTGTCACGGCAAGATAATACCAGGAAAAAATCAAACTTGTTGCTAATGTTCATGCTATCTGGGATATTTATTTCAAGTTTATAACTTATCAGTGGCGAAGCTAATTTGTTTCTATAGGTTACGCTAAAAAATTATGAGCTTTACACATGTATTTAAAATTGTATATAGCATTTGTAATAACAATGACATATGCATATATACAATGGCTAATATTTATGTTGAAACATTGGCATTTTCGAAACTTCTTTGAAAGGCTGAAGGATTGACTCCAATAACTTTTGAGGAACTTTTCTTTTTAGACAATTCTAACTTATTTATAAAATTCTTGGAAAGGAAACACAAGCTAAGAATTATTTCTACTTTTAACACTAGAAGGCAGCACCATGCATAAAAATTATTCAGTTGGTGAATTTTTATGATCGTTATCTTATATTCGAAATTACTTACTTATTAAAATGCGGATTTAGATTAAAACAAAAATAGTCAGTTTGCAGCAATATAGCAATAATGGTACACTCATATCCAAAATTATCTTTACATGCATAAAAATCTCAGATTTCTCAAAAACAGTAAACAATAATTTTAAATTTGTGTGGAATCATAAATGACATCATAAAACACAAATGCAAATTTAACTAGTTGGATGTGCCAATCCCAAAACTTTCTTCTATCTTATACATCTTAATATTTGAAAAACTAGTTACACATGTTAATACTTCAATATTATTAGTTCAATACTATACCAACTTTGATTTTCATCTTAAGTTTCTGCTTTAGTCAATTAAACGAACTAAAAACGAGTTAATCTATGTCATGATATTTGTTAAAATTAATAGTTTTTCCTTATTCTGTTGTTATCAGATGTTTGCGAATAGCCGGCTTAGTAGGAAGCGAGTTCCCGCCTTTGCACGAGCCGCCGATGGACAATAGAAACTACGAAAAATCAAGAAAAGTATACAAAAATCGCTATCACAGAGCCCCTTTAACGCGCGATATTTCCAAATTCAAGGAGGACCTGTTGGCCAAAATCAAAAACATGCACAAAAAATTTGGTTCAATTGTATGCATAATTTTATACACTTTTTGATTGTACAATAAAGAAAATGGCACAAACATCACTATTACAGCGCCCCCCTTCCGGCAGATTTTTTTCATATTCAGGGAGGACTTGTTTGCAGGGGCGCGCCAGCAGTATCCAGCGCCTGTGTGCAGAACTTCAGTTGGCGCCCTATACTACCCCCCTCCGAAAATAAAACACTTTATAAAAACACAAAAAATTGTGAGTATTTATAAATGCATAGCTACCATCCTGCTGGAATTTTACCCCAGATTAAATAAAGTTTTTTTAATCAGAAAATTATTTAATAAAATGTGTCTTGTTTCTATAGGGTTCGTATTTTATTTCCTTTATTAAATAAAATTTCTGGTTCCGAAATTGTTTAAATTACTTAAAAATAAGGAAGGTTGACAGCTATGTAAATAAAATTCGAAACACAGTAAAGCCTGTGAAAATGAAATCTGCCTGCATCAGAATCCTGCATTAAACTGTAAAAAATCATTATCCCAGAGAAAATCATACAATACAATAACAATAGATGGCATCAATAACTAATGAAAGAAAGTTGTTTGTCATCTTTAATTTGCATATCTATATTAATAAAAGAAAGGCATTTGTCTTTACTCTGCATGTGTTGGCGATGGCTAAGAAAATCTACCACAAATAGAGGTCTAAAAATTTAAATAAGGATAGCCAATAGCGCTCGGAGCGTGGATACCACCCTTAGTGTACACTGCAGAAGGCACTGGGGTCCCCTCGAGCTTCGTTTGGATGGATTTTCATTTAAAAACGCAAAATCATGCAAATTCGAGGTTGTAGCCTGCCGAAGGCAGCGCTGCTAACAATATTAGGCTTGCTTAGAAAACTTTTCGTTTAAAAATATAAAACTAAAACAAACCGGACAGTGCGTTGGATATCCGGTGCATATGCTGCTGAAGACATTACGCCCCCCCCTCCCCATCTCTAGGTTCGTTTAAAAAGATTTTCGCTTAAAAATATAAAATTATTCAACATTCGATTTTAGGTGTATTTAAAGTTATTATCATTTGCAATGCCGGCCGGGTCGGCTTTACTAGGTCATTAGTACGAGAAATTAAAGCTTTTTTCATAAATCTACATTTTCCCGTTCATATTACAGCCATCATTGTAACTATTAACTTATTTATGTCTCGATTGAACTTTTTTTGAATAATCTAAACTCTGAAATGTCTAAGTTTATATGTAATGCTAATAAGTGCTCATATTTCAATACTTCCAATTTTATGTTCTAAGTTAAAAGGAACAAATCTTACAATCATCACAGTTATTTATTCAGTATTTGATTAGACACGGGCGTACGAAGGAAGGCAGGGAAAGGCCGCCCCTCTCAATCTTTGAAAAAGTAAGAATTTTTGAACATTTATGGCCAAATTTAGCCTATTTTCAGCATTCCCTTCCCCTTACTCAATTTTTGTCCAATACATAATAATTTCTACGGAAGTGATCATTTGTTAGGATTCTGTAAAAGGATATTGCTTAAGCCTCCGAAAGTAGACTTTACTCTATGAGTGAAAAACTCACAGTATTAAATCTACGACGCGGAATGCCAAAACTTTTACAAACGGTTTATGCTACATTTTACCAATTAAAATTTCTTCCATAACTGACGCCAGTCTCTCCAATCTGAAATCTGTACATTGAGCAGGACACTCATACAAGATCTGGTTTTACATTGCTTCTCTATTCAGGGTAGAGGTCTGCAGAATAAATAAAATTTTTTTTAAACGGACGGGCCGATAAAAAAATAAATGTGCCGGGCCGGGCTGACGAAAAATTAAACGGGCCAGCCGGGTCGATAGAAAAATTAAGCGGGCCTACCGGTTCGATAGAAAATTTTAAACGCAGGCGATAAGATATGATTTTTTTAAATGGATATGACTATGAATAAGTATAATAGTGCTGCACGAGCCGATGTTAGTTTGACAACATCAATACATAAATATAACATATCCAGCGTAGAGATCGAAATCGGAGAGTTACATAATGCCCGAGCCCGGCTTAATATTTTCAGCAGACTCGGGCCGGGGTGAAGCTTACATTTTTTCTACATTGTCGAGCAGGGCCGGAATTGGACTTAATTGTTCTAAGGACATGTCGTGCAGGCAATTAGTTATGTTTGTAAAAATAGTAATAGCTATAAAATGAACTTATTCTAACCCCTTGAGGGGCGGTGGAATTTTTATGAAATCACCCAATTTTAATTCCCAAATGCTACAACGACTCCAGAATTTTGATAAACAAAAAATTTGGGTTTATTATATATTTGAAATATAGCTTTTTATTATATACAAATAAATTTATTTTCAAATTCCTGTGTCATTCATTAATTTCAACACTTTAGCAATGGAATTGCTTTGCTCCTGAAAGGGTTAACATAGAATCATTATAAATATACCTTAATAAATCACAGAGAAATATTTTCAAAAATCTACTTTTTATTATACAACTTCAAAAGTTATGGTTCTTTAAACCCTCTTTTTTTTTCTTTTATTTTAAACATTTTTTTTTAACTACTAGGAGGCTCTGCCCCCTACGAGCTACGCTCGCCAACCCCCGTTACGACTCCCCAGATTAAAAAAGTAGGATAATTTCATCGACTTTAAAACGATTGAATTATACTTTAAAAAAAACAGTGGCGATCTCTCTGTAAACGGGTATTCATTCATATTCGTTTGAGTGTAGATTTTTAAGACGAAATCAGCGTTTGTTAAGGGATACAATGGCTGTTTTCGTCTTTCATTTAAAAAAATTAGTTAAACATGTAAAATTAGTAAACATGCAAATGAAAAATGAATTAAGTATACAGAGTCTTTGTCTCTCGGCTTTTTAACCGATCTATAAGAAAGTTCTTTTAAACTAGTAAATCTGCAGATCAGGAGCCTCAACGTCAGCTCTGCAAGTCATTGTTTTTAGACTCACTTTGGTAATATTCAGTTTCCTGCAAACCGCAATTTAAAGTTTTCAAATTATGTAATTATTTATAACAATAAAAAATACGAAGTTTTCAGACATTAGAAGCATTAAATTAAAAACGTTATGGAAGGATATTTCAAAATTTTCATGAGCTGTTAATTCTGGTATATTTTTAAAATAATAAAGTAGATTTCTTCAGGGGGGCTCCGCCCCCCCCCGAACCCCCGTGGTCTTATTAATTTACATACGTAACTTTTTATTGATTGCGGTAATGGTTAGCGCAAATCTTTACACTTCCGAACCTTATTTTTCAATACTGGTAACACAGAAGATGATTTACATTCACGCAATTATATTAAACGTTTAGGTTTTATGAATGAAAATGTAATTTCCTTTAAAAATAAAATAATTTTCATTCATATTTTCTGAAATGAGGCGGCATTAAGAAGTAACACTCGTCAAAAAACATTTTTTTCAGGCAATCTAGTTAATGCTTGGTTTTTAAGAATGAAAATATTTATTTCCCGATACAATGACGTCATTTTCGACAACGATAATTTTTCGGTGCATAATTTTGATATTTACTATATATTTGCTTTTCAAAAGTTGTTTTTTTCTCATTGGAATTTTCGATTAAGAATTAACATTTCTGTTAGCTGTGTGCAGACGATAAACCATGAGATATTAGTAATATATTTTTTTTAATAATAAGAATTAATATCATAACACAAGCCCCTTTTATTTCAACCTCAAAGCGTATTCGTTTTATTTTTGATATATGAGATCAAATTCACCTTCTTTTCGTATTTTCACTTTATTTCTAATATGAAGGCGTATTCATGTCTATTTTTTATTTCATTTTCCTCTCGCACATAAAAATCTTTCAAATCAAAATTAACTGTTTAGGATAAATTTTTATTCCGGGATTGAATTTTCGTGGCAACGGCAAAAAAAAAAAAAAAAAAAAAAAAAAAAGTGTTTTATAGCAAATGTCGATTTATTCCTTATGAAAATAATGAACTTTTTAATTTAAAAGAAAAATATTTGAACAAAATAAATAGAACATAGTCTTTCTTTATTTCTGTGATAAATTCCACCTACATGTAAAGACACAAAGGCATTAATTCGTCCCTTTTGACTTTGATTTAACTTCAAACAATTACAAATACTTTCACATTTACGATATTTTTAGGTGTAGTTCGCTGCTAGGTAACAGTTAAAAGATAATAAAAACAATTAAATATGTGCTTAAAAAGAAAATTTATATTAAAAAAAATATTTTATGTTATTGAAACATATATATAAAATCCCTCCATAAAAGTTATACACCGAATTTAAAAACTCTGACAAATGTATACACAAAATTTCAAACTAATATGAATAATGTATGGTTCTAATTAGGAAATTTCATCATCCTTAATTTAGCATTTAAATCCTTCAATCATATGAGCCATTTCTTTTCAACAAATAAAAATGGAAAAATCGTCTGAATTGCTATAGGAAAGCATTAAGTCACAAAATAAAAAGTTCTATATATTCCGAACGAATGAACCAAATTTAACCAAAAACTATACAGCTAAATCCGGGGATTTCACCAACATGCATCCTTAATTTTAAGATAATCGGATGCTTTTTACGGCAGTTATCGCGGAACAGACAGACAGACTAACGGAAACCAAAACTTTTCGTGTCTCCACAGTAAGCCTTCACTGACGTTTCGGCAATAACACATTTGAAATATATCGTTTTATATCTGACGTAATTTCCACCAAAGTTTTCTTTCTCTTTTTAACATTCACATGAAAATACTTTTGTTGTTAGAAAGGAAATATTATTTGCGCTGTCTTAGAGTTCACGATAACAGTTGAAATGATTATCTAAAAATATGAAATAAATGTCTCGCGCAAATATATTTTTTAATTTAAACTGTTTTGTCAACTGTCAATTATTTGACCTTTTCAAATATGACGTAAATTTCCTACGTTTGCGACTTTTAACGCTTAATAATGAATTTATTATTTAAAAATTTTCTTTCTCTTTTAAAATTCACGAGTAACTATAGTTTTTATGATGTAATTTTCAATATTTTCCTGATTTTTAACATGAATAACTTAATTCTCATTTGAAAGTTTTTTCTGATTATAATAGCCATGTGTAAATAAATTTTTAATTTGAAGGAAATATTATTCTTTGCCCTTTTAAAAAAAATGGCAACAGATTAAAATAATATCCTCTTCTAAAAATGTAAAAAATATCTCTCAAAATGCTGCAAATTTGGATTTAAAATGGAGATAAGCCCTCAAAAAGTTAGTCAAATAAAAAAAAATAAATATGGTCTGCACACCAGTAACTTCTAAAGTTTTAAATGGTGTAAAAATGTTTACATTCCTGTGTATAGTTTTTGCACATATAAATTTTTTTTTATGAAACGATTTTTCCCAGCTTTAACATTAAATATCTCTTGAAATAATTATTCGATTTAAAAACTGTCTGCATCAGCGTGTTTATCAAAGATTTCTCTATAATAGCAGCAATTTTCATATTTTTCGATGAAACAGTTTTCTTAATATTAATGAAGAAAGTTCCCCTGTCACAAAAGATATGGATGCCGATCTACCGGGAAGTACCCGGATGATCTACGCAGATTTTCATTGGTCCATTTCCAAACCATTACTTTTTTCAATTCCTACTATTAGCTCGCACTCTCCCTATATTTGTTTATTTATATATTTATTTATTTATATATTTATCTTGTTCAAATTTTCAATCGTTAATAAAATACTCATTATTCATCCTATCAAGTTGAAATATTTTTTTTTAACTTGTACTGGATGACAATAGATGTTAATACAGTTTTTTCAAATATTAATTAATTAATTAAATTTTAATTAATTAATTTTAGTTTTGCATGGGAAACAAAATGGCGGCCATTGATTATCGAAGGTCAATGACAGTATTTTCAATAAGAGGTTACCATAGGGGGACCCTGTTCTGTCTCCAAATACCGCCAAGTTTGTCGCCAACTTGGCGATATATCGCCAAATTTGGCGTCCAAAATAAGTCGCCAAAAGTGACGCCAACTTTGCGATATTTCTAATATTTCGCCAAATTCCCATAGAATTCCATTGTAAACCTACTTGCTTATAGAAAATCAACAAATTGAGATATTTTAATGCAACAAAAACTAATATTAGCTTAAGGGATTATATTAAATTTTTCTTTGGTGACCTAAGTAGGAATTGACTTTAAAAACAAAATTTTTATATTACTTGTTTTATATATAGAAGGAATCCTTATTTGAATGTCGATGGTGTTGGTGTTATTTATGGCGGCCAATTATCTACACAAGGGATATGGGCCCAATGGGGGGGGGGGGGAGGGAATGCCCTCCGTAGGGGTCTTTCTAAGGGAATCTAACCCGTATTTACGCAAGGAAATCCAAATATTTGAATGTTGAAAAGTCTAAGAGTCTAAGTAATCATTAATGCTACTATCGTGTACTTTCTGTCTTGGGGATACATAGTAATCTAACATTTCTTAATAAATATGCATCCAGTATTCTTTAAAAGGATTTTAATTGTATGTTAAGAGAAATTGGAAATTTTTTTTTAGAAATTGAGTCGGACTGGGTTTTTACTAATTTTTGTACAGGCTGGGTCGCGATCTGCGAAAATATAAATGGGCCGAGACCGGACCGGGGAATTACGCTCTAATTTAGGACTGTCCAACACGTCTCCCGCGAATCCACTTTAAAGTATGCTTTCTTTAAAATCAATAATATTTTAATGAGGTTCTTTTAAATGTCACCAGCGATCGTTATTTGGAGTTAATTATTTAATGTTATTAATTTACTATTTTGTGATTAAGGTTTCTGGCCCCTTCATCTACAAAACGTAACTTTTGAGATAGGTTAGCCCTTTGAAATAATGTTATTTTAAATTTACGATGATTTATATTATTCCTGAAAATTATTTTTAAGTAGAGTTTTTGAGTCGTAGGCGACTTACGGCTATCACCATGAGATGTATGTGCATTACATGGCATGAGACGCTTGTGACACGTAAGTCTACCACTATTCATGGCCTGATTACCAGAGAGGAAATTTTTACCAGTATTTCCGAACAGTAATTTTCATCTTATTTATGACAGATATTCTACAGTAAAGAGAAGATCGCTATTTAAAAACACAAACAAACAGGTGGAATTTAGCACCTGTGGTAATTAAACTGTACTATGCTTTACCACTACTACAGTGAGATGTTGCATGTTTTCAGCCAAGTGCATTATGGCGCTTTTCACTGTTTGCAACTACATGAGGTGCGCCTCTCTTTATTGAAAGGTTGGACAGGTCTACGTCCAAATCACTTATTAGTAGACTGAGAAGTGAAATAAAACTAACTAAATAAATAATAATTTAAAAAAGGGAATTAAATATCTAAAAGAAAGTTTGTCTCAGGTAAATCTACAAAATTTTATTCAGATGTCAAGAAAATGTAATACATTTTAGTTTAAGTTAAGGATTTTTTTGTTTTTGAAGTATTTGCTCCTCAACCGAAATCTTTGGCGCCTTTAGTACTTAAGCGCTGTGTGCGCCGCACACTTTGCACACTGGGCCGGCGCGCCCCTGCTTGTTTGCCATAGCCAGAAACGTACACAAAAAATTTGGTTCAATTCTATGCATAAATTCATACACTTTTCGATGGTACAATAATGCGGCGGTACAGAGATCGAATTATAGCGCCCCTTCTGGCGGAATTTTTTCAAGTTCGGGGAAGACTTGCTTGCCATAGCCAGAAACATACACAAAAAATTTTGTTCAATTCTATGCATAAATTCATACACTTTTCGATGGTACAATAATGAAAATGGTACAGACATTGCAATTATAGCGCCCCCTTCCGGCAGAATTTTTCCAAATTCAGGGAGGACCTTCGTGACATGACCAAAAACAAACACAAAAAATTTGGCTCAATTCTATGCATAACTTCATACACTTTTCGATGGTACAATATTCAAAATGGCACAAAAATCGCTATTACAGCGCCCCCTACTGGCGAATTTTTTCCAAATTCAGGGATGACCTACTTGCCATATCCAAAAACTTAAAATAAAAATGTGGTTCAATTCTATGCATAACTTAATAGACTTTTGGGATGGTACAATATTCAAAATCACACAAAAATCGCTATTACAGCGCCCCCTACCGGTGAATGTTTTCCAAATTCAGGGATGACCTACTTGCCATATCCAAAAACTTAAAATAAAAATGTGGTTCAATTCTATGCATAACTTCGTAGACTTTTGGGATGGTACAATATTCAAAATCACACAAAAATCGCTATTACAGCACCCGCTACCGGCGAATGTTTTCCAAATTCAGGGATGACCTACTTGCCATATCCAAAAACTTAAAATAAAAATGTGGTTCAATTCTATGCATAACTTCATAGACTTTTGGGATGGTACAATATTCAAAATCACACAAAAATCGCTATTACAGCGCCCCCTACCGGCGAATGTTTTCCAAATTCAGGGATGACCTACTTGCCATATCCAAAAACTTAAAATAAAAATGTGGTTCAATTCTATGCATAACTTCATAGACTTTTTGATGGTACAATGGCGACAGACACACGGACATACAGACATTTTCTATAAACATGTTTTTGGGGATCTCTGACCCCTAAAACGTGTAAATCCGTCGAAAACCGGAAGTCGAAAAAAATTTCGATTACAATACTTTCTTCTATTGAAGATAGAAGAAAGTAAAAATTACGATAACTGCATATTATATATAAAGCTGTTGCATAAAACATTAAAAAAAGTGCAATAATATGTGACAAGCAGTGTTTAGGAAAAAAAAAAAAAAAAAGAATAACTGTAAAGATAAGTTTGGTGGTGTAGTCCTGGAAAAAAAAAGGTGGGGGGACGCTCACAGTTTCGAACATTAGGGTCTGTACCACCCATAGGGCAAACTTTATTTTGAATCCTGCTTTTCATTTTCAGTTGCAAAGAAAATTAATTCGAAAATTAAATTTCAATTTCAATTATTTAAAGTTTCTTTATGTGTTGAAAATTGAATAGCTTGCTAGACAATTCAAAAACTTAAAACCTTATTTTATGAACGAAAATTTTTGGAAGAGAATTCGTAATTCAATAACACTGATTCAAACAACGAAATTTTTATTAAAATTTGTTTTCTATTATTTATTTTAGAAACAGTTTTAAAATACAGACGGACTTCGTTATCCCGACACGCGGTTTTCACACCACTCCGCTTATCACGTCAGTTTTTCAAAGTCCCGATTTTCTGTATATGATTTTAATCGGAATGAACTCAGGATTTTACGTCGTTGAATAATTTTCAACTCCTGTTATCCCGAAAGTTTAGGAAAATTGTCTACTTTACATAATCCATCTTAAAAGCACGGAAATTAACCGCTAAGAAACGTCTTAGCCAAACTTTTCACAAAAGTGTCTAAAATACCCATTATTGAGATAAATGAGAAAATTTACTTCAATCCTTTATCTCAATAAATAAACCTACACACTATGAATAACCCACTTAAACTCCAGATAGACATGTCAGTCTACTCGCGGTCTTTTTGTTCTGGTCAGGACGCACTTTCTTGTGGTTACACGGCGTTTTTTCATCTGACTAAAACCGAAGCATTGAATTGCATTGAAACGATCAGAAATTATCTAACGTCCATTTCTCACACAACGGATATTGATTACAATTCGTGGTATAATATTGGAAAAAGAATTATAGGAATCACATCTAGGGATAAGCAAACCTTAATTAATCAATATTTCATGTAATAATAAAAAAACAAGCATCATAAATCTGATTTTTATTATTTTCAATTTTGTTTTTGCATTTATTTTGTTTAATAATAATGTTTTATTTCTTAAAACTGCAAGAACAGTTATGAATTTAAAATTATTTTAAATTAATTAAAAATACAGCTTTTTATAAACGTATTTTTCCGCGACAGTCCGCTTATAACGACACTTTTTTTTGGTCATTAAAGTGTCGGGATAACGAAGTTCGACTGTAACTATTTTCCACTGAGAACATTGAAAATTATTGCATTTTTACTTTATGGTCAGCTAAAGCGTAAGGAATTTATTGTAAATGCCAAGGAAAAATAAGACTATGAAATTTTGGTGTATCTTTACATTTTGAAGCCCCCTAAATCCATTTTGCCTATTTTTACAACAATTCTCTACGTATGGTCGTATGCATGTGTGTATCTTGTTAGCCCCGGTACGGTATGCTATTTCTTTCTCCCAGCTTATTTTGTGTCGAAAAAATAACGTTAGCTTACAGACGCTAGCAATAAACAAAGTTGATGTATCATTGTACAATTAAATGCTCTATAGCATTTTTTAAAGTTTCTAAACATCTCACATTTTCAGTTTTTATACCATCGTATTGAAAAAAAAAAGTACTTTTTAATGCAATTTGTTTGAAAACTGCATCTCGATTTGTTTTTGAAATATTAATTTTTTTGTAGTTTTTAGCGATATTTGTTTCATTTTGGCAACTCAAGTACGCCATATCTGTATAAAGTAAAGAATAAATTGCTGAAAAATAGCAATTATATCTTTTTGTTGCCATTTTCTCATAAAATAGAAAAAAAATTAATTAAAAAAATTAAATCGAAAAAAAAATTAATTAAAATACGTGGTACTTTGAGAAAAATATAAATGAAGGATTTATGATAAAACAGGGAGCTATTATAAACTATATTTAATTTTAAGTTTCTATATTAATGCAAATGACGTCATTTTACATAAAATAAAAGCGTGTGCTTTAAGTCTTAAAACTGAAATATGTTTTGTAGTAGAGTCCCGATTATCCGAGTCACGCTTAACCGAGTTATTTTCTTCTGATGGACTAGTGGCTTCTATTATTATGAAACAGCCGTTATAAATGAAGCGTTAGGTGAAGATGAAAGAGCTGCCGTAAAAAATTAGAACTCTGATTTTCTGGTCAGAATGGGGAAAAAAAATGGCCATAATTTTTTTTAACGCTTCATATATAATGGCTGTTTCATAATAATAGAAGCCACCAGTCCACCAGAAGATAAAGAAGTAATGGAAATGCCGGGGCGACACTAAATTCTGAAAAAGCAGAATTCCTATTCTCTAGTTATTATCTTTCAGGCTCCCTAAGTCTGTTTTTTTTTTCATTAGTTCATATTGACTAATGGAAAAATGGTGTGTCGGGGTGTGTTTGAACATGATAGCGTTTAAACGGTGTTTTCAACTTGAAGCTCGAATTTTTAAAGTATGTTATACAAGATGAATAGACTATTTAATATTCTGGGACTATATGCCACTGTCCAAACTCTAATTTTAGAGAAATTCGACACGTTTTTCGCATCCAGGCAATTTTTAAATCACTAGAAGTAAAAAATAAGTACGGTTTATATGAGAAAATTTATCCAAACTAGTTGGATGTGCCAATCCCAAAACTTTCTTCTATTTCATGCCAATATTTCATTATAATTAGTTTTATTAGTATTTTTATTAGAATTAAGCATAACTTCATACACTTTTTGATGGTACAATATTGAAAATCGCACAAAAAACGCTATTACAGCGCCCCCTTCCGGCGGAATTTTTCCAAATTCAAGAAGGACCTTCTTGCCATGGCCAAAAACATACACAAAAAATTTGGTTCAATTCTATGCATAACTTCATACACTTTTCGATGGTACAATATTCAAAATGCACAAAAATCGTTATTACAGCGCCCCCTACCGGTGGAATTTTTTTCAAATTTAGGGAGGACCTTCTTGCCATGGCCAAAAACATACTCAAGAAATTTGGTTCAATTCTATGCATAACTTCATACACTTTTCGATGGTACAATATTCAAAATGCACAAAAATCGTTATTACAGCGCCCCCTACCGGCGGATTTTTTTTCAAATTTAGGGAGGACCTTCTTGCCATGGCCAAAAACATACTCAAGAAATTTGGTTTAATTCTATGCATAACTTCATACACGTTTCGATGGTACAATATTGAAAATGCACAAAAATCGCTATTACAGCGCCCCCTACTTGCGGAATTTTTTAAAATTCAGGGAGGACCTTCTTGCGAGGGCCACAAACATGCACAAAAAATTTGGTTCAATTCTATGCATAACTTCATACACTTTTCGATGGTACTATATTCAAAATGCACAAAAATCGCTATTACAGCGTCCCCTACCGGCGGATTTTTCCCAAATTAATGGAGGACCTGCTTGCTATAGCCAAAAACTTTAAAAAAATGTTTCTATTCTATGCATGACTTCATACAATTTTTTATGGTACAATGGCGACACACGGACAGACAGTTATTTTGTATAAACATGTTTTTTGCGATCTCTGACCTCTAAAACGTGTAAATCTGTCGAAAAAAAATTTCGATTACAATACTTAATTTTATTGAAGATAGAAGAAAGTAAAAATGTGACAAAGGCAGAAGATAATCGATAAATAATGCTTTTTATTGGCCTGAAGAATACATTTAGTACTAAAATGTTGTCCCAAATCGCATTTTTAAAAAGTACTATCAGTTTTAAAGAGAGGATAAGCATTCTTCTACCGAACATTTCCAAAAATTACGTTTCATCAAGATTTCTGTAAAAATATATTTCACTTTCGAAAGTGAAAGTACCTTTTTAAAAAAATCTGCAACCAAAATCTAAAAAGTAAAAAACAGTCATATAAAAGATTGAGCTCAGCTATCCTATGCAAAAAAATCGTTTAAAAATATTCAAATTGAAACGAGAAATTCGAAAGTAACCTGTCCATAGGATTAACATTACGCAGCGTGTGTTTTCAAGTGCGTGAAGAATCCCCGTAAGATTGTGATATGACCGATTATGAAAAGAAATTATAATATTGAAATTCTTTGGCTTGATGTACGGTCGGAAAACAGTTGAATATTTCTATTATTTACATAGGAACCACTCAGAGCAAGTTCCGCCCTTCCCGCAATGCACGAGGCAAAACGGGCGCGATCATCAATGGACACAATCACCGTAAGAGTGAATTATGACCGGCTTCACGCTCGGGGCAAAACCCCACTCCACATCATCGTGGTTGGGTTTTCTGCGAAGTTCGGTGAGCGAACTCGCTAATCATACTATAGAAATGATCCTATGAAGTATGATCTTGATTTACAAATTAAAGAGTAGAATTGTTATTATCATGTATTCCTTGCTATTTCCGGTGTGAAAGATTTATTTTCTGAACACATTAAACTATCTTTCTTGTTTACAGTATGTTTAATATCACAAGTATATTTTATCATTTTTTAAATAAAAGTGAAATACAGCTTGTGCAAACTTTTGAACAACTACAACATTTCTGACAAAACAGGACTATTTTTCTAAAAGCACAAGATTTAATTTTTCGAAAGACGTTTTACGTAAAATATAAGAACGTAAATGATGTATTCTTTTACTTTGAAATGTCATTATTCAAATTGTTTCTGGAGATGTGATTATATAAAAGCATTGATTCATTACTTTGCCGGCTGGTTGGAAGATCAGATTCAAATTTAGAATAATTAGTATATATCTAAGTAGCATCTAAAAAAATGGTACTTTCCAGTACAAAGGCCTTGGCGAGATAGAGAAAATGGCCTTGACGAGATAAGGACATTTGGCAACATATTTTCTGTCAAATTATTCACTGTTTCTTACACAAAAGCAAATTTTTAATACAATTTACTTAATATAAAGAAGCCATTTATTTATTTTATATACCAGCAGAAATAAATTTTATGTAAAAAGCAATTATATATCTATATATATAAATAAATTCATATATAAACAAGTATAAAAGTTCATTAGGTTTGTTTTCATACCTGTTTATATCATTTGGAAAAAAAGCTCACTTTCTGAAGACCAAATTGCGCCAAGATTTAAAAAAAATGCCAAGGAAAATTCTAAAAAAATTCTAATGCTAATATTACTTTCATGCTCATGAAGTACTTAAAATGCATATTTCTTTCACTTTTACTATGAAAGCGTCCACATAGTTTTAAAATAAGCTAATAATTTAAAAAACAACAAGGCCTGTAAACAGGATGGCCACAACATCTGTAAAATTGGGGACTACTTAAAAAAGAAAAAAAAAATAATAATATTTACCTTACTTAATCCAAAATTTTAGCACATAGGTTGGAAAATTACTTACCTAATATGCAGGGCCGGTTTTAAATTTTTGGTGGCCCTAGTCATTTAGGAATTCGGCGCCCCCCCCCCCCTATATAATAAATACTCCCTCTGTCCCAAATTAGTTGCTATATTTGATTACTTTTGTACTGATTATTGATACTGATGATTTTATGATTTTGTTTCAACATTTTTCAGAGATTTCAGACTGCTGTGCTATCAATCAACAACATTTACTTACCAAGCATTCCCTCCATCTCTCCATAAATATGTACCAAATTAGTTTAAAAAATACAGTGTTCGCACGCTCTTAAGCCACGCCCCATTTTGTAAGGATTCTTCCACTAGTAATCGCATAAAACTACCTTCTAGCTAATGAATCGTTAATTCTTTAGGAAGAAAATGATCTTTATAGTATACTGGTGGTAGAAGCCTTACAAAATGATTTCGATCTAATAAACTACATCGGAAGTTATTTATGACTCCACCCACTTGAAATGTCGCAACTAATTTTGGACGGGGGTAGAGTGTTGCCAGAGGGCTACTTTTTTAAAATTCAGGTTTCTTGATTGGCACCACTTTTCTGAAATGGTAAAATTCCCCTTATTTTCGCCTCGCCCCCTGTTTCGCCTCAATTAATATGTCATTAATAAGGCAAATTTTATTATTTCAAAAATGTGGTGCCAATCAAGAAATCTGAATTTAAAAAAAAGTAGCCCACCGGCAACACTGGACGGAGGGAGTATATTTTATCATTTTTTAAGTAAAACGAGATACCGCTTGGCTTGACCAAATTTTTGAATAGCTATAATATTGAGTATAAAAACAGGACTGTTTTTCTAAAAACGTAAGCTTTAATTTTACGAAAGACGTTTTACGCAAAGTAGAAGAAGGTAAATGATGTATTCTTTAATTTTGAAATGTCATTATTAAAATTCTTTCTGGAATTAAAATGATTATTTAAAAGCATTAGCCGGTCGATATAATATATTATACTGTTTCGTCGAATTATTAGCTAGTAATAATTAATAGAAAGTAAGAATTGCCAACTTTCCTGTTTTCGAGCCATTTCTCTGGGATCGAGTTTTAACATATGCGACCGGAAGCAAGATGCCCTTTTTTTAACCTCTTCGGTCCCTGGGTCCCCAAACGGGGACCCCTGTTCTTTTCCTTATAAAAACTAAAATGTCCGATTTTTTTACATTTTTGCTTCACTTCTTAATAGCTGAATGTTTTTTGCGTTCAAAGCAAACGAATAAATGGCAGCATCTAAGCTGATTCCCACATAAAATAAATGTTATTTTCATCTGAGTTTGCAAAATGCCCAAAAGACAGTATGACCAAGAAAGAGAAAAATTTTCATAAGTATTTAACTCAAATCTTTTCAATAAAAAAAATTTTGAGGATTATTTACTTGTTTAAAGCTTTTAAATTTGTGATTGCGTTAATTTAGGTTAATGGTTAATAAATTGATTTTTTAAGGGGGTTTGTAGTTTTAGATCCATATTTTTAAACCTGAATTACTAAGCGCCTAAAGGATCAATTTCAGAAAAGATATTTTTTCTGTGATTTACAATATCATTTTGTTTGAAAACAAAACAAAACAATGAATAAGCATTTGTATTATTATTTTAGCTTCGAAACTGAAGAGGTTAAAGTACTTCAATGAACTTATTTTCTTGGATCATGTGTCATCATTTTCATCGCCTTGAAAAAACTTATATGCAAAAGAAGTGGAAGACGAAACATTATCTTTCGGATCGCTTTCTATCTCCTTTTCTTAAAAATCAGAAGATATGTAAAGTTTTTGGCAGCGGGCTCGCTCCCTTCCTTGGCGGCCCTAGGCGATCGCCTAGATTCGCCTAGTGGTAACCCCACCACAATGAATTTAAACACTTCTTTTGCAACAACAAATAAACGAGTCAAATTACAGAATGATTCAAAATAGAAAATTATGTAGATAATATCTTAAACCGCTGATGATAGAAACATACTTCCAATTACAAAAAGTATACAAATAAAAAACAGCTTTCAGATATCGCATTTAATTTACAAGAGGTCGTATACATATAAAAGTATAAAATTTAATTTTTCATACTGCTCTCTTTTCCTCTAACTTATATTTAGAAACATGTTGCCTTACGTACATAATTTACGTACGTCTTTATTACGTACATAAAGACATAAAAAAAATCTCTATTTAGAGAAAAACTTACCGAGTTCTATTATTTTTTGATATTGAATGTTTTGCGTCACTAAATCAGAAAAACGCATTTTTTTCCTCTTTTTTGTGGGTGTGTGCGCGCGCGCCAGAAATCCCGAATATTAATAAAATACATACCTTAAAATAAAATAAATCCAAGCTGCAGTAAGAGTTGTAAATTTATCATTTTTATGACAATTTCACGAAATTCCGCTCAGCCAAAGAAAAGGCATTCCATGCACAGTGCAAACGGCGATTTATAATAAAACAAAACGAAAAATATGTAATTTTCTAAAGATACAGTGCTTTGATAAAAATTTCGAAATAATTTAAAACGTTGAGAAAAGACTGCGTTTTCAAATTACTTTCCCCACCACTATTCTGAGAAAGCAAATTAAACACTTTATATCCAAGCCTCTCTATCTAGTATGCTCTGGTTTCCCTTCAAAATACGAGCTAATCTTTCGCCTTTTACTAAAGATTACCGTGGAGGGGAACAACTCAATGAGTCTAAAACAAATTTTTGGAATCCCACCGATAGGTGGGGTATAATTTAAGAGGAGTAATATAGGTCACTTCCGTGAGTCACTTTTGTCTGTATGTCTGGAGGTAGAGGTCTAGACATTAGTCACCTGGGCAAATATATACAAAAAATTTTTCTTTAGAAATCATAGAGATTGCTATAGAAAAAATTCTTTTGGGATCATTTTATAATAATATTTACATGTATTGCTATACAGAAAATTTATATCTCAAATTATTTGTGTTTGAAAAAAAAAAAAAAAAATCAAACTAAAGAAGTGTTTTGTACATAATATTTTTACATGAAAAAAAAAAATATATATATATATATACATTCATTTTATGTCATTTTCAAATTGATGCTTGTTGAAAAAGATACGAATTTCCGCCTTTTATAAGAACTTTATTTTTTATTATTGACAAGTTTTGTTTCAATAGCAGGTCAATTTAATTAAACATTACTCATCTAAATTATAATAATAATCTTATGCAGTTAATTTATGCACGCGTTAACTTGTATGCGGGCGGTACATCTATTTTTGAAAAAAAAAAAAAAATATATACATCTATTTATGACATTATTTTACAGAGAGAGATGAGAGAGATCAATTTTATATCTGAAACTTTATATCAATTTTGTTGTAAACTTCGATTCAAGAATTCAGGTGAAGAGTAGGAACATAAAACTTTTTAACATTTTTAATAAGCGATTTATTTAAGTCTTAAAATTTTTGTGCCGTTACTTAACAAAACGAAGTGAAAATCAGACTTATCTATGATTCGCATTTTTCTTGGCATAACTTAATAAAACAAAGCGTGAATCAGATTTATCTGTGACTCTCAGTTTTCTTTGATGACTATTTGAAATTTCTTTGTAAGAATTTGTAATCTCAATGTGGGTTAAGGAAAGACGGCGAACCTTTTCACATCCACGTGCCAAATAAATTTCCCCAAAAATATGTTTTATGTGATCATGGCGTGCCAACCAGTTGCGTATCTAGACTTATCATTTCGGAGGGGGCTGACGCCGAGATACAGTAAAAATTTCTAAGATAGAACACAAGAAACTGAAAAAATTCCTCTTTAAACAGGTTTTTATAGTAGTAGGTAACGCATCTATTATGCAATCAAACTTTTTTAAGAGAGAATCGTATGGGATTGGGTGAAATTCCGTTTTCAGCAGGTTTTTTGTCTTAAGTTTAATTTCATGGTTATACCGCATTTTTTTTTTAACAGACTACTGAAAATTATCTGCTAAATGTATCTCAATAAGCACTAAATAAAACTGAAGTAAATCTCTGTATAACGGAAACTTGGCTGAAATGAAAAATTTCATGGTTCCTGCGAAATAACGCCCTTTCTAAGATTGAAACATGCGTTTTGCTAAACTTTCGTAATCAAACTTGACATTTTCTATAAATTTCGTAGGGGGCTGTGGCCCATCAGCCCACCCCTTAGGTACGCCACTGGTGTCAACATTAAAAAAAAATTAATGGATCAAATAATAATGAATCTTTTTGTTTCTTTAAATGAAACCAAATTACTTAACATTTTGTTTTCAGCATTAAAAGGTATGAGTACTATTTGATGTTTAAAAATTTATTTTAAAAATATTATTTCTGTTGTCTCATCTTAGATGCCAAATAATTTAATTTCAGCTTCGTACATAGTTATTTTTAAGAGAATGCAAGTTTAATTGAACTCATTTGACAAAATGCTTTTAGTTGGAATTATTTATATTATTATTTCCGAAAGAATGTTTCGCAGAAAAAATTGTCAAAATCTACAGCTAGATCAGAGCTAGCAATCAGAATCTACAGCTTTTAGTGTTTGGAATTGAATTCCAAGTTGTTACAATTTTACCATCGGCATTTTTGCTTATATAATGCATTTAATCTTTCTTTTGCATAATTCTCTCTTATTGGGATACATTAAGTTATACAGTAGCCTTTCTCTTAACCGGAACTCTGCTTTAACCGGCCGACTTTTTTTCCAACATCAGACAAAATTCAGAAAGGAAAATTTCGGTTATCATTTCTTTATGGTTACGTAACTCAAATTTACATAATGTAGAATAATTTCAACTCCTTATAAAAGTAGGTGACAAAATTTTCAACAATTTAATTTATATTAAATATTGCTCATGATTTGTTATGAGGTATAATTTTTATTTCGATTTAGTTGATTATAACTAGTATTCATTTCACAAAATATAGAAATTATGTACTTTTTTAAAACTACACAAATTAATAAACTAGATGCATCATACGCATTTAATTAATTAAATATGCTGTTACTTATTTAAATTTTTTTACCTCTCCGGTTTAACCGGTTTTTCTCTTAACCGGCTGACCCTCGGTCCCTTTTAGGTCGGTTAAGCGGGAGGCTACTGTATTTCAGTTTCTTCAATCTGCATGACAATGGCAATCAACTGAAGTATTCAAATTCAGATAAACAGCGACAGCATCAAGATAAATTAATGCATTTTGTGAAATTCTACTATATTTTGATGTAGAACCTGAATCTATGTCGTGCCAAAATAAATCTGCAGCGTGCCATAGGTTCATTGTCACTGGCTCTAGGTTTTCAAATCCAAACTGTCTACTTTCTGACATACTTCTGAATTCAATTTTGTTTATAAACACAGGACCCGATTAACCTCTGAATTTAGTAGAAGCACAAGTATAATTTTGCCATCCCCATCTTCATTTCGCAAAAGTTTTCTAAAGTTTACGTACATAGAAACTCTAAAGTCTAATAATTACAATTAAGGATGGACCGAAACAGGTTTTTAAGACCGAAACCCAATTTCAATGATCTTTCTATTTTCGACCGAAAACGGAAACTAAAATGTCCAAATAAATTTTTAAAGTAATTAAATTGTATGTATTAAAGTAATTAAAACATACATAACTATGCATAATTATTAATTAATTATACGTGTTTATTAAATATACATAATTATTAATTAATTATACGTGTGGCCCACAATAGCTCTCTGAGCCTTAGACCCGAAACTTTTTATTTTCTTATAAAATAAAACGTAATTAATTCATCAACGACACAAAAGGATTTTCTAATTTATACGAATTTCATTTCATTAAAAAATATCTTAGTTTTATGTATACACACCTCGATTTATCTTTTTAAATGATTTCTGCAAATGATCATCTGTTATACTAGAACTTTCTCAAAAAGTTCGTAGCAATAAATAGTCTCATATGCGAGGATAAAGCTCAAATCGATGAGTAATGTTAAAAATTTCCGAAGGAAGAAACGAGATTTTTGGAATACAGTCATTCAGGGTAACTTTGAACCATGGGGTGTAACTTTGCTCCACCTCCTATTTTTCAATGTTTTTGACTCCAAAAGACTAAATAAACCCCAGAATTGAGTTCATTTGGCAAGGTTCTAAACTGCGATTTCTACTCTTTATTTTAGAAAATAAATTAGCAACATTATGCGCAATTAATTGCATCATCTAACTATTTTGTGAAGTACTCTTTTCAAGTTAATTTTAAATGCTGTTTTGAAGTTGTTGTAATCCAATTAAATTTTCATAGTAAGTAACAATATACTCATTTATAAGACATATTATTATCTAAATGTTGTAAATATGTTAATATTTTGTGATTATTTATTTATTAATAGTTAATAAAATGTAAAATAAGAAGGCACTAACATTTTACCACATTTTCAGGGTAACTTTGAGCCGGCTCAAAGTTATACTGATGTTTATAATTTACTGATTATAGGTGATACTGTCAAAAATTTCCCATATTTGCACGTATATTTTATATAAATGCCGAAAGTGTGCATTAGATATAACCTGTAAATATTTTAACAAATATGTTTAAAATACATAAAATTCCTTTAAAGACGTTTTTCGGAGCGGAGCTACTCAAATTTGACATTTCATACATTCGACATTTTTTATTCTTGTTTGAATAATACTAGTACTAGTATATATTACTGTAACTATGGGTATATTATTGAGTTAAAACATTGAAAATTGTTTTTCACAGCATTTTTATGTTTTATATGAACAATAAACAGTGTTTTTTTTTATTTCTAAATATCCATGATTCTCTTCTGCCACCTTTCTTATGCATAATATTTGCTGTAATATCATAAATTATACAAATCTTGTGATGTTGGGAAATGTAAATTCGGAGTCTTTACATATCTGAAAACATTTTTGGGGGTTTAAAGTTGTCCTAACTATAATACTTTTTTTTTTATAATGAATTATTTTAGATAATATTTATCATATGGTGCAAAGTTATCCTAAATGGCTGGGTAACTTTGAACCAGGTTAAAAATTCATTTTTATTGCTTTTGTTCTTATTATTACTTAATTTTTGATAGTCAAACAATAATTAGGATCATTTCTTGTCTTTTATACCCCTAGTTGCAACAATATTTTTAAAATAAGAGTGTGGCATATGAAAATAGAGAAAATGCGGATCAAAGTTACCCTGAATGACTGTACTGATAGTTTCGGTCGAGTTTCGGTCCGGCCGAATTTTCAGCCGCATTTTCTCCGAAAACGGATTTTCCGAGAAACTCAGATTTTGGGCCGAAAACGGAAACGAAACCGAATTTGAGGTCGATCTCTAATTACAATGCTGCTAATATTATTTCCGGGAGGGGCTTATATTAGCAGAGTTCACATATAATTCATTATACAGCTTTTTTACTTCAGATGTATTTAGTACATTATTATATTTTCAACTACCCGGATGTTTTCTCAGCATATCAAGATACCATATGATTGGTTAACAGACTATTTATCTCATTCATATTTCCCGGTTTGACCAATCTCCGAAAGCAGTGTTGTATATTTTCTTGTATTGGGCAAACATTCCTTTAAAAAAAAATTGAAAATGCAAAGTAAAAAAATAAAAATGGGTATTAAAGGACCTATTTTGGTTATTTAGGGTCCCCTCTTAACTTTTAGAGCTTGGAGCTCGAGCTTCCTGTTGCTTTTGGATAAGCACAATCTGCATAAACGCATGAAACTGGCCGGTATTATTATTTTGAAACTATATAATCCACATTTTTTTTGTTTGTCATTTTTTGGTAATAACAGAAGATTTTTGAGAAAAGGCTGTAAAAGGTAGTGGATTTAATTTCTGGGCACAACAGTGCGGAAAAGGAAAAAAAAATAACTGCCTCATGTTACAACAATTTCTTATAACGCAAAAATTTCGTTGATCAGAAAAAAAAAAAAAAAAAAAAGAAGAAACATTCGATTCCAAATTACTTCCATAGTCATTTTTATACTTACCTGTATAAAGCTTTTACGTTTATAAATGAGTCCGTATAAATGTGTCGGAAAGTTCGCGTTGTTAAACGGAGAAAAATATAATTTACAGAACCGCCTTAACTGATAGTTTTGCGATCAAAAGGGGCGTTTCCGATCTTCCTACGTTGCTCTTTCTTGCCTTTTGAAAATTCGAAAACTTTCAGAATGCGGCAGTCAAAGTTTTAAAATGAATCAGAACAATTGTAGTTTATCTCGACATTTTCATGCCCATTTCTTTAAGCATAGTATCTTTATTTTTCTGTCTGTTTATTTTTATAACAATATCTATCTGGCACGGTAAATAGAAATTGCACATACAAAATGTTTTTTTTTTATTCGAAAAGCTAATGTTGAACAAAACATTTAAACTATGCAATAATTTAAAATTAGAAAAACTATATTAAATTCATGTCTTCACAAAACATAATTCCCATTTTGCATTTTTCTGCAAACTTTCAGAAAATTCTTTTCCCACCACTATGATCTAAGAGCAGTTCTTTGTCGGTATATATAGCAAGACGAATGTATAGTAAGTGTACTTGCTTCGGCAGTACATATACTAAAATTGGAACGATACAGAGAAGATTAGCATGGCCCCTGCGCAAGGATGACACGCAAAATCGTGAAGCGTTCCACATTTTTTTGCTAATACAGTTCTGCAAAACCCGCGTATTTCAAGACAGAATGCTAAAAAAATATTTTTAAAATACAGTTAGAATCCCTCAAATGCACAGTGCTTATCGATGTGACCATAGGCGTAGAGTTGTATGGACTCATAGGCTTCGAGCTCCATCAATAATTTCGAAAGTGGTCTGTTTATTTTCCCTGTAATATAAAAAAGTTCTTAGTTCTTCCTAGTATTTTAATGTGACATTTTTCGGCAGATTAATTTTTTTCTTGCCATTTTTTAGGTGCGTTCGTAATTATATAAATACGTAGCACCCATATTCGTTGTTCAGTCCGTCTGTCTGTACGTCCGTCCGCATATAACAGCGCAAAAACTACTCAACCGAATCGTTTGAAATTTAAAATATATTTTGGATTTCTTGGGAGGGAAGATTTTGGAATCTTCCCTCGATTCGCGCATTTGGCGAAGCAAGCTTGGCGTGGTCAATGGCGCGGTTGAAAAACCGGTACTCTGGGTTGCTGTAAACGATACGTTCCCCTCCCGCTAAAAAATATATTGCCATGTGGTTTTGCACGGGTATTTTTGTTAGGGATTTGATGCAGTAAGTCTTTTTTTTTCTTCTTTTTAGTGTGTAAAACATATCTATATCATATTTTTCTTGTTGCGAAGGTTTAATTTGTTGTTTTAATATAATTATATTATTTACATGTTGCTATATCGTGATCGTGCTACAGTTATATACATAACACCGTTTGGTCATTGCTTATCATGAAGTACTTAATTTAGTGTTAATTTTCCTTCTCCTTTTTACCAGGAAAAGCGGGATCTATTTTTTTAAAATAAAGGTGGCTTACAGTTAATTTGCATTAATTTATTTTTAATGCATTCATAAATGTTCTTGGTTAAATAACTAAATGTTTATTACGGCAAGAGTAAATTCATGCAGTTTTTTTGTTACGCATTAGTTTTAATGTGTTTTCCAATTTTAAAAGCCTTTTTAAATATTTTCAAGCGCATCTCGAAAGAAATTATATTAAGGAAATTTCCAATATACCTTTGCCACTCTTAAAAAAAGCCAAACAGCTTGAGATAATTATAAATAATTAAGAATAATAAAACCGCTTGTATATAAATATACTATAATACTTTTTCCACCTCTGATTCAGTAACTGATGATTGCTTAGAAGATTTAATGAGCCGAGTATAATTTTTTTCATTTATGAAATGATATTCGGCTTTACCAACACATTTTTTTACCCCAGTATCTAATAAACTAATCAAAATGACCATTTTGATTTTTTTTTAAATCTGAATCTTAAAGTGGCTGGTCACTCAGCTTTGGAATTCTCCTCCGTAATGTTAAGTCTGTGGACTTTTGATGCATTCATATATTTAAATTATTTTCTCCGGGAAATTCCTATTTTTAACATCTTTTTTTCTGTATACTCTTCTTAAAGAATCTTTTTTTTTTCTTAGTTTTCAAAATATTTCTAAAATCTATGGTGAATTTAATATTTTATGTGTTAAAAGCGGCAAACTGTGAGTAAAATTTTAACACTTCCTATAAAATTATACTTTAGAAATATTTTGAGAGCTAAGGAAAAAAGAGACATCTTAGGAAAGGTACACTAAAATAGAAGTTAAAAATATTAATTTCCCGAGGAGATATTTTAAATAGACGAATGCATCCAATGCCCATAGACTTTACATTAGGGAGGGGAAATTGGAAGCTAAGTGACCAACCCCCTTAACTGAAAATTTTATTCTTTACATTGTAAATGATATGTATGTGGTTATTAAAAATATACACCTAAACTTTGCAGTACATGCTGTGTCACTTATCGAAATTTCACACTTCCAATGATGTTATCACATTTATACAAAATTAATCTGATAAAAATCTTCAATATTGTGAAAGCTGTGAACGAAAGGTTGAATTCAGCGAGGTACACTATCTTATTCTTGAAATAAATATATTGTGGTCTGGTTTTATGTACAAAAATTTTTTCAGGAGTAGTTATGCTTGAAAGTTTGTTCCATTAATTTAGAAACATCCTGCATATTAGGGGGCACAACCTTTTATAAGAGAAGACTCAGTTATATAAATGTTTAGGTTTTCAAGGGCCAAAGTCTGTCCCCCAGAAATTTTTTTATTTCGGGAGTGGGAGATCTATGGCCATGGCTTATAATCTTGTGAAAACAGATTTCGTAAAGGGGGAGGGGTGTGGCAGTTTTACCCTTTATCCAGTGTACAGTTCCAATTCTGTTGGCAAGACAACATCAACAATGTAATTTGTGTCTATAACACATATAATTAAGGTTTTTTTTTTTTTTTTTTTTTTTTTTTTTTAAGTGGAAATATTCATTGACATTATTTGAAGGGGTAAAATGATATTTTTAAAAGTACAAAAACAAAATGGTCATTGACTAAAAAAAATTTCATGAATGAAGTTGAGAGGGTGGGGGTGAGTAAAAACATTGAAAGTCAAGGAAAATTTTTTCTTTGTAAAATTTGAAATTGTTGATGATGAAAATTTATGTAGCTATTTCCCTTAAACATCAGATTTTATTATATATAAACTATAAAAAAATTTGTGAAAAATAACTGCATTATTGTACAAGAAAAAATTAGCACTCGCCAATCAGCGAGTAATACTGAAAATTTGGAGATTGACTTTATTGCCACAACTGTGCAAATTTAAGTTGCCACTTGACACTCGTCAATTGTGATAATAGATTCTACTAGGTAAAAATGAAATATCCATGATGTGAAATCATTTTTTAAATTAAAGTATATTCTAATTTCAAAAATCCATTTTTCGTTTATATAACATATCAGCATATCTTTAAATACAATATTAGCATATCTTTAAATATAGTTTATCACTTATATTATAATTTGACTGCAGTAAATGCCAGTTTTTTATGTCGAGTGTAATCTTGTCAAAGGGTAAATAAAGGATGTTAGTAAGTCATGATTTTAAGGCTCCCGTCCCACAAAGATACTTGCTAGCTAATGTTAAACCTATGGGAAGGCTCTTTTCTAATATCTCATTTACATTTAAATAATTTTAATTGGATAGCTGGGATTGATCGCTACATTTGCCCTTTTTTACTTTTTTTTTGGCTGCATAAATTTTTAAATGTTATTTTCACTTTTGGAATCGTTTCCAAAAGTAAAAGTGTCATCATAAAAATGCACTCAAAGTAAACTAGGGGCTAATGTAGGGATCAACCTCAGCTATCCAATGGGAACAAAATTATTTTAAAATATTGAAATGCAAATGAGATATTGGAAAAGAACCTTCCCATAGATTTTAGCTCGTGAATGTCTTTGCCTGATGCGATGAAAGATATAACAGTAACGAAAAGCACTTTTTTTAATGAAACATTTGTAAATTTGTTACTGGCCAGTGCATAAAAAATCTGGCTAATGAAAAAAAAAAAAATCATGTACTGGCCAGTGAGTAAAAAAGTTAATTTTGACTTATACATTCTTGATTGATGGCGATTTTACCAAAAAAAAAAAAAAAAATAGACTAGTTACATTATAAAATACGTTCACATTATTTTAAAAATGTAACTGTTTATATTATAAGCCTGAAAGTATAGTTTTATACTGCAGTTTTGTTTTGTTGCTTTGAGAAAAGAATAATAATAATGCAAAATATTAATAATGTTTCATTCTATTCGATTATGATTGATAATTGAAAAGAAAGCTAATCATTTATTCATAAAGTTTTCCTTACCTAGACAACCTATTTCATTCATAAATTTCAATGTTTGTTTATTAACATATAAACTGACCATGTGTATGAATATATTTTTCTCACTGTACCATAAGTTTTATATTCCAATTTATTAAATTAAATTTATTTTTAGTCAACTTATGCCAAAGAAATAGTTTGAATAATAATTAAATAAAATATCAGACTAGTTACATTCTAAAATAAGCTATCTTAAAAATACCTTTTTTATATGATAAGCCTAAAAGTACCATTATTTTATCTTGTTTTGAAAAAAGAATAACAAAATCGTCAAATATTAATCTTTATTAAATGCTTCATTCTATTTGATAAATGAGTAGAAAGTTATTTATTTACAGTAAATAAAGTTTTTCTTACCAACAAACAAGCTACTTCATTCATAAATTTCAATATATATGTTTGCCCTTATCCTTATATAAACAGACCATGTGTATGAATGATTTTTTCTCACTGTATCCTGTACCACAAATTAAATCTAGAATATTCTAATTTACTATATTTATTATTAATCAGCTTATGTTAAGGAAATAGTTTTAGAGTAACAAACAAATTAAATATCAGACTATTTACATTAGGAAATAGGTGAAGATGTTTATAAATGGTAATGTATCCCTTTTTATATGATAATCCTAAAAATGTGACTGTTTTATCCCTTTTTTTTTTTCCTGATTAAGGAAAAATGTTAATTATAGTATGGAAATACAAAATATAAATGATTCATTCTATTTGATTGCTAAATGAGAAGAAAATTACCATTTATTTACAGTAAATTAAACTTTTCTTACCTTCACTAACATGCTATTTCATTCATAAGTTTCAATATGTTTGTTTACCATTATACGAACCATGGATTATTGAAAAAACCCGGTTTATTAACGCATTTGAGCACGCAGGCGCTAATAACCGGGCAGGAATATTCTTCTTTTTGACTTTTTTCTTATCTAAACTTGAACTGATCACCTAATTTTTTGCTACTAAAATGCTCAAATGTAGTTATTTTGGAAAGTATCTTGGCAAATGCGAAGAAGTGGGTTTTTGTGTTGTGGAAATGATGCTTGCAACTAAAAAAGAAACTATTTGGGAAGATTTAGAAGCTTCTAAAATTATCGTAAACACGCCTTTGCTACTAACTTATTTAACTGATACCCGAGAACTTTTTAAATTTTTGCATGCTACTGAAGAACTAACTTATACTATTCAATTTCAGAAAATAGAAAAAACCCCTTTTAATTTTGAACTGTTCACTGATTATACTGTAGAAAAAAACATAACAAATCCTAACACACTAACGTTATATTCAGAAATTTATAAAAATCTTTCTGGCAAATCAAAGCTTGACACCGACATTTCCCAGAGACATTACGAAAACTCGCGAGTTTTTGTTACGATGGCCGATAGACTGCGGCATTGAAGGTTGTGCATTCATATATTTCAGAAATTACTAACAGGACTACTAATACAGATTATCTAATAACACAACTTCGAGAAATCTATACCTGGTGGGATGACGTAATGACCCCACAAACCAAACAGGACGATTATGTTATCCTAGCTGAATTGACTAAAAGATGGCATGGAGAGTTTAAATTAAAAAATTTGTTAACTAAAGTATTCCAGGTTTATCAAATTGGGGAACCCAAAAAAGATGGGTCGCGCTTCAGGGTCCAGTAAATTCGGGTAAAACAACTTTTGCTTCGGCTATAGTAGAACTTTTTAACGGGATTCCTATAAATGTTAATACAAATGAAGATAATAGATTAACATTTCAGCTGGGACAGACTATCGGTCAACGGTTTGTGCATCTAGGCGATGTTACCTCCACGGGTTTTCGTAATATAGATAGATGTATGAGAGAAATGTTGGATGGTGATCACTGCGTTTCTCTCTCTCGAAAAAAAAAGAAAGACCCACTTCTTGTCCTTTTTCCTCCGGGGATCCTAACAACTAATAAGGAGCACTTTAATTCTGATATGTACAAATGTGTCTCTGTCAGAATCCAGCTTTTTAAATTTATACCAAATAACTAATTCTTTGAGCACCATCTTCTGAATTTTGAGCAAGTCCATTTTGATAAGAAGGCTCTTGTTATACGTAAGTAATAATTTCATTTTAGCATTATTTTTCAACTATTGGTTCAACAAGGTACGTATACATTAAATTTTTTTTTTTTTTTTTTTTTTTTTTAGTATGTGAACTATTGGGATTAAAATTTGATATCTGAGACCAACTATCTTAGAGATTTATTTAAGAATTAATTTTTTTTCTATTTCTAGGATTTCAGAAAAAACATCGGAACTGTACAGAGTGCCAAAATAACATCCTCGGTTAGTTCGGACGATGAATGCTCTCAGATGAAAGTATTGGTACCCAACACCCCACCAAGCTCTCCACCGATACACCATCAGCTCCTTTACCAGCTAGAAATGGACTTAAACAACGCAGGAGAACAGCGAGGATGTCATTTTGGGGGCCTCGGCAGGCTGCATGGATGTGCATCCCAGCCATTTCTTCACCTAGAGCCTATCAGAGGAACCTGTTTCCTTCTCATAAAGAACATAAAAAAGTGATTGCCTGCAGTGTATGCACCGACTGTCAAAACAGGGATTACTCAGCATGTAAATTCAAAATGTAAAATATTGTAAATAAAAGGCAACAGCCTGGAGAGAATCTAGAGCGGGTAGTGCCTGACAACATGTCTGGCCACTCACTCGGGATGATCCCCTTGGTCTTGCTAAATTTACAATTACAAAGAATAACAAATTACTCAAGAAACCAAAAAAAAAAATACAAGTAAGTATAGTTTTTTTTTTTTTTTTTTTTTTTTTAAGGTAGGATTAATATTTTTCACATTAAAATTTTCCAGAGTATTTTTGAATATTTTAAAGGACATTGCGGATCGCTCTTCACCTTCCTCTATTCTTGAGGATTTTTTTTTTACGCTTTGAGTCTTTTTCAGTTTTTAGTTCGATATCATGCAAGGTTCACCAATACACAAAATTTTAGTAGGAATTCGAATCCAAGTAGAGTTATTTTGCAGGTCTACTTTACATTGGATTTCCTCGAAAACGCTTGTATAAAGTAAATCAATGATGAAAGACCTGCTTTAAACAGATCTTTAGTTATATCAGGTACTTTGTGCCCCAACTGTCGACTTTCAATAATTTTGCTGTATTCTGCATCTAGTTCTTTTTTGCATTTTAAAGGGCCCTCGGCTTCCCAGCCCAATTGTTTTCTAGCCTCATACGCACGCATTTCATCTTCGGTGAGAAAATAACTAAGCAGCGCATCACGTGAATTATCCCGAAGCTTTTCTAACTCAAATTCAGATAGATCATCCCTGTCATCTCCTGTCGCACTATCAATCTGGTCACCTGAGTTTTTGCACTTGCAATGATTCTTAAAATACATCTGGATAGCTTTAAAAACAATGTCGAGCGTCATGTCTATGTACTTTTCCATGTTATTCCCCCCCCAAAAAAAAAAAAATGTGCAGGATACTCGGTTAATTTTTACATGTTAATTTAATAAGAAATTCTATAAAAGATACGGTAAATACGTACGTCTTTTGAACATGCAATAACATTTTTCAATACATATTCTTTTAGAGTCGGGTTAGCCAAAACATGATCTGGGCAAAATATAAGTCTAGGATCAGTTGGGACTCTTCCTAGTCATTCGGTTGATTGCTGTTGCTGTCCGTTTGGGAGTTGCACATCTTTTGGTAATACCGGATTTTGTACATTAGCCTTATCGTTATTTTGATTCATTGGATTTTTTGCCAGGAATGGAGATATTGAGGCTTTGTGTAGTCCTAGTGTTTAGTTAAAAATTGTAGATTTTTTTTGCTTGCATGCTAGATGTCAGACATGCATACATATAACATATTCATCATTTAACTCTCTTACATTTTATGGGATTAACACATTTTTCTGCGAGCTTCGTAGTCTTTAATTTCATTCATATGAAAACACCTACTTGCTAATGTTAATCCTATGGGAGAAATTATTAAAAATATCTCTTGCATTTCAATATTTATTTTTATTTATTATTTATTTTTTTTTTTTTTTTTTGCATTTGATAGCTGAGGTTGATCTTCTGAAAGGCAATGTTTTACTTTTTCAATTGTCTATATATTTTATTCTTTTTATGAGGATACTTCCACTTTCAAAACCAGTTCAGAAAGGGAAAGTATTCTAATTAAAAAATAAAAACCTGTAAACAAAATCGAAAGTAAAAAGCAGTCTTTGTAGAGATCAACCTCAGCTATCCAATGCAAAACACAAAACAAATTAAAATTAAAATGTGGAAATCTAAACAAGATATTTTTAAATTTTTTTCCCATAGGATTAACAGATTTCTGAGCACTTTTTTTTGCATGAGTGAAGTATGGAGGCATTGCAAACCGCATGTATTCGTTATTGGGTAACGGGTAATCTCTCTGGTACGAAGTACCAAATCATTAGTTCGGAATATGAGTTGTTACTGCAGAACTTAGAAAGAAACTTCAAACGTTACTTTCATTTCGTGATTCATGAACGGAGCCGCATTGTCTGATGCGGAAAGATGTGAATTTGTGTTCAGAAATCAGTTGTTCCCGTATTAGTGTCCCATATGGGTATACATTTAATCGTTTTGTTACTTCAGTGGCTTTGCTTCAGCACTCGTTTATTTGCCGAAAATGTCCGTGTGAATAATTTTGGAAGGAAGATTTTGAAGTCACATGGTCAATAGCAGAACAAACTGCTTTTAGAAGAACGATTACTATGAGATCGTTTTTTCCTTCAGGGATTGTACTTTTTAGCTCACAGGCTATCAAAGCCTGAGAGATAATGTGTCCGCCGGTTCTGTATGTACGTAACGCGATAACTCTTGATAGAAATATCTGATTTGCTTCAATTTTTTTTCTAGGTTCATTCTGATACGGCGCTTCCCTGATTAGTTTTGGTGGTTGATTGGTTAAGTATAAAGAGGAGGGAACGGGGACTAATCCTCCCCTTAACTTAGATAAATGGGTTTTCCATGCAGAATTATCAGATTTTCTTCAAATTTGGTATACCGGTTAATTCTGATAAGGCGCTTCCTGATTAGATTTGGAAGCTCATTGGTTAAATATAAAGAGGGGAACGGGAGGCTAATACCCACTTAATTAAGGTAAATGTTTTTTTCGATCCGATTTGCCTCAAATTTGGTATACCGATTTATTTTGATAAGGCGCTTCCCTGATGACATTTGGAGGATTATTGGTTAAGTATAAAGAGGGGAAACGGGAGGGAGGTAATCCTCCTTTATTTTTTTTGAGGGGCATTATTCTTTGAAAGAAGAGTATAATATACAATTAATGTCAATGGCATGTGAGCTCAATGCTATCAGTTTAAAGGGCCTTTTTCTTTATTTCTCAGATATGAAGTGTTATATGCTTTTTTCAAACATGGAGAGAATAATTGATTTTTTTTTTTTGCCAAGAGGTTTTATGAATGCATTTAAAAAAAGGAAGCATGGATCCAAGCAATAAAGAGACAAGATGTGTTTATCATTTAATTAGATTAATTTCGTATTAATTATGCATTTAATCGATTAAGATTGCTCATAATTTTACTGTAAAAAAAAAACAAAACTGAAGCTTATAACAGAATAAAATATTCATTGTAGCTGCATTTAAGGAATGATAAAGTATTTTTATGAAATATAACTTTTTAAATCATTGCTTTTTACTCATATTCGCAAAAAATCTGTAAGCACTTTTGATCAGAAATTAAGAAATGGATTAGTGTCTCTTTTTTCTTTAAATTCAAAAGATTTGTTTGACGATATACTATGAAAATGTGTGTTTAGAATCAAATTTCTGGATGTGACAGTAATTGAAGGGCCATCATATAAAAGCACTTGATTATAGCTTGAACTGCGATGAACTTATTGAAAAATGAAAAAATGCTATTCGATTCCATATCATTCGTATCACTGCCAATTTTATGAGTCTATGCATTAGTTGAGTATATGAATATGTCAGAAAGTTTTGCAATGTCGAGCAGAGGTAAATATGTTTTGAGAACCGATTTCATGCTAGTTTCCGTTATAGACACGTTCAGTTGTCATGTTTTACTGGTTTCAATAAGCAGTGAATAGTTCTATTAATATACTCAATTACTATTTTTTTCTTTAATACATACAGTAATACTTACGGAGACAGAATTGTGAGAAATCCCTAAGGAATTCTGTTTCAGAGAAATTTTTCATCTTAGCAGATGCATTTCATTGTATTATTTTTATGGAAATCAGATCTTGGAATATTTCAATTCAAGGTAAAATTCCACTTTTACACAGATTTCTGTTACAGAAAGGTTTCATACAAAATTTTATTATGGGTCTATGTAACGGTAACAAATTTTTGAAAAGACCTCAGATACGGTATATAATTATATTTACTGTAGTCTTGTGACCATATATTTCACATGCAGTATTTTGAATGCCCAGTTTTATACTTTATGAAATGTTAAATTAGTGTAAGCATCCATATGGATTTTATCTATTATTTTAAGGAACAGTTAAAACTAATTATAATAATAATAAAAAAAAAACCCACTCAGAAAATTAGAAAATACATCGAATATATGTGTACTAGTACTTAGGATAATTTTTAATACCCGTTTTCTAAAGAGTAATGAGTAACAAATATTTTCTAATGGGTAGTGTGTTTGAAAGTAACGAATACATACGGGTGTTCATTTAGTCGTTACTTTTACAACACTAGTGAAGTAGCCTCTTAAGTATAATTGAATCATTAGATCTCGTGAAGCATCCTCTTTCATTTCTTGAATTTCCTGTGTGTTTCATGAAACATCTTTCAGCACTTTTGGAACACCCTGTGTAGTTGAACCTATATTGTATGTCCGGTGTTGCCCGGGGCCCATTATAATAACCTTAAACAAAACTCAAGTTTGTATGATTTTATATCTTTTGAAAATCTTTTAAATAAATGAACCTAGTTTTGGGGGCCCCATTATCTTCCGCAGCGTCTTGTGTGTTCCCAGCAAACCTCCTTCTGAAGGAACCTGTGAACTGCATTCCCCGCAACTTAAGGCAAGTATGTACCGGAAGTGCTCTGCATGTGCCAGAGATAATCGAAAGCCAAGTTGAATGGGCCAGTTTTCGTAGTAATCAAGCAAGCCCGTAGAACCCGAAAAAATAATGCACCATTAATGTTAAAAAATGTTGGCAACTGAAGTCTTAAGATAAAATTTTATAATACAGAAAGTAGCTGAATTGTAATCTAAATTGGGCCCTTATAACCCGAGGAAAGAATCAAGGGCGTAGCTACCGAGGAGCAGTTGGAGCAAACTGCTCCAGGCGCACGAATCCTAAGGGCGCAAAATTAGAAAGAGCGAAAAAAAGATTTGAATATTTTTATCATTATTAATCAGATATTATAGAAGAATCTTTTAACAATCAGCATATGCCCATGATATTTTACCTTTTGTTTAACCTCAATAATTTAGATTTAAAACATTTTTTTATATGCAGTTAAAAGAAATTACTTCTACTCGCGAAGTTTTATTTTAATTCATACCACATTGCAGTCTCAAGTAACTTCTCCAAAACCGTTTCAGCATGCCTGATTTTTTTTTTTTTTTTTTTTTTGGTAACTTTTCCATAGACGATAGTATAAGATTTTCAAATCTTAAAGTAATCAATACCTATTTACAGTCTCTCATCGGTCGCTTTATTGACAACCGCTATTTCCAAACAATAATATTCCTGGTACATTTTTCTTGAAAATGTTTTATAAAATCATCATGGGCATTACTGTTAGGAAATAATGGTAGCCAAAGAAGTCACCGCTGAGAAACCTATATTTACAATGTAACAGCAATGCCTTAGTTATTTATTTATTTTACGATTTGAATAAAAAAAAAGAGGAATAGTTTGACAAGTTGAAGAAAATTACTGACAATTTTACAAACAGAAAGTAAAAAAAACGAAAATTTTGAAGTTATTGTTTTGTTGTTTTGTGGAAACTAAACTTGCATCAATACAGATACAAAACAACAATGAGAGCAGATTTTGGTATATTCCACATACTTCTACAGCAACAAAATTTAGAAGGGGGGGAGGGGGAGCAGCAAATTATGTTTTTGAGATTTTGAAAATATGGCAAATCTCAAATGCAGAACTGATAAGCATTTTCCTTTAAAACGAGAGAAAAAGTTAAGCATAAAATTCAGTGTTCCTTGATACCTGATTATTGCCTATGCAAATTTACATCACTTTTTTCGAAAAGCATTTTTCTGCATTAAACCTTATTTAATCGCAGAATTTTAGGTTAAATAAGGCAAAACATATTTTTCGAAAATAGCAATATGAGTTTGCTTAGGCCGTAATCAGGCTCTGCCCCTCCCACCTCACAATCATCAGATATCCGATCGTAAATAAATTTTCTATTTATAAAATGAAAAGAAATCTGGAGTTACTCCACTCAACTTTCCGAACAGTTTACAGAAATACTGTGCGTTCAAAACAGTATAACAATGAATAAAAACTTAGATCATAATTTTACACAAAGGTGAAATATTTCCACTGGTGATTGTGTTATAAAGAAAACATGCACTTTCATTCATAAAGCCAGGGGTTGGAGCATATAGGATAAATTTTATTGTTCTTACCAGTATCTTTTATCAATAATCTTTAAGAGACATTTTTATAAGATATGCAATAGGAATGTATCATAAAGATTATTGATAACATATAAAGGTAAGATTATTAAAATTTATGCTATATGCTCCGGCCCCTGTAAAGCTCACACAATTTCATAATTTTCAACAAATTTTCATTCTGCCCCGTGGTATAACAAAGCTTATGATATGTATACATATATATATATAGGATTTTAGTAAATTAAGTCTCATTCTGGCAGGCTGAGACTGGCCCGCCGGACAAAACCAGCGGGTCATGCGCCCTAAACCAGGTAAAGCTTCGCCCTCCCTCAGATGAAACTAATAGTTACAAAATTTGCTACAAGCATTAAATTTATACCGTCTTAAACTATTTAATAATTAAAAAAAAATAACTTTTTTGAAACTTTTTTCATTAATGATTTTTTTTCTGTTTGCAAAGCAGAATAATTTAATTTTTTCTTGAAAGTTTCTTTCTTTCAGAGGATCATTTAAATCTTTTAAAACCTAATGTACAAGGTGGCCATAAATTAAACTGACAGTACCCAGATTGTTCTGTAGCGTGATCTAATTGAGAGAATGACGCCAAATTTTATAAGAAGATTATGGACGAAGGATTCCGCGAAAAAATATTTAGTTCCAAAAGTCACCGATAGGGGAATATGTGACGCTTTGTAACTGAAAAGAGAGTTTTAAAAAATGCAGAATAAAAATTGAAATAAAATTATGTTTTATTTAGCACATTTAACGATTTTAGTATTGATTCTGCATTTTGTCTTTTCTGTTACACAGCGCCACATATTCCCCTAACGGTGACTTTTTGAACTAATTTTTTTCCGCAGAATCTTTCGTCTTCTGTCTTGTTTAACCTTCTTACAAAATTTGGCGTCAATTAGATCGCGATACAGAACACTCTGAGTACTGTCAGTTTAATTATGACCACCTTGTACATTCTGTAATTCTGTCTGTTACCAATGGAAACATGATCTGCCCGAAAATTTTTCAGCCTGTCTGGCACCAAAGAGCATCAACAAAATTTCAAAAAATATATATGTAATTTTTTTATATAAAATCATTCATTAAGTATTTATTTGAAATATGTAAGGCTTCGTGTATTCGTACAAAGATGTGGCTGTAATTTCCCCTTATATAAATGTTTATTATATTGATTTTTGCGCTTGATGCACAAAAATATTTATAAAGAATATTTTCGGCAAAGAAAAGATAAGTTGAAAGTTGAGCATTGTTTTTTTTTTTTTTTTTTTTTTTTGTTGTTGTTTTTTGTTAAAAATTACATTTTAATATGAAAACGGGACTGTTTCAATATTGTCTATAAATGTCATAATCAGAACGGCGCGGCGGTCAGCTATTTTGTATATACGTTAGAACAGAACTGTTAAATGCGGGCGCCGTTTGAAGGTTCTTTTTTGCGCCCCTTCGATTATAACTTTTTGCTAGGTTGTTTTTTCTCATAAATACATTCTGCCTAAGGCGGAGTCTGCATAAGACAGAAATCTATCTTATAGAGCTTTAGACAGAGTTTACTGCATAAAAATCTATTTAAAAGATACTTTGCTTTAAAATCAATTTAATAATATTTGCAGGTTTCTTAATATTACTAGCAGCATTAATATCTTTTTATCCCCGCTCTTCAAAAAAGTTTAAAATAGGTTTAATTAATCATAACATTCTTATTTAGTACTAAAATTCTTATATACTTCGCATCCTACACTAGTCACTTGCAAGCTAATGTTAAACCAACGGCAGCGTTCTTTACAAATTTCTCATTCGCATTTCAATATTTAACTTTTTCCCCTGCATAGAATGTATGAGGTCGATGTCTAAACGGTTAAATTTTTATACTATTAAGATTTCTTTTTTATTTCTAAGGACACTTTCAATTTCGGATTCAGTTTCGAAATTTAAAGCACCCCAAATCCCGCCCAATTCGCAGAAAATATTAGTAGGTACACCATACTTAAAGAATTATAATTCACTTCACTATTCATTATTTATTTTTTGTTATTTGTATTTAATATGTTGTTAAAATACTTTGAATTTCAAATAAAAGTAAGATTTTAAATCGAATTAAGTATAGTATGTAAATTTTAAACTTCAAAACAAAATTACGCAAAACTTTTTCGAGTGACAAGAGGGCGTACAAACTTTACTTGCTCCAGGGCGCTGAATATGTAGCTACGCCACTGGAAAGAATGCGCCCCCAAGCAGTGGAAGGTGCACTCCCCCCCCCCCCCCCTCTCCCTGTAAATTTCACGAATTACTTTTTAATATTAACACAATATTTAATAAATGGATGATTTTCTTTATCTAAAGTTACCTATAAAGTAACGTCAGTCTCGTAGAGTGATAGACATTTTCTAAAAACCATCAAATCATGTTCAGGATCTTCTAAAACGTATAAATCCATTGAAAACCGGAAGTCAAAAATTTTCATGAATGCAATACTTTCTTCTTGTAAAGATAGAATAAACTAAAATTAGTTTTTTTATAAATTCTCTAATTTATTATAATACATATTTAAAGATTCTGTTAACTGAAATTCATTATTGCTATTACTATTTTTACAAAATAAATTGCATTGATACGTCCTGTGATTAATTAAGTCCAGTTATAGCTCGACCTGGCCCGAGTATGTAGAGAAAATGTAAGCTTGATTTTGGCACTCCCAGAGTCTGCTGAAAAAATTCAACACTGACTCCCACACATCTAACTGTCCAATGCCAATCTCTAAAATGGGCATATTAAGTTTCTGTATTGATGTTGTGAAACTAGCATCAGCTCATGCAGCATATTTGTACTTATTCTCATACCAGTCATGTCCATTGAAAATTGTTTCTATTTTATCAGCGTAGTTTATTTCCAATTTGTTGTATTATGTCAGTCAACCCGCTTAATTTTTTTATCAGTTCGGTTCAGACCATTATAGCAAAAATTGTCTTTATTCTGCTCACCCGGCCTGTTTAAAAAAAATTTAATATAGTGTTTAGTAGTAAAATAGTGTCCCCTTTTTGAAAAATTTCCACCCGGCGGCCCTTTTTTTCTAAAATCAACACTAAGGGAGTAACTACATTCCTTTCCAAAGTTTTGGGGAAAAAGTTATATTAACCCTCCGTCTACCAGACGGGTCCATTGGACCCGACAGGTACATACAAAATATTCATTCAAACCAGAAATTTCTTTAAAATAAACTAAGTATATAAACCAGACAAAAATAAGGTAAATAAATAAGTTAAATAGTTTTAAATAAAAATTCTGGTGTGGAACGTTTTATTAAAACTTGAATAAAATTCCCGGTAGATCTAGGGTTAAGGATTATATTCCAATCATATTTTATTTATAATTTTACTAATAATATTAAAAAACCTATTGGTTACATTGGAAAGCAAAATTTAAGATTAATAATTTACTTTAATCATTGACAAATGTTTATGTTTAATAAACAATTCTTTAACTTTGTATGTTTTAAAAGTATTTCATGAAATCTTCTGATTCTAGTCTTCAATGTGTCAGTTAGTTGAAAGATATTTATTGTGTGAGAATATTTTTTAAAAGGGACGCTTCTTGATACAATAACATCGGTAATTCTTCAGCACGAACACAAAAAAAAAAAAAAAAAAAAATAAAAATAAATAAATAAAATAAAAAAGGTTTATTGTTATTGACACACGAAAAACGCAAATAAAATTCCAACCGAAAATGTGCCACAAGCGACAGCGAAATAATAACTGTTTGGGCATTTCCCTCGATTCGCGCACGATCGCTACTTCGGTTCCATATTTTTCATTTCATCTCAAAATGCATTTCTCGCCAAAAAATCTCGCCAAAAGTACGTGAATCGAGGGAAGATTCCAAATTCGCATTATTTTGAAACTATATAATCCACATTTTTTTTTTTTGTCATTTTTTGGTAATAACAGAAGATTTTTGAGAAAAGGCTGTAAAAGGTAGTGGATTTAATTTCTGGGCACAACAGTGCGGAAAAGGAAAAAAAAATAACTGCCTCATGTTACAACAATTTCTTATAACGCAAAAATTTCGTTGATCAGAAAAAAAAAAAAAAAAAAAAAAAAAAAAAAAAGAAGAAACATTCGATTCCAAATTACTTCCATAGTCATTTTTATACTTACCTGTATGAAGCTTTTACGTTTATAAATGAGTCCGTATAAATGTGTCGGAAAGTTCGCGTTGTTAAACGGAGAAAAATATAATTTACAGAACCGCCTTAACTGATAGTTTTGCGATCAAAAGGGGCGTTTCCGATCTTCCTACGTTGCTCTTTCTTGCCTTTTGAAAATTCGAAAACTTTCAGAATGCGGCAGTCAAAGTTTTAAAATGAATCAGAACAATTGTAGTTTATCTCGACATTTTCATGCCCATTTCTTTAAGCATAGTATCTTTATTTTTCTGTCTGTTTATTTTTATAACAATATCTATCTGGCACGGTAAATAGAAATTGCACATACAAAATGTTTTTTTTTATTCGAAAAGCTAATGTTGAACAAAACATTTAAACTATGCAATAATTTAAAATTAGAAAAACTATATTAAATTCATGTCTTCACAAAACTAATTCCCATTTTACATTTTTCTGCAAACTTTAAGAAAATTCTTTTCCCACCACTATGATCTAAGAGCAGTTCTTTGTCGGTATATATAGCAAGACGAATGTATAGTAAGTGTACTTGCTTCGGCAGTACATATACTAAAATTGGAACGATACAGAGAAGATTAGCATGGCCCCTGCGCAAGGATGACACGCAAAATCGTGAAGCGTTCCACATTTTTTTTGCTAATACAGTTCTGCAAAACCCGCGTATTTCAAGACAGAATGCTAAAAAAATATTTTTAAAATACAGTTAGAATCCCTCAAATGCACAGTGCTTATCGATGTGACCATAGGCGTAGAGTTGTACGGACTCATAGGCTTCGAGCTCCATCAATAATTTCGAAAGTGGTCTGTTTATTTTCCCTGTAATATAAAAAAGTTCTTAGTTCTTCCTAGTATTTTATGGATTTTAATGTGACATTTTTCGGCAGATTAATTTTTTTCTTGCCATTTTTTAGGTGCGTTCGTAATTATATAAATACGTAGCACCCATATTCGTTGTTCAGTCCGTCTGTCTGTACGTCCGTCCGCATATAACAGCGCAAAAACTACTCAACCGAATCGTTTGAAATTTAAAATATATAATTGTTGCCTAATTTTGTCGAGTCATTTCAAATTTTATGAAAATCGGATGTATAGTTTAATGACAGGGACAGTCAAAAGTTTTCCGTTATATTACGGCCAATGGGAAAAAATTGTTTCAAGTGCATTTTAAAGATGTTACAACCTTTCGAATGGTCTGAATATTTAAATATATAATTGTTGCAAAATTTTGTCGAGTCATTTCAAATTTTATGAAAATTAGATGTATAGTTTAATTACAAGGACAGTCAAAAGTTTTCCGTTACATTACGGCCAATGGGAAAAATCATTTCAAGTGCATTTTAATGATGTTACAGCCTTTCGAACAGAATGAAATTGACATGCACTAAAATATACATTCAGTACACTATGCTGTGCAAAAAATATTTATAAAACTAGTTATAGTACGAATGCACCTCATTTGCCACGTTTGACGTGCAATATCCAACTTGTTTCTTATTGTTCTGCTGTTTTAGGGATAAACAGGGCCGTACAGAGAGATCGCGGGTCTCGGTAATAATTACTATGAGGATATGGATATTTCACCAAAAGTATAATACAACAAAATCTATTTAGACGGAAACTCAAACGCCCAGTGAAAATTTTCGTTTTAGACAGGTTGTATTCGTTTTAGAAAGTATAATTGCATGTTTTTTTTGGATCGCACATGCTTTTTTTTCGTTTATAGCAGCATTTCGATATAAACAGACTTTACACTATTAGGAAATAAATTTGCTTGATATACTCTTTTAGAAAATCTATATAGTATCTTCTTACAATTTTATTATTATTATTTTTTTTTTTTACAGTATTACAGTTTATGATGCATTTGTAACACTTTTTCATATAAAGATTTTAAATAGAAAATATAATTAAATTTTAATTGAATTGGTTAAGAGGCTACTTCAGTCAAACGAAAAGACGCGTTCGTTAATGCTAATCCTATGGAAGACATTTATAAAAATATCTCGGTCGCATTTCGATATTTTTAAATGATTTTTTTTTCATTGGATAACTAAGATCGATCTGTATGCAGGCCGTTTTTCACTCTTTCGATTTTGATTGCAGATTTCTTTTTCTATGAGGATGCTTTTACTTCCGAAACCGGTTCCGAAAATGAAAGTGTCCTCCTTAAAAATACCTGTAAATAAAATCGAAAAAGTAAACAACGGCCTTTGTACAGGTTAATCTCAACTACTCAATGAAAAAAAAAAAAGCATTTAAAAATATTTAAATTCAAACGATATATCTTTTGATATATCTCTTACGATATATCTCTTCCATATGAATAGCATTAGCGAAAGGGTGTTTTCGTTTGACTGAAGCAGTCTCTTAAGAATATGAAAGAAATAAAATGCGAAACCTTAAGGGGGGGTGATCACTCAGATTCGGAATTCTCCTCCGTAATGTTAAGTCTATGGACTTTTGATGCATTCTTATATTTAAAATATCTTCTCGGGAAATTCATATTTTTAACATCTTTTTTCTGTGTACTCTTCCTAAAAGATGTCTCTTTTTTTCTTAGTTTTCAAAATATTTCTAAAATCTATGCTAAATTTAATATTTTATGTGTTAAAAGCGGGCGAAAAGTGAGTGAGATTTTAACACTTCATATAAAATTAAGTCTATACTTTAGAAATATTTTTTAATAATAAGAAAAAAAGAGACATCTTTTAGGAAGCGTACACAAAAAATAGAACTGAAAAATATTAATTTCCTGAGGAAATATTTTGAATATACGAATGCATCAAATGCCCATAGACTTTACATTAGTGAGGAGACATCGGAAGCTGAGTGACCAGCCCCCTTAACATGTTTCGGCCCCACCAGTGGCTCAGAGGTTCCCCTTTCAAAGCTGGTAGATGGGAGTTCTGGGTTCAAACTCGTGTCATGCCCGTCGACCTTATGTCTAATCGTTTTTTTTTTCTTTTCGCGGTTAAGTATTTCACTAGCTTTTGGGCTAATTTTTTCCCCACATTATTCTAAGTCAAGTCTACATTATGAGTTATTGTGTCCACCGCACCCATCCCTGACAAGCCGGTCCCAACAGTGGCTAAGGGGGCTTCCATAAATGATGTCACACTTTTTTTCAACATTTTTTACCCCCCTCCCCCCCTTTGTCACAAAGTGTCACACTTCACCATACCCCCTCCCACCTTCTTGTCACATGTCACGCTATATTCTTAAACATATAGTTCAGAACATTGTAGTTCAGAAACAAAGCACTACGTTATAGATCATATTTAAATTTTTATTTTTTAACTTTAACTATGTGTTTTAATGACACTTGTGAGCATAACTATAAAAATGAATCGTGTACTTATCCTTCTATATATAAAAAAAAGTTTTGATTTGGAAATGGACCAATGAACATCTGCGTAGATATTCCGGGTAGATCACATCCAATTTGAATGCTTAAGCATGGCCTTTCATCGTTAATATTAAAAAAACTGTTGCATACAAAAATATGAAAATCTATGATATTATAGAGAAATGTTTGATAAATACGCTGATGCAGACAGTTTTCAAATCGAAGAATTATTTTAAGAGATATTTAATGCTAAAGTTGGACAAAATCGTTCCATTAAAAAAGCTTTATTGGAGCAAAAACTATACATGAGAATTTAATCATTTTTAGATCATTTTATACGTTATAAGTTCCCGATGTGCAGATTGCATTTAGTTTTCTTATTTGACTCATTTTTTGAGGTTTTATTTCAATTTTAAATTCAAATTTTCAGCATTTCGAGAGATATTTTTTACAGATTTTAGAAAATGTTATTAATTTAAACTGCTGCCAGTTGCATAAACAGCGCAAACTATAATGTTTACTTCAAATTAAAAATTTATTTACACGTGACTATTACAAACAGAAAAAAAAACTTTAAAATCAGAATTAAATGATTACATGTTAAAAGCACGAAAATTACGTCATAAGAACCATAGGCACAGATGTCATATACGCGCATTTTGGAACAATTTTTTTCCGCGCCAAAGTGTCGTTATTTTGCTTGATGTGGTAACCCGGATTATGTTGTTTATGCTGTTGATGTTTTCGCCAAATTGGAAACCGAAAAAAATCGCGCCAATATGGGGCGAATATGACATCTGTACCCATCCGGGTTACGATATCAAGCAAAATAACAACACTTTAGCATCAGTTAAGTACCCGTTGCGTATATGAAATTGGCGTCAGAAAAAATTTGCGCCAATATATGACATATGCGACGAACCATATTTGCACTTGAATTTTAAAAGAGAAACAAAATCTTAAAATAAAAAAAATCATTATTATGCGTTAAAACTTGTAATTTGAGGAAATTACGTCATATTTAAAATGGCAAAAAATATAGCAAAACAATTTAAATTGAAAAATATATTTGTGCGAGATATTTTGAGATAATCTTTTCAACTATTATCGTGAATTCGAAGACAGCGCAAATAATATTTCCTTCTAACAACAAAAGTATTTTCACGTGAATATTAATAAGAGAAATAAAACTTTGGTGTAAATTACGTCAGATTTGAAACGATACATTTAAAATGAATTATTTAAAAGAACTATCTTATAGCGCTGTTAAAATATACCGGGAGACAATGACGCTATTTACTTAATTCATTTTACATTAGCTTATTTTCAAATGTTTAACTATTTTTTTAATTAAATACGAAAACCACCATTGTATCTCTTAACAGCAGCAGATTTGGTCTTAAAAATCCCCAATCCAAGAAAAATGAATGGAAACCCGTTTACAGAGAGATCGCTACTGTTTTTTTTAAATTTTTAATTCAATATTTTTAAAGCCGATCAAATTAGCGTGCTTTTTGGATTTTGGTGCGCCTGAACGGGGGTTGGCGAGCGTAGCTCGTAGGGGGCAGAGCCCCCTAGTTTTGTATAAAATAAGATTAATGTTTACAACAAAAAACATAATATACAATGGTAATAAAATATTAATATGAAAGAGCAATTGAAAACAGTAGTATTTTGGAATTTGAAATGAAATTTAATACATTCGGTCTTAAATCTTGTCTTTACTTTATCAACACAAAATACTTTAATTTCAAAATAACTTCAAAATTGAATCTGCTGATTTTTAATGTTTTTATTTTAACACAAAATGTGTGATGTCACATTTCTTCTTACCCCCTCTCACCCTCCTTGTCACAAACTGTCACAATTTCACGAGCCCTCCCGCCCCACCTCCAAGCGTGACATCATTTGTGGAAGCCCCCTAAGAGGTTTTGCTTTCAAAGCTGATAGACAGGTGGTGCTGGGTTCGAACCCAATTGTCCCCGTCAGCTTAATCGTTCGGAGTTTTCCGTAGTTTTCTTCGAACCTTGCGTAAATACAGACTAGGTTTCCTTAGAAGGACCTGCACGGAGGGCGTCCCTCCCCATAGGCCTATAGCCCTACTGTAGATAATTGGTCATCACAAACCCAGTCAAGCCACCATATTTTAATATATGAACTAATAAAAATAAAAATTTCTCTTTTAATATGTGTAATATTATAAATTTCTGGAAATGGATTTTAATAAATACTTCGTATTTCTTTTAAAAAAATTTCCGAAATAGCATTAAAGTTCAGGGCGTCAAAGTGGTGTTACCATTGAATTATTTAAATGTTATGAACAGATATATCTAAAAGGATTCATTTTCTTTTTATCATAATGCTTTTTAAAAACTTCACGTTACATCCACGTTTAATGCCTGTTTAAAATACTTTACTCACGCGAAACACCCATTCACTAATCTTAATCCTACGGAAGAAACTTTTAAAGATATCTCGTTTGCATTTCAAAATTTTTAAACATTTTTTTTTGCATTGGCTAGCTGAGATCGACCTGTACAAAGGCCGGCTTTTACTTTTTAGATTTTGATTACAGGTTTTTTTTTTTTTTTTTTTTTTTTTTTTTATTAGGATACTTTTACTTTCGAAACCGGTTTCGAAAGTGAAAGTATTCTCATAAAAAAAAAAAAAAACCTGCAAAGGAAATCAAAAAAGTAAAAACGGGCTTTGTACATAGATCGATCTTAGCTACTCAATGAAAAAAAAAATTCAAAAATATTGAAATGCAATTAAGATTAGCGAACAGGTATTTTCGCGTGAGTGAAATAGCCACAAAATAGAAAATTATTTATTGATTCATGTTAAAAAAGTTATATGATTTTAAATATTTTAATCAAAGCTGCATTCAGAACTTTGTGCAAAAATTAAAGTTAGTAAAACAAACATTAGTTATATCAGATGTAAATTTCCAAATGGGTGAAAAATGTCCGGACCAGGAATCCCCTGGCTGAAGCCGCCAGTGCTCTCCCATCTGAACTATCCCGGATGAATCTGGTGGACTTTTTCACCCGGCTAATCTTAATGACTATAACATCTGGTCAGAAACCTGGTTCAGCTCAATAGAATAAATAATGGTAGAGCACTGGCGGCTTGAGCCAGGAGATCCCTGGTTCGAATCCTGGTCCGGACATTTTACGCCCAGTTGGAAATTTACATCTAATATGATTTATTTACCAATTAGAATAACTGTGTTATAATTAATCGAGTGAAACTTTAGTTATCGCTATATGCGGTATAATCCGGTATATTCCGTTTTAAAGCCATTTTATTAAAAACAGTTATTTTGGAGATTGTACATACGATTTTGTGGAAATGGCTGAACAGATTTTCGTGAAGTGACAACGTCTTGTACAGTAAATATGTGTATACGAAATAACATAAAATTTCAACTGTTAAGATCATCATTTTTTTTTTTTTTTTTTTTTTTTTTTTTTTTTTTTTTTATTGAAAGAATACGAGCCACTTTTTTTTTTCAATAACAGGTCATTTTAATAAAATATTAGTTCTCTAATTTATATAAATAATAATAAATCATACGGTTAAAGATACTAGAAAGGTTTAAAATGGCAAAAAAAAAAAAAAAAAAAAAAAAAAAAAATAATTGTTACTATTTTTATTGATCCGATAAGAAAATATTCAAAACGAGTGGAAACGACCGTCCTAGGACGGTGGGTAGAAATAGTGGTTTTCCCTTAAAATTTTAAATAATTGATAAAAAAATTTATAGACTATTGTTCCGTAATCAGGCGATTTGGTTTAAAAATCGTAAAAAGTCAACAAATTGAAATGCAGTTTTCAAACAATTTACATTTGAAAGTACACGCTCCCTATTCAATGGTGTAAAATTTAAAATTATGTAATGTAGAGGAGTAATTAAATTTGCTAAAAAAAAGGAAAATTGATAAAATGTTCATCAAATCAAATTTTCCAAAATAAATTAAACGTACAAACCTGAAACAAACAAAGACTGCGTTTATTACAGTATTACTCAGAAAATAGAGTACTTTTATGTCAGCTTGGCAGTGTGATAAATCGCCAAATATTGTTCCCATTGACATCATTCATATCGAATTAATTTCAATTAAAATATAAACCTTTAGCTCATTTCATTTAAAAAGCATGACTTTTATTTAAAATACAAACATTCAAAATACATATATTGCATACAATTAAAATACATGCCTTTCACTCATTTCCTTTAAAATGCATAACAATAACAATAAATATCATAGCATTTTATTTCAACATTAACGCATTGTTTCTAAATCACACACACGAAAAAATAACTGCTAAAAAACTCTGTTATTGGCGAGATTTGCATCCGGATAACATAAAAGTACCGAAAATAGACTTGAGTTTTCTAAGACTTTGCTTTTAAATTAAAAAATATTTTTATTGGTTCATAGGCGATGACGTCAAAGACATATTAATACTACAGGAGTTAAAATATTCAATGGGCGAAAGTTTAAAAAATTTTATCAATAAATTTTCAAAAATGAATGACTCACTACACATTGTTTACATTTGTAAAATTAATCACAATTTCTGAAATGTTTGTTTGTTTATATCGGTAATCTGTTGTTGGTAGAGAAATACAATTTTTTAACTTTCTAACGCAGTTTGTCTAACAGTTTTCTGACAAATACTTTTCCAGCTATTAATTTTTTCAAACTTCAAATGTTTCATTTTCCGAGATTATTCTGTGGCAACGATTAGCGAAAAAAAACCAGTCGTCAGCAACGCGTAGCTTTTTATGAAAGAGGATAGATGAATTGATAGCGATGAAACAATATTTAGTTATATATCACCTGCGCCGAGTACCAAAATGGCCGCCTAGCATATAAAAAGCGAAGTGGTCAACCCAGAACTGTTGATGACAGTCACATGACTTAGACTATTATTATAGAGATGACGATCGCACGAGCCATAAACATTAAGCCGTGTAGACCGGCGACACCTAGGAAGGCAAAAATTTAAACTAATTTATCTCCAGACACTTTTTAAGTGCGTTCGTAATTATATAAATACATAGCACCTCTAGTCGTCGTCTGGTCTGCCCGTCTGTCTGACTCTCCGCATATAACAGCGCAAAAAACTACCCAACCGAATGCTTTGAAAATTAATACATACAACCGTTTCAAATTTTTCAAAATCATTTAAAATTTTATGAAAATCGAATCAAAACTTAAAAAGATATTAATCAGGGGTCGCATTATATAGGGAATATTTTATTGTTCCTTCCAGAACCCCCAATGAGTTACCTTCATGATCATTTTATTTAACATATTCTAAAGAAAGGCGCGATGAAGATATTATTTTCAAAATAGTGGTAGGAACGATAAAAGTTTCCCTATAGAATGCGACCCCTGTATTAATAAAAGTTTTTTTTCATTCTATTAATTCCTATCATACTTAATTAATGCAATGATATCCCATGACAGGTAGTTTTCTTCATTCTATAAATCAATGACATACCATGATAGGTAATGATAATTTTATTTAACATATTCTAAAGAAAGGTGCGATGATGATATTATTTTCAAAATAGTGGTAGGAACGATAAAAGTTTCCCTATAGAATGCGACCCCTGTATTAATAAAAGTTTTTTTTCATTCTATTAATTCCTATCATACTTAATTAATGCAATGATATCCCATGACAGGTAGTTTTCTTCATTCTATTAAATCAATGACATCCCACGATAGGTAATGATTGCACATTGCCATGGTGATGATGTCCTATTTAAGATGGCGTCCTATTATTTCCGTATTACGGAATTTAATACTGAATTTAATACGCTTTCTAGGCTCTTTGCAATAAGCCTGAAAAATATCAGGCTAATTGGAAAAAGGGAGATGATTCTCCAATTAGCCCGGCTGTTTGCAAAGTTGGTTGGTTGATTTTGACGGCCAATTATCTACACTTGGGTTGGTTGATTTTGACGGCCGATTATCTACACTTGGGTTGGTTGATTTTGACGGCCGATTATCGACACTAGGGATATAGGCCCGAGGGGGGAGTGCCCTTCGTGGGGGTCTTTCTAAGGGAACCTAAACCGTATTTACGCATGGAAATCCATGGCTCGAAGAAAACCACGAAAACTCCGAACGATTAGGCCGACGGGCGCGATTGGGATCGAACCCAGCACTTCCCGTCTACCAGCTTCGAGAGCAGAACCTCTCAGCCACTGGTGGGGCTATCTACACTTGGGATATAGGCCCAAGAGGGAATGCCCTTCGTGGGGGGTCTTTCTAAGGGAACCTAAACCGTATTTACGCATGGGAATCCACGGCCTCGAAGAAAACCACGAAAACTCCGAAACGGTTAGGCCGACGGGCGCGATTGGGTTCGAACTTCGAACCCAGCACCTGCCGTCTACCAGCTTCGAGAGCAGAACCTCTCAGCCACTGGTGGGGCGGCTGTTTGCAAAGAGCCTAGGCTGTTTGCAAAGAGCCTGATTTCTCAATCAGCCTACAACATATATATAATCGTAATAAATTTTGTATTAATGCATTTTTGCATAAGATTGCAACAGCTATTGCACCAAGATCTGAATACTTATCAAATTAGTTATAGTACGTACACACCTCATTTGCCACGTTTGAGCAGTGTTGCCAGATTGGAGACTTTTTTAATTCAGATTATTTGACTGTCACCACTTTTTTTTAAATAGTATAATTGGGCTTATTTTTCAAAATTTTTAATCTATTTTTAAATAGACCGGATATTTCTATTTCAAAAAATCGGCGACAATCAACAATCTGGGGACAAAAAAGTCCCCAATCTGGCAACACTGCGTTTGAGGTACAATTTCCGACTTGTTAGTTAATGGATCCATGGGTGTAAAAAGAAAAAAATCGAAACAGTATTACAGTATCAAGTCCGGATCAGCGCTAAAATATCAGAAATACCTCCCTGAATATTTTTTCACTCAGCCGTACTTTTCTTTTTTGTTAATTTTATTTTACATGACCTCAAATATTTGCACTTATTTACGATATTTCAAACCGAAATTGTATTTAATGCATTAATCAGTCGACATTTTAAAAAAGCATTCTATTCTTACCACAACAAGACAGTTTCGTTGCCATTCACAAAAAATAAATTATAATCTACATTTAACAAAATTCATTTAGTAGAAAAGTTGATCTTCAAAGAAATTTTTTAATAAAGAATTAACTTTAAATAATGAAGAAAATCCTTATTGCTAGAAAATTGCCACTTTCTTTAAAACTTTTTGTTTTATGGGGGAGAAAAAAAAGGATGGGGATTGTATTTCATAATTCATAATATACTTATTTGGAAAAATATCAGTTAAAAAAATATTTTAAGAAATGAATAAATAAATGAAATACGAAACAAAAGTATTCAGCTATATATAAAAAACGCTTAATTTCTTTACAACTTCTTTTAACAGAAAATTGAAAAGCAGAAAGTTTGTTTCAAAATATTATTAATAGATGGCAGCACCAAAACATACTTGAGGTAGGTTTCTTGTTTGAATTGAATGCTTACAACTAGCAAAGATTCAAACTCCCTTTATTTGTGAAAACAGCAAATTCGTAATGCTTTAATAAATACATACATGCATTTATCTGAGAAAGTATAAATAAAAATATTTTAATAAATAAATGAGGTCCGAAAAAAATTCTCAGCTATATAAAAAAATGTAATTTGTTTACAGCTTTTTTGTTAGAGGGTTGGGTTGGGTTGGGTTGATTATTGACGGCCAATTATCTACACGAGGGATATAGGCCCTAGGGGGAGTGCCTTCCGTGGAGGTCTTTCTAAGGGAACCTAATCCGTATTAACGCATGGAAATCCACGGTTCGAAGAAAACCACGAAAACTCCGAACGATTAGGCCGACGGGCGCGATTGGGTTCGAACCCAGCACCTCCCGTCTACCAGCTTCGAGAGCAGATCCTCTCAGCCACTGGTGGGGCCCTTTTTTGTTAGAGAAAGGGAAAGATTAAAAGTGCGTTAAAAAATATCACTAATAGATGGCAGCACCAAAATATACTTGAGAGCGTTTTCTTGCTTGCATTGAATCCTTACAACTTTGTGGACACAATAAATTAATATAAATGCTTTAATAAATAAATAAATGGAATAATAAAAAATATATCTGAGTGATATAAAAATATTAATTTCTTTATAGCTATTATAAAGAAGGAGAGGGGAACAGTTAAAAGTTATACTTTATAGTACATTAATATATGGCAGCATTACAAATATTCATGTGAAGTTTTCTTGATTTAAGGATCGTTATCTATCAGATCATTTTCCAGATAGCATGAACATTAGCAGCAAGTTTTTTTTTTTCTGCTATTGCCGTGACAAATTTGAATTGAGAAATTTGCACCAAATCTCCCGCAAGGTATACCATCACCCACTTCCATGAAGTTTGTTGTGAAACAGATGGCAAGACTGTCTTTAATTCACGAAAGTGACGAAAGCAAAAAATCCCTCTGTTGAGAGAATAGACAATCAGCACATAAGCAGAAATTTTATTCGGTAGGCACCGCTTTTTTCTTGTTACAACAAATACCAAAAAGAATGTTCTAATTGAAAACTACAAATATTAAACCTAAACTTGTTTATGGTGATAAAAACGATGCATGTACTTTTTGGCGGTGCGTTCGCATCAATGAACCTTATCAGGCCTATGCACCCCTTCAAAGGGGTTAAACTTATAGTGTGGCATGGAAATATTACTACTTTGCAGTATTTTTGATTACTTGTTTGCCGTTAATTTGCAATAAATTTGATACAGCATGAATTTAACTTGCACGACAAGTTAGCTGCTAGTTCAGTGTGGTGACTTCGGCGTTTGCGTTATCTTGCTGCAGTCTTGTTATGAACTTTCAGTCTTGTCATGCTGGGCTTACTGCAACTTTGCAGGTTTTCAAAGCAAGACTGTTGAAAATTTCCTGCAAACTAAAAATGCTATGTGGGTTATTGGCCCTCTCCAATGTTAATCCAATGGGCTTGGAACGCATTCGCATTTTTTTAGATTTCTTACCAAAAAGTAACTAGTATGTTGTGGCCATCACAAAACTTTCTTCTATATAAATCACGTCAATTAAATCATTTAAATAGTATAAGAAATTACATCAATTTAGAACCAATTCGTATCAAAGTATACCTGAATTCGAAGTTTGATGAAAATTCGTGCATTAGTTATTGAGATAGAGCTGTAGGGGAAATTCTGAAAAGTTCAGCATAGCAGCGCCACCTGTTGAGCGATTTGCACCAAAACACAAACAACACTAATTCATATTAAGGTATACCGGAATCTGAAGTTTGATGAAAATCGGTGCATTAGTTCTGGAGCTAGAGCTATTGTGGAAATCACAAAACATGCAGCACAGCAGCGCCACCTGATGAGCGATTTACACGAAAAGGTACAAAACATCATTTCATGTCAAGGACTAACTGAATCTGAAGTTTGATGAAAATCCGTGCATTAGTTCTGGACATTGAGCTATTGTGGAAATCGTGAAAAATGCTGCATAGCAGTGCCACCTGTTGAGCGATTTACACCAAAGCATAAACAGCACTAATTCATATCCAGGTATGCCTGAATCTGAAGTTTGTTGAAAACCCAAGTATTAGTTCTTGAGATAGAGCTATTGCGGAAATTTAAAAAAATGCAGCATAGCAGCGCCACCTGTTGAGCGATTTACACCAAAAGGAGCAAAACGTAAATACATGTCAAGCACTAACTGAATCTGAAGTTTGATGAAAATCCGTGCATTATTTCTTGAGATTGAGCTATTACGAAAATCGTGTAAATGCTTCAAAATGCAGCATAGCAGCGCCATCTGTTGGGCGATTTGCACCAAAACGTTACCAGCACCAATTCATATCAAGGATTAATGGAATCTGAAGTTTTATAAAAATCCGTGCATTAGTTCTTGAGATAGAGCTTTTGCGGAAATCCTGAAAAATGCTACATAGCAGCGCCACCTGCAAGGCGATTTACACCAAAAACTAATAAGCACCAATCTATATCAGGGACTACCTGAATATAAATTTTTATTAAATTCCGTGCCCACTTGAGATAGAGCGCCCACAAAATTTGTGTCACATACAGACAGACAGACGGACGGACAGACAGACGGACGGACAGACAGACAGACAGACTCACAGACAGACATTTTGTAAAAACATGTTTTTTGGAATCTCTGACCCATAAAACGTATAAATCCGTCGAAAACTGGAATTCGAAAATTTTCATGAAACCAATACTTTCTTCTTGTCAAGATAGAAGAAAGTAAAAATTTTCATGAAACCAATACTTTCTTCTTGTCAAGATAGAAGAAAGTAAAAATTTAAAATTTCTATTTTCTGTATGGTCCTTTTCAAGAATGTTCCTTTCATTTTCGCCTTTCAAAATATTTTAAAAACATCTCCTTTTATTTTAAGTATTGAAATCTTATTATCATCTCGACAGCTGCCTAAAAACATTTTAAATATAATATTAGGTACATATTTTAGAAATATTTTGCTGATTGAAAAACACAGAGTATGCAGATAAGAAAGTATACAGAAGAACTTTAAGCAGGTTATACAGAAAAAAATAAACCCCCGAAAAATTTTAATCTTGGTTATTCAGATTTTTTAACTTCTAAATTTCTCTGATTGGAATTGCAATTTAAAATTTTTATAGCTTTTTTAGCCATTCATTGAGTGACCTTTTTGTTTCCATTCGCTCTGCGATGTGTCACATGAAGAAATTTTTTTATAAATGAAACAAAGATATTTCTGAAACCTATATTAAAGAAAGAAAACCCAAAAAATATTTGAAACATCTAAAAGAGGTACTACCAATCTTATAAAATTAATAAATTCTCAAGCAGGCATCAGTAGGAGATGGGTAAATAGTAATATTTTATAGCTCTAAAGGAAATTTCATAAGAGTATGTGTAATATACATTATGACGTATGCATTTTAAAATTTAAAATCAGGTTCCACACAATTGTTAACAAACGATTATGGGAAAAGAGAATTTCTCCATGTAAATAATTCACTTTTTAACTAATAAGAATTATATGCTACAGATGTAAGGAGGACAGTAGGGGGGGGGGGTATGCATCATGATTTTAGAGTTATTTTGGTGGGGCGTGGTCAAAAAAAGGTTGGGAACCTCTGATCTAGAGTAATAATCGATTGTTTATTGATGACGATCTTCCCTGACTGCCTCCTGCCGAAATCGATTCTAAAAGTCCACTTTGAAATCATTTTGTGAAAATGGCTTTCTCGATTCTGAAAATCGAGAAAGTCTATTAACCCGTAGATACCACAGAATTATACAAGAACTTAGTTCTTAGTTCCATGGTAGATACACGAGCGGCGTACTGCGTACACCGAGGAAAAATCGTGTAGGTCAGAGGTCGTCAAACGGTAGTCCGTGAACCACCAGTGGTCCGGTTTCGGTGGCCCGGAGAAAAATATGGACATTACTTGAATTTTTTGTTTTATCAATAATTGCACTCTAAAGATGATAAAACTTGGAAGTAATAAAACATGATAATACTCTAAAAAATATTATATTTATGAAAATTGTTTAGTTTTGAAAATTTAAATTATAGCAGGCATCGATAATTATGTTAATATATATTATTTGTTATTTATCTTCAAAGCAGACAATTTTCAAATTTTAGGTCTCCCTAAAATGGTAATATTCATTATTTACTGAAAAAGCAATGTAATTTGAATCCAGTTTTCATCAACATATTTGTGCGAAACAAATATTTTAATTGTGTCATAACAATTAAAACTCGGTACCGATCTCGGCTTAAAAAAAAAAAAAAAAAAAAAAAAAAAAAAAAAAAAAAAAAAAGCGGTTCTCCGTGTTTTAGCTGCGTCATTGATGCCATAAACATATGAACTTATTTCAAACAAGCACGAACAGATATCATATTAACAATGTGTGATACTTAAAAAAAGCTTTTGTTATTTTGTAATATTTAAATTAATTTTAATGATTTTATGAAAATGAAACACCCTTTAAATATTTTTGTTAAAATTAAACAAGCTCTTTCTGCGATTAAATACATTGAAGATAATTATTAAACTAGTTTGATGTGCCAATCCCAAAAGTTTCTTCTATCTCATACATCTCAATATTTCAAAAGATAGTTACAAATGTTAATACTTCATAATTATTAGTTCAATATTATACCAACTTTCACTTTCATCTTAAATTTCTGCTTTAGTCATTGAATCGAAGTCAAAACGAGTTAATCTCGATCATGACATTTATTAAAAATCAACCGTTTTTCGTTGTCCTATTGTACATGAGCTGTTTCGAATAGCCGGCTTAGCAGGACGCGAGTTCCCGTCGTTGCACGAGCCGCCGCTGAACAATAAAACTACGAAAAATGGAGAAAATTATACAAAAATCTCTATTGCAGCGCCCCCTTCCGGTAGAATATTTCGAAACTCAAGGAAATCTTGCTGGCCATAGCCAAAAACATACACAAAAAATTTGGTTCAGTTCTATGCATAACTTCATACACTTTTCGATGGTACAATGCTGACACACGGACAGACAGACATTTTGTATTAACAGGTTTTTTGGGATCTCTGACCCGTAAAATGTGTAAATCTGTCGAAAACCAGAGTGGAAAAAAACTTCGATTACAATACTTTCGTCTAATGAAGATAGAAGAAAGAAAAAATAGTGTTGTCCCGCGGGCCATAGTTTGAAACTCTTTATTTATAAGTTTGTTACATCGAATTAGAGGTCTGCACGGGCCGAAATTTCCAAGCCCGGGGCTGGCCCGACTCATAAAAAAAATTCGGCGCGGCCCGATACAAAAATTAAAAGTTCGGCCCGGAAAAAAGTTAAAATCTCGGCCCGAGTGAATTTCTGCAAAACATTAATATTTACGTAGCTTTGGTTAAAAATTTGTCGCGTACGAGGAGTTCTGACCAAAAATATTTATCTTAACTTTTTTTTTTTCATGCTTATAATCTTCATTTTTATAGAAGTGCCGCAGGCTGCGATATTTATTTTTTTAATGAATATCTGTTTCTTGTATGTAAACGTTTCAGTTATCATTAATATTGTTAATCCATATTCCATGTATTGAAGCGTTAAAAATCGGAAAAATGCTATACAGTTAAATCTTCTATAACGGAATTGCATACAGAGAATAATAATAAAAAAAAGCGTTATAGGACTTCCCTTCTTAGCAAGTGTAAATGTATTATATATTCCTTTCTTATGTATTAGTACACCGGTGTTCAAAATTAAGGACCAATCACAAAATGCTAATTTTCAAGTACGCGAATACTCAAAAGGAAATAGTATAATTCGAATAATTAGTATTTCTACAGCACAGCTAGTCCATATAGCATCTCATTCATGTCACATATGGTCACAAGTGTCACAGTCATTACTGTGAAGCAAAAAATAGGAAATTCCATACATCTCATTATGAGTCTCAAATGATCACTATATGTGACTCTACTGAGACGTCACTGTAACTGCTGCTTTGTGACGAGTCACCATGTGACTTTACAATGTAGTTACATTGTGACTCTCTAGTGACTGTCATCTTCAGACTCAATTTCAAAGTCATCGTGAACGCTGCATTGTGATAGGTTAATAAATAATGTCACATTAAAGTCACATGATGACTTTCAGGTGACAGAGAGACTATTGTGAAGTCATCATTGTGCTCTTTTGTTAAAAGTCACCATGTGACTATAATGTGATATTATTCGGTGACTTATTATAATGCAACGTTCATGATGACTTTGAAATTGAGTCTAAAAATGACAGTCACATGAGAGTCACAATGTAACTACATTGTAAAGTCACATGGTGACTCGTCACATAGAAGCAGTTACAGCGACCTCTCAGTGGAGTCATATATAGTGATCATTTCAGACTCATAATGAGATGTTTGGAATTTCCTATTTTTTGTTTCACCGTAGTGACTGTGACACTTCTGACCACGTGTGACATGAATGAGATGTTATATGGACTAGCTGTGCTGTAGAGATAGTAATTATTCGAATTATATTATTTCCTTTTGAGTATTCGCGTACTTGAAAATTAGCATTTTGTGATTGGTCCTTAATTTTGGACACCAGTGTATATTAATTTTGCATGGATCAACACGTTTTCCAGTTTAAAACAGGGTTCCGTCATAGGCGGGTTCTTTTTCACACGTTTTACTATATTTTTATTTAGCCATATTTTAATAAGCGTAATTTACCTATCTAGTAAGCACCTACTATTCTTTAAAAAGAATAAATTTTAATGTTTAAGTGTAGAATAATGGCGATTTAAAAATGTATACATTTTTTGAAAAATTTTTTGGGACCAGGTCTAATTTTACTGACTTTTTTATGGACCAGGCCACGCTGAGACAATGATTTTCATACGGGCTGTGTCAAAACTAGGACTGAAAATTTTGGGCCGTGAAGAGTAGGAATGAAACCAGTCTCGGATCTGTACAGAAAAAATGAATTAGGCCCGGCCCGGAAAGAGCCTTTAGAAAAAAGTATGGCCCGGCCCCGGACCGAGTGTCGTGAATGAAAATCGGGCCGACCTCGGGCTTCAGGCCGGCCCTATTCTTTACACTGAATAGCTACATTTCATATTAATATAATAAAATATAAACTCTGTGATAATTATTGTACAAATGTATTTATATTATTCAAGAATTTTTATTAGTGGTCTGCAGGATTAAAAATTATGAATTTAGAGGTTAGTGATTTTTAAAAGGTAGGCGATCGCTGGTGTATATAGCAATATTTCTTCATTAATATACCTTTTGCCGGATACAAACACATTAATTTAATTTTAAAATATGTCGATTTGTTCTAGTCAATTATTATTATGTTTAAATTGAAACAAACTGAGAAAACGGTGTGAAAACACGAGAAATTAAGTAATAATTCAAAATAATAATTGTAAATTAAATAATTTCGAAATAATTACAAATAATAATTCACTTTTTAAGTAATTATAATTATATGCTAAGTAATTATACGTAAGGGGGAGGGTAGGGCAGTGCCATCATCATTTTCAGGGGTCTGTCCAGACTTTTTTCACAGGGTCCTGTTTTTTTTTGAAATTGTGAAGTTTTCTTATATTTGTGAAAATTCTAACCATAATTTTGTGAATTTGAAACTATCTTTATATTCAAGTTTTATCCTTCATACATAAAAAAGGCAAGTAATATGTTATTTCATGAATTCAGCTGTTATTTTACAATTCAGATTTTACTTTTAAATGAATAAATGTATGAAAGGTTCAATTTGAAGGTGGGAAAATTTTGTAAAATATCTATTTATAAGACAAAGAATTTTGTGAAGAGTCCTGTTTTGGAATAAAAAGTTTTGTGAAGGGTCCTGTTTTGGGATAAAAATTTTTGTGATAGGTCCTTTAACGGGGTTAATGGTCCTTTAAATGGGTCCTTTAAGGGTAAGGGGTCCTTTAAATGGGTCCTTTAAGGGTAAGGGGTCCTTTAAATGGGTCCTTTATTTCATGAGTTCAGCTGTTATTTTACAATTCAGATTTTACTTTTAAATGAATAAATGTATGAAAGGTTCAATTTGAAGGTGGGAAAATTTTGTAAAATATCTATTTATAAACCAAAGAATTTTGTGAAGAGTCCTGTTTTGGAATAAAAAGTTTTGTGATGGGTCCTGTTTTGGGATGAAAAGTTTTGTGAAGGGTCCTGTTTTGGGACGAAGAATTTTGTGAAGGGTCTTCTGTTTTAAGATAAAAATTTTTGTGATAGGTCCTTTAACGGGGTTAATGGTCCTTTAAATGGGTCCTTTAATGGTAAGGGGTCCTTTAAATGGGTCCTTTATTTCATGAGTTCAGCTGTTATTTTTCAATTCAGATTTTACTTTTAAATGAATAAATGTATGAAAGGTTCAATTTGAAGGTGGGAAAATTTTGTAAAATGTTTATTTATAAGACAAAGAATTTTGTGAAGAGTCTTGTTTTGGGATGAAAAATTTTGTGAAGGGTCCTCTGTTTTAAGATAAAAAATTTTGTGATGGGTCCTTTAAAGGACCTAGAATTTTCCTAAACAGATGCCTGATTTTAAAGATGCTTTGGTGGACCGTGGCCAAAAAAGGTTGGAAACCACTAATCTAGAGTAATAATGGATTGCTTACCCATGATGACCTTTCCCTGACTGTAAACTAAATTTAATTTGAAGTATCTATATTAATATTACAAACAAATGAAGGCATATGAATCATGAGATAGCGGATTTTTTTTTTTTTTTGTCGAGTTTCATGAATGACCATATCTCTATTTTGGATTTGGCATTATTCAGCGACAGTGACGTCCTATGCGTACTTTACTGTCGATGTCGTTTAATACTGGATCGCAAATGAGGAATTCTTCAGCGGATGCGAATGACGTCATTTTATATAAAATAAAAGTATGTGTTTTAAGTCTCAAAACTGAAATATGTTTTATACTCTCTATCTATATACATATATATTTTTTCACTAAATTCTGAAAAAGCAAAATTCCTGTTTTCTACTCTTTTAATTTTCTAAACTTGTCATGAAAGATTAAATTTTTACTTTTTTCAAATATTTCGCTAAAGAAATTAATTTATACTTTTCTTTGTAATTCAACATTTTCTTGCAAAGTTAATTTTTTAATTAAGGCAATAAATATGGAATACATTCATTATAAAAATTGCTGTATATATAATAGAGTCCCGATTATCTGAGTTAATATGGGTCAAGTTCACCTCGGATAAGCAAAAAACTCGGTTAAATCGGATTTTTTTTTTTTTTTTTTCGTCCCGGAAGTACCATCAAAGTAGAATTAGTGCTCGCGACAAATGACTGATTTTTTTTGTATCGGTGCAACTCGTTACATTACATAATTCAAAATGTAGTGCGTTACACTGCAAACTGCTAAAAAGTAATCGACTACCTCAGATTTTCTACTTCAGCGCACCACTTCCAACCACTGCTTTTAAGAGATAAATAAGAACGTCTTTTATGTTAAACGTTGGTAAGAACGTCTTTTAAAAATTTGCAAAGGAGTGAAGTGATGGGAAAACTTTTTAAAATCACGGTTACATTGAAACTCCTTAACCTATGTAATTTTTTTTTTCAGAATTATAACAATGACTATCTCGTCTCAAACTTGTGTTTTTATTTATTTATTTATTTTTTTTTAATTCCAGCGATGCAAGAGAGAACGGTCTAAAATTACGATTTCTTTGAAACTTTCAGGGCTAGAAAATTGAAAGTGGAAGTGGTAATTACTTTTAACCCTCTTGCTGCGTAATTAAAAAAAAATCAAAATAGGTTAAAAAATTGCGCATTTATTTTATTAGATATTTCAAATCCACATATATTTTAGAGTTAAAATATGTAAAATTCTTTTGCAAAAGAGTTCTTTTTTTAATATAGAATTAGAGCATACAAAAAAGAAAAAAAAAATCGCGGAAATCGTAGGTTGAGCAAATTTTGCTACCTTTATGGTGCCCCTGGAAATCGCGGGATGCGAAGCGAGAGGGTTAAGACTTCAATAAGTAAAAACAATTATAAAAATAAAAGTAAAATTAAAAATAAAATAAAATTGATATTTAAACCGACGAAGTGATTGATAAACGTGTAAAAATTATGATTACTCTTAAACTACCGGGGCTAAAAACTGTAGAATTGACATGCAGGTTATTTTACGGCTCGATGCTTCCAAAAGCAGTTTAAAAGAATTAGAATTTGAAATGCGTAAAATGGGATCAACATTTCAACAATACGCGTGGAAAGCTTCGGAATTTGCTAGTAAAATATATTTGGCTTTTTCATAGTCGTGTCAGTGATCTGGATTTGAATAGTGCATCTTCCAGCTACAAATTAACACTCTATATTTCTTGTTCTCGAAATGGACGTATCGCTAATCTCACAGGACTAGTTATTTAGATTTCTGAAAAAAGAGCATAAGCAATATGTCAATTTGATGCACATAAAATTATCGAAATTCCAGTTAATGTGCATAGTACATTCTATTGAACATGAAAATATCCTATACGAGGTCAGAGGAAAAGAACTTTACTTGAGGAACTGAATAATAGACAGCAACAAAGAACATATTTTCAACTGCAAATAAAATGAAAAATAGACACCGGAAAAAATATTTAAAATAATAAATAAAAATAAAAATTTAAGAGCGTTATCCATCAAATACCAAAATCGAAGCTAATCATGACACCTAACTGTCAACTATAGATGGTTAGGGAGATAGTAAAAAAAGTAGAATTCTCTCTACATGCGTGATGCATGGAAGGCGTGTTTTGATTAATTCCAAATCTTTTATCTTGACCTATCGCTACGCTATATAGGGTGCAAAATAAAGCAATGAAATGCTCAAAACCTCTTCACGAAAACTAAAAGAAACAATAAAGAAAAGTCAATTATAAAAGTGTAGATCATACTCAATTTAGCATGAAATTTTACGTTTTGCTACATGTAAAATTGACGTTTTACATGGAGCAAAGAAGGATGCGCTGGACATGATGAAAAATATACTTTTAATTAAATCTTTTAAAGATGAATTATTTACAAAGTAAGAAAATACATCTTGGCGCCGACAACATTCGAATGCACATACTCTCAGGCGTTGATAAAAGACAGCGGTGAAGAGGTGCTTCGATATTTCTCAATAATCGTCTGCCGATGAAAACGATCGAATAAATAAAACGATTGTCTTTTGCTTTACCACAAAACTCCCCCGCCAGTCTCACACAACCAGTGGGAGGCGAAAATGAGCTTTCCTTCCAGCTCTCGTAGTGTAGGTCGGAGAAGCAAGTTCTCTTTCTAACGAAAGAAAAGCAGGTTTTAACCTATCAATATTTATAAGTTTTTCTTGACCATGAATGAAAAGTATAAGGTCCTTTTCCAGTCTCTTTACAACCTGGAACGTTCTTTCATAAGTAGACTGTAGAGCCCTCTTGAAAGGACCTATTCGGACAAAAACGTGGTTGCAGTTATTGAGTTCTTTTGGAGCGTAGATCTTTTGCTGCCCATGCCTTAAAGCTGCAACAGGTCTTAACCCTTTCAGGGGCAAGGCATTTTTGATAAAAAAATTTTCAAATAATTAATTCGCACCGCTATTAACAAACAAATTTATTTGAAAATAATAAACAGCTTTTTTATACGTATATTTTGAAATCAAAATTGTAGTATAAATTTACTGGTGTCACTTGGCAATTTAGGCATTAAAGTTAACCGTTTGCAGACTGCAAACGGCGCCCCTCAAGGGGTTAAAGCATGCATAGTTTTCTGCAACTTATAGATATAATTTGCGGGTCTAACAAGGTTGTGTCTTCATATAACTGTCCCGGAAGCCGTAAAGTGGTTCCATATGTTAATTCAGCTGTAGACGCACTAAGATCTTCACGTACAGTTCGAAGACCTAGAAAACTAGAGAAAGAGCTTCAAACCAATCAACTTTATATCCCATTAAGGCCTGTTTTAAAGGTCGATGAAGTCGCTAGACCAAACCATTACACTGTGGTGTATATGAAGCATTCATAGCTAGATTAATGCCCAGTAACCTTGTCAGAGTCTTGAAAATTATGGACTCTAATGGTTTACCCCTATCTCATGTTGTCCTCTGAGGTGTACCAAAATGAGAAATCCATGTCTATACAAAAGACTGAGCAACCGTTTCAGCAGTTACATCTCCTATAGGTACAGCCTCTGGCCATCGAGTAAACCTATCAATCGTCGTTAGACAATATCTGAATCCACGTACTAAAGGCAAATGACCGATTATGTCTAAGTGTATGTGCGCAAATCTTTCGTCTGGGACCAGAAATGTCATCAACGGAGATTTAGTACGCAAGTGTACCTTTGTCTTTTGACAGGGTGGCTCTACACCCCACAGCAACATCCTTATTTAGTCCTGGCCAAATGTACTTTGAATATATTAGCTGCCTACTTAACCGTATTCCTGATGCGACAACCCATGCATGAACTCAAATACCAACTTAGAACCTGAGGGACACAAAACCTATTTACCTCACCAGAAGTTTCACAATACAATAATGTCTTAGCATCTGGCATTTGTACTTTAGCCAATTATTCGCTAAACTCAGCCTTTCCATCCAAAATAGCCTTTAGCTTCTCATCTTCCGTTTGCAACTTTGCCCAGAATTCTGAATCAGCAAATGTCTAAAACTGAATCATCGCGTCCGGGCCACCAGTTTTTGTAGCGAAGAAGGATGGGCGGAACATGATGAAAAATATACTTTAATTAAAACTTTTAAAAATAAATTATTTATAAAGTAAGAAAACACATCTTGGTGCCGACAGCATTTGAATGTACACACTCTCAAGCGTCGATAAAAAACAGCGGAGAAGAGTTGTTTCGATTCTTCTCAATAATCGTCTGCCGATGAAAACGATCGAATAAATAAAACGATTGTCTTTCGCTTTGCTACATACATGTAAAAAGAAAACTTACTTTAGTTGAAGACATGAAAATTTAACTATTCTATATTCAGTCAATGGCTTAAATGCTTTATTAATCGCGTGTAAAACTACAAGGCTGCCACTGGCGACTATTTTTATATTGTATTTGCACCACTATTTTTTAAATATAAATTTTGTGGTATATTTTGTTGCATATGCTGTTAAAGTGTCTATCCGAAAATATTTTAACACTATTTCATTAAAAATGCGTATTAACCAACTCTCTAAAAACTTCTACAAAACCGTTTATAACATCCCAAATCAAATAGTCGCGGAATTGCCAGACTATGAGGTCTCCGATTTCCCGCAAATGTTGGTATGGCAGTTGCAGCCTTACCAACATAGATGGGAAATGCTAAGCTGGGCATCGTCCTCGTAGCTTAAATGGTAGAGCATTTGGAGTGCTATTCCAAGCGTTCCGGATTCGATTCCCGGCGTAGACATTTTTCACATTGTTGCTTCTACGCTTCGTTAGCAATGTGATCAATCACGTATTATATATACAACATATTTTGAGAACGAAATGAAGTTAAGCATGCTCAATGTATCCATCGTCATCCACACTCATTATGTTCATCAGCAATGCACATGTTGCATGCATAAGCAGGCATTGCTGCAGATCATGCTCACATTCAGTACACTTAATTTGAATTTCTTATAAACCAGGGATGGGTTTCTTCCAGAACAGTGGAAGAAATGGAAGAAACCAAGAGAAAACGAAACAGATGCTCAAAATTAAAGTATATTTTTCTATGTAAAAGAATTAAACTGAAAGTATAATTATATGAAATCTAAATTGGAAATTTTAATTAATATTAAAAATATTATTTTTGGAAAATAAAATTTATTTTTTAATAACAAACTTCAGGTTCAACAGGCATTTACAAGTGATGGATTTGACAACTTTAGATGTGGAGGGATGTTTTGTCTATTAATAATGCCATTTATGTAAAAAGAGAGAAAAAAAACTACCTACAAATTGTTTATTTTTCATATAAAAATGCATTATTTTCATATAAAAATGCATTAATTTAAACTGCACAACGCATTAAATAAGCAAATTTGTAACTGTTTGTACTAGCATCTAGCATGCATTGCATATCTCAATGTTGGTTTTAAAAGACTAATATTCTAAAAATATCTATGGGTATGTCAAAATGCTTTTAAGCTCGGCTGAAGTTCTGTAGGACTTGACAGAATTTTCTTAATCTTTTATATTCATTCATTCGAAGTTGAGAAATTGATTGTAGAATCCTATTGCTAAAAAACTTTTTTGTTATACTGTGCTACATTGTAGTAAGGAAAATGAGGATTTTAATGATTTTTTTTTTAAATACAGTAATTATTGTATATTACTTACCTTAAGGCTGTTCTCAACTGCTCTGCTCAACAAGGGCAAAACGTTTTGACACATTTACAAATTCATTAACGGAAAGATATAAAATTGGAAGGCCTGATTATGGAGGCGATTTTCCATTTGTTTGATAAATAAATTACCTGCTGAGTTATAGGTGATTTTAATCATAGGACAAAGACGTTTTTCACCCTTCCTTGAGTGGTTATTCTTCTTTCGTGTGGAAACAGGGTTCAAAATGCCCACTTTGACACTATTTTCTGAAAGGTCTATTGAGTTTGTAAAAAAACGGAAAACACAGTTCGATTACATAGTTTCTGAACAACATCTGCTGGTTTCATGCATTTCCGAACAAAAATGAATTAAAACTTATATCATAAAGTTGCCCTTTTGGATTTGAGAAAAGACTTAATAAAATTGATGTAAATTAAAAGCACTGTCTTCTATTTAAATGACTAACATTATACCGTTGGTAAATGATCCATACTATTTACTACTAGTTTCAAAAGTTTAAATAATTAAAAGAATATGCTGGTTAAATTGAAATGGATAACATTTAATTGATTTTGTGTATTTTGGATAAACTTTTTTTTCTTCATTTACCCAATGGTTGAGACAGGTGTCGTGTGTGATCTTGGTTAGAAAACTGATGTAATTATTAATTTAGCATATATAATTAATTAAATTTGTATAGGTCTAAGGGAATTAATTTACTTAAGGCTGTAGGAAGAAGACATTTATTGTATCTTAGAAAGTTGAAAATTATAGGGTAAATTCTTAAAGAATCACAGTTTCTTCCATTTCTTCCGCTTGGAAGAAACCTATTTTTTCCGGCCGGTTTTTTCCACGGTTTTTTACACTGTGCAAGAAACTTGCCAACCCTGTTATAAACATAAAATTGTATCTTGCTTCTGAAATGTTTATAAAATAAATAAATATAATTTGGCAGCTGAAGGACCGTTTTTCTTCGGCTGGCATTTACATGAACCCGAATACCGTAACAATATTGGGGATTTCAATGAAATTTCAGTGAAAATGTGACAGTAAATATTCAGGTAACATTTTAAAATTCTCAATGACAGAAAATACATTAAGGCTGTTCAACTGCTCTGCTCAACAAGCGCAAAACGTTTCGATACATTTACAAATTCATTTTTTAACGGAAAGATACAAAATTGGAAGGCCTGACAATGGAAGCGATTTGGAATCGAACTGTGTTTTCCATTTTTTGATAAATAAATTACATATTGAGTTAGAAGCGATATTGATCACGTGGCAAAGACTTTTTCCACCCTTTCTTGAGTGGCTATTCTTCTTTCGCGCGGAAAATTCGGTTCAAAACGCCCACTTTGACACTATTTTCTGAAATATTTTTTGCATTTGCCAAAAAAAAAAAAAAAAAAAAAACGGAGAAGAAAAAAAAAAACAGCTCGATTACATAGTTTCTGAACAACAACACCTGTTAGTTTCATGCATTTTTGAAAAAAAATAAATTAAAACTGATGTCATAAAGTTGCCCTTTTGGATTTGAGAAAAGACTTAACAGGAGGTTCGCCCGGAGAAAATTGAGAAATCTCAAAAATATTTTTCTCCATCTTTGGAAATCTTAAAGTTTCTTGAATATCATCACCTGTCTTCCCGTTATGAACTATTTATGTAGCCATTTATGAATCATTATATTGATATCTTTTAGTCTCTCAATCAAAATATCTTATGTGTTTTTCTAATAACTATATCTCTTTATCTATTTTTTTGCTTATAAACATCTGATTTTCGACCAAAGTCTATGTACAGTCGCGAAAAAAAAAAAAAAGTAAACACCCTCTAACAACTCTGCAATTAATTATAATAGAAGAAAGTTACAGGTACCAAACGATTGGAAATAAAGCCTATTTTTAAATGATTTATATAAAGTTTGCTTTGGGGGACATCTACAAATCAAAACCAGACCAAAATTCGTTTTTGTTTTCAATGGTAACACCCAATTTTGACAATATATTTTAAATTTTCGGTTCAAAGTATGCCTAGATACGAAATTTCAAGTCATTTGGATGATAAATTTTTGAATTATAAATATTCAAAATTTAGAGCCTCTAATGTTAAATTACATTTTCATATTTTTATTAATAAGTCCTGAAATTATAATCCTAATGTGATAAGCTTTTTGGTGGTTATAATACTAAAAAACTCAAACATAAATACATTGAATTTGTAATTAAAGAAATTTTATAATATGAATTATGAAATTAATATTCGAAAAAAAAATATGAATTGCAACCTACAATTTTTTGATAGGTTTATATTTATTATGTCCTACTTTATGTGAATTATCAGTTTAAAATTTTTTTCTAAGTAGTTTTAGAATTATGATTAAAAAACGTTAAAATGATGGTTTAAGGGTCGATGTGCAGAAAAGCATAATTTGAAATAAAACATTCAGGGTGGTTATAATTCAAGTTCCACTTTGAAATGGTCATAAAGAGAAAATTACAGGACCAAATGTTATCAAACTTGGTAATAGTTTAAAGGAGGTTATGGGAATTTATTTCCAACCTCCCCACCCCCCCCTCCCAAAAAAAAGGAAAAAAGTTCAAATACTCACCATCAGGGGGAAATGGCGCTGTGTGCAATATTGTTAAACGAAATAAGACAAGAAGACATCGGTTTAAAATTTGTTTAATCGTTTCTGAAACGTGTTATGAAGCCTGTTCAATGTGGCTTCTACCATTTTCCGAAAGCAAGTGAAATCGTATCACTGCATTCTCAACAGAAGCTCTTAGCTTATCAGGAGGTATGTTACGGACATCTCGGTGCATCGCATCTTTCAGTCCTGCCAAATTGTTTAGATTATCACCATAAATAGTGCTTTCGCGATAACCCCATAGCGAAAAGTCACAGGGATTGAGGTCTGGTGAAAGGGATGGCCAAGAAGTGGGGATGTTTCGGCCTTTAATCTGTTCATTTGTGAAATATTGCTTAAGTAATTGTGTGACACATGTACCAATGTGCGGTGGAGCCCCAACCTGTATAAAAATCGTGGTCTAATATGCCACGTTGATGGAGTTCAGGTATGACGAAACGTCTTAACATTGACGCAAAGCGAGCCAGTCACAGTGCATGTACCAGGCCCATCTGTCGACTGCTCTTCAAAGAAAATTGGTCCAATTATGAAACTTGCTGTCTTACTACACCAAACGGTGACTTTAGGAGAATGCAATGGAACTGGGTACACAATATAGAGGAATTTGTTTGGCCCAAATATTGCAGTTATGGGTGTTGACATCACTATTTAAGTAAAAATGGGCCTCAGCTGTCCGCAAAATGTTCCATGGCGAACGTTTCCCCTTCCATCCGTGCAAGGAATTCCAAAGCGAAAGATTCTCTTGCAGCAGGATCGTAATGTTGAAGTTCTGGAACATGTTGGATTTTGTATGGGTAGAACTGCAGCACTTTACAGACAATTTTGTACATCGTACTCCATGGTATGACCATGTGACGTGCGACAGCAATCACTGTCTTTTTAATTATATTTCATTCTTACGAAATTTTTTTAAAGCCGAACAAATTAGCGTGCTTTTAGAGTGTGCGGTGCCAGAACAGGGGTTGGTGAGCGTAGCTCGTAGGGCGTAGGGGGCAGAGACCCCTACTAAAAAACAAAGTATAATTTTTAAACGTCATCATTGTATGGAGTTAATAACGTACTTTATTGTTTTTGTATCATTTTCTTTAGAATCTTTATTTAACCCTTAAGCGGTGAGGTGATTTTTTATAACGTAAATAGTGAAGTGGGGTGTATGTAACTCCAAAATTTGACTTCTTGTGCACTCCATAAAATTTAGTGAATTAAATTAAGAAAATTTCCTGAGAATTTTGCATTATTTACTTGTATAAAAACAGTTGAAAAAGTACAGTAAGTATACATACATATACAACTGTACAGTCCATCTAGTAATGTAAAATGGCAATATTTCTGAATTTAAATTTCTCTGAGGTGCAAAACACCCCACCTCACCAGTTAAGGGTTAAAAGTCTCTTTTATTAGAAACTATAGCTAAAGTGCTCGGCGTTATTCAGAATTTGAAGAACATCTGTTCTGAAAAATCAATTTCAAATTTTAACAAACAACATAAAACAAACAATAAAAAAAAGGCAGTTGTAAACATAAATCAAATGAAAACACAATGTAAAAATGTATAAATTTATATAACAGACGCAAAAGAATACAGCTATAAATGAACTTATTTCAAATTCATCATTGGAGCAATAATGTTAAAATACGCCAATATTTCCATAATCGGGTTTTTCTCATGCTTCAATACGTTTTTTCACACTCATATGACGTTATACTATATTCGCCACGTCCTTTATATTTCCAATATGACATAATATTCCATTTTTTTTTAATTCGTCAAAATATTTATTTCATTTTTCTTTTTCACGTGGAAACCTTGAAATAGAAAAGTTATGATGTAATATTAACTTTTATTTAAATTCGTCAGACTATTTATTTCATTTTCATTTTTCACGTGAAAATCTTGCAATAGAAAAGTTAAGACATAATATTCACCTTTTTTCAAATTCGGCAAGCTATTTATTTCATTTTCATTTTTCACGTGAAAATCTTGCAGTAGAAAAGTAAATGGTGTAATAAGAATTTTATTGTTGATTTTAATTGTTGGCACCTGCTATAACGAAAAATGTTTAAATTTGATAGTAAATTGCTGTTAAATTTGTGGTTTTTTATTAATTAAAAATTAATTAAAAATTATTTCGATTCCGGATTACTTTAGTTGCCTCGGCCGTGTACACATGTATGTAACATGTCACAATTCTGGCTTCCAAATTGTGGATTTTTATAGAATTACAGACAGACAAATTCTCTTTTTTATATACTAGGTTGAGCAAAAAGTTCTGGGAAATTTGTGAGGCTCCTTGGAATCGAAAAACTCTCGACATGCTTCATTAAAATATTCAAATCGAAGGCCCTTTTAAAAGTGCTGCATTGATCAAAAGAGGCCATAATCAGATGGAGCCACGTCTGGACTGAACAACTAGTACTATTATATACGATACAAATTCTGGTAACTATTAGATTAAAAATTTCCCAGAACTTTTTGCTCAACCTAATATTAGATTTAGATTAAAATTTTAGAAATTTACATATTAGAGATTTTACAAATTTCACAATATATTCGTTTAAAAGTATAAAATCAAAAAGACCACAAAAAATTTGAATTAATGATTAAAAAATTTCAACAAATAAATAAATATAAATATCCCAGTGGCATTTGGAAATTCTGAACGAAGAAAAAACATTAAACTTTTCCAAACTTACTGCATTCACCAAAAAGTATGCTTTTATATAAAGTCATAAATCTTCTAAATGAAATAATTTCTATAGAATAAACAACAAAGAACAATTTCCAAACATTACTTCTTATCCCTTTGCTGGAAGATAATAACGTACTTTAGAAAACTTTACATAACCGAAACAAATGTGTCTTTCGAAAAATAATGCTTATTGCTTTTGCCTCTGTTTTCTTTGGAATCTTGCTTTAAGCATTCGAAAAATAAAAAAAACGAAATCATGAAAAGAAACAAAAATTTAAGTGAGATATTCTTTCTTCAGTTTCTGGAGTGGCAATAGAAGTTTTTGAAGTCATTAGGAGATCACGTGACGTGATAAGACGGTTTGCGACTACTTACTAAAAACGAACCTTGTGAAATTTTGTTCCGAAAGTTTGCATTCCAGCCATAAAAAGTTAAATTATAGAAAAGGTTCGTTTATTTTTTCGTGTTTAACACTTTCAAACAAAGTTGAAAAGTATTTACGCTTTCGGTTTGTCTGTCCGTCTGTCACCGCTCTAACTCGTGTAAATATACTCGGATTTTCAATCAATGGAAATATGTGAATGATGCCTACCATGGGATGCTTGGTAGTGTATAAGAAGTGTAATAGTTCATTTACAGGGGAATTCAAAAGAAATCCATTACAATATGGTATATGGTGAAAAATCGTTTGCAGAGTATTTTAACCCCTTGGGGGTGGTGGGATATATGATATATTATATCCCACCTAATTTTAATCCGAATTTGTAGCAGAAAATTTTAATTAAATTTTTCTTTTCTAACTTTGGTGGAAAAAAGTTGTAAAATTGCCTTTCCTTATTTTGAAATAAAATTTTTCGATAATTCCGGCGAGAATTTAACATTACAGAAATGCAACTACTTGCTTCGGAAAAGGTTAATGATATTACGCTATTTCAAATGTATTAAAATTTATATAAATCATTAAATTTCACTACAAGATGATTACAATAGAATAGGGCATTCATAGCATTTGTCGTTCATTTACAGGGAAACAAAATAAATCGGTTACAGTACTGTCTTTGAGCAATAATTGCTGGAAGTGCATTTTCAAATTCAGTATGCGCTTTTGAATGTAACTAATTTTTTGCATGTTACTCGTTGTATATAAATTCTATACCTCGTATACAGGGCTGCACAAAAGAATTCACGTACCATTCTCCTTATAAGCGGAAATTGCTGAAGGGGAATTTTCAATTGAGATATGTATTTCTTAACTGAACAAAATTTTCCCATGCATGTAGTTAATAGACAGAATAATCAGGGCTGCTTAAAGAATTTGGATGATTTCCCGATTGTAGATGAGAACAGTTGAAATTGGATTTTCAAATGTGTTATGCATTTCCATAGGGTTGAAATAGACTTAATACTTTAACTTATTAAACGGCGCAGTTTTGTTACATTATTCTGAATGTATTGGAAAGTGGTTCATAAACTATGCTTAGCGCATGATTTTTTTCTTTCTTGTTTGTTTTGAACGTGGTTATTCCATACTTTATGAAACTACTTTTAAAAGGGGGGGGGGGTGAAATCACGTTGAAGGTTAAAAAATTTCTACTTTTCAAAAAGTTCAGCATGGATTGCTTCAAAAGTTATAAATCCACTGCAAAAAGAATTTTACTAGAAATCCAATTAGAGCAGAAGTTGTCGCTAAAAACATTTGCTGTTTTGCTATAAAGATAACTTCGAAGCCTCTTTTTTTCAAAATTGTATTTTTTACATTGTCCGCACTCCTATTTAAAAACTAAGTATCATAGAAGCTAGAAATTTTTGCATATTAGTAATTTTCATGTAGTTTTATGCTGAACCTAAATTTAGCCGGATTTTTGGCATAGAAAATTGTGTATTGAAAAATTAAATCTAAACTATTGGTAAATTTAGTGGATATGATTATAAAAACCATTAATTATGCTAATGAATTTGAATATACTTTAAAATTTAGATTCAGTGTAAAATATAGTAGTATAAGTGAAAATAAATGAAATATTAAATATGTATCTGCAGTAGAATTTTTAAAATCTTACGCGCACAATGCTTATTTTAGTATTAATATTTTGAAATCATTTAATTAATTAATATTGCTAAATATATAGAGTGTCCCAAATTTTTCTTTTCAACTTTGATTCTCCATAAAACCGAAATGAAATAAGATAGCGAAGTTCGGTTTTGTGTGCATATAACAGAAACTCATAAAGTTTTATTTGTACTGAAAAGAATGTTTTTGCTTTCAGGTACGACCCAGTAAGATTCATAACTGATGATGGATTATTATTATTTGATATTATCTTTTTACTTGTTTATTGTATTTCATATGTATTACTTTTTGCGTACTTTTTGTATTACTTTTAAGGTAATATTTTTCCTTATCTTGAAGTTGATCCGATTTATTTTAGTTAGATAGCATTGCATGAACAAGCTTTATTGCATCAATGGATTCCAGTTTCCCTATCTATTCAAGAAAGCATATCTCAGATAAGGCAAACAAAGAAGTTGATGGACTATCTGGTGAGATAGTGGGCGCCACGGCAAGGGAAAAGTTTTAGATAAGAGACGGGTCCGTTTGTGAAGGAAGGAAGCCCCGTATTCGTTTTTTTAAAGGCATGGTTGAGAGAGAAACGAGGGAGTTCTGCCGTAGACCTCATAGAGGTAGGTTGTAAGTGTTTTTGGTTGAGTTTTCTCGAGTGGAGTTTAGAGAGTTGCGGGAAAGGGTTTTAAGTCCCGAGCGGAGGGATCCTGTGGGGGTCTTCCGATAAACCTAATGAGATATCGTAGGATGAGAAGAAAAGAGTGCACTTTAATAAGTTGACCCAGTACGTAGAAAGGACTTGTAATATAACTAAGTATCGGGCTGGATCATCTATATCCGAGCACTTAAATGCAAATAACGCTTTGTTCCTACGTAAATAATTTGTAAATAATTTGTTCTTTAATATTAATTGAATAAGTTTAGCATTTTTGATTATCTTTCTGACATCGTACCCGATATCACGCATTTATATCGGTGGTGGCAGCATATCAAATAAAATAACATTTTTTCGAAGTCTGTACGAGCGGTGATCGTGGATCCGGGAAAATTCATCAGCGTATGGACTAAGGAAGACTGCAACGTCACCCTCCATCCAGTCCCTCAATACGCGCATGGCACACGAGGTTTATGGGCACCGTTGTATGTTTGTTCGTGCAACCAAAGATGTTTATGTGGAGCTCTTCTAGCATCACATAAAACTTTGGAACTTGCTATTCCTTATACAATAAGCAGATTTTTGTTATCTAACTTTTAAGTTTTATGGAAGATCAAAGTTGTAAAGATAAATTTGGGACACTCTGTATATATTTGAATCATTTTTTTAAAAAACCATTACAATGTGTGATTGTGTAGAAAAAAAATATTGTTGTATTTCATTTGTTGGATTTGAAACTATAGTGTTTTCCGTACTGGAATAATTATTGTCGTTTTCAGGCTGATCAACGTGATCCCCCCCCCCTTCTAAAATAAATTTAAGGCTTCAAGTGTTTGGTTGTGATTTATTACACACTATGGTAATTATAATGATTTATCATTTTAACTCTGCTTTTTATTTCAGTGCTAACTATTCAATAGTTAAGTCCAGCATTTCTTTGTATCTATCTCTTTATATTACGAGGGTAAGTCAGTAAGTAGGTCACAAACTGATATGAGAGGCCGGAAATTAATAGTAAATTGTTTCCAAATATGCCAATAGGTGGCAGCATAATCCAACTATAAGATGTTAATTTCGAATTTATGGGACAGATGTTGTACAAGATGAGCAGGGCTTTCAAAAGTTGTTGACGAAGAGCGAAGTGATCGTCAAGCTGAGATTGCGACAGAAGAATCAGTAAGGAAGGTTGAGGAAATGGTTAGAGCTGACGTGCGAACAACAATAGACAGCATAGCAACCAGTTTCCCCTTTATATTTAACCAATGAATCTCCAAATCTAATCAAGGGAGCGCCTTATCAGAATAAACCGATATATCAAATATGAAGAAAATCGGATAATTCTGCATTAAAAAATCATTTATCTAATTTAAGGGGGGAATTATCCTCCATTCACCCCCTTTAAACTTAACCAATGGACCCCAAAACTAATCAGAGAAGCGCCTTATCAGAATGAAATTTACAAAATGGGAAGCAAATCGGATATTTCTATCAAGAGTTATCACTTTAAGTACATACATACGCACACACAGAACCTGCTGGCACATTAGCTCTCAGGCTTTGATAGCCTGTGAGCTAATAAAAGAGTGGTAAAATATGGCAGTAAATGCTCTTGTAACTTTTAAAATTCTAAACGAAGAAAAAACGCTAAAGTTTTATGATTCATAAAAAATGTCCTGTTTATATAAAGTCATAAATTTTCTAAATGAAATCCTTTAGGTAGAATAAACAACAAAGCATGATTTCTAAATTTTATTTCTAATCTGTTTGTTGGGCGATAATAGCGTACTTTAGAATTTAGAAAACATTACACAACCGAAACAATTTTCTCTTCCGAAAAGTTATGTTTATTGCTTTTGCTTTATTCTTTTTAGAATCTCGCCTTAAGAATTAGAAAAAAAGAAAAAAAAAAAAAAAGAAAAATGACGACAAATATTATCCCTTCAATTTCTGGAGTTGTAACAGAAGTTTTCGAAGTCACCAGGAGATCCAATGACGTGATAAGACTTGTGGCTGCTTACCAAAAAATCAGGGATGTGAAATTTTATTCGCAAAGATTTCATTCTGAGGTATAAAAACATAAATTATAAAAACAGCCGTTTCTTTCGTCGTTCGTCTGTTCAAAAGGTAAATTTTCATATTTTGAGAAAATTACTTTCAAAAGAAACTTAAGAGTTAAAGTTTTTCTCATGGCTTATTACACGTTATGGGGCCAATACCTGAAAATCGGACAATTTGCATCCACTGCCAATAATATTTCATTAATTATACTAAAATCAAAAACTAAAAATGTAATATATTGTAACATTTGTTATAATAATTACCAATGATAAACGGACATATAATGATGCATAAATAATTAATTTTAAGCTTTAAACAAAGTAAATCATCATTTCAGTCCCTGTCTCCAGGTACAAATATCCAATATTAAATGTATGCTGTAAACCTTTCTATAAATATTATTACCTTTTGCTATTATACATTTATACCTATATATATACAGTATGGGAAAATACTATTATCCTTTATTAGTATAGATTGCATACTAAAATATTGTAGCAAATATATTTGTCCCTGAGGTTGACCATCATCTCAGTCCCTCTAAACACACATTTAGGTTAACAGATACTAGGTGGCGCTGGCAGAATCATTTCCATTGCAACAGCAACTAAAGTTCAACTAGCCACCATGGATGAAGGTAACTTGTTCTTCTCTTTATTTCATATTCAGAAATATTTAGTTTTTGTTCTGAATAGGGATGAATATATTTTTTATAGCATCATTCATGTCCACATATTTAACTCTTTATTTATAAAAAGAAGCTTATTGCAACATAATTTATGTAACATACAAATGCCACATGGCATATTTAATAATTTACATGTGTGAAAAATGATTCAACAAAATGGCTGTGCAGTTGTTAAGACAAAAACATCATCTCTGTCCCCATCATCTCAGTCGAAATTATTAGACACTATGATATTAACAGGCACTTTCTTCCATAAAAGTTTATCCTACGCATAGAATATACATCCTTGATCTCAAAATACTACAGCATTTAAACGACAAAACATGTATCATAATGTATAATTGTATGTGGTAGTTGGTACGTTATTTAAAAATAAATAAAAATTTTGGAATGAAATCGTCTGGTTTTTAGATATTGATCCTTATGGTTATTACAATGGTCTATGATTTTTCCTCATTTTTTAATGTCGATTTTAACTGCCCATTAGTGAAACAATATTTCTATGTATCTACTGCTTTACATATCTGGTCCTATTTCTGCCTGCTTTTTCCATGTCTGCGTTAGTATCTTTATGTATTTATCTACAAGGATCGGCTTGTCCTAAGGTTATCCTTTCAACTTTCAACTAACAAAATACATGAAAAAGTGACCTCTGTAAGAATTGCAGTCATTCTATAATTGACTTTTAATTATAAAATTGAAAACAGATATTAAGAAAGATTTATTTTATCAATTAAAATTATAAAAAAAAGTATACACATATATAAAGCTTTTTAATTTATTTTTATAGATAATACAAATTTTACGAAAGAATTATTCTTGCATGCAGTGCGCGCATGATTTTTCACATTCGAATGGCTAAAACAAACCAAGATTTCTTTTAAATGAGTACAGATATAATATGTTTTCAAAATCCCCTACAATGAAAAAAAAATAAATAACACTTGTGATCCCGAGAATTTTTTTTTTATAAAGGAAATTCGAAATATCGAGATCTTTTTTTATGCAAAAAAAGTCGTGAATTCTAAACTTCTTACTTGAAATTTTGTGCCTCTATACGTTTAATACATTCAGCGAAAATTTCGTGAATTTCTAGGAAACTATTTTTCAGAAATCGTACGCGCAATGATCAAATCGCTGTTTTGAGAAAATTGACTTTAACTCCTTGAAGGGCGCACCTAATTTTAATCCCTAATTGTCACAATGACACTCGAATTTTTTTAATGAAAATTTCACTTTTATGAAGTACGCGAAAATATACATTTACTTCTTTAAAAATAATTTTTCTTTAAAATACTGGTGTCATTCAAATATTTTAATATTTTACGAATGCAAGTTCCTTGCCCCTGAAAGGTATAAAGATTAAATCACTCCTTGATCATATAGAAAAAGCTCAAAAGCTCAATAGACATAAATTCTCTTCTAATGCGAATTTTTGTATGGGGTTTGTTTTTAAATGTTCCAAAAAATTTACATTTAATTATAAGCTATTAAAAACAATCGATTTTTGGTGGCTTAAGGGTACCTGACTCCTTAAGCACCACTGCTCTGTAGCAACCCTGCCTAAATTTGCAAGAACGTTAAAATTTGGATTTTATACCCCTTTTTTGCCGTATAAAGTCATATTCATTTTACCCTGTACTGACAGATAAGTTTTCGTACTTATCTTGTATAAGTTCTCAAATAAACAGTAAACCTAAATACGCTTTAACCCTTTATCTACTGACGGTACTTATAAGTACCATTAAAATTATGTTATAAAATTCCTTTAATGCATCGATTAGTTGTAATACAGTTTAGAATGAGCTATAGATACATTACTTTATCTCCAAAAGCATTATCGGTTACACCAAAAAATTTTTTTTTTAAAAGGATGATTTCTTTTGCCTTTGCATCTTTTCAGCTTTCTTGGCGTTTGGGGTGGGGGTGGGGGGTTTCAATTCTGAAATATTTCTATAGTAAGAACATTATATTTGTACATTTCCTAATTCTACAAAATACTAAGAAAAATATTTAAAATAAAAGATTTGAGTAGGGTTATAAATATTGCACAAAATCCCTATAAATTAAAATTATTTAATCCTTCTAAATACTTCAATTTTTCTAAAATCCTTCTAAAATTTATTAAATGATTATGTAAATCTTCTAATGTAGTTTAAACAATTCACGGAAAATGCTTTAGAAGTTAAAATTTTCATGAATTCATAATTCAGTACATAAAGGGTTAAGGTGCGCTGCTATGCGCAAGCTACTGACAAAACGGGGGCGAATGACTTGTTGCCATTTTTCAGCATACGACCAGGAGGAGTTCCTTTGCACACGCCACCGAACTGCATAATAGGAAATGGAGTTTTAGTACCATGTAATAGAACAAAACGCTAAAGGTCCGTTCAGATCATATTCACGAAAGGCTGCAACTTTGTCGACATCTTTGACGTGGAGAGTCTTCTGTCGCCCTGCAAGAAAGGAGTGTTCCTATGGACGAGATTGTTGACATGTTTATCACCAACCCTAGGAAGAATTTCTTCTGTTGATTTTGTGCACTTTGCTTTCAAAATTTTGAGGAAAAATAAAATAGGTCATAACTAACCACAGAGCCTATATCAAGTTGTATTAGTATTTTTGAGCTTCTGTTTTAGATAGTTGTGTTAAGTTGTGTTAATATTTTTGAGCTTCTGTAATAGATAGATAAAAGTCATAAATAGATAAAATAGACAATGTTAAATAAATAGATAAAAGTCAGACAATGTGCTATAACTACTGTTATGAATGTCAACAAAGAAACAAGTAAAACAAATATAACACTTGATAGACTAGATTCATTAGATTAATTTATTCTACGTATTTATACAGACATTTATATGACATTATAAAAGATTACATATATAAACTATATAAAAAAATACAAAATAAATATGACCGTAAATATTTTTGTAACATTTTAAAATTCTAAAGGAAGAAAAAAACCCCAATAAAGTTTTATGAACGCACTGCATTTATCAAAAATATCCTGTTTATATAAAGTCATAAATTTTCCGAATGGAATCATTTCTGCAGAAAAAGAACGAAGCATAATTTCTAAACTTTATTTTTAATCCCTTTGTTGGGAGATAATAGAGTACTTTAGATTTTAGAAAACCTTACATAACTGAAACATTTTCACTTTCGAAAAGTTATGTTTATTACTTCTGTCCCCATTCTTCTCAGAATCATGTCTTAAGAATTCGAAAAGAAAAAAAAAAGAAGCGTTGAAGTGAAATATTCTCATTGTAATTTTTGGAGTAGTAGCAGCAGTTTTGGAAGTCATCAGGAGATCATGTGATGTGATATTTGTGGTTACTTAGTTAGAAATTTTAGAAATTCGCATTAAAAGTTTTGTGAATTCGCATTAAAATAAACAACAACGCATAATTTCTAAGCTTTACTTATAATCTCTTTAGCCATCAGGAGGTCATATGACGTGAGAAGAAAGTTTGAGGCTGCGTAATTAGAAATATCAGAAATTCACATTAAAATTTTAGAAATTTCACAATATTTTCGCTTAAAAGTACAAAATAAGAAAAGTCACGAAAATTCGAATTATGAATTAAAAATTTCAACAAATAAATAAGTAAAATAAAAATATGGCAGTAAATATTCCAGTGGCATTTTGAAATTCTGAACGAAGAAAAAACATTAAATTTTTCAAACTTACTTCATTCACCAAAAAGGACGCTTTTATATAATGTCACAAATCTTCTAAATAAAATCATTTCTATAGAATAAATAACAAAGAACAATATAACAAACAAAGGGATAACTTCTTATCCCTTTGTTGGGTGATAATAACACACTTTAGAAAACTTTACATAACCTAAACAAATGTATCATTCGAAAAATAATGCTGTTTTCTTTAGAATCTTGCTGCATTCGAACAGAAAAAAAAAAGAATGACGAAAATAAACAAAATTTTAATCAAGATATTCTTTTTTCAGATTTTTGAGTGGGTAACAGAAGTTTCCGAAGTCACTAGAAGATCATGTGACGTGATAAGAAGGTTTGTGACTGTTTACTAAAAACGAAGCTTGTGAAATTTTATTCCGAAAGTTTGTAATGACATATTTTAGATTTTACAAAAGTTTACATAACCAAAACAATTATCTCTTTCGGAAAGTTCTGTTTATTACTCCCCACCCCCCGTTCTTTTTAGAATCTCCCCTTAAGGGAAAAAAAAAGAAGCATTCAAGTAAAATATTCTTTTTTCAATTTTTTAGTAGTAATAGGAGATCGTGTGACGTGATAAGAAGGTTTGTGGCTGCTTACCAAAAATGAGCAATGTGAAATTTTATTCCTAAGGCTTACATTCTAGATATGAAAAAAATAAATTGTAAAAACAGCCGTTTCTTTCTTGGCACTTTTATTTGAAAGGCAAATTTATCATATTTTAAGAAAATTATTTACGAAAGAAATTTAAAGCGTTCAAGTTTTTTTTATGTCTTATTACAAGTTATGGTTATTACAATTGTTTATGATTATTGCTACTTTTTCTTATTTCGATTCTAACTGCATTGTGTTCAGACAAACAAATGTTTCTTAATCTAGGAAAATATAATATACTCATAAACGAAAATATACAATAACCTCTCCCGAGTTACCCAAGATTACGAAAAGCGTTCTTTATCCTTAGAAACTAATATATTTTTGATATTTAAAGAAGCATTTATGAAAAATAAAGTTTCTTTTGCTACCACTGATTTTCTAAAGTTTCCGAGTAGTTTTTACAGTGTATTAATCAGTTTCTCAACCTAGAATATACTTTTTTTAATATTATCAATTCTCAAGTAAATATTTACATGTTTATGAACCATGTTTTTACAGACAATAATGATAAATTAACAGCATTATCATTAACATTATTATTATTTTGTTACTCTTGCAACCATAAATTCTTTACGCGGCTGAAAATCTTTAAATAAGAATAGATAGCATTCTAAGTTGAGCATTCTAGAGTTGAGAAAACTGACTAATACACTATAAAAATTACTTAGAAAAGTTTCCGGAAATACTAAAATCAGAGGTAGCAAAAGGAACTTTGTTTGTTTTTACGAATGCTCTAAAATCTAAATGAAGAAAAAAAAATAAAGTTTTATAAATATACTGATTCATCAAAAATATCCTGTTTATACATAAAGTTATAAATTTTCCAAAGAAAATCCTTTAGGTAGAATAAACAACAAAGCATGATTTCTAAACTTTATTCCTAATCCCATTGTTGGCCCGTAACAGCGTATTTTAGATTTTAGAAAACCTCACATAACCGAAACAATTTTTTCTTTCACAAAGTTCTGTTTATTACTTTTTCCTCCATTCATTTTAGGATCTTGCCTTAGGAATGAACAAACAAACAAACAAAAAAAAGCATTGAAGTGAAATATTCTCTTCTCCATTTTTGGAGCGGTAAAACACATTTTCGAAGTCATCAGGAGATCATGTGACGTGATAAGAAGGTTTGTGGCCGCTTACCAAAAATGATCGATGTGAAAATTTATTCCCTAACTTTGCATCCTAGACATAAAAAAAAGAAAAAAAAAATTAAAAACAGCCGTTTCTTTCTTTGTACTTTTGTTTAAAAGGTAAATTTTTCATATTTAAGAAAATTACCTTCAAAAGAAATTTAAGAGTTCAAGTTTTTCCTATGGTGTATTACACGTTATTACAATGGCATATCATTTATGCTTGTTTTTTTTTATGTCAATTCTAACTACACTGTAAAAAAAAAAAAAAAAAAAAAAAAAAAAAAAAAAAACAGAAAGTCATAAACGAAAATATATAATAACTTTTCGGAGTTACCCACACTTCTGAAAAGTGTTCTTTATCCTTGGAAACCTCATAAACTAATATATTTTAGATATTTAAAGAAGCATTAAAAATAAAAAAGCAAAGTTTCTTTTGCTTTCACTGACTTTCGAAACTTTCCGAGTAGTTTTTATAGTGTATTAATCAGTTTCTCAACCTGGAATGTAGATTTTTAGGATACTATCAATTCTCAAGTAAATATTTGCATATTTACTATATTTGATATGTTTTTACAAACGATAATGATAAATTAACATTTTAGACAACAATTTTAACATTAATGATAAATTAATGATAAATTAACATAGCCTTAACATTAACATTAACATTATTTTGTTACTCTTGTACGAATAAATTCAGTTATGCAACTGTAAATGTTTAACTGAGAATGGATAGCATCCTAAAATACGATATTCCGGGTTGAGAAAACTGGTTAATACATAATAAAAATTACTTGAAAACGTTTCCGAAAATACGAAAATCAGTGGTAGCAAAAGAAACTTTTTCGTTATAAATGCTTCTTTAAATCTCAAAAATATAATTGTTTCTGTGGCTTTTAAAGATAAAAAAGGAATCGTAGTAAGTTGGAAGATTTTATTGTATATTTATTAAGCATACATTTTCGCAGATTAAAACAACTCATTTTTTACACTGTACTCATTAGTGAATCAATATTTTTATGTATCTACTTATTTACATTTCTGGTCTTATATCTGTCTCTTCTTTTCGGGTCTACATTATTATCTTTATAAGTAGTTATCTACCAGGGCCCTTATCTGAGCCCTTCAGGGGACTTATCTGGTGGGGAAGAAAGAAAAGTGGACTCCCATGTTATCCTATGGGAAAAAATACTTATCCTTCTCTTCATTCAAATTTGGAAATTTTAACAATATTCTTCTTTCAGCATTTTGATAGGAAGGTTCTTCATCCCTCTGTAAGCTTAAAATATTTTAAAGATAATTATGAGTATTTTAAAATTTGTGTTATAGTTAAAAAAAAATTCGGAAAAGCATAAAAAGCATTCTTTACTCGTTTGTAACTCATGACTGAGATAAGATATAAAAATTTGGACCTTGCAGAGGGATAAAGAATCTTCTTATCTACACGCTGGGAAAAAAAAATATTGTTGAAATTTCCAAATTTGAATGAACAAAAAGGATAAGTATTTTTTCCCATAGGATAACATGGGAGTCCACGTTTTAGCTCACAGGCTATCAAAGCCTGACAGCTAATGTGCCCGCCGTAGGTTCTGTATGTATGTATATACGTGCGTATGTGCGTACGTATGTATGTAACGCGATAACTCTTGATAGATGCATCCTATTTGCTTCGAATTTTTTTCCTAGGTTCATTCTGATAAGGCGCTTGCCTTATTAGTTTTGGGGATTCATTGGTTAAGTATAAACCGGGAAAAAGGGGGTTATCCCCCTTTAATTTAGATAAATGGGTTTTTCATGCAGAATTATTCGATTTGCTCCAAATTCGATATACCGGTTTATTATGTTAAGGAGATGCCTTGATTAGATTTGGAGGTTTATTGGTTAAGTATAAAAGGGGGACGGAGGTCTAGTCCCTCTCCTTAATTTAGATAAATTGGTTTTCCATGCACAATTATTCGATTTGTTTCAAATTTGATTACCGGTTTATTCCGATATGGCGCTTCTTTCATTAGATTCGGAGGTTCATTGGTTAAGTATAAAAGGGGGAAAGAGGACAAGTCCCCTCTCCCTAATTTAGATAAATGGGTTTTCATGTAGAACAATGGGTTTTTATGCATCCAATTTACTTTAATTTTTTTTCTAGGTTCATTCTGATAAGGAGCTTTCCTGATTAGATCTGAAGGTCCATTGGTTAAACATAAAGGGGAAATGGGGCAGCTACTGCCTCCCCCCTTAATTTAGCGAAATGTTTTTTTCGTGCAGAATTATCTGATTTGCTTCAAATTTGGTATACCGGTTTATTATCTTAAGGAGCTTCCCTGATTAGATTTGGAGGTTCATTGGTTAAGTATAAAGGGTGAAAACGGAAGCTAACCCCCCTTCATTTATTTTTTGTGGGACATTATTCTTTGAAATAAGAGTATAATATACAATTAGTGTGAATAGCCTCTGAGCTCAATGCCATCAGTTTAACTGGGCACTTTTCTTTTTATTTTTTCCTGAAGGCTACTGCTCTATAGTGCTATCATAAATTTGTATGAACATTAAAATTTAGTTTTTGTATTCCTTATTTTTTTTTTTTTTTGTGTGCTATAAAGTCCTAATCCCATTATTCTGTATCGGCATGTTAATTCTCGTACTTATTATGGAAGTGTTCAAATACACAGTAAAAACCTTTTAGACTCACGTAGGGGAGTTTCTGAATAAATAGATTATGGGGACACAGGACCTTTGAGTTTGTCGAAGTAATCAGAATCTTCGCCCTCTTCAAAGTACCAAAACACAAACAATTTGCAATTAAGATCTTCTCCCTCCCCTTTTCTGCATAAAGTATATGTCCTTAACTACATTATCCAGAAAAATAAGCCCCACCAGTGGCCGAGAGGTTCTGCTCTCGAAGCTGGTAGACGGGAGGTGCTGGGTTCGATCCCAATCGCGCCCGTCGGCCTAATCGTTCGGAGTTTTCGTGGTTTTCTTCGAACCTTGGTTCTCCAAGCGTTAATACGGGTTAGGTTCCCTTAGAAAGACCTCCACGGAAGGCACTCCCCCCCCTTAGGGCCTATATCCCACGTGCAGATAATTGGCCGACATAAATACAACCAACCAACCAACCAGAAAAATAAATGTTGTATGTACAAAATTAATATTATATTAATATTATAAAAATTCATCTCATTAATGTGTGATTAAACGCTGCGCGCATGATAAAACTCTAAATTATCCATATAGAAAACAATTTTTGAACAAAATAGAATCATAACAAACCGACTTCTATCTTAACACCAAAATATACGCAAAAATTTTGTTTAAAATTTAATTTTAGTATAAAATATAAAAAAAGTTCAGAAATTTCAATTTTTTTTCAAGTTTTTCAAATGCAAAAGAATAAATAACCAAAATATGTGAATTTTTTTGGTTTTAGCATGCAGATTATACAGAAAATCATGTTTGGTTAAATTTTTAAGCTGTAGTTTACGTAGTTTAAAAGTAACAGTTCCCAAACTCCAAATTTACTAATCTGAAAAAACGCTTTTTAAAGTTTCAATATCTACGGACTTTCCATTGTACTCACCGTCTATAATTGATTATAACACACACACACAAAAAAAAATAATGCAGATTTTTTAATAGGTTTTTTTGCATATTGTTGAGAAATTTTAAAACATTCAGAATAAATCAAAAACTGAAAACTGATTTTTTGAAAGTTTAAAGGTCCTGTGCCCCCTTAAAAGTCAGACATTGCGCTTTAGTTACTATATGGATGTCAGAAAAGAAACAACTAATACGAAATATAGCAGTAAATATTTCTGTAAAATTTAAAAAATCTGAATGAAGGAAAAACATTAAAATTTCATGAACGTACTGCATTCATCAAAAATGTCCTGTTTATATGAAGTCATAAATTTTCCAAATGAAATCCTCTAGGTACAAAAAACAAGAAATCATGATTTCTAAACTTTATTTCTAATCCCAGGCCTTTGTTGGGCCTTAATAGCATATTTTAGATTTTAGAAAAGTTTACATAACCGAAACAATTTTCTCATTCGGAAAGTCCTGTTTATTACTTTTTCCTCCAATCTTTTTAGAATCTCGCCTTAAGAATTCCAGAAAAAAAAAAAAAAAAAAAAAAAAAAAAGATGCATTGAAGTGAAATATTCTCCTTTCAATTTTTGGAGTGGTAACAGAAGTTTTCGAAGTCATCAGGAGATCATGTGACGTGATAAGAAGGTTTGTGGCCGCTTCCCAAAAATGAGCGATGTGAAATTTTATTCCCAAAGCTTGCATTCTAGACATAAAAAAAATAAATTGTAAAAATAACCGTTTCATTCTTCGCACTTTTGTTTAAAAGATAATTTTTTTATATTTTAAGAAAATTACTTTTGAAAGAAATTGAAAGAGTTCAAGTTTTACGTCCTTATTGCACGTTATGGTTATTACAATGGTTTATCATTTTCGTTCATTTTTTAATGTTGATTCTAACTGCATGGTAGAAAAAAAGATAAATGTTTTAAATATAGGAAATTATAATATGTTCATAAACGAAAATATACAATAACCTCTTCCGAGTTAACCACGGTTCCGAAAAGCGTTCTTTATTCTCAGAAACCTCAGGAATTAACATATTTTGGATATTTAAGGACCAAAACAATTTTTTCTTTCGGAAAGTTCTGTTTATTACTTTTGTCTCCATTCTTTTTAGAATCTCGCCTTAAGAAAAAAAAAAGTGAAATATTCTTTTTTTAATTTGTGGAGTGGTAACAGAAGTTTTTGAAATCATCAGGCGATTATCTGATTTGATAAGAATGTTTGTGGCCGCTTACTAAAAAGGAGCGATGAGAAATTTTATTCCCAAAGCATGCATTCTTAAACACACGCACAAAAAAATAAATCGAAAAAATAACCGTTTCATTCTTCGCACTTTTGTTTAAAAGGTAATTTTTTTATATTTTAAGAAAATTACTTTCGAAGGAAATTTAAGAGTTCAAGTTTTTCCTACGGCTTATTACACGCTATGGTTATTTCAATGGTTTATGATTTTTTCTTATTTTTTTTATGTCGATTTTAACTACCGTCATGTTACTTTGGTCCTTGCGGGGGTTACTTTGGTCCATCCCATAAAAAAAAGTGTTTATTCTTTGTATTGAACAAACAATACAAAATAATTTGGAGTCTTTGCCCTTGAAAAATAGTCTATACCTTACTATAGGATATTTAAATAGTTTGGGGGTAATTTAAGTTTTTGTTAGTGGCAACATTGGATGTGTTTGTAAACAACTGTTTTCGTGTGTAGATTTTAACTCTCCAAACTTTCTCTAGTGAAACATTCTGGATAAGAGCTACAAATAAGGTAAGTGTCAAAATATTACCTTTCGTAACCTGTAACACACGTGTGATTATAGTTTTTCCTTTAAGTTTTCATAAGGCTAACATAAAAATTAGTTTTTCGGGGCTACTTTGTGCCAGGCCTGGTTTGGTCCGAAGTAGCCCCAGTTACTTAGAAATGCCTTTTATACAACCAAATCTCTTAAAAAATGTTTTAAGTAACATTTTTTTCAAATGTTACTGTAGAAAAATGTTACATTAATTGTTTTTCTTTCAGTTGCTGAGGATAACATGACGAAAACTGGTTCTCGTGTCTTTAATATTTACAATTGGTTTATTGTGCTTAAATGTTAAAAAAAAGCACATTTGTTTATAGAGTTTGCAGTGTTAATTCATTAGCAGATCCTATTGCAAGAGGGTTACAATAGTCCAACATATGAAATGTATTAAATTTATATGAAACTAAGTGAATGGAACAAAGAAACCCCTAGCAGGGGCTACGTTTTTCCAAAACTTTAAAGATAGTTAAAAAATAAAAAAATGACTCTTTAAAACCATACAGTTTGTTTCTTTGTTTCATGTTAATTATTTACAACTTAATTTCGACGTTGAAAAATCATATATAATATTTTTTAGCAATGGAAATGTTCGTGGAACCAGGAAAAGTGGCCCAAAGTAGCCCCGGTTGACGGTACCCATTTAATCAATAGATATTTCTATGTATCTATTGCTTTACATTTATGGTCCTTTTTCTGTCTCTTTTTTCCATGTCTACGTTAGTATCTTTATGTATTTATCGACAAGGATCAGCCTGTCCTTACTGCGCTATAGCAGTTCTGCTCTCATAAATTTGCAAAACATTAAAATTTGAATTTTGTATTCCTTTTTTTTTTTCAGAATAAAGTTATTTTTATTTTACCCTATACCGGCATGTAAGGTTTCGTATTTATCTTGTAGTAGTGCTCAAATAAACAGTAAACGAAAATACGCTTTAATACTATGTTCGCACTGAGATAGTTAAGTCACTTAACTTTTTTGAAACGGGATAACCGGAATTAGGTTTCACCTGTTCACATTGAAAAAAGTTTTAAGAGACTTAACTTATGTTAAATTTGTAACTACAGCTTCTAACTATACACAGTTTATTATTGTTTTTATTCTTTGCGGTGTGTTAATTGAATAAACGATTCAAAAGATCATTCGAAAAAGCTGATTAATTATTTGTAGAACACTCTAATTTTAATTACAGTTTTAAATAAGAAAAAGCTCAGCAGGTAGATTTCCATTCAATTCATAATTAAGAGAGTATCAAAAGTTAAGTGAGTTTCAGAAACTTGCTCAAGTCATAATCTCGATTCCGGGTACGTCCGCTTCAAAAAGCTTCAAATTAAGTGACTCAACTATCTCAGTGCGAACATAGTATAAGATGCGCTGCTGTGGAGCAGGTACTGACAAAAAGGCAGCAAATGACCTGTTGGCAATTTTCAGCATGCTATCAGGAGTTTTTTAGAACACACTACAGAACTGCATAATAGAAAATGGAGTTTTAGTACCATGTAATAAAAACGGAATACTTAAGGTCCGTTCAGAGCAAATTCACGAAAGGCGGTTCTTTTGTCAGCCTCTTTGATGTGGGGGTCTTTTGTCGCGCTGCAAGAAACGAGTGTCCCTACAGACGAGAGTCCGTGACATGTTCATCACCATCTCTGAAAAGAATTTCTTTTGTTGACTTTGTGTCCTTTGGGGAAAAATAAAAGAGGTAATAACTGACCGCAGAGCCTTTATCAAGTTGTGTTAGTACTTTTGAGCTTCTGCAATAAATAGATAAAAGTCAGGCAATGCGCTTTAACTACTGTTATGAAAGTCAACAAAGAAACAAGTAAAATAAATATGACACTAGATTCATTAGATTAATTTGTTCTACCTATTTGTGCAAACATTTATATGACATTATAAAAGACTACATGTACAAACTAAAAAAAAAAGATACATAATAAATATGACAGTAAATATTTTTGTAACATTTTAAAATTCTAAACAAAGAAAAAAAAAACCCCATTAAAGTATTATGAACTCACTGCATTTATCATATATGTCCTGTTTATATAAAGCCATAAATTTTGCAAACGAAATCTATTACGTGGAATAAACAACAAAGCCTGATTTGTAAGCTTTATTTCTAATCCCTTTGTTGTGAGATAATAGAGCACTTTAAATTTTAGAAAATTATACATAACTGTAACATTTTCACTTTCAAAAAGTTATGTTTATTACTTTTGCCACAACATTCTTTTTAGAATTTCGTCTTAAGAATTCAAAAAAAAAAAAAAAAAAAAAAAAAAAAGAAACATTGTAGAGAAGCATTCTCCTTGTAATTTTTGGAGTAGTAGCAAAAGTTTTCGAAGTCGTCAGGAGACGTGATAAGAAGGTTTGTGGCTACTTAGCTAGAAATGTTAGAAATTCGCATTAAAATATTTTAGAAATTTTACAATATTTACGTTTAAGGGAATAAAATCTAAAAGATCACGATAATTCGAATTACTAATCAAGAATTCCAACGAATAAATAAGTAAAAGAAAAATGTAGCAATAAGTATTCCAATCAGGGTTGTAAAAAACCCGGGTTTTTTGTTAAAAACCCAGCCCGGGCGGGTTTTATTAAAAAACCCGGGTTAAATGGGTAATTTTCCCCGGGTAAATTGGCTACTAAATTTTGGTACTTTGCAAAATTTATCCGTTGAAATTTTGAAAATTCTCAGAGGAGTTACTCAGGGAAAATTTAATTTTTTGCTTAGGAAAGCGCAAGAAATTTGATTGCCGAAACAAGTGGCAATCCTGATCTCAAATACAATCTTTGTAAACAAACACTTCATAGTCTAATAGATGGGAATGACTTCATAATCTTAATAAGGATCTCAATATTTTTCTCTGTTCTTAAAATACATATATATTATATGATCCCTTTAATTTAAATAACAAATTTTAAATTGCAAAGCTGTCAATTGTGTTATTTAATAATAAAATATAAATATAACTTAAAAAAAACTTGCTCCTTTGAAATTATCATAAGATTAACAAATGTTGATAAAAAATATCTTACAACAAAAGTGTTTCTTATGTATATACAGGGTGTCCACTCTCAACGGCGTCCAATGGCTAATTCCTAAACCGTTAGTCATACACATATAGCTTAAATATTACAAAAATGTTTTCATTTGAGGCAAAGAAATATTTTAAAAGCGATTTGGGTCAATAAAAACATTTCTTAAATTATGAAATTTAAGTGTTTATACAGCCCAAGGTGCTACAAGTTATATTTAGTAAAACTTTCCTATTACACTGACAAGACACACAAAAAAAGTCTCGTTCATATAACGCTAAAATTGACTGAGTTATGAAACTTTAAAAATGCATGACTTATATCACTTTTCTGCATCTGAACACAAATGAGTTTGGCCATGCTTTGAGGGGTCATATCCTAAGTACTTAAAAGTATTCAAAGAACTTTTCATGTGTATCAGCCCTTTGAAAAAAATAGTAAAGTGTTATGATTGAGTTAACTTTTATTAAGTTTCAGATTGTCTAAAACTATTGTATTTTAACATATGTTTTATTTTGTAAGGATTTGAGACTATTTCTTTTCATGATTTCTTTTAACAAATATTATGTTATTTTATTTAACTTCAACGATCGTATGTATGTTTTCCCAGTTCAAAATTTGTACTCGAAATTTAACTCACTTTCAAGTTTCAAATATCCGATCAAGACTAAATTTTACATATATACTTATGTAAATCTAATGACAATCTAATATTATGATTTTCGGTGGTTACCATTCATACTTATTTTACAGGATAACACAAAAAATTTCGGATAGATTACTGCCAAGAAGTTTAAGAAAAAGTTTTAGATTAGTTAACACAAGATTGCGATGGTTATGTTTTTTAACTTTTATGTATTTTTTAGCACTGAATCTGGGAATTACCTTAATTTTTAACCATCATCTCAGGATGTTTTGCAAATCATAAATTGTCAAAGTTAAAAAATAACAAAAACCAAATACTATAAAATAGAGGAGACGGCTGAGTTTTTTAACTTTTGATAATTGGTTTTTATGTACTTTTTAGCACTGAATCTGAAAATGACCTTCATTTTTAACCATCACGTTATAATTTTTTTGCAAATCGTAAATGTCAGAGTTAAAATATAGCAAATATCTGATACTATAAAACAGATGTAAAACTTTTATTTTATTTTATTTTCCTTAAGTGATGGTTAAAAATGAAGGTCATTTTCGGATTCAGCAGTAAAAAGTACATTAAAATAATCTAATAAATATAATAAGTTTAGTAAATATAATACTCTTGAAGCTAACTGAAAAGCTTAAATTTACGTTTTAAATTAAAAGCTAAAACATTTTAAAGTTATAGGGTTCCCAATCTAAAAGTGCAAGTAAATTAGTACAAATATATTTTCTAAGATTCAAAGAAGTGAATAAAAAAAAAAAAAAAACCATGAACAACAAATATATCATTTGTTCCTTTAACAGAAATACTCTTAAAAAAAACCCGGGCTTTTTAAGAGGGTTTTTTATAAAAAACCCAGCCCGGGCGGGCAGCTGGGCGGGTACCCGGGCAGATACCCACTACAACCCTGATTCCAATGGCATTTTGAAATTCTGAATGGAGAAAAACATTAAACTTTTTCAAACACACTGCATTTACCAAAAAGAGTGCTTTTATATAAAGTCATAAATCTTCTAAATAAAATCATTTATATAGAATAAACAATAAAGAAAAATTTCTAACCATTACTTCTATTTCGAAAACTCATTTTTATTGCTTTTTCTTCTATATTCTTTAGAATCTTGCTTTAAGTATTCGAAAAGTAAAAAATGCTATGATGAAAATAAACAAAAATTTAATCAAGATATTCTTTCTTCAGTTTTTTGAGTGGTAACAGAAAATTCCGAAGTGATGAGGAGATCATCTGACGTGCTTACCAAAAATGAGAGCTGAGAAATTTTATTCCCAAAGCTTGCATTCTAGACATAAAAAAATAAATTGTAAAAACAGCTGTTTCTTTCTTGGTAATTTTACACTGGCCTCCAAAAGTTAAGGTACAGGGACTGGATGCTTTCGTTGTACACGGTTTGTCGAATATCTACCAACATTATTGACGAATTGTTCTTGAACTTCTGGGATGTAAAGAACATGTTTGCTTTCATATTTCTCGGTGAAGATTTATCGGGGGTACAATTAGGGGGCTAATAATAAATTTAATAATAAAATAATATTTGCGATCACCTATAAAACAGAAAAGGCTGGAAATGGTTTGTCACTGTGGTAAATGACAATTTGGGTCCTGTTAAACGTTTGTATGCATTTGTGTAAGCATAGCATTCATATTCATGAAGATGTTAACGTTCTTGTGAAAAATTCAAAGGTTTTTTGTTTATAACATACAGAGTTTTCAACCAAATTTAACACAACTTTCCAAAAACCTGACAAAGAACAGTAGCAACAGTATACTGCAATTAAAACATGAATATATTGAATATTTGATGAGCTATCGGCACTTGTATGAAATAATTTTTAACTGCGCATGCGTGTAAGATTTCAAAATTTTTATTTCATAATTTGGTAGCCAGCTATTTTGGGTAACTTCTGTAAAAAGTCCAGTCAAATATTGTGAAAACTCAGAAAGATATAGTGAGTCGATTGAAAAATTGTGGAAAACCCCTTATAATAAAGCTATTTTTAGAGAGCAACTCACTATATCGCCCCTGTCTTTGTGAATTTTCTCGATATTTAACTGGACATTTTAGATAAGTTGCCCTAAATAGTTGACTACCAAATTATGAAATAAAAATTTTGAAATCTTACACGCATGCGCAGTTAAAAATTATGTTATACAAGTGCCCATATCTCATGAAATGTTCAATATATTCATGCTTTAATTGAAGTGTACTGTTGCTACTGTTCTTTGTCAGGTTTTCGGAAAGTTGTGTTAAATTTGTTTGAAAACTCTGTATGCTATAAACAAAAAACTTTTGATTTTTTTCACAAAAATGTTAACATCTTTACAAATATGAGTAATGTGCTTGCACAAATGCACACAAACGTTGATCAGGACCCAAATAGTCATTTAACGCAGTGACAAACCATTTCCAGCATTTTCTGTTGCATAGCTGATCGCAAATATTATTTTATTATTAAATTTATTATTAGTCCCCTAATTGTCTGCCCGACTAAATCTTCATCGAGAAATATGAAATCGAACATGTTCTTTACATCCCAGATGTTCAAGAACAATTCGTCAATAATGTTGGTAGATATTCGACAAACCGTGTGCAATCGAAAGCATCCAGTCCCTGTACCTTAACTTTTGGAGGCCAGTGTATTTAAAAGGTAAATTTTTCATATTTTAAGAAAATTACTTTCAAAAGAAAGTTAACGAGTTCAAGTTTTTCGTATGGCTTATTACATGTTATGGTTATTATATTGGTTTATCATTTTTGCTCATTTTTTATGTGAATTCTAACTACACTGTAAAAAAAAAAAATGTTTCTTATGTTCCTTATATTTTTCTTATATCCTTTTATGTTGTGTTAAAAGTACTTTTTTTGCTTATACGACGGTGCAAAAATTGAAAATGTGCGATGCTTAGAAGTTAAAAAAATTGCAGTAGAGATTATCAGTATTTAACCGAACAATGATACAACTGCTTCGTTTTACGGCTGGCTTATGTAACGGAACGTTATTTTTTTAGGCACGACACTTTAATTGTTGCCCGAAACAGATAGCATATCGGGGACTAAAAAAATATGCTATAGAACTCTTTAGAATATGGTGGGTGAATTTCTGCATAAATACACAAATGTCAGGCATTGCGCTTTAACTACTATTATGGATGTCAACAAAGTAACAACTAATGCGAAATATAGCAGTAAATATTCTTGTAATATTTTAAATTTCTAAATGAAGAAAAAAAAACATTAAAGTTTTATGAACATACTGCATTCATCAAAAATGTCCTTTTTTACATAAAATCATAAATTTTCCAAATGCAATCCTTTAGGTAGAAAAAACAACAAATCATGACTTTTAAACTTTTTTTCTAATCCCTTTGTTGGGCCATAATAGCATATTTTAGATTTCAGAAAAATTTACATCACCGAAACAATTTTCTCATTCGGAAAGTCCTGATTATTATTTTTCTTTCCTCCATTCTTTTTAGAATCTCGCCTTAAGAATTCCAAAAAAAAGAAGCATTGAAGTGAAATATTCTCATTTCAATTTTTGGAGTGGTAACAGAAGTTTTCGAAGTCATCAGGAGATCATGTGACGTGATAAGAAGGTTTGTGGCCGCTTATCAAAAATGTGAAATTTTATTCCCAAAGCTTGCATTCTAGACATAAAAATATAATTTTTAAAAACAGCCGTTTCCTTTTTTGTACTTTTGTTTAAAAGGTAAATTTTTACTATTTTAAGAAAATTACCTTTAAAAAAATTTAAGAGTTCAAGTTTTTCCTATGGCGTATTGCGCGTTATGGTTATTACAATGGTTTATAATTTTCGTATATATTTTAAATGTGGATTCTAACTGCATCGTAGAAAAAAAGATAAATGTTTTTAATATAGGAAAATATAATATACTAGGGGGCTCTGCCCCCTACGAGCTACGCTCGCCAATCCCAGTTCAGACGCCGCAAACTCTAAGAGCATGCTAATTTGGTCGGCTTAAAAAAATTCGGAAGGCTTAATTACAGTAATAATAATAATAAAAAATAAATAAAAAATAAAAAAATAAAAGTGGCGATCTCCCTGTTAACGGGCTGTTTTCGTCTTTGATTAAATCAGATCAGTGAAAAATTTGAAAATAAGCTGATATAAAATTAATTAAGTTAACAGAGTGTTTGCTCCCGGTATTTTTTAACAACGCTATAAGAAAGTTCTTTTAAATAAGACATATTAAATGAATCGTTTTAAATTTGACGTAATTGTCACCAAAATTTTCGTCTTATTTTATTTTATTTTTATTATTTTTTTTAATGTTCGCATGAAACTACTTTTGCTGTTAGAAAGGAAATACTATTTGCGCTGTCTTAGAATTCAAAACAATAGTTAAAAAGATTATATCAAAATAGGAAATAAATATCTCGCGCAAATATATTTTTAAATTTAAACTGTTTGGCAATATTATTGCTTGGCCATTTTAAGTATGACATAATTTCTCCCATTTACGACTTTTAACGCAAATTAACGAATTTATTATTTTACAATTTTCTTTCTCTTTTAAAATTCCCGTGTAAATATAGTTTTTATGACTTAATTTTCTATATTTTCCTGCTTTTGAAAGATAATCATTTAATTCTAATTTGAAAGTTTTTTTCTGTTTATAATAGTCACGTGTAAATAAATTTTTAATTTGAAAGAAATATTATTCGCGCTGTCTTAGAATTCACAACAATAGTTTAAAAGATTATCTCAAAATATCAAATAAATGTCTCGCGCAAATATATTTTTTAATTTAAACTGTTTGGCAATATTTTAGCTCGGGCATTTTAAATATGACATAATTTCTTCTATTTACGACTTTTAACACTAATTAATGATTTTATTATTTTACAATTTTCTTTCTCTTTTAAAATTCCCGTGCAAAGTTTTTATGACTTAATTTTCTATATTTTCTTGCTTTTGAAACGTAATCATTTAATTCTAATTTGAAAGGTTTTTTTTTCTGTTTATAATAGTCACGTGTAAATAAATTTTTAATTTGAAAGAAATATTATTCTTTGTGCTGTTTTAAACATAGGTAACAATTTAAAATAATAACCTTTTCTAAAAGACGTAAAAGATATTTCTCGAAATGCTGAAATTTTGAATATAAAATGGAAATAAATCCTCTAAAACTGAATCAAATAAAAAACAAAACAAAACAAATGCAGTCTGCACACCGCCAACTTCTAATGTATAAAATGATCTAAAAATGATTAAACTCCTATGTATAGTTTTTGCTTCTATAAATCTTTTTTAGAAACAATTTTGACCAATTTTAACATTAAATGTCTCTTAAAATAATTCTTCGATTTGAAAACTGTCTACATCAGCTTGTTTATCAAACATTTCTCTATAACATCGCCGATTTTCATATTTTTGTATGCAGTAGTTTTCTTAATATTAGCGAAGAAAGACCCCGGTCTCAAAAAATTAAAAAATGGCGGCGGTGACAGCATTAGTTACTTTTTTTTTTTTTTAGAATAGAGAGATTCATAAACGAATGTGTACAATAACCTCTTCCGAGTTACCCACAATTCCGAAAAGTGTTCTTTATCCTTAAAAAATTTAGAAATTAATATATTTTCGATATTTAAGGAAGTAAAAAACAACAACAAAAATGGATTTTCCCTGTAATTAAACTATACATCCGATTTTCATAAAATTTGAAATGACTCGACAAAATTACGCAGCAATTATATATTTTAAATTTCAAACGATTTGGTTATGTAGTTTTTGCGCTATTATATGCGGACGGACGGACATACAGACAGACGGACAGACATACGAACAGACGGCTGAACGACGATTATAGGTGCTACGTATTTATATATTTACGAACGCACCCAATAATAAGATCATTGAAGACATCGATATTTAATAAATTTTCGTTACTAGAACAGTGCAAAATAATTGATTAATTTAGTTAACGACTACTCTGAAAAAAAAAAAATACAACAACAACAACAGTAAATTAATATTCAGTTAATTCATTGTTCGTTAGAGCAATAAATATTTTACCTCCATGCGAAAATCTAGAAACAAAAATATCTATATTACATAATATCTATCTTATAAAGGAAAAAAAAGGTCTGTGAATAACGCTGACAACACTTGACGATTAAATTTCGCTGTTACTGCAAATATCTTAATCAAACAAGTCGAAATTAGACGTACAAAACATTCGTACTATAACTAATTTTATAAATATCGAAATTGTACGTACAATGAACGTCAAAATTGTACGTACAAAACATTCGTACTATAACTAATTTTATAAATATTCAGATCGTGGTGTAATAGCTCTTGCATTCTTATGCAAAAATGAATGAACATTATTTATTTTTATTTATTACAGTTATATATATTAAATTCAGTAGTACGGAAATAATAGGACTCCATCTTAAATAGGACGTCAACACCATTGCAACCTAGAATCATTACTTATCATGGGATACATTGAATTCATTACGTATGGCAGGATTTAATAGAATGAAGAAAACTTTATTAATATCTTTTTAAGTTTCGATTCGATTTTCATAAAATTTGAAATGACTTGACAAAATTTTGCAACGGTTATATATATTAAATTCCAAACTATACGGTAGGGTAGTTTTTGCGTTGTTATATGCGGACAGACTACTATAGGTGCTACGCATTTATATAATTATGAACGCACTTAAAAAAATATTTCTAAGAAATTTGTTCGAAAATTATATCATAATTCACAAACTACAGATTTTTTTATAGTTTTAAAAATATTTTTCAAGCATCTCTCTATTCTAAAAAAAAGTAACTCCCGCTGTCACCGCCGCCGCCGCCGCCGGTTTTGAATTTTTTGTGACCGGAGGTCTTTCTTATTAATATTAAGAAAAATAATGCATACAAAAATATGAAAATTGGTAGTATTATACAGAAATGTTTGATAAACACGCTGATGTAGACAGTTTTCAAATCGAAGAATTATTTTAAGAGATATTTAATGCTAAAGTTGGACAAAATCGTTCCATTAAAAAAGTTTTATAGGAGCAAAAACTATACATCGGAATTTAATACTTTTTAGATCATTTTATACGTTATAATTTCCCAGTGTGCAGAAATAATTTATTTTTTTAATTTGACTCATTTTTCGAGGTTTCATTTCTATTTTAAATTCAAATTTTCAGCATTTCGAGAGATATTTTTTTACTTATTTCAGAAAATTGTACTAATTTAACCTGTTGCCAAACTGTATAAACAACGGAAACAATAATGTTTGCTTCAAATTAAAAATTTATTTACGCGTGACTATTATAAACAGAAAAGAAAAACTTTCAAATTAGAATTAAATAATTACGTATAAAAAGCAGGAACTTATTGAAAATTACTTCATCCATAATTACACGTGAATTTTAACAGAGAAAGGATATTGTAAAGTAATAAATTCATTAACATGCGTTAGAAGTCTTAAATAGGAGAAATTACATCACATTTACGTCACATTGCACTTATTACGTAAAATGAACAAAAAATAATATTGCAAAACAGTAGTTTAAATTTAAAAATAGCGCGAGACATTTACTTGATATTTTGAGATGAACTTTTCAACTATTTTTTTTTTTTTTTTTTGACAGCGCAAATAATATTTCATTTCTAATAAAAGCATTTTCACGTGAATATTAAAAAGGGAAAGAAAAGTTTGGTGAAAATTACGTCAGATTAAAAACGATATATTTAAAATGTTTTATTTAAAAGGACTTTCTTTTCGCTTTGTTAAAAAATACCGGGAGACAAAGACTCTGTTTACTTAATTCATTTTATATTAGATGATTTTGAAATGCCATTGTATCTTTTAACAGCAGCTGATTTTTCCGTAAAATTCCCCAATCAAAGAGAAATGAATAGAAACCCGTTTATAGGGCGATCGCCTTTGTTTTTTTAATTATAATTCAATCTTCCAAAAAAATTTAATTAAAGCTGATCAAATTAGCGTGCTTTTAGAGACTGCAGTGTCTGAACGGGGGGTTGGCGAGCGTAGCTCGTCGGGGGCCGAGCCCCCTAGTGATTAAAAAAAAAAAAAATTCTATCATATCTACTGCGTAAAGGTGATTACGAAATATCAACCCGTTTGCACTTAAAACAATTTAAATTGCTCAGTGTTTGTTTCCGGCTAATAATTCAACATATTTTAACTGGCTACTAGAAGCATAACAATTGAGTGATTGAACGATAATTCATTTGAATTAGTCCCCAATACTGCTATCAATACAAAAATTGATAAACACAACAACAACAACAACAAATAAGAAAGATTATGAAAGACTTTCCAATAATTCCAGCATATTTTATTAATCGCGGTTTAATAAGTTAAATAAGATACCTATGCATAGCTGCTAACATCTTCCGTTTTCTTGTATCACAAAAATTTAATACAGTCCTCCCCTCTTAATCGGGTCACGGATAATCGAATAACCCGCTTATTCGAATAGAATCCTCCGGAACCGAATTTATTCCTATTGGTTCCATGTTATTTTTCCCCGCTTATACCAAATATCTTTTACGAACATCCCCGCTTAATAAAATAACAACTGTGTGACGATGTTTGAAATTAGGCGTGGAGAGCACGTTTCAGCTGGAATTTCCTTCCACCTTTTGTCATTTTCGGTTCCTTTACGCTGAAAACAAATTTTCAGTTCTTCCTGCAATGAATTCGGCCGGCAAGTGTATAATAGGACAGGTCAAATGATTTCCCCACCCTGATCTCCCCTCCATCACTTCTTGCTGTTAACCAAGCTTTAATGGCAATGCGCCGTCACTTCGAGAATCGAGATGATAGTTGTGATATTTTGCACTCATTCGAAACATAACTCGATATTTATTTCTTTAAAATTCCACTTAAACAAACCACTTTAAACGTTTTTTTTGGAAGTTTAAGTAACGTAAATTAGAAGTAGCAAAGTTTGAACCAAATTCAAACAAGCTGCATTAAGTTTATGTAAACAATATAAATGTATGTATTAAAATTAAATTAATACGTATTTACTTTATATTAGCATTTGTATTTATTTTATTTTATGTTATTCTATTAACTATTTATTATGCTGTTAATTAAATATACCGTAGATGGTTATTTGCCTTTTTATTACGCATTAAATATTAAAGTTATGATTCCCCGTTTAATCAAATATCCCGCTTAATCGAATATTATTTCTGGAGCCGTCAATATTCGTTTAAACGGGAACGACTGTAGTACATTTCAACTTTTTTATTCGCTGAACAGGGGCTGAACAGATGAACAGCATTGAGGGGCTTCTTAGCTGAGATCAGCTTAATACCCAGGCTATAAATGAAATGTCTTATGTATTTGTGAGCCTAAACTACTTAAAGGAAAAAACTAGTTGGATGTGCCAATCCCAAAACTTTCTTCTGTCTTATACATCTTAATATTTCAAAAACTAGTTACACATGTTAATACTTAATTATTATTAGTTATATACTATACCAACATTGATTTTCATCTTAAATTTCTACTTCAGTCAATTAAACGGACTAAAAACGAGTTAATCTATATCATGATACAGTTGGCTCTCTGTTTAACGACTTTCAAGAAACCTCGAAAAATCGTCCTTAAATAGAGATCGTCCTTTAACAGAATTTGTGGAAAAATAATATTTGAAAAACATTTCCCTTCACAGTTTACAGGCTTAGGAAAAACAATATATTTCTCAATATATTTGCGTGTTTAGAAATGTTTTATTTATTTATTTAAATTTATTTTATTTTTTCTTTCTTTCTTTTGTTTTTATTGATACAGATATACAGCATACTTTTATTGCACAAATACAAATTGCATTAATTATATTCCATACAAGAACAGCATTACAGTATACAATGTTACTTAAAGTAAAATAAAAATATTTAAAATACATTTAATTAAACAAATGAAGTTTTTAAAAAATCAAAAAGAGTAGATTGTTGCAGTGGTGGTCTAGTTTTAAGTACCCTTGCTTATAGCTTTTCAAGAAGGTCGAAAGAGTCATCTTCCATATTTGATGATCGATGTACTGACGAAGAATATCCAGTGCAGAATTCGCATCTGAGTAAGAAGGAGGTTTTGTCTCGCTTTCTGTATCATCAGCTTCATCACCATCTTTTGCATCTAAAGTTTCATTTTCATTTGCGATGCCTTCATAAACTTGATTTAAATATCTGTAGTCGGTTGTTAAAACATCTTCGTCACATGGGTAAAGTTCATTACACCCTTCTCCTTTATTTGTTTTCATCTGAATTGCAAGAAAGCTTGTTTTTCTATCACAGGAAGTTCCCCCAATTAACATGTTTAAAGGGATCGGGAAAAAAAAAACTATGTGAAAATCGTCATTAAATAGAAACAATTTCGTCTTTAAATAGAGATTTTTTTACTTAAAGGAGCTGGGACCACAAAATATCGTCCTTAAACAGAGATCGTCCTTAAGTAGAGCGACGTTAAACAGAGAGTAGACTGTACTTGTTAAAATTAATAGTTTTTCCTTATTCTGCTGTTATCAGCTGCTTGCGAATAGCCGGCTTAGCAGGAAGCGAGTTCCCGCCTCTGCACGAGCCGCCGATGGACAATAGAACTACGAAAAATCAAGAAAAGTATACAAAAATCGCTATCACAGAGCTCCTTACCATGGAATATTTCCAAATTCAAGGAGGACCTGTTGACCAAAGCCAAAAACATGCACAAAAATTTTGGTTCAATTGTATGCATAATTTTATACACTTTTCGATGGTACAATAAAGAAAATGGTACAAACATCGCTATTACAGCGCCCCCCTTCCGGCAATTTTTTTTCAAATTCAGGTAGGACTTGTTTGCCATAGCCAAAAACGTACACAAAAAATTTGGTTCAATTCTATGCATAAATTCATACACTTTTCGATGGTACAATAATGGAAATGGCACAGAGATCCAATTATAGCGCCCCCTTCTGGCGGATCTTTTTCAAGTTCAGGGAGGACATGCTTGCCATAGCCAGAAACACACACAAAAATTTGGTTCAATTATATGCATAACTTCATACACTTTTCGATGGTACAATAATGAAAATGGTACAGACATCGCAATTACAGCGCGCCCTTCCGGCAGAATTTTTCCAACTTCAGGGAGGACTTTCGTGCCATGACCAAAAACAAACACAAAATATTTGGTTCAATTCTATGCATAACTTCATACACTTTTCGATGGTACAATATTCAAAATGGCACAAAAATCGCTATTACAGCGCCCCCTACAGACGATTTTTTTTCCAAGTTAAGGAAGGACCTGCTTGCCATGGCCAAGAACTTAAAACATATTTTTGGTTCAGTTCTATGCATAACTTCATACACTTTTTGATGGTATAACATTCAAAATCGTACGAAAATCGCTATTACAGTACCCCCTATCGGCGAATTTTTTCCAAATTCAGGGAGAACCTGCTTGCCATAGTCAAAAACTTAAAATAAAAATTTGGTTCAATTCTATGCATAATTTCATACACTTTATGATGGCACAACATTCAAAATCGCACAAAAATCGCTATTACAGCGCCCCCTACCGGTGAATTTTTTCCAAATTCAGGGAAGACCTACTTGCCATAGCCAAAAACTTAAAATAAAAATTTGGTTCAATTCTATGCATAACTTCATACACTTTATGATGGCACAACATTCAAAATCGCACAAAAATCGCAATTACAGCGCCCCCTACCGGCGATTTTTTTTAAATTAAGGAAGGACCTGATTGCCATAGCCAAGAACTTAAAGCATATTTTTGGTTCAGTTCTGTGCATAACTTCATACACTTTTTGATGGTACAATAATAAAAATCGTACAAAAATAGCTATTACAGCGCTCCCTATCGGCGAATTTTTTCCAAATTCAGGGAGAACCTGCTTGCCATAGTCAAAAACTTAAAATAAAAATTTGGTTCAATTCTATGCATAACTTCATACACTTTATGATGGCACAACATTCAAAATCGCTATTACAGCGCCCCCTACCGGCGATTTTTTTCCAAATTCAGGGAGGACCTACTTGCCATAGCCAAAAACTTAAAATAAAAATTTGGTTCAATTCTATGCATAGCTTCATACACTTTTTGATGGTACAATGGCGACAGACACACTTACAGACGGACAGACAGATATTTTCTATAAACATGTTATTTGCGTTCTCTGACTCCTAAAAAGTGTAAATCCGTCAAAAACCGGAAGTCGAAAAAAATTTCGATTACAATACTTTCTTCTATTGAATATAGAAGAAAGTAATAAGATAATTAAAGAAAAAGTAAAGGTAAAAAATATTGGATAAAGTTAAATGATAATAATCTTAATAAATGGTATAGCTGTAGTTGTAAAACTACTATATAAAGAGAAAGATGCAGAAAGAAATAAAAGTTAGCACTGTTCAGGATTATTCTCACCAAGCTTGGGCAGTAGAAGCTGTAAAGGAGGCAGCAAAAGTCCCATTAACGAAACAGGCATTTTTAAACGCCGTAGTCTGTCAATTAAATAAGGCAAAAATTTCTGTTAAATTTTTCTGGCACAAAAAAAGCGTAAGAGTTGGCTGTTATAGCTATGTAATTGTTTTAGAAAACGTATAACATATTTGAAAAACAGGATTAGGATTAAACAATTAACGCCCATAGTCGGAAAAGTACTTCAATTCTTTTTTGGAAAAATTCTTGAATTCTTTTGTACAACCCTGTATATTAACTACAGATTTTTATACATGCCACATATTAAGCTAAAATTTAATTCAAGTAACAAACACGCTTAAAACTACTGAAATCACACTTTTAGAGATTACCATCCATAAACGGTCATTTATGCAGTTGTTTGTGTGGCCCTGTATATAATTTTATATATATATTCCACAAAGATCTTTTAGTATGCTAAGTATAGTTCAGCCTGAAAACATATAACTCAATAAAAAAACACCTTTAAGCAATTCACGCTCATATTCAGTAATGCTTACGACATATTTTGTGTAGCCATATACAATGAAATCTCTCTGTGCGACCACCTCCCTGAACGACCATGGAACGAAATTTTTCATGGAACGAAATTTATTCCCATAGACTCAATACTAAATTTACCCCCATTCAGAGACCATCTCAGTTCAACTCCCTCCATGAGCGACCCATTTCTTTGAAGAAAATGAAGCAAATTCTGTTTTCTCCTGGTCGCTTGAAGAAGGTTTTATTAGAAAAATAATTCCAGAGAGCGCATTATTCATCAAACGTCTAAACAAAGTTTAGCTTTTTTTTCATTCTGGTAACTTTTAAGTGTTTAAACCCCTTTGTGCCTTTATAGGCAATGAATTTAACTCTGATGACAAATTAAGAATGACAGTCAATAAACTCCCCTGCCCTATTCTGTCAGGAAACTCTCAAATAAATAGATAAATGAAGGAAATCGTCATTATTTGTTTCCATCCAAAAAAAAAAAAAAAAAAAAAAAAAATTGCATTTATTTACTGAACTTCGAAAGGACTTGAAAATAAAAGTTATAAAAGATAAAACCGTAAAATCAAAGCAAACATCAATGTATTCATTTTTGAAACTCTGCAGTAATTAACTAATGTAATTAACTTTTGTTTTCATACTTAAATTTTTATATTTTTTCCTAATGTGAAAAATAAATTTTAGTAACGTCAATTGTTACCTTTTTTCAACAATTAAAATCTAGATTTAAACAGGACCTCTATCAAGAGACCACCTCTCGGAGCGACCAATTTTTATTGGAACGGAACGTGGTCGCTTTAGGGAGGTTTTACTGCATACGATCTATTCCATTTATGCATACCCCGTAATATGCAAAATTTAGTGAAACTTAAAAACGCGTATCATAACTGAAAACGCATTTCCAGCAATTATCGCTAATAGGCAATACTTTGAATACAGTACTGTATCCGAAATATTTTGTGTGTCCCTGTAAATGAACGATAAATCATATGTAAATCATATTCTACAGCAAGTATCTTGCTTTATTAAACCCCAGTAATGTATATCAATTTCAGTACATTTGAAATAGTGTAAAATGATTAAAATATGCTGCAAACAGTTTAACTCCGTAGACCATTATGTAATGGAATTCTTTTATGTGGCCCGGTAGTTAGCGCATTTCATAAATGCATATCAATTTCATCATGTTTGAAATAGTGCAACATCAATTAAATGCACTTTATATAAGAGACTAACTCACCTGAAGTTTTATGAAAATTCGCGTATTAGTTCTTGAGATAGAGCTAATGCGGAAATCCTGAAAAATGCAGCATAACAGTGCCACATATTGGACAATTTACACCAAAAAGTAATCAGCACCAATCTATATCAAATTTTAACTGAATCTAAAGTTCGTTGAAAATATGTGCATTAGTTCTTGAGATATAGTTATTGCGAAAATCATGAATAATGCAGCATAGCTGCGCCACTGTTGGGCAATTTATACCAAAAAGTAATCAACGCCAATTTATATGAGGGACCAACTGAAACTAAAGTTTTACTTAGGGACTGTCCATAAATGATGACACACTTTTTTCAATATTTTTGACCCCCGCCCTCCCCCCCCTTTGTCACAAAGTGTCACACTTCACCATACCCCCTCCCCCCGCCCCTCGTCACATGTCACGCTGTATTACATAAACATATGCTTGCAGTTCAGAAACAAAGCATTACATTATAGATTATATTTCAAATTTTATTTTTAAACTGTAACTATGTGTTTTGATAACATTTGTGAGCATAACAATAAAAATGATTCGTGTACTTATTTTGTATGAAATAAGATTAAGATTTACAATCCCCCCCCCACCCCCCCCCTCCCAAAAAAACAAAAACAAAAAAAAACAAAACAATTAATATACAATAGTAATCTATATATATATTAGGCTAACGTACGTGGCACAGAAATCTCGATTATTTATTATTGTTTAATGGCAACGCCCGAGAAACGCACCTGATTGGTTATTGTGTAAGAGTCCTTGGCAGGATTTAGGGGGATCGGGTTTGTTTACGTTTCGCATTTTCAATGCAATATATTTCGCTGCAATTATGTAGCTTCAAAATATCATTTGAAATGCCGGTAAAAATCTCGGTGAATGCTTGAAAGTGAAGAAGAAGTCGAATCGAAATAGATTCGACATCCTAATAGAATTGACCGATAACGGCGTTAAGCGATCGGCAAAATAGGCTTAATAACTGTAGCATGCACGCATTGCTTCTGAAATCCAAATTACTGATTTAAACGTTCCGGGGCATGCATTACTGTGGGTGCAACGTGCACTGTATTGGAAATGTGAATTAAACAGCAACAAGAAGTTTACAAAATGTAAAAAGTAATTTTGTACTGACAGGTAGTTTTAACTGCATGGACCTGCGATATGAATTTCAGGTTTATTTAAGAATATTATTACGGGCCCCCCAGACGTAAGATACAATGAAACCTGTTTATACGGAGACGAAAACGACCAGTGATAAATTCCGTTTTATGCAGGTTATTTAAATTGAACAAAGCATAATGGCATTTTTTTGGGGGGGGGGGGGGGGGTTGGCGGAAGAGCTGGAGCCTCTTTTTTTTTCGTTTATTGCAGGATTCCATTATAAACAGGCTTTACTCCATTAGAAAATAAATTTGCTGGATGGTACTTTTTTTAAAAATCTATATAGTAATATTTGCTTACAATTTTATTATTTCGTTTTTGGTATTACACTTTGTTGTATTTGTAATTGCTTTTTCATATAAAGATTTTAAATAAAAAATTAAATTATTGAAAATATAATTACATTTTAATTAAATTCATCAGTTAATTGTGAATACAATGTTGTTAATTGTGAATTAAAAAACTTAACCTTTGACTTCACACAACTTTGGAACTGAATAAGAGTCGGGCCCTGGTAATTTGCACCATCTCCACCCGCCCCCTTTTGTACGGACCTGCGATAAAAATTTCAGATTCATTTAAGAATATTATTACGTGCCCGGGCAACGCCGGGCGGGTCAGCTAGTAAAATATTAATATGAAAGAGCAATTGAATACAGTATTTTGGAATTTGAAATGGAATTTAATATATTTGGCTTTAAATCTTATCTTTACTTTATGAACACAAAATACATTAATTTCAAAATAACTTCAAAATGTAATCTGCAGATTTTTAATGTTTTTATTTTAACCAAAATGTGTGATGACACACTTCTTCTTACTCTCCCACCCCCTTGTCACAAACTGTCACAATTTTACAAACCCCTCCCCTCCTCCAAGCGTGACATCATTTGTGGACGACCCCTTAATTCCTTGTATTAGTTCTTGAGATATAGCGCCCACAAAATTTGTGTAACATACAGACAGGCAGACTCACAGGCTCACAGAGGCATTTTCTAAATATGGTAAAATCGTGTCCAGCAATTTCTAAAATGTGCAAATCCGTCGAAAAGTGGAAGTTGAATTTTTTCAGGAATCCAATACTTTCTTCTTGTAAAGATAGAAGAAAGTAAAAACACACAAACGCATTGTATGACTTCTTTTGTTGGAAGTCTGTTAAATATCAAGAAACAGTTTCATCATTTATTTGGCGTTATTTGCAAATAAGAGGAAACATTCTGATTAAATCATTACTTACCAATCACCAAAAATGTAATAATGTTTCATTTTTTCGAAATGCAGCTTTAGATTAATATTGATTTTGTATATATTCTTTCTTTCTTTCTTTTTTTTTTAGATCTGTCAGTTGACAAAACTTCAGGGGCTGAGAGTGAGGCACATCAAAGAGTACCTCTTGAAACTGCACCTGGAGAGAGAAAAACTCCAAAATAAGAAACTTAGCTATTGGCATATTGTGCCATCTATATGTAGTTATTTCCTAGTTTCAATGAAACAGTTTTCACTCTAATAAAATGTTTCTGACTGTTATTTATTATTATTGTTACTTTTAATGCATCAGTTTACATATAATTGCTTGAATTTAACTCAAGATTACGTAGACAATGAGCAAAGTTGTCAAAATTTCGATTTCAAGAAAGGCCACTTAAATTAAATATTTGAATTCAATGCCTTTTCTAAAAAAACGTTTGAAGGTATTCTGAGTATGACACAAGAAAATCACAATTTTAGCGATCTCTCGTTAAACGATTTCGGTCAGATTGGTCGATCTGTCCATTTCCGAAATTTAGGAGAATCTAACGTATAGGGTATCTTTTGCCATAGGAGAAGCTAGGACAGCAGAATTGACATTATTTTGAATCTGGAAGCAACCCGACACAAAAAACTGAACAATTATTTAATTAAATTCCGGAATTCCTAACTCCCTGAAGGTACAGTTAGGTAGCTTGATCAATAAACTTTTTCAAATGTGTCTAGTAAATACAATTTACTATTATTAATTAACCAATTTTCTTCTAAGTTTTTTCCGGTTTTGAGATTATAAAAACATACTACAGGATTTTTTTAAAAAATCTTTTTTATTCTGTTTTCGCGTGCAAAAAAAAAAAAAAAAAAAAAAAAAAAAAAAAAAAAACGATTCTGTATAGCAGATAGAACGGAAACAGTTTTATTTCGAAATTGTTGTTCATAAGTAATCATCTGACACCATTTCCAATGCTTTTTGGAATGATTTAGGTTCCAGGGGTACAGATCCAAAAATGCAAAATCCAGGTCAATATAACTATAAAAAGTAGGAAAAACAAAACTTTTCATTGAGTACCAGTGATTCTTGCTATAGTATTGAGCATTCGGTATTGTTCTAATTTACTTCAAGTTCTCTCAGCGATGTGCTTAGGTCCTCTGTTAGCGTAATTCTTGACCTGGTTTTCAGATATGCTTTACGGGAAATTTGTTATTTACAAAAATATCGGAACATATTTCAATATCTTAATAATCCATAAATTCACTTTGCTTGCAGGATCCTAAGAAATGGAGAGACCCATGGGACTTAATAGCTACCCATTGAAATGAAGACAATGAGTTTTCTCAGAGATATTCTATATACCACTAGTATTTAAAACAAGTTGGAAATTATACTTCAAACGTGGCAAATTAAATGGCGTTCCAACTATAATTAGTTTTATAAATATTCAGATCTTGGTGCGATAGCTGTTGCACTCTTATGCAAAAATGCATGAATTCAAAATTTATTACGATTCTATATATTAAATTCAGTAATACGGAAATAATAGGACTCCATCTTAAATAGAACATCACCACGGCAACTTAGAATCATTACCTATCATGGTGTATCATTGAGTTAATTATGTATGATAGGATTTAATAGAACGAAGAAAACTTTTATTAATATCTTTTTCAGTTTTGATTCAATTTTCCTAACATTTGAAAGGACTCGACAAAATTCTGAAACGATTCTATGTATTAAATTTCAAACCATTCGGTTGAGTAATTTTTGCGCTGTTATATAAGGACAGACGGACCAGAAGACGACTATAAATGCTACGTATTTATATAATTACGAACGCACCTAAAAACATCTTCGAAAAAAAAACTCTGTCCGTAAAGAAGTACTATAAATATTGATTATGTTTCTAACGCGCTTATCTTGAGTTCAGAGACTTCAATGTTAGTTATGAAAGTTGCATTTTTATTTTGAGGTCATTTTATTTAATACTAGAACAACCACTCGGATTTGCTCGTATTAAACTTGTGTGTCTTCCGGGAAAAATGACTAAAAATGCAATAATACAGCGATCACACTAATGAAGCCGTGTACATTCGCACCTATAAATCGTAGCAGGAAATAAGAAAAAATGACGTTATTTTCACTCAATCATAGTAAAATCACTTAAATTTATTTTAAATACAACCATATTAGGTAGATTTCATAAGAAATACTACCTATTGCAGTCGTTACCATGGTGCGACTTTTGAAAAATTCCTTCATAACTTTTCATTCTATGACCGCAGGAACCCAAAACCACCCCCCCCCCCCACCAAAAAAGTTTATATATATATATATATATATATATATATGTATGTATGTACTAAATTTTGTCCGCACGATAAAAGTCGCAATTATGCAAGGATCGTCTTCAAACTCGCCAAATACATTGAGATGGCTAATATCTTGGCGGGGATTGCAAATGGGAAAAATCGGCCCAAGGGGGTGGAAATGGGGAGAGTTAAAAATTTTGAGTACCGTCTTAACATGATTCTGATAAATCCAGCTCTTACACAACAATGACAGGAAAAAATAAACATTTTTCGTTATAGCAGTTGCCAACGATTAAGAAAAAAGCAATAAAATTCTCACCACAACAATTACTTTTCTATTGCAAGATTTTCACGTAAAAATTAAATTAAATAAATAGTTTGGCGAATTTAAAAAAAAAAAATTAATATTACGTCATAAGTTTTCTAGAGCAAGATTTTCGCATGAAAACTCAAAATGGAATAAATAGTTTGACGAATTAAAAAATAAATAAATATTGCGTCAGATTGGAAATATAATGAACCTCAGCAAGTGAATATGTAACGGCATATGAGTTTGAAGAAACGTATTAAAACTTGATAAAAACCCGACTATGGGAATATTAACATATTTTAATACTTTGAGGTTCTCTGAATGTGCTTTAGCCCTTTTTAAACCTATTCCATATACATGCGTGTGTGTATTCGTGTATATTAGAATTTTCACAAAAAGTTTAGCTCCCTAGAGCTCATTCTTAGTGAAGGAAATGGATTTATCTCTAATCTTGATTTAAGTTTTGTTGGTGAATTTAGTACTGAACTTCGAAATCTACCTCTACCTGTAGGCCGAGCCGGCGGGAATTTTTTTTTAGTGTAGAACCTGGTGTGCATATAATTCATCATTGATTTAGAAGGACACACAAAATAATTTGGCTACAGTACTGCCTATGACCAATAATTGCTGGAAGTGCGTTTTCAGTTATGGTACGCGTTTAAAAATTTAACTATTTTTTTGCATATTACTTGCTGTGTATAAATTCTGTACGTCATATACAGGGCTGTATCAAAGATCTCAAGTACATTTCCATTTACTGATGAAAACTGCTGAATGGGAATTTGCTACTATGCTATGCGTTTAACTCATTAAGGCCGATTGGCAAGAAAAATTGCTATGTAAGGCGAACAAAACTTTTAAATTTGAATACCAGGATTTTAGTTTGGAAGTGTTCACATTATCGAATCTTAAATTTTGAGCGATTGAATAATTCAAAATTACAATGTGGAAAAAACTGGTGTCGAAGAATTAAAAGAAGTGTAAAAGAGGATCGTCCTTAACGGATTAATTGAACTAATAGATCGAGAGCCGGCAGCACAGACAATCACCTCATCGAGTTCACGGATGAAATTCTAGGATTAGTTAAATCTCGATTAGCATATTTTAACGCAATTGGTCTGCCAAGTTCTATCTTGGTGGAAAACACCTGAAAACACGATTTTAGCGTTTGACTCGTAGGTTTACCATTGTGTTTTCCTGCTCCCATTCCTCTATGTTTTCATACCTTTGAGTGCAGGAAAACGCAATGGTAAACTTACGAGTCAACCGCTAAAATCGGGTTTTCAGGTGTTTTCCACCAAAATAGAACTTGGCAGACCGATTGCGTTAAAATATGCGAATCGAGTTTTAACTAATCCTAGAATTTCATCCGTGAACTCGATGAGGTGATTGTCTGTGCTGCCGGCTTCCGTTCTATAACTTTTAACATAGTGTGTAGCACACATACAAATCTATAGATCATACACAGGGGTGCGCAAACAGATATTTTTCCGATTATTGATGATGATCGCAAAAACCGGGTTCTCAAATGCGTCATGCACTTTTCAGATATTTTTTTAAGCAATCACATTTCACCTTATTAAACTGTGAAGTTTTGTTACAGTACAGTAATACCTCGACTTACGTCAGTAATTCGTTCCAAAACAAGCGACGTAAGTCGGGGTACATTTACAAGGAAGGTCTCCATACGGGCATACTCAGAAAAATCTGAAAAAAATTATAGAATGTTCTTCTCATATGGATATATAAGTTTATAAATTTTTTTTTGGCGGAACCCCGATACAGCGTCCGTAAAAAAATAACGAAATTTTCGTTTATTTGGCGATTTATCACCGGTTGGCGATGAAAAAAAATACGCTTTTATGTAGGAAAAAACTTTTTATGTTGAATTTGTTTATATAAGTTTAATTTAAATAACTTTAGTATTGCCATTTTTAATTTGTTTTAACTATAGTTTTGTCATTTTTAGTTTGTTTTAACTACAGTTTCTCATATATATTTATATGAATTTATAATAAAATTTAAATATCATATTTTACGATTTAAAACAAAATTTAAATTGATTTAAATTATTTCAAGCTCAAAAATTAGGCAGATAGAACACTGTCGATTTGATTTTGTTGCTACGGAAACGACTTCGTCTTTGATATGGAAATGTATTATGGCAATCAAATGTCAGCTGACTATAACTTAAAATAGATATTTGCAACTTGCAAAGCATAGAAAATATTTTTACAGTGATAAAATTAAATAACTATAGCAACAAGCAACATATATATGTAATTAAAAAAATATTTATAATAACTTCTTTCATTGATTAAGTTTAGATTCATTAAAAACCGTGCATTCTAAAAAACAATTAATAAATAATTTTCAGATGCATTAAAATCGTTTGCTTTTGGCGAGGAAAAATCCTGTTTGCCAAATCGCGTGACACTTTCGTATTTTCGCGCCAAATATTTGAAAGTATATTATTTTTTTACAGACTTGCTACTGAAATTCCGCCGTTAAATTTGACTGATCCCTTATTACATACATGAGTAGTTTCACTAGCATTTTTTTCAACATATTCTGAGTATGCCCTGTATGGAGACCTTCCTTGTTAGATAAGCAACAAAGGATGGGTAATTATATTTCTACAAAATCTAATTGAACATATCCTATAAATGCGTTTGCAATACAAGAATTTGGAATAAATTAAGGTTGTTCTCAAATCCAAAAGGGCAACTTTCTGACATAAGTTTTAATTTATTTTTCTTCGGAAATGCATGAAACTAGAAAGTGTTGTTGTTCAGAAACTATGTAATCGAGCTGTTTTTCCCTTTCTTTTGCAAACGCAATAGATCTTTCAGAAAATAGTGTCAAAGCGGGTGTTTTGAAACGAATTTCTGCGCAAAAGGAGAAAACCCACTCAAGAAAAGATGAAAAACGTGTTTGTCACGTGATCAAAATCGCTTATAACTCAATAGGTAATTGATTGATCCAAAAATGGATAACACAGTTCGATTCCAAATCGCTTCCATGGTCAGGTTTTACAATTTTATATCTTTCTGTTAACACTAAAACCGCTGTTAGGGGTCATTTTGACACCTGTTTTTATTGACAATAGTCGATTCGAACCAGAAATTTTTTCATAAAATATGTTATATGCATGAAGCGCAAAAATTGGCTAATTAAATAAGTTAAATGGTTTAAAATAAAATGTGTGGTGTAAAACACTTTTTTTTATAAAAAATGAGTAAAATAGCCGGCGGTTCTAGTGTTAAAAAATGAATTTGTAAATGTGTCAAAACGTTTTTCGCTTCTTAAGCAGAGCAGTTAAGAACAGCCTTAATAAGTTATTAACTTGCAATTTATTGTTCTTCTAGCTGCCCCATTCGAGGGGCCCTCATTCCTTTGAGGATGTAAAAAATCCTGCAGTGAAGTTTGAATCGACAAATTTTTCTTATTTTTTTTCTCTCAGAAGCTCTTTGTAACAGCAGAGTAAGTTTTCCAAGCTTTTTCCAGCAACTTTTCTTACTTGTTTGTCTCTATCACATGACACTATCTCGCGGGAAAGTTTTTCTTCACAGAACTAAAAGTTTTCAAAAAATTTCAAAGTCCGTTTTAATTAAGGATTCTTTTTTCCAGGCCAGACGACGTAAATCCGGGGTGACGCAAATCGCGGGGAAGTAAATTGGGATACTACAGTATTCGGAATGTGTTCGAAAGTGTTTCATAATCTATATTGAACGCATGATGTTTCGTTTTTGTTATGTTATTGTGTATATTGCTCAAGATGATATTTCGGGTGATTCAAAATAGAGGTTATGATGGACGATAGAACGAAAGGTATATACCAGGTGTTCCAAAAATGACTGATGGATTTTAAAATTCCATAACTTGCAAACGGTGAGAGATATTAAAAAAATTCTTGCAGGAGTGTTATGTAAGATGTCAGGAGTTTTTATGCTGCGATTCTCAGTTTTAGTTACAAATAGCATCGATAGATGGCGCTACAAGCAATAACCACTAAATCCAGGCTCGATTTTTCAGCCTCTCTGTTCTTCCATGCGAAAAAAGGAGATTAAAATGTATTGAATGGATCCCGAAGTACCAAAAATCGGGTCTGTACTGAGCGCCTATTGCTCTCAGTGCCATCTATTGCTTGAAATTCGAACTAAAATCAAGAATCACAGTACAAAAACTCCTGACATCATACATAACCCTCCTGCAAGATTTTTTTTAAATATATGTCACCGTTTGGAAGTTATTGAATTTTAAAATCCATCAGTTATTCTTGGGACACCCGGTAAATAAAGTATAGGTGTTTGATGCATGGAAACACAGAAGCATTACAAACAAAAGAAAGTGTAGAATAGGTAACAGATTTCGAAAGAATGAAAAACTTTTTTCGAAACTAAATCGTACGCGTTTACTACAAGAGCAACAAGATTGTTCATTTCGTACACTCTCAGAAATACACTGTTAAAAATATCCCTGTAAAATTACGGGCAGAGGCCGACAGCAGAGATTCCAGTCATACCCCGTAAAAAAATCCATGCCCATCATTTTGTGCAGCCCGTAAAACAGGATATAATGCACTTTAAAACACAATAACACTTTACTTACTGTTCCGTAGCACGTAGCATGTTAGATAATCATCGCACAATCGCTTTTTTTGGCGGGTTAAAAAATATGTTACGGTCGCGGTTAAGTGACATTATTTTTCGAAATACGACTAAAATGTAGGGTTACACCGTAGCGGAGGAAAATGTATGGGGTCGTACCGTATTTTTGCTAACACATGGGCTAGAATTGTAAGAATATGTAGATTGCCCTTAATTTTCTAAGTATCTAAGGGATAAGGCCGCTTATTTAGTGGATCAGACCGTTTTTCATCAAATAAGGCTGTTGCCCGTGAAAATTGAAGGGCAAGCGTTCATAAATTTACAGTTTTTCTGAGAGTGAAATTCTTCAATTCACAGAAATTGTACGGCCAGCAGAGCAACGGTAATATTTCCGTTATTTGAAGAATCTCCGTTGCAGGAGGTAAAATATACGTCAATTGAAGAAGGTGGGAATAAAATGAAAGTGGCTAACCCTGGTGTCAAACCAGGTAACTTACTGTTATGAGTCGAGTATCTTAACCGTTCGGCTATGGTTGATCGGCGGGGGAGTAATTTGAAGTACGTGTAAATATATGATGTTTCCTTTAGATGGGTATGGCTCGATTAATCTCTTTAAAAAGGCTAGGAATTTTCAAGTTAATTTCGGGAAGATTTCGTCATCAATGAGATTGTGGCTAGGGTTTTAATTTTTCAGTATTGGCATAGGATAAAAATATGAATTATAAATATTCTTAAGTACATTGTTAGATGCAAAATATGAATATTATATTTTTATTCGAGAAGGAATGTTTAGCTTTTTTTTTAAAGTGAAATCGAGTTTTTTCCATTTAATATTTTCATTTTGTAACAAATATTTAAAGATTATACTGCTAGATGGCAGCACTAGAATATAGTCCCTAATTATAGCGGCTGCTAAATAGTTTTCTCCCATCATACCCTGCAGTTTTTAGAGTGTTCTGAGACGCACAATGAATAGGTTGTAAAATGCGCGCGGTCTTGCATTAGATTTTTCTCGCAGAGTTTTTAATGAGAGGCGGGAAGTGATCAAATGCTTGCGAATCAATGTTCCACAAGCGGATTTCTTCTGCCGTTCTTTACGACGTAAATATGTACAGTAATCCTGTAAATAGCAATATGTCTTGTATTACATAGTTTTATTAAACATACTTTCTACTAAAGTATATAGTGGCATGTTCCTTTTGGAGTAATGAATCTCTTATGAAATATTGTGGCGCCTTCTCATGGAAAGTAAGAAGGTAGCTATAATTTTAATTAATATATCTATTTTAAATGTGTTAATCTAGAATATATTTTAAATACGAATATATATTTATAACTTTAAAAAAGAAATTATGAGTACTTTTACGAGAAAATTAATTGCTATTTATTCTTAAATTCGAAAACATTTTGTTTTCTTTTTTAAGTAAATTAGAAATCTTAATTTATAGAATTTTTGGTTTTTTTATTTAAAAAATAAATTTGAATTTAGTACTAATAGAGCCAATACGGGTAAAAATGTTTTCTAGGAGTACGGAAAATATTTGTTAAAAAAAGAGGAATAATTTAGTGTGTAAAAACGAGGTTTTCTGACAGTGTACTAGAGACTTGCACAAGTCGGGTTGTACTCAGCTAGGTAGAGACCGGAAATTCTATTTAAAATCAATCCGAATCCGGACCCGAACCCGAAATATTGAAACCCGAATCCAAAGTGAAAGAAAATTAATCCATATTTAAATACAATTATGGAAAAGAAGCATACGATTATATCTCTAATACCAAATTTTATTTTTATTGTAACATATATATAAACTTATCAAATATATACAGTTTTTTTCAATTGAAAAATATTCAGGACTTTCTTTTGAAAAATCGGGTCAACCCAAACCCGACGCAAAATAATCAAAACTCAACTTGAAATCGACGGGAACCCGAAACATTTAATGTCAAACCGAACCGAAATGATCTACAACAACAACAACAACAAAAATTAGCTTGAACCCGAACCGATGTATAATTTTATATCATACTTTCATTGTGCCTTAGTTAAATGTACTTTCCGCTTTTTTTATAGTTCCACTGCTACTTTTAATGTTTATCTATATAACTATTTTTTAAATTTAATGTACTTTTATTTCATTAAAAAAACTATACCCAAAAGGATACGATTGTATCTCTAATACCAATTTTTATTTTTATTGTATAGAAATGAACATATATAGACTCATTAACAGTCAAATATATACAGTTTTTTTTTAAATTGAAAAATATTCAAGACTTTTTTTTGAAAAATCTTTTCAACCTAAACCCAACCCAAAATAAGCAAAACCCAACTTTAAGTCGACCGGAACCTGAAACATTTAATGTCAAACCGAGCCGAAATGGAAAAAAAAAAAAAAAAAAAAAAAAAAAAAAAAAAAAATTAGCGTCAACCTGAACCAATGTAGGATTTTATATCATACTTTCATTGTGCCTTAGTAATCAGTTAAGTGGACTTTACACCATTTTTAACATTTTTTTATATTGTTTAACCGCTACTTTTAATGTATATCTATATAACTATTTTTTATATTTAAGTCGCTTTTATTTCATTAAAAAACTATACCCAAAAGTAAATTTGTTTCTATCTTTTAGCGGAAATTTGTTATTAAATTTAACTACAATTATGTATGTTATTCGGAGATTTTTTATTTTCAGATTGCATTTTCTAGATTGAATGTGAATATTTCTAGTTAAAACCGCAAGAATACGAAAGTAAAAACTAATTCTGATATGTACGCTAATGCTACAACAGTAATGGTATAAAATATTATTATTATAATTTAAATCATGTGAAATCTTTTCCATTTTGTCTTAAATTTACCTTAAGTAAATGAGAAAAAAGAAGCTTTTGTAGTAGTAAAAATCAAATTATATGAAAATTTGATCATTTATTTTATTACTAAAAGCGAAAAACTAACGGTCATCATAATAAAATTTATATCATACGAAATTGCTATTTTACTAGCTTAGGAGAAAGGATAGGAAATATTATTCCATCTGGCTGAAGTTGATATATGTTCGAAAATTGCATTTTGAAAATGGTAGTTTTCTTTTTCCTTGCACTGGTAATGAAAGTAGCTTTTCTGTATATATATTTTCTGTATGCATATATAAAATCCTTTTATGTTATTGCGTAAGTTGCTCGAAAAGATATATCAGGAGCTTGGAAGGAAAAGGCGAACTCGAAAAATCGATTTTTTAATTATTTTTATTTTTTAACCCGTCAGATAGATGGAGGCAATACGCAGGTAAGTCGTTTTGCCCTGGTTTGCCCTTAGTATTCTCACAGTGTCAAGCTAAAGTGAGCAGTACCATCTTCTATAATAAACTCGAGGTCTGATTTTTGTAGGGGAGCAACTGCGAATCTCAGGTCTGGAACCCCCTCTCTGCATTAAAATTAAAATATTGAATTTCAATACATACTATTTCAATCTGGTTTTTGTTTCAGCAATGATTGAAATAAAGATTGACTCTTTCTATCTTGAACTACTTGCAAAACTTTGAGCTTGATTTGCCAATACCCCAATTTCGGGATTCGCCCTTTCTCTCCCAAGGTCCTGATATGATGATTGATATTTTTGAGAAAATTTCATTACAGAAATATAAGCGTATTATTGGGTAGCTTCCATTACAAGAAGTAAGAATCCACATATTGCAGCTGTCCGGTGAAAAATAGCTCCGAAATTTGTTTTTAGATTTTTTCAGTTCATGACCACCAGAGCTCAAAACATCTCTCCGCCCAAATGTTGATTTATATACATATACATATATATATGCAGTGGTGGCCAAAATTTTGGACATTTTAGGTAGCTTTCATTACAAAAAGTAAAAAGCAATCTATTGCAGCTGTCCGAAGTAAAACAATTCGGGAAATTTTGCTATATTTTCGCCGATCATGACCCCTAGATACCAAAACCACCCTCCGTTGAAATGCTGACTTATATATAGTAAAGCGAGGAGAGTTCGCGCGGTAGGAGAGATTGCGCACAAAGAGATTCGACGGGAAGGAGTAGAGTGCGCGCGCAGCGACTCCAGGTAGTTGTACAGCAGCATTAGTGCAGTGTCTACATGAATTTGCATATTGATTGTTCCAAGCGTCTTGGATAAAACAGTGCTGTTTTGTTTTGTTTTTCCAAAGTAAGTGCTTGAATTTTCATAACTGTTCGTCAGAATTTTTATACAACGTCAGTAATACAAAATATTTTGAACTTAAACGATTTTTTATAAACTATTAACCTGCACTAAGTATGCGAACACCAACAATTCATTTTAGAAGTGGCCATATTTAAATAAAAGGCCGCGCAATCTCTCCTACCAAAATAGGAGAGTTTGCGCATCTGCTACTTAGGAGAGATGGCGCATTTCCCCGTAAGTTTAAGTGCTAGGAGAGATTACGCAGCTTATAGATAAATTTGTATGAATTGCAAATTACGTGTAAAACATATGAATGAATCAATTTTGAAATAATTTCGGAAAAACACATAATTATCAAAACTAAATTTGGCAACAAATTAATTTGCAAAAAAATACTTTTGCAGATAAAAATTTTATTAATAAATTAATAATACAGTTGTTATTAAATTAATAATATATTTATTAATAATTTAATTAAATATTTATATATATTTTTTAATTTATGAACAATTAATTTGCTAATAAATTAATTTTGTTAACTAAAATAAATTTTCTAATACAATGTTTTGGAAAAGCTTTCACCCATTCCAAGTAGTGTAATGTCATCCAAATCAAAAGAAAACAGAGTGCAACTAATGTTACTGATCCACAAAATATACATGAAAAAAGACTTAAGAAGGATGCCGCTACAAAAAAATACAGCTGAAGATAAGGTGCTTCCACAAAAAGTGGGATAAAAAAACTCAAGGAAAAAAAACCCGAAGTTCAATGAGGATGAGTGCACTGAATGTCTGGTATTGTACCAGGAGACAACTTCGACAACTGACTGGATTCAATGTATTGCTTGTTGCAGGTGATTGCACGAAAGATGCACGATTTACAACAATAAGTGCATCGATTGTGGACGACGACAACTTCGGTTAGCAAACAAAATTCAATGAAACTGTGGAAATGGAAATGAAGTAATTTTCAAGTTAAACATGTTATCAACTAGATTAATGTTATTTTGTAATCTTAGTAGGGCTTGCTTTTTCTGATATTTTAATCTTCTTAAATTAAATTTTTTAACTGTCGTTAAAATTCTTTCATTTACTTATTATTTAAACATTTGGTTGAAATATTCACTTCTAATACAATAATATTTATTCACAAAAACCTTTCAACGATGTCGATTAAGTGTAATTGTTATTGTTATCAGTTTAATTGTAGTTATTATTAATAACAATATCTTCAACCTATATGCGCAATCTCTCATACCCTGTAAGGAGAGATTGCGCAAAATAGTTTTCTTGGTTTTATTACTGCTGTTCTATTAAATTACTGTATAACAACAAAATAACAATGGAAATGGATAAAAAACAAATGAAGTCAAAATTATTCATGCATAGTTTAGTAAAATATTAATATTTAGATTTTTTATTATTATTCTTTTAAAATGTGCGCAAACTCTCCTCGCTTTACGTTACATAAACTACATACATACATATATATATATATATATATACGGTGGTAGGTTATGTTTAATTAATGGTAATATATATATATATATATATATATTTATATATCTGAATTTTGTCATGCTGTATGGAACTCTCGAATTTTTGAACCGATTTGGATTACATTTTTCGTATGCATAGAACATGCTAATGTCTCGACAGTTCGTTGGCCAGCTTCATCCGCCATCTTATTTCAAAATGACGGCCATTTGAATTTTGTGGACACTTTTGGAAATTTTTAGGTTTCCTAACTTTCTCTTTAAAATGACTTATGTTGTTAACTTACACTGTGTGACTCTTTAAAATATCTTTCAACGATTCGAACATTCTGTTTAAAATGATACATAAGAGTTTGCATTTTGTGAAACGTAACATTTTCTATAAGTATACAATGTTAGAAAACATAAAAAATTTCAAAAATTCAAATGGCCACCATTTTGAAACAAGATGGCGGATGAAGCTGGCCAACAAACTCGGTCGAGCCATTAGTATGTACTATGCACATGAGAAATTTCATCCAAATCGCCTGCCATCTTTTTTCGGTGCGTTCGTAATTATATAAATACGTGGCACCCATAGTCGTCGTCTGTCTGTCCGCCTATAAACGCGCAAAAATTACCCAACCGAATGGTTTGAAATTTGATATATATAATCGTTGCAGAATTTTGTCGAGTCATTTCAAATTTTATGAAAATCGAATCAAAAGTAAAAAAAATATTAATATAAGTTTTCTTCATTCTACTAAATCCTGCCATACGCAATTAATCCAATGATATCCCATGATAAGTAATGATTCTAGGTTGCCATAGTTATGACGTTCTATTTAGGATGGAGTCCTATTATTTCCGTATTACTGAATTTAATATATATAAATATATATATTGTATTCATGCATTTTTGCATAAGAGTGTAACAGCTATTTCACCAAGATATGAATATTTATAAAACTAGTTATAGTATAAATGCACCTCATTTGCGACGTTTGACGTACAATTTATGTCTTTTTTTATATTGTTTTACTGCTACTTTTAATTCATATTATTAGTTTACTTATATAACTATTAGTTTATTTTTATAACTTTTAGTTTATTTATTTAACTATTTTTTAAATTTCAAGTGCTTTTATTTATTAAAAAACTATACTATACCCAAAAGCAAATTTGCGCCCAACTTTTAGCGGAAATTTATTATTAAGTATAAATATAATTATATACGTTATTCGGAGATTTTTCGCATTTTTAGATTGCATTTTCTAGATTAAATTTGCATATTTCTTGTTAAAACCTCAAGAATACGAAAACAAAAACTGATTCTCATATCTACTGCAACAATACTGGTATAAAATATTATTATTATAATTTAAATCATTTGAAATCTTTTCCATTTTGTATTAAATTTACCGTAAGTAAATGAGAAAAGAGAAGCTTTTGTACTAGTAAAAATCAAAGTATATGAAAATTTTATCATTTATTTTATTACTAAAAACGAAAAACTAACGGTCATCATAATAAAATTTATATCATGCGAAATTGCTATTTTACTAGCTTAGAAAGAAAAGATAGGAAATATTATGCCATCTAGCTGAAGTTGATGTATGTTCGAAAATTGCATTTTGAAAATGGTACTTTTCTTTTTCCTTGCACTAGTAATGAAAGTAACTTTTCTGTATATATATATAAACTCCTTTTGTGTTATTGCGTAGCTTGCTCAAAAATATGTATGATCATTGATATTTTTGAGAAAATTACATTACAGAAATATAAGCGTATTATTGGGTAGCTTCCATTACAGAAAGTAAGAATCCATATATTGCAGCTGTCTGGAGGAAAGCAGTTCCTAATTTTTTTTAAATATTTTTTTTAGGTTCTTGACCCCCAGAGCACAAAACATCTCTCCGTCCAAATGTTGATTTATATACATATATACATGGTATTAATGAACCGATTTGGATATGCCATTGAGCATGTGAACAGGACTTAAGATAATCTCGACCGAGTTAGCTTCATCTACCATCTTTTTTAGGTGCGTTCGTAATTATATAAATACAGTGAAAGCTACCTGTGCGATCACCTCCATTAAGCGACTACCTCCATTAAGCGATCACCTCCCTGATTTTTTCATGGAACGAAATTTATTCCCATAGGCTCAATACTAATTTTAACTCTATTCAGAGACCAAACCAGTTGAACTCCCTCCATGAGCTACCCATTTCTTTGAAGAAAATGAAACAAATTCCGTTTTTTCCTGGTCGCTTGAAGAAAATTTTATTAGAATAATAATTCCGGAGAGCGCATTATTCATCAAACTTCTAAACTAAGTTTAGAATTTTTATTTATTTCTGTAACTTTCAAGTGTTTAAACACCTTTGTGCCTTTTTAGGCAATGAATTTAACTCTGATGACAAATTAAGGATGACGATCAATGAATTCCCCTGCCTTATTCTGTCAGGAAACTATCAAAGAAATAGATAAATTAATGAAATCGTCATTATTTGTTCCCGTCCAAAAAAAAAAAAAAAAAAAAAAAATTGCATTTATTTACTGAACTTCGAAAGGACTTGAAAATAAAAAACATAAAAGATAAAACCGTAAAATCAAAGCAAACGTCAGTGTATTCATTTTTTAAATTCTGCAGTAATTAACTTATGTAATTAACTTTTGTTTCGAAACTTATAATTTCATATTTTTTCCTAATGTGAAAAATAAATTTTAGTAACATTAATTGTTATCTTTTTTCAACAATTAAAATCTCGATTTAAACATGACCTCCATTAAGAGACCACCTCTCGCAGGGATCAATTTTTATTGAAACGGAACCTGGTCGCTTTAGGGAGGCTTTACTGTACGTAGCACCTATAGTCGTAGTCTGGTCCGTCCGTCTGTCTGTTCGCATGTAACAGCGCAGAAAATACCCAACCGAATGATGTGAAATTTAATATATGTAATCGTTGCAGAATTTTGTCGAGTCATTTCTAATTGCATAATATAATTGAGAAAACGTTAGCTTGCAGAAAGTATCGCGCGTTACTTTCACTATATGAATACATTTCAAATCTCTAATTTGGACTATGTCAAAGTATGACTATTTTGGGATACCGAACGATTGGAACTTTTTCTAAAACTAATTGGAATTTTTTCTAGAATAATTTCTACATTCATGATTCTGCTTAACGTAATTTCCAGGAACTTAAAAAAGGGCTAATTACTGTTTTTGATCTGTTAATGTTTCTTGCAACATCATGCGCATTTATTACAAGATTTCTAAATGCCAGTTTCTTACCACATATATATATATATACCCTATATATATAAAATCCTAATGAAACGAATTTATGAAACGGATATTATGAAACGGCTGAAATGTAACGAATTTATGCAACGATTCTTTGAAACGACTGATTAAACAACTGTTTATGTTTCACGGCGATTTCTCCTAAAATATGGAGTACTTTGCGATGAAATTAACACCAAAAATCTATATTGATACCAAGATCTCAAAACTGGTATTAGAATTTTTAAATTCGAATTAGTTTTCGAAATATTAATTTTTTTCTCATTTTAAATACATTTTTCTAATGATGGCAACTCTAATTTTAATCATAATAGATATTTTTTTTTCATATTTCAGAAAAGGTTATTATTTTAAACTAATTTGGCGACCAGTTTGGTTTCCCTTAAATGTATGCTAAGAAATGTATCATGTTACTTTTAATTCATAATTCAATTTACTTGAACAATCTATTGCCGAATCGAAAGATTCTGATAGAGAAATGAAGAATTCGGTATTTTTATGTTAGCGAGACGCAGGGGATAAATCGCCAAACTTTTTTCCCGTCGCATTTTTTTATATTTCAATAATTTCACTTAAAATATAATCCTTTCATTCATTTTATTTAAAATACAAAACGCACCGGGGTACCTAATTGGCGCCAAAATTGCATTATTTTCATTGACATGGTAACCCGGCTATTGTTGTTTATTTAATAATAAAAGTTTATTTACTTTTATTTCTTTTTTAAAGTTATATAAATTATTTTGTTCTATAGCTATCAATTATTTTTTTTTGTTATTCCCTTTTGAAAATAATAGAAAATAATTAAAAAATACGGTTCTACTTAGTTATTCCGTCGACCAATTTCGCCAAATTATACAAATTGACATAATTAATATTTTAAATAACAAAAGAATAAATAAATTAGTATAACATTAATAAATATACAAATAAAACGTAGAAATAAAAATCACTTGATGAAACAAACACGTGCAACTTGCTTAAAGTCAAGTGAATGTGACATATACGATCAACCATTATTGGCATTTAATCTTATAGTTTGGCGATAGGTTTTTGGTCGACGGTATAACTAAGTAGTACCAAAAATACATATGTAACTGGTATTCGAAAACGAGGTTTTCGCCAAATTTTCGTAAAAAAAAAAATTACGCCAAATCTGCGGTGCGTATATGACATCTGGCTAAATATTAAATAATTCAACAAACCATAACATTTAATTTCAACTTCCAATCAATGTTTTAATTTACCACTCGAAAAAAAAAATGTTAACTGGCGATTTGAAAAAAAGCTATTGACGAGATTTGCACCCGGCTAGCGTAACAATACCAAGAATTCTTTGCGACCATGGCAACTTTTATGTAGTTTTATTCGAAAAAAATTGGCTTTTTAAATCAAAATGGAAAACTTTCGGCACAGCTGTCATATACGGCCCCATATTGGCGCGATTTTTTTCTGACGCCAATGTCATATACGCAACGGGTACTTAACTGGCGCCAGAGTATCATAGTTTTGCTTTATATGGTAAGCCGGATGTTGTTGTTTATGCTGTTGATGCTTTCCCCAGATTGGCGTATATGACATCTGTGCCAAACTTTCATATGAAAGGCGAAGCGATCAGGCCGTATTTGTTTATGACAGTTGATGACTTGAACTATTATAATATAGATGAAATGATGGCGATAGAATAATATTTGGTGACTTATCACCTGTGCCTGGGCTAACATTAAAGTACCAAAAATGGCACCTAGAGTATAAAAAGCGAAGTGGTCCGCCCGGAATTGGTGATGATAGTCACATGACTTAGGCTATTGTTACAGAGATTGTTTTAAAATACCGGGAGACAAAGACTCTGTGTACATAATTCATTTTATTTTAGCTTCTTTTCAAATGTTTAACTGATCCTCTTTAATCAAAAACGAAAACAACCATTAGGAGTCTTAAAAGCAATTGATCCGGCTTTAAATTTTTGCAATCAAAAGGAATTGAACGGAAACCCGTTTACAGGGAGATCTGCACAGCTTTTTTCAGTATAATTCAATCTTTTCTAATATTTTAAAAACCCATCAGGTTAGCGTGCTTTTAGATTCTGCGGTGTCTGAACGGGGGTTGGCGGGCGTAGCTTACAGGGGGCAGAGCCCCCTAGTATATATATATATATATATAAATCTTTTGTACAATTAAATCATTTAAACATATATATATATAATAAATTACACAAAATATATACTTAAAATTTTTGTTTTCGTCTACATTTACTATTAAAAATTTGCATAATTTTCCTGCCATGCGTTTCCATATCTGGCGACTTTTCAGATTCTGTTTTACAACTTTAGCCGCCACTGAACAACAATCTCTCTATTCTAAAAAAAAGTAACTATCGTTGTCACCGTCGCCGCCGCCGGTTTTGAATTCTTTGTGACAGGAGGTCTTTCTTGGTTAATATTAAGAAAAATAATGCAAACAAAAATATGAAAATCGGTGGTATTATACAGAAATGTTTGATAAACACGCTGATGCAGACAGTTTTCAAATCGAAGGATTATTTTAAGAGATGTTTAATGCTAAAGTTGGACAAAATCGTTTCACTAAAAAAGTTTTATAGGAGCAAAAACTATTCATGGGAATTTAATCATCTTTAGATCATTTTATACGTTTGAATTTCTTGATGTGCAGGCTGTATTTCTTTTTTTAATTTGACTCATTTTTTGAGGTTTTATTTCTATTTTAAATTTAAATTTTCAGCATTTCTAGAGATATTTTTTACATTATTTTAGAAAACTAGGGGGCTCGGCCTCCTACGAGCTACGCTCGCCAACCCCCGTCCAGACACCGTAGACTCTAAATGCACGCTAATTTGATCGGCTTTAAAAAGATTTCGAAAGATTGAATTACAATTTAAAAAACAGTGGCGATCTCTCTATAAACGGATTTCTATTCATTTCTCTTTGATTGGGGAATTTTAACGCCAAATCCGTTGCGATACTACTTGATTATCCCGTCGACCAATTTCGCCAAATTATATAAATCGCCAAACCACTCGCCAAATTATACAAATTGACATAATTTTTATTTTAAATAACGAAAAAACAAATAAATTAGTACAACATTAATAAAAATACAAATAAAACGTCGAAATAAAAATAACTTGATGACGTAGACACGTGTAACAACATTTCAAAATAAGCTAATATAAAAGGAATTAAGTAAACAGAGTTTTTGTCTCCTGGTATTTTTTAACAAAGTGAAAAGAAAGTTCTTTTAAATGAGACATTTTAAATTAATCACTTTAATCTGACGTAATTTTGACCAAACTATTCTTTCTCTTTTTAATATTCACGTGAAAATACTTGTGTTAGAAATTAAATATTATTTGCGCTTTCCTAACAAAAATAGTTGAAAAGTATCCTCTTAAAATATCAAATAAATGTCTAGCGCAATTTCTAAATTTAAACCGTTTTGCAATATTATTTTGTGTTCATTTTATGTAATAACTGTAATGTGACGTAAATATGACGTAATTTCTCCTATTTAAGACTTCTAACGCATGTTAATAAATGTATTGCTTTACAAATTCCTTTCTCTCTTAAAATTCACGTGTAATTATAGTTTTTATGACATAATTTTTAATAAGTTCCTGCTTTTTGTACATAATTATTTAATTCTAATTCTAAATGTTTTTTTCTGTTTATAATAGTCACGTGTAAATAATTTTTTAATTTATTTATACGTATAAATATATATATATATTTTTTTTGAAGCAAACATTATTGCTTCCGCTGTTTATACAGTTGGCAACAGTTTAAATTAATATCACTTTCTAAAATCTGTTAAAAATATCTCTAGAAATGCTAAAAATCTGAATTTAAAATAGAAATAAAACCTCAAAAAATTAGTCAAAATAAAAAAAATAATGCAATCTGCACTCCGGCAAATTCTAACGCATAAAATGATCTAAAAATGATTAAATTCCTATGAACAGTTTTTGCTCCTATAAAACTTTTTTAGTGGAGCGATTTTGTCCAACTTTAGCATTAAATATCTCTTAAAATAATTCTTCGATCTGTAAACTGTCTGCATCAGCGTATTTATCAAACATTTCTGTATAATACCACCGATTTTCATATTTTTGTATGCATTATTTTTCTTAATATTAACGAAGAAAGACCTCCGGTCACAAAAAATTCAAAACCGGCGGCGGCGGCGGCGGCGGCGGTGACAGCGGTAGTTACTTTTTTTTAGAATAGAGAGATGGTATTAATTTAAACTGTTGGCAAATGTATAAACAGCGCAAACAATAATGTTTGCTTCAAATTAAAAATTTATTTACACGTGACTATTATAAACAGAAAAAATCATTTGGAATTAGAATTAAATAATTATGTACAAAAAGCAGGAACTTATTAAAAATTACGTCATAAAAACTATAGACGTGAATTTTAAAAGAGAAAGGATATTGTAAAATAATAAATTCATTAACATGCGTTAGAAGTCTTAAATAGGAGAAATTACGCCATATTTACGTCACATTACAGTTATTACATAAAATGAACACAAAATAATATTGCAAAACAGTTTAAATTTAGAAATTGCGCTAGACATTTATTTGATATTTTGAGAGGATCTTTTCAACTATTTTTGTTAGGAAAGCGCAGATATTATTTCATTTCTAACAAAAGTATTTTCACGTGAATATTTAAAAGAGAAAGAATAGCTTGGTCAAAATTACGTCAGATTAAAAACGATTAATTTAAAATGTCTCATTTAAAAGAACTTTCTTTTCGCTTTGTTAAAAAATACCAGGAGACAAAGACTCTGTTTACCTAATTCCTTTTATATTAGCTTATTTTGAACTGTTTAACTTATTTTACTTAATCAAAGACGAAAACAGCGATTGTATCTTTGGTACTACTTAGTTATCCCGTCGACCAAAAATCTATCATTCGCCAAACTATAAGATTAAATGCCAATAATGGTTGATCGTAAATGTCACATTAACTTGACTTTAAGCAAGTTACACGTGTCTACGTCATCAAGTTATTTTTATTTCGACGTTTTATTTGTATTTTTATTAATGTTGTACTAATTTATTTGTTCTTTCGTTATTTAAAATAAAAATTATGTCAATTTGTATAATTTGGCGATTTGTATAATTTGGCGAAATTGGTCGACGGGATAATCAAGTAGTACCGCAGCGGATTTGGCGTTAAAATTCCCCAATCAAAGAAAATGAATAGAAATCCGTTTATAGGGAGATCGCCACTGTTTTTTAAATTATAATTCAATCTTTCGAAATCTTTTTAAAGCCGATGAAATTAGCGTGCATTTAGAGTTTGCGGGGTCTGGACGGCGGTTGACGAGCGTAGCCCGTAGGGGGCTGACCCCCCTAGTGTTTCAAGAAATTACATTTGGAAAAATAACATACAAACAGACAAACAACAACAACAAAAAAAACATAAATATTATAAAAAAAATGATAAAGATGCGAAACATAACATCTAACGTTTTTAACCTGACAAGTTTTATCAATTGTTATATCTCTCTATTTTAGATGAAAATTTCCAACTGGGCGAAAAATGTCCGGACCAGGATTCGAACCCGGGACCTCCTGGCTGAAGCCGCCAGTGCTCTGCCAGTGCTCTTTATTTATTTATTTATTGCCTCTATTTAATTATCTATTCTAAAAAAAAGTAACTAACGCTGTCACCGCCGCCGCCGGTTTTGAATTTTTTGTGACCGGAGGTCTTTTTTCGTTAATATTAAGAAAAATATTGCATACAAAAATATGAAAATCGGCGATGTTATAGAGAAATGTTTGATAAACAAGCTGATGCAGACAGTTTTCAAATCGAAGAATTATTTTAAGAGATATTTAATGTTAAAGTTGGTAAAAATCGTTCCATTAAAAAACTTTTACGGGAGCAAAAACTGTACATGGGAATTTAATCATTTTTAGATCATTTTATATATTAAAAGTGCCCGGTGTGCAGACTGCATTTATTTTAAATTTGACTCATTTTTTGAGGTTTTATTTCTATTTTAAATTCAATTTTTCAGCAATTCGAGAGGCATTTTTTACAGCTTTTAGAAAAGGGTATTATTTTAAATTGTTGCCGGATTTAAAAACAGTGCAATGAATAATATTTCCTTCAAATTAAAAATTATTTACACGTGACTATTATAAACAAAAGAATACTTTCAAATGAGAATTAAATGATTATGTATTAAAAGCAGGAATATATTTATAATTAAGTCATAAATCTATATTTACACGTGAATTTTAAAAGAGAAAGAAAATTATAAAATAATAAATCCATTAATATGTTTTAAAAGTGTACTTGAAGGAAATTACGTCATATTTAAAATTGCTAATTCATAATATTTCCAAACAGTTTAAATTTAAAAATATATTTGCGCGAGACATTTATTTGATATTTTGAGATAATCTTTTTAAACTATTGTTGTGAATTCTAAGATAGCGCAAATAATATTTCACTTATAACAACAAAAGTATTTTCACGTGATTATTAAAACGAGAAAGAAAACTTTGATGAAAATTACGTCATAATTAAAACGATACATTAAAAATGTCTTATTTAAAAAAACTTATAAAAATACCGAGAGACAAAGACTATGTTTACTTAATTCATATTTTATAGTTATTAGCTTATTTTTACATGTTTCACTGATCTGAATTAATCAAAGACGAAAACAACCCGTGCAGGGTAATCGCTACTATTATTAACCCCGGTACGGTATGCTATTTCTTTCTCCCAGCTTATTTTGTGTCCAAAAAATAACATTAGCTTACAGACGCTAGCAATAAACAAAGTAGATGTATCATTGTACAATTAAATGCTCTATAGCATTTTTTAAAATTTCTAAACATCGCACATTTTCAGTTTTCATACCATCGTATTGGGGAAAAAAAGTACTTTTTAATGCAATTTGTTTGAAAACTGTATCTCTTTTTGTTTTTGAAATATTAATTTTTTTGTAGTTTTTAGCGACATTTGTTTCATTTTGGCAACTCAAGTACGCCATTTCTGTAGAAAGTAAAGAAAAAATTGCTGAAAAATAGCAATTATATCTTTTTGTTGCCATTTTCTCATAAATTGGAGAAAAAAAATTAATTAAAAAAATTAAATTGAAACAAAAAATAATTAAAATACGTGCTACTTTGAGAAAAATATAAATGAAGGATTTATGATAAAACAGGGAGCTATTATAAACTATATTTAATTTTAAGTTTCTATATTAATGCAAATGACGTCATTTTACATAAAATAAAAGCGTGTGCTTTAAGTCTTAAAACTGAAATATGTTTTGCAGTAGAGTCCCGATTATCCGAGTCACGCTTAACTGAGTTATTTTCTTCTGATAGACTGGTGGCTTCTATTATTATGAAACAACCGTTATAAATGAAGCGTTAGATGAAGATGAAAGAGCTGCCGTAAAAAGTTAGAACTCTGATTTTCTGGTCAGAATGGAAAAAAAAGAATGGCCATAATTTTTTTAACGCTTCATTTATAATGGCTGTCTCATAATAATAGAAGACACCAGTCCACCAGAAGAAAATGAAGTAATGGAAATGCCGGGGCGACACTAAATTCTGAAAAAGCAGAATTCCTGTTCTCTAGTTTTAATTATAATTCATTCTTCCGAAAAATTTTTAAAGCCGATGAAATTAGCGTACTTTTAGAGATCGCGGTGTCTGAGTGGGTTATGCCGAGCGTAGCTCGTAGGGGCAGAGCCGCCTAGTTACTTAAAAAAAAATCCCCAAAAAACTTCAGTTAAATTTTAATAATTTGAAAACCATTATTTTGTTTCTACTATATCTTTTGCTAGTGTTTAAGAAAGGAAACTTTAGTAGCCTAATCTATAATAATAAAGAATCGAATGCAACAAAAATTCGATTGCATGTTCTATAACACAATTGGAGCTATTCTGTCGCTAAAAATTAGTGTAAAGATTTATAAACTGGAAGTGTAAGGCTGAAAAAGCGAGTATATCATATAAAGTAATAAATCTTTTAGCCTTTCCCTGGGAGCCATTCTGAGGTATCACATAACCATTCATCTCTACAATAATGTATGCACGACACATGCGATCATTTTAATGTTTGTACTGAATTGTGTTGTTACTAAAAATAATTCTTCCATCAACAATAGTGAAAAAATATTATAAAAAATACATAAAATGCAGCTGTGAGACATGATGATTTATGGCAAACATTTTTACGAAGAATAGGAATATATGAAATTTAATATCACTTTGCCAGACTTCTAAAGAAAATTCTGAAAGCAATTTAGTTAGCTTTTATGTCATTTAAAGCCATTATTTTTGTTTTGTATTTTTAACTGATAGATGTGAAAGGAACTTTACTCGTTTTATACCAAATGAAACGAAAATTCGATCATCTATTTCATAATCAGAATACTATGTTTTATATCAAAAGAATAACTATTCAGACAAAAACATAAGCATAAAAGTTTATAAATTTGAAATGCAAGGAGGACAAATACGAATATATGAGATTAAGTAATAAATGTTCTAGCATGTTTCAAAAGAGAATTCATATAGAAATTTTGTTTATTGCATACTCCATCGTCTCCACTATAACATATAAATTCTAAATGAAAATACTTTAATGTATGCACTAAATCGCTCTTTTTTATAACCGTAATTATATATTTCACGCCAAAGTAATAGCTATTATACTGCTAGAAATAAACACAAAGATTTATAAACGATTATATCAAATTTAATGAATTGTTCTTTCATTCTTTTAAAGAAAATTATGTTTCATTGCATCCCCTATTAATTCCACAGTATTATATAATTCCTACTTGTAAGTACTTTAACCCTTCATGTCCCAAATTATGAATTATGAAAGTTTCATCTTCTAAGCATTTTTCTCGAATTTTTGAAACTACATTAGAAGATTTACACAATAATTCAATAAATTTTAGAAGGATTTTACCAATTAAAATTCATTAATTAAATTTGAATTTATAGGGTATCTTGTGCAATATTTATAGCTCCACTCTAAAATCTTTTATTTAAAATCTTTTTTTAGTATTTTATAAAATTAGGAAAGGCACAAATATAATGCTCTTACGATAGAAATATAGAAATATTTCCAAACTGAAACTTTCCTCCCACAATCTTTCAACATCAAGAAAGCTGAAAAGATTCAAATGAAAAAGTTCGGTTTGGTTTGGGTTTATGACGGCCAATTATCTGCACGTGGGATATAGGCCCAGCAGGGGGAGTGCCCTTCGTGGGGGGTCTTTCTAAGGGAACCTAAACCGTATTTACGCATGGGAATCCACGGTTTCGAAGAAAACCACGAAAACTCCGAAACGGTTAGGACGACGGGCGCGATTGGGTTCGAACCCAGCACCTCCCGTCTACCAGCTTCGAGAGCAGAACCTCTCAGCCACTGATCTCAGCCACTGGGCTCAAATGAAAAAGAAATCTTCCTTTTTAAAATATTTTTGTTTTGTGCAAAACCAATAAATCTTTTGGAACAAGATAAAGTAAAGTGTTTATACCTCATTCTAAACTGTATTACTACTAATCGATGTATTAAATGAATGTTATAACAAGTTATTTTAAGGGGGTCCGGGACACAAAAATCTTTAAATTTTGCAAAAACACTTTATTTCATAAAAAATTTCTCTGTTTTTTCCTGCTTAAAATGACATTTAAATCGTGTTTCTATCTGAATTAGAACAAAAAATATAAATTTTTTCGTTTTGGTTTGTTTTCAAAATCTAGCTTTCAAGCAATGGCTGTCATGGAAACGATTTCTTGTAAAAATGCGTTTTTCTTCATGATAGGCTTTTTCACCATTTCTCGTATTTAAATTCTTATAACTCGAGAACCGTTAAAGATACAGGATTCAAACTTGGAACATATCTTTTTCAATTGTTTTACTTTAATTTCGATTCAGCATATTTGAAGAAAAAAAAACATTTACTTTTGAAAATATGATTTTTTTTTTTTTTTAAAGTTGCACCACTTTAAAAAAAAAAAAATTCGTTAAATATTTTTAATTTTTTTTTTTATAAATTAATATTTTTTTAAAATGCTGAATCAAAATTAAAACTTATATATTTCTGTTTATTTAAACGAAAAAAAAATTGAAATTCTATAAATAATATTTCGAGTTATAACGATTTTAAATTACCCCACTTTTTTAATAAATTTTAAATAAATGTTTTTTTTAATTATGAGAAGTTTTATCCTGTGAATTTGTTTACAAATAATAAGGTTAACCATCACAAAAAAATTCAGAATTTTAACTCAATAAATAAAAATTGTTTTAAAATGTGTCCCGGACCCCCATAATGGTACTTTAAAGTACCGTTGGATCATAAATGGTTAACACGTTGAACTTTATGGCGCACAAATATACTTGTCAGCAATATTTCCCGGGATACACGCATACGAGTGTCATCAATATTTTCACTGAAGGCACTTTATTGCTACGAAACTGGATACTGGACAACAATGGTTCTGTCACAGAACTGAAATGAGTTGATCTTAGATCCGTTTTTTGAGCTGATTCCGAATATGGTCTCCGTTTTTCTCTTAGGTGATCCAGTTTTTGCGAAATTTGCATATTTACGTTTATGCAAATTTAAGCTTTTTTGTGCTACTTTATGCAAATTTTAGATACAATAAATGTCAGATTGAATTATCTTTTCTAAATAATGACTACAGGACTTTTATTTTCAGATAAATGTCACGATCTGTATATTCTTAACATTTATTTGTCAGTTATTAAGCCTAATTCGCATATTTTTCAATCCCTGTAATGTTTACATTCCTATCAACATTAAAGTAATTGCCACAGAATTGACGTAATGTTTTCTAGACTAGAGTTTTATACTGATTTCAAATCTGTAATCTGTTTTCTTATATCACGTCCAGTTTTTGAGTAAAATGAATTTCTACTTTTGTACGGTATTGACACAAGTTTGATAATGTTATGTACCTTATTGTCAAAAGGGTGAATAGTGTCACATTCCTGACAGGGACATACAGATGAGTGACAAAATAATACGAACACCTATGACACAAATGGCTTACGAATTGCAACTCTTCCATAAACGTTCGAAGCATCAAGTTCCCTTTGGACAGTTCTTGCTGAAATAGGATTCTGGAGATGACTATTTATCTCTGACGCTATCTGGGATAAATATTGCCTGTGCTTTTGGACCGCTATGGGGATCAACTCTTCTTTATCCCTCTCAGAAAGCTTTCTTTTCCATCCACTGTTGTACTTCGCAGTCGACACTTTACCGCATTTCGTGTACTATGTCATAACGTTTGACATAGTACTCCTTGCACGCCCCAAATAATTGGCTGTTTCCGTCGCGGAGCAACTAGCGCTCCGCATTCCAACAATCATTCCTTTTTCGAACTCTGACAAGTCAAGTCAGTCATTATACAGTTTTTCAGAGCGTATGGTAAGCGCATGCAACACCTATGATTGATGTTGAGCGACTGATACCTTACCTTTCGTAACCTCTAGGTGGCGGAATTGAGTGCAAAGTGACATGCGCGTTCTGGTGCTTTGAAATGGACCATGCCTTTTTCATGGATGTTGCAATTCAATTATTTCATGGTTGTGTAAATAGCAATTTATACAACCTAAAAAAAAAAAAAAAAAAAAAAAAAAAATGAAAAAAGTAGTAGAATCCATACTAACTACTATTGAAGTACCTCACAAAGTAGCAGAAAAAGCGATTTCTGTCTTTTTTCACCGAAAAATTAAATTTCACTTTTTTTTAAAACTAGACGTGACAGAAGAAAACATATACCAGATTTGAAATCAGAGCAAAAAACTGATTTAGAAACATATTAGCGTACTCGTGCGGCCGAAATATTTGGACGTCAAGAAACATTATTAGATAAACATAAAAAATATGCAAGTTTGGCACAATACTTCACGGTCACATGTGAGTATAATCTCAGAAACAACGTTTTAGTAAAGTAAACTAGACAGTAATTATACCATAAAACAAACAAGAAAGAAAAATCATGCGTATGGCATAGGTTATGAAAGACTCTCCAACACTACCAGAGCTTTAACAAAACCTCGTTATTTAGGGAAATAAGGTAAATATGATAACTAAGTAAACATTTAAAAAACTGATTTCAGCAGTTACCGTCTATAGCCAAATATGTATTCCAATTCTTTTGAAAAGCCCTGTAGTTGATCTGTATGTTGATATATGTACTATATAATGAGACAATTTAGTTTAGTAAGAAAAAGTATAACAGGTTGAAATTTCTCTTTCAGCAATTTATACTAATAGATGGAAAAATACTTGAATACTTTTGTAGAGCCCTGTAGTTTACCTAGTACCTTTATTACACGCTACTATTTTGCTAAAATTTAATTCAAACTAAAACACTCCTAAAACTGCTGGAATCACATTTCCAGAAATTATCATCCATGGACAGCATGTATCCAATTCTTGGCATGACCATGTATATCACTTTATCTATATTGTACAAACATTTCTTAATAAACTAAATGCAGTTCAGCGTAAAAATGCATAACTCATTTAAAACCAACCTTTAAGGAATTTGCGCTCATACCCAGTAACACTTACGAATTCTTTTGTGTAGCTCTGTATATGAATTCTTGCATTTATACACACCATATAGTATGCATAAATATAGTGAAGCATAAAAGCGTATATCATAATTAAAAATGCATTCCCAGCAATCACCGCTACTGTCTACACCGCTACTTCTGATACAAGATAGTATCTGAAATCTTTTGTGCGTCCCTGTAAATGCTATGCACTTCGTATTATATATGAAATAACTGATAGTAAACCTCAGCAACGTATATCAATTTCATTATATATGAAATAGTTTAACGTAATTAAAATACCCCACAAACAATCCTCTCCCCTCCCTATATCATTATGTAACGGAATTCTTTTGTGTGACACTGTAAATGAATAATAACTATTATTTGCTCCGCATATTCTACAGAATGCATATTTTAGTGCACTTCATAAATGCATATCAATTTTGTTATGTTTGGATGGTATATTTGTTATGTTGGTAACATCATTAAAAATCATTTGAAACGATTTTTTCCCATTGGCCGTAATGTAACAGAGTACTTTTACTGTCCCTGTAAATGAACTAAACATGCTACAAACTTAATTTGAAATTGGGATCAAGTTATTTTAAACGTCAATAACATCCAAAAATTTCAGGGAAATCCAAGTATATTTACGAGAGTTAGAGCGCGGACAGACGGACAGAAGGACAGAAGGACAGACAAAGCGAAGTCATAAACACTTTTCAACTTTGTTGGAAAGTGTTAAAAAGCCAGTCTGATAGTGCTTTATTCCTTAAATTTGCATATAATTGTACAAAATTCACAAAATTTGCATAAATCTAAATATGCAAATATCGCAAAAAGAAGACTTGCTGGAGTAAATCTATATATTCGGAATCAGCACAAAAAACCGCATCAGAAACAACTAATTTCGGCTTTGTGGAAGAGCAAAAGTACAAATTTGTTTACCAGTGTAATTTATTACCATGTATTTAAGAATAATCCCGTGGACATTCAGACATGTTTTGTGATTTCAGTCTGTCGGCCAACGTGGAAAAATGACTAAAATTTTAATAAAAAATATTTAAAATTAGCACTTTGTATAAAATTAACAAACGTTGCCGCGATTGTGAGTTGTGAAGTGAATCGATAAAAACTGAAAACCTCTATGTCAATGGCTGTTAAAAAAGGTCACAGTCTGTGGCATTTAAGGGGACGAGAGATCTTAAAAACCTTAAAAATCAATTTTTTATTTTTTGTAAATTTCACTTTAAATGTTATTCAAGAGTACATTATATATATGGCATGCATTTATCACAAAAAAAAAAAAGGGAAAAAAATGGAATTTTACGCGTTGTATTAGAAATCTTCGAAATGCCTCCAGCGCGTTCCATACCAATATTTTTTATAAAAGTTTGTTTTATATATATAAATAAAACTGTGCATCGAATTTTATATATTCGAATATAAAGGTAAAAAAAATTTGAAAATTTTCAAACTTTTTTTTTCTTTTATATTTAAATATATAAAATTCGATGCACAGTTTTATTTATATATATAAAACAAACTTTTATAAAAAATATTGGTATGGAACACGCAGGGGGCATTTCGAAGATTTCTAGGACGACGTGTAAAATTCCATTTTTTCTCAAAAATAAAAATTTATTTTTACTTTTTTTGTGATAAATGACTGCCATAATGCATATAATGTACCCTTGAGTAATATTTAAAGTGAAATTTACAAAAAATAAAAAATTGATTTTTAAGGTCCCTCGTCCCCTTAACGTGTTAACTAACCGCTTGGGGACCGGTATACGTTCCGCGTAAAGTGCTCAAAATCCGTGATTATTCTCACCAGTAAATTTTAATTGTAAATTTTGCCTTATTTAATCCGAGCATTTTCCCGATTCAATTAGGAAAAAAAATTTCTGTTTTGAAAAACCGTTGATAAAAGATTAAAAATTCTGTAAAAGATGTTCGTCCCGAAGGGGTTAAGGAATCAGGTACATTTGAAACTGAGAAATTACACGTAAATGTGTCCCTGATATGAATTGCAATAACTCCATATATGATTAACTTTTGAATATGAAATTTTAAACACATATTAAAAGTAATATATGCAACCAGTTAATGTTATGAGTTATAAAATGGTAAAGAGTCTAGATCAGTGGTTACCAACCTTCTGTTGGCCACGCCCACCAAAGCAACCGTAAAGTCACTATGTCCCCCCACCCTAATATGTAAATTACAGTAGAGCGCCGATTATCCGAACTCCAATTAACCAAACTTCCAATTATCTGAACAGCCTATATCTCTCTCAAAAAAAAAAAAAAAAAAATTCAACCAAACTTCCAGTTATCCGAGCAGCCTATTTCTCCCAATTTTTTTTTAAATCTAACTCCCAATTATCCATTGGCTTGGAATAAAAATTTAAATAAAGAAAAAACTTATAGTGGATCAGAAAATAAGGAATGTAAAAACAATAAAGGAGATGGAAAGAATCCTAAGCTATGAAAAAATTAAATTAATGAGTGGTTAAATAGTGAAGTATACATGACCCTGGATATCAGATTTTAAATGACGATGAGATTGCGGATGAAGAAATTGAAGAAAATGAAAACGAATGCTCTGAAAATAACGCAAGTCCATCACATAACGAAGCCTTTGAATGTTTGGAAACAGCTATGAAATAGCTCGAACGGCAGAAGAACGCTGATCCTATTCAACTAACGGTATTTACGAAGTATTAGAGATAGAGCAGCATTGAAAAGGATGTCTTCATTGAACCAAGCAGCAATCTAAAGCTTTTTTCTTTAAATGATAATCCCTGTAGTTCAGAAAATGATAAAAAGAGAAAAAAAAATGATAAAAAGGTCAACAACAACAAAAAATTAAAAAAGACAAAAAGAAAAAACAATTTTTAAACATGCCAGCACTAACTGATGCTGCCAGTCCTAAGCTTAGATAACGTGTGAAGGTTTTAGTATAGTCAGAAACATCCCTTAAATTGTCTGTCCATTTATCTGAACTTTTGCTTATCCGAACTAGGGTCGGTCCCGACTTGCTCGGATAATCGGCGCTCTACTGTATGTCTCATTTTTTAAAAATGAACCCTATTCACACGGTGGAAGTGTAATAGAGCCTTAATAAAATCTATTCATTTCATATTTTTTAACTCATCAAAGAGGTGAATCTTCTACCATAAATGTGTTTTTAACATAATTTTATAAATGCAATGAGATTATACATCTTTTCCCTCATGCCAAAACGAGTTATGTTGTACTTTTCCAATTTAACTCAATGTTAAAGAAAAGTGTTATACTGTGTGCATTTTTATCTTCCCAAGTAACTTAAATAAACATTTACATTTAACGTTAAAACTGATAAATTCATACATTTTATAATGCATTCTTGTAACTTATTAAGATTTGGCGGAAAAGCTTTGGACACTGACTTTTTTTTTTATATGGATAACACAATACACAAGAAGAATTTTAATATTCGCATCTTTATCAAATTAAGTAGCCATTATTTCGCATAACACATTCTCTTTGTTTTTCCTTTCCCAATATCGATAATTGCATTAGCGAATAGAAGTAGAAAACTCATTTAATAAATAATGGAAAACGTTACGAAAAATTTTAAAATTGACCATCAGAAACATTATAGTAGTTTTAATACTTAAAAAAATATATAATATTTTCAAAAATTATTCGCATAATTATTCTGGTGTTAAATCTATTTTAAAATTTCGAAACAGAACATTTAAAAAATTCAATAAAAAAATGATTTATAAAATTTTGCTTGTATTCATTTTATTTTTAGCCTACAACACTACTTATCCCTAAAAAGACAAAAGAAACTTATAGTGAATGAGTAAGAAATTTGGAATTGTCCCCCATAGAAGGTCAAATTGTCTTCCGGTGGGGCGTACGCCCCACGTTGGGAACCACTGATCTAGATGCATATAATTTTTTAAAATTTAATTTGAAATCTAATGCTTTTTAGGTGCGATCGTAATTACATAAATACATAGCACCTATAACCGTCGTCTGGTCCGCATATAACAGCGTAAGAAGTACTCAACCGAACGGTTTGAAATTTAATACATAGAATCGTTGCTGAATTTTGTCGAGTCATTTCAATTTTTATGAAAATCGAATAAAAACTTAAAAAGATATTAATAAAAGTTGTCTCCATTCTATTAAATCCTATTATACGTAATTAATTCAATGATATCCCATGATAGGTAATGATTCTAGTTTGCCATAATGATTAAGTCCTATTTAAGATGGATTCATATTATTTCCTCATTACTGAATTCAATATATATATAACCGTAATAAATTTTGTATTCATGAATACAGAAAGGCAACCTAGAGTCATTACCTATCATAGGATATCATTGAATTAATTACGTATGATAGGATTTAATAGAATGAACGAAACTCTTATTAATATCTCTTTAAGTTTTGATTCGATTCATAAAATTTAAAATGACTCGACAAAATTCTGCAACGATTATATATGCAGTCGAACCTCTATTTAACGAAGTCGCTAAATCCCAGAAAAAAGTTCGTTATATGGAAAATTCGTTAAATAGAGATTCACTGTTTAAAATATTTTAATCTACATAATACAGGTTTAAAATTTATAAACACTAAATATTTTTAATAAAAGTAATTAATCACACTTTTTTTTAATAAATTATATCTATTTGTTTTATTTATTTTACCCACGAATACCTATCATCAATTCATTTTTTCTATGTGTTTAAATCTTTGAAATCTGCGAGGAAAGCAAAATATTGTATTTTCAGTTTAACATAAATAGTTTTACATTAATATTAACGAATTTTAATGACGTTATCGTATTCAATATTATTATAGCAAATAATTTTAACCATATATTACCACATGCATCCTTAAATTTAATTTCTCAAAAACTCTGTTAATTTTACCTGAGTTTTTCATTTTAAAAAGAGCTTTCTCTTATAATACGTTTCGCATCTTTGCAATTCACCAGAAACTCCTTCAAGCTTATTTTCTTTAAACTGTAATCCGCGTCGGATTGTTTCAAACGATTTTAGCATTTCATCATACGAAGTTTTGTTAATTCCTGCATCATGATCATTTCCATCTTCATCATATTCGTCTTCATCGCAATTCATTGCTGTATTGTTTTTATTTTTCACACTGTCCAAAATATCCAATTGGGTTAGAGAGAGTTTCCGAGGTCTCAATTTCAGAATTAAATGAAATACAATCATCAATCATCACATCATAGTTAATTTTTTTTTCTCATCTGTATCCACATTTTTAAAAGTTACTCTAAGGGACTATCGTCTTCGTTCTCCGTACTTACCGAATTCTCACTGCTGGCAAAGAAGGCGCCTGGTAAAACCAGTTCAAGGCCATTGAACATCATAAAATGTGTTAAAAGAAAGAATAAGTTTGAAATGCCCAGAAACATTTTGAGAAATAGGGAGGAAAAAAATTTAGATCACAAGAAAATGTTCGTTAAGTAGAGAATGCACTTCGCTATTTGGAGGTTATTTTACGAAGAAATTCGCAAAATGTTCTTGGTTCCAAGGAAAAGTTCGCAAAATGGAGAAATTCGCAAAATAGAGGTTCGTTAAATAGAGGTCCGATTGTATTAAATTTCAAACTATTCGGTTGGGTTAGTTTTGGCGCTGTTATATACGGACAGACGGACGGATCAGACGACGACTATAGGTTATTTATATAATTATGAACGCAGAAAAAAGGGGGGGGGAGTGGACAGAAGGCCGCCTCTTTGAACCGTTAGTGATTCTATTATTTCAAACACATGTTTCTCTCTTTAAATTTAAATTTCCAATTTGCATGCATGCACTTTTGTATAAGAGTGCAACAACTATTGCACTATGATCTGAATATTCATAAAACTAGTTATTGTACGAACGCACCTCATTTGCCACATTTGACGTACAATTTCTGACTTGTTTACAGCTTAAATTGATGAACCCCTTTTTCGTTTAATCGATTGTCTAATAAATAAATAAATAAATAAATAAATCATATTGTAGAGAATTTGAAGAAAGAAATCCTTGAATTTTTCTTATTTTTATTTCACAACACAAAAACAAATCTTGACATTCACGAAAACTTAACACACAATGAAACATACAGTTCTGGTTTCAGAATCAAATTTCTCTAGTTAAAATTAACACTCTAGTTAGTATGCTTTCATCACATGAAAGCCTTAAATTACATTATAAAAATATATCCCCTGCCTAAACTGGGTGCAGATAATTAAATAGAATAAAGAAAGACAATAATGCAGCAGGAGCAACATTCTCCATACCACACTCTCAGGAAACCAAACATCAACTCACTAATGATGTCATAATTAAGATTTCACAACAGCACAGAATGCATAGTGCTGCCATCTGTCAAAAAACAGAATAACTAAAATCTTATATTTGATTCTTAATCAGGTCAGTACTGAACATACTCCCACCCATCAAGAAGCTATTCTTGATGCAAAGGAAGTAAACAAAGTTTTACAATAGGTCTTTTAAAAATACCCCTAGCGGTTTTAACAGTTACTACACGGACTATACCATCCTTACCTGGATGAATTTCAATAATTTTGCCTAATGGCCAAACAGAACTCTTTCAAAATTATTACATCATTTACTTTAAAATTTTCAGTATTTACTCTCCATTTTTTTCTATTTTGCAGAGTACTCAAATAATCAATACTCCACCTTTTCCAAAAACATAATTTCAATTTTTGTACAATATCCCAACGAGATCGTAAAGACAAATTTTCCTCATTTAAAGGTTCAGCTGGGGAAGTTATGACATCACCAGTTAAAAAATGAGATGGAGTCAATATATTTATACCATCTGAATTGTTATCACTATCAATTGCCACTAATGGTCTAGAATTCAAAATAGCTTCAATTTGAGTTAAAAATGTATAAAGTTCTTCAAAAGTTAAATTAGTATTTCCAATTACATGTTTGATATGAAATTTTACAGAACGAACAGCGGCTTCCCACAGTCCACCAAAATGCGGACTCACTGGAGGAATCATATGCCACTCAATGTTTCTTTGAGACAAAAAATAACAATTTTTTTCATTTCTTTCAATTGAACAAATAAATTTATATAATTCTGAGAGTTGCCTTTTAGCACCTACAAATGTTGTGGCATTATCACTATACACATGTTGAGGAGATCCTCTTCGAGAGCAAAATCTGCTTAATGAAGCAATAAATGCCTCGGAGGTTAAATCACTCACCAACTCTAAATGTAGAGCTTTAGTTGCAAAACAAACAAATAGAACAATATAGCATTTAGTAGTTTTCGCTCCTCTACCTCGATATTTCAAAATGTTAATAAGCCCTGCATAATCGATTCCACATGCAGAAAATGGCCTGTTAGGAGTGACTGTGTTAAGAGGAAGATCTCCCATTAACTGTTTGGAAGAAGCTGCTCTATATCTACAGCAGGTAACACATTTATGAATACAATTTTTAATTATCTTCTTGGCACGTACAATCCAATAACTCTGTCTAATGATACCCATTAACAAATTTAACCCAGCATGAAAATGCATAACATGAAAATATTTAACAATTAACACACTTAATTTATGTTGAGTTGGCAAAATGACAGGATGTTTTGCATTGTACTGGAGGGGTGAATTTCTCAGCCTACCTCCCACCCTAAGTAAACCATCACTATCAATAAAAGGACAAAGTGAAAAAAGAGAACTTTTTTTAGAAACTGGTCTGTTTGATCTAATACAACTAATTTCATCTGCGAAATATAGCTGCTGAATATAAGAAATAATCAAATTACCTGAATGTCTTCTTTCGTTTGTCGATAAAGGAAGAAATTTACCTTGACTCAAAGGACTGGTGTTCATTTTGCCAACTTTCTGTTTGCAATTTCTCACAAACCTAATACAAAAAGCTAAAACAACAACAATTTTAGTAAAAGAAGAATATTTTTCAAAAAGTAAATCAATCAAAGAATTATTCACAGTTACTGGAAAACAAAATTTAGAGTTCTTTTTCTCTTTATTTACAGTGTCTAAATTAGTTTTTATTTGAGGTTGTTCAGGCCAATGTTCTTGACTTAAAGAAAGCCACTTTGGGCCCTCCCACCAAAGGGAACAATCAGGAAGATCCTTAGGAGATAAACCTCTAGAAGCAATGTCAGCTGGATTTTCCTTGCCTGGAACATACCTCCAACAGTCAGATGGAACAGAGTCTAGAATTTCTGAGGTTCTATTGGCCACATAAGGTTTCCAACACCTAGGATGAGATGACAGCCATGACAGAACTACTTGCGAGTCGGTCCATGCAAAAAACTTAATAACGAAGGTATTCAAAATAGTCACTAATGTAGAATATAGTCTGGAAAGTAGTAAAGCACCATTGAGCTCCAGCCTTGGAATGGAAACTGATTTAAGGGGTGCTACCTTGCTTTTAGCAACTAAAATGGTCACCTTTGACTTCACTTCACCAGGTTGAACCACATATATGATGGCGGCATATGCTGATTCTGATGCATCGCTAAATCCATGTAAAATGAGCTCTTTACTGGAAACTTGGATCCATCGGGGAATTCTAATAGAGCAAACTTGTTCAAATTCCTCTTGGAATTTCTTCCAATTTGCTTGGAAATTTTCAGGAAGAGCAGTATCCCAGTCTAACTTCATCAACCACAATTGCTGGTAAAACATTTTTATAGAGACAGTACATGGAGCCAAAAATCCTAATGGATCAAATAATTTGGCAGACTGTGAAAGAAATTTTCTTTTAGTTATGTTATCATCAAATTGTAAATTAACTTTAAAGACAAAAACATCATTTGAAGAATCCCAAATAAGCCCTAAGGCTTTGGAACAGTCATTAGGATGAATTTCTAAATTTGTTGACTCAAGAGAATTTGAAGATAAATGATTCACTACATCAACTACATCAGAAGAATTAGATCTCCACTTCCGTAAATGAAAACCTCTATTTTCTAAAGCCAGTGAAAGTTTCTCAACCATTTTAATAGCTTCTTCACTCGAGATTGAACCGGACATACAATCATCAACATAGAAACTATCTTTAATTATTGAAGCTGTTACAGGATCATTCTTTTCAATATCCTTTCCAATTTGAAATAGGCAACGAGTAGCTAAAAATGGAGCTGATGATGTACCATATGTAATAGTTCGTAGCCTGTATTCCTTTATAGCTGAGTATGCTGAGTCACGCCAAACAATACGCTGTAAATCTTGATCTTCTGGAGCAATCAAAACTTGTCTATACATCTGCTGAATATCAGCGGTAAAAGCAATAGGATTTGCTCTAAATCTTATCAAAATGGTGAAAAGATTTGGTTGTGGAATTTGTCCAACTGCTAAAACAGAATTTAACGAATTAGCATTAGGAGGTTTACATGAACCATCAAACACCACATGTAACTTTGTAGAAATAGAGTCGTTTTTTATAACAGAATGATGCGGAAGATAATATACTTTGTTGCTTGCAGGATTTGAGTTTTTGTCGATAAGTGTCATATGACCAAGGTCTTCATATTGCTTCATAAAATTTCTATACTCATTTTCAAAATTTTTATCAAATTGAAATTTTCTCTCCATAGCAAACAAACGTGACACTGCCATGGATTTAGAATCGCCTAATGACATCACATCTTTATAAACTGGCAATTTAACTTCAAATCTACCTTCTGGTGTTACCTTGTAAGTTGAACAAAAATGTTGTTCACAAAATTCTTCTTCCTCAGACAAATGGCGTTTATTAACATCTATTTCTTCTGCTTGCCAAAATTTTTGTAATAATAGATCAACATTGGATTCATTTTCAACACTAAGAAAATGAGATTGAATACTAGAAGAATATTTACATTTAGGTTCCAATTTTCCGGCTACCACCCAACCAAACATAGTGTTTTGGGAAATTGGCTCATTCTCTGTACTAACAATTCTACCATATCTTAAAATAGTAAAGAAACAGCCAGATCCCAAAATAATATCACATTCTTGTGGTTTCATGAAATCTTCATCTGCTAACGTAATATTTTTAAGATACTCTATATTTTTCGTATCAAGTAATTCTGCAGGTAATTGAGATGTCACTTTAGGCAGGATGTATGCCTGAACCTTTAAGGACTTGGTAGAGAGCTTTGAACCTACTGTAAGAGTTACTGAACCACGAGTTTGTCCAGCCAATACTCCAGCAATTCCATTTAATCGAATTCTGTCATTCTTTCTTTTTAACCCTAAAGTTCTTATGACATTTTCACTAACAAAAGAACATTCCGAACCAGAATCGAGTAGAGCTCTAAAAGAATAAGGTTTATTTTCATTATTATATAAGAGAACTTTAGCAGTAGGTAGGAAAGAAACACATTTTGAATTATTGAAAGAAGCACTAGAATTAATTTGTAATTCATGAGATGTTGACTCCTGTACAAATTCTTTATTTGAATGGTGGTTTTTATTCTCAGATGAATTTGGAAAAACTTTATTTTCAAACTTAGCAGTGCAAGCATTATTACTTTTATTCTCTTCATGTAAGAGTGTATTATGTTTACTTTCACATTTAAAGCATTTCAAATGAGAATTTGGACATTCCTTAACTTTATGAGAGTTTAAACATAAAAAGCAACAGTTATTACGCTTAATAAAGTTCTTTCGAGCAACAACATCCATGGATTTAAATTTAATACATTTATAGAGCGGATGTATTCCTTGACACTTTAAGCACACCTTTGATTGCTTATCATTAGAACTGTACTTGGAATCAACAAAATTTGAACTTTTGGAATGTTTCACATCACTTTCACTGTTAGAGATGAGCTCTAAAGAAGAACATCTTACACTTAAGAAATCAAAAAATTCTTTCAAAGTAGGAAATTCATTTTCTGTACTTTCAATGGACCAAAGTCTTCGACTTTCCGGATCAAGTTTTTGAAATAACAAATATATTAACCATGGGTCTCTATTTGTAGCTTCATCACCAACAGCTTTCAAACCCCTAATAACTTCATCACCAGTATTCAGCAAATTTCTTATATTTATGCTATTAGGATGCAGAACTGATTTTTGTTCTAAAAATAATTTAATCAAAGAATTAACAATTTGTTTCTTTTTATCATATCGATTTAACAACTTTTCCCAAGCTTCTTGATAAGATTCATTAGAAAGGGGAATATGCTTAATTAATGTAGCTGGTTCTTCAGAAAGTAACCCTTTAAGATACTGGAATTTCTGAATGTTACTTAAACCTACTTGTGAATGGACAGTGGAGACAAACATATCCTTAAAATTTGTCCATTCTGAAAACTTTCCAGAAAATACTGGAATATTCAATTTTGGTAGTCTAATATTACATTGATTAGGAATAGTAACAGAAGAACCTTGCACAGAATTGTGTGTTGCAGCATTAACAACTTCTGAAGGATTCAAAGAATCTAGTTTGTTTTGATATTTAGTTTTTAACTGAAAATACCTGTCTTCAAATTCAGCTAATTCAGAATCATCATCATTTAAACAAGAATCTAATCTTAAGAACTCTTTAAGTAAATCATCTAATCTTTGTAATCTAATCAAAATTTCATTCTTAGTATTCACATTATCAAAACTATTCTCTAATCTAGTTACAGAGCCTTTCACCCTACCTCTCTCAATTTTAATTTGAGCAGATTTTTTCTCATAATCCTCCATTTTACACAATAACTTATAAGCAGAATAATTTCCAAAATAAAATTAATCAGATAACTTGAAAACAAAACTAATCAAAATTACTTCAAAATCAAAAGTAATCAGAATTGCTTCAAAACAAAACTAATCAAATTAAGTTCAAAACAGAAGTAACTGAATTAAATTCAAAAACAGAACAAATCAAATTCAAAAACAGAACTACTATAAAAGGTTCATAATTATTCTTTCATACAAACAATAGAATTTTCTGTTCTCAAATGTGCATAAAATTAAAAATCTTCAAAATTCTTCAATGTAAAATAATAATTCACCATAATAATTAAATATTCAAATATTTCAAGCAAATAAATCATAATGTTCTTGAGAACAACAAGTAAATAAATCATAATAATCATCAGAACAATTTTCTTTTTCAAGAACTATCAAAACATAATATTGTAGAATACTATTTCTTCTTATTTTATCAATTCAATAAAGAAGATACTAAATTGTTCTCATATTCTAAAATAATATCTTGCTAAATGCAACTTCAGTAGAAAAATTAAGCTTTAGCATCAAAGAACAATTTCAAAACAAAGCAAGTACTCACATATCACGCCTAAGTGCCTCCAATTTTCTTTATGTAGAGAATTTGAAGAAAGAAATCCTTGAATTTTTCTTATTTTTATTTCACAACACAAAAACAAATCTTGACATTCACGAAAACTTAACACACAATGAAACATACAGTTCTGGTTTCAGAATCAAATTTCTCTAGTTAAAATTAACACTCTAATTAGTATGCTTTCATCACATGAAAGCCTTAAATTACATTATAAAAATATATCCTCTGCCTAAACTGGGTGCAGATAATTAAATAGAATAAAGAAAGACAATAATGCAGCAGGAGCAACATTCTCCATACCACACTCTCAGGAAACCAAACATCAACTCACTGATGATGTCATAATTAAGATTTCACAACAGCACAGAATGCATAGTGCTGCCATCTGTCAAAAAACAGAATAACTAAAATCTTATATTTGATTCTTAATCAGGTCAGCACTGAACACATATTGTAATGGTTTAAAATAAAACTAGTATGTGGCCACATCACAAAACTTTCTTCTATATAAATCACGTCAATTAAATAATTTAAATCGTACAAGAAATTACATCGATTTAGCACCAATTCATATCAAAGTATATCTGAATTTGAAGTTTGATGAAAATTCGTGCTTTAGTTCTAGAGATAGAGCTATAGCGGAAATTCTGAAAAATGTAGCATAGCAGCGCCACCTGTTGAGCGATTTACACTAAAACACAAACAGTACTAATTGATATCAAGGTATACCTGAATCTGAAGTTTCATGAAAATTCGTGCCTTAATTATTGAGATAGAGCTATAGTGGAAATTCTGAAAAATGCAGCATAGCAGCGCCACCTGTTGAGCGATTTGCACCAAAACATAAACAGCACTGAATCAAATAAAGGTATACCTGAATCTGATGTTTGTTGGAAATCCAAGCATTGGTCCTTGAAATAGAGATATTGCGGAAATCGTAAAAAATGCAGCGTCACCTGTTGAGCGATTTACACCAAAATGTATAAAACGCCAATTCATGTCAAGGATTAACTGAATCTGAAGTTTGATGAAAATCAAATGAATGCATTAGTTCTGGGGATTGGGCTATTGTGGAAATCGTGAAAAATGCTGCATAGCAGCGTACCTGTTGAGCGATTTACACCAAAAACTAATCCGATGAATTTATATCAGGGATTAACTGAATATTAATTTTTATTAAATTCCGTTGATTAGTTCTTGAGATAGAGCGCCCACAAAATTTGTGTCACACACAGACAGACAGACTCACAGGCAGACATTTTGCAAAGTCATATTTTTCGGAATCTCTGGCCTCTAAAACGTGTAAATCTGTCGAACACCGAAAGTCGAAAATTTTCACGAATCCAATACTTTCTTCTTGTAAAGATAGAAGAAAGTAAAAATGTGTGTTTTTTTTTAAGTTTATAAAAGTTCAAAGAGGTCTTTGATTTTCTAAACACCTGAATAATGACTACCTTCCAAAATATAAGGACAAATCTTCCCGTCCCCCGAAAACTTTATGAACGCTGAAACTTAAACAGTTTCATAAAACGAAAGAGATGAGGCAATAAAATGTTTTTATAGCGTACTTTTATAAACCTTCTGGAAGGCAATAGTTTTTCGATAAAAATCTTTGTCTGTTGTTATTTTACTTTATTTTAAAAATTTCCAACTAATTAAAAAAGCTTCTCGCACGGAATTTGTAATAAACTAAAAACAGGTCATCAGTTTTATGACCAATAACACGAAGTTTATGCGACATAGTGGAAATTCCGTTTCCAAGAAATATATCTTAGTAAACAGTATATTAGATAAATAAATAATAAAAAAGAACGAAAAATATGTTTCGAGCATGACACGGGTTTAAAAATAACATTAAACTAGGAAAAATATTTATTCTTCAAAGTTTAATTTCATTAGTCACGCACAAAATCGATTGTTCTGGTTTGCAAATGTTTTGCTATACTAGTAAATCTTCAGATCATGAGTCTCAACGTCATCTCTGCAACTTATTGTTTTTAGCAAACTTTGCGTAATATTAATCTTTCTACAAAAACAAAATTTAAACTTTTTTAATTACACAAACATTTATAAAAGGAAAAGAAAATATTTCGATGGTTTCAGACATTAGAAGCGTTAAATTAAACACGTTGTTATGTAATGATATTCTGAAATTCTCACGAGCAACTTATTCTAGTAATTTTTATATAATAAAGCAAATATCTTCAGGGGGGCGCCCCCCTGAACCCCCCGTTGTGTAATTTATTTTGCATTTGTAATTTTCTATTGATTGAGTTAATGATTATCCTATGTATTAGATTCCTTTTTACACTGCGATTTATAAGGATAAGCAACAATTTGGTCAAGCATTTTACGTTATCCTAATATCCATACAGCAGTATTTACTTGCCTGCTAGCCACAAACACCTGTATTTAATGGATAAAGAACTTTTGGAAATGTAAACTGAGACATCTAATTTAGAAATCTAATACCTTTATAATTTTTGTTTTCAAAAAATAATTTTGATTACCATTCTGCAATATTTATATCTAAGATCTAATCTAAATATCTAAAAATGTACTCGATAGCATTAACTTACTAAAATCACCCTAAAGTAGGGGGACTTCTAAACCTAACGGTTAATAATTCATCATCGTGTCCACTTCCAATTGACTAAATAGATAAACGTGATTTGGCGCCGTTAAGTATTTTTTGTGATAGCCTTTTAATAGTATCCACGTTTAATTTAGAATCGTGATGTTACAAACACCGTTGAAATTTGACGCACACCTGTGTTCAGGTCAAATTACGAAAGGTTAACTAACCTTTTATTTCCCTTAGCCGGGCATTTTGTTAAATTTTTCGTAATAGGGATTATTTTAATAATTTAATTTATTTTACACTCTACAAGCTGCTACACGGGACGTTGTTCACGTAGCATTAAAATAGAGATAAATGCATTAAATAAAACAATTCACTCCCCTCCAGACATGGCAAGTCTCAGGCTTTTTGCACAACACTATTATCTTACAGAAAATGTTGTTCTTTTAAATCGCGGAAATGTTTCAATTAAATAAAGTAACACTTTTTGTATTAAAATACTGGTAACCAGAACGCCGGAGGCTTGGCAGCTCTGCTCCTCTTAATAGAAACATATATAGTTAACCAACACTTTATCACATTTTATAGGAGACAATACGGAATTTCTTATTTGTATGGCCTTACATATACCTCAGTCATAAAAATGTGAAATTTTGTGCCAATTAATATACACAATTGCGAAAATGAAATCGCAACCAATGAGAAAAGGAAGGCTAAGTAAAATCGTGTAAATCGAGGAATCTTTCTTCGTAGTGTTGGAAAAATACCACTACAAAAATTATTTTAGGTGGTATTTGGTGTGAAATGTTTATATGTATTCATTCCTGTCCTATTTATCTTTTTTATTATTTGTAATTTGCATTTTCCATTTTCCTTTTGCACGTGAAAATCTTACAAATTAAAATTAACTCTTTGGGAGAAACTGTTATCCCTTTTTTTTGGCAACAATAAAGTTTATAAAGTTTAATAGAATAATGTCAGTTTATTCTGTATGAAAATAACGAACTTTTTCATTTATAATCAAAATAGTTGAATACATAAGTAAAAATATTATTCTATATAGTATATAAATACTATTTTCATTTCTACGTTTAAATCAATCTATACGCAAATATCTATACAAAGGCATTCCTTAATTCATTCCGTTTAACTTTGATTTGACTTAAAAAACCATACATACTTTCACATTTATGATATTTTTAGATGAGATATAGTTGCTACGCAACGGTTAAAAGGAAAAAAATGAAATATAAGTAAATTTATAAAATAAAATGTTTTATATTATTCGAACACATGTATAAAATTCCATCATGAGTTATACACCTAATTTAAAAGCTCTGACAAATGTTTTGACAAAATTGCAAACTAAAAGGAATAATTGCCGAAACGTCAGTGAAGGCTTACTGTGGAGACCCGAAAAGTTTTTGGTTTCTGTCTGTTAGTCTGTCTGTCCCGCGATAACTGTCGTAAAAAGCATCCGATTAGCTTGAAATTAAGGAGGCATGTTGGTGAGGTCACCGGATTTAGCTGTATAGTTTTTGGTTAAATTTGGTTCATTCGTTATATATATCATTCGGAATATATAGAACATTTTATTTTCCGCCTTAATGCTTTCCTATAGCAATTCAAACGATTTTTCCATTTTTTATTTGTTGAAAAGAAATGGCTCATATGATTGAAAGATTTGAATGATAAATTATGGATGATGGAATTTCCTAATTAGAACCATACATTATTCATATTAGTTTGAAGTTTTGTGTATACATTTGTCAGAGTTTTTAAATTCGGTGTATATCTTATGGAGGGATTTTATATATGTGTTCCAATAATATAAAATACTTTCTTTTTTTAATTTCCTTTTTTCAATCACATATATAATTGTGCAAAATTTTGTCGAGTCATTTCAAGTTTTATGAAAACGGATGTATAGTTTAATTACAGGGACAGTCAAAAGTTTTCCGTTACATGACGGCCAATGGGAAAAAAAATATTGCAAGTGCATTTTAATGATGTTACAGACACATATGAAGTTACACTTATGAAGTGCAAAAAAATATACACTCAGTACAATATGGGGTGCAAAAAAATAATTATAAAACTAGTTATAGTACGAACGCACCTCTTTTGCCACGTTTGACAAGCAATTTCCAACTTGTTATTATAATCCCCAATTAAGACTACTTCTCCCACTCGCGGCTAACGTGTAACACATGTTTTCAGTTATTTTAGAATTTATTCTTAAAATTCCATTATCACCTTTGAATTTAACAACATCATTGAGAGACTTTTTATTATATAAATATATAGAAAAACTGACTTTGACTGCTTTTATTTTATTTTAAAATTTTCCAAATAATTGAAAACCCTTTTTTCATAGAATTTGTAATAAAATAAAAAATAGGTCATCAGTTTTATGATCAATAACACAAAGTTTATGTGACATAGTGGAAACCACGTTTCCAAGAAACGCATCTTAGAAAACAGTAAATTAGATAAATAAATAATAAATATAAACGAAAAATATGTTCCGAGCATGACGCGGGATTAAAAATAACATTAAAGTAGGAAAAATATTTACTCTCCAAAGTTTAATTTTATTACTCACGCACAAAATTATAGTTCTGGTTTTCAGATGTTTTGCTATATTACTAGTCCATAAAGTCCGGAATATGTACATCATAAATATGCATTCATATCTACATTAAGCTTATTTAAAATATACATAATAAATAGGAAGTTATAAATTTATGTTTATCTCTTATTTTAATAGGTTGTCAAATACACTTTAACCAAGAAAGAAAAATCATGCGTGAAGTATAGATTATGAAACATTTTCCAACACATTCAGAATAATATAACAAAACTGCACCGTTTAATAAGTTGAAATGCGATGTCTTATGGAACCATTTGGAAACGCATAACATATTTGAAATCCCAATTTCGGCAATTCCCATATACAATCGGAAAATTATCCGAATTGTAAAGTAAAATCGATATTTTGTTATGAAATGTTTTCGAGAAAAATGGAAAAGAAATCTGTTTGCGGAACATGGTGTTTATTACTTGTACGAAAACAATGGATGAAAATGAAACAAAATGGTTATTTATTTGGTGTTTTAAACTGAACAAAATACTCAAATTATACCAGAAAAAGTTACAGAAAATATTTTAATTAAAAATTAATTTTTATCTACCGGTGCTAGACTCAAATCTTAGGGCATCCATCTAGCTGTCTAACTGCGTCTTTGATGCTGTTAGAGAAAACGAAATTAAACAAGAAAGAAAAAAATCATACGTCAAGTATAGATTATGAAATACCTTCCAATACATTTACAATAATGAAACAAAACTGCCTTGTTTAATAAGTTAAAACATGGAAACTCATAACACATTTGAAAATCCAATTTCAGCAATTCCTATCTACAATCGGAAAACTATCCGAATTACTTGAACAACCTTGTATATGATATATAGATTTGTATCTATAAACTACGTGCATGCACAAATTCAGTTCAGTTAGGAAATACATACCTCAAATGAAAATTTCCCTTCTGCAATTTCCATTCGTACGTGAATTCTTTTGTGCAGCCCTGTATACGTTTTATAGAATTTATACACAACAAGTAATATGCAAAAAACTAGTTCAAATTAAAAGCGCATACCGAAATTTTAAACGCACTTCCAGCAATTATTGCTTCAAGACGGTACTGTAACTGATCTATTTTGTGTGTCTCTGTAAATCAACGAAAAAATTCTATGAATGCTTTATTCTACAGTAATCATCTTGTACATTGTAAAAAAAAAAAATCTGTAATTCTACAGATGTAAAGTTACATGCTTACTAAACTTTGATCTGTAACTGTCCCAAAAAAGCTGTAAACCTACAAAACTAGTTTTTGTAAAGCTACAGAAATTTGTACCTTTACAAATGAATCTGCTAAATTACAGTAATCTAACTAAAATTTGATCTGTAACCCTGGTTGCAGTTACATGAAAAGTTCTAGGCATCCCAGCTTCCTAAAAAATTCTTAGTAACCTTACTGATCTTTTGATTTTCGGTGCAAAAGTGTACCTGTTACATGAATTTTTGTTGTTGCCGTTACATAAAAAGTTCTAAGAATCCCAGTTTCTTAGAAAAAATTTAGTGACTTTACAGATCTTTTCTTACAGTGTAGTGAAATTCAGTGATTTATATCAATTTCAATACATTTGAAATAACGTAATGTCATTAAAATACACTGGAAACTATTTTTATCCATTGACCCTAATGTTTTTTGGTTTCTCCTGTAAATGAACTATTAACGTTACACACTTCATATTCAATACCGAACATGCAATGGTAGCCATTCTTAACATATATCAATTGCACGAAAATCAAAGTATATTTATGCGAGTTAGAGCGTTGACAGAAAATTGATGATCGTTTCATGGAATTCTTGATCGTTTTAGAATGTATCTTATCGGTATCTTATATTATAAATTGAGCAAAAATTGCGTGTGTATGTGTGTGTGTGTGTGTAAATTTTATCTTAAAAACTGCTATAATGATTTTGACTAAATTTTGCATTTTACTATTTTCGGGCACGAGAAAACTATTGGGCTAGGTCAGATGTTCGAGAAATTTCGATTAGTGGGTCATTTTTTGGTCACTTCGAATCAAGCTAATTTTATCTAAAAAACGGCTCTAACGATTTTGACCAAATTTTGTAATTTGCTGTTTTGGATTACGAGAAGACCAATGGACGAATTCACATGTTAGAGATAATTCGATTAGTGGGTCATTTTTGGGTCATTGTGGGTCAAGTCAATTGCATCTAAAAAACGACTCAAACGATTTTGACAAAATTTTGTATTATAAAGTTTCTGGGGCATGAGAAGACCATTGGACTAAGTCACATGTTCAAGAAAATTCGATTAGGTCATTTTTGGGTCATTGTGGGTCAAGCTAACTGTATCTAAAAAAATGCTCAAACGATTTTGACAAAATTTTGTATTATACTGTTTCCTGGCACGAGAAGATCATTGGGTTAGGTCACATGTTCGAGAAAATTCTATTAGTGGTTCATTTTTGGGTCATTGTGGATCAAGCTAATTTTATCTAGAAAACGACTTCAATGATTTTCATTAAATTTTGTATTCTATCGTTTTCGGGTTTGAGAAGACCATTGGGTTAGGCCGCATGCTCAAGAAAATTCGATTAATGGGCCATTTTGGGTCACAATGGGTTAAGGTTAAGCTAATTGTATCTCAAAAGATTTTGATAAAATTTTTTATTACACCATTTCCCAGCACGAGAAGAGCATTGCGATAGGTCACATGTTCGATAAATTTAGATTAGTGGGTCCGTTTTGGGTTACCGTGGGTCAAACTAATTTTATCTATAAAACGATTTTAACGATTTTGACTAAATTTTGTATTCTATCTTTTCGGGTTTGAGAAGAGCATTGGATAGGTCGCATGTTCGAAAAAATTTGGTTAGTGGGTCATTTTGGGTCACTATGTCTCAGAAACAGGCTAATGCTATCTAAACAGCAAGAATGATACAGTGAGAATAAAATATCGAATTGAACACAAGGCTAACTTTAGTCGAGCTTAGTTCGGTCATCCCCGCTAGTAATTTCAGATATAGAAAAATTGTTTAATGTTATCTTTTATGCCTAAATATAGAGATTTTCTTAGATTCTATTTTCCATGCGATGAAGGGCAAGGGATTTATAGTGTTGTAGTGTAGGAGTTGTAGTGTTGTATTTTGTGTCTCTTCCAGCTATTATTTAGCAAATGCATTATTATCTGTAATACATCTTTTAGAAAATAATCCCTTTGAATATATAGAAGCTGCTGAAAAATTGAAATGTTCATTTTATGTAGATAATTGTGTAGCAGATGTTTTTAACATTGATGAACCTGAAATGTTTATTGGAAATGCGAAATTATTAATGTCTAAGCATGCTTCAATTTGCGTTGTTTTGAAAGCAATGAAGCTTGGAAGGATGTCGATAAGCGTAGGATTCAGGAGATTATTTTGGGGATTATTTGGAATTTGAATAACGAATCTTTGAAATGTTGTTTAGATTTCGAAGCATCAACGTGTGAAAGAAAAATTACTAAGATGTTAATCTTGAGTGTTGTACAAAAGATTTTTATCCTATTGGCTTATTGTCTCCCGCTACATTGCGTCCAAAACTATTGTTACAAGACTCACGAAGACAAAAAATTCCATAGAATCTTGAATTGCCTTGTAATATTGTAAATATATTTCTGAAATGGCTGAAGAATATTAATATATTAAAAGAAGTAGCTTTACCTCAGTACTTGGAAATTAATACATCATCTGAATTTCATGTGTTTGTTGATTCGAGTAGAGGGGTTTATGCAGCGTGCGTCTTCGCCAGATCAGTAGTTGCTTCCAAAGTCAAGGTTATATTAGTTAGAGCAAAGCCTAGGGTTACTCCTCTGAAAGCTTTGAGCATACCACGTTTAGAATGAATGGCTTGTTGTACAGGTGTTCGACTTGCGAATTCTGTCATCAAAGGAATTAATTTGCGACATCGAAAAATCGCATTTTGGCCAGATTCCACTACTGTAATTTGGTTCATAAAAGAATACGGAAATTGGTCAATTTTTGTGTTAACCCTTTTCTTTAAAAATTTAAATGGCCGCCATTTTTAAACAAGATGGCGGATGAAGCTGGCCAACGAACTCGGTCGAGACATTGGTATGTACTATATATAAACGAAGTTACATCCAAATCGGTTCATAAATACATCTTTTATCACGTGACAAAATTCAGGACGTTTCAAAATGTCAGCCACGCTAGAAATTCAAAATGCTATAACTCAGCCATTTTTTAAGATATAGACGAAACAAAAACTGCTCCGGAATCTTTGTATAAAGGTCAAATACATAAGAAAAAAATATTTTTTCATTTTCAATTTTTTGGTACCACATTTCAAATTTAAAATTTTTTAAAAATTTTTAAATGGCCGCCATTTTGAAACAAAATGGCGGATGAAGCTGGCCAACGAACTCGGTCGAGACATTGGTATGTACTATGTACACACCGAATTACACCCAAATCGGTTCATAAATACGAGAGTTACAGTGTGACAAAGGTCAGATATATATATATATATATATATATATATATATATATATATAGCACATTATGTTTTAAATGCGTTTGTCGGACCCAGAATCCTGCACCATAAATAAACTAAGTATAACCATAAAACATCCAAGAAATTTAAACAGATATAACCTGAACAAGAAAAAACAACAAAAGGCTGTGGCCTCTTCAGCGGTGGGCATTTTAGAAAGCACAGCAATGTTTCAGATTAATTACAATTTACAACAAACTATTATTCAGTAGTGGCAGTGGGTTTCGGCCAGAGTGTCGCAAAGCATAAATCAAATGCATAAAAACAATTGAAAGCATATAGCGAACACTCCCCCACCGGACCCGACGCCACAATAAACAGTGCATCTCGAAGATACAACTGATTCAGAACGTATGTGTAATGTATATATATATATATATATATATATATATATATATTTGATTTTAATACCCAAGTTCCATAAATGCCCTGTGAAATTTAGAACCGTTACATGGGGTTATAATTCCTATATTGAATGTGCGAATAAAAAATTATTAAAGGTATTGAAGAGAATATTTTTGAAGATTAAAAGTGAGAATTCAACTTTTATAATAAGTAATAGTTATGAACTGTTGGAAAAAGTAAAAAGGTATAAAAATAAGATTACAGGATTGTATGCATATGATTTTGCAGATTTGTTTAACAACATAGAGATTGAGGATTTGAGGGAGAAGATATTGGAGGTGTATAATAGGTATGGTGATTTATACATGGATTTAAGTGAATTTCAAAATTTGTTTCAATTGGTGGTTCAAGAGAATTTTTTATATGAGGGCAATAAGGTATATAAGCAGATTAAGGGTATCCCCATGGGGGGGAGTTGCAGTTCAATTTTGGCCGACATGTATCTAGATATATATGAAAATATAAGTGAATTATATAAAGACATAATGAGTTTCAGATATATCGACGACGTTTTGATTGTCGAGCTGAATGGAATAAAGATTAACCATGAATTTAAATATTATCCTAAAAATTTAGAATTGAAACTTTCCGTTAGTCATAATAGTTGCAATACAAATTACTTAGATGTAAATCTAAAATTAGAAAACAGAAATTTAATTACATCGGTTTATGATAAAAGAGACGATTTTAACTTTAAAACAATTGCAATATTGAATTTCAATTCAAATGTCCATATATCGGTATTCAGAAACATTTATATTAACGGTTTAAACAGATTAAACCGATTGACATCGGATAGTGTCATTTTGAATGAGGATATGCTGAAATGGTACGTCACTGCTGTGAAACAGGGTTATCCTGTGAGTCTGGTCAAAAACATGACGTATAATTATGTTAGAACTTGCAAGAACAGAAGTGAATTGATGCCTTTACTCGAAGCGTGTGGTTTACGGAATGTAGTGGAAACAGATCGCTTTTGATATGGATTGATTTCGGTCGGTCGGTTTCATTTAGCGTTAATCTTGTTTCATTTGTTTTTTCAATATGGTCTCGACAGGTAAATCTGGGGAATGTTGCATGCTTAAAAACAGTTTTAACCCTGCATTAGTGTGTCATAAGCCACACAGACCTGTCTCCATGTTTAATTAGTTATTTGCCTTTTTTCTTATGGTTGTTTTGTTTAAGTTAAAGTTGGTTAAGTTGTGTTTCTTTAAGTTTGTTTATTAAGTTAAATTATAGTTCTTATTTGGTTTGGTTAAGTTAATTTTGTGCTTCAATTAAAGTTTACAGTTTGTGGTAATGCTTGAAATAACTATTGGAATTTTTTAACTATATATATATATATATATATTTATACAGAGTTGGGCAAAATACATCGAAAAATCATTTTCGATACAAAATACAAAATACATTGGTTTTAGAACTTAAAATACAAATTACAAAATACTTTTCAAAATTAAAAAATTCCAAATACAAAATACATGTATTTTCAAAATACATTTAAAATACAAAATACATTTCAATATTTCATTAATGCAAAGTGTTTTTGGGGACGTAATTTTGCACTTTAAAAGAGACACGGGAGGAAGGGGGGGGGATTATGATGATCCTACAAGAGGGTGTCCCAGCGGGCTACACCACTGGTTGTGAAAAAGTCACTGAATTAAAATTACTTGAACATCCATAACATATTGAATATCTCCATCATTTATATTATAACACTCTATTACATTATTATTCTTCTATATATAAAAAAAAGTTTTGATTTGGAAATGGACCAATGAAAATCTGCGTAGATATTCCGGGTAGGTCCACATCTAATTTGAATGCTTAAGCATGGCCTTTCATCGTTAATATTAAAAAAACTGTTGCATACAAAAATATGAAAATCGGCGGTATTATAGAGAAATGTTTGATAAACACGCTGATGCAGACATTTTTCAAATCGAAGAATTATTTTAAGAGATATTTAATGCTAAAGTTGGACAAAATCGTTCCATTAAAAAAGTTTTGTTGGAGCAAAAACTATACATGAGAATTTAATCATTTTTAAATCATTTTATACGTTATAAGTTCCGGTGTGCAGATTGCGTTTATTTTTCTTATTTGACTCATTTTTTGAGGTTTTATTTCAATTTTAAATTCAAATTTTCAGCATTTCGAGAGATATTTTTTACAAATTTTAGAAAATGTTATTAATTTAAACTGATGCCAGTTGTATAAACAGCGCAAACAATAATGTTTACTTCAAATTAAAAATTTATTTTACACGTGACTATTATAAACAGAAAATATAAAAAGCAGGAACTCATTGAAAATTACGTCATAAAAACTATAATTACACGTGAATTTTCAAAGAGGCAGAATATTGTAAAATAATAAATTCATAAACATGCGTTAGAAGTCTTAAATAGGAGAATTTACGTCACATTTACGTCACATTACACTTATTATATAAAATGAACAAAAAATAATATTGCAAAACAGTTTAAATTTAAAAATTACTCGAGACTTTTATTTGATATTTTAAGATGATCATAATATTTCATTTCTAACAAAAGTATGTTTACGTGAATATTAAAAAGAAAAAGAAAAGTTTGGTGAAAATTACGTCAGATTATAATTCTCAAATTCAAATAATTCAATCTTCCGAAATCTTTTTAAAGCCGATCAAATTATCGTACTGTTAGAGTCTGCGGTGTCTGAATGGGGGTTGACGAGCGTAGCTCGTAGGGGGCAGAGACCCCTAGTCATTAAAAAAAAATCGTAATATTGTTTCAATTAATTTAAAAGCCAAATATTAAACAATTTGAAACTTTCTACAATGAATATCAATCTCGGTTTACGAACTTTTAATACGTAAATAACAACATCAGTTAATTATGAATAAAAGTCTTTGATTATCTATTTATATAAAATCCAAGTCTCTGTGTGTCCCTCACGATTCCGGTAGAACCGCCTCATTGTAATGACGTAATGAGTAATTGTTGAAAAATACTAATGTGGGGTTACCATAGTAGCACCAAAGGTTGACCAACTTGGCGAAATATCGCCAAATTTGAAAAAAAATGTCGCCAAATCTGGTGACAGAAATAAGTTGTCATATATGAAGCCAACTTGGCGATAGCTGGCTTTTTTGGCGAAATTCCCATTTAAAACCATTAAGCTTTTATAATCGAGGTCACCGCAATATAATTTTAACTCCGTACTTTTAAGGGTTTTTTTTTCCAGAATCTATGGATGAGAATTTAAAAGTGTATAATACGAAAATGTACGTCTTTACATCTTCATCCCGATGCTACTAATAACATAACCGCCAATAGACGGCGCTGTACTGTCCGAGCTCCTAACTACCCGATTTTAATGTGCTTTAGGTACTTTTCCAGTATAGGACCTTGGCGAGATAGAGAAAATGAGTACTTTTCCGTTATACGGACACTATGCCAAAATGTATGCTAATGCGCCAATTATTTCAACCCTGATCGTGAAAAGGATTTTTATTGTAAACCATGCGGAACATTGTGATATGCTATGTATGAAACGTGAATCGCGTGAATTGTTATTATTTAACCTTAAAAGCTATTTAATTTACTATTCGAATTGAAAATATTTTTTTTATGAAGTTATAATTTACTTTTACTGCTGACGCTGAGATGGATTTTACCATTTGGCAATTACCAGATGGTGAGAAAATTGCGATTAAACTGTTTCACGAATTTGGAATTCTGCATAATAAAATGTTGTGTTCAAAAAACCATGAAATGGAATTATGGATGAATTCTGAAAATCCGAAATGGAGATGTAGTTTACGATCATGCCGAGAAAGCGTAGGAATACGACAGAAAACATTGGTTTGAAAAGGATCGCGGTTGTCTTTTCATAATGCTTTAAGGTTTATATATTTATGGTGCCAAGAGTTGACATCGATTGAGTTTTGTGAGCTGCAACTTGATATGAATCACAACACAACAGCTGACTGGAATAGTTATTTGAGAGAAGTTTGTGCAAATGCTTTGTGTGCAAGACCAAACAGAAAAATAGGTGGACCTAATAAAATTATAGAAGTAGATGAAAGTCTTTTTACCAGAAAAAAAAAGCAACGTAGGATGTTTTCTTCCTCCTCAGTGGGTGTTAGGTAGTTTATGTCGTGAAACACGGGGATGTTTTCTTACTCCTATTCCCGATCGTACAGCTGAAACTTTAATGGCGGCAATGGAAAACAAGGCTTAGATGCTGGGCACAGATGTCATATACATCCCTTATTGGAGCGACTTTTTACCGACGCCATTTTGGCGAAAACCTCTTTACCATATCATCTATATCCGGGTTACCATATCAAGAAAAATAACGACACTTTGGCGCAAGTTAAGTACTTTGTACGTATATGACATTGGCGTCAGAAAAACATTGCACCAATATGATATGACATCTGTGCCAGATGCTGTATATTCCCGCGGCCGCCATCTTTGATATTTTGAGATTTCTTGGTGATGTTTTACATTTTATTTTCGTTAATCCTAACAAACGCATAAATCGCTGCGTGACGACATTTACTACTTGGCGGAAAAAGGGTTTTCAAGCTAAGAAAAAATCCAAGATGGCGGCCGCGGGAATATATGACATATGTTCCGTTTAGTATGAGTTTTAATTTATTATTCTATTGTATAACAGTTATTTGTTCACTTATTTTAAGTATATATTTGTGATTTAATAAAATAGTTCGTAAAAGTCTGTAATTTTCAAATGTTATATTTTTTGGTACTTCTTAGTTATCCCGTCGACCAATTTCGCCAAATTATATAAATCGCCAAACCACTCGCCAAATTATACACATTGACATAATTTTTTATTTTAAATAACGAAAGAACAAATAAATTAGTAAAACATTAATAAAAATACAAATAAAACGTCGAATTAATGGTTTTACTGGCCATTATTGGCATTTAATCTTACAATTAATTAATTAATGGCAACCATTATTGACAATTAATCTTACAATTTGGCGACAGTAATTTGGTCGACGGGATAACTAAGAAGTACCTATTTTTGGAACAGATGTTATATTCGCCCCATATTGGCGCGATTTTTTTCTGACGCCAAATCATATAGGCAAAGGTTACTTAACTTGCGCCAAAGTGTCGTTATTTTGCTTGATGTGGTAACCCGGATGATGTTGTTTATGCTGTTGATGTTTTTGCCAAATTGGCAACCGAAAAAAATCGCGCCAATATGGGGCGAATATGACATCTGTACCTTATTTTTTAAATGCTCACTTTATCTTCATGTTTTTTCTTTTATTTTTCAAATGTTTCAATTCACATGATTTTCATTTTGCGCCAACTATTACGCTTGGCGGCAGTGGCGTCCGTATAACGGAAAAGTACCAGAAAATGTAATTTGGCAACATAATTTCTAGCAACTTATTCACTGTTTCATATACTACAGAAGTAATTTTGCAATATTTACACAATTTATTTAATACACAGAAGCAACTATATTAACTATTTTGGCACAGATGTCATACTCGCCCCATATTGGCGCGATTTTTTTCTGTCGCCAATATCATATAGGCAACAGGTACTTAACTGGCGCCAAAGTGTCGTTATTTTGATTGATGTGGTAACCCGGATTATGTTGTTTATGCTGTTGATGTTTTCGCCAAATTGGCAACCGAAAAAAATCGCGCCAATATGGGGCGAATATGACATCTGTACCACTATTTTTCTATACAAACAGAAGTAAATTGTATATAAAAAAACAACAATAATATAGATACAAGTAAAATATTTATAGATTATATAAATAAACTTAAAAGTTTGTTTATTTGATTTTCATAGCTGTTTATATGATATGATCACAAATCTCACTTTCTGATGCCCGAATTACAACAAGCTTTTTAAAAAATCGCCAAGACCCCTATAGTGGAAAAGTACCAAAATGTTTATTATTTTGCACTATCTGCGCTATAGTTTGTACAAAAAAATTAAGAATAAAATAAGGCACAGATGTCATATATGATCACATGTCTGGCGCCAATATCATATACGCAACGGGTACTTAACTGGCGCCAAAGTGTCGTTATTTTGCTTGATATGGTTACCCGGATATTGATGATATGGTAACGAGGTTTTCGTCTAACTGGCGTAGGAAAAAAATCGCACCAATGTGGGGCGTATATGACATCTCTGCCTAAAATAAATGTAAAATAAGACTAAAAAAGAGCTGTTTGACTAAAATATTAAAAACAAAATATATGTATTTTTCTAAATTTTTATTTATTTATTTATTTATTTATATATTTTTTTGAAAGACATGCTTTTATTAAAATTCTTCAAAAATGTATAAAAAATATATGGTACTTTTTAGTTATCCCGTCGGCCAAATTACTGTCGCCAAATTGTAAGATTAATTGTCAATAATGGTTGCCATTAATTAATTAATTGTAAGATTAAATGCCAATAATGGCCAATAAAACCATTAATTCGACGTTTTATTTGTATTTTTATTAATGTTTTACTAATTTGTTTGTTCTTTCGTTATTTAAAATAAAAAATTATGTCAATGTGTATAATTTGGCGATTTATATAATTTGGCGAAAATGGTCGACGGGATAACTAAAAAGTACCAAATATATATATATATATATATGTATATATATATATATATATATATATATATATATATATATATATATATATATATATATATATATATATATATATATTTAAATACACTAAAAAGTAGCAAATAATATTTGGGCTTGGAAATAAATTGTTTTATTTTCCCATGACCAAGGGGAAATAAATGAAAGAGCGGGCGCCAACTTTATGTACATATATATGCATAGGTAACGTACGTATAATATCATAAAAAAACTTAAACAAAAGTTAAATTGAATTGGCGCCCAAGCTTTCATTTTTTTTTTTTTTTTTTTTTTTTGTCTTGGACATGAGAAAATAAAACAATTTCATTTCAATACCAAAAATTTCCCACTTTTTAGAGCATTAAAAAAATGCATTTTTGTGAATGTTAATGAAAGTATGTCTTTCAAAATTTTTTTACATTTATTTCTTCTATCTGGAATCACATCTGTTCAGCGCATTTTTCTATAAAAACAGCATAAGTTCAGCAGGCACAGATGTCATATTCGCCCCATATTGGCGCGATTTTTTTCCGACGCCAATGTCATATACGCAATGTATACTTAACCGGCGCCAAAGTGTCGTTATTTTACTTGATATGGTAACCCGGATGTTGTTGTTTATGCTGTTGACGTTTTCGCCAAATATGCGTCGGAAAAAAATCGCGCCAATATGGGGCGAATATGACATCTGTACCGTTCAGCATATTTTTCTATTAGAAAAGCTTAATGTGTTGCGTTATCGTTAAACCATTTCAGAAACCGTGTTTAATTTTCCTAATGTAAACAAGCACAGAGCTGTTATGGTGAGTCATTCACATTTTAGAATCGTTCACATAAAAAATTTTGCTCATTGAGTTACTATTTCGCCTCTCTTTTAATACATTGTTAATGACGTCACCGCCGGTCGCAGCCCCATGAAAAAGTCTACATGAGAAAAGGGAACCGATGTTGGCATTCATCCAACACTGAATTACCTCTATGGTTTTTATAGTGTTTATTTTTTTTTCGCATGCAGACGATAATGGCAACTCAAAGCGGCAACGTTTTTTTTTTTTTTTTTTTTTTTTTTTTTTTTTTTTTGTTATGTTTGTTCTGTTTTTTGATTGGAAAATCAATAATGAAGTAGAGATGTAATATAGAACATGTTTTTCAAAAAAAAAAAAAATACCTTTTTTCAATAATTTATTGTATTTTTCATTTGAAATGAATGAGTAATGAATAAAATGAATTGATATGAATAAAATTTTCATTTATACTGTCATTTACAAATATGATAAATAAGTTAGAAGGATAAACATTTTATACAGTCGGACTGTATTTAAAAGAACTGGTTTTTTTCCATGGCCAAATATATGTAATTATTTCAAGATGCAAAGAGGAAAGACATTTAAAAATATGTGTCGAAGATACTGAACAGCAAGGTCAGCTTTTAAATAATAAAAAAGTTTTTACAAAAAACGTCGTATATCCTGAAGTTTTCCGAACAAATGTTAATTTACACTTAAATTGCATTTTTTATGTATTTATTATACATAGTTTTTCATAAATGTGTTTCTTTTAAAAAATGTTATTTTCATTTATCACTGCAGAACAAGCGAGAAAAACTCATATTCTTGCAGATGTGTTGTATATAATAGATCTATATATTACATTTTCCGTCATTTTTGACGGGCTATCTTTCTAGTTATTTATAAAATAATACAATATAATGTTTTAATAATATTTTCGATTTTATTTTGAACAAAAGCATGCGCAGTACATACCTACATATACATAATGATGTGCCTTTGTAAGATGCATGTGCTTGTGATTAATTAAATTAATAAGATATTTGTATGTATGGATACTATATTAATTGGTTAAATTTTCCATTTTCGTTTTCTATTGAAACTCTAAAAAGAATCTAAATACGGTTTTGAACTGAAAAACTTGCTCAGCTAATTTATATCGCCACTGTATTAATTATTTCACAAACAATCTATATTATAAAGCAAAGAAGATGCCCGTGAATAACTCTAATGTCATATCAATATTGAAAACGACCTAAATAAACATTTTTTTTTCTTTTTCTTTCTCTTTTTCTTTTGAAATTTTGTAAATTCTAAATATCGCATACACTATATGGCCAAAGGTGACCAACCACTTCCAATTTTAGACGTTTTGTTAAATATCTAGAAAAATACATAAGGAATTGACCTGAAACTCCAGGTGTGTAAGCAGTATAGGGTCATATATTTCCGTAAAGATTTTTTTCACGAAACCTCATATCGGACCGTCAACTAATTGATAAAGAACGAAAATCTTTTGGACAACCCTGTAAAAACTAATGTAGCAAAAGCGTTCAAACTGCAGATTATGATTAAGTGCCTTATTGTAATAAATTGTGTTCCTTTTTATGAGAATAGTATGCATATTCGTAGAGAAATTAAAGTTTTTATAAAAAGAGTTCCAAATTTTGCCAAGTTTTTTTGCTTATAATTTGTAGAGTTCTTAATATAAAAAAAGTTATTTTCAGAAAATATGAAAAATAACATTATACACCATACCCTATAATCAGAATGAAAAAATAAAAAAAATTGTATGAAAAGTAAGCAGTTTTACTAAATAATGATTCACTGCACGTGCTCGAATGTAAACAAAATATAATTTGCATAATGTGTTAGCTACATGTATAGAGCAGCTTTTGCAAAAGTCTCAAAATCATATCTTGAAAATTCTGAAAATTATCGTTGATAGAATAAGCTCAAAATCCGTTGTTTCCAAAATGAAGCAAAAAGATGAGGGGTTGTATCCATATATCCATTGATTAGTGCCAGTATAGCATACAAAATATTGCACGTACTACTGTATTTTGATGCAGCCCCTCATCTTTTTTGCTTCCTTTTTGGAATAACGGATTTTGAGCTTATTCTATAAACGATAATTTTCAGACTTTTCAAACTATATTTTTGAGATTTTCACAAAAGTTGTTCTATCCATTTAGCCAACACATTATGCAAATTATATTTTGTTTAAATTCGGGCATGCTCAGTGAATCTTAATTTAGTAAAATTGCTCATTTTTCATACAATTTTTATTATTTTTTCATCTGATTGCAGGGTATTGTGTACAATGTTTTTTGTCATATTTTCTGAAAATTACTTTTTTTTTTATATTAAGAGCTCTACAAATTAGAAGCAAAAAATTTGACAAAATTTGGGATTCTTTTTATAAAAGCTTTAATTTCTCTACGAATATACATGATATTCTCATAAAAATGAACACAATTTATTACAATAAGGCACTTAATCATAATCTACAGTTTGAACGCTTTTGCTACATTAGTTTTTACAGGGTTGTCCAAAAGATATTCGTTCTTTTTCAATTTGTTGACGGTCCACTATGGGTTTTCGGGAAAAAATCTTCACGAAATATATGACCTGTACTATTCTGTTTACACACCTGGAGTTTCAGGATAATTCCTCATGTATTTTTCTAGATATTTAAGAAAACGTCAAAAATCGCAAGTTGCCGATCACCTTTGGCCATAGTGTATATGCAATTTTTACATAGTGGAGTAGAAAAAAAGTACTTTCAAAAACAATTTCCTCAAAAACTGTATCTCAATTTACCCAGCTTTTACGGATTTTTAAAGGAATGAATTTTCAAGCATGTATTTTTTTAAACCCATCTCGGAAATATTCGTGCGACCCAGTTACGGAAGATTAATCCTTGCACTTAAAATAGTGATGCAACTCAGCATTTGTTTGTTTATGTAATATTCCATAACTAAATTGCCAAACAAAATTAAAATCTCACAAATACATAAATAAAACACGAATTTAACAGACATGTAGTTGAACTACGCGTTTAAATGCTGAAATAATCAAACTAACAAATTTTGCTATAAATCATAAAATCCTTTCTCGATTACCTGCTGCGACGTGGCTAATAAGAAAGTTTCAAAAATGCTTTTTTGGTATAGTTGGTTGGAAATCTGCGAAAATATACTAAATTTAAAAAATATATATTTTCAATAAAAAAAAAATATTTCCACCTATGTTCTATACACTGTGCAGTATATTGTGCATCTTTAATCTGAGTGAGATCGCTGGTCTGTATCATAAAACAAAAACATGCCCATGAGTAACGGTATGAGTAATGTCATATTGAAGATGGCAACGATCTGAATAATAAATTTCTCTTTTTAGCAAAACTATTAACGTCTAATCATCGCACGATTTGAAGTTTTACACCGTTGAATAAAGAAAAAATGTACTTCCAAATGCAATTTGTTTGAAAACTATTTTAATTTACGGATTTGTTATGTTTTTGTTGTTGTTGTTTAATTCAAGTATGATTAAAAAAAAAAAAATTCTATATCGTGTGCAGCCCGATTGCGTAAGATTTACCTGTATGCACTTAAAATGATATAAATTAGTTCATCATTTGTCCCTGACTAATATTCGATAATGATACTAAAAGTTCATCAAAAATAAATAAATAAATAAACACATAACACTGAAATAAGTAGAATAAAAAAAGCTGCTATAATTAGCGAATTCTCTGACGATTTTTTTGGCTATTAATCCTTAGCATGTAGCTGATGCAACAGTACTGCTTTTAATAAATATCAAAACTTTGTTTAAATGCATAATTTATATCTTTCATATAAAATTGCTTTATTGTGTTGTTAGTGAAAAAAAAGGTTAAACGTTAAAAAATGTATTAGAGTTTTAATGAAAAATGATTTTATCTATGTTTTGTATACATCGCAATAGGTTCTGTAAGCCAGGGCTAGGTTAACTATAATAAAACTAAGTCCGCATTTAAACATCTAATATCGAATATACTCAATGTAAATACAGTTAATGAACATTTGCATACTATAGGAATAAATTAAACTACTTTTATATTAAAATTCAACCCAATTAAATGAATATCAAAGGTATGGTAAATCGTATTAGAACCTCGATTGAATGGATAACTAAGAAACTAGGGAAAATAATGTTAAAGTCGAGATACAGCAGTTATTTCCATGAGCCTTTGAACTAACTAACAGTATTACGCTTCTAATGTATTTTAAATAGGCAGCACCTCCCTCTAGATACAACGATTTTCACGCAACAAGTTTTTGTAATTCTCATTGAATGTTATTAATTATAAAAGCTATACTTGTGACTACTGAGCAAAAATGCTTCTGCAGAAGTAAACATCCGATTCATTAATATGCTTATCGGACATCGTATTAAATGTTAAACAATTGCATATAAACTTCCAGAAACGAATTCGAAAATTATTTATCCCTGTTGCAAATCTAGGATCTGCAGTTTAAACACGGCAGCTTGAAATCACATGACAGATAAAAGCGGACAATGGTCATTTTCCTGTGATTGACAAAATAAGCTCAACAATAACGTCCCTGTAATTATTCTTCACCCATTATCTCTTGGGACAGAATTTCCTTCAATAAAGAGAATTTCTTTCAACATTTTAATCCCCTTTTTGGAAAGAGTTTAACTTGATAATACCTTCTAGATATCTCTTCTAAAAGTCCTAAAATACAAAGAAGTACTAAATTTTAGCTGTCTGAGAAGTTGTTTACCCTTGTAAATAAGGCTTGAATAGATTTTTGAAAGAAATATATACATTTTTTAAGTATCCTTGAAATTATATGAATAGGTTTCCAAATAGTTTAAGCTTTTTCGGTTTTGAGTAATTATTCAGTTTTAAAAGGTTGAATAATACAAAAAAGTCTGATTAGAAACGTAAAAAGTTTACTAATTTAATGAAAAGTTACTATTTTTTTTTTAAATCCTAGATTGCAAATAATTTTTCAACATACTACCAGAAGTGTGGTTCGACTTATACACGAAAATTTAATTTTTTTCAAAATTTTGCTTAAGGATTGGGGGGGTTGAATTATACACGAGTATATACGGTATATAAATACGTAGCACCTATAGTCGTCATTCGGTCCGTCTGTCTGTCTGTCCGTCCGTCCGCATATAACAGAGCAAAAACTATCCAACCAAATGGTCTAAAATTTTAAATATATAATTGTTGCAAAACTTTGTCAAGTCATTTCAAATTTTACGAACATCGGATGTATTGTTTAATTATAGGGGCAGTCAAACTTTTCTGTTACATTACGGCCAGTGGAAAAAAAAAAAATATTTCAAGTGTATTTTAATGATGTTACAGCCTTTTGAACAGAATGAAATTGATATGCACTTATTGAAGTGCACTAAAATATACATTCAGTATGCGGTTTAAAAAATACTTATAAAACTAGTTATAGTGAGAACGCCTCTCATTTGCCACGAAATTCCAAACTTGTTTTTTTAGGTAGATTTCGTAAGAAACACTACCTATTACATTCTCCCCTATGTTGGAATTTCTGAAATTTTTTTGCAGATCTACGCCGATCATGGCCCCTAGAAACCAAAACCACCTCCAGTTCAAAACTTTATATAACTTTATATATATTTTTTCTACCTATCTATCTATCTCTCTTTCTATCTATCTATCTATATATATATATCAGTTTTTTATAGACACGATGGCATTTTAAGTAGATTTCGTATCAAATACGATAATTCCGCATAAATCTCTTCCAAACTGATACATAAAATCAAGGGGTAGAAAATCTCGGTCAAGTTCGTTAATGGGCAAAATCGAACCAAGTGGGTGGAAATAGGTAGAGGTTTTGTGAAAACAGAAAAAAACCCCATAACTTTTTAATTATAATACATATCAAGTCAGTTAAAAGTTATTATTACTTCTAGGAAAAGGAGCAAAAATTTATCTATCATAGATTTTTGATAAAATTAAAAATGGACTCAAGGGGCGAATAAAATAGTGTTTTAGGGAGAAAAAAATTCATAACTTCGTTAATTTTTAAGATATCAAATTCACTTAAACTTATTATAAATCTTCTTAAAGTTATCTACAACTTTTGTATTAACAAGTTTTTAATAGGACCAACTCTTACAATATATATATATATATATAGATTATACATCTTCTTAATATTATCTACAACTTTCATATTAACAAGTTTTTGATAGGACCAACTCTTACAGCACAAACAAATTAAACCCAAAAACGGATTAACGAAAATATTATTGTGTTAAAGCACGTGTCGTACTTGTCCTGAAATTTCACGACCTGGGAATTTTTCGATACCAGTATTTTCTTATGGAAAAATCTCTTCTTAAACAACGCGAAATTTCGCGAGTTCAACCTAGATATTTTTTTTTCTATAAACAAATTGTGATATTTGTCCTGAAAAAAAAAAATCCCTTAAGAGTACGACCCCTGGTTAAGGGTGCAAACAAATCCAAGCGGCTTATTTTCTGACTCATTTTTAAATTATCTTTTGCTCTCAAACGCATGCAATTGGCAGGTTCTCTTGTTCAGAAACTATATAATGTGCTGTATTGGTCGATTTTTTGATAAAGGCAGAATATACAAGTTCGAAAACATACCGTAACACTTTCCGAGTTACCCACGAATACGAAAAGCGTTCTTTTTCTTTTGTAATCAATATATTTTCGAGATTTAAAGAAACATTTATGAAAACAAATTTTCTTTTACTGTCATTGATTTTTGATGAATGTTTGAAACTTTAGGAATGTTGAAACATAGATAGTTTCAACTAAAATAGCTTTTTTTCATGAAATTTATAATAAATTAAAAAGTAGGTCATCAGTATTATTTAATACTAGCAGACCCACCTGGCGTTGCCCGGGCTCGTGATGAAAGAACCTCAAATTTGTATGATTTTGTACCTTTAATTCCCTTTTGTCTGAATTTATATTTTTAAATATAAAAAATCGCAAGAAAAATATTAAATTGAAGACACGTACTATTTTGCGTAAGTTGATTTTGGGAGTCTATGCGTATCGAAAGCGAGCGAAATTGCGACAAAACACTCAGGTTTTTACTGGTTTCGTGGGCATTTTCAGACATTTTGTTTTGTAAAAAGTATTTCTACCCCTCCGAACGTTTCAAAATTTTTATAGGAGATGTAAATCTGGTCTATTTAGATGCTTCGATAAACATTGTGCTAAAATAAGGACGTTGACTAAAATAATAAATTAAGAAATTTACTTAATTTACTATTCGAAAATAGTGGGTAGTGCAACCTTCCACCGACAGGAAGCGCAATATGTTCTATACAAATATTACTCAACGAAACAGTGGTCAAAGGGCTGTTATAACTTGCGCGAAAATTTCAAGTCGATCGGTTAGTTCGTTTTCCAAATTTTAACGAATTCGCGTTCATTCTCTATTAAAAAAAAGCGTTTCTTTTTCTTTTTAAAAGTCGATTTTTTTCCATTTCGAACAAAAAGTTCTGAATCAATTTTTTTAAATTTACATACTCTTAATTAGTCTATAAATATAGGCCGAGAAGCTAAAGTTTAAAATCTGTAAATGCTGTATTTTTAAAATTTTGGTTTAAATTTGAACTACCAATTAAAATTTTACCCTATGGTTTTTATCTACTCTCCAAAATAAAAGTAGGTGTTTTTCAAAGCAGAGATAATGTCTATAACTTTTAATAAGTAGCATATATCTCATGACTCCCCCAAAAAACGGCATATAAAAAGTCAGAAACGCTAATTTTTTAAAAAGAAATCTAGAGCCCCTCCCTCCCACCCTGGAATTTCACGCACCATTCTTTTTTACACTTTATCTTTTGTGTTATAAACGTTCTTAAAGTTTCAAACAGATCGCCTTGCTAGATTTCCTAATTTTAACAAAATTGCGTTATGTTAGTTCCACATTCCACCACCAGGGAGCGCACTTTATTCTTAACAAAAGCTCCTTTACACAACCTATCAGTAGATATGTTACTCGAGGAGGTGGCGGTCTTCAGCAAGAATTTAAGATATTTGTTGAAATTACTATTCGGAAATAGTGGTAACTTAACTTTTGTCACATTTATATGTACTAAGTAGCATGTATCTGAGGACTCCGTCAAAAAACCGCACCTGAAACGGTATGAAAAGCAAAAGTAAAAAAAAGAAATATTTCGCCCCTAACCACCCCCCACCCACCTGCCCGAAATTTCACGCGCCATTTTTTATAAACTTTTTCTAATGTGTTATAAACTATCTTAAAGCTGCAAGCAGATTGCTTTGTCAGATTTCCTACTTTAAATGAAATCGCGGTCTCTTAGTTCCACTTTCCACCACCAGGGAGCGCACTGTATTTTTAACAAAACTGTATCTGAACGTAACTCCGTTACACAACCTATCAGTAAATATGTTACTCGAGGGGGTGGAGGTCTTAAGCAAGAAATTAAGATATTTTTGAAATTACTATTCGGAAATAGTGGCAACAAACTTTTGACATTTTTATATTTAATAAGACTCATTTATCTCAGGACTCCGTCAAAAAACCGCACGCGAAATGGTAAGAAATGCAAAAGTAAAAAAACAAAAGAAATCTATCGCCCCTCCTCCTCTCCCCACCTTCCCGAAATTTCACGCGTCATTTTTATATAAACTTTTTCTAATGTGTTATAAACTATCTTGAAGTTTCAAACAGATCGCCTTGTTAGATTCCCTACTTTAAATGAAATCGTGGTCTGTTAGTTCTACATTCCACCACCAGGAAGCGCACTCTATTCTTAGCAAAAGCGTATATGAACGAAACCTCTTCACGCAACCTACCCGTAGATACATGGATGGGGGGGAGGGGGGCGGTCTTAACCAAGAATTTAAGATATTTGCTGAAATTACTTTTCGAAAATAGTGGTATCAAGACTTCTGAAATTTTTATCTCGAATAAGTAACATTTATGCTGTATTTTTACATATCGCACGCCGTTCTGAAGAATACTACAATAAAACGTAACGTGACTACGTTTTAAAATAAGCATGTAAAAGAAATAAACCAATTAGTGAAATTAGCGTCAACCACTCATAAATTAAGGGTGCAAAAAGTTCTGTACGAACATCCGACATGAGTTCCCACTGCCTGCGGCACTGTACAGTAGGCGGGCGATAAATTCGGAACATTTTTCTGTATTTAAAACATAAAAGAGAGCAATTAAAAAATGCGTTTAAAAATGTCTTTAAAAAAACACTTCTGAAAAAAAAAATCATTATCAGTATCAAAAATGAGAATTTAAATTGTATTAAAACTGTTGCTACCCGCTACAGCAGCAGAAAGCATTAGAATGCAAGGACTTATTGTTGCCAATTTCTAATTTCTAGTAGTAAAAGAGCCAGTAAGGAGTATTCCAATCTTTTATTTAACGTTTAAAAAACACATTTCTTGCTATCTAAATAAATCAGCATCAAACAGGCACCTCCAATTTTCCGTAAACCAACCAAAATCGCCGATTTTTTAGCAGATATTATCGCTCAACCAATCAAAGAAAAAAAAAAAAAAAAAAAAAAAAAAAACAGAAAACAGTGTGGCAAACAAAAAGCCTGCCAGGTCGTCAAGTTGGTTGCTAGGTTGTGACGTCATTTGAAACTAATCCCTTCTCTTAAACGCTCATTATTATTAAATATGTTTTCAAAGCATGTGTTTCACCTTCATGTTAAAATTTAATGTTTAGTTGAAAAAACAGTCACTCTTGAAACATTAAGCACTCAAATTGCTTTATTTAATTGTATCCCGGTTTACTTAATTATTTCTGCGAAAGCTTTATACAACCAACCAACCGAAAGCAAGCGGAAACAAAGAAACGTATTTTTGATGAGCGATGCTTTATGAACCAACCAACCGAAAGTAACATGAGGGAAAAAAGGCGTACTTTTGATGAGAGTGATGTCCGAATATTAATTAATTACTTAGCTAATAATTAGAATATTAAAATTCTGAGGATATGGTGCATTAGAGGCCTTGGACTCTTTTGAAAAAAATTTTGAACCTCGTACGCGCCGTAGATTTTGCTAGCCATCGCACACAGACAGACAGGCAGTGCGATTTGTTCTTTTATTAGTATAGATATAAAAATGAAAATTTGTCTGCTTATCTGTAATTCTATACAAATCCACAGTTTGGAAGCCAGAATTGTGAAATGTTACGTACATGTGTATTAAAACACGGCCGAGGCAACTACAGTAATCCGAAATCAGAATAACTTATAGTTAATTTTTAATTAATAAAAAACCACCCATTTAACAGCAATTTACTATCAAATTTAAACATTTTTCGTTATAACAGTTGCCAAAAATTAAAAAGCCACAATAAATTTCTTACCACAACAATTACTTTTCCATTGTAGAATTTCCACGAGAAAAATGAAAATGAAATAAATTGTTTGACGAATTTTAACCCGTTGAGGGCCACGGTGACTGAAACTGAAGTTGAAAAATGTACAATATTTTAAATAATTTTTAAGAAAGTATAATCCTGTAATGAATAAAAGGTAAGTAAATTTTAAATAAATTTTCAGTAATTACTTAAAACAACATATATATTTTTAGTTTTATATCATATTTTAGACCATCAGTCATCGGTGAATGACGCGTTTTGAACTGAAAGTTCAGTGTCAGTCACTGGTGACTGACGTGGCGCTTAACGTGTTAAAAAAAAGTTAATATTACGTCCTAACTTTTCTGTTGCAAGATTTCCACGTGAAAAATGAAAATGAAATAAATAGTGTGACGAATTTAAAAAAAAAAGGTGAATATTATGTCATATTGGAAATATAACATCATATGAGTTTGAAAAAAAGTATTTAAAAAATGATAAAAACTCGATTATGGAAATATTGGCATATTTTAACATTTTGTTTTCTCTGAATTTGTTTTCGCCATTTTTAAATCTATACTATATATATACGTGTGTGTATGCGTGTACATTAGAATTTCCACAAAGGTTTAGGTCCTTAGAGCTCATTCTTAGTGAAGAACTAAAATAAAGATGGCTTTACTGCTTTCTTCTATTGTTTGTTTTATACTGCGTGTTTAATTTTGAAACTGATTTTTTAAAACAAACATTCTTAAAATTTCGGGCGAAGCCGGATACTTTAGCTAGTGGCGAATAAAACAAAGTTTATGCGACATAGTGGAAATCACGTTTCCTAGAAAGATATCTTAGTGAACAGTAAAATAAATAAATGAATAATAAATAAAAACGAAAAACAGTGAATTAAAAATATAACATTAAATTAGGTAAAATATTTATTTTTCGAGCTTTATTTTCATTAGCCACGCATAAAATCTAGTTCTTGTTTTCGAATGTTTCGCTATATTATTGATCCACAGATTCCTGAATATATACATCATAAATATGCATTAAGCTTATTTAAAATATGCATAATAAATACGAACTTATACATTTACATTTATCTCTCATTTTCATAGATTGACAAATACACTGTAAACAAGAAAGAAAAATAATGCGTCAAGTACAGATTATGTAACACTTTCCAACACATTCAGAATAATGTAACAAAACCGCACCGTTTAATAAGTTGAAATGCGACGTCTAATGGAGCCATTTGGAAACGCATAGCATATTTGAAAACCCAATTTCAACAATTCCCGCCTACAATCGGAAAATTATCCGAATTATTTGAGCAGCCCTGTATATGCTATATAGATTTGCATCTATTGACTACATGCATAAAAAAATTTAGTTCAGTTCGGAAATACATATCACAGTTAAAAATTTCCCTTCAGCAATTTGTCCTAATAAGCAGAACTGTAACGTGAATTCTTTTGTGCAGGCCTGTATACGAAGCATAGAATTTATACACAGCGAGTAACATGGGAAAAATTTAGTTAAATTTAAAAGCGCATACCGCGTACGCATATATTTATTTTCTGCGTCCCTGTAAATGAACGATAAATGCTATGAATGCCCTATTCTATAGAAATCATCTTGTTGTGAAAGTCAGTGACTTGTATCAATTTCAATACATTTGAAATAGAGTAACGTCAGTAAAATACACCGGATACCATTTTTCCTCTTTGACCCTAATATAACGGAATAATTTTGAGTGCTCCTGTAAATGAACTATTAATGCTACACTTCATATTCAATATCGAACGTGCCATTGTAAACATCCTTAACATATATAAATTGCATGAAAATCCAAATATATTTACACGAGTTAGAGCGTGGACAGACAGAGAGAGAGAGACTGCCAGACGGACAGACAAACCAAATTCATAAACACTTTTCAACTATGTTGGAAAGTGTTAAAAAGGTAAATGCTTTTTAATCTACAAAAATTTATAGTAACATTTTCAGAGTTACCGACGATTACAAAAAAAAGTGTTCTTTAACTCTTTTATTATCAATATATTTTCGAGATTCAAAGAAACATTTATAAAAACAAATTTATTTTTTACTGTCACTGTTTTTCGGAAATTCTTCCTTGTAGTTTGTAGTTTTTATGGTGCATTAATTAATTTTCTCAAACTAGAATATAGAATTTTAATTTAAGAAAAAAAAAACATTCATATAAGAGCTATAAAATAAATTACCTTGATATTCATGGTTTAATATTTAAAAAGTGTATAAACATGTAAAATAAAATTCAAGTAATAAAAAAAATATATATTATAAATCGTTAGCGGCTTGAAGTTTTAAATTTAGACTTATAGTGTATGAGACTGATATAAATATAATTCATGACAGCTTTTAATAGCCACGTAGTTAAAAAAAAATAGAAAATACTAAATATTGTTATTTTTTCAAAAAAAAAAAAAATTGAGACTGTAGTAAGCAAAATTAAATGCTCTACCCAATATTTTTAGTTAAACTTCTGATAAAAAGCAAGCATATATGCTTGCTTTTAATTTTATGCTGGCTTATTTAAATGCTTGCTTATTTAAATACTTGCTTATTTATGCTTGATTATTTAAATATATGCTTGCTTAAAATTTTAAGTTTATAATTTATAACTGTGGTGTATTTGACTGTAACCGCGACTAGCGCGAAATAAAAATAGAATGTTTTTGTGCTTAAGCGGCAATTGTATGCTATGCCGAATCTGTGTTTCCTGTGATCGTCTGCTGTAAAATGTGTTCGTGATTAAATACTTGTTTAAGCAAGATGTATATATTATTCTTGTAGATATATCTCTCCACGCAATGATATTTAAGTCCATAAAAATATGCGACAGCTGGCGACGAGGTGTTTGTAACTAAAAGTTTCAAAGTCATTACGACCACGGACAACGCCGATGGATAATTAGCTGCTGAAGACTGCCCAAGGTAAAAAAAAAATTCTTTTGTATTTATCTTTTAAAGAAGGATAAAAATGGAGCAGCTCGTTCAAAGTTTAATCGAACAGAATAAAGCCTTAATGGAAACTTTAGCCACTTTTACCGGTCCGAAAACCCACGAACCTAAAGTTTCGGTTCAATTTGAAAAGTTCGATGATACAAATGAAGCTTTTGATGCTTTTATAGAACGCTTCGAAGCATTCATGGACATCCAAAATGTTCCGGATGGCAAACGTGGGAAAGTTTTTATTTCTAGTTTGTCAGCAAAATTATACAATTTGTTGAAAAACCTGCTAGCTCCTGACAGTCCTTCCGATAAAGATTTCCTTACCCTAAAAAATACGTTAAAAGCTCACCTCACTCCGACGCCGCTTATAATTCCTAGTAGGCATGTATTTCTAAATCGTAAGCAACGAGAGGGGGAAAGTGTCAGTGCTTTTATGGCTGAACTTCGCTCCTTAGCAATTCCTTGTCAGTATAAACAAGAAATGTTAAATACGATGTTAAGGGATGTTTTTGTAAGCGGGTTAAGGGATAGAGCAATATTAGATAGACTTTTCGAGGAAGATGATATAGATATCGAGAATACCTTAAAAATTGCTTTAGCTATGGAGAAAGCTATGAAAGGGGCAAATGAGATAATGGGGAAATCTTTAGAAATTAAGGAATTTAGCGTGGGAAAAAATAAAGAGCAGTCAAAATGTGTTTCGCAAAGGAAAAACCTTGGAAAACAAAATCATTCGGGAAAGAAGGAAAAAACAAATTGCACACGGTGTACGGCAACTAATCACGATAAGCATTCCTGCAGATTTAAATTAGCTAAGTGTCATTTTTGTCAAAAAATTGGGCACATTCAAAAAGCCTGTTTTGCCGCAAACAAAGGGTTAAAAGCAAACACGGTAAAACAAAAGCAGGTAGATACTCTGTATTCTAGTGAAAATGTTATCCCAATGTATTCTTTTGATTTGAACTCGCTAAAAGAGGAGGAGCAAAGAAAACCTCCTATTATGTTAACACTAATTGTTGAAAATAAACCTGTAAGTATGGAACTGGATACTGGAGGGGCCGTCTCGGTAATGAGCGTTAAAAAATTTCGTGAGATTTCGAAGAAAAAAATTAAGCCCTCAAAAGTAGTTTTTAAAACATATAAAGGTGAAATAATTGTACCTTTGGGATTTGTTACTGTTGATGTTGAATACAAAAATCAAAAATTCAAATTAAATTTGTACATTGTTAAGGAAAATTTGGATACAATTTTTGGCCGTGAATGGCTATATAGTATCAATTTGGATTGGAATTCTATCAAAGCAGTGAGAACATCTTGTGAATATGATTTGAATAAATTGTTAGAAGAGTATAAAGAACTTTTCGACGATCAGTTAGGTGAAATTAATAATTATGAAGTAAAGTTGGAACTTAAATCCGATGTAATACCAAAATTTTGTAGAGCCAGACCCGTACCTTTTTCTTTAAAAGATAGGGTTGAAGAAGAAATTGATAGGCTTGAAAGGGAAGGTATCATAGAGAGGGTAGAATCCTCGGATTGGGCAACACCAGTTGTCCCGGTTGAAAAAACTGATGGGTCAATACGCCTATGTGCAGATTACTCTGTTACCGTAAACCAAAATATAATGATACAACAACATCCTTTACCAAAATTAGAGGAAATATTTTCAAGCTTAAATGGGGGTAAACATTTTTCAAAAATTGATTTTAAGCATGCATATTTGCAAATGAAAGTGCATCCCGATAGTCAAAAACTCTTAACTATAAATACTCATAAAGGGTTATATGTATGTAAAAGACTTATGTATGGTCTAAATTCTGCCCCAGCTATTTGGCAAAGATATATTGATGGTCTTTTCCAGGGGATGGAAGGTATTAAAGTTTTTATGGATGATGTTAGAGTGACTGGATCAGATGATAATTTACATTTAGAGGCCTTAAGAAAATTTTTTCAGAAATGTAAAGATCATGGGCTGAAATTAAATTTGGGTAAGAGTAAATTTTTTCAAAAAGAAATAAAATTTTTAGGGCACAAAATTGATGAAAACGGTTTACATAAAACTGATGAGAAGATTTCTGCGATTTCGAAAGCTCCTAGACCTACAAACGTACAAGAAGTACAGAGTTTTTTAGGGCTTGTTAACTTTTATGGAAAATTTTGCCCTAATTTGGCTACAATAGCGAATCCTTTGTATAAATTAACACAGAAAGATGTTAAATGGGTTTGGTCAAAGGATTGTCAGGAAGCTTTTGAAAAAATTAAAAATGAAATTTGTTCTCCGCGTGTCCTAATGCATTATGATCCATCACTGCCATTGGTATTGGCAACTGACGCATCTCCTGTTGGGGTAGGGGCGGTACTTTCCCACTCTTTACCTGACGGAACGGAAAGACCAATAGCTTTTGCCTCCAGAACTCTCACAAAAACTGAGCAAAGATACGCTCAGATTGATAAAGAAGCACTCGCAATTGTATGGGGTGTCAAGAAATTTTATCTTTACCTAAAAGGGAGACGATTCACATTATTAACTGACCACCAACCTTTAGTGGCCATCTTCGGATCGAAGAAAGGTCTCCCAATTCTGGCAGCGACAAGATTGTTACATTATTCTTTAGTATTACAATCTTTCCAGTTTGACATAAAGTATCGTCATACAAAAAACCATGGTAATGCTGACTGTTTGTCTAGGCTGCCGTCCACTTCCGAACAGCTAGACGTTAAAGATGAAATTTCTCTATTTCAGTTAGCACAAATAGAAACTCTTCCTGTCACAGCTAGTGACTTAGCCAAAGAAACTCTTTTGGATGCAGACCTCGCTCCAATACTTCATGTGTTACAGAGTGGAGGAGTTTTAAGGGGAAGAGAAGCAGAATATAGTCTACAAGATGGTTGCATACTGTTAGGTCAGCGGGTGTGCGTCCCTAAACGGTATCAGGCTCAGGTGCTTGAAGAGTTGCATCATGGCCATCTAGGTGCTGTAAAAATGAAATCTATCGCGAGATCGTACGTTTACTGGAAAAACATCGATAAGGACATAGAAAACACGGCCAAGAACTGTGTAGACTGTGCTCGATATAAAACCGACCCACAAAAAGTGAAGGTGCATTACTGGGAGTATCCTAGTACACCTTGGCAACGTATCCACATAGATTTCGCTGGACCTATCTTTGAACATATGTTCCTGATTATAGTAGATGCTCATTCAAAGTGGTTGGAAGCTTATCCAATGAGATCCACCACAACAACCAAAACGATTGAATGCTTAAGAGACTGTTTCGCACGATTTGGATTGCCACTTATGCTTGTAAGTGACAACGGTCCACAGTTCACATCGTTCGAATTTGACATGTTTATGCGTAATAACGGCATTAAACACAGAACCACTGCGCCCTTTAGGCCATCTAGCAATGGGCAGGCCGAAAGATACGTATTTACAGTGAAGCAATCTTTAAGAGCTATGCAAAATTATGGCGGAACGATACAACAAAAATTAAGTACGTTCCTTATGCAATACAGAAAAGCTCCGAACCTCACTACACTCCATAGTCCAGCCATGCTCATGTTGAAGAGAGAGATTCGGACGAGAATCGACCTGCTGCGTCCTGATCTTAAGAGCAGAGTGGAAGAAAAAGTTCGTAAAGGAACTTATGAATTCTCAGATAGAGGGTTCCGAATTGGCGACAATGTCGCTGTACGAAATTACCGGCAAGGAGACAAGAGATGGAGGTTTGGAAGAGTCGTTAGTAAAGATGGGCAACTACATTACACTGTGGATGTAAATGGCCAATTGTGGCGTAGACATGTGGATCAAATACGGGACGGAGGAGACATAGAGGAAAAAGAATGCGAGCTCCGACGACAGTCTTCAAAACCTGCCATTCCTGTGCAAGATGCTGATGCTCCGACGTCCAGTGTTGAGTCAACACCATCACCGACCTGTAGGGAGACGGAGACGACTGATGCAACGCCAGTCTCAATTCCTACACCAGAGCATGCTCCACTCATAGCCCAGGGTTCAACTCCGACACCACAACCAGTTCGCCGATCCACTAGAGTCCGGAAACCTCCAAAGCGATTAGATCTATAGAAGAAGTTTTGGAAGGGAGGAGATGTGGTGTATTTGACTGTAACCGCGACTAGCGCGAAATAAAAATAGAATGTTTTTGTGCTTAAGCGGCAATTGTATGCTATGCCGAATCTGTGTTTCCTGTGATCGTCTGCTGTAAAATGTGTTCGTGATTAAATACTTGTTTAAGCAAGATGTATATATTATTCTTGTAGATATATCTCTCCACGCAATGATATTTAAGTCCATAAAAATATGCGACAATAACAAATTACAATTCGTTATAAATTATAAACTTCAAATTCTATTCTTTCACTTCATTGAATAGGTTAGACTGATAGCACTATGTATCGTCTTAAATCCATAGGAATCACTTATACAATATAGCGATTTGACAGGATTTCAATACTTAATTTAAAAGGAACTAACTAAAAATTCAAGAATTTTTCTAATGAAATATTCAAGTTAATTATCATCAAATCCTTACGGGGACTATCTAGTTATATATTTAAATGTTTTATCGAAATCACTAATATTTCAAAATTTCAATAGATGGAATTATTTTCCCATATTGAAGTCGTTTTTGATAAGTTTTTCAATTTTTCCATAAGTCGAATATCGTGTTTTCGCAATCAAAAAAGGAAGATTAATAATGTTTTTTAGAAATCCCTTGAGTTAGAAGAAAATTTCTCATTGGGTTTTTTTTAAAGAAGAAGGAAAAAAAGAAGAAAATATACATCCACCACCCCCTCTTAGCATTTGCACAAAATTCAAAACAAATCAAGCGTTACATTTTTTTTTTTACTTGCTAATTCTTCCTTTCTTATGAACCACAAAAAACATCTCGAAAGAATCTGAAAACTATTTCCAAAGAGAAATGCATGTATATTTTATAGATTATGCATACAAAAGTTATTTTTTGAATAGATAAATAGATTAGAATATGAGCGAACATTATTCATTTTTTTTTTTTTATCTTTTAATAATTTTTGTCTCTAATCATAACGAGAACGTAAATATAAAATCCGAATTTATTTAAAAAATGAAGAGCCAAAAATTCTATACTTTAAGATTTCTAATTTAATTATAAACGAAAAAAAAAAGTTTTCGAATTTAAAAATGAATAACAATCACTTTTCTCATTCATTCAAAAATACTCACAATTTATTTTTTTAAACTTGAATAAAGTTAAATAAAGTTGAATTTATAAATTCGTTTATAAAAAAAATATTCGCATTTATTTTAATTTAAATATTAAATGGAAAAAAATCGTATCTACTCAAAAAAGAAAAAAAAACTTAATGAATAAAAATATAATTTTCATATTTTACATCTAGCCATCTACTTAAAAATATTTATAATTCGTATTTTTATCATATACTAATACTAAAGTATTAAAACTCCAGACACAATCTCATTAAACACGAAATCTTTCCGAAATTAACTTAAATATTAAAAGCTTTTTTAAAGAAATTAATAAAGCCATACTCATCTGAAGGAAACATATTATTTACTTCAAAGCGTTTCACAACTGTGCAATTGTAGCTCAATGGTTAACGTACTCGTTTTGAAGCACTAAGGTAGCTGGTTCGATTTCAGGCCAGGAATTTTGCTTTTCCCCCACTTTCTTCAATTGACATATATATTACCAAACGGAGAAAAAACCCCCGCATATTCATCAATTAACGGAAATATCATGTCAGCAAGGATTTTTCCGTGAATAAAGGAAAGTATTTCTGAGAGTATATACATTTATGCATATTTGCACGTAACATGTAGTTGTATTGAATATTATCAACCCATTTTTTATCACTGTGCCTTCCTCAGGATTTGAACCTTGGTACTCGCCATTAGAGGTTGAGTACTCCGTCTCTTACACCAACGGACCATATCAAGCGACTAGTGAAAGAATGGACAGTGCAACGATGGTTATAGACATATTTTATGGTTATAGAGAAATTAAGGTTTTTATAAAAACAGTCCCAAATTTCGCCAAGTTTTTTGCTTATAATTTGCAGAGTTCTTAATATAGAAAAAAGTTCTTTTCAGGAAATATGACAAACAGCATTGTACAACAATACTCTGCAATCAGAATTAAAAAATAATAAAAATTGGATGAAAAATGAGCAGTTTTACTAAAAATTGTTTCGCTGCTCATGCGCGAATGCAATTAAAATGTAATATGCATAATGTGTTAGCTAAGTATATCGAGCAACGTTTGTGAAAGTCTCAAAATCGTAGTTTGAAAATTCTGAAAATTATCGTCGGTAGAATAAGCCTGAAATCCGTTGTTCCCAAAAAGAAGCAAAAAGATAAGGGGTTGTATCAAATATCTGTTGATTAGTGCCAAGATAGCGTACACAATATTGCATGTAATATTTGGATACAACCCCTCATCTTTTTGCTTCTTTTTGGCAACAACGGATTTTGAGCTTATTCTATCGACAATAATTTTCAGAATTTTCAAGCTACGACTTTGAGACTTTCACAAAAGTTGCTCGATAAGCAAAAAACTTGGCGAAATTTGGGACTCTTTTTATAAAAACTTTAATTTCTCTACTACTGTACATGCTACCCCCATAAAAATGAACACAGTATATTACAATAAGACACTTATTAATAATCTCGAGGTTGAACACTTTTGCTGCATTAGTTTTTACAGGGTTATTCAAAAGATATTCGTTCTTTTTCAATTTGTTCACGGTCCCCTATGGGGTTTCGGGAAAAAATCTTTGCAGAAATATATGACATATACTGTACTTTTTATATACACCTGCCGTTTCAGGTTGATTCATGTATTTTTTATAGATATTTAATAAAACGTCAAAAATCGCAAGTGATCGGCCACCTATGGCCATATAGTGTATGTACTAATACTACATCTGACATATCTTTGATGTATCTTCGCAATGTTAGCAAGAAATATTGCAAGTAGTTTACAATTTACATTTTTCTAGTGTTGCATCTATATTTCTAAAACATATTACAATATTTTATTGTCAATACGTATTTCTAAAGTAAATCACAGTTTTTGTTTTTTCCAATTTTGTCATTTCATTGGAAATATTTCCTTTCTAAAACCAGTATATAACTAATATTGCTATTTTAAATATTTCTTGTGATTTCAATATAAGCAAATATTGATTTGTTTCTGGTAGCAGATCTGCATACAGAACTAGAACCACCCTAGCAGACGATCCAAAGACATTGCTTATTTAATTTTAAGCACACATACTGTAAAAAAAAGACAAAATAATCCTTATGCTACAAAAATATAACAAGCTGTATTCGGTACACTAGCGCCCTCGGCCTGAGCTTTACAGAAAATCCCGTCCATTTTTAAACTTAGCTTTGGCGCCATCTTTCGTCAATCAATATAAATGAAAGATCTTTTGATTGAAATTAGAGTTTCTTATAAGAAAAAATATATATACAGACGTAATGATGTAATTCGAGATCAATTTTTAAAAGCTTCATTCATATAATTTTAAAATTTCATTCAATATAAATAAAATGAATAGTATTATTATTATTATGACGTTGATAGAATTTTAATTTAGTTTTATTTAGCTTAACATTTACCTGCTTAATTTTTTAAAATTTTGTTTGCATTGTAAATGTTTTTTTTTTTTTTTCCCAGATGTAACTGGAATATAAGATATTATGATTGCATTAGTATGGCTGAAAATTATCTTTTCACTTATTAAATTATAATTTTGTTTGTTCAAAAGTTATTATGCTAAAAATCGAAATTTTATCTACATTGATTAATTAATATATCTAGTACATAAAATGGTATTGTGTATTCCTTACATTTTAATTACATTTGATATGAAAGATAAATTTTACTTACAATGTAAGTTAATCTCAATTGGATATAAGCTAAGTTCTTAAAAATTGATAAAATTAAATTAAAATTTTACGAAAGCAATAATAATAACTAGAAAACAGGACTTCTGCTTTTTCAGAATTTAGTGTCGCCTCCGATGAAAAAAAAATATATGTATATACCGGGTGTCCCAAAAAGGACTGACTGATTTTAAAATTCAATTACTTCCAAACGGTGACAGATATTAAAAAAATTCTTGCAGGAGGGTTATGTATAAAGTCAAAAGTTTTTTTTACAGTGATTTTCGATTTTAGTTCGAATTACAAACAATAGATGGCGCTGCGATCAATAGAGGCTCAATTCAGGCTCGATTTTTGGTACTTCATGGCCCGGATAATACATTTCCATCTCCTTTTTCAGCATGGAACAAGAGAAAGGACCAGAAATCGAGCCTGTATTTAGCGACTATTGCTTACAGCGCCATCTATTGCTTGTAATTCGAACTAAAATCGAAAATCACTGTAATAAAACTTTTGACCTTATGCATAACCCTCCTGCAAGAATTTTTTAAATATCTGTCACCGTTTGCAAGTTATTGAATTTTAAAATCAGTCAGTCCTTTTTGGGACACCCGGTATAAATAGTACAAAACATATTTAAATTTTAAGACTTACAGCACATGCTTTTATTTTATGTAAAATGACGCCATTCGCATCCGCTTAAGAATTCCATATTTACGATCCACTCTTAAACATCTACAGTAAAGTATGCATAGGACGTCACTATCGCGAAATAATACACAAATGCAGCAAAAAGATGCCGTCATTAAAGAAACTCGACAAAAAAACAACAACAAAAAAAAAGAACTGCAGGCTCATGATTTATGGGCCTTCATTTGTTTGTAACATTAATATAGATACTTAAAATTAAATATAGTTTATAATAGCTCCATGTTTTAACAGAAATCATTCATTTAATATTTTTTCAAAATAGCACGTATTTTAATTACATTTTCTTTCGGTTGTTATGAAAAAATGGCAACAAAAATATATAATTAATATTTTACAATTATTTTTTCTTTACTTTCTACAGAAATGGAGTAGGGGAGATCGGGGTTAGTTGTGCCAGGGGCAATTTGTGCCATCGAGCTTCCTGACTGAGTCAATAGGTTGCAGCACCTGGCGCGTCATGTGAGTGAAGAGGTTGATTGTCTCAGTGTGCTGCGTATGTTTTGAAGTATATCGTTGTGTTGTTTTCGAGATAAAAATATTTCTCCTGTTTTCTATCGTAAAAGTAAATTTTGCGACCTACGTTGGAATCGTCATTGCCACTAGCCATACTGAGGTATGTAAACTTCCCTAACATATTTAAATGTTTATATTTTGAGCTGTTATTCTATGTATTTCATTTGTTAATCATGCCAACATTTCGGAAACTAATGAATAAAGTTCAAAATGGCGTAACACGTGGCTAGTTGCGACGAAGTCTAAGAGGCACGTTGTGACAGTGTCACTACTTATCCCAACATCATTTTTAGGACTTCCTATGTTTCTCAGTAACTGATAGACCGTTACCCATCAGAGATGAGAGTGTTAAAGACCAGGATGACAATGAAAAAAAAAATTAGTAAATATGAAACTGTTAATAAACCAAGCACTTCAGCAATAACTTTAATCAATGATGGTGAGATTGCAGGACCCTCTTCAGAAGTAAGAAATGTCATTGAATTAGATGATTCTATGACAATTGATAATAGCAATGTGTCAGTTATAAGTCTTACAGAAATAAGACCTCGAAAAGGTAAGCGATCTATTCGTACATGTTTGAAATCTGCCATTCTAACAAGCACACCTGTAAAAGAGAAATTTCGAGCAGAACAAAAAGTAAAAGAACAGAGGAAACAAATTGAAGAAGAAAAAGCAAAAAAGAAACTGTATGGAAAGGCCAAGCAGTGCATAAAAAAATTACACCTAGGTTATTGAAAAAAATGGAGAAGCAAGTATTGGATAGCTCTGAAGATGACGAAAATTGCTTATGTCTGGTTTGCTTGGAGCAATACAAAATTTCTAGACCCAAAGAAGACTGGGTGCAATGCATGGCATGTAAAAGATGGGCGCATTTCAAATGTACCAAAAATGAACCGTATTATATTTGTATTAACTGCAAATCAGACGCTGAAACAAGCGATGACAATGAGTGATTAAAAATACTAGGGGATCATACCCGGGCTTCCCGGGTTAAAGAATATAGGTGAAAACATTTTTTTTTTTTTAATTGAAAACTAATAATTTTTTTATATGCAATACATTTTTTAGATTGACCACTTACATTAAAAAAGCATTTTTTCATATGAAAAATACGAATTATACAATCAAATAAATTTTTGATATTTATCAAAAGCGATATTTTCTTTTTAGCCGCATGCTAAGAGTAATTTGACGAAAATATTTGCTACTTATGGCATCTTTTTATATTCTGATATTTTCAGAGCTTATACATTTCTGATAAATTTGTGTTTTATTTATCTTCTTTTATTTATTTATTCATAGGGAAGATTTTTTAATGATGTTAGCCGTAAGAAAATGATGAACTCTTTATTTTGTTTTAAGGGCAAACGGATTAATCTTTCGTAATCGAGCTCCTCGCGATATAGATAAATTATTAAATATTTCATGCTTTAAAATTGTTTTTAAAATCATAGACAATCAGTAAACTGAGATGAACTTTGCAAACAAATTCCATTTGAAAAAAAAATCCTATTTGGTGATCTAAAAATTTAAATTGTAGGATTACAAATATGTTAGATTTGTGTTTTTTCAATATTATTATTATATTTGTTTATAAAAGAACTATTAATTTCGTTAATTTGTCTTTCCCAAATATGTTGGATTGGTGTTTTTTTTAATATTATTTTTTTATTTGTTTATAAAGGAAGTATTAATTTCGTTATGCAAAAATAGTCAGAAATAAATGCTAAAAAATGTTTGTTGCTTTATGTGCAAAATGTTTATTATTATTATGTATTGAAACCGGCACGTGATAAGATAAACTTAAAAAAATCATGCTTAAAAATTATTTTAGAAAATATAATACATCATTCAATGAATACAGTTTTTAAACAAATTGCATATGAAAGTAAACTTTTTTCCCTGTGCGACGAAAATTGAAAATGTACGATGGTCAGAAGATTAAAGAATTGCAGTAGCGAAAATTTCAAGACCGAAATTTGATCGTGAAGTGTTGCCATTCGCAAAATGACGCCAGCGTTACGCACAGATACGTTTGTTCTTAATAATATAGATACTTAATCAGTAAAATATAATAAAGATAAGTTATTAGGATGTGGTTATAAATTGAGGCTCTTATGCTTGGATTTCCGGAATGAAACCAGCAATTTTCACTTTCTCAAAATTCGCATATGCACTTCTCATATCCATATTTATCATTTTTAAAAAAATTGTATTTTGTTTGATCATTTAAAAATCATTTTAACTCAAAAATTGAAGTCTCGATTGTCTGCAACATCTTTTATGTGAACAGACGCACTCTTTATTGAGATTCTAATCTCAATTCCGGAGAGTAAAAATTTGCGTAATTTATGTTTTTCAGACGAATTTGTGTTAAAATGTTCAGTTTTATCTAAGAAAATGATAGTTTTCTTTAAAATATGACTTCATTTTCACTGATATAAGCATTTAGCCTAGTGTCTGAAACTTAGTATCAGTACACATGCAGAAAGAAAAACAATATAGAAAATTTATGAGGAAAAATGCGTGTTTTCAAAAGCAGTATGTCATTTTCTGTTATTATGCCCCTAATATAATATTCTGCTCCTAATGGGATTTTGCGCCACTAAACCCTATACAACAATTTTTATCAACGATGTTGAATTTTTATCAGAAAATAGCATGAATAAAGTTAAAAATACCTCATTATTTCTCTTTTGTCTGCAATAATGAAAGCTATCTAATTTTCATCATTTTGAAGAAGTTTCATAAAATGCTTTTAAAATTAAAATATAAAAGTGGAGATATTTAAAAAAAAAAAAAAAAAAACAGATAATGCGATCACATCTGCAAAGGTAGAGCTTTCAGTTTAAAAAAAAACTAGTTGGAAATTGCTCGTCAAACGTGGCAAATGAGGTGCGTTCGTACTATAACTAGTTTTATAATTATTTTTTGCACCCCATATTGTACTGAATGTATAATTTTTTGCACTTCATAAAGCGCATAGTCTGATACATCATTAAAATGCACTTCCAATATTTTTTTCCCATTCCCCGTAGTGTAACGGAACACTTTTGACTGTCCCTGTAATTAAACTATACATCCGATTTTCCTAAAATTTGAAATAGCTCAACAAAATTTTGGAACAATTATATCTTTAAAATTTCAGACCATTCGGAAGGCTGTAATATCATTAAAATGCACTTGCAATAATTTTTCCCATTGGCCGTAATGTAAAGAAAAACTTTTGACTGTCCCTGTAATTAAACTATGCATCCGATTTTCCTAAAATTTGAAAGGGCTCGACAAAATTTTGCAGCAGTTATATCTTTAAAATTTAAGATCATTCGGAAGGCTCTATTATCATTAAAATCCACTTGCAATAATTTTTCCCATTGGCCGTAATGTAAAGAAAAACTTTTGACTGTCCCTGTAATTAAACTATACATCCGATTTTTCTAAAATTTGAAACGGCTCGACAAAATTTTGCAACAGTTATATCGTTAAAATTTCAGATCATTCGGAAGGCTCTCATATCATTAAAATGCACTTGCAATAATTTTTCCCATTGGCCGTAATGTAAAGAAAAACTTTTGACTGTCCCTGTAATTAAACTATACATCCGATTTTCCTAAAATTTGAAAGGGCTCGACAAAATTTTGCAACAGTTATATCTTTAAAATTTCAGATCACTCGGAAGGCTCTAATATCATTAAAATGCACTTGCAATAATTTTTCCCATTGGCCGTAATGTAAGGAAAAACTTTTGACTGTCCCTGTAATTAAACTATACATTCGATTTTCCTAAAATTTGAAAGGGCTCGACAAAATTTTGCAACAGTTATATCGTTAAAATTTCAGATCATTCGGAAGGCTGTAATATCATTAAAATGCACTTGCAATAATTTTTCCCATTGGCCGTAATGTAAAGAAAAACTTTTGACTGTCCCTGTAATTAAACTATACATCCGATTTTCATAAAATTTGAAATGGCTCGACAAAATTTTGCAACGATCATATATTTGAAATTTCAGACCATTCGGTTGGGTAGTTTTTGCTCTGTTACATGAGGACAGACGGACGGACAGACGGACGGACGGACTGAACGACGACTATAGGTGCTACGTATTTATATAATTACGAACGCACCTAAAAATAGTAACATTGGATCAGCAGAAAGATCAGGGCAGATGACTAAAAAACACACTTACGTGTTAAATATATAGATTATATAAAATTAGGAAAAATTAAATTAAGCAAATTATATTATTTTGATAAAATTATAGTAGAATGTCCTAAAGAATAGCATTAAAATTTTATTATTCGAGAGAACTTTCGACAAAAACTTCAGGAACACGATATTATTTTAAACCTCGAATTATTTGTTTGCTTGTCTAACTCTGCGAAGCAAATTCTTCCAAGCGAGAATCATCAATTTCTGTAATATAAATCGCTATTATTTGCATGTCACCCCTCTTTTATAAAGACACTCTAAATTTTCGTAAAACATTGCGTTTTATAAGTGCGTGATTTCGATTGCATTATTTTTAAAAGTAAAGCATTTTCATCTGAGAAGAATTTGAAAGCAGCTGAGCTGTGAAAATGACGCACTTTTACAAAACATAATTCAGGTTTAAGAATTAAAATACACGCTTTTTTATAAAATGACGTCAATTGCATCCTCTAAAGCATTCCACTTTTACAATCCAGTCATAAACTTCGTCTATAGAAAAGTCTGCATATGATGTCATTATCACGGAATAACCGACAATATTCTTCATATAGCCCATATTTTAATTTCAACTTTTGTTTCAGGTTTTATGAGAAAATGGCAACAAAAAGGTACAGTATCTCCTATTTTCGACAATTTTCCGTTTACTTTCAATGACTTTCAATAGAAATAAGGTACTTCTGTTGCCACGATAAGAAAAATGGTATTAAAAATTACAAAAAAATTAATATCTCAAAAATAAATTGAGATATAACTTTGAAACAAATAGCATTTAAAAGAACATTTTTTTTCTTATACGATGGTATACAAATTTTAAATGTGCGATGTTTAGAAGTTTAAAAATTTGCAGTAGAAAAAATTGCAAAACCAAAATTTTATTTCAAATTTCAAAGTGTTGCCATTCGCAAACTGCGTTACGCACAGATATGTTTGTCCTTTATAATATAGATAGGATATACGCCTACACATTGTAGTAAGCTACCGAGTGAAAAATCAATATGGTCAATCAATATCAATCAATTAGTGTTGGCTTACTTTTTATTTCTTTCCTGATTAAGGCAGTATTTTTTTTTTTATTGCTAAGTGTCTCTAAAGGTATCTTTATAAAGGACTAAGAGTTTACAAGTGGTAACAATTTAACTATTTTATTTTCATTTTATTTACAATATTATTAAAACATGAAAGTGTTTTATTGTGTTAAGAACGTTATAAATGAATAAATTTCTCATTCTTGATTTAACATATCCCATTTAATCGCCTTTCTTACATAATTTGTATATGTTGCAATGTACTTGCATGTGACATTTACGTGTCACAATGTGCCCCAAGCATGTCACAACTTGCCCCGTAGCGGGGGTTAGTAGTGACAAATTTCGAGGTTACGCAGAATTCATTTTGTGTTATGAAAACGTTAATAATGTTAATAGTAGTTTTATAAATGTGTTACACAAGATTTAATCTAATGATATGATACACAAAATGTTTCGCTTCAGTTCAAATCTTACAGCTAATATCAAAAATGTCGAAAATGTCACTACTAGTCCCGGTCTCCCCTACTTCCTCCCGGTCTCCCCTACTTCCGTTGCCAATATTAAGCAAATGGCTCCAAAAAAAAAAATAAAAAAAAAAATAATAATAATATTTCAAAAATAAATGGAGATGCAGTTTTCAAAAAAATTGCCTTTAAAAGTACTTTTTCTTTTTCCGATACGACGGTATAAAAATTGAAAATGTGCGATGGTTAGAAGTTTAAAAAATTGCTATAGAGTATTTAATCGTACTGCGTTGTTTTACGGCTGGCGTCTGTAAGGTAACGTTATTTTTTGGAGACGCCACAAATTAAGCTGGGAGAAAGAAATAGCACACCGTACCGGGGGCTAATAAGGAACTAGAGTATAATATAATTTTTTTCGAGTTGGAGAATTTGTTTGTATTACTAAATAAACTAGTCGAACTAGGTGGTAATTTTGAAATGAATAAAACGAATTTGTTGATTTTTGAAACCTCGAAAATTATATTTTTATCCATTTCTTCGATAACCTTCAAATTGTTTGAAAAGAAAATCTTGAAAAAAGGAAAACATTTATCCCAAAAGACCTAAATCCATCACTGAATGAAGCAGATGCCGGATCATAGCAGATATTTTTTAAACCGATCAAAATAAATTTAGATTTTATTAAATTCGGAAAATATTTTGCAATATCTATGTACTAATATTACATCGGACATATCTTGGATGTATTTTGGCAATATTAGCATGAAATATTGCAAATAGTTTACAATTTACATTTTTCCAGCGTTGCATCGATATTTCCAAAACACATTTCGTTATTTTATTGCCAATATATATTTCAAAAGTAAATCATATTATTTTGCAATTTTTTCATTTCATTGGAAATACTTCCTTTCTAAAACCAGTATATAGCTAATATTGCTATTTTAAATAGGGGAGACTAGGGAGGGTTGACCTACTTTTTACAAAATTATTTTTTATTTTTTAAATATTGAACGTAGAATAAAGTTTTATTTATCATTTTATTCGTTATACAATCAGTTATCAAAATAAAATTGCTACATAAGTGTAATATATAAGAAATTTGAAAAATGAATGATTTTATTCATGACAAAATAATGGGTCAAGGCTCCCCACATACGGGAGGGTTGACCCACTATATGGGAGGCATGACCCACTTTGTATTATATTGAAATATTTGAGAAGAGAATAAAATCAGTTTAAAAAAAAAAACAGAATAACTTTATGCTACATGCTTTAATTATTAAAAGAATATTTTTGAAAACATGACGCTTAAAAAAACCTGTTTTGACGCAATCGCAAGTCATAGGAGAAAACATTTGTTTTAAACATGATTTTGTCTGAGCATATATAATTGTACAGCAGGGAAAATGAAATTTTAACATTTAAGACAATATTCCGGTAGGGACAGGTTCCGTTTTCATAAGGTTTCATGTATGAATATGTCTGGATTTAGGAAACACTGTCCGGCCTTTTATTGTCTCCTTGTCCTACTTTTTGTGACACTCGACCTAACAACATAGTTGCCACATAGTTTGGCTTCATCTAACTTTATTCATCCTGGTGAAATTTGTCTACATGCCTTCCTGAAGTTTTTCGATCAATGCTATTTTCGTTTGCAGCAGCATTGGGCACTTAACTTATTATTAACATCGTTTAGGCCTTTCGGGAGCAAAGTACTTTCAGTACTAAAATGTTGAAATAAATGACTGGCACCGGAATTTACGAACAAATTTATTTGGAAATAAGAAAAAGGCTATATTTCACATACATATTAAATGGAAAACATTTTAGTAAAATTCTGGTGTCATTCTGGCGTTTGGGAATTCAAATTAAGTGGTTTCATAAATATGCCACTGTCCCTGAAATGGTTAAGACTGCTGTTTTCATACTTTACATTCTTTTCCACTGTTTCTATTTACCTATTTTAAGTACTATTTAGATGGAGAAAAGTTCCTATCAACTTTCCCATTTATATTTCATTAAGTATTTTCTTGCAGTGGATATTACAGCAATTTTTTACATCTTTCTTTAAGCAGTTTCAAACACTTTCTTTTCCATCACCCCATTTTACAGTAGCTTTACAGTATAAATATATATTCTTTTTTATATATAACCCTTTTCATTATGCACAGTGTATAATAAACAGATTGCCAAAACCACTTAATTAAGGGAGCCTTGAGCATCTGGTCAACCCACCGTCACATTGACTGGGTCAAACCTTCCACATACCACTTTTCTAAATAATAGCATATTGTTATGTTAAGCCTAACTTACGGTACAATCTTTATACCTGGAATGAAAGCTCGTTATTTCTGCATTACTTTAAACCTACTTACTTAAATTTGTATGATATATTTTATCTGAAAAAAGCTTACAAATTATTTCTAAAAAACGCACTTTTTAGGTTGAAAACGCTCCCCATTTGATTTTTCCACACCTATTTCGATTAGCTGTATGAAACAAAGACTGTTGTTTGAGCATTCCAATAGCTTTGGTTGACACCTATTGGTAAAACTCTGAAATTATTTTAAATATGAAAACTGATGGGTGGGTCAAGCCTCCCGTATGGTCAACCACCCTCCCTAGTCTCCCCAATTTCCTGTGAATGCAATTCTGCTCCAATACTGGACCTCAATATAAGCAAAATTGATTTGTTTCTGGTAGTGGATCTGAATACAGAACTAGAACTACCCTAGCAGACGATATAAAGATATTGCTTCGTTAATTTTAAGTACACATACTGTAAAAAAAAAAAGACAAAATAATCCTTGCACTACAAAAATATGATATAACAAGGAACTAGAGTATAATATAATTTTTTTCGAGTTATCCATAATTCTTAAAAGTTTTTCTTTATCTTTAGACCGTCAGAAAAAATTACAAAATGTAGTAGAAACAGTATAGTGCAATCTATATATATAGTGGCGGTCAAAAGTTTCCGGCCAGCATAAAATGTTTGGTTAATTTGTAAGTATACTCATATGAAGAGGAATCTCAAAGTGATACTTATACACTTTATTGACATAACAGTTAAGAACTTATTTATGGAATAAAAATTAAATATTAATAAATTTAATTGACAAAATTAATTGCTAAAGAAAACGCATGTTCTCAAAAGTTTCCGGCCACCTTAACAAGTGCGTAAAAAAATGGTGTTATAACAGAAAATAACAGTGATCAACAACATTTACAGTTAGTATTTTGTATTCATGCATTTAGCAATAAGTACTGCAGCGCAGCAACGTGGCATCGATTCAATGAACGGTTGTAGATAATCAATGTTAAGTTTTGTCTGCGGTTCTTGCAATTTTTGTGAAAATGCTACTGAATTTGAATATTTGTAATTCCACACACGTTTTCAAGTTAGTTTCAAAGATTTTCTGTTATATTCAAATCGGATGATTGTGCTGTCCATTTCAAAAGCGGATTTTTTTTTTGTGCGAAAGCCACTGCTTGAGGAGCTTGCATGTATGCTTTTGGTCGTTATCATGATGAAACAACTAGTAGCGACCACATTTTTTCCTCCAATAAGGCAGAAAATGATCTTGCAAGATATCCTTATTCATTGCACTATTCATCTTGCCGCGAATTTCAAATAACGGACAGACGCATTTTCCAGAAAATGCTCCCCACAGCATAACGTGTCCTCCGCCGTGCTTCATTGTAGGAATAATATATCTCACATCTTATCCTTTGTTTTTAGGTCGTCGGTTACAATTTTTTGATCACTATCAAAAAGATTGAACGTCGATTCATCGGAAAATAGTACTTTTTTTCCAGTTTTCACTTGACCAGTCTTTGTATTACTTGGCAAACGCCAGTCGGGCCCTCTGAATATTTTTACTTATGAAAGGTTCTTTAACACCGACTGTTCCATAAAGTTCTACGTCACATAAGCATCTTGATACTGTAGACAGACTTATTTCAGCAATATTTTAACACCATAAATCGCGTATAATTGCAGCGACATTTTTACGCGGGTCATCAACTGCTTTTCTTCTGATAATTCTGTCTACAAGAATAGTCGTTTTCCGGAGTCCCCCGGAACGTGGCAAGTTCCAAAGGCCACGACCATCTTTATATTTTTTAAAAATATCGTTTACAGCAAATTTTCCAATCAACTACGTTGCCGGAATCTCACGAGAGGATTGTCCCTTTAGCGACAAACAAATCACTCGTTTAGGAACAATAAATTGTTAAAATTTTCATTTTTCAATTTCAAATGCATTATTCACGTTGATTAATTAACAACCATGGCCAAAAAAACACTTTAGTGATAGCAAAAACTAATGGATGACGAATGGCCGGAAACTTTTGCACGCGCGAATTTCGAATTCCTCCCCTTTGCATCAAGTTTCTTAAGTATCCAATCAAAATGATCACGTGGTCAGAGGTAATTTACTTATTTCCAACTTTTGGAGCAATTGTGGTACTTCTTCATTAAAACGTTCTATCAAGCAAATCAAAGAAACTAACTGGCCGGAAACTTTTGACCGCCACTGTATATATAAGTCTAGTGTGTGTGGGTAAAGCCAGACTTTTCTCCATGAACACGTACTGCCACCGACACGCGGTTGGTGTGGTTAGATAGCCCTTGGTCTCCTGTCATTAGTAAGGTGGTTTGGTCGCGGTGCGTGGAAGTGGGAGATTACAGGGACACTCAAAAGAATTCCATCACGGCCATTTACATTACGGCCTATGTGGAAAAATCGTTTGAGATAGTTTTTAATAATGTTTGAATCTTTCGAACATAATGAAATTGAAATGCTTTTATGAAATGCATTTAAATATACATTCTTATGCGGTGCAAAGAATATTTATTATTCATTTACAGGGCCACACAAAAGAATTCCGAAACGTTCTAAATTGCAATTTTTACACAATCTCAGGAAGTTCTGAACCGATTAAAAAAATAATGGTGTCAAAATGATAGTAACAGATCTTGCCCCAAAATAAGCTAGATTTTATGTCGGCGGCACTACCACAAAGGAGGTGCAGGAGCAAAGAAACGTTCTAAAAATGCGATTTTTGTGTTACTGAAGAACCTATAAACATGAAATTTGGCATGGTAGTTACTTATAAGATATAAATGATCTCTAAGAACATTTCCTAAAAAAATCGAAATTTAAAAGGTGTGAAAATGCGCGAAAAGCGTTCTAAAAACGTTCTAAATTGCGATTTTTACACAATCTCAGAAAGTTCCGAACCGATTTAAAAAATAAAGGTATCAAAATGATAGTAACAGACCTTGCTCCAAAATAAGCTATATTTTATATCGGTGGCACTACCCCAAAGTGGATGCAGGAGCAAAAAACGTTCCAAAAATGCGATTTTTGACAGAAGCAGCGCCTATAAACATGAAATTTGGCCTGGTAGTTACTTATCAGATATAAATTACCTGTAAGAACATTTCCTAAAAAAATCGAAATTTAAAAGGGGGTGAAAATGCTCGAAAAGAGTTCTAAAAACGTTCTAAATGCCGATTTGTAAGCAATCTCAGGAAGAACATAACCAATTTCAAAAGTAATGGTTGGAAACTGATGGTGGTAGCTCTTGCTCCAACATAGGCTCTATTTTATGTCGGTGTCACTACCAGTTGGGTATTGCAGGAGCAAAAACGTTCTAAATTGCGTTTTTTGTGGTACCGCAGGGTCTAGCAACTTGAAATTAGGCATGGTAGTTATTTATAAAATATAAATGGTCTTTAAGAACATTCCCTCAAAAACTCGAATTTTAAAAAAGGTAAAAATGGGCGTAAACCGTTCTAAAAACGTTCTAAATTGCGATTTCTACGCAATCTCCGGAACTATCAAACCGATTTCAAAAGTAATGGTTGGAAACTTTGGAAATTGATGGTGACAGCTGTTACTCTAACATAGGTTCTATTTATGTCGGTGTTACTGTCACCTTGAGGTTGCAGGAGCAAAAAACATTCTAAATTGCAATGTCCTAAAAATGTCCTAAATTACGATTTCTATGCAATCTCAAAAAATAATGAACCTATTCCGAAAGTAATGGTTGCGAATCAATGGTGATAGTTTCTGATACTACACAGGCTACATTTTAAGCTGGTGCCACTACCACTTCGGGTTTGACAGGAACAACAAGCATTTTAAAAACCCTTTAAAAACTTTGTAAATTACGTTTTTAAAGGAACATTAGGAAATACAAAATATACGTCGATACAATTCTTGCTTTCAAATGAGTTCGTTCGAGGCTACATCAATATGTAACGTAGAAAATGTCAGCCCAGTTTTTAAAGTCCAAGGGCAAATTTATCTTCGAGTAGACTCGCTAATGCGCATACCAAATGAAACACCGAAATTCCAACAAATATATGTTGTTAGTGAGAAAAACTCGAAATAGATTATCGTTGCACTCACATTCTGGGGCTACAGTGAGAAATTATTCAGGAGATACAACGTCTATTCCATAACCATAATCAAGTGATCAATGTGTTCAAGACTAGAACGAATGGTTGCAGACAAGTATAAGATCGTCATTCTGGCCGACAAAAGACCAGCCGGTGAGCATGAACGAAGGTTTAATGCACCTAAGTCTTTGAAGTTGCAGTGATAATTGTGGATAACAAATATAGCCCTCATGATATCTTTATTCAACGCCGAAGCAATAAACTGCAACACTGCTGAAATTACTGAAACACATCGCTTAAGGAGACTGGTCCTAATGTCATAAAGCGTGCAATATATTCTGACCCGGGCAACGCCGGGTATTGCAGCTAGTTGGAATATAAATATATTAAATATTTTAGAAAATATGAGTAGTTGTATGAAATACTTTTTATCTGCGCATGTGCGAATGATAACAAGGATCTTTTTACATAATTTAATAGTCAACTCTATGGAGCAAATTATTAAAAAAATCCAGTCAAATATCGTAAAAATTCAGAAAGATATCGGCGTAAGAGTGAGCTTATTTTTAGATGGTCGCTAAAACTAGTTGAATGATGAAGAACTGTCCGCAAATTGTGAATTTTAATTTTATTTTTTATTGATGCTTTAGTTCTTCTTGGATAACTACCAGAACGAGCCTATACCGCGATAAAAAGAAGTATCAAAATCGATGCATTTTTTCCAAATCTACTCGTTGTTAGTCACTAAATACTAATTTTTTTCTGAAAGTCAGTTAATAAGAAATGACAATTTGTGGAAAATCCCTTATCATTCAGCTACTTATAGAGAACAACTAAAACTTAGCTCACTCTAACGCCGATATCTTTCTGAATTTTTATGATATTTGACTGGATTTTTTTTAAAGAAGTTGCTCCTCAGAGTTGACTATTAAATTATGTAAAAAGATCCTTGTTGTCGTCCACGCATGCGCAGATAAAAATTATTTCACACAACTGCTCGTATTTCCTATAATATTTAATATATTTATATTACAATTGCTCTATATTATTTCTACTATATTTTGTCAATTTGTCTGAAACCGGCGTTAAATTTGGTTGAAAACCCTGAATGTTATAAGCAAAAAATATGCAAGATTTTTGTTTACTTAAAAAAAAATCGCTATATCTCTATTAATATACGTGCTATTCTTACACAAATAAATACACATATTGTACATTGTCTGCTTATTTATATTCTGTAGCGATAGATCATTTCGCAAATTTTATTTTACAGGGTGATCCTAAGTATTATTTTTGTCTCTGATTTTTTGTTCCCGCCCCCCCCCCCCTAATTCTCCTCCTTATGAAACAGACATTGATAAATATGAGGTCGAACCAGTTCTTTTTAATCATGAAATTCCTGGAGAATCTGACAAGTAAATTTCTAAATATTCGACAAAATGTCCAAAATTGAAAGTTTTCGGTCATTAAGGGCCATATAGTGTATATATATATCTATAACAATAAAGATAGAGGTTTGTGTGTCTGCTGTGGACTGAAGAGACCGCTGCACGCAGATGTACAGTATTTCGTATGAGAGTACCTCTATATCTGAAGTAATGAACCTAGAAGCCCGATTTTAAATTTTTTGAAAAATTGATTTTCCTTGGAAAAAAAACGAAAACAGAAACAAAGACATAGAAATATTCTGTCGGCACTATTCCTTTTTTTGTCTAACTGCTCATGTTCCATGGCTAAGGACTAAGTGGAAAATCCGATATAATTAACACATTAAAAAAGCCGTATTAAAAATCTATTTATTGCGTTGTTACATGTAATTAACGACATTTAATATAATAACACTGAGGAAAGTTTCAATTATGAGGTTTTCTAACAGGACAACTTTCAAAATAAAAAATAATGTTCAAACTAATAATCTTAAAACAAAATTAAACAAATAAAACGGGATGAATTAAAAATCTGCACTGCGTATTACATGGCATTTTAAAGAAAGCAAAATGTACGAAAACAACGAAAATTATTATATTAATTTTAAATTATCCGATTTAAAATTATATTATTAATTAATTAAAAAGCTTTATATTAACATCAAAATTAAATTTTATTTTTTCCCTTTTTAATAGTCATGTTAGCCTTTCTCGGGGGAGGAAAGGGAGGTGGTGGAGGATTAGAACTATTTGTGAGCTAAGAAGCGTGGATATTTTAAGCTTATATTACAAATGCTTTTCATAAAAGAAAATACTTATAGATTAAAATATATTCTATCTTCGAACTAACATTACCTTATGTTCTTCTTTTCTTTTATTTCTTTTTAGTTTTTTTTCCTACATCGAAGCGGAAAAAATATACAAAAAGCCCAAAGGTCTATTACTCATTTATGAAAATAAATATTATTTCAGTATGGTAAAGTCTAATAACAACTTCTTTTTATTGTTCCTTAACTTTCCACAAAGGAGTAAAATAACGTTTTTCTTCCATAATTATATCATCTATTCACTAAAAAATGAAATACTTATTTTACTTTTTGAATTTATTGCAAATATTTACATATCTTTATTTGCAATTTTAATAATTTCGCTATTATTACTTAAATTAATAATTTTATTTATTTATTTATTTATTTATTTTATTATTTTTTTTTGTAATCATACTAGCATTCTTAGCCCGCTACCCTGCTAGTTTCTACAGACAAATTTTGTATCGAATATCGGCGATATCAAAATATATGGGTGAATTTTAATTTATGGGTATTTTAAAAGAATATAGATCTTTACCTGTTACGTCCTTCTGCATTACTGCAAAACGATATGAATGCCATTGCGCTATTATATTTCCTAATGTGATATACAAAAATTTGGGCTTTTAAGGATTAAAACTTTTAGTTGAGCCTTTATGGTAGGATTTGGTAAAGAAGGTAGAACGATATGCAATATACTAAAACCATCCTTGGAAAAGTAGCAGTGCAAGTCTCATCAAAATCCGTTAAGTAGAATTTTTTAAAAGGTTAATCTTTTTTATAATTAGGTTCACCCGATTGTTGAACTTTCCTCTATAATTATATAACTGAGCAACTTTAGAATAACATGTTATATACTAAAACATTTACTGAAAGAGTATCTAACTAACAATGCAAGTCCCATCCACATCTGTCCAGTAAAGATTTTGAAAAAGGCTAATCTTTCACAATCGGATTCACCTTATTATAGAACTTCCCCCTTTATTTCTATAACTAAGCAACATGGAACGTTATATTACATACTAAAACCTTCTCTGAAAAATTGTGTAACTAACAGTGCAAGTTCCATTGAAATCTGTGCAGCAGAAATTTTTTTAAAAGGCTAATCATTCATAACTGGGTTTATCTGATTATAAAACTTTCTACCATAATTCTATAACTAAGCAACGCAGAGCAATATATTATAGGGTAGGGGAGTACACAGTGAGACATGGTACACAGTGAGACAGCAGCCACTTTGACATATAGTTGTAACTTTTTCTTCAAGCTGGCGCACACACATAACGACCTCATCTTATGCAACACGTGGATGTAGTTTCAGCACTTCAGTTACTCGTCTGACAAAATAGTTAATAATTCTTTATTTTATAGTGGTTAAAGTTACATAAACGTCTACTTTAGAGTTTATTTCCTTCAATATGGCATATATTTACTAAAACAAACCTAGCTATATCTAATAATAGACTATTTCGGCAAAACGACATAAACTTTTTAAAGCGATGAAATTGATGTAACAGACGTGGCATCCATTTTGTTACAACGTAACGAAAGTACACAGTGAGACACACAGTTGTGGTACACAGTGAGGCGTGTCTTATTGTGTACCTACTATGTGTTTCTGATGTTAAAAAAGTTATTTATTAATGAAAGAAGGTTTTTCTATCTCTCTCTCTTTTTCTGTGTGTGTGTGGGCGTGCGATGGCTAGGGAAATTTACTAAACGTAAGAGGCTGAACATTTGCATGAAGGTAGCCCAAGGTCTGCCAATGTCTACCCGAGACTCATATTTTTAATATTTTGAAAATCTAGAAATATTATTTAGAAATCATAAACTGCAGAATATTATTGACAGAGTGCAGAAATGTATGATTTATGAAAATATATACATTGTCTCACTGTGTACTACTTGTGGTACACAGTGAGACAATTTTCGATACTCTGTTATGCTGCTTCTGTGCTTTTATAAATAACTTTTTTAAAACCATTTATACATTAATGTATAGCGCATTTGTGTAGCTTAAATATGTAACAATTTTTTTTCAAAAGAATAAAAATCGTCGCCATTTGTTAAGTAATAATAATTTTCGTCTCACTGTGTACTACCCTCCCCTATATACCTACCTTCCCTGAAAATTATCCAACTATAACATTCTAAGTTTCAAGAAAATCTATTGAGCACAACTCAAGTTATAAGATGCCGGAACGAAATTCTCATTTGCATTTTATATATACGAGGTAGAGCCCGTCGAATTTCGACGAAAGAAAATGTTTACAAATGAACTGTTGAATCAAATTTATAATACATCGACAACAATAATTACAACAAGTTGGAAATTGCTCGTCAAACGTGGCAAATGAGGTGCGTTCGTACTATAACAAGATTTATAATTATTTTTTGCACCCCATATTGTACTGAATGTATAATTTTTTGCACTTCATAAAGTGCATAGTCTTTAACATCATTAAAATGCACTCCCAATAATTTTTTTCCCATTCCCCGAACACTTTTGACTGTCCCTGTAATTAAACTATACATCCGATTTTCCTAAAATTTGAAATGGCTCGACAAAATTTTGTAACAATTATATATTTAAAATTTCAGACCATTTGGAAGGCTGTAACATCATTAAAATGCACTTGCAATAATTTTTCCCATTGGCCGTAATGTAAAGAAAAACTTTTGACTGTCCCTGTAATTAAACTATACATCTGATTTTCCTAAAATTTGAAATGGCTCGACAAAATTTTGCAACAATTATATCTTTAAAATTTCAGACCATTCGGAAGGCGGTAACATTATTAAAATGCACTTGCAATAATTTTTCCCATTGGCTGTAATGTAAAGAAAAACTTTTGACTGTCCCTGTAATTAAACTATACATCCGATTTTCATAAAATTTGAAATGGCTCGACAAAATTTTGCAACAATCTTATATTTCAAATTTCAGACCATTCGGTTGGGTAGTTTTTGCTCTGTTATATGCGGACAGACAGACGGACGGACAGACGGACGGACAGACGGACGGACAGACGGACGGACAGACGGACGGACAGACGGACAGACGGACAGACGGACGGACTGAACGACGACTATAGGTGCTACGTATTTATATAATTACGAACGCACCTAATAAAAAAAGCCATCTTACACTTGTTAGTTTAACTCTCCAAAGACATATTTTAACCTAAGATTAACAAAATATGTACTTTTCTCATAAACTTCAACTGTTAAAATTATTGAAAAATTAAACTTCATTCATATACGTAATCAGTAACATATAATCAAGATAAGTAATTTTGATTAAGTTATCAATTGATGCTTGATATTAAGGAATGAAAAATCAGCAAATATGATTTCACCCTTACATAATCATAGAATTTTCCCCCTTTAAATCTAAACCGAACCCAGTCATTTTCCGCGTTTCACATCCTCCATATTAACCATTTAAAAACATTTTTAACGCGCAACAGGTTATTAATAAATATATTTTCAAGCTTGAAGTCACGTTTGTCAATTATTAGAACTTTCCATGTTAAAATTCCCACTCGTGATTTGAGGTCTTTGTATAATCTCTGTACCTGCGCGTAAAAATTCCAGAAATTTATAACTTTTAGACGTATTCAAGGGGAAATATCTTGTTTTATCAAATAAAATTAACGTTTTCTTTTAAATATGACGTCATTTTCAGTCGCTGAAATATTTTGCCTATTGTCTCAAACTCAATATCAGCGAAATGAAAAAAATAGTGAAATATAACAGCATCATCAGGAAAATTTTGTCTTTTTTTAAAGCGCAACTTCATTTTGTTCAAATTTAAAAAAAAAGATATTTTTAATTGCAATGAGAAAATGGCATCAGTAAGAATATAATCAATAAAGATAGCTAATCCACTTTTAACAGAAATGAAGTACTTCAGTTGCCACGATTAGAAAATTGGTATTAAAAACTATAAAAAAATTATTATCTCAAAAATAAATTGAGATACAGCTTTCAAACAAATTGCATTTAAAAGTGCATTTTTTTCTGCATACGTCGGTGTAAACATTTAAAATGTGGGATGCTTAGAAGTTTAAAAATTTGCTGTAGCGAAAATTGCAAAACCGAAATTTCATTTCAAATTTCAAAGTGTTGCCATTCGCAGAATGACGTATGCGTTACGCACAGATATGTTTGTCCTTTATAATATAGATAGTAGATACCAACATATTTTTTGGAGGGGGGGGGGGGGTAGAGTAAGTTTTGTAATTTTTTGTAATAATAAAATTGCAATTTCGTGCCAGATTTATGACAGTTACTTATGTATTTATTTATCGAAAAATGCAAATACAGTAAATTCTGTCTAAGGCGGACTCTAAAAAAACCGGAAATCTGTCTACCGCGGAAAATTTTTCAAGTCCCGGCAAACCCATAAAAAATTGCATTAATTCATGCTGCATAAGGCGGAATCTGTCTAACACGGACACGGAAAGGATTTTAAGGTCCCACCGAAACCAAAATTTTGCATAAGGCGGAAAAAAGGATAATTTAAAAATGACAGGCATTTTGTTTATTAAACTTTAAAACTGATAAGTTAAACACTCAATGTCGAGCATGTTAGTTAAATTCCGAAACACTTTGAAAAAGTTAATTCAAAAGAACAGAAACTGATTAAATTTTAAGGAATTTATTCTTATGCCATTTTTTCATATGCAAATTTGCATTTAAAAGTTAATATTTCTAGTAGAATGAACATTTATCAAAAAATATATTTTCGAAAGTACAATATATTATACTTTACGGTTGTACTCAAATTCAAAGTTATAGCGTTCTGTCTCATTCTCGAAGTTTATTTATTTATTTATTTTTTTTTTTTTTTTTGTGTAAACTTTCAATTCGCATGTATTACAGCAGTACTAAGAAATTGAATAGCGTTTCTCATTTATCTATAAAGACAAAAGATCTTTTCGAATTTCAGTTTTCAACCGATTTCCGAGTCAGGAAAATCAATAAAAAGATCATCATCATGCTTTTTTTTTGTTTTTTTTTTTAGGGTGGGGGTGGGGGGGAGTTTTTTTGCATAAGCCGGAATATTATCTACCATGGAAAAATTTCTCAGTCCCGATCGATTCCGTCTTAGACAAAGTTTACTGTACCTTTTAGTTTTTCAAATTTATTTTAAATAGTTACATTCTATTTGTTTCCAAATCTATTTTAATTTATCTTGAGTTTAGATAGATAAATAAGAGCAAGATATTGGTTAAAAATGCGGATATTTTTTTATCTTCATTTTTACTTGGAAGTGATACTACATGAAGAATTTTGAAAATGATGAATACTTTTTTATTTATTGTATAACATACCTTTTTGTTGTAAGTAAAAATATTACAATACAGTACATTGTTATATGTTTTACTTTTCATTTTCTTCGTTTGTCTTAATACAGATAAGTTGTAAAAATGAACAGAAAGCTCTATGGACAATCATTTATGTGAATAAAGGTTATTGTAGATGAGTAAAATAAATTCTTTTTCCGCTAAAAGTCTAGAAACAAAATTATCTTTATTGTTCTGTAACAATTAGCTGATGAATAAAATTGCTATTTGATTCTACAATTATCTTTACTGAAAAACAGAAATACTTATTTTACTTTTTCATATGTATTGCAAATATTTACAATATCTTTGTCTGCAATTTATTAACCCTTTATGTACTGAATTATGAATTCATGAAAATGTTATCTTCTAAAGCATTTTTCATGAATTGTTTAAACTACATTAGAAGATTTACATAATCATTTAATAAATTTTAGAAGGATTTTAGAAGGATTGAAGGATTTAGAAGGATTCATGCAATTTGAATTTATAGGGATTTTGTGCAATATTTATAACCCCCACTCAAATCTTTTATTTTAAATCTTTTTCTTAGTATCTTGTAGAATTAGGAAATGTACAAATATAATGCTCTTACAATAGAAATACAGAAATATTTCAGAATTGAAAAATCCCCCCCCCCCAACGCCAAGAAAGCTCAAAAAATGCAAAGGCAAAAAAAAAAAAAAAAAAAAAAAAAAAAAAAAAAAAAAAAAATCATCCTTTAAAAATATTTTTGTTTTGTGTAATCCATAATGCTTTTGGAGCAAGATAAAGTAATGTTTCTATAACTCATTCTAAACTGCATTACGACTAATAGAGTATTAAATGAATTTTATAACAAGTTATTTTAATTGTACTTATAAGTACCGTCAGTAGGTAAAGGGTTAATTTCGAAATTAAATTTTAAATTACTCATTTCTAATTAATTTTTTTTAAATAATCATATGCAACATTTAGTAAAAGAGAGATGGAGATTTAAGATACTGTTGCTGGGTTGAAAAATGCTGGACATTTGAATGCGTATGTTAGATTTGCTTTTGATATAAATAAGTAATTATAACTTAATATATATTTCATTCGAACAAACATTATTTTATATTCTTCTTGTTAGCCCCCGATATGCTATTTCTTTCAGACAACAATTAAAGTGTCGTCACTAAAAAATAAGGTTACACCAAACCATAAGCCACCCGTAAAACAAAGCAGGTGTATCATTGTACGGTTAAACACTGATAATATGCTGCAATGTTTTAACCATCTAAACATCGCACATTTTAAATTTTTGAAACGCCTTATAGGAAAAAAAGCACTTTTAAATGTTATTAGTTTGAAAACTGCATCTCAATTTATTTTTGAGATATTAATTTTTTTGTATTTTTTAATGCCATTTCTGTAATGGTGGCAACTGAAGTACTCTTTTTCTGTATAATTTAAAGGGAAAATAGTAGATTACTAGATCTTTTTGCTGTCATTTACTCATAACAATTGAAAAAAAAAAAACTGTAATTAAAATACGTGCTATGCCAAGAATATCGTCTGCTATAAAAATGTATTTTAAGGAATATTTGGGTGACTTATTTTCTCCGGATTAAAGCCTATCAAAAATAAAAACGAATGCAATTTCATTAATCCGTGTGTAATAACATTTTCCGAATTTTGAAAAAATATAAATGAATGATTTCTGATGAAACATTATAATCGATTATTATTATTACGAGCTATTATAAACGATATTTAATTTTCAGTATCATATTAATGTTACAAACAAATAAAGGCATTTGTATCATTAGATACCCGATTTCTTTGTCGAGTTTCTTGAATGACGACATCGCTTTTTGCCGGGTTTGTGTATTATTCCGCGATAGTGACGTCCTCTGCATACTTTTCTATAGATGTAGTTTAAGACTGGATCGTAAATGTGGAGTTCTTCAGCGGATGAAAAGGACGTCATTTTATATGAAATAAAAACGTATATTTTAAGTGTTAAAACTGAAATATGTTTTGTACTAGCTATATTTATATTAAATTCTGAAAAAGCAGAATTCCTGTTTCCTGCTTGTATTTCCCTTTTATACATTTTTGGTTTTTCTTATTACAACACAGCTTAAAAGTTGCAGAAAAGCGCTAAGGACAGTTATAAAAAAAAAAAAAATTTTTTTTCGCTGAAAATGTAATAACAAACTTTCTTCAGTATTTTGTAGTCCTACGACAGTGGGATAAAATTGCTGTTTGCTATCGGATTTAAATTTATACAATTTGGCACCAAATTTATACATTAAAAAATGAAAATAACTTTTCAGTTTTCCAAACGTATTTTAACTGGTTACATTCTATTTGTTTCCATATCTGTTCGTAACTGATCTTGAGATACTGGTTGGAAATGCACAAAATCTGGGTATTTTTAATCTTCATTTTTTTAAACTACACGCAAACACTACTACATGAATTAATTGTGAAAATGATGACTATTTTATGGATTATTGTATTCTTTTGTTGTAAGTAAATTTCAATCCAAAGGATTGGACCTCAGAGGATCCAACCTCAATCCTTCAAATTGTTTTGAGGTTAACAATTAAAGGATATTGAGGTTGTGGATGGATCTTGCGTCTAGGGAATTGTTTAGATGATTGATACATGATCGACAGACGTGGTAGGCTATATTAGAAAAAAAATTACACATGTTTGGCAGAAAAAAATGCATTGTATTGAGCATTTGAGTTCAAAAGGAAAAAACACAATTAGTGCATATGTGAAAAAAAAAGAATAAAAAAAGATGTTTTCTTCAAAGAAAATCGTTTTAGTAGGGGGTATGGTTTCCCCGGACGGCCAGCAACGTTGAACACATTTGATGCATGGAGTCAATGAGGCTATTATTGAGGAGCTGTGGTGTTTTGTCAACTCCTTCAGAAGAGATCTTTCCAGTTCTTTGAGAGTTTGTGGGGGGTGGTAGGCTGCCAGCAACTCTTCAGCCTAGAATGTCCCATCCCAAGCATGCTCTATTGGGTTCATGTCCGATCATTTGGTTATTCCAGTCGTATAATTCCTTCCTGGAAAACGAAATCATCCACCAAGTGAGCACGTTGTGGCTTGCAATTGTCGCCCATTAACATGAAGTCATCTCCAATTGCTGCAGCGTAAGGGACTACAATAGGTCTGAGGATCTCATCCTTATATCTCTGACCGGTCAGAGCTCCATTTCGAAGGATTTGGAGGTTGGTGCGCCTATCAATGGAGATGCCAGCATAGACCATCACTTCTCCACCGCCAAATCTAAGGCTGCATACACACGCTTGTTTTCCATCCTTCTACAATTTCGTGGAAAATCTTTTATTCTGGGCGCTTCTGCGGTTTATTCACAAAATAATGAGGGGAATCAACAATGGGTCAGGAGATAAGGAACTCAATCCTAAATGAAGGAAAGGTTCTCCTTTTGCAGACATCAGTCCCTTTCCTTTTAAAGTCATTAAAAATCAAAAACACCGCGTGGCCACAAGAAACGACGCCTACGCTGATAACAGTTAGAAGGACGGTCCGTTCGCTGCTTAATACTTCCTTGCACGAACACAGGATTGTTTTTGACTGCCTAAGGGGAACTGCTCAGACGTTGAAACCACGTCTGTAGAGCATAGATGTCCCCCCGGATACCTTTATTAAGGTCTTAAAAAAAGTTACAACAATGAGTCCGCAGACTCAAGCCGCCTAAAAAAGAAAACGAAACTTTATAAAACATAAAAAAATACATAAAGATGTCACAGACTATGGTCGTAGACCAGATCGCCACAAACGCGACAAGGGGCGATAGTAAGTCCAAGAGATTACAATCTAAGATGATAGGAAGAAAAAGATAATATTCCTTTATGTACCAAGCATAGAACTAATTGTTAGATAGGTCCATTAGAAAGCAAAAAACTTGTTTTAATATTGAATGAAGTGTTGGACGGGATAAAATGTTACTAAGCTAATTTTTAGCGATTCGATTGATAAGGGGCACTGATTATGCCAGCGTAAGGAAATGGTCAGGCGTAATAGTAATGAGAGGCACACTGAGAAAAATGACACTTTCAAATCTGAGCAAATCGATGTTTTTATTTTCTTATGAAACGTTTTGTTTCAAATATTACGACCCAATGCTTTCAAGTCTGAAATACGGGAAGTACTCAGTTTCAAACAAAATTACATTTTATTCGTTAAATGTAGTAAATCTCACCAGTGTAGTTACATTTATTCATATTATTTCATAGTTTATAATTTGGAACTAAACACTCCCTTCAATAATATTTTATTTCATGAAATGTGGCGAACTACATTTTTATCGTAATCGCGGAAGAAACTCAAAAGCCTTCCGAATGTGATCACAAAAGCGTAGAGTTTGCTTTTTAGCCTTTGAAACCGAAGAATGTATTACTTGGTAAAAGAAAGATTTCACAGGTGGAATTTGCAAGATTTCATTGAAAATTTTGAAGGTAATTTCATTAATTTTGTTGTTTCGAAATATTTATCCCTATTTTTATTGTATGCACACGTAATTTCTATAAGTTATCTTAAAATTAGGGTTAGCTATGTACCATGTTGAGTACACTCTAAAAACGACATTTTCAAAACTGAGCAAAAAAATACTCAAATCTGAGTATGTCGCACAGTCAAAATGGCTCCGAATCAAAATTACTCAAATTTGAAAATTGTATATACACATTTCTGAAAACACGGACAAACTCAAATATGTGCATGCACACACTCAAGAATAAAACATCATGTGCTCATATTTGAGTATGTCCATGTTTTCAGAGATGAGTATATAAGATTTTCAAACTTGAGTAATTTTGTTTCGGAGCCATTTTGACTCAGCGACATACTCAGATTTGAGTATTTTTTGCTCAGTTTTGAAAATGTCGTTTTTAGAGTGCACTTGCTAAATTGCCCCATTCGCATACAGAGAAACTTGAGCAATGGAATTTATGTACGTACGCCCTAAAAGGACCATGTCCTGTAAGGAATGCGTTAACGGCAGGAGAGAGGATTGTTTCTCCAGATGTAAATACGCCTATTATCAAGATAAACAGGAAAACGGGACTCAGAGAAAAGAATATTGCGCCTTTTTTTTCTCCTCTAGTTCACATGCTCTGTTGCCCACTCCCTGCGCGGGCCACGGTGCCTTGCTGTTAACGTAACACATACTATGGGTCTGCAACCGTACAGACCTTCAGCGTGGAGCCGATTTCGGACAGTTTGAGTCGAAACTGTGATGCCAGTACCCGAGCGAAGTTGTTGTTGAAGAAGAGTAGCATTCGTATTTCGGTGTCTCCGAGTCGTTAGCACTAAATATCGATCTTCATTCAGCATTGCTGTACGTCTATGATCTTGCACTGGTCTTCGGCCTGCATTTCCAGTCTCCAAAAAAACGGTTCCAGATCATGAAAATCACGCTTTGTGAAACTCCAGTGGCTTTTGCTAATTCGGCTTGTATTTGACTCCCTCCCTCTCTAACCGTCTAACAACTCTCCAAGCTTCTGATTCGGTTAAATGACTTCACTGAGACGCCGTACTCATCGAAACAAAACACTTACTGAATGTCGATCATTGTTTCCCGCTTTGTTTTTCAGTAAGTTGAAACCTAAATTTCATTCGTTACCGCGCTAGAGCGTCGTTTTTGACGTCAAACTGCAAATTTACGTACGCCGAAGTTTGAAAATGAGAAAAATTTGCATTTGTTACTCTCTTCTTCCATTTTCTGCAAAAAAAAAATTTCGCTTATACCGTTATTTTATATAACACTTACAATATCCTTTAATTGCTTTGAACAACGTACAAAGATTACGATTCAGTACATTGTTATTTTCTATTTTACTTTTTGCTTTCTTCTTTTGTCTTTTTACAGATAAATTGCAAAAATGAACAGAAAGCCCTACGGACACTCATTTATCTGAAAAAAAGGGTTACCGCGAAAATATAAAAGATTTTTTTTCTTTCCCGCTGAAAATCTAGTAAGAAATTCTCTTTATTCTTTTGTAATTCTTTGCTTTTGGTGGTGGAATAAAATTACAATTTGGTTCTAAAATTATCTTCACCGAAAAATGAAAAAAGGGACATTACTTTTTCAAGTATATTGCAAATATTTACATTATCTTTTTTTGAGGATTTATGGATTTCGATATTAATATTTAAATTAATAATTTTTTATTTTATTTATTTATTGTTATTTTTATAATCATATGGAATATTTAGGAAAAGGCGATGGGAAATATACTATATCTGAGCTGATAAGATGTGGATACTTGAAAGCTTATGTTACAAATGATTTTGATATAAATAAATATTTATAGTTAATATATAATTTTCGAACAAACATTATTACATATTCTTTTTTTCTTTCCTTTTTATTAGCCCCCGATACGGTATGCTATTTCTTTTTCGCAGCTTATTTTGTATCGTATCCAAAAAATAACTTTATCTTACAGAAACCAGTTTAAAGCAATTTGTTTGAAAACTGCATCTTCATTTATTTTTGAAATATTATTTTTTTGTAGTTTTTGGAGCCATTTGCTTAATATTGGCAACGGAAGTACTTCATTTATGTAGAAAGTAAAGGAAAAATAGTTCTAAAATATTAATTATATATTTTTGTTGCCATTTTTTCATAACAACCGAAAGAAAATGTAATTAAAATACGTGCTATTTTGAAAAAATATAAACGAATGATTTCTGTTAAAACATGGAGCTATTATAAACTATATTTAATTTTAAGTATCTATAATGAAGGCCTATAAATCATTAGACAGCCGTTTTTTTTTCTTTTCTTTTTTTTTTCTTTTTCTTTCTGTCTTTTTATTTATTTATTTATTTTTTTTGTTTGAGTTTCTATAACCCTTTGAGGGGCGGTGGTATGTTTATGAAACCACTTAATTTTAATTCCCAATTGCCACATTGGCACCAGAATTTTAGTAAAAGAATTTCTGCATTATTGTGTGTGTGAAATATAGCTTTTTTCATATATACAAATAAATTTGTTTTCAAATTCCTGTGTCATTCATTAATTTCAGCATTTTAGTAATAGAATTGCTTTGCCCCTGAAAGGGTTAATGACGGCATCTTTTTGCTGCATTTGTGTATTATTTCGCGATAGTGACGTGCTATGCCTATTTTACTGTAGATGTTTAAGAGTGGATCGTAAATGTGGAATTCTTAAGTGGATGCGAATGACATCATTTTACACAAAATAAAAGCGTGTGCTGTAAGTCGTAAAATTGAAATATGTTTTGTACTATTTATTTAACCTCTTCGGTCCCTGGGTCCCCGTACGGGGATCTCTGTTCTTTTCCTTATAAAAACTAAAATGGCCGATGTTTTTACATTTTCACATCACTTCTTAAAAGCTGAATACTTTTTGCGTTCAAATCAAACGAATAAATGGCAGCATCTAAGCTGATTCACACATAAAAAAAATGTTATTTTCATCTGAGTTTGCAAAACGTCTAAAAATGCCCAAAAGACAGTATGACCAAGAAAGTGAGAAATTTGCATAAGTATTTAACTTAAACCTTTTTCAATAAAAAATTTTGAGGATTTGTGGATTATTTACTTGTGTAAAGCTCTTAAATTTGTGATTGCGTTAATTTAGGTTAATGGTTATTAAATTGATGTTTTTAAAGGGGTTTGTAGTTTCAGATCCATATTTTTGAATCTAAATTACTAAGTGCCTAAAGGATCAATTTCAGAAAAGATATTTTTTCTGTCATTTACGATGTCATTTTGTTTGGGAAAAAGTCAACGAAAAAGCATTTGTATTATTGTTTTAGCTTCGGAACTGAAGAGGATATACATACACTGCTCAAAACAATTAAAGGATATTTGAAGTTTTATATAAAATAAAGATATAAACGAAAATTTTTTTGCTGAAAATAGAAGAAGAGAATCACAAATGCAAATTTTTCTGGTTTTCAAACTGTGGAGTATGCAAATTTTGAGTTCGACGTCAAAAACTTCGCTTCAGCGGCTGCGAATGAAATTTGACTTTCAACTGGATAAAAGAGAATGAAGACAAGGATGATCGACATTCAGTGATTGCTTTGTTTCGATGAGTACGATGTCTCAGCGAAGTCATTTGACAGATTCAGAAGCTTTGAGAATTGTTGGTAGGTTAGAAGGGGGCCAAACTCAAGCCGAAGTAGCGCAAGCCATTGGAGTGTCACAAAGTGTCATTTCCAGGATCTGGAACCGTTTTTTGGAGAGTGGATGTGCAGGCCGAAGACTAGGGCAAGGTCGTAGATGGGCAACAACGCCCAATGAAGATCGGTATTTAGCGTTAACAGCTCGGAGACACCGAACCATGAACGCTACTCTTCTCCAACAACACCTTCGCTCGGCTACAGGCACCACGATTTCAACTCAGACTGTCCGAAACCAGCTCCATGCTGTAGGTCTGTATGCTCGCCGACCGATGGTATGTGTTAAATTAACATCAAGGCATCGTCGCGACCGCAGGGAGTGGGCAACCGAGCATGTCAACTGGAGGAGAAATGAATGGAACAATATTCTGTTTTCTGACGAGTCCCGTTTTTCTGTGCATCCGGATAATAGGCGTATTTTCATCTGGAGGGACCGTGGCAGTAGGAATAATCCTGCGTTCGTGCACGAAAGTGTCAGATTTGGTGGTGGAGGAGTGTTGGTGTATGGTGGCATCTCCATTGACGGGCGCACTGACCTCTACATCATTCGAGATGGAGCTCTGACTGGTCGCCGATATAGGGATGAGATCCTCAGACCTATTGTAGTCCCTTACGCTGCAGCAATCGGAGATAACTTCATTTTAATGGACGATAACTGCAGGCCACATCGTGCAAACCTGGTGGAGGATTTCCTTTTCGAGGAAGGAATCGTTCGAATGGAATGGCCAGCGTGTTCTCCAGACATGAATCCAATCGAGCACGTTTGGGACGCTCTAGGAAGACGACTTTCCGGCCGCCAACAACCCCCCACAAACTCTCCAACAACCGGAAAGAGCTCTTCTGGAAGAGTGGGGCAGAATACCCCAACTCGTCATTAATAGCCTCATTGAGTCCATGCCTCAAAGGTGTTCAACGTTGCTGGCCGCCCGTGGAAACCATACCCCCTACTGAAAATGATTTTCTTTGAAGAAAACACCTTTTCTTATTCTTTTTTTCTCATATGCACAAATTGTGTTTTTTTCCTTTAGTACACAAATGCGCAATAAAATGCATTTTTTCTGCCAAACATGTGTAATTTATTCTCATATAACCTACTATGTCTGTCGACCATGTATCAATCAGCTAAACAGTTTACCAGATACAAAATCCACCTAAAACTGCAATATCCTTTAATTGTTTTGAGCAGTATATATTCTTTTTTTCATCGGGGGCGACACTAAATTCTGAAAAAGCAGAATTCCTGTTTTCTAGTTTGTTTTTTCCCTAGAACACAGTGAAAAATTACTCAAAAACTCTACGGACAATCATTTATCGGAATAAAGCATATCTTAGTGAAAAAAAGCCTTATTTCGCTGAAAGTGTAATAAAAGCGTTTCTTTATTATTTTGTAATTCGGCGTACCCACAGCGGGATAAAATTGTAATTTGGTACCAGATTTACATTAGTTATTTATAAAAAAGGAAAATGGTGTTATTTGTAAAGGTGCAGATTCCCAAAATTGTTAAGGAGCCACTGGCTCCTAAACCCAAATAACCCAGTGGTCTCATGGCGAATTTCACGTTTTTTCGGCAATATTTAGACGAAAATCACGTTTTTTATTTTCGCGATCCTCTAACAAAAATCGCGTTTTTTTTTTTCGTGATCCCCCAACGAAAATTTCGTTTTTTCCGAGGCCCTTTGAAAAAATTCAGGTTTTATAGCGATCGTTTTATGAATGTCGCGGTTGTTAGCGTTTTTATGGGAAAAAATTCAGAGTGCTAATTTCGTCAAAGGATCGCAAAAAATTGCAAATTTCGTCAAAGCATCGCGAAAACAATCGCGACAGTCATAAAACGATCGCTATAAAACCTGAATTTTTTCAAAAGATCGCGTAAAAAACGAAAATTCTTTTAGATGATCACGAAAAAAAAAAAACAAAAAAAAAAAACCGCTTTCGTCTAAATATTGCCGGAAAACGCGAAATTCGCCAAAGGATGGCGACTTAGACGCCGAAAATTAGTCACCAAAGCTAAAAATTTTGCCGCCACGTGGCGATTGGCGACCGTGAATCTGCACCTATAGTTATTTGGTGCTATTTATAACGGCCGATTATGTGCACAAGGGATATGGACACAAGTCAAAAAAATGTAAATATCTCTTCATTTTTTCAAATTTGTTTTAATTAGTTCTGTTCTATATGTTTCCAAATCTATTTTAATTTATCTTGTATTGATAGATAATGAATAAAAAATGCAGTATTTTTTATCTTCCTTTTTTTTAACTACATGAAGAATTGTGAAAAAGATGAATTTTTTATTGATTATGGTATAACATGTTCTTTTGTTGTAAATAAAAAGATTACAATACAGTCTATTGTTATATGTGTCTTTTTCATTTTCTTCTTTGTCTTTCTACAGATAAGATGCAAAATTAAACAGAAAGCCTTAAGGACGATCATTTATCTGAATAAAGGTTATTGCGGGAACAAAAGAATTTTTTTCCCGCTGAAAGTCTAGTAACAAATTCTCTTTATTGTTCTGTAACCCTACCCCTTCGGCGGCGGAATAAAACTACAATTTGGTTCTACAATTAACTTCACCAGAAAACGGAAAAAGTTATTTTACTTTTTAAAATATATTGCAAATACAGTAGAACCTCTTTTATCCGAAACTATTTTAACCAAAACCCTCGGTTAACCGAAATCCATTTTAAAAGTTTTTTTTTTTTTTTTTTTTTTTTTTTTTTTTTTTTTTTTTTTTTACTTTCTTAGAGTTTTTTTAAATTTAACTTGAAATCCCGTAAGCTGCGGAGTGGAACGAAGAAAACGAACAAATTAAAAATTCTCAAGCATTTGAAAGTTTTCAAAAAGATGCGGCATGGCTGGAGCAGCAGAAAGACTGTGATACTGGTGAACTAACAATATTAAAAAACTCTGTGATAGAGCTTCAAAGCAAAGGCAATCAAAACAGCGACAAACAAAACATTTTTTCAAACCCTTGCGATAAATGTAAAAAGGTACTTGATTTCAAAATTAAAATTCAGGAATTTATTTTTATTTCTATTTTGCTATTGCTTTATTTTTATTAAGCACTTGTTACCATAATATATATTGCATTTATTTATCCTTAAAATTGAAGCATTCTCGATTATCCGAAAATTTCGATTTTCCGGAAGAGGGTCGGTCCCAATTACTTCGGATAATCGAGGTTCTACTGTATTTACATTATCTTTGTTTCAGATTTCTTAAATTATTTGATAATAATTAATGATATGAACTATATAAAAAAAATCTCTTCTAAACATCAAAGTAGATTAAGCTAAATAATGTTATAAAAAGTGATAAAATATCTTCATTTAGATTGACGAACGTTTCATCGCCCATACGGCGACATTTTCAAAATCATTCGTAATAGAAATATTTCACAAAATTTTGTGAAAATATTTCTATCCTGAATGATTTTGAAAATGTCGTCGTTTGTGCGATGAAACGTTCGTCAATTTAAATAAAGATATTTTATCACTTTTTATAGCATTATTTAGCATAATATGTTTATAAGTGATTATTATACATGATGTTATAACATCAAAGTACTCATTAATTGCCTTTCACCAAAGAAGATGGAACAGTTGTTGAAGCTTGAGCGTTATTAGGTATCGTTGACTGATTGTGTATGGGCTTTCTGCAAGCAGTACGTTTTTTTCCTTTGTTGCGTTTTGATTTGTAATACGTCCAAATAACGTAGTGTACCATTCTGTTCCATTTCCAATGTAAATTTAATTTTAGAGTCAAGGCTATTAATCTGTGTTAAGAAGCTATTGATTAAGGAATCTGCATATTGCCATATGATAAAAATGTCATCTACATATCTTTAATACGTAAGACATTTTAATATTGCATTTAATTTCTTTATGCTTGTATCCCCGTGATTTTTGTTTTTGTTTACTGGTTTTTCAATTTGAATTTTTTTTGTGAAAATATTTTTATCTTTTTATTTTCTTGAGAAAGTTGCAGTCGGATGTAATGAAACATGTCGAAATGTAAATAAATAAAGGTATTTTTTGCCTTTTTAAAATTAATTTTTATCCCTTATAGCAACTATTGAGTACTTTGATAATTAATGATTTTAATTTTATTTGTTTATTTTTCTAATCATATGCAATATTTAGAAAAAGGGTGGGTGGGTGGGGGGGGGGGGGTGGATACTACTTCTGAGCTTAAAAAATGTGGATATTTGAATGTCTATCTTCCAAATGCTTTTGTTATAGGGTAACACTAGGATAGATGGCCATAGTTTTTAAATATTGAAATAAAAACTCTTAGAATGCAAATGCAAGAAATATTGATGCATATTTAAAATTCTTATACATATACTCATAATATTTTATGCAAAAAATATTTAAATATTGAAAACAAAAAGTGTTAAACGAAATTGAAATTAAAATGGCAGATGGCCATCTCTCCTTGAAGCCGAGGAAAGATGACCATCCAATACAAGAAAGAAAAAGTTAATTTAAATAGCAAAATAATTACACATTTCATATAGTTAATCCTGAAAAACATATAGCAATTTGTAAAGATGCAGTTATATGATGGAAAATAAGTGAAGAAAACTCGAATAAACAAAATTTGAAGTATAATTTCAATACTTCACTTTTCGTGAAATCTTACCACATGCTTGGCAAAGGGTTTGATAATTTGTACACGTTTCATGGTACCACATCAGGCACTTTATGCATTGTATCCAGACAGTCTTTTTGGATGTGATATTATATTGTTTTGCACAACCAACACAGTGATCCTAATCCAATCTGTAGAATCTGATAATTTAAATGTATTTCGTTTTCTTCGCCACTGGAATTGTCGTGTTTTTTCTCGTGTTAATTGTAGGTTTATTACATTAATTTAGTTTATTTATCAACTTTATCAATTTCTGTTATGAAAATTTCCGACGTTTTTCAGTATTTTCTGAAACAAATAAATCGTTAGGTATTATTATATTATTATTATTATTATTATTATTACTATTATTATTATTATTATTAAAATATTTATATTAGTTAAAATTTAAATAATTATATCAATTAATATATTTATAAACGTAAACGTTATATATTCATTTTAAATTTAATTATATTTAGTTAAAATGATCATTAAGTATAATTTTGAAATATTGATTAAAGGTGGCCATCTCTCCTCGATTTCATGTGGCCATCTCTTCTGATATTGAAGGACTGATGGTAGCCCAATTTAAAGCATCAATAGACAATGTACATCTTTGTTTTAGTCTTAGAAGTAAAGATTAGGTTATATACATGCCTTAAAAGTCCACATAGTAAAAAATATACATAACGTACGTATTGCAAAATATTCAGATTCCTAAGTCAAAAAAAAAAAAAAAAAATATTCAACCACCTATTTAATTTACATTAAAATTACACTTACTTTTTATAATGGAAAAACACAACTGCACGTCGCAATAAATAAACTCGTTGAACTATTTCATACGAACAATGTTTATATTGCAATCGATGAACAAGTTTTCGAGATATTTAGACTGGCCATCTCTCCTCTACAGCCATCTATTCCAGAGTTACCCTAAATACTTATATATAATTACAAGCATTATGCTGCATTATTTTTTCTTTACTTTTTAGCCCCCGATATGATATTTCTCTCAGACAAAAATTAAGTGTCAAAATGTCGTCACTAAAAAATAACCTTACACCTAACCATAAGCCACCCGTAAAACGAAGCAGGTGTACCATTGTATGGTTAAATACTGCAATTTTTTAAACTTCTAAACATCTCACACTTTCAATTTTTACACCGTTGTATAAGAAAAAAAAGCACTTTTAAATGGAGTTTGTTTGAAAACTGCATCTCAATTTATTTTTGAGAGATTAATTTTTTTGTAGTTTTTAATGCCATTTCTGTAATGGGGGCAACTGAAGAACTACATTTCTAGAGAAAGTAAAGGGAAAATAATAAATTACTATCTCTTTTTGTTGCCTTTTTCTCATAATAAATTTAAAAAAATGTAATTAAAACACATTCCGAGAATATCGTCTTCTATAAAAATGTATTTTAAAGAATATTTGGGTGACTTATTTTCTCTGCATTTACTTAATTCCTATCAAAAAGATGAAAGAATGCAATTTTATTAATCCGTGTGTAATAACATTTTCCAAATTTTGAAAAAATATATATGAAGGATTTCTGATAAAACACGGAGCTGTTATAAACTATATCTAATTTTCAGTATCCATAGTAATGTTATAAACAAATGAACGCATATGAATCATTAGACACACGATTTTTTTCGAGTTTCTTGAATGACGAATCGCTTATTGCTGGGTTTGTACATTATTCCGCGATAGTGACATCCTATGAATACTTTTCTATAAATGTTGTTTAAGACTGGATCCTGAATGTGGAAATCTTCAGCGGATGAAAAGGACGTCATTTTATCTAAAATAAAAGCGTATATTTTAAGTTTTAAAACTGAAATATGTTTTGTGCTATCTATATTTCTATATGATTTATTTTTCATCGGGGACGAAACTAAATTCTGAAAAAGCAGAATTCCTGTTTTGTTGTTTTGTTTTCTTTTTACAATACGGTGCAAAAAATGCACAAAAGCCCCACGGACAATCATTTTGGAAATAAAGATTATTTTAAAAGATTGAGGAATAAAAAACAATAACTTCCTTTTCCACTTTAAGTCTACACTATATGGCAAAAGGTGACCGGTCACTTGCGATTTTAGACGTTTTGTTAAATATCTAGAAAAATACATGAGGAATTATCCTGAAACTGCAGATATGTAAAAAGTATAGTATAGATCATATATTTCCGCGAAGATTTTTTTCCCGGAACCCCACAGGGGACCGACAACAAATTGAAAAAGAACGAATATCTTTTGGATAACCCTTTAAAAACTAATCTAGCAAAAGCGTTCAAACTCGAGATTATCAATAAGTGGCTTATTGTAATATACTGTGTTCATTTTTATGAGGATAGCATGTATACTCGTAGAGAAATTAGGGTTTTTATGAAAACAGTCCCAAATTTCGCCAAGTCTTTTGCTTATAATTTGCAGAGTTCTTAATATAAAAAAAAGTTCTTTTCAGAAAATATGACAAATAACATTGTACGCAACAATCTGCAATCAGAATTAAAAAATAATAAAAATTGGATGAAAAATGAGCAGGTTTACTAAAAAATGTTTCACTGCGCATGCTCGAATGCAATCAAAATATAATTTTCCTAATGTGTTAGCTAAATGTATAGAGCAACTTTTATGAAAGTCCAAAAACATAGTTTGAAAAGTCTGATAATAATCGTTTATAGAATAAGCTCAAAATCCGTTGTTCTCAAAATGAAGCAAAAAGATGAGGGGTTGTATCAATATATCCATTGATTAGTGCCAATATAGCATACACAATATTCACGTACTACTGTATTTGGATACAGCCCCTCATCTTTTTAATTCCTTTTGGGAATAACGGATTTTGAGCTTATTCTATAAACGATTATTATCAGACTTTTCAAACTATGTTTTTGAGACTTTCACAAAAGTTGCTCTATACATTTAGCTAACACATTATGCAAATTATATTTTGATTACGTTCGAGCATCCGCAGTGAGTCATTATTTAGTAAACCTGCTAATTTTTCATACAATTTTTATTATTTTTTCATTCTGAATGCAGGATATTGTGTACAATGTTGTTTATTATATTTTCAGAAAAGAACTGTTTTTTTATATTAAGAACTCTGCAAATTATAAGCAAAAAACTTGGCGAAATTTGGGACTGTTTTTATAAAAACCTTAATTTCTCTACGGTTATACATGCTATCCTCATAAAAATGAACACAGTTTACTACAATAAGCCACTTATTAATAATCTCGAGTTTGAACGCTTTTGCTAAATTAGTGTTTACAGGGTTATCCAAAAAATATTCATTCTTTTGCAATTTGTTGACGGTTCCCTATGGGGTTTCGGGAAAAAATCTTCACGGAAATATATGACTTATACTATACTGTTTACGCACCTGCAGTTTCAGGTTAATTCCTCATATATTTTTCTAGATATTTAACAAAACGTCTAAAATTGCAAGTGACCGGTCACCTTTGGCCATATAGTGTAATAACGACCATTCTTTATTATTCTGTAACCCTTCAGCAGTGGGATAAATTTGCTTTTTGGTACTAGATTTATGTCAGCTATTTATTAAAAAATGAAAATAGCTTTTCAGTTTTTCACATAAAAAAATATTTATCTTCTATTTGTTTCTAAATCTATTCGTAATTGATCTTGTGAATCTTGTTCTTGAGATGTTGTTGAAAATGCACAAAAATGCAGGTTTTCTTTTTTTTTTTTTTTTCTTTCTCAAATACATGGAAATAGTGCTAGATGAAGAATTGTAGAACTTTTTAATATTTTATTGACTGTTGTACAAGATATTCATTTTTTGTAAGTATTCTATATTACTATATGCTTTACTTAAGTTTGTGTTACGCTTTCTTTTTCTTTCTTTTTCTTCCTTTATATTTATTCAGATAAACTGGAAAAATGAATAAAATTAGTTGGGAAAATGTACAGAAAGCCCCACGGGCCATTATTTATGTGAATAAAGGTTATTGCAGAAATATAAAATATTTTTTTTTTTCGCTGAATGTCCAGTAACAAATTTCCTTTATCGGTCTGCATACTTCCGCGTTTGGTGGCGGAATAAAATTGCAATTTGGTTCTACAATTATTTTCACCGAAAAACAGAAGAATTTATTTTACTTTTTCAGATTTATTGCAAATATTCATATTATCTTCCTTTGCAGTTTTATTCATTTCTATGTTAATATTTAAATTAATAATTTTTAATATTTTTTTATAGTTTGTAAAATACTGAGAAAGTTTATGGGCTGAGGGAGGAAAAAAGAGACTATTTATGAGCTGAAAAATAGGGATTAAAATGATCTTTACCCAAAAAAGGAAACACTTAATTTAGTTTTTCAGATTTATTGTAAATTTTTATATTCGCTTTATTCACAATTTTATTAATTTCGATATTAATATTTAAATTAATAACGTTTAACCTTTTCAGGGGAAAGGTACTTATATTCATAAAATGTTGAAATATTTTAATGACACCAGTATTTACAAGAGAATTTATTTATAAACAAGTAAAAGCATATTTTCGCGTACTTAATAAAGGTGAAATTTTCATTATAAAATTCCGGTGCCCAAGTGGCAATTAGGGATTAAAATTATGTGATGCCGTGACGGCATCACCGCCCTTTAAGGGGTTAATATTCTTTACTTTTTATAATCTCTTGCAGCATTTACGAAACGAAGGGGAAGAAACAGGCTATTTCTGACATGTAAAATATGGACAATTATGTTTTACAACTATTTATGCTTATGGTTAATAATAATATGGTTAACAACTTAATTATGCTTATGATTAAACAAGTATTTACATTATAATATTACAAGTTTTATTGCAAATATTTACATTAGCTTCATTTGCAATTTTATTAATTTCTATATTAATATTTAAATTTAGAATTTTTATTATTTTTATTTTCTATAATATTGTGCAAAGTTTATACGCAGAGCGAGGAAAACAGAAACTGTTTCTGAGCTCAAAAATAGGGGTTAAATTTATCTTCACCGAAAAAAGGAAATACTTATTTTAGTTTTGTCAGATTTATTACAAATATTTATGTTCGCTTCATTTGCATCTTTATTAATTTCTATATTAAGATTTAAATTAATAATTTATTTTATTTTTTAGTTTGTATAGTATTGTGCAAAGTTTATGGGCAGAGGGTGGAATAAAGAGATGTTCTTGAACTGAAAAATAGATACTATAGTTATCTTCATCGAAAAAAAGTAAATACTTATTTTATTTTTTTCAGATTTATTTAGAATATATATATTCGCTTCATTTGAAATTTTATTAATTTTGATATTAATATTTAAATGAGTAATTTTTAATATCCTTTACTTTTTTAATCTTTAGCAACATTTACGAAAAGAGGGGAAGACAATGGAGTTATAGTCCAGGCAATAGAGACCGTATAGGGGCTCTACCTAGCAAAATTCATGGTAGTTCTGGTAAAAGGCTTACTATATGTTTTTTGGCTCGCTGAATCTGAATTTTTAACTTCCCACCAAAATTTCACCCGACAACCCCCCCAAATTTTGGTAAAAAGCACCCCAAAAAAGGTTTTTATTAAAAAAAAGTCCATTTTTTTATTGTTTTAGGGGAAAAGTAGCTAGAAATTAAGAAAGTAGACAAAATTTGCAACAAATTAGATATATGACATTATGACTTAGGATGAAGGGGAAGCGGGGAATCTGCCTCGGATCATGCGCCGCAATCCTGCGTGGACTAAGTTGCGCAATTCCACTTAACCACTCACGCGTTTACATTAGCCCTCCCATCTTCCCTGCGAACTTTCTCTATAAGGTTTACTTTAAGTTTTTTGGGTCGCTGAATCCGAACTTTTAACTTCCTCCCAAATTCCCCTCCCCCCGAATACCCCCCAAATAGTTTTTAACTTAAATTTCTTATTGTTTTAGGGGAAAAGCTTTACGAAATTCAGAAACTAGACAAAATTTGCAACAAATAGGATACATGACATTATGACGTAGGATGAACGGGGAGGGAGAGGGCTGCCTCGGAACATACAATGCGGCGCAATACATCGCAAATAAATTTCAACTTAATATCGATGTGTTTCATCCGTCCCAAATTATTTTCATTTGAAATACACTTGATACATGATTGGTTATCTTCATATACTATAAGATTTTTAACACCCAAAATTTCATTGGCGATACCTTTTCAGCGCTCGCAGCGTTCCTAAAATTTTCACACTTTGCTACCACTAAATTAAATCGACAATCTTTGTGGTATAATTCTATTATAGATGTTAAAAGAATCTACTACGAAGAATTCTCATTTAAAATACTGGTAGCAAAGTGCCAAAATTTTAGGAACGGTGTGAGCCCTGCCTTTGATCCATAAAAGATCTTAAATTCCTTTGCTCAGGGCATTTATTTCTGCCTCTATACTTGACAGTGCGATACTCTTTTGTTTATTTACACACCATAACACAGGGCAATTACAGAACATAATAATATAACCAGAGACAGATTTTCTGTCATTTGAGTTTGAACCGCAATCAGCATCAACATAAAGAGAAAGATCCGAATCACTTAAATTTCCTTTCTTATAATTAATTTTAAATTTAGCAGTACCTTTCAAATATCTCAAGATTTTCTTTAAAGCACACCAGGCAACATCAGTAGGTTGTTCCTGAAGTTGACTTAAGCAGTTAACCGAAAATAAAATATAAGGTCTAGATACGTATGCTAAATATAGTAAAGAACCAACCAATTCCTTATATGGCCCATTGAAGCGATTACCTTTTGCAAAATTAGCAGCAGTCGCTTTAGTTTCAATGGGAATGGAACTGGGATTACAGTCCAGCATTTTGAATCTTTTCAATAACCTTAAAATGTAGGACTCTTGATCTAAATATAAACCGCCCGATGTAAATTCCATTGGGATACCTAAAAACTCGGATGCTTTTCCTGATTTTGACATCTGAAATTCTTTAGATAACATATCAATAATAACATTAATTTCTCGAACTTCTGAACCTGCAATCAACAGATCGTCGACGTAAAGAGCCATAAATATTCTGTTTGAATTTACATGTCTTATAAAAATGCAAGATTCAGAATTAAGTTGTTTGAAACCTAACTTAATCACAAAATTGAGAAATTTTTGATACCACTGACTGGCTTGCTTCAAGCCATATAAGCTTTTCTTTAGTTTACATTTTCTACCAGTACTATTATTACATCCCTTAGGTTGATCCATATAAATATTCTCATTTAATTCTCCATTTAGGAAAGCAGTTTTAACATCCAAAACAAAAACACTGAAATTTTCATTTAACATAATAATTAACACTAAACGTAAAGCAGGCATGCATTGCATATAACAGGTGAAAATGTTTCAGTATAGTCCTCTCCTTCTTTCTGCATGAACACGCGAGCTACAAGCCTTGCTTTGTACTTACCGTCCCTCTTTTTCCGCAGCACCCACTTGCAGGAGATGGCATTTCTGTCTACTGGCAGCTCTTCTAAATTCTACACTTCATTTTCTCTCATGGACTCCATTTCTTCGTCCATAGCTTCTTTCCAATTTTGTTGTTCGTTGTGAGGCAGAGTACAAATGTCGTCAAAATTTAAGGTTTCTTCTTGAGTAAGCATTGCTTCATAAATTTCAGGTTCTGGAAACTTAACGGGAGGTTTCTTTTCTCAGGATGATTTTCTCACACTTTCTTCGGCCGGATTTTCAGTTTTTTCTCTAGATGGCAGGGAACTATCGATTACACTTTCTTGAAATTGGCTTTCGTCATCAGGCTCATTTTCATTGATGTTCCGGTATATATGTTCAAAATCATTGGAAGTTTTCTTCTCTTCGTTAAATTTAACATTTTTTGATATAATGACGCGCTTTGTTATGGGATCTAGTAAGCGATAACCCATTGATGAATAGCCTATAAAAATCATTTTCTTGCATTTTTCATCTAATTTCTTTCTTTGATTATTAGGTATCAGTGTATAGGCATCACAGCCAAATACTCTAAGATTCTTCAAATCAGGATTATTTTTGTACTTTAAATAATATGGAGTGTAATTGTTAATGGATGCATTAGGCAGTCTGTTGTTTATGTAGACGGCAGTAAGAACTGCAAAACCCCAAAAGCTTTTAGGCAAATTAGCTTCAAATAACATCGCCCGCCCTTTTACTAAGAGACTTCTATTAGCGCGTTCTGATGGTGGTGAAGGATCAATAAGAATGCCAGCTTCATTTGCAAATTTTAAAAATTCACCATCAACATATTCTTTCGCGTTGTCACACCGAATTTTTCTTACTGTAGGATGAAGTTTACAGAAACTTTTAAGTTCACTTGCTGCACCACTCTTTCGCTTAAGCAAGCGAACTTCAGCAAAACGCGAATAGTCATCTATTAAAGTCATGAAATATTGCTCACCTGCAAAAGTCTTGGGTACTATCTTTCCACATATGTCCGTGTGAATCATCACCATTGGTTCGGATTCTCTTTTTCTGGGGCCTTTTCCAGTAGGTGTTGCACGTAACTTTGAGCGCGTACATATTTCACAAAAATTTGTTGAAGTCGGCAATCCTAATAGTTTCAGGACTTGATTACACGAGTGCCCACATCTTCTATGCCACAAATCGCTAACATCAATATTTGAGTTGAGAGCAGCTTCAATTTGCGGTAAAAAATCACTCACATATTGACCGCAATTTTTCCGACGGCCAAACAATAAACTTTTGTTTTCTTTTTCAATGAAAACTTCTTTATTTTTGAAGATAACACAAAATCCAGCAGTCTCTATATTTTTCACTGATATTAACTGTCCATTTAAATTTGGAACAAAAAGTACATCCTTTAAAATAAACTGTACGTTATTAGATATTTCACCGCGAATGTCACCAATACCTTGAATTTACAGAACTGCAGATTTTGAAGCACATTTAATAGTTCCTGTTGCTGGTTTCAGTGAGCTGAACCATTCCTTTCGCCAACACATATGGGAAGTAGCACCGGAATCAATGATGAATTTATCGATATCTAAAATTCCTGCTGCGAAAGATATTTCGTAAGCTGAATGTTTTTCGTCCGAATTTGTTGTAGGACTAAATTTCGAATGTTGCAGTCGCGCTTATAGTGACCGCTTTTGCCGCACTTATAGCATTTAGAAGTCCTCATTCTGCAAAATTTTGACGTATGGCCTCTCTTCTTACAAACTTCACAAATCATCTTCTTATGTGTAGCTGTAAAACTAATGTTATCCAGCGAAGATTTAACGCAATAATTTTTATCGCTGTTCTTTGAGTCATTCATCAATGCCTCAGCGTCTATTAATCTTTGAGTTACGAATTCTAAAGTTAAATTGATACTGGGTTGATTTTCTAACGCAACTTTAACCGCTTCGTAATCTTTCGGTAATGACATCAGAATGTACACAATAGAATCTGTATCCCCTACCTCAGCACCAGATATCCGTAAGTCTGTAATTAATTTTATAACTTCATCGATATGTTGTCTCATTGGAGTGTCTTTATTCTTTCTCATTGTGGGTAGTCTTTTTCGAGTTAGTATTTGATTAACAGCTCCTTTAACTTCATACGTACTTTGAAGAGTTTTCCATACTTTGCACGGCGTATCACCTTTTTGAAGAGAAGCTAAAATTCGATCATCTAGAAGAGTTAGCAATAGCGCATAAGCCTTTTTTGATTTACTTATTTCTTCAGTTTTTGATAAATCTGCTTCTCTTTCTAAATAATCGTCCAACTCTTTTGCAGAAAATATTGCATTTACCCTTCTGCTCCATATTGGAAAGTTATTCCCTTCAAATGCCGTGACTGCATATTCTTTTCCGTTTAAAGCCATTACTCATATTTTCTCACTGAACAGAGATAAACACCCGAGCAATAAATCCTAGTGTGATTGACCTACTTTTGCGATCAACGCATTAAAATCTTAGAAAAGAAGTAGAGAGAGAATTTTCTCGTAAACCGCGATCTGCTGTTAAAAATCCGTGTTGAAATGTTGCGGCGTTGAAGGATAAGGCCGTTTGATCGTACATAGAAGTTTTGTTTACAGAGAGTCAATCACACATGAAAATCAGAGAATACAGTGAGGCACAAAAGACAGTAACGTATATTTATAACATTTTGAAAAGATTCTAGGAAGGCCAATAGGGCCCTTTAATAAGACAGCCAATAGAAATTGCTAATAAGAGAACCAATCAGTTTTATTTAAGTTAATGACGTGATAGAACCGAAACCAAATGATTTCATGAAATGTAATGTGCGATTACATCACTCTAACACTTTTAATATTGATTGATTTCGGTCGGTCGGTTTCATTTAGTTTTAATCTTGTTTCTTTCGTTTTTTCAGTATGGTCTCGACAGGTAAATCTGTGGAATGTTGCATGCTTAAAAACAGTTTTAACCCTGCATCAGCGTGTCATAAGCCACGCAACCTGTCTCCATGTTTCGTTAGTTATTTGACTTGTTTCTTATGGTTGATTTTGTTTAAGATAAAGTTGGTTATGTGTTTCTTAGAGATTGTTATAAAGTTAAAATATAGTTCTTATTTGGTATGGTTCAGTTAATTTGTACTTCAATTAAAGTTTACAGTCTGTAGTCTGTCTATGTTTGAAATTCCTATTGGAATTTTTAAACTATATATATATATATATATATATATATATATATAGTATATATATACACATATATGTATGTATGTACTAAAGTTTGTCCGCACGATAAAAGTCACAATTATGCACGGATAGTCTTCAAACTCGGCAGCAACTTTGAGATGGCTAATATCTCGGCGGGGATTGAAAATGGGCAAAATCGGCCCACGGGAATGGAAATGGGGAGCGTTCAAATTTTTGAATACCGTCTTAACATGATTCTGATAAAACCAGCTCTTACACAACAATGACAGGGAAAAAAAAAGCAATTTAACAAATTACAACGACCATTTGGAAAATGATTTTTTCAAAGACTAAAATTTAAGACATAAAACCTCCCACGGAGTTGATCATACGTTACGTACGCCATGAACAAATCATGAACAAATTTTAAAAGAAATTTCAGTTTTACAATTTTCGGTACTGTAAATTTTTAAACTTCTACGAAGCTGGCCATACATTACGTTCGCCATGGATTAAGCATTAATATTCCTGGACCAATTTTAAATGAAATTTCATTTTTAAACTTCTAAACATCCCACAATATTACTTTTTACATCGTCGTATAGAGAAAAAAATGCATTTTTAACTGCAATTTGTTTAAAAGCTGTATCTCAATTTGTTTCTGAGTTATTAATTTGTTTTTGTAGTTTTTATTACTTTTTTGTCATAGTGGCAACAAAAGTACCCATCTCTGTTGAAAGTAAAGGGAAAATACAGATTACTGTATAGACCAATCAGAAAACGAATAAAATGCGGGATTCAACTAATAAAACGCTTCAGACATGTTTTTGATTTCCTACCCTGACCGAGGACAATAACCATTTTTCCAAATGGTTAATAAATATTTTTCATTATAAGCAGTTGCCAACAATTAAAAAAAAAGCAATAAAATTCTCACCATAATAATTGCTTTTCTATTGCAAGAGTTTCACGTGAAAAATTAAATTAAATAAATAGTTTGACGAATTGAAAACAAATTAAATATAACGTCATAAGTTTTCTAGAGCAAGATTTCTGCATGAAAACTCAAAATGAAATAAACAGTTTGACGAATTAAAAAAAAAAAAAAAAAAAAAAAAAAAAAAAAAAATATATATATATATATATATATATATATATACAGGGTGATTCATAAAATATGGGCAGAACTTTAAGGGGTTATAGTACACTTAAAGACAAATAATATTAAATGGGAGACTAAGGGTCCCAGACGTATTCCCAAGGAGATAGGGGGCATTAAAGTTTAGGGTCCGAAATTTCAAATGATTATAAAACATGGAAAAATTGGTCGATTCGTTTGCGGTTTTTGCAAAAAATTTTCTTTATGCCAGTATTTTCTTGAAATAAAATTTTAAAGTTCAATTTCAAAAAATGCCGATAGGGGGCGCTTTAGACTTTGGAGTAACAAACAACTATTTTTTAACGTTATTTTTGTATTTCTTTAAATGATTTCGAAAGCTTAGACTTAAACTTAAATTTTGATCTAAAAATCTGAGTCCTAACGAGTAGTTAAGTAGCATAAACTGAAATTTGAAATTTGAAACCCTTCTCCCCCCAGAACAAAAATCAGTTATTCCCGATCTTTGTGTCGTAGATTAGGCTCTAACTACTGCCGCGTTTTGCTAAAATTATTCTTTATGTCAGTATTTTCTTGAAAATAAATTTTAAAGAAAATTTTCAAAAAATTCCGATAGAGGGCGCTTTAGACTTTGGAGTAACGAACAACTATTTTATACCGTTATTTTTTGTGTCTCATTAAATGCTTTCTAAAGCTTAGACTTAAACTTAAATTTTCAGCTCAAAATCTGAATCGCTGAGCGTGGTTCAGTTGCGAGGGGAGGGGGTTCAAATTTCAACTTCTGAACATAGTTCAGTTTGCACTACTTAACCATGCCCAACGATTCTGTGCTGTGATACGAGGCAAAAATACAACTTTCGTCAAGGACTGCATAGTCGGAATTCACTCATAAAGGCACTGGCACAGTTGGAAACGTCGCTCATGCAAACGTTAAAGCTCCATTCCTGACGCTAGTCACCGGGTGAAGAAGGAAACAGAAAGTATGCAAATGTCAAATGGGGAAGAAGAAGAACACGTATGCAAAATTTCGACACGATTCAGGCATAAAAACCACTGAACGGTGAGTCAAGTGTAAGTCGCTGTAGTAATGAATCGGAAGATGGTGCCCTTCACGAATAAGGAAAAGGCTGAGATGCATTTAATTTACGGAGCGGCAGATGGAAATGGTGCAGAGGCACAACGAATGTACGGAGAGCGATTTCCCAACAGGCGGTTTCCTAACCGCAAAACTTTCGAGCGCTTGCACAGACAGTTGTGTGAGACGGGATCATTTCTCGCTTCCCGGTCGAATGCAGGTCGTGCAAAAAAGGACGAATCAGTAGTTGTTGCAGAAGCCATTCTGGATGTAGTAGCGGCGCAGCCAAGTACAAGTACACGAACAGTGGCTAGGCAGGTGGATACCTCACAGTCCATGACTTGGAGGGTACTGAAGGATGAACATTTGCTCCCGTTTCATGTGCAACGAGTCCGCAAACTGTCTCCAGGGGATTATCCAAATCGTATTGAATTCGCCCGCTGGTTTCTGCAGCAGAACGCGCTAAATCCACATTTTGGACGAACTGTGCTTTTCCCCGATGAATGTACCTTCACACGTGAAGGTACATTTAACACACACAATGCACATGTATGGGCGGATGTCAATCCACATGCTACGTATCCACATGCTCATCAGAGACGCTTTTCCATCAATGTTTGGGCAGGAATCCTCGGAGACCACCTAATCGGACCGTACCTTCTTCCTGAACGCCTCAACGGTAAAACATACCTCACATTTCTGCAACATGTGCTGCCAGACCTGTTAAACGTTGTTCCTCCACGCATCCGGCGGGTCATGTGGTTCCAGCACGATGGAGCGCCAGCCCATTACGTACGAGACGTCCGCAACTATCTGGACATCACATTTCCGAACAGATGGATTGGTCGAGGTGGTCCTGTTGCTTGGCCTGCTCGCTCGCCAGATCTTTCACCCCTCGATTTCTTTTTTTGGGGACGATTGAAGGCTCTTATGTATGAGACACCCATTGAATCCCCCGAGGAACTGGTCGCCAGACTTTCCGCCGCTGTAGGGGAAGTGCTCGAAAAGCCTGATGTTTTCGCGAATGTTCGCCGTTCCATTCTTCGCCGTTGTTCTGCGTGCATAACCTCTGGTGGTCACAATTTTGAACATTTATTGTAATTACATGTTAATAAATATGCTTTGGTAACATAATCCTAATTTGTGTCTTTTTACCTCGTATCACAGCACACAATGTGTGGACATCGTAAACTGAACTGTGCTCAGGAGTAGAAATTTCAAATCCCTCTCCCCAGAAACTTAACCACGTCTAACGATTCAGATTTTGGGCTGAAAATTTAAGTCTAAGCTTTAGAAAGCATTTAATGAGACACAAAAAATAACGGTATAAAATAGTTGTTCGTTACTCCAAAGTCTAAAGCGCCCTCTATCGGAATTTTTTGAAATTTTTCTTTAAAATTTATTTTCAAGAAAATACTGACATAAAGAATAATTTTAGCAAAACGCGGCAGTAGTTAGAGCCTAATCTACGACACAAAGATCGGGAATAACTGATTTTTGTTCTGGGGGGAGAAGGGTTTCAAATTTCAAATTTCAGTTTACGCTACTTAACTACTCGTTAGGACTCAGATTTTTAGATCAAAATTTAAGTTTAAGTCTAAGCTTTCGAAATCATTTAAAGAAATACAAAAAATAACGTTAAAAAATAGTTGTTTGTTACTCCAAAGTCTAAAGCGCCCCCTATCGGCATTTTTTGAAACTGAACTTTAAAATTTTATTTCAAGAAAATACTGGCATAAAGAAAATTTTTTGCAAAAACCGCAAACGAATCGACCAATTTTTCCATGTTTTATAATCATTTGAAATTTCGGACCCTAAACTTTAATGCCCCCTATCTCCTTGGGAATACGTCTGGGACCCTTAGTCTCCTATTTAATATTATTTGTCTTTAAGTGTACTATAACCCCTTAAAGTTCTGCCCATCTTTTATGAATCACCCTGTATATATATATATATATATATTGCGTCATATTGGAATTAAAATGGACCTCAGCAGGTGAATATGTAACGTCATGTGAGTTTGAAGAAACGTATTAAAACATGATAAAAACCCGACTATGGAAATATTAACTTATTTTAATACTTTGAGGTTTTCTGAATTTGCTTTAGTTATTTTTTAAACCTATTCCATGTACATGCGTGTGTGTATTCGTGTATATTAGAATTTTCACAAAATGTTTAACTTCCTAGAGTTCATTCTTAGTGAAGGAACTGGGTTTATCTCTAATCTTGATTTAAGTTTTGTTGGTGAATTTAGTACTTAACTTCGAAATCTACCTCCGCCTGTAGGCCCGAGCCGGAAGGGATTTTTTAGTATTGTTAGTGAGCATAAAAAAAAGTAGAACAGTGGAGGTGTTCTCGCGACAATCTGAGATTATTTGCTGATGATTTTTTTCATTAAATTTTGATTAGCTGTAATTTTTTAAAAACAGCGTGTTTTAACAATATATAAGGATATTACGTTAAAAACTGCTTGTAGAACCTTTCGAAAAATACTTCATTCATCGGTGTGTCTTTAGTATGTGCAGAGAAAAGACGATTTTAACATCATATATATGATGGTTTTCACCTATATTCTGTAACCCTTGAAGCTCTGGTTTATCCCCTTGTTTTATTAACTTCGATATTAATATTTGAATTAATAATTTTTAATATTCTTCACTGTTTAGTTCACAGGCTATCAAAGCCTGAGAGCTAATGTGCCCGCCACCGGTTCTGTATGTACGTACGTATGTACGTAACGCGATTACTCTTGATAGAAATATCCGATTTGCTTCAATTTTTTTTCTAGGTTCATTCTGATAAGGTGCTTCCCTGATTAGTTTTGGGGGTTCATTGGTTAAGTATAAAGGGGGGGGGGAGGGGACTAACCCTCCCCTCTTAGCTTAGATAAATGGATTTTTCATGCAGAATTATCTGATTTTCTTCTAATTTTGTATACCGGTTAATTATGAATAAGGCGTTTCCCTGATTAGAGTTGAAGGTTCATTGTTTAAGTCTAAAGGGGCAACGGGGGTTGATACTCCCTTAATTTAGATAAATGAGTTTTTCTATCCAATTTGCTGCAAATTTGGTTTACTGGTTTATTCTGATAAGGCACTTCCCTGATTAGTTTTGAAAGTTGATTGGTTAAATATAAAGGGGGAACGGGGGGCTAATACACCCCTTAATTTAGATAAATTGGTTTTTCTATCCGATTTGCTTCAAATTTGGTATACCGCTTTATTTCGATAAGGTGCTTCCCCGATAACATTTGGAGGCTCATTGGTTAAGTATAAAGAGGGGAAAGGGAGGGGGCTAATACCCTCCCTTAATTTATTTTTTGAGGAGCATTATTCTTTGAAATAAGAGTATGATATACAATTAGTGTGAATAGCCTGTAAGCTCAAACCATCAGTTTAACTGGGCACTTTTCTTTTTTATAATCTTTTGCAGCATTTATGAAAAGAGGGGGAAGAAAGACACTTGTGGTTATACTTTCTATCGATATAAATAAATATAGACTAAAATATATTTAATCTTCAATAAAACATTATCTTACGTGCTCATTTGCTTTTCCTTTTTTTTTTCTTTTTTTGTTTCATTAGTTTTTCTCTCTACAATAAAACGTAAAGAATGCACAAAAACCTCTACGGACAATCATTTTGAAGAATAAATGTTATTTTAGAATGATGAAAAAGAAATTCTCTTTTCCGCTGAAAGTCTAATAACAATCTTTCTTTATTGTCTCTAACCCTTTGGCAGCTGGATAAAATTGCAATTTTGTTCCAGAATTATGGCAGTTATTCACAGAAAACTGAAAATACTTATTTTAATTTTTGAAATTTCTTTCAAATATTTATAATCTCTTAGTTTTCAAATCAGTTCCTAATAAACCTTTGAAAAGCAGATATTGGTATAAAAATTTTCAAAAATATGCGTATTTTCCCCCTCAATTTTCTGCTTAATACTACCGTTCTCTAATTTTAATCCTATGAAAGAAATTTTTTAAAAGTATTTAATTTCTACAAGGGTCGTGTTTTATTTTTCAGATATTATTTACAGGTTTTTTTTTTTAAAAAGTAGGATACTTGCACTTTCGAAACCGGTTCCGAAAGGGAAAGTATGCTTAAAAAAATATCTGCAAACAAAATCGAAAAAGTAAATAATGGTCTTTGTAGAGAGCGACCTCAGCTATTCCATGAGAAAAAAATAAAATATGGAAAAAAATATGGAAATGTACTAGAGATATCTTGGAAAAGTTTAACCCATATGATTAACTTTACGATTCGATTCATTAAGATACGATTAAAACACCTTAGCGAGTGAGTGTTTTCGCGTGAGTGAAGTAGCCCCTTAACTACAATGGGATGATAGAAACTGCATGTAAAGTCCCTTGAAGAGTTCGATATTAACTGGGGTCCAGATATAGGTGCAGATTCCCAAAATTTTTAAGGAGCCAGTGGCACCTAAGCCCCCAAAATTCAGTCGCCACTTTGGCTCCTAACCAAAATCTCGTGGCCACATTGTGAAACAAACTCATAAAACAATAGTGTTTATATGGAAAAAACTTAACAAAAAAAAAAAAAAACCCTCAGGAATTCAAAATGAAAAAAAGTTTAATTAATAAATACACATGTACAACAAAACACATACTAATTACAACAAATGTGTATATTTAATTTAATCCTAAAATTCTTAAAACTTTGATATTAAAAATGTATAATATAAATCTGGAAAAATCAGAAGATAAAGTTGGATAAGATACAATTGAATAACAAAACAGGTATAAGCTAAGCAGTCATGATAATGGGAAATATTAGGAAAACTTTCTTTCTTATTTGGATTTTGTCTTATAAAAGTATACATAAAAAAAAAAAAAAAAATTAGGAATGTGTAAGATTATTTTGCACTATAAAGATCTCACACTTTCAGAAAACAATTACAAAGAAAGAATATACCTCGCGTTAAGTATTTTTTCTTGCGAGTTTCTTTTTCTTTTTGTTCTTTTTTCTTCAGAGTTCGGAATCCTCTATCCTCCTGACTCCATGATCCAAAGCCCTTAAATAATCTCCATAGCATCAGGAACTTTAGACTGTCTCGTGAGCAGGTCTGCAGTCAAGGAGTATTTATTTCAACTCAGGATTTCGGACGAAACCTTCGAAGAAAGGCTTGCTTTCGCTGGCGTCCAAAGGAGAAGCTTTTCCATTAGCGTGCTCATGTGCCGAGCTTCGCTGCTGCTAAGCTTTGTAGTGGAGCGGACATGCGCAGAATTATATTCGAACATAATGTTTGGCAAGAAAGCAATACATCACGAGGCAGCGTTCACAACGGTAACTGAGACCGCAATTTTTTTTTTTATCAAAGTCATACTTGATCTCGGCCAATAAAAAGAGCAGGCGCTTTTCTATTTGCAAAAGAAAAAAAATATGTATAAAAATTCCGCGACGGGGATTGGGAACATTGTAAATTGATCTGTGGCGACTAAGACACTGAAAGTTAGTCGCCACAGCAAAAATTTTAGACTGGAATTTTACGACTGGCGACCGTAAATCTGCACTTATAGGTCCAGATAGATTTAGCACTGTTAGCGAAACGAGATTGACCAATCAGAAGCTTGCATTTTTGTGAACTTTTCGCTGTTTTAAATAAGCAAATTTTCTGATTGATCAATCTCGTTTCGCTAACAGCGCAAAATCTATCTGGATCCCGGCCAATTATTTCTGAGCTGAACAATATGAATATTACATTGATTATTTTATAACCTTTGATCGCAAGTAAGTAGATCAAAATACTAAATCTTCGAACGCACAAATTTTGTTTTCTTTCCTTTAAGCCTTTATGTACTGAATTATGAATTCATGAAAATGTTATCTTCTAAACCCTTTCTTGTGAATTTTTGAAACTACATTAGAAGATTTACATAATCATTTAATAAATTTTAGAAGGATTGAAGGATTTAGAATGATTCATTAGATTTGAATTTATAAGGATTTTGTTCAATATTTTATAAGCCCACTCAAATCTTTTATTTTAAATATTATTCTTAGTATTTTGTAGAATTAGGAAATGTACAAATATAATGTTCTTACAATAGAAATATAGAAATATGAACATCCCAACGGTTGTATGGATTTTAATGAATGAGGTCTCTATCGATTCGTTTTAACATTCCGATGGTTATAGGCTAGGTTTTGTTCTTATAAATTCAAAATGGCAGCCGTAAAATACAAAATGGCGGTAGAGACGAAAAAATTTTTTTACGCACCCTATTGAGTGGCATATCATTGGATAGGTCTTTCAAAATGAAGACGGTGCTTCATTGACTATTTTACAGTCGGAAGCTCCGTTTAAATATTACACAACCTGGAAGTTGTGTAGGTAGGTTCTCTAACTTCACTGCAACTATAACCATCATACACATCTATAGGCCTCATCAAAACAGTGTTTATAGATAGGAACTAACAATTAAACGCAACTTAAATTTCATCAATACAACCAAATAAAAAAATAGGTAAGCAATATAAAAAAATAGTTTCACATTGATGAGAAATAATTAATTAGTTCGCTTTTTACGCAGTCGGGTTTTTTGATTTTTTAAATTTAATTTTTATTTTATAACCTTTGATTGCACGTAAATAGATCAAAATACTAAATCTTCGAACACACAATTTTTGTTTTCTTTCCTTTAAGCCTTTATGTACTGAATTATGAATTCATGAAAATTTTATCTTCTAAAGTAATTTTTGTGAATTTTTAAAACTACATTAGAAGATTTACATAATCATTTAATAAATTTTAGAAGGATTCATTAAATTTGAATTTATAAGGATTTTGTGCAATATTTTATAAGTCCACTCAAATCTTTTATTTTAAATATTATTCTTAGTATTTTATAGAATTAGGAAATGTACAAATATAATGTTCTTACAATAGAAATATAGAAATATTTCCGAATTGAAAATACCCTCCCCCCATTTTATAACAAGTTATTTTAATGGCACTTATAAGTACCGTCAGTAGATAAAGGGTTAAACCATTTTCTCACCCCCTCCCCCCCCCTTTCAAACTACTCAAGGAAAGGTGTAAAAAAGCCCTACGGGAGTAGTTGTTTTCAACACCACATTAATAATTATTTCTGAATCGTAATAACATTCTTTTTTACATTTCCTTAATTACCAAAAGGTGTTAAATAAAACCATAAAAATAGGTTTAAAAAGTTTTAATAAACTGTTTACAAGTTTCGGCTTTACCGAATCCATCGTCGAAACAAATAAGAATATTTTATAGTTGTACGATCTATAAGATAATAATTTGAAATGCCAACATTCAATTTTCCATAAACTCTCTCACATGACGCGAATTATTTTATTTTTACTTGAATGTGTATTACCCGAATGCCTAGAAGGGTTATGTGTTTCGCGCGTATCTGGGTATGTGGATTTTTTTATACCCTCGAAACATCCCAACGGTTGGATGGATTTTAATGAATGAGGTCTCTATCGATTCGTTTTAACATTCCGATGGTTATAGGCTAGATTTTGTTCTTATAAATTCAAAATGGCAGCCGTAAAATACAAATTGGCGGTAGAGAAGAAATTTTTTTTTTACGCACCATATTGAGTGGCATATCATTGGATAGGTCTTTCAAAATAAAGACGATGTTTCATTGACTATTTTGCAATCAGAACCTCCGTTTAAATATTACACAGCCTGGAAGTTGTGTAGGTAGGATCTCTAGCTTTATTGCAACCCTATCCTTCATAGATATCTATAGACCTCATCAAAACAGTGTTTATAGATAGTAACTAACAATTAAACACCACTTAAAAGTCATCCATACAAGCAAATAAAAAAATAGGTAAGTAATATAAAAAATTGTTTCACACTGATGAGAAATAATTAATTAGTTCGCTTTTTACTCCGTCGGGGTTATTGATTTTCTAAATTTAATTTTTACTTGTTTTCATATTGGCAGCCATGAAGTAACTAAATCCACAATTTTGGTAAGTCAAATGATACTGGGACATTACATATTGGATTTTTATGTGCGACAATCTGTGTGGCTTCTCTTATAATCGATTAGAAGAAAAAATTACCTTACTTTCATTGAAATTTATTTGGATGGTTTCATCTTGATTTATTCTTGCAAGGGCTGTGGCTTTTCAATTATGCATTATATCGGCTATTTGCTCCTTTTTTCTGTAACTAAATTTCCTTCTAGTCATGCTAATATAGTAATTCTAATAACATTCTTTTTTGTTTTAACCCTTAAAGGCCTGATTTTTCAAAAATCCTTGTAATAATGTTTTTCGGCTTTAATTTTTTAAATAAATCATGGGAAAAATACTTTAAAAAATCATATTTTGTTTTAAGTATGGTTTACGGCTAAAAAACACTTTGCTACTAATCGGCAATACTGGTCTTTAATCGAAAAAATAACTTTCCTTGATAAAATTCTATAATATTAAACACACAAGAATTTTAGGAAATATAATAAGAACTAAATTTTACTTGCTCACTGCAGAACAAAATAGGGTATTTCGCTTGCTTCCAAACAAAACAAAAAGAACAAGTAGGAACAAGTAGGAACAATTGAAACAATAAATATATCTTTATTCTTAAACAGCACAAGTGTTGCCATCTACGTGTTGAAAATCGATTTAATAATATTTTCAGAATGTATTTTATTGGCATCATTAGGCATTAAAGCTTCAATATTATTCTAATAATATTTTAGAACCTAAATTGGGCATGTTGCCAAAAATCAACACCCGGCATTTAAGGGTTAAATCCTAACAATTTTGTTTCCTACAGGCTTGACAAATCTGTCTATCTCAATTTTGGTAATAATAAAGAACGAGGTGGAATTCGTCGAAATTCGGTGAAAAAAAATGTTTAAAAGGAACTGTTACATTGACTTTATAATAAACCTGCAAAAATATGATGAAAAGTCAATATTACATTGGCTAGTCTAACTCTTAAAAAAAAAAATATTATTTTAAATTAAAGTTATCAAAATATTATTTACATTAACTTCAACATTACGAATTATTTAAAAATTAAAATTTGTTTGTATAAGTGATCAGTAACATGTTATCAAGATAAGTACTTATGATGAAGTTATCATGATGAATTCCCATTATTGCACCTTTTCAATAATGATAATGGAAGTAAGTCGACTGCCACAATTTTAAAGAAATTTCATTAAAAAAATTTAAATTTAAAATTTAAATTAAATTTTAAAATTAAAGATAAAGTGTAAAAATGGAAATATTTTTTAAAAAATAGCTAGTGTAAGCTCATCTACAAATGAACAGTAAAAAGAAAAATTAAATTGGTTTAGTAGAGAGCTTGTGTTTTAAATATATAGATTATTTATTTTGGAAAACCATATTGAGACGAGAAATACACTAAAACTGCCGATAATGTCCCCTCTTAATATTTTATTTTCCGTTATTACATGAAATGTTTTAGGAAGATTATGCAAAACATAAATATTTCATTGATTATTGTTTAAATATGTTTGCTGCATATAAATAGATTACAGACAATGCATCTCCGAATATACCATTCTATGGTTTCGTTTCATTTTCATATTCTTTTTTTTTATCTTTGTAAGACGAAAAAATTTCGCAAAAAGGGTTTCGGTCAAGTATTTATAAGAATAAATGTTATTTGTGAATAATAGATTTTTTTTTCTTTTTCTTTTTTACGATGAATGTGCAATAACACGTACTATTTCTTTATTGCTCCAAAATTACAGGGAATGTTTTGGGAAGATTATGCAAAACGTAAGTATTTTATTTATTTTTACTTAAAATATAAGCTTGCTATACGTAAATAGAGTACAAACAATGCATCTTCGAATAAATATGTCATTTTATGGTTTGTTTTTATTTTCATATATATTTTTTACTCTTTCTAAGCTCGAAAAAAAAAATCGCGAAAAACCTTACGGAAAATCATTTATAAGAATAAAGGTTATTTCAGAATAATACAAAAATTTGCTTCATGATGAAAGTGCAATAACACCTATTATTCCTTTATTGCTCCGTAATTACAAGGAATGTTTTCGAAAGATTGTTCAAAACATAAATATTTTATTGATTATTGCTTAAAATATAAGTTGTAGGTGTATAGATTACATACAATGCATCTTCGAATAAACATGCCAATTTATGATTTCTTTTCCTTTTTATTTCCATGTATTTTTTAATCTTTCTTAGCTGGAAAAAAATTCGTAAAAGGCCTTATGGACATTTATTTATAAGTGTCATGTTTGTATTTTAAGTTAATATGTCTTAAGTGATATCTTACATTACATTTACTATTACATTTTCTCTCTTTTCTGCTTTTAATAACGTAAAGTAAAATGGTCACCCATTTCAAAGAGTTTCATGAAAAAGTGGAATCTTTCACAATTTACATAAACAAAATTTGGAACAAAATTTGGAACAAAATTTTGTTCTACATGACATAAAAGAAGAAAAAAAGTTCCTGCTCTTTTATCATTATTACACTGTAAAACATTTGATGTAACGTTACTCCATAAAACTGGAGGCAGCATTGCTGCCTCCAATCTTAAGGTGGTACTTAACTCATATAACTAGTGTAACAATAGCTAAAGCCATGCTTTGTTTGGATTCGCGAAGCATTATTTAATAAGATAAATATTTGAAAGTAACAATATATTTTTTATATCATTTTTTGCATCTTTATTAAGCAAAAACGTTATTTTATGATTTGGCACATTTTAATTACAGAAATGTAAATTCAGCCAAATAACTAAGAATTTTCTTGGAATTTTTTATTTATGGTATAAGAATGGTATAAATAAAAATATTTCCGAAGCAAAATTTTACAAAATATTTTTAAATTTTCAACTAAAAGCTCTTTTAAAGATGTTTTTCCATTTTATTAATTACAAAAATTAATTTTATTTGTTTACAATTCTTTTGTTGCCACTTTACAGAAAAAATATAAATATAATTCTTTTAAAATGCATAAGTATAATTGGTACTTTTTGGTTAGCCGGGCACCAGTGTTATCTACACACACACACACACACACACACACACACACACACACACACACATACACACACATATATATATATACATATACAAATATGTGTGTGTATATATATACCGTAATTTCCGGTGTATAGACCGCAGATCAAACAATTCAGTTTGGATCCAGAAATTTTATTCAGTATTTGAAGACCAATATTTACCGCAATCTAAAAAGTTACATTTTATTTTTAAAAATTTCTGGGTCGAAACACGATTGTTTGATCCGCGGGCTATACACCCAAAATTACAGTAATAAAAAAAAAATATGGGGCATTTCATTTATAACTACGTTGCTAATACAAATTTTATAATGGATGTTGATTCTATACTTTTATATGTATAGTGGTGTAGTTATATTTATATATTTATCAATTCATATTATATTTATTCATATTCATTAATATTTAATAAAGTTAACGATTAACTTGTACTTAAATTTTAGCCTACTTAGGGCAATATCATATTAATTTCTAATAGCATACTATTTTAAATGAGAATAAAATGCATAATGAGTGTATTTGTTATACCTAATGCTATGACAGTATGGATTTTATTTTGGTAATTTTTTTCCCCTCTATCCTTTTTAATCTTGTTTCATTTTGAACTTAATTGGTGTTCAATGATTTATTTCTCGGTTTTCTGTGTGTGGTAGTCCCAAATTCATAATCTTTATCTAATTTATGGCTAATATGAAGATGAAACCATATATTTTATTTGTGGAACTTCAGGCATTTGGGACCCGATGATTCTGTCTTAGTTCTACAAATTTCCATCATTCCATTTCTGTTATTCAATTTCTGCTATTTTTTACTATGTTTTAGGAATCTATGTTAAGTGTGTTGGGGGGGAACTGTATTTGTTAATGTCATTTTATTCATAATTTCACAGTTTTTGTTGGTGGTCTGTAATGGTTATTTAATGGTTGTATATATATATATCAGTGGCGTGGCGTCCGGTCATCGCTGGATGCGGCAATGACCAAGCAATATTTTAAAACTCTTAATAAGCTTTTAAAACTCTACGATCCAGTTTTAGCAGAACATTTGGAGTTCATGTATAAGTGAAGGTAAGATTTAAAGTTTCTTTTTTGAACATTCAACCATTGAATTTTAGAGTTAATAATTTTTCACCACAAACTTAAATAATTGCGATGACCACCGAAAATTTTCACGCCACGCCACTGATATATATATGTATGTATATATATATATATATATATATATATATATATATATATACATGTACATATATGTGTATGTGTATATATATATGTATAGATAACACTCGCACCCGGCTTACCGAAAAGTACCGTATAATTTTTCATAATATAATTCTTTTAAAATGCGTAAGTAAGTAACTAAAAGCTCTTTTAAAGATGTTTTTACAGTTTATTAATTACAACAATTAATTTTATTTGTTTACAATTCTTTTGTTGTCACTTTACAAAAAAAAAAAATAAATCATAATATAACTCTTTTAAAATGCGTAAGCATCGTCTACGTAAATGATTTCACATAATAAGAATAAATTGTGTATTTGAATTCTTAATACTGAAAAATACTTTTATAATTGAATGTAAATAATTGAATTTTCACAAATTTTAATTCATTAAAAATATGCTATAATTTTCATAAAAAAGGTATTTTTAAAATTTTATAAAAGAATTCGTGAAACTATTATATGATTAAAACGAATGAGCACCAAAATATGCGCCAATTCTAACCAATCTTAATAAAGTATTCTATTAAAATGAATATTTTCCTCTCAAATAACATACAATTTTAATATAGGAAAGTTTAATGTTATTTCACGGTTTGAAGTATAAATTCTGCAGTTTCAATATTTAAAATATTTCGCCTTCGCAAAATGCAGATATATAGGTTCCTTTCCTTATTTAAATATATATATATATATATATATATATATATATATATATATATATATATATATATATATATATTAAATGAGAAATTTTTATCCAACGATAATATTTTACGCATTTAATCATTCATGACTTTATTTATTTTTACTGACTCAATGATTTTTATTTACTGCAAGAAATACGCAGGTTTCATTATCGTTTACAAAAATAAATCCATATAATGGAAAAATATATTCAACAAAATAATAAAAATGTTTTTTGTTAAATCATTCAATAAGAAAATAATGTTGCCAGAATCTACAGATCATATTTTATTTCTATCAAGTCCAAAAACATTTCTTTCCTTAATTAAATTTAGAAAACAGTTTTTGAGATATTTTGGCGGAATAATGAAAATATATTTTATTTATTTAACGGAAAATATCCGCCTGACGTCACACTTCCCCATTATGTGACTTACAGGAGGTATTAGCAGATGTAACTGTAAAAATAACTGTACTTACTATACATGTTACTTGTTTATTTATTCTTTCGATTTAATTTTTGTCGCCAAAAAATGTGATTTAACACCAAAATGTATAAGCGCTCGATGTTCGCAATAATGTTGTTTCAAGTGTATGAGAGTAGTTATGGATGAAATTTTGGTACTTGTTAGTTATCCCGTCGACCAATTTCGGCAAATTATATAAATCGCCAAACCACTCGCCAAATTATTCAAATTGACATAATTTTTATTTTAAATAACGAAAGAACAAATAAATTAGTATAACATTAATTAAAAAAAAAAAAAAAAAAAAAAAAAAAAAAAAAGGCGTCGAAATAAAAATTACTTGATGATGTAAACACGTGTTGTCAAGTGAATGTGACATTTACGACCAACCATTATTGGCATTTAATCTTACAATTTGGCGACAGTAATTTGGTCGACGGGATAACTACCAAGTAGTCGAATTTTTTACATTCAAGTGTAAATTATATAAACATGGTTTATACATTTAACTTTAAAAAATGTGGCTTTATAAAAATGAATTAAAAAATTTAAATTCCAATGGAAATGTTTGCTACACACAGGAGACGCTGGTTACGAAAGTTAAGTTAAATTTGAGCCAACCAATGCTGACAAAAATATGCCAATTGGCTGCAAAGTCGGATTACGGAACTTTTGCCTTTGGTATTCGCATAAAATTATGGAAAGAAATACTTTCTTGTCTATAAACGAATTAATTGAACAGTGGTAACAGCTATACGTAGCACAATACTTTGGAACATGGTGAAATAATTTACTTTCAGACAGTTAAAAGAAATTCCACCATGCTTTACTAAAGATATATGCCGCGTTGTTTTCCCCAATCATTTGACTTTTACAGCCTCGAGCTCAGATCAGCGGATAATGTCCATTAATCATGATTCTGTCTATAATTACTAACTCCATGATTTATTTTTTCTTCTGAAAATATACGTGTTTCATTATTTATTTGCGAAAATGGACCCGTAATGGAAAAACATGTAAAATAAATTAATTAAAATAATAAATTTTTTAAGGTTATTCCGTAAAAAAAAAATAATATTGTGCAAATCTACAGATGATAATTTATTTTTATGTTTAATTTCAAGTCAAAATACTGAATAGTTTTTTTTTTGTAAAGTTTACGAGAAAATGTAATTTGTGTAGCCTAGTAGAGGATTCGCTTCACTCATCCTAATTACACAGCTCTTGTGTAAGGTTACACCATAATATTGTGAAATATATCACAAATTCCTGTGTATACACCACAATTGCCTGTAAGCTTTCACAGTAATTGTGTGTAAGGTTACACATCAGTAGGAGTAAGCTTTCAGCACGCTTTCCTGGAAGGTTACCCATTATTAGGAGTAAGTTTTCACCATACTTCTCAGTAATTTTACACAGTAATTGTATGTAAGGTTACAAATCAATAGGAGTAAGTTTTCACCACATTTTCCTGGAACGTTACCCATTATTAAGAGGACTCTACACTCACTTGGAAACACTCGCTCCGTAATGCTAAATCAATGAGCAGGTTGTTATCGAAGTTCTCGTTTAAATTTAGTATTTTTAAACGATTTTTTGCATAGGATAGCTGAGGTTGATCTTTAATATCGCATTTTTTTTTACTTTTTCAATTTCGGTTACAGATTTTTTTAATAAAGATACTTTCACTTTCAGAACCAGTTTCGAAACTGAAAGTACCTTTTTAACAAAAATCTGCAACCAAAATCGAAAAAGTAAAAAAATAGTCTTATTAAAGATGGAGCTCAGCTATCCTATGCAAAAAAAAAAAAAAAAAAAAAAAAAAAAAAAAAAAAAAGAAAAAAAATCATTTAAAAATATTCAAATTTAAACGAAAAATTTGAAAATAACTTGCTTATTTGTTTAACGTTACAGAGCGGGTGTTTTCAAGTGAGTGGAGTCCCCTTTAGTGTACGTTTTCACCATATTTGTCTATGAAGTTACACATCATATGAGTGCAATTTTATTATCGTTTTTTTAAAATGTTTGGTTCCCACTTTGTGAATAAAGAATTATTTTTGTGAAATGCTTTTTATTTTCATTTAAATTAAAATTTAGTAATGACAGATCAAATCTGGTAACCAATTGGAATCCAAAACAGCATTTAATATATGTATTTTTTAAGTCCTACTACTAATGTGCTTCTTTCTGGTGAACGTGTTTTGTTTTCAAATTATATATTTTCATTCTAGGAATAATTAATGAAGAATTTATTTTATACGGGATGGCATTTTGTGAAGGGACTTGTTTTATTAAGATTATTTTTGTGAAGGGGCTATTTTTAGTAAAAGGAATTTTGTGAAGAGGTCCTAAAGAGGTTCCAGTTTCTGCATGGATTGATCATGTTTCTTTTTAGCCGACTGAAAAGAAGGGTTATGTGTTTCACGCGTATCTGGGTATGTGGATTTCTTTATACCCTCGAAACATCCCAACAGCTGGATGGATTTTAATGAATGAGGCCTCTATCAATTCGTCTTAATCATCCGATGGTTATAGGCTAGGTTTTGTTTTTATAAATTTAAAATGGCGGCCGTAAAATACAAGATGGCGGTAGAGGCGAAAAAAAAAACTTTTATGCACCCTATTGAGTGGCATATCATTGGATAGGTCTTTCAAAAGGAAGACGATGTTTCGTTGACTAATTTACAGTCAGAAGCTCAGTTTAAATATTACGCAACCTGGAAGTTGTGTAGGTAGGATCTCTAGCTTTACTGCAATTCTAACCATCATAGACATCTATAGGCCTCATCAAAACAGTGTTTATAGATAGGAACTAACAATTAAACGCAATTTAAAGTTTATCAATAAATTAAAAAAAATAGGTATAAAAAAAATAGTTTCACATTGATGAGAAATAATTAATTAGTTCGCTTTTTACGCAGTCGGGTTTTTTTTATTTTTTAAATTTAATTTTTATTATGTAATCTCTTTTCTCTGAGATTTTGTTTTTAATATCTGTTCAATTTCATATATATATTTTAAAAATCACTATTATAATACCATTAACATCACACAAAGATCAATTTAGCCATGTGAATTAAAGATGGACATTAAACAACCTGAAATGCATTATAATTGAAGATGCAACAATAAATTCTCTCAATAAGTGTTATTTTGATAACATTTAAAGTATTAATTTTACTTATTTTAGTTCTTTATTAATCATCCTTTGTTACACAGACATTTTAATATATTATGTTAGTATTATTATTATTGTATGTGAATGTAAATAAGATATGATTACGATTAATGTTAATGCTCAGTCAATATTGTATTCTCCTTTTCATAGCTTTTTAAAATAAATTATTAAATGCATTACAAATTGAAAAAATACATTTACTATATTGTAATAAAAAAAAACTCTGGTTAACATCTAGAAAGCTTCAAATTAGTTTACTGTAAAGTACCTGAGTTAAACAGCAATCGCCACCTCTGCCCCCCCCCCACCCCCCCCATAAAAAATAGTTTTTGAATACACATCAAATTTTAAAAAAAGTTTTATATACTTTGACCTAAATATTGAACAAGTTAACTTAAACCAAATTTTATTAATTTGTACGGTATATTATTATTATATTAAAATCCTTTTAATATACTGAATCTTTTGTATATATTGCCACACGCATTCAATATAAAACTAGTCGTTGGGGGTCACCGTAATACTTACCCGTCATGGGTATAGATAATATAAAATATGAAAATAAAACATGTGATATTTGCTAAGCATTGTACCATGTTACTTTTATTCATAATTTAATTTATTTGGACTTCCTTAAATATAATTAATATAACCCCTTAAGTTAATATTATTTTTGTTGCATTAAAATATCTCAATTTGTTGATTTTCTGTAAGCAAGTAAACGCTATTGGTTTAGAATGGAAGTCTATGGGAATTTGGCGAAATATTAGAGGTACCGCCAATTTGGCGTCATTTTTGGCGACTAATTTTGGCCGCCAAATTTGGCGATATACCGCCAAGTTGGTGACAAACGTGGCGGTATTTGGCGACAGAACAGGGTCCCCCCTATGGTAAGCCCCCTTATAGGTATGAAGAGGCATTAAATGCTTGACATTTACGATAAGCCATTATTGACATTTAATCTTACAGTTTGGCGATAGTTTTTTGGTCGGCGGGATGATCAAGTAGTACCAACGAATTGCGTAAAAAAAAAATATCCTTATAACTCGAAAAATTATAATCCTTTTAACTAACAGTTTACTGCGTCGGATTAAGCGACTCATTTTCAATTAAAATATATCTTTGAATTGAAATTTGAATGAAATACAGGATCATGAGAAATCGAATAGTGTGAAAAATAGAATTACAAATATCTCGGTAAATAATTATCCGATCGAGTTCATTCATGATGTAAAATTTATGTTTTTTTATTGTCTTTTATATTCACTCCTTCAAATAAATAATTTCGAAAATTTTTGTATACCTTTTATCAGAACGAATATTTAAGGAATCCGAAAAAAATAATTCCGTGTAATCGAGGTTACTGATATTCAGTAGGTTTCTTTCCATTATTACTCCCTAAGTTCACACCGAATTTCAAGTCTCTATCTCAATTTGTTCGGGAGATAAAGAGTTTACAGACACACATACATACAGACGGACGGACAATTGTTTTTCCTAAAAATATGTTTTTCGGAATCTCCAGTGTCTGAAACGTGTAAATCCGTCAATTTTTTTTTTCGATTTTTAAAACGATTACAAGACTTACCCTATACTACGTATGATGGGTAAGTAAAAATAAATTAGATTGACGGAGTGCATTTAACAACATCTCACCTACGCATAATACAGGTATCGTGATTTAATTTGCATATAACAAAATATACTGAAATGTGTAATCAGAGGAAAACTACTATTACCTATAAATTAAAAAATATATATTAGAATTAGTGAATTAGTTGTGTATTGCTACTGACATATAAATCCTATTTTGAATCTTTTGAATTATTAGCAAAACAAACTAATGATTTTATTGACTATCTATATTATAAAGGACAAACATATCTGTGCGTAACGCATACGTCATTTTGCGAATGGCAACAATTTGAAATTTGAAATAAAATTTAGGTTTTGCAATTATATATTAAACTTCTAAACATCGCATATTTTAAATTTTAACACCGTCGTATAAGGAAAAAAATGCTCTTTTAAATGCAATTTACTTGAAAGCTGTATCTCAATTTGTTTTTGAGATATTAATTTTTTTGTAGTTTTTAATACAAATTTTGTAATTGTGGCAACTGAAGTACTCCATTTGTATTGAAAGTAAAGGGAAAATAGTCATGGTTTATTATTTTTATTGATTATATCCTTATTGATGCCATTTTCACATTACAAATAAAAGTAACTTTTTATAATTTTTGAACAGAAAATGATGTCAGACATTAAAAAAGAACACGCTTTTTTGTTCATAAATCAGTTACATTTCAATATTTTTACATTACGCTGATACTGAGTTTGAGACGCTAGGCAAAATGATTCCGAGAGTAAAAATTACGTCATATTTAAAACAATACGATCATTTATTTTGATAAAACTAAATATTTGACCGATACTAAATGGTCAATATGACAATTAAAGGCAAATTTCTGAATATTTTTTTTTCGCGGGTATTGAGACTAGAACTTAAAGTTCACATGAAAAGTTGCATCGGACAAACGTGACTTTAAGTTTGGAAATACATTCATTAATAATCTATTGCGCGTTAAAATACTTTCAAATTGTGAATTTATGTGGTGCGTATGTAAATTATGAGAATGTGAAAATAACGTACAGTTTAGATTTTATGGGGGAAAATTTTATGATGTGACAAAGCGAAATACTTTTTACTGATTTTTCATCCCGTAAAAACAAACACAAGAGCCTCAATCGATAAATTCATCATAATTACTCATTTTGATTACATATTATAATAGAGTTTAATTTTTCAATAATTTAAGCAGTTGAAGTTTGTGGAAATAATATTTTGGCAATTTTAGGTAAAAAATATTGTTTGTTTTAAGAAAGAGTGAGACAACCAATGTTAGATGAATTTTTAATTGTAATTATTTTTGTAGGTTTATTATAAATTCGATCTGAAGTTCCTTTCTAACATTTTAGTTCGTCGAATTTCGACGGGTTGCAACTCGTAATCATTAAAATAGTAAACACTTAATTTGTTATACAGTTTACGATTTATTTCTGCTTTCAACATTGTATTTTTAAACAATTATTTTTCCATAGTAACAGGAATCAGTGACAAAGAAAATAATAAAAGTATCATTCAACATTGAGTTTGATTAAAATACAGTATATATAAATTCTTTTTGTAAATTGTAAGGGATTTAATAATTTATTAAGAATGCACTGTGATAAGGGAATATGATACGGAGTCTGCAATAACTACATCTTTAAACATGTTTTCTTATTTACTATATGTACATATAGATTAAAAAACAAACAAGATGTAATATAATAAACTATTAATAGATTATTAATTTCTTTCTCTGTATTGTAACAAAGGAAACTTAACAAAGAACTAATATGGTAAATATAAATAATATTGTAAATGATATGAAAAGAACGCTTACGCAAATAATTGATCGTTCCGTCTTCAATAATACGACGTGTAAGACGATTTTAAAATCTATTGTAAAATCTATTTTATATCAGTAAAAAAAAAAAAAAAAGAATGAAGTAAAATAGAAATGTGATTTCATTGCAAAACATTTAACTAGACAGTAATAATAAAAACGTATTTATAATATCCTTTAAAAATAAAATAAAATGAAGACTAATAGTACACGTGCGAGAGCAAACACTCCTCACAGCTATACTGAATTCAACGCAAGCGTACCGGCTGACCTTGGATTCCATTGTCTACCAAGGTCACGTGATTTTTCAGTGTCCATACCGGTTTTTAAGATAGGCCGTGCGCTTGTCGAGTGTGACGATATTTATCTTGTGGGAGGCTCCACAATCTTTGTGAAAGAATCCTCTAACAATCTGAGTTTTTAAAATGTCAGAACGGCTTACTCCAGAATTTGTGTAACGTTACACACAGAACCCATAGGAAACTTTCACAAATGTTTTACAGTGTAGGACAGAAATTATACGGTTTACTTCCTGATTTATGTGTACCTAAGGATTGTGAAATCTTAAAATACAATGAGATTGTTGATATTTTGCATAAACACTCAAGCCCCGCCCCCAACACATTTAAAGAACGTATTAAATTTAGAAAATGTTTTCAAAATGAAACTGAATCAATTCATGATTTTACATTCAATTCGAGATTTTGCAAGGGACATTTTGGCCTCGTCAGATCAAATAACACTGACCACTGTTCCGATGTCCAGTTAGGATGGGTTTTAGCCCAGTTTAATCTTTTAGACCTTTGCTGGAGCGATAAAAATGGCATTTTTCGTTGAATTCTAGCATTTAAACCACATCTTTGCAGTCCGAGCCGAACAGTCCTTGCACTCAACATCACATATTGACTTGCGCCATTTCACCTTTTATACATGCAGATAATTTTCTTCGTCACCGATGTACGATCACTTAGGTCTTCTATCATCACTTGCTATTGTAGATATTTTCCTGCCTTTACCAGTTAGGATTACTAGAAATTCTTTTAAATAACACATTTGAAATGTATCGTTTTATATCTGACGTAATTTTCACCAATGTTTTTTTTCTCTCTTTAACATTCACATACATACACATACATATACATTCATACTTTTGTTGTTAGAAAGGAAATATTATTTGCGCTGTCTTAGAATTCACGATAATAGTTGAAAAGGTTATCTCAAAATATGAAATAAATGTCTCGCGAAAATGTATTTTTTAATTTAAACTGTTTTGCCAACTATCAATTTTTTGGCCTTTTTATATATGACGTAAATTTCCTGCATTTGCGACTTTTAACGCATAATAATGAATTTATTAATTAAAAATTTTCTTTCTCTTTTGAAATTCATGTGTAGCTATAGTTTTTATGACGGAATTTTCAATATTTTCCTGATTTTTAACCCGCAATCACTTAATTCTCATTTGAAAGTTTTTTTCTCATTATAATAGCCACGTGTAAATAAATTTTTAATTTGAAGGAAATATTATTCTTTGCGCTGTTTTTAAAATTGGCAACAGTTTAAAATAACATCCTGTTCTAAAATATGTAAAAAATATCTCTCGAAAAGAGGAAAATGTGAGTTTAAAATGGAGATAAATCCTCAAAAAATGAGTCAAATAAAAAAAAAATAAATGCAGTCTGCACACCGGGAACTTCTAATGTATTAAATGATGTAAAAATGTATAAATTCCTATGTATAGTTTTTGGTCATATAAATTTTTTAATGAAACGATTTTGACCAACTTTAACATTACATATCTCTTAAAATAATTATTTGATTTAAGAACTGTCTGCATCAGCGTATGTATCAAACATTTCTCTATAATAGCACCAATTTTCATATTTTTGTATGAAACAGTTTTATTAATATTAACGAAGAAAGACCCCTGGTCACAAGAAATATGGATGCCGATTTAGGACTATACCGGGAAGATCTACGCATATTTTTATTGGTCCATTTCCAAATCGTTATTTTTTTTATGTATAAAAGGATAAATGATTGAAAAGTTCGTCGAAATCAGTAAGAAACTGAGTGTTTCGTTGCGGTAAAAAAAAGTCTTCTTACGAGCAACTGTACGACTAAATATTAATATTTTTTCACGATTTTTTCAAGCTGGCTACGAAAACATTATGTTTTTAACTCTTAAAAAATTCAAAGAGTTTGGACGCTAACAACAATTTTCTTAAGGGGTCTCAGGACTCTTAAAGCTTTAAAATTTTCGAATTTGAAATTTTTTTAGATGTTAAACTCCTATCTTTTCTGAACATTTTGATATAATTGTTTCCTTGAAATTCCTATTAGAACAGAAGTTATGGCTTTTAGAATTATACCAATAGCTGAAGCGGCTTTGAAATAATTTTTCTCCAAATGACGTTTTTGGGTATAACGCGCAAGGCATCTCAAAAACTTCTGACTATTTTTTCATGAAATTTTCGAAACATATATGATACATTATTAGATTTTCCATCGCGATTTCACTGTTCTGTCCTAAATTACTACTCTATATTCACTAATTCCTTATTCTTATATAATCTCTATTGTTAACTGTGTTAAATTCTTAATTTAATATCTAGTTTGCCCAATTTACTTAAATATTGCGTTTTTATTATTCTTAAATTAAATGTTCTATTAGATGTAAATTTCCAATTGGGCGAAAAATGTCCGGACCAGGATTTTTCGCCCAGTTGGAAATTTACATCTAATATGATTTGTTTACCAATTAGAATAATTGTGTTAAAATTAATCTAGTGTAAATGTTCTATTGTCGATCATTTCTGGGTTTCGAATGTTCTTTTTGGTAATTTCTGGAATTTTCTTTTTGGAATGTTCTTTTGGAAAGCCATTTTTTTCCTTCCGAGAATTTTCTTTCCCGCGCTTATTTCCGGGGTTTCCTTTTTACTATCAAATCAATCCGCTCATACGTCAGTCCTCTTTCCTATGACGTATAATGGCGTGTTATCCTCAATTCTTAATTGGTTCAGAGCGCGTGCTACGTCGTATTTGTATTACTACGCTCGGTGAGTAAAAAGCGGCTACGCGCGACGCTCCGGCAGATTTTGTAGAATTTGCTTGATTTTATAAGTGTAACCTGTCTCCTGGCTGAGTGTCCGAAACTATGAAGTTTCTAAAGATTTACCTAAAAGATTTACCTCCTCCAACTGTTTGAAAGTAATAATCGATGGATGATGAGAATATAAAGTGATAACTCATCAAGTTTATCTATGGCACTGCCAGAATGCTATTGAGAACTGCTTATCGATGTTGTTAATAAGAACCATGTGTGACCATAAAATGCTTCGTTCCTTGTCTCCGGGAGAAATTACTAGTGAAAACCTCCATTGCTGACCATCTGCCACTCGATTGCAATAATCTTTAGTCTGGAACGTATGATGATGACTACTAAGCTTCGTTTACTTACTTGCATCAATATTCAATAAATAATCAAATGCCACTGTTCATCGATTGTCAAGGTGTTATTGCTGCTCTTATTTTTATCGGCATAACGATCATCTAATACATCGGTGTGAGAAGCCTAGGAACAATTGAAATATTACCTACTACACTACTCGTTTTCACCCCTATATCGTTTATCGTTATATATATATAATATTAGTAATATTAGTCTGTATAAACTGAATAAAATTTTCTTTTTATTGTTCAAAAAAATATTTTTTTATTTCATTATACTGTTGAATTTTTCTAAATGTTGCATTAGCTAAATACAACTTTGTAATAAAAATATAAAAATGCTTTAAATACAAATTTATTTAGGTTCAAGGTAATCATTATAATATGAAATATAAGTAGGCACCAAAATTTTCATTCTAGTTTCTTTCTAGTTGTTATTTTGTAATCCTGCGCATAATCTGTTATGCCAATTTTCAGCTCGTCAAATGTCCGAATGTTTGGAGCCTCCTGTAAATACTAATTCTGCATCTTGAAATTTTATAAATACATGAAACGAAAGAACATAGTTATATCTTCCATCTCAATTAAAATTATGTCTTAAAATCAAATACATTTTAAAATATTAAATGTTAAAAATGATCTTTTTTTTTTCATTTTTTTCAAATTTTCAGAGTCCTGAGACCCTTTAAGCATTTAAAATACCGGGAGACACCCACCTCTTCCTCCCTTTTCCGGCATATTTCAAAATTACACATACACTGCAGCAAACAAATTACGCACAAAAGCAAATACCATATTGCATATACTCTCTGTAACACTGCAAAATATTTTTAAAAATATGAAAATTAACCTTTTGAAAAAATTTACTCCCCAAAGTCAATTTTTGTTTCTTCCGCGCATTTTGCCGTGGGATTAGCATTGCTACATTTTGATAAAAAAATACACTTAGTACTTTTTATTACAATGTACTAACCTTTAAGCTAATGATCGATTATCGATTTGATTCAGGTATAATTGGATTAAAGGGTGAAAAAATTAGTAAAAACAACAACAACAACAACAACAAAGCCCACAGTTCGATGTGGAAAAAAAGAAATGTATTTTTTAAACATTGAATTCCCCCCCCCCCCCCCTTCCTGTTGCAGTTATTTCGACCCCTTTTACCACTGAATCTTTTTTAAACCAATTATTCACATTTGATATAGCATATCTAAATTTTTAAGCATTTGGACAATTATATGTTGTGAATTTTTTTTGTATGTTTGTAAAAAAAACGTTTTTTAAGTGAGATTTCGAATAATATGAAAATTCAGACCAAGAAAATTCAAATCTCAAAGGGAAGGCTGATATGAAAAAGTTTATATGTAAAACAAGTTGGAAATTGCTCATCAAACGTGGCAAATGAAGTGCGTTCGTACTATAACTAGTTTTATAAACATTTTGTGTACCGCATGTTATACTGAATGTTATTTTAGTGCACTTCATAAGTGCATATCAATTTCATGCTGTTCAAAGGGGTGTAACATCATTAAAATGCACTTGAAATAATTTTTTCCCATTGGCCGTAATGTAACAGAAAATTTTGACTGTCCCTGTAATTAAACTATACATCCGATTTTATAAAACTTGAAATGAGTCGACAAAATTTTGCAACAATGGAGAATTTGCACGTTTTCTAACTTTATCACGAAACAATAGTACATGAAAAAATAAGAAGGATACCCTGCATATTTTTTTTATTTTGAGCTTTTATTACTGATTTATGATTGTTTTAATATCGCACTATTTACCGTATCCCGAAAACGCTCCGTAATACATCTGACGTCACAGTTCATGACAACAAACGACTGTTATTCTTTACGTGTGTCGCTTTTCAACTTGTTCATTTTAAATATTGCTGTTTCTAAAATTATTATAACTGAGAGCACAAAGTCATATTATAAATACAGTGAAACCTCTCTGTGCGACCACCTCCATTAAGCGACCACCTCCCTGAACGATCATTTTTTCATTGAACGAAATTTATTCCCATAGGCTCAATACTAATTTTACTTCCATTCAGAGACCATCCCAGGTGACCTCTCTCCATGAGCGACCAATTTCTTTGAAGAAAAGGAAACAAATTCCGTTTTTTCCTGTCACTTGAAGAAGGTTTTATTAGAAAAATAATTCCGAAGGGCTTTAAACTTCTAAACTAAGTTTAGAGTTTTTTTTATTGCGGTAACTTTTAAGTGACCCCTTTATGCCTTTTTAGACAATGAAGTTAACTCTAATGACGAATTAAGAATGACGATCAATAAACTCCCCTACCCTATTCTGTTAGGAAACTCTCAAAGAAATAGATAAATTAATGAAAATATCATTATTTGTTCCCGTCAAAAAAAATATATATATATATATATATATATATTGCATTTATTTACTGAACTTTGAAAGGACTTGGAAATAAAAGTTATGAAAGATAAAACCGTAAAACCAAAGCAAACGTCAATATATTCATTTTTAAACATTGCAGTAATTAACTTATATAACTAACTTTTATTTTGATACTTAAATTTTTATATTTTTTCCTAATGTGAAAAATGAATTCTAGTAACATTATTTCTACTTTTTTTCAACAATTAAAATCTAGATTTAAACACCACCTCTCGAAACGAATTCAGTTTTTATTAGAATGAAACGTGGTCGCTTTAAGGAGGTTTTACTGTACTGTATTGTACCACTCTGCATTAATACAACCAGTAACTTCTAGCGAAAAGTTGTTTTTCAGTGTGCCAAAAGACCCTGCCATTAGAAAATCATGGACTAAAGCTATGAAGAGAGATGACAAGAAAAATCCTAATTTATCTAATACATCATTTCTTTGATCTTGTGAAGGTCATTTTTTAGTAACTTTATGTTTGATTTTGTTTAAATATTACTATTTTAGAACATTAATTGATTGGATAAGTAGTTACTCAATAGAAAAAAAAAACATTCATATTTATAATGTACTCATTCGTATTTAAAAACAAACAAAAACACTCCGTAGTAGATTTCATACGTATATTGTATCTGTAAAGATTAATAAGCAATAACCCTGTTTTATTGATGATTAAATAGGTAAAACGTAGAAACGTCTAAGATATGACACACACAAATATGTTAGTTTTTATTTCAGGTCAGGAAGTAATTAAAAATTTTATTGCGTAAGTGTACATTTTTATTAAGTTAGGGACTAGGTTTAAAAAATAAAGGATTTATTTCGAAACAATATTTTGTCATGTCTTAATAGAGATTATAAAAAGTAAAAATATTGAAACTACTCAAAAAAAATTAATAATAAATTTTTACTTTTCAACATAAAAATTACTTTAGGTCTAGCTGCCTATGACACCGTGTAGCAGGCATGCTTCGACAGTGCTGCATAATCTTAAAAAAAATCAACAGGAAAAAAAAACCGCGAACTACATCCCCGCTGCCTGCGGCATCGTATAGCACCACGTGCTGCGCACGCACTGCAAATTCTTGTAAAAAACCTAAAAATTTACAAAAGTGCCCCCAGGGGGCGAAGTGGGGGGGGGGGGGGGGAGGGGCACCGGATGTACATAATATGAATAAGTTTTCATACACCTTTCTAACGATATGTCACATGAGGCGTGTACTCAAAATTTAGAAAATAGCTCCTCCCCGGATGACCCTCCCCTCCCTCTGCATTTCCCACTCTTTCAAATATCTAATGTTAAAAAATAATATTTATTTGAATGTTAAATGAAAAATCGCATTTAAAACGCAATAAACAGTTGATCTGAAGAAAAAAGAGAAAACTCCCCCCCCCCCCCCCCACCACCACCAAAAATCAACTCATCTTAAATTTATAAAATCTTTATTATGCGTTAAAAACAACGTCAAAGATTAAAAGCGATCAGTTCTTTATTTTTCCTAATTTTAACAATATCCCGTCAACTCTCTCTATGTGAAAAGACTTTTAATGAGTTTAAAAATCGATTTTTTCATAAACTTAGCGTTCATTTTTTTTTCAAATTGACATTTTATAAATCAACGTACAAAATAATATCCATATGCGAAAGAACCAAATTTGTAAAATCAGTAGTTTAAAAATTTCGAACCTTTATTTCCAAAGCCTAGTATCTCTTTTCTTTCCGTTCCGCTTGCCTGTCGTGAACTGTGACGTCATAGTAAGTCACGCCCCGATTTGGAGCGATGTGATTTTAGCTTACTTTTAGGACTAATTATTTAATAGTATAGATATTTTTTTCGCGTTTTTGAGAACATTTTTGAAAACTGTGGATCTGGAACTATCAGAAAAATATATAAATGATCAAATCCCCCATGTGTGCAAATTCCTCATTATATATTTAAAAGTTTAGACCATTCGGAAGGCTGTAACATCATTAAAATGCACTTGCAATATTTTTTTTCCCGTTGGCCGTAATGTAACGGAAAACTTTTGACTGTCCGTGTAATTAAACTATACATCCGATTTTCATAAAATTTGAAACAACTTGATAAAATTTTGCAACAATTATATATTTAAAATTTCAGACCATACGGTTGGGTAGTTTTTGCTCTGTTATATGCGGACAGACGGACGGACAGACAGACGGACCAAACGACGACTATAGGTGCTACGTATTTATATAATTACGAACGCACCTAAAAAAATTACACATCAGAAATGTTTGCTCTTCTTTTTATTGTTAAAAATATCTCGAAGCATTTCTATACGATTGATAAACTACAGCTGAACGAAAGCACTCGAATGTTAAATTGAATTTACATGCAAAAACTCGTTTATTCAAGGAATTAGATGAGAATGCCGAGTACCTCGCAGTATACTTTTTTTTCTTTTCAAAGAAAAAGTTTCTGCAAGTTTCTTTTTTGTCGTGCATATGGTCACAGCGTAACAGTTAAACTCATGGACTAACTGAAATGTTTTGAGTCTCATGTTGGTTTGATTATTATTTTTTAAAAAAAAGCGTGAGTTGAATTAAACTCAATTTTTATGTGAGTTATGCTCTAATTAAGTTACTTATTTTTAAAATAACTATGAGGCTCTGCCCCGTACGAGCTACGCTCGCCAACCCTCGTCCAGACACTGCAGTCTCTAAAAATTCGCTAATATGATAGGTTTTAAAAAAATTTAGGAAAATTGAATTATACTTAAAAAAAAAAAAATGTGGCGATCTCCTCGTTAATGAGCTGTTTTCGTCTTTGATTATATCAGATCAGTGAAGCATTTGGAAATAAGCTAACATAAAATGAATTAAGGTGGTCCGGGACACAGAAATTTTCAAATTTTGTAAAAAAACAAAAAATATTTAATTAAAATTTTCTCTCTTCTTTCCTGCTTAAAATAAGTTTTAAATCATGTTTCTATCTTAATTAGAACATGAAATATTAATTTTTTTGTTATCTTTTTAGGTAGATTTCGTATGAAATACTACCTATTGGCGTCGTTCCTATGTTAGAATTTCTGAAAATTTTTTGCAGATCTACACCGATCATGACCCCTAGAGCCCAAAACCACCCCCAGTAAAAAACTTTATCTATCTATCTATCTATCTATCTATCTATCTATCTATCTATGTATCTATCTATATATATCACTTTCTTCTGGACACGATAACTTCCACAATTCTGCTCCAATCTCTTCCAAACTGATACATAAAATCAAGGGGCATAAAATCTCGGTCAAGTTCGTTAATGGGCAAAATCGGACCAAGGGGATGGAAATAGGGAGGTGTTTTGTGAAAACCAAAAAAAACCCATAACTTCTTAAATTTTGTACATATCGAATCAGTTTAAAGTTTTTATTACTTCTAAAAATAGGGCCAAAATTTATGTATCACAGATTTTTGATAAAGTTAAAAATGGGCTCAACTGGCGCAAAAATAGGGTTTTTGGGAGAAAAAAATTCATAACTTCGTCAATTCTCAAGATAACAAATCCAATTAATTTTATCATAAATCTCCTTAACATTATCTACAACTTTTACATTCACAAGTTTTTGATGGGACCAATTCGTACCGCAAAAAAAAATTAAAAACGAAAACAAAAAGGGCGTTTGAAGAAGAAAAAAATTCATAACTTCGTCAATTCTCAAGATATCAAATCCAATTAATTTTATCATGAATTTCCTTAACATTATCTACAACTTTTATATTCACAAGTTTTTGATAGGACCAATTCGTTACCCCCCCCCACCCCCCCCCCCCCCAAAAAAAAAATAAAATAAAATAAAAAACGAAAACAAAAAGGGCATTTGAAGTTGAAAAAAATCCACACCTCCGTCAATTCAAAAGATATAAAATCCCCATGAATTTATCATATATCTTCTTAATATTATCTACAACATCTATATAGACAAGTTTTGGATAGGACCAATTCTTACAGCAAAAACAAATTAAAAATACATAGCGGTTGAAGAAAAAATTCATCGTAAGGGTGTATTCAAATCCAAACTGCTTATTTTCTGACTCATTTTACAGTCCATTTTTACTCTCAAAGGCTTTCAATTGGTACCTTTTCTTACTCAGAAACTATATAATATACTGTAATGGTCAATTTTTTGATAGAGGCAGAATATATTTTAAAACATGCTGTCAAAGTGGGCCTTTTGAACCGAATTTCCCGAAGCGGATTGTGTTGGAAAAATCATCGTATTAAGGGAGTATTCAAATCCAAACTGCTTATTTTCTGACTCATTTTACAATCCATTTTTACTCTCAAAGGCTTCCAATTGGTACCTTTTCTTACTCAGAAACTATATAATGTACTGTAACGCTCAATATTTTGATAGAGGCAGAATATATTTTAAAACATGCTGTCAAAGTGGGCCTTTTGAACCGAATTTCCCGAAGCGGATTGTGTTAGAAACGAAAAATATTGACTTACAGAGAAAATAATTGTTTATATATCAAGTTTTAATTAATTGAACGAAAATTAAAAACACAGGTCGCTTATAAATCTCTTCAAAAATCACGTCAACAAGTTTCATGTTTTTCCTATTAAAAATGAATCTGGAGTTATGCCAGAAAACTTCGAGTTGTTGAGCATGGAAAAGTATTTTTTTGAATACCGCCCTAACATGATTGTGATAAAACCAGTTATTATATAAAAATGGAATAAAAACTCGTCAAAAGCGGCCAGATAAAATTGTTAAAGTGGGTTTATCTCTAATCATGATTTGGTTTCTTTTTTTGTGAAATTAGTATACTTAACTTCGAAATCTACCTCCGCCTGTAGGCCGAGCCGGCAGGGATTTTTTTTTTCAAAATCTAGCTTTCAAGCAATGGCTGTCCTGAAAACCACTTCTTGTAAAAATGCGTTTTGCTTCATGATGGGTTTTCTCACCATTTCTCGTATTTAAATTCTTATAAGTCAGAAACCGTTAAAGACAAAGAGTTCAAACTTGGAACATGTTTTTTTCAATTGTTTTACTTTAATTTTGATTCAGCATATTGAAAAAAATATTTACTTTTGAAAATATGATTTTTTTTTCTTTTTTAAAGTTGCACCACATTTTTTTTTATTTTTTTCGTTAAATATTTTAAATTTTTATTTAAATAATTTTTTTTTTAAATGCTGAATCAAAATTAAAACTTATATATTTCTGTTTATTTAAATGAAAAAAAAATTAAATTCTATAAATAATATTTTGAGTTATGACGATTTTAAATTACCCCACTTTTCTAATAAATTTTTAATTTTAATTTTCTTTAAATAATTATGAGAAGTTTTATCACGTGATCTTGTTTACTAATGATATTTTTAACCATCACAAAAAATCAGAATTTTAACTTAATAAATAAAAATTATTTTAAAATGTGTCCCGGACCCCCTTAAAGAAGTATTATTTAAATTAATATAACTCTACAGATATAACTAGTTTTTCAAAATTAAGTTATGATTAATACTCTAAAGGTCTATATGCCTATACGTAATAAAAAAAATTATTTCCTGTTGGAAAAAACATCTTTTTTTAGCATTTCAAAACAATTACAGAGAAAACAACATCACAATACTGCGCTTTTGCTCGGCGGTCAGGGGGTTAATTAAACAGAGTCTTTGTTTCCCGGTATTTTTTAACAACGCTATAAGAAAATTCTTTTAAATAAGACCATTTTAAATTATCATTTTAAATATGACGTAATTTACACCAACGTTTTCTTTTTCTTTTTAATATTCACGTGAAAATAATTTTGCTTCTAGAAAGGAAATATTTTTATTTGCGCTGCCTTAGAATTGGCAACAATAGTTTAAAAGATTATCTAAAAATGTGAAATGTCTCGTGTAAATATACTTTTAAATTTAAACTGTTTTGTAATATTATTGTTCGACCATTTTAAATATGACGTAATTTCCACGATTTAGGACTTTCAATGCATATTAATGAATTTCTTATTTTACAATTTTCCTTCTCTTTTAAAATTCACGTGTAACTATAGTTTTTATAATGTAATTTGCAATACTTTCCAGCTTTTAATACGTGGTCATTTAATTCTAATTTGAAAGTTTTTTTTTCTGTTTGTAATAGTCACGAGATAATATTTTTTTTTAATTTGAAGGAAATATTATTCTTTTTATTGTTTTAAAAAATGGCTACAATTTAAAATAATACCCTTTTCTTAAAGATGTAAAAAATATCTCTCGAAATGCTGAACATTTGAATTTAAAATGGAATCCTCAAAATCCTTAAAAAATGAGTCAAATAATAATAATAATAATAATAAAAAATAAATGCAGTCCGCACATCGGAAACTTCTAATGTATATCCTCAAAAAAAAAAAAAAAAAAAAAAAAAAAAGATTACATTCTTATGTATAGCTTTTGGTTCTATTAAACTTTTTTAATGGAACGATTTTGTCTAACTTTAACATAAAATATCTCTTAAAATAATTATTCGACTAAAAACCTGTCTGCATCAGCGTGTTTATCAAACATTTCTCTATTATACCATCTATTTTCAAAATTTTTAATGCTGTAGTTTTCTTAATATTAACTTATTATATAACTTATTATATAACTTAATATTATATTATGGAAAATTATTTTAAATGCCTTTCATCTGTGCAATAGGATTTCCTGAATAATCCCCACTCCTGATTTGATCGTTTTTCCTCTGGTTATTTATTAGATTCTGTTATACAAAAATACATGTAATCGTAAACTTCTAATTATCACTAGGGAATAATTGACGTAGAAACCTATTTTTTTCTCTAAGTATTTTCTATATAGTCAATATCCAGAGTTATTGATTGAACCACGTCCGGAGTAGCTCAGTGGTTAGAGCAGCAGTCTTGTATACTGTGGTCCTGGGTTCGATTCCTGGCTCTAGCTGAGTTTTCACTCCAGTTGGGTTTATAGTATTTATTGTATGTATGTCTGTATAATATTTATTTTAGTTATAGTTTTAGCGCGCTGTCGTCATTTTTTGTACCATACTAAACTGTGTTGAATGTGCCACTAATGTTTTTGGTAACGAATCTGTTTAAAAAGAGGTTATTAATTAATAGATTTAATCATTATTTTCCAACTGTATTTATTAACCATTTGGAAATGGTTGTTGTTTTCGGTGGAGAATGGGGCCAAATGATGCTCGCATTTTATTTATTTTTTAACAAAATTCAACGATGTTCTTTACTTTTAGAAGAATTTTTATTTGAGTAGGTAATAGAAAGGCATAAAATTGCTAAAAATTGTTTGAATAGGTAATCGAAAGGCATAAAATCGTTAAAAATTGAAAAAGTTACAAAATGGGTAGGCGCAAATTATCAGATATGGAAAAATCCAAAGCCAAAGAGCGACACCGAAATGAAAATCGTCTAGCAAAGCAAAAATTGAGGTCTTCAACTCATTATGTAGGCCATGAAAATCGATGTCTTCAACTGATTATGTAGCCCATGAAAATCGAGGTCTTCAACTGATTATGTAGCCCATGAAAATCGATTGCAGAATAAAAGAAGAACGCGAAAAAGGAAACAATCTAATGTTTAATCGATTGATAGTAAAAGGCCATGTCTCGAGGGGCTCCAATCCATTAGCCACGGCGCACAGTGGATCAAAGTATAGGCAATGTCGAACATAGGATTATCACGATAGAATACACCTATATATATGATGTGTTTTGTTATATTTAGGTTTAAATGAGTAAAATAAATGATACTGAAAGCATCTGCATGGTTTTTACGAACAATTTCGCACTCTTTTGTCGCAAACAGGAAGTTTAGGGAGATGATGAATATTTAAAATAAACTGGAAAAACAAAGCATGCAGTTTTTACTTATATCCAAATGACATTTGTGGAATATTTAAAACATTTGTTTAATTTTAAATTGGCAGCATATGCGATATTTACATAACTCTTTAAAATATTTCTACAAAACTGCAACATTCTACTGCAACATTTTAGAACTTATTTCAGTGCATATTTGTTATTATTGGGTTTGAGTTTTTTTTAATTATCTTGTAGTAATATTAATTTTAGCATATTTCTTTTTACTTTGAAACAAGATTATTTCATTTTGTCATTTTTCTTATATTCTTTTTAAATATGATAACAAACAGAGATTTGTTTCCGTTTTTGAAGAATTTAAATGATGGTTTTAGTTATGAAAAATCAATGCTTAGTTTTGTAAGCGAACTGTACTAATTGCCTCAGAAAATGATGAAGAAAATTTAAAGGAGCGTTTACGTATGTTTTGTGCAAATGCAAGAGATAACTGGCTGAAATCTGAACGAAAATTAGATTGTTTCAATAAAAAAACTATTCTTCACTTCAGTGTTCCTTTAAAGTTGGTAATGAGCTTAAACCATTTGCAGTTGAAAATTTGAAGAAATCCACATCACGAAAATCTTTTTTAGACGTAACCTAAACTCATGAAAAAAGACTAACTCAAAGGTTCAGAGAGGATACTCCTGGAGAAGATAAATTAAGAAGAATCAAAGAGAAAAATTCAACGCGAATTCAGAAAAGGATTAGGTCTGCTAATAGGTGTTGTTAAACGGGGAAGTGGTTTGACACACGATGGAGAAACTGGAAGGACATTTTTTGCTGAATTTGAAAAGACAGCTGAGATCACTGGATTGGATAAAGAACTTATTAAACGTTTTGCATTTATAATGCAAGTGATCGCTGTGACGAAGTAATTAAGGCCGAAAAATTTGGCAATTTCGCACTGGGAACAGCTAAACAATGTGTCTCAAAGTACGGTTAGTATTACATGCCAGCTTCTGTACATAAATTACTAACTCATGGAAAGGATATGATTACAAATTTTGCTGTTCCAATTAGATAATAATAGGAAGAATCTAGCGAAGCTCGAAATAAACAGTTTCGAAGGTACCGGGAGTCCCATAAGAGAAAAATAAGTTGAAGAGTATGTAACGAAGACTTATTGCACCATTTGCTAATAACACCTGACGTTTTGATTTCAAATATTAGACACAAAATAAAATACAGGGTTAGCGAAATTAAACTTCCGCTACTCAAAGGGTCCTAGAGGCCGTTCTACTAGCCCGATGAGAAAAATATTTGGACAATAGACACTTCGGAGGATGCGCTCGAGATTTCCGAAATAAAAAAAATTAGTTTAAAAAATCGCCACTAGATGGCGCTACGAGTTAGCGTGTTAAGAGGACAAACTGAGATCCCGAAACACTGAAGGACCAGTGGTCTTACACAAAAGGAACACAATAAGGACAATAAGTGGGCACAGAATTTCCATGGCCAGAAATCATCAACCGCCATTCTCGCGAGAAATTGTACCGTGAATGTTTTGCGAGTGTCCAGATCTTGTCGTTCCAATTGCTGAACCGCTTGAATGTTATACGGGTAGAAGATCAGAATTCTAAGAATTGTCGGACACTGTAGTAGGGCATATCAAGGGTACGTGAAATCGTCGATACATTGACATTTCCATGAGGCGAATGAGTGCTTGCTTCCACGACCGCTGTAGCAATATCCTCTACGACGGCGGTTGTACACTTTTACTTCCACTTCCCGGCAAATCGCCTAACTGTCCTGTTTGCTCGAATTGCATCATCATGTCTTTAAGAGCACGCTCCGATATCGGTCCACGTCTCGTTGCTTCTTGGGACGGCGGAACTCTCTCACAACTGCATCTGCATTCTCACCGTTGCGGTAGTACAGTTTGACTAGCATTGGCAACGTCGGCATTTTGAAATGCTCATATGATTGGGGCACGAACTTCTTCCCTTTATCGTGCGTGGAATTTGCATGTGTTGTTGCAATGTGCTGCCCCGCTGCGCCATCTGGTAGCGATTTTTTAAACTATTTTTTTTTATTTCAGAAATCTCGAGCGCATCCTCCGAAGTGTCTGTTGTTAAAATATTTTTCTCTTCGAAGTAGTAGAACGGCCTACAGGGCCCTTTGAATAGCGGAAGTTTAATTTCGCTAACCCTGTACATTCAAAGGAACAGAAAATTTCTAGAATCATTGGAAATTTCACTTTAAAATATGACAATTTATCACTGACAAAGCAGCGCATCCATTTATTAGAGTACATTTAACCATCTGAGAACCTTTGCACTTTTCAGCATTTTCATGTAAATGTTTATATAACCAGAAATACGAGTATATTAACTTTAATTTTGCAGTTTAATGTTAAATTAGTTTTTTTACATCATTTCGTCCTAGCAATTTCTTACAGCATAATCTTCTTTAAAAATTATTTTTGTGTACAGCCAATTTAACAGGTTTTCTGGAAACGGAAAATTACGGAATAGCCGCTTCAAGTCCATTTATTTCGAAAACGCGCAGGTTTGCGCAAAAAATCATCTATACCACACTAAAGTACAGGCTTTCAGGCATACCAACATGAGTTTGAACGTTTAAACAACTTTAAACAATTTAAGTTATGTAATTTTGAAGATTACGATACCATTAATTCTATATGTGTTGTTCGTAATGTAGAATGAGACATAAAATTCAATCAAAATATAGTGAGTAGTGGTTTAAAATGTGCTTTAAGAAATTAATAATTATATTTTAAATGAGTTATTAGTAGAGGTTATTTAGGTTCCATTTCTCAGCATAGCAAAGAGTCACTAAAATTCGCTGAAAAATTCTTCTGCTGAAAGGTGTATATTCCGAGCTATACAAATACAGTATAATTGTGTATAATTTAAAAAATAAACATGTATTCGTATTTTGTAGATATATTTTTTAAATATTTCATTGCAAAAAATTAGTTTTTTAATGATTATTTTTTGGCTCTATGTTCGCATTTTCTTAAGGGTTGATCCACTGTGCGGCGTTTTACAATCGGTCGATTCTAACCGGGAAAAATTGAGCTCAACGTAGGTAATTTGTCGCAATCTGTGGATGATTCGGTGGAACTGCTTTCGATTTGTAAACTGTTTTTCTTCTCGAAACGGGACTTGGAGAGTTTATCGATGAAGGTTTTGGTCGTCTGAAGTTTGATCTTTGCGATCTGTTGTTGAAGAGGATGCGACGGAATTTGGTGGACGAAATAAATTCCAAATGGTCGTTGAAATCTATTAAATTACATTTTTTTTGTATTAAATTGTTCTATTAACATTATTTAACTAATTTTTCAGTCATATGTCCCATCATAAATGAAAAATTAATTAAATTGTAAGAACAAAAATAAATCAAAACATCTTACAATTCAATGAGGATCATGAAAATTTTAGCAATGGAACTCAAAAAAATAAATGTTTGTATTTAAGCATAAACGAAGATAATAAATCAAACAAAATATTAAAACTTAAGATACAAATATACTAAATTAATAATTTCATAATGTAAATACGTATAGTCTGCAATACTGCCAAGTTCAGAAGGTCTAATGCTACCAAGAGTGCGCGAATGCGCAGTTAATTAGGATGAGCGAAGCGAATCCTCTACTAGGCTACACAAATTACATTTTGTCGTACACTTTATATATAAAAAAAAAAACTAATCAGCATTTTGATTTGAAATGAAACATAAAAATAAATTAATTATGATCTGCAGATTTGCACAATATTATTTTTTTACACAACAACGCTAAAAAAATTATTCTTTTAATTAATTTATTTTACATGTTTTTCCATTACGGACGCATTTTTGCCAATAAAAAACAAACGCGTATATTTTCAGAAGAAAAAATAAATCATAATGTTAAGATCTTTTATGAAATCTTTAAAATACGTTTTTTATGAAAATTATAGCATATTTTTAATGAATTAAAATTAGTGAAAATTCAATTATTTACAATCAATTATAAAAGTATTTTTCAGTGTTAAAAATTCAAAAGCACAATTTATTCTTATTATGTGAAATCGTTTACGCATTTTAAAAGAATTATACCATGATTTTTTTTTTGTAAAGTGGCAACAAAAGAATTGTCAACAAAAAAATTTAATTGTTAAATTCGTTACATAAATATTGTGTAAAATTTTGCTTCAAAAATATTTTTATTTATACCAGTCTTATATCTATATATATAAAAGCCGTTCTCTGTGTGTATGTCCTTTATACAAATCTTTAATTTTTGACCGATTTGCACGAAGCTTGCTGTACATAGGCTTTAGAACGTGGAATAGATCCCTGTCACCTTTAAAAAATCATCAGACCAATATTTATCCCTTTTTTCTATCATCTTTGATAATTTAACATTATAGAAATATCTCATTTTAAATTTTCAAATTCAATAGCTTCTTTCCTGTTGCCACACTTCTAAAAAACTGCTCAATAATTTAAAAAAAAATTGATAACTGGAGTACTTTGTTTTATTAGCCAATAAAAATTCAGACTCGACTGCTATATTTTTACATTTTTGAAATCGACGTCATTCTAATCAGAAAATGCACATTTTTCATATATTTATGTAAAAACTTTAACTAAGCATGTTTTAAAATGACCTTAGAAGTACTTTAGTTGAATGTTAAAAAATCTATTTTAATGAAGTCGTTTCAATATCAAGAATCCAATAAGGAAAATGATAATAGTAAAAAAAAAAAAATCGTTTGCTAGATATGACGTCAATGTCATCAATATAATTTCAAACTGGCTCTAAAAACTGGATGCTACAATTTATTCCCTATTTCTTTGTAATCTTTAATTATATCATTTAGATAAATGTTTTAATACCTGAAATGCAGTGATAACATTCTACGATTTGTATCGAATACGGTTATATAAAATACGATTTTTGTACGATTTACATTAAATAGAAATTATAGCTACTATTTTTTAGGGTAAGCTTTTTTTCTTTTTTAAACAAAATTTCATGACTCACAGACTTTTTTGTTAGACGTTGAAATAATGGGATGCATGATGTTTAGAGATCAAATTGCAGTAAAAGCGTAATTTATGGTACGGTTAGGTTGTTGCCACCAACAATATGGTGCTAGGCGTTACTCATAAATATGTCTTTTCTTCATAATATTGCATTAATAGCAAACGGATATATCTTTCTGAATTGGGTTACAGGTATATTTAAAAATATATCCGTGATTGAAAATTAATTTAAAATGGATAAACAATCCGTAAATTGAGATAAGTTTTTCAAAAAAAAAATTACTGAAAGTACTTTTTGTATTCTATTATATTTTGGAATAATCAAATGTGCGATGTTTAAAGGTCAAATTGCAGTAAAAGTTAAATTTATGGTTGGGTTAGGTTGTTGCCACCAACAATATGATGCTAGAGTTACTCATAGTTAATCAATGTCTTTACTTTATAATATTGCATTAAGAGCAAACAGGTATATCTTTCGTAATTGGGCTGCATGTAGGGATGAGATTTCCACGTTTTTGCAGACCGGTATATTCTTAAAGAAAATGTTGTTCTGTTAAATCAAGAGAGTGTCCCGATTAAATGAAATATCATTTACTCTAACAAAATACTGGTGTGAAAAAATGCGGAAATCGTATCCCTGGCTGCATGCAAATCAAAAATATCCATGATTGAAAATTACTTTAAAATCCATTCACATGAAAAAATTGAGATAAAATTTTCAAATAAATTTCATTTGACAGAAGCTTTTTCTATTCGACAGTGTGAAAAACGAAATTGTATGATGATCATCAGTTAAAAAAATTTTAGTAATGTCAAAATTTATGGGTTAGGTCATTGCCATCATCAGTATAATGTCACAATTAGCATTGTGTTTGTAGTTTTTTATATATATATATTCTGAAGATGACTCAATAAAAGAGTCGAAACATGTAAATTTTTAATATTTTTAATGTTTTTTTATTATTTAAATGACGCTTTTTAAGCAAATAACTGTACTTTAATATATGTTATGACATTTGTTTGGAATATACATTATTATGGTATAGTTAATAGTAGACGCAATTAAAACTATTTTACTTATATTTCTTATCGGTCCTTTAACGATTCGTGGACGGTAATGCACCAATCTCAGTTATTGTCACTGCCGTATTATTTCATTTTAATGTATTTTACCCGGGAGGACCATTATTATTGACACGAGCGAAGCCGGGTACATCTGCTAGTCATAAATAAAAAATTCCGAGGAAATTCTTAGTTATTCACTGAATTTACATTTCTAAAATTAAAATGCTCCAAAACATAAAACAACGTTTTTGCTTAATAAAGATGCAAGAATAATATAAAAAAAATATTGTTACTTTCAAATATTTATCTTATTAAATAATGCTTCGCGAATCCAAACAAAGCATTACTAGTACTACACAACTCTCCAAAGATTTTTGTCATTCTCATCAGAAACAAGCCGTTTTTACATTTGATGCGCATATGCATAACTTTTTAAAGGCAAAAATGAAATTTTGTAGCAAACTGAAAAAAAAAAAAATAATCTATCAAAAGAGGTGTTAGAAAAACGTAAGAAATCGTAGTACGGGATAAATTTAAACGTACACCGTACGATAGGCTTACAAAACGCTAAAAGACGAACAACCAACAGGAAAAATGTACAATCTGGCAACCCTGAGTATACCCCATTCTCTATAGTTTTCGAGAAATGCGGCTATGACAGACACACGAGCGATCTTTTAATGGTTTCGTTTTTATTTTTTTATTACGGAACGCAAAAAATAAATCCTCTTGGGACAGTAACGAATAAAAATGTAAACGAATAAAAAATATCAATTTGCACTAGATTTACGTTAAAAACAAAGCAGAAGTGTTTGTTCTTCTCTTTATTTTTAATAATCTCTTAGAGTAATTCTAGACAATTGAAAAACTTGAGATGAACAAACCACTCGGATGTTTTAGTCCTAGAGCTGTTAAACATTTTAGGGAAGGTATTTGAGGCACCCTGAAAATTTGTGCAACACTTCTTTTGTAATGCCTGAATACAAAATCGAATGTCTGGCTGAAGGATCGTGGCCCAAAACCTGTGCCAGACAAAAAATGGCACCTGACACGTGTCTGGCACAGTTTTTGTGCCGACTAAAGCGTCTGTCATTTTCAAAATATTTTTTTCTAAGCATAAATATTATTGTGCCTCAATCTCAGCGTGCCTCAAATACCTTTTTTGGGTAGTCAAAAAATGGCACTTGACACGTGTCTGGCACAGTTTTTGGGCCGACTAAAGTGTCTGTCGTTTTCAAAATATTTTTTTCTAAGTATAAATATTATTCTGTTTCAATCTCAACGTGCCTCAAATACCTTTTTGGGGTAGTGTCAAAAAATGGCACTTGACACGTGTCTGGCACAGGTTTTGGGCCACGATCCTTCAGCCAGACATTCGACTTTGTATTCAGGCATTTCAAAAGAAGTGTTGCACAAATTTTCAGGGTGCCTCAAATACCTACTCAAAAATGTTCAACAGCTCTCCTACTATTTAATTCAATTTACATGCAAAAACTGTAGTTTTCCTTAAGGAATTAGATTGGAATATTGTGTACCTCATAGCATATTTTCCGTTTTTTTTATTTTTATTTTCCTTTTTACACATTTAATACAGTCGTACATATGACAGATGAGAAAAAATAAAAGTACAAAAGAACTAACATTTTTAAAAATCTTCACATTTTCTTTATTTCATATTTTATTTCGCAATAAAATGTAATAAATTTAATGTGATTCCAGATATAAATAAATATTGTGAATATATATACAATTTTATCTATCCTATATGTACACTGGTGTCCAAAATTAAGGACCAATTACAAAATGCTAATTTTCAAGTATGCGAATACCCAAAAAGAAATATTATAATTCGAATAATTACTATCCTATCTCTACAGCACAGCTAGTACATATAGCATCTCATTCATGTCACACATGGTCACAAGTGTCACAGTCACTACGGTGAAGCAAAAAATAGGAAATTCCATACATCTCATTCTGAGTCTCAAATGATCACAATATGTGACTCCACTGAGACGTCACTGTGACTGTTGCTTTGTGATGAGTCACTATTGTGATGAGTCACAATGTAGTTACATTGTGACTCTCGTGTGACTGTCATCTGCAGACTCAATTTCAAAGTCATCGTGAACGCTGCATTGTGGTAAGTTACCAAATAATGTCACATTAAAGTCACATGATGACTTTCAGGTGACAGAGAGACTACTGTGATGTCACCATTGTGCTCTTTTATGAAAAGTTATCATGTGACTATAATGTGATGTTATTTGGTGACTAATCATAATGCAACGTTCATGATGACTTTGAAATTGAATCTAAAATTGACAGTCACATGAGAGTCCCAATGTAACTACACTGTAAAGTCACCTGGTGACTCGTCATAAAGCAACAGTCACTTTGACGTCTCAGTGGAGATCATTTGAGACTCATAATGAGAGGTGTGGAATTTCCTATTTTTTGTTTCACCGTAGTGACTGTGACACTTGTGACCACGCGTGACATGAATGAGATGCTATATGGATTAGCTGTGCCGTAGGAATAGTAATTATTTGAATTATATTATTTCCTTTTCAGTATTCGCTTACTTAAAAATTAGCATTTTGTGACTGGTCCTTAATTTTGGACGCCAGTGTATATATAAAATTCTAATGAAACGAATTTATGAAACGATTTTATGAAACGACTGATTAAATGACTGATTACGTTTTACAACAAAATCTCCTAAAGTATGGAACGTTTGCCGGGGAAATTAACTCCAATTATCCGCAGAATCAGTTTATTTTAGAAATCAAAAATCGTCTGTGACTTTCAAATTCCATAGACGCCAAAAAGGTTTCTTTTTAAATTTTAAAGAGAAAATGATATCAATAATTTTAAAAAACAGAAAGCAAATTTTAAATAAAGAACTAAATAATCACGTGTCAAAAGCAGAAAATAAGGAACGTTACATCAAAATCTTTATATGTAAATAAAAAAAGTACGAAAGCTTTACTATAAAATTGTGACACTCGAAACGCATTTGAAGGTGATAATTACGTTATATGTAAAAGATCCAAACATTAAATCGTAATAATAATAGTGCGTAAAATAATTAAATTATTACGCGTGAAAAACTTTTAATGGTGAATATTAGGTCATATTTAAAAAGCTCAAATAATATTTCCAAATACTTTTTAATTAAACAATATATGTGCCCGTGAATCTTAGAAGAGAAAAAGAATTAAATAAATAAATTATTACATGAGAAATGCATTTAATAGGGAAAAGTATGTCATATATTAAAACGATACATTTAAAACGATTTTCATGCCGGAGACTTAATATGACGTCACATGATTATATATTTTGTGAATATATTACATCACTTGATGCAGCATAAAAAAAGGTAAATGTATGCGCAAAATACTTTCGATTTCTTTTGTACGAATTACTATTCAGTAACATATTAGAAAATTCGGGTATTCTTATTAATTAATACAAACAATATACATTGTAAAATCAACCTGAAAATATACATGATGATGTATTAAAATAGAGAAAAGAATTCAGCAATAAGCTATATCTGTTCTTGAAATACCTAAAACTCGATCAAGACATAAAATAGCGCAAACTTTTGACAAAATTTAAAATGGGCTGAAGGGGCGAAAAAACTAGGATTTTAGAGAGAAAAAAAATTCATAATTTCGTCAATTCTCACGATATCAAATTTCATTAAACTTACTATAAGTTTTCTTAATACTATCTTCAACTTCCATATTCACAAATTTTTGATAGGACCAATTCTTACTTAAAAAAAAAAAAAAAATAAATAAATAAAAGGGGGGGGGGGTGTTGAGCAAGAAAAAAATCATAACTTCGTCAATTCAAGAGATATCTAATTCGCTTGAATTTATTATACATCTTCTTAATATTATCTACAACTTTTATATTGACAAGTTTTTGATAGGACCAACTCTTACAGCAAAAACAAATTGAACAAAAATAGGAGTTGAAGAGAAAAAATTTCGTATTAAGGGTGTACTCAAATTCAAACGGCTTATTTTCTGACTCATTTTAGGTAGCTTTCATTACAAAAAGCTACCTGTTGCAGCCGTTCGGAGAAAAGCGATTTCAAAAAATGTTGGTATATTTTCATCGATCATGACCCCCAGACCCCGAAACCATTCTCCGTTCAAAATTGATATATATATATATATATATATATATGACCTTTGTCACACTGTAACTCTCGTATTTATGAACCGATTTGGATGTAATTCGGTGTGTACATAGTACATACCAATGTCTCGACCGAGATCGTTGGCCAGCTTCATCCGGCATTTTGTTTCAAAATGGCGGCCATTTAAAATTTTTTTAAAAATTTAAAATTTGAAATGTGGTACCAAAAAATTGAAAATGTAAAAATATTTTTTTCTTATGTATTTGACCTTTATACAAAGATTCCGGAGCAGTTTTTGTTTTGTCTATATCTTAAAAAATGGCTGAGTTATAGCATTTTGAATTTCTAGCGTGGCTGACATTTTAAAACGACCTGATTTTTGATACGCGATAACAGGCATATTTATGAACCGATTTGGATGTAATTTGGTCTGTACATAGTACATACAAATATCTCGACCGAGTTCGTTGGCCAGCTTCATCCGCCATCTTGTTTCAAAATGGCGGATATTTAAAAAAATTAAAAAAATTTAAAATTTAAAATGAGATACCAAAAAATTGGAAAATGAAAAGATTTTTTTCGTATGTATTTGACCTTAATACAAAGATTCCGGAACAGTTTTTGTTTTGTCTATATCTAAAAAAATGGCTGAGTTATAGCATTTTAAATTTCTATTGTGGCTGACATTTTAAAACGACCTGATTTTTGATACGCGATAACAGGCATATTTATGAACCGATTTGGATGTAATTTGGTCTGTACATAGTACATACCATTGTCTCGACCGAGTTCGTTGGCCAGCTTCATTCGCCATCTTGTTTCAAAAGGGTTGCCATTTAAAAAAAAATTAAATTTAAAATTTAAAATAAAGTATTAAAAAATTGGAAAATGAAAAAGATTTTTTTTGTGTTTGGACTTGATACAAAGATTTCGGAGCAGTTTTTGTTTCTGAAAATTTGTTCTTTTGTTTATATCTTAAAAAATGGTTGAATTATAGCACTTTGAATTTCTAGCATGGTTAACATTTTGAAACGATCTTGTATTTATCACGCGATAACACACGTATTCGCCTATTTCGATGTAAGAAGGCATGTGGATAGTATACATCAATATCTCGACCAAGTTCGCTGGCCAGCTTCATCAGCCATCTTGTTTAAAAATGGCGGCCATTAAATTAAAAAAAAATATATTTAAAGTGAGGTGCAAAAAAATTAGAAATTTATAAAGGTTTCTTTCTAAAGTATTTAACCTTGATATAAGGATTCAGGAGCATTTTTTGTTTGTCTTTATCTTAAAAAAGGGCTCAGATATAGCAGTTTCAATTTCTAATATGGGTGACATTTTGAAAAATCTGATTTTCTGACTGCGACAGCACTCGTATATATCAACCGATTCCGATGTGAGTGAGCATGTGCACAGCAATTACTAAGGTTTCGACCAAGTTCACTGTTAGCCTCATCCACCATGTTGTCTTAAAATGGCAGGCACTTTAAGAAATCGCCGAATTTGGCAGCCAAATATAAGTTACTTTAAATAAAAGCAGACTAATTTCGCGAAATTCTCATTCATAATGATTTAGTATTGATAAAAATTGGTAATGAATCTCCTATATTCGGTTTCCACTAATTGAGCTTCGTGTGTTTGAATAATATAAGTTGGCTTTTTTAAAATAAGGAATATGAAAGCTACCTCTTCCTCCCGACACTGGCCGGAAGGACTTTTTAAATTCACTTTTCCTCTCAAACGCATCAAATTTGCAAGTTCTCTTATTCCGAAACTTTATGATGTGCCGTATTGGTCGATTTATTGATAAAGGCAGAATATATTTCAAAAAACGCTGTCAAACTGGGCATTTTGATCCGAATTTCCCGAAGGTGGTCCCGTGCTGGAAACTAAAACTAGTAGGATGTGCCACTCCCAAAACTTTCTTCTATCTCATATATTTTAATATTTCAAAATGTTGTTAGAAATGTCAGTATTTCATTTTTATTAGTTTAATACTATATCAACTTTGACTTTCATCTTAAATTTCTGCTTCAGTAAATTAATCGGAGTAAAAACGAGTTAATCTCGAACGTGATATTTGTTAAAATTAATAGTTTTCCGTTATTCTGTAGCATATCAGCTGTTCGCGAATATTCAGCTTATCAGGACGGGAAGTTCCCGTCGCTTCATCAGCCGCCGGTGTACAATAGAAGTCGGAAAAATCAAGAAAATTACAGAAAAATCGCTATTATAGTGCCCCCTTTCGCCGGAATATTTCCGAATTCAGGGAGAACATTTTTGCCATGGCCAAAAACATACATAACAAATTTGGTTCAATTCTATTCATAACTTCATACACCTTTTGATGGTACAATATTGAAAATCGCACAAAAATCGCTATTACAGCGCCCTCTTCCGGCGATCGCTAGTACAGCGTCGCCTTTCTGCGGAATTTTTCCAAATTCAGGGAGGACATTCTTGCCATAGCCAAGAACTAAAAAAAAATTGATTCAATTCTATGCATAACTTTATACACTTTTCGATGGTTCAGTATTCAAAATGGCACAAAAATCGCTATTACAGCGCCCCCTTCCGGCGGATTTTTTCCAAATTAAGGAAGGACCTGCTTGCAGAGCCAAAAATATACACAAAAAATTTGGTTCAATTCTATGCATAACTTCTTACACTTTTTGATGGTACAATAGCGTTAGTCACATGCGCAGACGGACACACGGACCGAAATACATTTTCTATAAACATGTTTTTCGGGATCTCTGACCCCTAAAAGTGTAAATCCGTCGAAAACCGGAAGTCGAAAATTTTTTCGATTACAATACTTTCCTCTATTTAAGATAGAAGAAAGTAAAAATGGTTGTACTGGAAAAATAATTGCTTTTATATCAAGTACTAATTAATTGAACAAAAAATAAAAACACAGGTCGCTTATAAATCTCTTCAAAAAATCACGTCAGCAAGTTTCATATTTTTACTTTTAAAAATGACTCTGAAAATGTGTCAGAAATTTTCGAGTTGTTGGGCGTGTTAAAATATTTTTTGAATACTTCCTTTACATGATTCTATTAAAACCAGCTGTTACAGAAAAAGGAAATTAAAAACTCGTCAAAAGTGGCCAGATAAAATTGCTAAACTGGATTTATCCTTAATCTTGATCAATTTTTTGTTGGTGAAATTAATACTTAAATTTGAAATTTACCTCCGCCTGTAGGCCGAGCCGACAGAGATTTTTTTAAAAATCTCTATATCAATTAGTGTTTATGATGTATTGGAGTTTTAAGATCAAGCGATCTTTTGGGGATTCCCTGTATGTTTCAAAAATAGATTATTGAGATTTCTTTCCAATGACTTTTTTCATATATCATACTCGCTTTGAGAACACTTTTATACAGTTTCGTGGGTAATTCAGAATGCTATTTTATTCAATAAAATACGACACTTTTAGCGATAAATTTATATATTCGCTACTACGCACTTTTCTGTCGTCATGAGAAATATGTGGGCCTTTTTTCGGGGATGTCAAAAGACCGATTTATCGCTCATACATAACTTGTAAAATTGTAAAAAACTATAGCATAATAACTTCACTGATATTACTCATACATAACTTGTAAACTTGTAAAAAACTATAGCATAATATAGCTACATATTATGATTTATTAAATAATTTTCAAGCACGATTGTCTATAAACTTGCCCTAACAATGGGCAACCGTTTGCTACAATAATATCATATAACTAAAAAAAAGGTTACCATAATTGGCAGTTGACTACACAGAGAAAAAAAAAAAAAAAACAAGAACGGAAAATCATGCATCGAGAGTAAATTATGAAACACTTTCCAACACATTCAGAATACCATAACAAAACTTTACAATTTATTAAAGTGACAGATGTTGAAATAAGCACTTTAGGAAATGCCTAACGCATTTGAAATCCCAATTTCTGCAATTACCAGGAATAGTAAAAAATATCCGAATTTGTTTGTGCAGCTCTGTATATGATCCGTAGATTCGTGATGTGCTAAAAGTGAGTTCAATTAAAAACTCATAGCGCAGTTGAAATTTCTCATTTAGCAATTTCCGCCAATAAACGAAATGTACTTGAGACATTTTGTGATGTCCTGTATATGATATATAGAATTTATACACACCGAGTAATATGCTAACAAATAGTTAAATTTTAAATCGTGTATCACAACTGACAACGCATTTTCTGCCTCATATGCAGTACTGTAGCTAAATACGATTGCGTGTTCCTGTAAATGAACGATAAGTTTTATGCACATCAGATTCTAAAGTAAGCGTTTTATAGTACACCTCAGTGATATATATGTTGCGGTTAAAGCAAGAATTAAGAGTAAACCTAGGTTTAACCGGTTAAAGTGCGGATTACCCAGTCCTTGCAGATAAAGCCCGAAGAGTTTCCAGCTGCTTCTAACTTTAACCGGTTAAAGCTAGGTTTAACCAATCTTGGTCGGTTAAAGCCCGAAATTATTATAAAACATCTTTATAGAAACATACTAAAACCTTGTAATCAGAAAAAATTTGTTTGTACCTTTGTTGTTGAAACTGAATGAAGAAATTTGAGTAATTTAAGAATTTGAATGCAGAAACTGAAAAGAAAAGAAAATATCTGTATTTTAAGAACATAATTCACACAGAAGTTTACACAAGAATATAAAAATTAGTCCACGAATAACGTTTAAAGAGTGATTTAATTTTCACATTTTATTTGTATTTTAGATAACATTATCCTATATTTTTTTCAATATTACCACACATACAACACTTTAACCATGCATTTTAGACAACTGATGCACATTAATAAATCTTATCAAACAGTATTTACTGCTTTAAATTGGATACTATTACTACTTATTTTAATAATAATCTTATCAAATGGTTTAATCTTATAAACGAACAATAACATATGAGGTAGATGTGTCAGTAATGGATACTCTTAAGGAATTTCTTTAAATTTATTTTTTTTAATTAATACTTATTATAATTAAAAATATAATAATTATATATATATTATTATATATATATAATTATTATTATATATTATTATATATTATATAATAATATATAATAATTTATATCTATTATATTATTATATATTATTATATATATAATAATAATATAATAATATATAATTATAATTATTATATTCTGTATTTTTCAATATTATATAAATCTATAAACAATACTTAATCATTCTCATAGTCTCATTTCTCAATATGGATAAAAATTTAATTGTAAATAACAGAAAGTATATCAAAACGCCCCAAATTCCAGTAATGGACACTCTCTGTTCCAGTAATGGACACCTAACGAAAAATAATAGATATAATTGTTTTTATAACTGTATTTGATATCAGAATTTAATAATTTTGGGCTTTAACCGATCAAGATTCGTTAGACCTGGTTTTAACCGGTTAAAGATGGAAGCGGTGGGAACTTTTCTGTCTTTATCCGCAAGCGCTGGGTAATCCGCACTTTAACCGGTTAAACCTAGGTTTACCCTTCACTCTTGCTTTAGCCGTAACATATACAAATTTCAATATATTAAAAACAAGTAAGAAAATCATGCGTTTAGCATAGACTATGAAACACATACCAACACTTCCTGAATACTTTAACAAAACGTCTTTATTTAGAGAAATAAGGTATATAAGAGAACTAAGTAAACATTTTAGAAAACGCATGAAACATTTGAGAAACTGTTTTCAGCAGTTACCGTATATAGCCAAATATGTATTCCAATTCTTTTGAACAGCCCTGTATTTGATCTGTAGGTTGATATATATACTATATAATGGGAAAATGTAGTTTAGCAAGAAAACTCGTAACAGGTTGAAATTTCTCTTTCAGCAATTTATACTAATAGATCAAAACATACTTGCATACATTTGTACAGCCTTGTAGTTAACCTAGTACCTTTATTACACGCCACTATTTAGCTAAAGTTTAATTCAAAGTAAAACACTCTTAAAACTACTGAAATCACATTTCCAGAAATTATCATTTATAGACGGCCATGTATCCAATTCTTTGCGGGATCCTGTATATCCTCTTATCTATGTTCAACAAACATTTCTTAGTAAACCAAATGCAGTTCCGCATAAAAATGCATAACTCGTTTAAAAATCACTTTTAAGCAATTTGCAATCATACCCAGTGACCATTACGAATTATTTTTTGTAGCCCTGTATTTGAATTACAACACCATATACTATGCATAAATATAGTGAAACATAAAAGCACATAACATAATTAAAAATGCATTTCCAGCAATCATCGCTACTGTACAGTACTTCGGACACAATATAGTATCTGAAATCTTTTGCGTGTCCCTGTAAATGCTATACACTTCGTATTATACATGAAATAAGTTATAGTAAACCTCAGCTACGTATATCAATTTCATTATAAACGAAATAATTTAACATAATTAAAATACGCCGCAAACAATTCCCTCCACCCCTATATCGTCTGTAACGGAATTATTTTGTGTGCACCTGTAAATAAATAATAACTATTCTTTGCATCGTATATTCTACAGAATATATATTTTAGTGCACTTGATAAATGCATATGAATTTTATTATGTTTGAAAGCATGTAACATCATTAAAAACCATTTTAAACGATTTTTTTCCCATAGGCCGTAATGTAACGGAAAAATTTTGACTGCCCCTGTAAATGAACTAAACATGCTAGAAACTTTATTTGAAATAGGGATCGTGCTATGGTAGAGGTCACTAACATCCAAAAATTTCAGAACGATCCGACTATATTTACGAGAGTCAGAGCGCGGACAGACGGCCAGACGGCCAGACAAAGCGAAGTCATAAACACTTTTCAACTTTGTTGAAAAGTGTTAAAAAGTGTAACATCATTAAAATACACAGCAGACGATATTTCCCCATAGGCCGCAATGTAACGGAAATCTTTTGAGTGTCCCTGTAAATGTATCGTAAATTCTACACACTTCATTTTCAATACCATCCATGCCATAGGAAACCCCAATAACATATATAAATTTCATGGCAATCTGACTACATTTACGGGAGTTAGAGAACGGACAGACAGACAGAAAGACAGACAAACAAGCCGTATTTATAAAACTTTTCAACTATGTTGGAACTATGTAACTATTTAAAAGTATTTAATAGTAGCTTAGTGTTACATAATGCATTCAATATTAATATTGTCTTCTTGCACATAACCCCTGCGCGGAGAGCGTAAAAGAAAAACTTCTTATTAACAAAACTGTTAGACAACATTCTTTTTCTTTCTCTACTGATAAACACAAGTATCAATTCAAACATATTTTGCTCCTGATTTCTCCAACAGCGAATTATGTGCGCCATATGGGAGAGGACCAGGAATGCCGAACGTTGGGTATTTTTCTTTTTTGGAGTGAAAGGATTTTATAAACATTTAATGACTTTAATGATAGCTTTGTGTTTTCGTAAAAACATATAAGAACTAGTTTCTGGGGGCCTTAAGTGGGGGGGGGGGTCTAGCCCCTTTTCCTCCCTTTATACTTAACTAATGAGCCTACAAATCCAATCAAGGCAGCTCCTCAGCATAATAAACCAGTATACCAAATTTGGAGCAAATTGAATAATTCTGCATGAAAAACCAATTTACCTAAATTAGGGGGGGAGGTAGCCCCCTTCCCCCTTTATACTTAACTAATGAATCTCCAAATCTAATGAGGGAAGCTGCTTAACATAATAAACCGGTATACCAAATTTGGTGCAAATCGAATAATTCTGCATGAAAAACCCATTTATCCAAATTAAAGGGGGTAGCCCCCCTTTCCTCCCTTTACGCTTAACTAATGAACCTCCAAATCTAATCAAGGCAGCTCCTTAACATAGTAAACCGGTATACCAAATTTGGAGCAAATCGAATAATTCTACATGAAAAACTCATTTATCTAAATTAAAGGGGGGAGGCTAGCCCCCCCCCTTTATACTTAAGTAATGAACCTCCAAATCTAATCAGGGAAGCTCCTGAACATAATAAACCGGTATACAAATTTTGGAGCAAATCGAATAATTCTACATGAAAAACACATATATCTAAATTAAGGCGGGGGGGTTGCTCCCCTTTCCCCCCTTTATAGTTCAGTAATGAACTTCCAAGTCTAATCAGGGAAGCTCCTTAACATAAAAAACCGGTATACCAAATTTGAAGAAAATCGAATAATTCGGCATGAAAAACCCATTTATCTAAATTAAGGGTGGTGGGACTAGCCCCCTTTCCCCCCTGTATCCTTAAACAATGAACCCCCCAAAACCAATCAGGGAAGCGCCTTATTAGAAGAACCTAGAAAAAAAGTTGAAGAAAATCGGATATTTCTATCAAGAGTTATCGCGTTATGTACGTACATGCAGAACCGGCTTGGCGGGTACATAAGCTCTTAGGCTTTGATAGCCTGTGAGCTAAAAATCTATTTTGATGCAAAGAAAAAGTTACAGAAAAAAGAAACGTTTGGTTGGATCAGAAATTTCATTAACGATATCAAAACAATATCAAAGGAGAACCCACCGCTCTCTATACAGATATCTTACGATATTAAGTGTCAACTACCCCCCCCCCCCCCCCCCCTTCTCTCCTTCCTAAAGTGACAAGGTTATATATGGGCAACCCCTATACAGCATATGTCGTGGTGAGGGACTCATCCTGATGCGGGACCCTCAGTGTTAAATTCCCAAGCATACACTATATGGCCAAAGGTGACCGGTCACTTGCGATTTCAGACGTTTTCTTAAATATCTAGAAAAATACATGAGGAATTAACCTAAAACTTTAGGTGTATAAACAATATAGTATAGGTCATATATTTCCACGAAGATTTTTTTCCCGAAACCCGATAGGGGGCCGTTAAGAAATTGAAAAAAACGAATATCTTTTGGATAATCCCGTAAAAACTAATGTAGCAAAAGCGTTCAAACTCGGGATTATTAATAAGTGGCTTATTGTAATACACTGTGCTCATTTTTATGAGGATAGCATGTATACTCGTAGAAAAATTAAGGTTTTTATAAAAACAGCCCCAAATTTCGCCCAGTGTTTTGCTCATAATTTGCAGAGTTCTTAATATAAAAAAAAGTTCTTTTTAGAAAATATGACAAGCAACATTGTACACAACACTATGCAATCAAAATTAAAAAATTATAAAAAATGGATGAAAAATGAGCAGGTTTACTAAAAAATATTTTACTGCGTATGCGCGAAAGCAATCAAAATATAATATGCATAATGTATTAGCTAAGTATATAGTGCAACTTTTGTGAATGTGTCAAAATCATAGCTTGAAAATTTTGAAAATTATCGTCGATAGAATAAGCTCGAAATCCGTTGTTTCCAAAAAGAAACAAAAATATGAGGGGGTTGTATCAAATATCTGTTGATTAGTACCAAAATAGCGTAAACAATATTGCACGTACTACTTACTATATTTGGATACAAACCCTAATCTTTTTGCTTCCTTTTGGAAGCAACGGATTTCGAGCTTATTCTATCGGCGATAATTTTCAGAATTTTCAAGCTATGATTTTGAGACTTTTACAAAAGTTGCTCTATATACTTAGCTAACACATTATGCCTATTATATTTTGATTGCATTCGAGCATGCGCAGTGAAACATTTTTTAGTAAACCTGCTCATTTTTCATTCCATTTTTATTTTTTTTAATTCTGATTCTAGAGTCTTGTGTAGTCTTGTTTGTCATATTTTCTGAAAAGAACTTTTTTTATATTAAGAACTCTACAAATTATAAACAGAAAACTTGGCGAAATTTGGGACTGTTTTTATAAAAACCTTAATTTTTCTACGAGTATACATGCTATCCTCATAAAAATGAACACAGTATATTACAATAAGCCACTTATTAATAATTTCGAGTTTGAACGCTTTTGCTACATTAGTTTTTACGGGTTATCCAAAAGATATTCGTTCTTTTGCAATTTGTTGACGGTCCCCTATCGGGTTTCGGAAAAACATGTTCACGGAAATATGTCTTATTTACAGCCCTCAGAATATGAAATGGTAGATTGTACTAAATATGCTCTATGACTAGCAGATGGGCCTGATGAAACAGAGAACACGAAAAAACTTGTTGGATGTGCCAATCCCAAAACTTTCTTCTATCTCATACATCTTAATATTTCAAAAAATAGTCACACATGTTAATACTTCAATATTATTAGTTCAATACTATACCGACTTTGATTTTCATCTTAAATTTTTGCGTAAGTCTATCACTTGGAGTAAAAACGAGTTAATCTCGATCATGATATTTATTAAAATCAATAGTTTTTCCTTATTCTGTTGTCATCAGCTGTTTGCGAATAGCCCGCTTAGCAGGACGCGAGTTTCCGTCGCTGCACGAGCCTCCAATGGACAATAGAATTACGAAAAATCGAGAAAATTATACAAAAATCGCTATCACAGAGCCCCTTTCCCGCGGAATATTTCCAAATTCAAGGAGAACCTGCTGGCTACAGCCAAAACCATGCACAAAAAATCCGTCGGAATATTTTCAAATTCAAGAAGAAACTGCTGGCCATAGCCAAAAACATACACAAAAAAATTGGTTTTGTTCTATGCATAACTTTTTACAGTTTTCGATGGTACAATAATGAAAATGGCACAGACATCGCTATTACAGCACCCCCTTACGGCGGAATATTTCCAAATTGAAGGAAGACTTGCTGGCCATAGCCAAAAATATACACAAACAGTTTGGTTCAATTCTATACACAACTTTATACACCTTTCGATGGTACAATAATGAAAATAGCACAAAAATTGCTATTACAGCGCCCCCTTTCGGTAGATTTTCTTCAAATTCAGGAGGACCTGCTTGCCATAGACAGAAACATACACAAAAAATTTGGTTCAATTCTATGCATAGCTGTGTAATTAGAAAGAAAAGGGGAAGGGAATAATTCCAACCACAAAAAATATCAATTGCATTTTAACTGCTTTATTGCATTTTTATATATATTTTTCTACATGTTTGTTTTGTTACGATGCAAAATTAACAAAGTCAGTTGCCTAAAAAGCTAAGATTATTTTTCAAAAACTGATAATATATCAAGAAATATATAGAGAATTATTCTGTCTCTTACAGTAAGACTCTGGCAAAATGCTAATAATTTGTTCGCAACTGATTGAAAAACATATTTTCCTCAAATATGAATTATATTCTAATGCTATTAACCCCTTCAGGACGAGCGACTTTTACAGAATTTTTATCACCGGTTTTTAAAAACAGAAATTTTTGCCTTACATAATCGGGAAAATGCTCGGGTTAACTAAGGCAAAATTTACAATAAAATTTTATTGGTGAGAATAATCACTGATTCTTAGCACCTTACGCGGCACGCATACCGGTCGCACGTCCCCAAGGGGTTAAAACGCGCTTCATGGACACAACAATAATCTTTTCTTCACTATCGTCATCATTTATGCATATATTCTGTACACAAGTAGTGTACATGTAGAGTTGAGTTTTGGATTATTTTCATTAATGATACAAATACAAACTTTCGTAAAATAACATTTTTATTTGCTGGCTTTTTAATAGAATAATATGTGCTTGTGTTGTACTTTGGACCTGTTCAAGGTACAACACTAGTGCTAAGTTCAATGTACGACACTTGGTGACTTGAAAATTAATGACTTCTTACTATTTTCTAGTTGGGCTTAACATGATTTGAAACTCATGTTCATAATGCACTATAAATATTCTTTTATGTATAACTTTGGATTTAAAACAAATAGCTGTTGATAACGAGATATAATAGAAAGTCGTAACTTAAAAAAAATTACTTTTTGGCGATCAAATCATTTATTTAACAATTGTCTGCAACATGTGCCGAATATAATAAAGTGACCAACTGCAAAGTGACATCTAGTAGTATACCTCAAAACTACATCGATTAGTTTTATACAAATCTACTAGATAGAGCTAAAAACTGTGTAGGTCTAAGGTACATATATGTTCTTGGTACAACACTTTCCCTATTGTTATTTAGTTATGAACACTGTTAGATTTATAGATAGTGATGGTAATTAATGATTCAATATTTTATTGTACTCCATTCTTATATTGTTTTCTATAATGTAAAATAAGGTACTTGTACCCAATATGGACGGTGCTCTCAATATGGACACCATTAACATCTTTAAAAGTAACAATTTTGATCGAGAGATGGCGTTACATGTCCTTGAAGAAAATCAGTTTAAAAGATAATTAAGCCTGGAAAGTGCAAAGAAGCGCGCTGTTTTCCATTTGGAAGGAATTTTGTTGTTTCCTGGTGTGCTAATCATAACTACAGGTAAGTTTAAATTCTTATTAGATATGGTAAAATTATTTTAAATGTTGAAAAGTGGAGTGTTTTAGAAAGCTGATAAAACATTTTTTCGATTTCTATTGCATATATTGCTTTAAAATGTTTTCTTTGTCTATTTATTACAAGATTTAGTAAAACTATGCCCGATTCTCAATAGGGACACATTATGTCCATATTGGAAATACAGCAAGGGAATCTTCAGATTCACAAATTTGTAAAATATCTGTTTAATGTCATCTGAACAATCCTCGAAGAAACCTCCTCCAAGAAAAAAATCCTCCAAAAAGGCCTTGCAGGAAAATCAAAAGAAGCCTCCCCTCAGTAGGGTATCTGTTGGCGAAATCGCAGGTACCAGCGGTATGACTTCTTCAACAAAGGAGAATTGATACTGCTTCTTATGCAGTATTGATGCTGTTGCAGACATGCGGCTATGCATTACATGCGGCAGATATGTCCATGAGGACTGTGTGGGACTTATCGCCCATGATGAAGAAGTTTTTATTTAAAGGTATATATAAAGGTATATAGGTTTAAAGGTATATATACTCCCACACAAGTTTTTATTTGTCCATCCTGTGAGGACTGAGTAATAACACATGTAAATTCTGCAGACAGATGCAATAAAGCTAAGCAAAACCAACTATATTATTTCATAATATTTTGTAGTAACTGAGGTGCTTTGCATGGGTCTTCGAAGAGCCACGACCGAAAATGACCCTCCTTCTTCTAAAGTGCATGTTCTGAAGATATTTACTGTTCAACCCCCCCTCCCCCAGAATACTTTAAGATATATTTCTTTATCCCCTCTCCTCTAAAATCCCTTGGAAGAGTGGCTCTTCCATACACCCTGTGTTGTAGGTCAATAAGGAGCCACCTGTCCCTAATAGGGACATGCATGCCCATGATAGGGACAGGTGGTTCCTTATATGGACACATGTAAACATTTTTTGTTTTTATCATTAAAATTAAACCAGAATAATTACGTCGGTAATTTTAATAATGATAGTCAACAGTCCAGAGATAGTGGTCATGCATTTTTGAAGTCCTGTGACGTGTACACGAAAGTGAAAAAAAAAAATCAATTTTCCTTAATAAGGGTGTCAATATTGGGTACAGGTACCTTAGTATTAACGAGTTGTGAAATTAATGTGTGATGTGATTTTGTTTCTATACCTACACTCCTCGCCAAAAAGAATGTTAGAGCATGAGAAATGTTCTAAGTTTTAACTTCCGTTTTTCCAGTAAACGGCGAACGAAATTTGAAATTATGTAAATCAAGAGATCTCATAAAGACAATACCTGGTTTACCAATGGAGTTATGAATAAAGAGGCGGAGACATATAGTGTATTGTCTACCAGTTGCGAGTGAAGTAACTTAGGAGGTTGTCACAAGATGGCGGCTGGTTTTTTAAAATAGGATCTACAGTTTCTGAATATCGCTGGTGAAAAACTTCCCACCAGTAAAATTGAATAGAAAATTTTGAGTTATTTAAGCGTCTTATTCATGGAAATATCTTCTATCAAATATGATAAAAACTTCTATTTGTTTTTACTGGTGTCAGTTTGATTCGTAAAACAGTAAGTTTGTTTCACCGGTTGTCACAATATGGCGGAAACAATGGGCCTGACTACCGCAAAAGTAAACTTACACCACTAAAAATGAAAATCTGTTTCTGCCATTATTTATGACTGAAATACTGCATTAATAAGGACTCTAAATACGAAGAAAATTTCTATATAAATTTACTGGTGGAAGTTTTGACCAGCGGTAATCAGCCCTTGCAAAAGCGGTTACAGTTGAAGCTTCATTATTTTAAGAATATGTCAGTTCTTTTTTATTAATAGTTACATGGGTTTACCAACCAATCGAATTAATTATTGAGTTGTGGGAGGGGTTTTCGCCGATTGAATCACACAGATAAGAAGACAAAAAGAATGTTAACCCTTAAATGCATAGTGATACTTAACTGTTTTACTTTTTATTTAACTTTTAGCAATCACTATATTTATATAGAAATATTAATCGTGTAAAAAGTACAAAACTATGTAGAAAAAACATAATAAAGTTTGTTGTGCAAAATAAAGTTAAAAATCTATCTTAAAATTTCTGGTGTCTAAACTTTAATACAAGAATAAAAAACACAATTCTAAAAGACTAATTCATGCAATTAAAGTAAATGCATGTAAATTCATGCATGTTTTACAAAATAAAATTTGTATAAAAGTGTTAATTAGTTATTTTTGTCTTATTATATAGAGTAGCGCTCAAAAGTATTTTGACAACCTTATATTCTCTCTTATTTTATTTAATATAAAAATGTAAAAGAAAATATAGTCCCTATAATAGAAAACACTATGACTGCAGTTATAGATGACTAGAATCACTTCAATATTTTTTACATTTCGGCATTCCTGGTCCTTAAAAATAATCAGAATAAGTCAATATAAACACTAATCGAAGCTATAGCGCCACTGACACCTTCAACAATTATATGCAAACTAATTGTCAAAATACTTTTGAGTTAAGGGGGAGTCATATTTCTTCGGTGGCGCCGAATGTAAACAAACAAGTTGAAACTTGATACATTTGAATAACTGCAGTGATAGTGTTCTCAATTATAGGGAATATATTTTCTTTTACATTTTTATATTAAATAAAATAAGAGAGAATATAAGGTTGTCAAAATACTTTTGAGCGCTATTGTATCAAAAATGCAGTACGAGAAAGATTTGAATTTCATTAAAACTTCCAAAAGTTTTTCGGAAACTTCTCAAACTTTCGGTATACTAGAAAGAACGGTGTGGCGATGGGTCAAAGGAAAAATGGGCTTTTTCGTGAGGCTTTTAAGAGGAGTGGACGCAAGAAGATATTTTCGAGAAAAGAGGTGACCAGAGTTACAACACAAGTTAGAAAGTTGAACGATAAGAAAGAACGATTTGCGGCAGCAAAAGTTCAGAACAACTGCGAGCTCAACCAGGTTTCTACAAGGACAATACAGAGACTTGAGAGGGAGTTGAAATTTCGATACTGTCGACCAACCAAAAAAATTGTATTAAAAAACATTCACAAGAAACGACGCGAGTTGGCGCAACGATGGATAACAGACTCACACGGATGATTTGCAACAGTTTTCACGGAAGAGAGTTGAAATTTCGATACTGTCGACCAACCAAAAAAATTGTATTACATATACAAAAATACAGAAGGAGAAACGACGCGGGTTAGCACTACGATGGATAACGGACTCACACGAATGATTTGAAACAGTTTTCACGGGAGAGAGAGAGTTGATATTTCGATACTGTCGACCTACCAAAAAAATTGTATTATTTATACAAAAAAAAAAAAAAAAAAAAAAAAAAAAAAAAAAAAAAAAAAAAAGGAAAAACGACGCGAGTTGGTGCAACGACGGATAACGGACTCACACGAATTATTTGCAGAGTTTTCAAGGAAGAGAGACAGTTGAAATTTCGATACTGTCGACCAACCCAAAAAAATTGTATTATACATAAAAAAAAACACACACACAAGAAACGACGCGGGTTAGCACAACGATGGATAATGGACTCACACGAATGATTTGCAACAGTTTTCGCGGAAGAGAGATAGTTGAAATTTCGATACTGTCGACCAACCAAAAAAACTTGTATAATATATACATATATAGATAAATAAATAAATAAATAAAAAATAAAAAAATAAATGAAAAAGGCACAAGGAAAAACGACGCGAGTTGGCACAACAATAGATAACGAACTCACACGAATGATTTACAACAGCTTTCGCGGAAGAGAGAGAGTTGAAATTTCGATACTGTCGACCAACCAAAATAAATGTATTATCTACCCTATATATATAAAATCCTAATGAAACGAATTTATGAAACGGATTTCATGAAACGGATGAAATGAAACGAATTTATGAAACGATTCTATGAAACGACTGATTAAACAACTGATTATGTTTCACGGCGATTTCTCGTAAAATACGTAATACTTTGCGATGAAATTAACGCCAAAAATCCGTATTGATCCGCAGATCTCAAAACTGGTATTAGAATTTTTAAATTCGAATTAGTTTTCGAAATATTATTTTTTTTTCTAATTTTATATACAGTCGAACCCGGTTAAGACGCTCACGGTTAATACGCGATCCCGCTTAATACGCAGATTTTTTCCGATCCCATGAACATCCCCCCCAAGTCTAATGCAAAAATATCACGTTTAATACGCGAACGGTTATTACGCGATCCCGATTAATACGCGATAGATTTTCGGTCCTATGAGGAAAAAAAAATCATGTTTAAGACGCGAATTCATTGATGAAGATGTGAATTCCTTCTCCAGTGTTGCCAGTTTAGCAGTTTGTTGCTGTTGTTGTTGATATTAAAAAAAACCCACTGTTTTCGAATAGTAATGTTTACTTTATTTAATAACAGATTAATTAACGTCAACATTACTAATCGGTAATAGTAGTAGAAATTTGAATAAAAAAATTCCCCCTATATTAGCAATGCCGCAGTTCTTTTATCTCGCTTCTTAATATTCATTGTTTCTGGCTTCGTGTATGTTTTTACTGTAGTAGAGAGAGAGAGACGAATTCAGGATACTCAGATACGTCATAAAAATTCTTATGATTAGAGATTATACCTGTTGGTAGTGAAGTTTTAAATGTACTTTATACCACTACCATGTTTTATAATGCATATTATAGAGAAAATAAATAAATAAATAAAAGATGAAACTTGCAAAGATTAAACAAATACGATTGCGGTTGTATAATTCTTTTATGTTTTCTATGTTTTCGTTACTTTTTGCTATACTAACAATATTTTTTGCACAAAAATTTATAAGGAATTTTTTTTATATTAAAAAGAAGGGTACATTATAATGGCACTTATTATCACAAGTACTAAATATGATTTTAACAACTCGATTGTGCTTCAAAGATTTAATTTTTTTTTTCTGTTAAAAAAGAAGAAGAAGAAGAAAAAAAAAGGGACTAGAAATAAAATTATTTTTGTTGTTTTATCTGTGGTAGTAAGTAACCAATTAATCGACAATAAAACCATGTTTGAATCCATAATTATTTTCAGTTATTATTCCAAGTCGGTCTTATAAAAATAAACAATAAGCAAAGCTGAATACAATTAAATTTAAATCTAAATATTCGTATAATACACGATTTAAGACCGTAAACATAAAGAAAGTAGCAAATAAAGCCTTTGTGCAACAATATTAAAAAGCAGAAAAAACAACGTTTAAAATGCACAAATAACATATGAAAAGCAGCAAACAGCTCAGCCTTGCTTTTTCTAGCACGCTGTTCCTTTTACACTGAAGAAGAATCTCGCTAGTAGATTCGTAACAGCTGTTTGCTGCTTTTCATATGTTATTTGTGCATTTTAAACGTTGTTTTTTCTGCTTTTTAACATAAAGAAAGTCTCTAAAGTTCATTTTAGACGATAAGGTGTGTAAATAAACCCGGTTCCTGCAAATTTATGCAAATCACGTTTAATACGCGATCCCGCTTAATACGCGACTTTTGTCCACTCACTTGAAACGCGTCTTAACCGGGTTCCACTGTACTTTTCTCTAATGATGGCAACTCAAATTTTAATCATAACAGATATTTTTTTTCATATATTAGAAAAGGTTATTATTTTAAACTAATTTGGCGACCAGTTTGGCCTCCCTTAAATGTATGCTATGAAATGTATCATGTTACTTTTATTCATAATTCAATTTGTATTTCATTATCATTTTATTTAATACAAAACTTTTACTTAAAACTGAAACGTTTAAAATAAATGGCTTTCACTTCTTTCTTTTTTTTTTTTTTTAAACGAAACGAAAAGAAAAATATTAGGCGCTGATGTCATATACGCAACGCTGTGCCAAAATGGCGTTATTTTGCCTGACATGGTAACCTGGCTATTGTTGCTTATTTATTAATAAATGTTTATTTGAATTTATTTTCTTTTTACTTACACAAAATGTTATAAATTGTTTTGTTCCATAGTTATTAATTAACTTTTTATTTATTTATTGTTATTTCATTTTAAAAATAATAGAAAATAATTTAAAAATATATATGTAACTGGTATTCGAAAACGAGGTTTTCGCCAAATTGTCGGAAAAAAAAATGCAAGCCAAACCCGGTGTGTATATGACAATACAACAAATCATGACGTTTAATTTCAACTTCAAAGCAATGTTTTAATGGTACTATTTCTACCGTCGAACAATTTCGCCAAATTATATAAATCGCCAAACCACTCGCCAAATTATACAAATTGACATAATTTTTTATTTTAAATAACGAAAGAACAAATAAATTAGTATAACATTAATAAAAATACAAATAAAACGTCGAAATAAAAATCACTTGATTGCGTAAACACGTGTAACTTCCTTAAAGTCAAGTGAATGTGACATTTACGATCAACCACTATTGGCATTTAATCTTATAGTTTGGCGACAGATTTTAGATATAACAGGCAACAGATTGTGAATCAAACACGAAAACAACCATTGGATGTCTTAACAGCAACTGATTCTGCCTAAAATTTTTGCAATCAAAGGAAATTGAATGGAAACCCGTTTACAGGGAGATCGCTACAGGTTTTTTTTTAGTATAATTCAATCTTCTCTAATACTTTTAAAAGCGATCAGATTAGCATGCTTTTAGATTCTGCAGTGTCTGAACGGGGGTTGGCGAGCATAGCTTGCAGGGTGCAGAGCCCCCTAGTATATATATAAAAAAACACAAGGAGAAACGACGCGGGTTGGTACAGCGATGGATAACGGACTGACTCACACGAATGGTTTGCAACAGTTTTCACGGAAGAGAGAGCGAGTTGAAATTTCGATACTGTCGACCAATCAAAAAAATTGTATTACAGTCGTTCCCGTTTAAACGAATATTGGCGGTTCCAGGAATAATATTCGATTAAGCGGGTATTTGATTAAACGGGGAATCATAACGGTAATATTTAATGCGTAATAATTAGGCAAAATAACCATCTACGGTATATTTAATTAACAGCATAATAAATCGTTAATAGAATATAACATGAACTAAAATAAATACAAGTGCTAATATAAAGTAAATACATATTAATTTAATGTCAGTACATACATTTGTATGGTTTACATCACACTTAATTCAGATCGTTTGAATTTGGTCAAAACTTTGCTATTTCTAATTTACGTTACTTATACTGCCTTAAAAAAATCGTTCAAAGTGGTTTGTTTAAGTCGAGTTTTAAAGGAGTAAATATCGAGTTATTTTTCGAATGAGTGCAAAATATCACAACTACCATCTCGAGTTTCGAAATGACGGAGAAGTGAAGGTGGAGAAACCATTTGACCTGTCCATTATACACATGCCGGCCGAAATCGTTGCAGGAAGAATTGAAAATTTGTTTTCAGCGTAAAGGAACCGAAAATGACAAAAGGTGGAAGAAAATTCCAGCTGAAACGTGCTTTCCGCGCCTATTATTAAACATCGGTCTCACAGTTGCTATTTGATTAAGCGAGGACGTTCGTAAAAGGTATTTGGTTTAAGCGGGAAAAATAACATAGAACCAATAGGAATAAATTCGCTTCCGGGGGATTCTATTCGAATAAGCGGGATATTCGATTATCCGTGATCCGATTAAGTGGGAGAGGACTGTATATATTAAAAAACACAAGGAGAAACGACGCGGGTTAGCACAACGATGGATAACGGACTGACACGAATAACTTGCAACAGTTTTCACGGGAGAGAGAGATTTGAAATTTCGATACTGTCGACCAACCAAAAATATTGTATTAAAAAACATTCTCAAGAAACGACGCGAGTTGGCACAGTGATGGATAACGGACTCACACGAATGGTTTGCAACAGTTTTCACGGAAGAGATAGATTTGAAATTTCGATACTGTCGACCCAACCAAACCGGGTGTCCTAAAAAGAACTGACTGATATTAAAATTCAATAACTCGCAAACAGTGACAGATATTTAAAAAATTCTTGCAGGAGGATTATGTATGAAGTCAGGTTTTTTTTTTGCACCGTGATTCTCGAATTTAGTTCGAATTACAAACAATAGATTGCGCTGCAATCAATAGGCGCTAAATTAAATCTGGATTTTTTTGCCTTTCTCTTCTCCCATGCCAAAAAAAGAGATTAAAATGTATTAAGTGGGCCCCGAAGTATCAAAAATCGGGCCTGGATTTAGCACCTTTTGCTCGCAGCGCCATCTATTGTTTGTAATTCGAACTAGATTTGAGAATCACAGTAAAAGAAAAACTCCTGAGATCATACATAACGCTCCAGCAAGAATTTTTTTAAATATCTGCCATCGTTTGCAAGTCATCGAATTTTAAAATCAGTCAGTCCTATATATATATATATATATATATATATATAAACACAAGGAGAAACTACGCGAGTTGGTGCACCGGATTATTGATCCAGTTGGATGAGCTCAGAGTCGAAACTGATAAAAAACAATCGCTAGAATAAGGGTGGTGGCATTATGCTGTGGGGTATGATTCTGTCGAATGGCTACCTTCAAATTCAATCTGTGGAAGGTCGGATAAATTCCAGAGTTTACCAGAAATATATCAGCCAAGATATCGAACCATTACTTTAACAAATGTTTGGTAGAAAAAAGTATCTACAGTCGAACCTCGATTATCCGAAGTAATTGGGACCGACCCTCTTTCGGAAAATCGAAATTTTCGGATAATGAATGCTTCAATTTTAAGATTAAGGAGGAATATATGCAATATTTCTTATTATCGTAACAAGTGCTTAATAAAAAATAAAGCAATAGCAAAATAGAAACAAGAATAAATTTCTTGAAACTACCTTTTACATAGATCACAAGGGTTTGAAAAAATGTTTTGTTTCGATAACATTTGCTTTGAAGCTCTATCACGGAGTTTTTTAATATTATTAGTTCACCAATAGCAGTATCGCAGTCTTTCTACTGCTCCAGCCATGCCAAACCTTTTGCAGAACATTCAAAAGCTTCAGAATTGTTAATTTGTTCGTTTTATTCATTTCTCCCCACAGCTTACGAGAGCTCAAGTTAAATTCAAAGGAACTCTAAGAAAGGGGATCGAAAGTATTTATATGTACTCGTAGTTCGGAAAGGACCGCTTGCACACAAGGAATATGATAGTTAAAAAAAAAAAAAGAAAACTTTCAAAATGGATTTTGCACACAAAGAATGTGCTAGTAAAAAAAAAAAAAAAAAAAAAAAAAAAAAAAAAAAAAAAATGTTTTACAAATTTATTTCGGTTAACCGAGAGTTTCTGTGAAAAGAGCTTCGGATAAAAGAGGTTCTACTGTATTTCAATAGGATAATTGACCGTGTCACGTCTCGAAATCAAAGCTGCAATTTTTATGTGACATTCAATTGGATACTTTCGATTGGCCGTCGAAAAATCCTGATCTAAATATCATACAAAAGATATGGAAAATGATGCCCGACGCCATTTATGAGAAGCAACTGCAATACAATATCTTGGGTGAGTTCTGGTGAGCAATATGTGACGCCGTAATCGAGATCAAAAGGAATCGCATAGAATTTATCGAAAACCTGTTCAAATCGATTGCCAAACGACTAATCAATGTTATTACAGTAAAACCTCTTTTATCCAAAACTCTCGGTTAACCGAAATCCATTTTTAAAGTTTTTTTTTTTTTTTTTTTTTTTTTTTTTTTTTTTTTTTTTTAACGATCACAATCCTTGTATGCAAAATCCATTTTGAAAGCTTTTTTTTTAGCTATCATATTCCTTGTGTGCAAGCGGTCATTTCCAAACTACGAGTACATATAAATATTTTTGATCCCCTTTCTTAGAGTTCCTTTGACATTTTTATGAACAATGTATATTTTTTATAGAAAACCTGTCCGAAGTAATATTAAAGACTTTTTTAAAATTAAGGAATTGAAATACAGTAGAACCTCTTTTATCCGAAACTCTTTTAACCGAAACTATCGGTTAACCAAAATCCATTTCTAAAGTTTTTTTTTTTTTTTTTTTTTTTTTTTTTTTTTTTTTTTTAACTATCATATTCCTTGTGTGCAAGCGGTCCTTTCCGAACTACGAGTACATATAAATATTTTTGATCCCCTTTCTTAGAGTTCCTTTGAATTTAACCTGAGCTCCAGTAAGCTGCGGAGTGCTTGTGTTGTGATACATGTAAACCCTTGTGATATATGTAAAAGGTACTTAATTTCACAATTAAAATTCAGGTAATTTATTTTTGTTTCTATTTTGCTATTGCTTTATTTTTATTAAGCACTTGCTACAATAATAAGAAATATTGCATATATTTCTCCTTAATCCGCGAGAACTCGCTAGTGAGAATTTCTCTCACGGTGCCCAATTGCTTTTCTTTTACTTTACATTCGCTTAATATCATTTTTTTTTTTTGCTTGGCTTAATAATACTTTTATTCACAAAAAGGTAAAATAATTTAAATAACATTTTTACATTTTAATTAAAATGAAAAATTGTTTAAATAAGAGTCTTAAAAAAAGTACGACGGTGAGAGAAAATCTCATGCAGCGAGTTCTCCAGGGTTTATCTTAAAAGTGAAGCATTCTTGGTTATCCGAAAATTTCGATTTTCCGAAAGATGATCGGTCCCAATAACTTCGGATAATCGAGGTTCTACTGTACTTCAAAGGGAATCATAACTAAATGCTAATTAACGTTAATTCTACCGCCAATGATCCTTTTTCAGTTTCTAACATTTTTTTTGACGTTTTCAAATTAATAACAAATTTGCGTTTTGTTAATTCTTAAATTTTTTTTTCTCAAGTTTTGATTTGAAATTTCGAATATGTCTCGTGAATTTAGTCTTATTTCTAGTTCTGAATTTTCTTACTTGTCGAATTTACCGAGCCGTTGTGAGGGGCGCGTTTTAGACGCTAGTTCGTAGTACGGCCACGACAGTGGAGCTATGTGGGAGTTCTGCGATAGCTAATTGCAGGATACTCCGTTAAATCAAAGCCGCCTCAAGACTACAAGCCAAACACGAGGTTTCGTGACGTCACGACGCGGGGCTTAGATCAGCCGTGAAGAGCACATGCGTTATTTAAAACATATTAATTCTTTCCTCTATATACCAACTTATTATCACAACATATGGGAAAAAAATAAAAACGTATAGTTTAAAGACGCTAATTAAGTGCTTTTTAATCAATTTCGATCACTCGAAACAATAATAATAACGATAACACAAAAACAAAAATTATGAAATATCACTGTGTCAGTCAAAATGTGCACTTAATTAAAGTTACATTAAAGAAAAATGATTGGTTAATGTAAAAAAAAAAATCGAAGTATTAAATTTAATTTAGTGAATAGTTTTCATTATTTATTCTACTTTGAAATTCACAAAAATATCAATTATCTATTTTCTATATATTCTAAAACAAGACATTAATAAATATATATAAGCAAAATCTACAAATATGTATATAATATATATATAAACATATATATGTAGTTCTAAACACATAGAGAGAATTACTTTGCTTTCAATTATTTCATTTTCAAAATTAAATAAATAAATACCAATATTCTGTCAATCAAAACCCACATTTAAAATTAAATTAAAGTGGATGAAAAATGATTGTTAAATGAAAACAAATTCAAGTTGTATGCTATTTTTATTATTCATTGTGGCTTGAAATTATACAATAAATATCCTATTAAATATTTAGTGCATATTAACATGCAAAGGAGTATAATAAATTTAATATAAATAAATAGTAAAACTACAGAGTGCATGAAATTAGGTAACAACACAGATAAATTTTTCTTACTGTAAACTTTACTTAGCAGAAGTGGGTAATTTTCACATAAAATCGATTAAATTGAAAAACACAAAGCTCTCATAATAAAACAAAACAAGGTCATGAAACAGAAAATTATTATTTTCTTAATTTTTGTATTATTTTAAGATATTATGCAAGGTACAAGCAATACAGTTTTTAAAAAGTGTACTGAAACCTGGTGAGAACAAAAGAAAGAAAGAAAACACTTTAATCAATTGGAATTGAAATATTCCTAAGATATATTTATTTTGTTCAGATATTCAAGAATTAAGATTTTGGACTTTGTACTATATATCATTAGAAAACTAACGATTTAAATTTTATTATAACAACTTAGTATTACATTGTTTTCAAAAGAAATTCTTCATACTCGTTTTCCTCATAACGAGTCAAGTTGAAATCATTTATTATGGACCAATTGGGGGTATTTTTTTTAGACACCTTATAACATAAATAGAAAAACAAATAAAAGTTTGCAAACAAATACTCCTTTGCAATAAATCCATGATTTTTTCCACTATTATTCTACTAATATTTTTTTCATAAAGTTGTGACGTGACCATCTTTTTGTGATACCCTGTATACAAATGTAAATAGTACCTGGTACGAAATTTATGCATGCATACAATACTTATGAAGTTTAGCACTAACCACTTATGCATTATTCGCGAATAATTTCTACCGATAGATAAAAGGGGGGTCCCAGAATGGTGCTTGCTCCGAGGACCTAGATAAACAAAGTCGGGTCCTGACTACACAGAAAACTAAATTTATAATTAGGTAACAATAATTTTATTTATTGTTATTTTTAATTAAACGTTAAAAGTTATATAAAAACACACAAAATTTTTGCGAATTCGGAAGGGGGGTGGGGGGAATAAATTGTTTACAGTCATTGTAAAAATAAAGAGATTCAGACATATCATTCCCATATCCGTAATTGTCATGTATAAGCATGCACTGTGTAACAAATATTATAAAATGAATTTTTATTAAGAGTTTAAGATTAAAAAACACCAATAAATTAGTATGTATATTGATCGGGCTTTAAAAGAAATAAACAAGATAACAATGTTATGCATCCATAGAAATTATGATGAAAGTTTCTAGTACATTTAAATTTTTAAGTATGAAAATATCTATAAAAATACATAAATTTTGGTATCAAATTAAAGCCCAATCAATTCTGCCTACAGAATAATCAGAGTTATACTATTCTCACGACCAGTGTTTTCTAATAAAAGTCGATCATTAAAAGTCACTCTAATGAGAGAAAACAAAACAAATTAAAAAGATAGGAAGGTGTGACAAGTTAAATTACATAATAATTAAGCTTGTAATTAAGACTTTTGGCTGAAAATGTTTTAGCATGATTAGTATCCAAGAAACTCAGTCTGGCATAAATTTCAGCTATCTGGTGCCAGTATTTCAGAGTAAATAAAGTCAGAAGTTTTAATCGAAATTATTGAATAGCAAGAAAGGTAAAGTTTAAACTAATAATATTTATGCTGTACTTACTGTATACAAAATTTCACCAGTTTTCAGTGGTAAATTTCTGAGTAATAATAATTTTAAAGTTTTTTTTTATTAATTTGTTTAAATTAAAAGAACTAATTAAAATTTCCACTTGAAAGTATAATAGTTGAGGTAGAAAAATATGTCGCATAGGACATTAAAATTTCAAACTGAATTGACTGCATAGCTTCCAAATTATAAGGAGAAATGTGTTGGCCCGAACAGAGCTGTCTAGCTCTGGCACATATTAAAATGAAGCTATTTTTACATATTTATAAAGAATATAATTAAACAATGAAAACTTTATTAATTAATAACTTTTGTGATAATTCACCGATTCACACCATTCAAGCACCAATTTTTAGCAAATTACGATAGACAGGGAATGATATAAGTCTCGATACGATTTAGTGATTTTTGCCACTTTAAATTACTGCTGTTTTTGAAATGAAACAGAAGTACAATAATATCGTTTTGTTTTGAAACACGTACACGGGATTGTTGATAATACGATACTGGGATTTAATAGTTAATTTATTTTAAAGAAGTTAAAAATAAAGGATACTCTGAACACAAAAAATAGAGCTAGTACTAATAAAATATAAGTAGTTAATTTGAAAATAAAACTTACCTTCAAAAGAATATGTTCTATTAGTTAAGTAAACAACACGTGCATACGTTACATTTTAATTCTAAACAACCAGATACAAGTTTCAAAATCTCGGCATTGGCGCCAGCCCCGGGTCGTTACGTCACATATGTGGGGGAATGAAATCGTATCTGGCTTGATAGTCTTGAGAAGGCTTTGGTTAAATTCATTTACTTCGTCTACTTCTACAAAGAAGCAGGCAACAAGATAAACATCTTTTACAAGAAAATAAGATACATATGATTAGAATTTGAAAATTATAATAAATAAAATTAGTTAATTTTTCCGGTGAAAATGATTTTATTATTACTATTAGTTTTCTAGTATTTTATCAAATAAAATACTACACAACCTACTTAATTATAAGAATGAATTAAGATTGCCTATGTGCTGATTTTTTTCATAAGATCGTTGATTGGTTGTATAGCGTTTTAATGCCGCAAAGCCCATTTAGGAACCTGCTGCGCCAAAAAGAATATCTCAAGAATCTTCAGCAATGTTTTAAACAAAAAACAGAGAAATAAGATATGTTTTGTAAAATAAGCCCGTAACAATTAAAAATTTAAATTTTGCAACGTAAAGTATGATTCCTAATGATGATTAAATTCATTTTAATAAAGTAAAGGGTATCCATAATTAAACGACCCTGCTTTAAAGTTGTCTATAGACAAAACTATTGTTCATAAAGTTGTGAAATTTTGTGAAAGGCATAATAAAGGGAAGAGAATTTGTTTAAGCAAAAAAAAAGTATAAAATTTCGCCACCAGAGGGCGATTTTTAATAAACTAGCAAAAGCCATGCTTTGTTTGGATTCGCGAAGCATTATTTTATAAGATAAATATTTGAAAGCAACAAATATTTTTTATTTTATTTTCTGCATCTTTATTAAGCAAGTATGTTATTTTATGTTTTGGCGCATTTTAATTTTAGAAATGTAAATTCAGCCAAATAACTAAGAATTTTCTCGGGATTTTTTATTTATGATATAACGAATTTAACAATTAATTTTATTTGTGTACAATTCTTTTGTTGCCACTTTACAAAAAAAAAATCATAATATAATTCTTTTAAAATGCGTAAGTATCATCTGCGTAAATGATTTCATATAATAAGAATAAATTGTGCATTGAAATTCTTAACACTGAAAAATACTTTTATAATTGAATTTTCAAAAATTTTAATTCATTAAAAATATGCTATAATTTTCATAAAAAAAGGTATTTCAAAAATTTCATAAAAGAAATCGTGAAACTATTTAATTAATCATGATTCTATCTATAATGATTAACTCCATGATTTATTTTTTCTTCTGAAAATATACGTGTTTCATTTTTTATTTGCAAAAATGCGTCCATAATGGAAAAACATGTAAAATAAATTAAATAAAAAAAAATAATATTTTTTTAAGGTTATTCTGTAAAAAGAAAAAAAAATATTGTGCAAATCTACAGATCATAATTAATTTTTATGTTTAATTTCAAGTTAAAATACTGAATAGTTTTTTTGTAAAGTGTACGACAAAATGTAATTTGTGTAGCCTAGTAGAGGATGAGCGAAGCGAATCCTAATTACACATTTAGCATCACGATAGTTTAGAATTTTTATTTACAGGGTGTCCATAATTAAACGACCCTATTTTAAAGTTGTCTACAGACGAAACTATCATTCAGAATGTTTTAAAATTTTGTGGTGGACATAATAAAGGGATGGGAATTTGCTTTAGCGGAAGGAAACAAAAGACTTCCCTCATAGCATGCATGGTCACAGTGACGTCATTGTGACGTCACTGTAAGTCACTGTGGTCACGTCACAACTGTGACCAAAATGCCACCACTAAGCGACGTCACATTGTGACTGATATGTGAACTTCTTAGAAAACTTTTAAAAATTACAAAAATTCTTTAAAACATGTTATTTACCGTAAAAAATATTTTTCTGTCAATTTTAAAAAAATTGTGCCGTCATTGTTATGACACTACATGTAACGTACGTCTCATTATGTGACAAAAAACCCTACCATGTTGTAAACTCACAGTGTGACAAAACATATGTTAAGATTAAAACTTCCCACCTCAAACAATAAAAATAATTCAGTGTTTGTTCCCGGCTAATATTCCACAACAAAATTAAAAACTTCATCAAAAAATGTACATAAATAAAACACAAATATAATAGACACGTAATCTAACTACTCGCTTAGACTATTAAAACTATTTGAATTAAAAAAACTGTTGTAAATAGTAAAATATTTGGCGATTTTTTCGACTATTAGCTCTTGGAATGTTGCTAATATGAAAGTATCGCTATTGAATTTTAAAACTTTATTTGAATACATAATTGATATTTTTCTTATAGAAATGTTTTTTGGGGGTTATTAGTGGTCAATATAGAAAAATGTATTAACTGTAGAGATTTCAATAATAAGAAAATGTTTTTACCCTGTATTCTATAATCCGGGAAATTGGTTTGTTATCTATAAATTATTCTTATCAGCGGAAATGGCAGAAATTAATATACAGGTGGAGAAAGCAAATGGGCATGGGAAGGGACGGAGTTTTGCAATAAAGCAATGTTTTATTATATAAATAAAAACACTTGCATATTTTCAGTAATAAACTTTTCTGCTAGTGTTTAGTTATTTTTAGTAGCAATTCTTAAAAAATAAATTTGGCTACTTGTGTCACACTTTTTAAATAAATTTAACTTTTTCCGAATATAAAATAAAATATAAAAAATATATGCAAAACACGTGGCGTAATTAATTATTCATATTTATTTATATTTTTTTCGTTTCTGGAAATTTATTTTGAAAAATACTGTTATCTTACAAGATGTTTTATTCTACAGGAAATTAAAATAGAAAAAAAAATGACACTTGCCTGATCCCCCCCCCCCCACACACACACACTCCCCCACTAAAAACATTATTTCTCCAGTTATTTTATTTCTTTTTTATGTTGCATTTACTACCTATAATATAAACTTTAATTTTCTATTTTCAAAAGACCTTGCACTATTGCATATTAAAATGAATTTTAAATACTCTAAAAATTTAAACATTCTTTAATTTGTTACACCCCCAATATTAGTTTAATTATTGTCATATTCGACAGTAGCTTTACAAAACTTAAAACTTGAACTATTTTGAAACACATAAAAAAAAGTTAAATGCATCAAAAAATTCTAGAAACGAGAAATTTTAATTGGAAGTATGCTTTATGTCATATAAATGTATAAGAACGGAAAAGCCATCTGTTCTTGCTTTCATAAACAAAACAGCGCTAAAAACCGCAGACGATAAAACTATACTGCGTTTAATCTTTAGAACAGGCAGATGGAGTTTTTTGCTGTACAATAGGTAGCGTTATGAACATGCAGTCTGTCAGATATAAACATTTAACCTAAAAAATTCATAGGAATAATCATCCCAAGATAATACTTTAGACAAAAGTATGAGTTTGAGATATTTACACCAGCTTTGGTGTGGTTTAAATGATTCCCATCATTGCTGTTGTATGTATTATTGAACACATATTTTCTACTTCCAAAATTTGTTCTTCCTAAAACATGGATTACATCGGAATTTAAAGAACGACATTAAGGGAAAAAAAAAGGTATGGAAAATATTTTATTCCAGAGTTTGCTTGTCTTTAAATTATAACGATTTTAGTATATTCTTATAGACATTTCATTAACCTAATAAAGTTCAGTAGATTTTATATTTAATTTTTTGAAATAAATAACTGTCTATCAACAATTTTAATCAGATGATTAAAATCAATTATATAAATTTATTTTAATCAGATTTGCTTTCTTTTAAAATATTATAGGATAAAATCACATATTTTCTCAAACTTTAAAATGACATATAGATATAATGATATAAAATGACAATATTATAATCAAAGTTTAACATAATTACCAAATATTTAAATGTATTTAACGTACTAAATAAAAAGGCCTTTTTATGGAATAAAATTTTTTGATAGTCTCAAGCAATTTGCGTTGCATATTTTTATTTAAAAATTAATATATGTTCAGAAGAAAAGAAGATAGTCTATTTAAAAGAAATAAGATTTTTTTTACTTAATGGAGAAGTACTATTTAAAGGATATCATGCAAATGTAGTATTAAGAGGGAAAAATCAGTGTCAATAAATATTATTTGATGTGACAAAAGTTATAAAAATTTATAAAGAGATATCCTTAGTTGGTAAGAACTTTTCAGTTAAACATTATGAACGAAAAGTTTTCAACGTAAACCGGTGTCTCAATTTGTTGATAAATATAGAAATTATGCAACCCAGTGAGGGTTAAATATGGTTTTATTGAAATATTTTAATTATTAAAAACATATCCATGTACTTGAATGAAGGAAGCTAAAATGTAAAATATATTTCATTATTTTTTTTTTCTGGATACTTTTAATATTTTACTTCTTGAATGATTTTATACGCATAAACTTCAAAATAGTTATACTATACACTTTATTAGAAAACTGATTGACCCATATTGAAGCACACCGATTAAATATTTTTGAAAAATTTTAAAACTTCAATTACATCATTAATATTGTGTAATTAAGTAGATACTAGCAAAACTTTGAAAAAAAAAGTTTTTAATTTTTTAAGCAACTAGTTGTCCTTTAACCAGGACATATTAGTAGGACACATAGTAAGGACATATAAAATGCATACATAAAATAATTTTATAAGCAAATATTTTATTTTACTTTAAAAAACTGTTTCTGTTGTACAAAAATACTCTATGATTTCTCCAATAAAAAGGTAATAATAACGGTAAAATTCTAGATTATAAGATCACAATTCTTAAAGAATTTTTTAAATAGATTTTTTCAATTAAATTTTAATTGGTTACTTGTTTTTTTTGTTGTTGTTTATATGTTATATTTTTATGTATTTTAAAGACGTCATAACAAAATGCATCCAAAAAATCCTTACCAATTGTATTTTAAAAAATGTTTTATTAGCTGTCCTATTTATAGGACAGCGGTACAATGTGGGTTAAAGGGGGCTTGTTATTTATAATTATCTAATCCTGTAAATAAAATAATAATAGTAATAATGAATCAATGTGTGTTTTTATTTTGTGCTTATGGTTTGAATTTTTATACATTATTCACATAAAAATAGCTAACTATTTTATATTATTTTCATTATTTTTTATTTTACTGCGTCATGTAAAAGTTAATAGTAAATATGGTTACATGCATTTGTAACAGACTGTATATATAAAATTTTCACCACACGTTATTCTAAAACCTTTATAGTAAATTAAAAACTTCATCAAAAATTGTACATAAATAAAACAAATTTAATAATCATGTAATCGAACAGCTCGCTTAAACTACTAAAACTATTAGAATTTATATATATAAAAAAAAACTGCTGTAGGTAGCAAAATCTTTGGCGATTTCTTCGACTATAAACTCTTGGAATGTTGCTAATATGAAAGTATCGCTATTGAATTTCAAAACTTTATTTGAATAAATAATTGATATTTTTCATATAAAAATGCTTTTTGGTGTTTTTAGTCAAATGTATTAAAAAGAGGTGCTAGTTCAGTAAAATCAGAGCATGATGACAGAGCTTCATGAGTAAATGTAATATTAGTAATGTGTTTAGTAATGTTATAAGAAAAAAGTATATAATTTGTTAATATGATAAATAAAGTGACATTAATTTTTAAGGATTTTATGAATTACAAATTGAAAAATACAATTAAATAACGACATAATTTAACAATATCTTGTATTTTCTAAAGAAATAAAGTTCTATAATTTTTGCAAGGTCTTGGGCACACTGATTTAGAAATACTGTGGTATGGGGAAGTTTTTCATAAGAAATCTCCGATTGCAACTAAAGGAGAATTTCATTTTTTAAAAAAAGGATGTATTTCGCCCATTTTAAAAAGAGCAGGGTGCTGCAACTTTAAAAAATGGCCTAGATGGAACAGTAAGTAATTTCAGAATTAATAAAAACAGCAAATAAATATAATTTAGTTAGTGGCACAAATAACAAAACAAGCAAATATGGTTTGCAGCTCATCTTGCATTAGTACAAAGGAATAATACTATTAATCTCCGACGCTTTGGACAGAAGTGAAGATGACATTTTATGGAATGACGGAGATTCTTCATACACCGATTCATATTAAAATAGTGGTACTGATACCTTCAGTGAAAGTGATTTATTATGAGAATTTTTTGTCAAAATTTTAACAAAGATTATTTGTAAATTTTACGTCTATAAAAATATTACCATAAAAAGAAAAATGGTATTTAATAAACAGCACATAGATTGGAAACATTTGATAAGTTACTAACTTTATTATAATGTGTTTTTTTTTTATACCAGTAATGTTTTAGCATTAGAGTGTACAATATTGTGTAGTAGATTTCCCCGCATAATAGTCGCACTTAGACTTTCAGAATGAAAAATTGGCAAAAAAAGTGCGACTATTACGCGAGTAAATACTGTAGTTGTTGAGCAGATATCATTCTTTCCTTCTTCTTTAGCTCCAATTTGCTGTAAATTTATTATTGCAAAAGCAGAATGAGAAAATATTACCTAATTATTCTTTTGCTCTCAAAAGTTTTTTATACTTGCTATGATGTTTATAGAAAAGAAAGAATAGATTGGTTAAAGGTGAATTTCGTAAAAGGATCACGAAAAAATGCAAATTTCGTCAAAAGATCATGGAAAAAAAGCAAATTTCATCTAAGAATAGCAAATTTTGTCAAAATTTTGTAGAAAAAACGCGAATTTCGTCAATGGACCACATAAAAGGCGAAATTTTTAAAATAAATCGCGCAAATAAGGCGAATTTTGTCAAACGATCGCGAAAAAAAATTTTAATTTCTTCAAAAGGTAGTTGAAAAAAACGTGAATTTAATCTAAGAATCGCAATTTCGTCAAGAGATTGAAAAAAAACGTGAATTTCGTCAAAGGATCGCGAAAAAATGCAAATTTCGTCAACAGATTGTGGAAAAAAGCGAATTTCACCTAGGAATAGCAATTTTGTCAAAAGATTGTAGAAAAAACGCGAATTTAATCAATGGACCGCATAAAAGGCGAAATTTTGTAAATAAATCGCGTAAATAAGGCAAATTTTGTCAAACGATCGCGAAAAAAATCTAAATATCTTCAAAAGGTCGTGGAAAAAAACGTGAATTTCATCTAAGAATCGCAATTTCGTCAAGAGATTGAAGGAAAACGTGAATTTCGTCAAAAGATTGAGAAAAAATGCAAATTTCGTCAAAAAATCGTGGGAAAAAAGCGAATTTCATCAAAGAATAGCAAATTTTGTCAAAAGATTGTAGAAAAAATGTGAATTTCATCAATGGACCGCATAAAAGACGAAATTTTGTAAATAAATCGGGCAAAAAGGCTAATTTTGTCAAACGATCGCGAAAAAATCTAAATTTCTTCAAATGGTCGTGGACAAAAACGTGAATTTCATCTAAGAATCACAATTTCGTCAAGAGATTGAAGAAAAACGTAAATTTCGTCAAAGCATAGTGAAAAAAAGCAAATTTTGTTAAAGCATAGCGAAAAAAAAGCGAATTTCGTCAAATGATACTGAAAAAACATGACATTTTGTCAATAAATCGTACAAATACGGTGAATTTCACCGAAGGATTTCGAAAAAAACGTAAATTTCGACAAAGTATCGTGAAAAAAACATTCTGAAATTTTTCTGCGAACTTCAGAATTTTCTTTTACTCATAATCACTCCTGCCTCCATTGTCATAGTTCATTGATTGAACTCGAATAGCGATTTCATTTTCAATAAATGTATTGCATCTTAACGCTGTCACAACATTGTCATTGTAGTCACATATTCGTCACAAAAATAATGACAAAATCGTCACAAATTACACAATTTTCACAAAATTGTCAAAATGTGACTTCACAACATTGTCACTGTCGTCACAGAATCATCACAGTGTTAATGACAATTTCGTCACAAATGACACATATTTCACAAATTGGTCACACCGTGACTTCACAAATTGGTCACAATGTGACGTCACAAATGAGCTCTAAAACGGCCATAACGACCTCACATTCTAGTCACTGTGACTTCACATCGACGTCACGTGACGTCACATCGACGGTCACAAAGTCACAGTGTGACTTCACAACGACGTCGCCGTAACGTCACCATGCCTTACGGGTTATAACACGCGATTTTATTTTACATAAAATGACGTCAATCCACATCCGCTGAAGAATTCCCCATTTACGATCCGCTCTTAAACATCTACAGTAAAGTACGCTTAGGACGTCGCTATCGTTGAATAATACACAAATCAAAAAAAAAAAAAAAAAAAAAAAGTGATTTCGTCATTCAAAAATCTCGACAAAAAAATCGGATATCTAAAGATTCACAGGCCTTTATTTGTTTGTATTATTAATATAGATATTTAAAATTAAGTTTATTTTCTAATAGCTCCATGTTTTATCAGAAATCCTTCATTTATATTTTTTCAAAATAGCACGTATTTTAATTAATTTTTTTTTTCAGTTTTTGTGAGAAAATGGTAACAAAAAGATATAATTGCTATTTTTCTTTCACTTTCTACAGAAATGGAGTTCTTCCGTTGCCAATATTAAGGAAATGGCTCAAAAAACTAGAAAAAAATTATTATCTCAAAAATAAATGGAGATACAGTTTTCAAACAAATTGCATTAAAAAGTACTTTTTTCCCGAATACAACGATATAAAAATTTTAAATGTGCGATGCTTAGAAGTTTAAAAAATGGCTATAGAGTATTTAATCGTACTGCTCTGTTTCACGTCCGGCTTCTGTAAGGTAACGTTATTTTTTGGAGACGTCACAAAATAAGCTGAAAGAAATAGCATACCGTACCGGGGGCTAATAAATAAATAAATAAAGGAGGCCGTTTTTTAACGAATCACACATTTAGCATACATTTACGACAGTTTAAAAATTTTCATTACAACCAAACATGTTTTAAAGGACTGTCATCATTTTCAGATACCATCTGGAATCGTAAGATAACATGTTCCACAGTTGACCGCCGTGTGTTCTGAGAAATGCTAGGAACATGTCGTGAAATGCTGTCTTTCGAATCAGGTTAAGTTAATAAATAAAATTTCTAAACTATAACGTAATGCTAAATTGTAATTTATTAAAAATAGCCCTCTGGTGGCGAAATTTTGAACTTTTTTTCTTGCTTAAACAAATTCCAATCCCTTTATTATATCTTTCACAAAATTTCACAATTTTATGAACAGCAGTTTTGTCTGTAGACAGCTTTAAAGAAGGATCGTTTCATTATGGACCCTGTTCATCAAAAAATGAATACAAACGATTTATATAATTTTTTTTTTTGCTTGCAGTCTGTTAAAAAGGTGCACTTAACATTTTCTTATTAAATTGATTTATTAGCTTAACCTTAACATTTCTAATAAATAAAATTTCTAAATTATCGTAATGCTAAATATGTAATTTATTAAAAAAATTTCCTCTGGTGCCGAAATTCTGAACTCTTTTTTCTCGTTTCCTCTTTATTATCATAATAATAATAATAATAATAATAATAATAATAATAATAATAATAATTTAATTACATAATTATATTACGTCTGAATTCAATCTTTATTATTATTATTATTATTATTATTATTATTATTATTATTATTTATTTTTTAAAGAAATTCCCATCCCTTTATTTTGTATTTAACAAAATTTCACAACTTTATGAACAATAGTTTTCCCTGTAGACAACTTTAAAGTAGGGTCGTTTAATTATGGATACTCTGTATATAAAGTAAAAAAATAATAAATGAAATAATATCAGGTTTCAACTGAAAACTCCTAAAACTGAAAAAAAAAAAAAAGAAATATTCGAACGCTTTTTGGCCCTATTTCTTTTTTTCCCCCAGCTATTAATGTGTCGTCTCAAAAAAATAACGTTCCGTTGTATAAGCCAGCCATAAAACAAAGCAGATGTGTCATTGTACTGTTAAATACTCCACCGCAATTTTTTAACTTCTCAGCATCGCAAATTTTCAATTTTTAGACCGTCGTATAGGGAAAAAATGTACTTTTTAATGCAATTTGTTTGGAAACTGCATCTCCATTTATATTTGAAATATTAATTTTTTTGTAGTTTTTAGCGCTGTTTGTTTAATTTTAGCAACACAAGTACTCCATTTCTGTAAAAAGTAAAGGAAAAATATATCGAAAATCGTAATTATATCTTTTTGTTGTCATTTTCCCATAACAACTGAAAAAAAATGTAATTAAAATACGTGCTATTTTGAAAAAAAATATAAATGAATGATTTCTGATAAAACACGGAGCTATCATAACCTATACTTAATTTTAAGTATCTATATTAACACGTTCACGCCGGCGCGGTTGGTCACACTCGACTGTCTCAGAGCTGCCAAGTCTCCGGCTTTTTGGATATCAGTATTTTAATACAGAAAATGTTGTTTTATTTAATTAGAACAATTGGGAGATTTAAAGGAACAATATTTTCTCTTAAATAATAGTGGTGTGGAAAAAGCCAGAGACTTGACAACTCTGAGACAGTCGAGTGTGACCCACCGCGCCGGCGTGAACGTGTTAATATTACAAACAAATGAAGGCATATGAATCACGAGATAACCGATTTTGTTTTTGTCGAGTTTCTTGAATGACGATATCTCTTATTTTAAGATTTGTGTATTATTTAGCGATAGTGACGTCCTATACATACTTTACTGTAGATATTGTTTAAGACTAGATTGTAAATGAGAAATTCTTCGTCCGGATGCGAATGACGTCATTTTGTATAAAATAAAAGCGTGTGTTTTAAGTCTTAAAACTAAAATATGGTTTGTACTATCTATATTTATATGCATATATTTTTTTCCATCGGGGCGACTCTAAATTCTGAAAAAGCTGAATTCCTGTTTTCTAGTAATTTTAATTAAAATCACTAAAAGTGACAAAAAAAATATTTCGTGATTACTAAAAGTTTTTCTTTTCCGTTTTATAATTGATAGAGAAGTGCAACAGGTTGCCGCAGAAGGGCCATAACGTGTTCTTAGATTTTGAAATTTCGATTACTTGCTTTACATCCAATGATTAAAAAATAAAAAAATAGTAGAATTTAATTTTCAAAAATGACATAAGGGAACAAAAACAGTCTCAAAATCACATGTAAAACCGCACACATTTATGTAACTTTTCATCATGAACTACTGAAACTACAGTGGCGGTCAAAAGTTTTCGGCCAGTTAGTTTCTTTGATTTGTTTGACAGAACGTCTCAGCGAAGAAGAAGCACAATTGCTCCAAAAGTTAGGAATAAGCAAATTACCTCTGACCACCATTTTGATTGGATACTGAAGATACTTGATGCAAAGGGGAGGAATTCGAAATTCGCGTGTGCAAATGTTATCGGCCATTCGTCATTCGTTAGTTTTTGCTATCGGTAAAGTGTTTTTTTGGCCTTGTTTGTTAATTAATCAACGTGAATAACGTCTTTGAAAATCAAAAATGAAAAGTTGAACAATTTATTGTTCCTAAACGAGTGATTTGTTTGTCGCTAAAGGGACAATCCTCTCGTGAGATTGCGGCAAAGTTGTCTATGGAAAAATTGATATTTAAAAAAAATATAAAGGTGATCATGACCTTCGGAACTTGCCACGGTCCGGGGGCCCCCGGAAAACGACTATTCTTGAGGACAGAATTATCAGGAGAAAAACAGTTGATGACCCGCATAAAAATGACGCTGCGATTCCCCGCGATTTACGGTGTTGAAATATTGCTGAAATAAGTTGGTCTACCGTGTCAAGACGCTTACGTGACGTAGGGCTTTATGGAACAGTCGGCGTTAAAAAACCTTTCATAAGTAAAAAAAATCAGAGGGCCCGATTGGCGTTTTCTAAGGAATACAAAGACTGGTCAAGTGTAAACTGGAAAAAAGTACTATTTTCCGATGAATTGACGTTCAATCTTTTTGGGAGTGATAGCAGACACTACAACCGGCGGTCTAAAAGCAAAAGATAAGATTCGAGATATGTTATTCCTACAATGAAGCATGGCGGAGGACAAGTTATGCTGTGGGGAGCATTTTCTGGAAAGTGTGGCTGCCGGTTATTTGAAATCTGCGGCAAGATGAATAGTGCAATGCATAAGGATATCTTGCAAGATCATTTGTTGCCTTATTGGAGGAAAAATTGTGGTCGCAATTATTTGTTTCATCATGATAACGACCAAAAGTACACATGTAAGCTCGTGAAGCAGTGACTTTCGCACAAAAAATACCACTTTTGACATAGACAACCCAATCATCTGATCTGAATCCAATAGAGAATCTTTGAAACTAACTTGAAAACGTGTGTGGAATTATAAATATTTCAATTCAGCAGCAATTTCACAAAAATTGTATGAACCGTGGAAAAAACTTAACATTGACGATCTACAGCCGTTCATTGAATCGATGCCACGTTGTTGCGCCGCAGTACTTATTGCTAAATGTATGAATACAAAATACTAACTGTATATGTTGTTGATCACTGTTATTTTCTGTTATAACACCTTTTTTTCGAAACTTTTGAGAACACGCGTTTTCTTTTGCAATTAATTTTTATTAAATTTATTAATATTTATTTTTTATTTCATAAATAAGTTCTTAATTATTATGTCAATACATGTTGGACACTTTATTGAAAGTGTATAAGTATCACTTTGAGATTCCTCTTCATATGGATAACTTACAAATTAACCAAAAATTTTATGCTGGCCGGAAACTTTTGACCGCCACTGTATTCCTAAACTTTTTCTAATAATTTTAGAAATAGCTAAACTGTAAAATGGTCGCAAAAATAACAAGTCGGAAATTGCACGTCAAACGTGGCAAATGAGGTACGCTCGTACGGTAACTAGTTTTATAAATATTCAGACCTTGCTGCAATAGCTGTGTGCTCTCTTATACAAAAATGCATGAATACACAATTTATTACGATTCTATTAAATTCAGTCATACGGAAATAACAGGACTCCACCTTAAATAGGACGTCATCACCATGGCAACCTAGCATAATTACCTATATCATTGAATTAATGACGTATGATAAGATTTTATAGAATGAGAAAATTTTTAACAATATCTTTTTAAGTTTTGATTCAATTTTTATAAAATTTGAAAACTCGACAAAATTCTGAAACGACTACATACACTGGTTTCCAAAAATTAAGGAAAAATCACAAAAAGAGCAATAACTCGTTCAAAAATTAACCTATCCGTATGAAATTTGGATATGTTGTTAACTAAAAGATGCTGATTAAAATTACAAAATGCAAATTAGTGGCGCTGCAATCGGATTGCGTCATCTGTGCGGAGCATAAAAATGCATGCTAGAGAGTACGGCTGCTGGTGTCGCTGTGATTACGAGATAAGAAATCTGAGATAGCCAATTCATTAGTATGACCTCGAGGTATCATTTGTCCGCATAACTGCGATATAGAGCCATAGGAAGATTAGATATAGGCCAAAGTCAGACAGAGGTGGCCAGATGGCTAAATGTGAGTCCTTGTGTTGCTCATAGGCTTTGGCAACACTTTGAAACCACTGGTTAGGCCTTCAGAAGGTTCAGGGAAGGACGAGCAAGAGCTACGACAAGCACCGATAACCGATATTTGCGGTTATGTGTACGAAGGAATAGAACAGGAACCCCCTCTCATCTTAAATCCGTCCTTGCTACAGTCACTGGAAGGTTGGTATCAACGTCTACTGTGCATAGAAAGCTTCATGAAGGTGGTCTGTACGCGATGCAACCGGATATTTGTGTGCCGCTCGCCTCTTGTCTCCGGAGGGAACGTTTAAGTTGGGCACGTCAACATGTCCATTGGACGGCTGATCAGTGTGATCAGTGGAGGCGTGTTCTCGTCACAAATGAGTTCCATTTTAGCATCCAAAGAGATAGTAGGCATTGTTTGATTTGGAGAGAACAGGGAACACGCTATCATCCATGAAACATTCGTAAAATATATTCGTATGGAGGGGGCAGTGTCTGTGTTCGGGATGGTATCTCTTTGGGCGGACGCACAGACCCCCATGTCTTTTTACGTGGAACTGTGAATGCTCACGTCTATAGAGATGACATTCCTGATGCTTATGGGCACCCTTATGCAATAGGTAAAGATTTCCTGTTACAGGACGATAACGGTAGATCGCACAGGGTTCACATAGTAGAAGATTATCTTCAGCACCAAACAATTCAGCGCATGGAATGGCCAGCGCGGTCACCGAACTTGAATCCCATTGAGCATCTTTGGAATGCTTTCGGAAGATGTGTCGCTGCTCTCAATCTCCCTCCTCAGACCCTTGCCACGATTACAACTGCTTTACAAGAGAAACGGCTCGCACTTCCCCGCAAACTTATCGATCGCATAATTGACAGCATCACACTTCACTGTATGTTCTGTATTGCTTATAGGGGTGATCATAATTCATATTAAAGATACTTTTCCTATACGAAACTGAGACATTTATTTTGTTTATTGTATAATTGCATTAATTTCTGAAACACCACAATCGCCTGGTAATTTCTTTTACTGTTATTTTATACCTTATTATGTGTTGTAAATTGTGTCTGAGTTTTATTAAAATCTACTTGTAAGATTTTGAGTAATTGCAACTTTTGTTATTTTTCCTTAATTTTTGGAAAACAGTGTATATTAAATTTCAAACATTTCGGTTGCGTAGTTTTTGCGCTTTATATGCGGACAGACGGAAGGACCAGACGACGACTATACGACTATTTATATAACTACGACCGAGCCTAAAAAGAAGTAGTATGTTGTGGTCATCACAAAACTTTCTTCTATATAAATCACGTAAATTAAATCATTCAAACAGTACAAGAAATAACAACGATTTAGCACCAATTCATATCAAAATATATCTGAATTTGAAGTTGGATGAAAATTCGTGTATTAGTTCTTGAGATAGAGCTATAGCGGAAATCGCAAAAAATACAGCATAGCAGCGCCACATGTTGAGCGATTTACAGCAAAAATAAACAGCACTAAATGATATCAAGGTATACCTGAATCTGAAGTTTGTTGAAAATCCAAGCATTAGTTCTTGAGATTGCGGAAATCGCAAAAAATACAGCACAGCAGCGCCACCTGTTGAGCGATTTACACCAAAAATTAAACAGCACTAATTTATACGTCAGTTCATGTCAAGGACTAACTAAATCTGAAGTTTGATGAAAATCCGTTCAATAGTTCTTGAGATACAGCTCTAGCGGAAATCGTGAAAAATGCAGCACAGCAGCGCCACCTGTCGGGCGATTTACACCAAAAATTAAACAGCACTAATTTATATCAGGAACTAACGGAATCTGAAGTTTGATGAAAATTCGTGCACTTTTTCTTGAGTTAGAGCTATTGCGATAATCATGTTAATGCAGCATAGCAGCGCCACCTGTTGGGCGATTTTCAAAAAAAAGTAATCAGCACCAAACTATATCCTGGATTAACTAAATCTGAAGTTTTATGAAAATCCGTGCAGTAGTTCTTGAGATATAGCTATTGCAGAAATCGTGAAAAATGCCGCATAGCAGCACCACCTGTTGGGCGATTTTCACCAAAATCAAGTCCAGTTTATATCAAGGTCTAACTAAATATAAAGTTTTGTGAAATTCCGTGCTTTAGTTCTTGAGATAGAGCGTCCACAAAATTTTTGTCACATACAGACTCACAGAGTGACAGACAGAGTGACAGACAGACTCACAGACAGACATTTTCTAAAAACCATCAAATTGTGTTCTGGGCATTCTAAAACGTATAAATCCGTCGAAAACCGGAAGTCGAAATTTTTCACGAATCCAATACTTTCTTCTTGTAAAGATAGAAGAAAGTAAAAATACGTTCTATCCAATTTTTCAAATACAGGAAATCTAGGTTTGCATTTTCATCTTTTTCCGATAGAGTCGAAAAGCCTATATGAATTCGGTTTGCCTATCTGTCTGTCTCTCTGTGCTCTAACTCGCGCAAATACACTCGGGTTGGGTTGATTTTTGACGGCCAATTATCCACTCGAGGGATATAGGCCCAGGGGGGAGTGCCCTTCGTGGGGGTCTTTCTAAGGGAACCTAAGCCGTATTTACGCATGGAAATCCATGGTTCGAAGAAAACAACGAAAACTCCGAACGATTAGGCCAACGGGCACGGCTGGGTTCGAACTCAGCACCTCCCGTTTACACCTCACGTCTACCAGCTTCGAGAGCAGAACTTCTCGGCCACTGGTGGGGCCTCAAATATACTCGTATTACCATATAATTGATATACGTTATTGAAGTGCCATGTTCGGTATTGAAAGTGAAGTGCTTAGAATTTACAGTTCGTTTACACGGGGACTATAAAGATTTCCGTATCATTATGGTATATGACGGATTTTCGTTTTCAGTGTATTATAATGATGTTACACTGTTTCAAACTTATTCAAATTGATATACATCACTTACAAGGAAGGCCTCCTTACAAGGCATACTCAGAATATGTTGAAAAAAAATATTAGTGAAACTACTTATGTATATAATAAAGGGGTTAAAGTTAGTGGCGGAATTCCAGTAGAAAGTCTGTAAAAAAAATAAAATGCTTTGTAGTATTTGGCGCGAAAAGACGAAAGCAATACCCGATTTGGCAAGCAGGATTTTCCTCGGCAAAAGCAAACGATTTTTATGGATCTGAAAATAGCTTGTTGATTGTTTTTAGAATGCGCGATATTTAATGAATTTAAACTTAATCAATGAAAGCGTTTATTACATTTTTTCTTGTTTTACATGTACATGTTGCTGTAGCTATTTAATTTTATCACTGGAAAAATATGTTTCTATGTTTTGCAAGTTAGAAATATCTGTTATAAGTTATAGCCAGCTGACATTTGATTTTTAATTATTTAATTTGTTTCTTTTACATTTTTAGGTGCGTTCGTAATTATATAAATACGTAGAATCTATAGTCGTCGTTCAGTCCGTCTGTCTGTCCGTCCGTCTGTCCGCATATAACAGAGCAAAATCTGCCCGACCAAATGGTCTGAAATTTTAAATATATAACTGTTGCAAAATTTTGTCGAGCCATTTGAAATTTTATGAAAATCGGATGTATAGTTTAATTACAGGGACAGTCAAAAGTTTTCCGTTACATTACGGCCAATGGGAAAAAACTATTGCAAGTGCATTTTAATGATGCTACAGCCTTCCGAATGGTCTGAAATTTTAAATATATAATTGTTGCAAAATTTTGTCGAGCCATTTGAAATTTTATGAAAATCGGATGTATAGTTTAATTACAGGGAAAGTCAAAAGTTTCCCGTTACATTACGGCCAATGGGAAAAAATTATTGCAAGTGCATTTTAATGATGTGACAGCCTTCGAATGGTCTGAAATTTTAAATATATAATTGTTGCAAAATTTTGTCGAGCCATTTGAAATTTTATGAAAATCGGATGTATAGCTTAATTACAGGGACAGTCAAAAGTTTCCCGTTACATTACGGGGAATGGGGAAAAAATATTGCAAGTGCATTTTAATGATGTTACAGACTTATGCACTTATGAAGTTAAAAATATATATACATTCAGTGCAATATGGGGTGCAAAAAATAATTATAAAACTAGTTATAGTACGAACGCACCTGATTTGCCACGTTTGACGAGCAATTTCCAACTTGTTTGAGTTGCAAATGTTTATTTATGAGTATTATTACATTTGCATCAATATTAATTTAAAATATTCTATAAAGTAATAAATAATTCAACCTTTTTTTCTTTATTTTACCGTTTTGAATGACATTCTGCCATTGCTTTATCCTCCAATCCAAGATTTTTAAAATTTAAATGGCTATTCAAAAATAAAGTCCACATGAAGAATTCTACCGCTATACATTTCCACATCGAAGAAGTCGTTGTTTCCATAGCAACAAAGTGAAATCGACAGTGCTCAATCGTACTTATTTTTGAGCTTGAAAAAATTTAAATCCATTTACATTTTGTTTTAAACCGTAAAATATGACTTTTAAATTTCATTATAAATACATATAAATATATATGAGAAAAAAATAGTTAAACAAACTAAAACTGGCAAAACTATAGTTAAAACAAACTAAAAATGACATGACATAAAGTTATTTAAAATAAACTTATTTAAAAAAATTCAACATAAAAATGAAAAGTATTTTTTGAAAGTTTAGTTCATCGCCAACCGGTGATAAATCGCTAAACAAACGACAATTTCATTATTTTTTTACTGTCGATCTCTGGAGATTCTGCCAAAATTTTTATGATAAACATATATATCCAAATGAGAAGAACATTCTGTAATTTTTTCAGATTTTTCTGTGTATGCCCGTATAGAGACCTTCCTTGTTAGATACACTGAAGATACTTACTATAAAATATGGTGGGAGTAACATTTGGTCTTCCATTTGCAGAAACACACAAAAGAAATCGGTTTATTAAAGTATTCTGGAAGTGTTGGAAAGTGTTTGATATTATATGCATGATGCATGATTTTCCTTTCTTGTTTAAATATTAACTAGATTAGCTAACTAAAAATGCGTTTTTAGCTTACAGGCTATCAAAGTCTGAGAGCTAATGTGCCCGCCGGTTCTGTATGTATGTATATATGTACGTATGTAACGCGATAACTCTTGATAGAAACATTCGATTTATTCGAAATTTTTTTTCCAGGTTCATTTTGATAAGGCGCTTTATTGATTAGTTTTGGGGGTTCATTGGTTCCGTATAAAGGGGGGGGGGGCGAGGGTCTATGCCCCCTTAACTTAAATAAATGGGTTTTTCATTAAGAGTTATCAGATTTGTTTCATATTTGGTATACCAATTAATTCTGATAAGGCGCTTCCCTGATTATATTTGAAGGTTCATTGTTTAAGTCTAAAGGGGGAAGGTAGGTAATAGCCCTTTAATTTAGATAAATGAGTTTTTCTATTCGATTTGCTCCAAATTTGGTATACCAGTGTATTCTGATAAGGCGCTTCCTTGATTAGATTTGGAAACTCATTGTTTAAATATAAAGGGGGGAACGGACAGGGGGATATTAACCCCCTTAATTTAGACAAATTGTTTTTTATCCGATTTGCTTCAAATTTGGTATACCGTTTTATTTCGATAAGGCGCTACCGATGACATTTGTAGGTTCATTGGTTAAGTATAAAGAGGGGAAAGGGAGGGGGCTAATCGTCTCTCTTAATTTATTTTTTGAGAGGTGTTATTATTTGAAATAAGAGTATAATATACAATTAGTGTGAATAGCGTGTGATCTCAATGCCATCAGTTTAACTGGGCACTTTTCTTTTTTATTAATTTTATAATCGCCATAATTTTGTGAGACAGAGTTCTAACAGATGTTTAGTAAAAATATAAAATTACGTCGGGAAGATGTCTGGAACTTTGACATCATATTTATTCTTAAAGAATAAATTAAATCGTGAAAAATAATTGAAAATATATATGAAATGTGTGACATATTCCTATGATTGTCTTATAGAATGTCAAACGAAAACGAACAAATTAAAAGAAAATGAAATACACTGCTCAAAATAATTAGGGGAGCACATGGTTTTAACGGAATTACGCAAATATTTACACTGATAAGTGATGTAGAATAAAACATCCATAATTTAAAGCGTAGTAGAAAACAGATAAATAAAACTTCACATGCAAATTAAAGTTTATGACATCAAAAACTAGAAAAAGGAGATAAGGGCAGAAATCGGGATTTTGCAGAAACGCCTGTTTAACTGTCTCATTTGTAAAAATCAATTGCTCAGCTTGTGTTTTGAGAAAAGGTGACTTGAAAATGTGACAACAATGTGATTTACCGGAATCCATAGCTTGGCGTGTTATCGGGACAGTTGAATCTGGGGAAGTATAACGAAGTGTAGCGGACACTGTTGGAGTCGCAAGAAGTGTCAATGCAAGGCAGGGGAATCGATTCCAATACACTTAGAATGGTAGACGTCGACATGGTCGACCATGTGCTATCTGTGCTACCACAGAAACTGATGACCGATATATCCTGTTAACAGTTCGTCGAGACGGAACGGGCAATGTTACTCTGCTGCAAGTACAGTTGTTTTGGCCACAGGACGAAGGGTGTCCAGCCAAACAGTCCGAAATAGGCTTCATCAGGGTGATATCTATGCACGTAAGCCAATTGTCTGTATTCCGTTGATCTCAAGCAACTGTGCGGCCCAAAGAAAGGGGGCAAGTGAGCATCGAATTTGGAGGTAACGTTGTTGGAGTCAAATTCTGTTTACAGAAGAGTCCCGATTCAATCTGGATGTGACATCTGATGTTTTTTGGCATGGAGAAATAGAGGCACTCAAAATAATTCCACATTCATTCGAGAAAGATGACATTACAGACGAGGTGGGTTGATGCTATTGGGTGGAATCAGTATAGGTGGACGTACGGGCCTGCATATCATTCGGAATGGCACTTTGACGGTGCGGAGTAATACAGACGAGATACTGAGACCTAATGTCGTATTTTATGTTGCAGCAATTAGTGATTTCTTTTTTTCCATGCATGATAATGCCAGACCTCATACAATTCGTCTTGTGGAAAACATGCTTGAAGCTAAAACAATACAGCGTATGGAATGACCAGCATGCTCTCCTGACCTAAATCCGATCGAACATGTTTGGGACATACTCAGACGACGCATTGCTGCGAGACAAAGGCCTCCTATTACTGTCCGGGATTTGGAGATTGCAATTCTTGTGGAGTGGAACAGTATTCCCCAAAGTCTTATCGATAAACTCATCGCATCCATGGAAAACAGGTGTGAAGCGGTTTTAGCTGTTCGAGGAGACCACACGCCATATTAAAAATCTTGCATCATTTTTAAACAAAACTTTTTTTTTATCATTTACATGAAGCCAAATTGTTGCCCTAAACCATCTTTTCATGTTCTTTCCATCTTTTCAAAGAATAAAAGCTCACTTACAAATTTTTTTGTGTCTTTTTTTCTGTATTGTGCATTGATACACGTGTACTATCCATTTTATGCCCATACATGGCTGTCTTGCAATGTTCTCTTCACTTTTTTGCTTGCTCCCCTAATTTTTTTGAGCAGTGTAGTTAAAAAAGGAGATTATTCGTCTTGCTGATAAAAAGACAAATATGATCTGCAAATGTAAAATCAGGATATATAATGATAAGCTACATGTAATTAAAATAGTTGCCGGTCTTTTCGTTATCTGACCTGGGCTGTCTATGGAACCAATTTTAACATTTCTTTTTTTATCGCAAGCTGTTTATAAGTAGATGAGCCAGCACTAGCTATTTCTTAAAATATTTACATTGTTATATTTTATTTTTAACTTTAAAAGTTTATAATGAATTTTTTTGAAAACTGTGGCAGTCGGCTTACTTTCATTGCAGAGAAAATGGAAATAGTGGGATCATTATATTATTATTAATAAATTAGCCAATGCAAGACTTTTTTTTTAGCCCCCGGTATGATATTTCTTTTTCCCACCTATTAATGTGTCGTCTCCAAAAAATAACGTTACATTATATAAGCCTGCCGTAAAACAAAGCAGATGTATCATTGTAGGGAAAATCTCTACTGCAATTTTTTAAACTTCTAAGCATCGCACATTTTCAATTTTTATACTGTCGTATTGGAAAAAAAAAAAAGTACTTTTAAATGCCATTTGTTTCAAATCTGCATCTCTATTTATTTTTGAGTTATTAATTTTTTTGTAGTTTTTAGCACCATTTTTTAAATTTTCGCAACTCAACTCAAGTACTCTATTGCTGTAGAAAGTAAAGGGAAAATAGTTGAAAAATAGCAATTATATCTTTTTGTTGCCATTTTCTCATAAAACCTGGAACAAAAATGCAATTAAAATACGTGCTATTTTGAAAAAATATAAATGAAGGATTTCTGATAAAACATGGAGCTATTATAAACTAAATTTAATTTTAAGTATCTATATTAATATTACAAACAAATGAAGACATATGAATAATGAGATAGCCGATTATTTTTGTCCAGTTTCTTGAATGACTAAATCTCTTATTTTGGATTTGTATATTATTCAGCGATAGTCACGTCCTATGCATATTTTACTGTAGATGTTGTTTAAGACCGGATCGCAAATGAGGAATTCTTTAGCGGATGCGGATGATGTCATTTTATATAAAATAAAAGCGTGTGTTTGGAGTCTTAAAACTGAGCTATCTATATATATATATTACGAAACAATTTAATGGGTTAAGTCGAACAATCACGTCGTGTTTTTTATGACATATTTCTGGATTAGTACCACATATTAATCAGCCGTTGGTGATGTGGTATAGCAATCATACCACTTAGCACAAGCATCGCTAGTGGAGGTGTCAACTCTGTGAATATTTAGCAGCTGTGCAGCGATGATAATATTGGTAGAGTCCAATCAAACTCTTATTTATTCATGATGAAGACAAGGCAGATTAGGCCGCGTGAGTGGTGAAACAAGGCGTATGAAGAAATCTGGGGTTTTCCCAATTAAAAACATGGAAACGTAGTCATAGGAAACTGTTTATTCCATCAGAACATACCAACATTAAATAATTCCCACAGAATGAGAAATCAGAGCATTCCACTTGAGCATGAACTAGTTACTCATGCGAAATAGATGTTAATTAACGAAATGATTATTCTACATGGCTTAGGACATCAGGTAACAGGTTATGTAAACAATTAAACAGCACAAAAAAATCCACTCCTGAGCTCATGCTCTAGCTATTTATTAAAATGCGCGGAGGAATTACGATTGAAATGAAAACTTCAGGCTAGCCAAACAAAATCACGAACGAGACTCGAAGTGAAACTGCGATCCGTCACTCAGCCAATAGAGAGCAACCGGGAAACGTCACAGAAAAGAATCCCGGCGCCGCTAATGGAAGGATTTCGATGTGAAAATGCTGTCGCCTAGCGGGCGGGAAAATGAGATGAAATAGAATAAAAATGTAAAAATGGCTTTGATAAACATTCGAAAAATACGTAACTGCGTTCAGAACTTTACAGTTTGGTAGACGATAAAAATTAATGAAGGGATTAAAAGTTTAGATTACGTTTTGGAATAAATCTATTCTTAAGATACGCGTTTTAAAATTATAGGAATTTAACTAGAAATAAATAATAGAGCGTATTAAAAAAAAGGAAATAATGAATATGCCGGCAATTTAGAATAATTTAAATGACCAGTAAAAGTAAAAATTTTTATATAACACACACACACACACACACACATATATATATATATATATATATATATATATATAGCTCTATCAAAAGTAAACGATTTATGAAATCCATTGAGCTATATTTACTTAGTGCATATAAGAAGCTGCGTTGCGCCTGATGCATTTTTTTTTGTTTTACACCTTTTTAAAAGCATTATATATATATGTGTATTTTTTTTTTTTTTTTTTTTTTTTTTTCATCGGTGGCGACACTAAATTCTGAAAAAGCAGAATTCCTGTTTTTCAGTTATTGGAATTATTTTGTAGGTTTTAAATAAGTTAATTTAACTGTTTCTGTATTTTTGTAGATGGAAATCAAAGTTGAGCAATTTTTTTCCAATGGAGTGAAGTATATAGGCCAAGATACGAACTCAGGACCTTGGCCATACGCCTCTGTACTCTACCACTAAGCTACTCAAATGATATTCAGCCTGATAAAATTCACTCATACGCTGGTTTCATCAGATGCGCAACCCGGTAGTGTTAATGAAAAAAGTTACGCATGGAACTCGATTTTGTCACGGATAATAGTTATATGTAGGGGAGACTAGGGAGGCTTGACCATAGGGGAGGTTTGACCCACCCATCAGTTTTCATATTTAAAAGAATTTCAGAGTTTTATCAATAGGTGCCAACCAAAGCTACTGAAATGCTCAAACAACAGTCTTTGTTTCATACAGATAATTGAAATTAGTTTGGAAAAAATCAATTGTGAGGCGTTTTCAACCTAAAAGTTGTGTTTTTTAGAAATATTTCGCAAGCTTTTTTTTCAACTTAGGTAACTTAGGCTTAACATAACAATGTACTATTCTTTAGAAAAGGGCTATATGGGGAGGCTTGACCCAGTCAATGTGAGGGAGGGTTGACCAGATGCTTAAGGCTTTATTAATTAAGTGGTTTTGGAAATCTTTTTATTACACACTTTGCATAATGAAATGTTAATGGTTATATGTAAAAAAGAATGTAAATTTATTCTGTAAACCTACAGTAAAATGGGGTGATGGAAAAGAAAATGTTTAAAACTGATCAAAGAAAGATGTGGAAAATTGCTATAGCATCCACTGCAAGAAAAAATTTAATGAAACATTAATGGTAATGTTGATACGAACTTTTTTCTATTTAAATATTACTTAAAATAAGTAAATAGAAACAGTGGAAAAGACTAGAAGGGGTTGAAAGTATGAAAGTAGTAGTCTTAACCATTTCAGGGACAGTGGTATGTTTATGAAACCAGTTAATTTTAATTCCCAAATGCCACAATGGCACCAGAATTTTGCTAAAATCTTTTCCATTTAATGTGTATGTGAAATATAGCTTTTTTTCTTATTTCCAAATAAATTTATTCGTAAATTCCGGTGCCAGTCATTTACTTCAACATTTTAGTACTGAAAGTACTTGGCTTCTGAAAGGGTTAAAAGATGTTAATGACAAGTTAAGAGCTCATACTGGTGCAAAAAGACATAACATTGATCGAAAAACTTTAGGAAGGTACATAGACAAATTTCACCAGGATGAATACAGTGAGATGAAGCCAAACTATGCGACAACTAGAGTTGCCAGGTCCAGAGGCACAAAAAGTAGGACAAAGAGACCAAAAAAAAAAAAAAAGCGGGACAATGGCTCCTAAATCCGGGCATAATAATACACAAAACCCTATTAAAACGGAACCTGTCTCTAACGGAATACTATCTTAAATGTTAAAATTTCATTTTTCCTGCTGTACAATTATACTTGCTCAGACAAAATCCTGTTTAAAACAAAATTTTTCGCCTCTGACTTGCGATTGCATCTAAACAGGTTTATTTAGGCATCATATTTTCAAAAATATTTTTTATAATAATTAAAGCATGTAGCATAAAGTTATTTTGCTTTTTTTAAGCTGATTTTTTTTTCTCTTCGCAAATATTTCAATATTAAACAAAGTGGATCAAGCCTCCCATATAGCGGGTCAACCCTCCGATATGTGGGGAGCCTTGACCCAGTATTTTCTCATGATTAAAATCAATCATTTTTCAAATTTCTTATATATTACACTTATATAGCAATTTTATTTTGATAACTGATTGTATAACGAATAAATATATATAAAACTTTATTTTACGTTCAATATTTAAGAAATAAAAAATTATTTTGTAAAAAGTGGGTCAACCCTCCCTAGTCTCCCCTATATGAGATTTAAACCCGAAATACTATATTTTTGTTGGTGGAAGTCAAAGGTGAACAAAATGTAACAACAGAGTGAAGTAACTAGGCCAGGATCCGAAACTACGACCTTGGCTATACGCGCCATTGTTCTACAATTGAGCTACCCATTTTATATCCAGCCTGATAAAATTCACTCACACGCTGGCTTAATGAGGTGAATCTGGCAGCGTTACTGATGAAACAAATCTTAAATTGCACGTGAAACGTGGCAAATGAGGCGCATTCGTACTCTAACTAGTTTTATAAATATTCAGATATTGCTGCAATAGCTGTTGCACTTTTATGCAAAAATGCATGAATGAAAAATTTATTACGATTCTACATATTAAATTCAGTAATGCGGAAAAAATAGGACTCCATCTTAAATAGGACGTCGTCCCCATGGTAACCTGGAATCATTACCTATCATGGGATATCATGGAATTCATGACGTATGATAGGATTTAATAGAATGAAGAAAACTTTTATTAATATTTTTTTAAAGTTTTGATTGTATTTTCAAAAACTTGAAATGACTCGATAAAATTCTGCAGCGATAAATATTAAATTTAAAACCATTCGGTTGGGTAGTTTTTGCGCTGTTATATTCGGACAGACAGGCGGACGGACCAAACAACGACTACAGTATAAAGCACCTAAAAACTTTATGCATGGAACACAGTCACGGATAATATACAGGGTATTTCAAAATTATCTATCAAAAATGTAAAGGCAGATAGATAAAGGGGACCTAAGTAAGCAGATTTCGTATAGGAATGTGGATGCGGAAATACGGCGTTTGGGTAGTAGAGAGCGCTGTTGAGTTCGGTGGATAAAAGCACTTTGTTGACTTAAATCGTCATTCTCTCACAGATTTCGAGCAACACTCGTCATTACACCAATGTGGAACATGCCTACATGAATTTCATGTATGGGCTGCATAAGGAAATGGAACGTACGAAAATGTACAAAAAGAATGAACCGGGTGCCCCAAAACTGACTGATGGATTTTAAAATTCAATAACTTGCAAACGGTGACAGATATTAAAAAAATTCTTGCAGGAGGGTTATGTATGATGTCAGGACTTTTTATGCTGCGATTCTCAGTTTTAGTTACACATAGCATCCATAGATGGCGCTGCAAGCAATAACCGCTAAATCCAGGCTCGATTTTTCGGCCTCTCTCTTCTTCCATGCGAAAACAGGAGATTGAAATATATTGAATAGATCCAGAAGTACCAAAAAATGGGGTCTGGACTGAGCGCCTATTTCTCTCGGCGCCATCTATTGTTTGAAACACGAACTAAAATCATGAATACAGTACAAAAACTCCTGACATCATACATAACCCTCCTGCAAGAATTTTTTAATATCTGTCACCGTTTGGAAGTTATTGAATTTTAAAATCCATCAGTCAGTTTTGGTGCACCCGGTACATTCTTTTTGTACATTTTCGTACGTTCCATTTCGGGACACCAGGTACATGGAACGTTTCCTGGGTAGGAATCTACCTGATCGCCGAACTTTTGAGCGTCCTCATCGGATGTTGTGTACGAGTGGATCATTTTAGGCTTTGGGGCGTGATATGGGCATCGGAAGATATCGTAGAATTCCTGTAGAGGAAGAAGCAGCATTATGCGCAGTAGGGGATAGTCTTTCGATAAGCTCGGGGCTGTTGGACGTGCGTTGGGTGGGAGACATTTACTTGCGCAGCCCCATATATAAAATGCATGGCGGCAAGCTCCGCATTGGTGTAATGATGCATGTTGTCCTAAACCCGTGCGGAGAATGGCGATTCAAGTCAGCAAAGTTCTTTCATCCACTGTTCTCAACAGTGCCCTCTACCCCTCAACGCTGCACTTTCGCACCCCCATTCCTATACGAAATCTGCTTATTTAAGTCCCCTCTACCTGCCTTTACATTTCTGACAGATAATTTTGATACACCCTGTATATAAATGTATGTATGATGACGTGAGTTTCAAAACTCGCCTTATCTGGAAAATCAAATTTTGTGAAATCGCGAAAAACCTTCAGTTGCGTCCATTGGTTTTCATTGTAAACCAAGATTTTACAAAACTCGTTTTTTTGCAGATTGTTGTGTTTTTTCGATGCAGGTTTGATACATAAAGTACGATTTTTTAAATTTTGAATAAGGCGAGTTTTGAAACTCACGTCGCACTTCGGGATGAAATCTGTATACACAAATTTTCCGTATAAAAATGTTTCATTCCGTCAACTTTCAATGGATGCCACTTCATAAAATAATAAAATTATTTCGAAAAACACTTACCAGAAAAATAACAATAGAAATTTATATATATTTAAAATCACCTTTAAAGCCATCTCATTCTAAAAAAAATTTCTTGCTCGTGAAATAAAGTCATTGATAAATGACTTTAAAATCTATATACAGTAAAACCTCCGTTATTGACACTCTCGAATTGGGGACACCTCTTATTCAATTGAGACGTTTTTAACTCCCAACACAGATATTATTTACATGTTTTTATAGCTGAATACCCGACAAATTTCAAGCTCCTGAGGTATCCGTTATTTAGAGATTTTACTGCATTTAAAACTGGCTGACCCGCATAGCCTAGTAAGTGATAATCACCTTAAATAAATCTCAGTTTTTTATGGCTTTATATTTTTAACCCGATTTTCTAAGAATTTGTATTTTTAAAAGAAAATCTTTCAAATGAACCTCGTATCAGGGACACCGTAATATTTATATTTTTAAAAACCGCGAATGCACCGATTTAAAGCAAAATGTACGCTCTTTAAGTGGATGTTATATGTTTTATGCGTTTCGATAAAATATCGTTGTTTCAAAATTTTAAAATGTGCGGATTTTTTTTTTTTTTTTTTTTTTTTTTTTTTTTTTTTTTTTTTTACGTTGGGTTATTTAATATAAAAAAAATATTCCTTATTGTACAAACTCTTTGAAATTTTTATGAGTAAGAAATTTAGTAGTTCCGAAGCCAATATAAAAAGTTCGTGAAAAAATACTGATATTTAATGGTAAAGGCACTTGTAACAAGGATCATTTATTAGTTAAAAAAATTGTTCGTATTGGCCGAACTCTATGAAATTGTTATCAGTTTTAAATATAATGGTTTTGAAGCCTGTGTATGTGTAACAAATTCGTGAAAAAATAGTGATATTTAATTGTAACAAGTAAAAATTAAATTTAAAAAAATCAAAAAACCCGACTGCTCAAAAATCGAACTAATTAATTATTTCTCATCAATGTGAAACTATTTTTTTTATATTACTTACCTATTTTTTTTTTATTTACTTGTATTGATGACTTTTAAGTTGCGTTTAATTGGTAGTTCCTATCTATAAACACTGTTTTGATGAGGCCTATAGATGTCTATGATGGCTAGATTTGCAGTAAATCTAGAGATCCTACCTACATAACTTCCAGGATATGTAATATTTAAACGGATTAATTAATTGTAAAATAATTAATGAAACAGCATCTTCATTTTGAAAGACCTATCCAATGATATGCCACTCAATAGGGTGCGTGAAAAATATTTTTCGTCTGTACCGCTATTTTGTATTTTACAGCCGCCATTTTGAATTTATTAAAACAAAACCAAGCCTATAATTATTGGACGAATCGATAGAGACCTCATTCGTTAAAATACATCCAGCCGTTGGGATGTTTCGAGGGTATAAAGAAATCCACTTACCGAGATACTCGTGAAACGCAGAACCCTTCTTGGCAGTCGGGTAAGAAGGCTGTGTTTTCTTCTCACATTTTTTTTCTTCGTCGGATCGTTTAATATTAAAAACAAAATAGTTTTATCGTCGGAGGTCTTTGAAATTTTTATGAGTTATAAATATAATATTTCGGAAATATGCGTATCGCAAAAATATGGCTGTTCCATTGAAAAAAACATGAGCAAAATTGAACCCCGTAGTCACGTTCTGAGGGGGCATTTTGAAGATTTTATTTTTTTAAATACCTCTTATCGTACAAATTTTACGATTTTTCTACTTCATTAAGAGTAGAAAGAACGTAGGGTAACTTGAGGTGAGATGCCGTGTTGTACAAGATGCCGTATTACGTAGTTTTCATATGCGCAGTCGATATAGAAAACCGCTGCTCAGTTGTAAGGAAGAGGGTTCCCTAGTGATACTTTAAATTCATTTGCATTTTTTTTAAATATTTAAGTGGCACTTTTTTATTGTTATTTCGTCTTAACAATTCTGTAAGTGTCCAAAATCTTTTATGTGACTTCTTTATTTGCCTATATAAGTCTTAGTTTAAACACCAGAGAAGTAAATCTGATGTTTTTAGAGTGTACTGGTACCTGGCCTTTTTGCGAAGCATAACTAGTGGCCGGTTCCCGCTTCTTCACGTCAGTGGGGGGGGGGGGGGCATCTACGTCTTGCCCAATACTTTGGGGTGAGTCGACGAAAATATTTGGGGGTAAGATTCCGGTTATTTCAACCTTGGGGTAAGATACCGGTTATTTTCCGTTGCGGTCAAATGCCTGGTTATTTCTTCATTGTTTAAATTACTCTTATCTATTAACTAACTTGTCAACAATTTTAATCGTATAATTTAAATCAGTGATTAAATCGTGATTTTAACCAACTGATTAAAAAGAAAAATGATTGATTAAGATTATAAATTTTCTAAATGTTACAAAGAAATATTAAAACCTAAGGTGAACATAATTTGAAAGGTTTCTATATGTATTCTGCCTTATAAATAAACTTTATTGGCCTTATAAATAATTGTTTAAAAATTATTAAAAATTTTATGTTAAATGCAGTTATAAATAATTTTAATAAATGTAAATATCGATAGTATATAATATAGTTTTAGATAACTAGGGGTTTCTACCCCCTACTAGCTACGCTCGCCAACCTCCACCCAGACACCGCAGACTCAAAAAACACGCTAATTTGATCTGCTTTGAAAAGATTACGGAAGATTAAATCGTAATTAAATGACTAGTGGCGATCTCCTGTTATCAGGTTTCCATTCATTTCCCTTTGGCTGAGGGATTTTAAGACAGAATCAATTGCTGTAGAGACAGCTAACTGCTACTTTCGTGATTGATTAAAAAAGATCAACCCAACAATTTAAAGTTCGCTTGTATAAAATGGCTAAGTAAACAATTTTATAAAGACGCTATAAGAAATTTATTTTAAGTTGGACATTTTAAATGTAACGTTATTAATATGATGTAATTTTCACCAAAGTTTTTTTTTCTCATTTTAATGTTCAAATAAAAATAATTTTAATGGCCTATAAAAGGCAAACTAAATCGGTGTGACAATAGCAACTGCGAATTTCCAGGTGTCTCAAGCCTTTCTAAAAAAGAATTAGATAAGAATTCAAAAGGTAGAAAGACAGAATCTTCAACTGACGATGATATAGATGATGATTAAATTTCCTCGCAAGATTCAGAACACAAGGATTTTTTTAAAGTGAACGATTGTTCAGAGTGTCTAGCAGAGTGCAATAAAACCTCGGGAAATTGTGATGGGATCAATTGCATTCAGTGAAACTGTTGGTTACATAAAAGCTGCCCAAAGTTCCTAAACAAATGTGCAGTTTGCGGCAGACCTGAGATATTGCTAAAAAGAAAAACGGACATATGGAAAACATTAACAAAAAAGCTTGACTCTAAAGCACTTTATCACAGTGGCTTTACCGTAGTTAAACTTGTTATAATCTTTAAAAATAGGCATACTTAAGAGCCATATTTCTTTTAAATCTTAAGTAGCACATAATATATTAAATAAATATTACACAACCAAATACCGGGTGTCCCAAAAAGGACTGACTGATTTTAAAATTCAATAACTTCCAAACGGTGACAGATATTAAAAAAATTCTTGCAGGAGGGTTATGCATAAAGTCAAAAGTTTTATTACAGTGATTTTCGATTTTAGTTCGAATTACAAACGATAGATGGCGCTGTAAGCAATAGTCGCTAAATATAGGCTCGATTTTTGGTCCTTTCTGTTGATCCATGCAGAAAAAGGAGATGGAAATGTATTATCCGGGCCACGAAGTACCAAAAATCGAGCCTGAATTTAGCCTCTATTGATCGCAGCGCCATCTATTGTTTGTAATTCGAACTAAAATCGAAAATCACTGTAATAAAACTTTTGACTTTATGCACAACCCTCCTGCAAGAATTTTTTAAATATCTGTCACCGTTTGGAAGTTATTGAATTTTAAAATCAGTCAGTCCTTTTTGGGACACCCGGTATATGAACATAACATAAATAATTATATAACAAATAAATATTAGTTTGTTCTTTTAATGTATTGCCAACGTTTGTTACATTCATATTTTTGTAATTTCCTAATATTAAGTAAGTTAACAACTTTACTATATCTAAAATATTAAAGTTACTTTTATTCGTCCCAGTATGTTTTATATTACTTCACAAAAAATATTGTTTACATTGAAACTCCATAAGGCATCTTACCCCTAGATAGATGGTCGTCTTACCAATACCTATGGGTGAGATGCCGAAATGCAAGTCTTTACAAAAACAAAATTTTCGATGCTTTCTATAACATCTGTAAGATGAAATAAGTTTTTAAATGATACATAAGGGTCTAAACTTTAACAGAAAATCAATGAATAACAACTGTAAACAACAGGCGATTTCTAAAACAAATAAGTCAAAAACTACGGCCACTTCACCCAATCTACCCTATAAAAAATTGTGTGTTGAAATAATTGATTATTGAACATTTTGATAAACACATTTAGTTACTTTTAGCGTAGATAAGAGAGTATGTCTGCGAGACGTGAGATATTTCCAGTCACGAATTTTTTTGAAAGCGTTAATATTCGTATTTTTCGAGTCGGTTTGCACTGTTGTAAAGAAAAACGTACTTGCTTTAAGGTGTATTTTTCGACATCTGTCCCTTCAGCTGTGACGTCAAAATGACGTATGGGGGCATATATATAGGGGACGTATAACCAGCTCTTGACGAATGTAAGATGCTTCTTCGTATTGGATAGATGCCCCCTTATGGTATGGGAACATATATACAAGGATTCACTGTAAAAAAAAAAAAAGGGATAAAATACGGAAATACTACTGGCAATCGAGACGCCAGTACTATTTCCATTTTTTAACGGAACTTTTCCCCAGTAAATTACAGAAAAATTTCCGTTTTATTGGAATTTACGAGGGTAAACTTCCGTTAAAACACGGAAATAGTACTAACGTCTCGATTGCCAGTAGTATTTCCGTATTTTAGTCAGTTTATTTTACAGTGTAGGATATCCAGTTCTCAACGCAAGTGAAATGCTGTAGCACTCTGGATATGTGTCCACTTCTGCTGTGATGTCAAAATGACGAATCAGGCAGATATGGACAGATATCAGCGTCCCCCCAAAAAATGATTGGGCGTGACTTTCAAGATGAACATTGAATGCTTATAAAAGAGTGTGTTAAACAAACTATGTTTACTTTTATACTTATTTAACTTAACTTGGTTTCTGAATGTATAAATTGAAATACGCAACTGAAATGTTTAATTGAAAATGAGAGGTTCACAACCATAGTAGACCAAGTTCATTTTGAAGAAAAAGGATTTAGTTTACTTAGAAGGTGCATAAAATCTGTTTTATCGAATCCCAGAGTGAACTAGGTCTGTTTTCACATACTTTCTCATATATGCATCTGTTTACAAACTTGGTTTAATGTGGGAGCGGATAAAACAGATTTTTGTGCACCTTCTAAGTGGACTAAATCATTTGTTTTCAAAATGGACTTGGTCTACTATCATTGTGCTGTGAGCCCCTCAAATCTTGAAATCTCAACGAGAACGAAAAACCATGCGTACAGCATAGATTATGAAACACTTTCTACACACTCAGAATACTATAACAAAACTTCATAGTTTACTATATTTTACATAGGTGAAAGACGATATCTAATTGAAGAATTTGGAAAATGCACAACGCATTTTAAAACACAATTTTTGCTATAACCAAGAATAGTCGTTAAAATGTACAATTTTTTTGTTCAGCCCTGTATATGATCTACAGATATGTATGCATACTACAGAGTATGCTAAAAGTTAGTTCACACTTAGTAAGGATGTTTCTTTTATGCAATTCAGTAATAGAGCATTTAAAGTTTATGACGTCATCAAGCCACGATTTAAAACACTGTATCTACCGAACGAATTGAGATAAAGGCTTGAAATTTATGTATTTATAATAGTGTGAAAAAGTCTATTAAATTTCAGTATTGAATATTTAATACGTTATTTATCACGTATTAAATATTAATTAACTTTGAGCGTACCCAGCAAAGAAATAAACAGTGGGCCATCAGCTGGAAAAAAGATGGCAGCCAGCAGTGCCATCAGCGGTAAAGTGCAAGGGTGCCATTACTTAAACCTGTCGAAAAGTATCCGAGCCGAATGCAGCTGGTCCATCAGTGATGATCAACAGCAGACCAGGACTGGTATGCCATCACATTACTTCAATCCGGCACTTTTCCTGCAGTGTTAGCACCTATCCCACTGCTATTCCTTTGCTGGCCCAGCATTTTCCCTTACAAAAATTTCTTATAGAATTCTATAAAAAACCGAAGTATTATATAATTATGGCTCTTTTTCTATAAGCTAGTTTCACCATGAGCTATAGAAATGTCTATAGAAATATTTGAACTTTCAGCGGTTTCCATGTGGTCACCCTCCCAAATACTAACCGCACTCGATGCTGTTTGGTTTTCGTGATTGGATATGAACAAGTGCTTTCAGCGTACGCTACGACTGCTCGTAGTTTTCAAGTTCTCATTACACTATTTCAAATTTGTTTCTTTTGTGATTTACGTTCCCAATCATTAAACTGGTATAGAAATTATTCTATTGTATAGAAATCCTATGTATTTTATACGCTTTTTTTATTATTGATTCTGAACTGCGTAAATTATGAAAACAGAAATCCTTTGTAATCTAGTAAAACCAGATTTAAGGAGAAAAAAATGCGCATTGAAATAAAGAATTTATTTATTTATTCATTAACTTATTTATTTTGTTGGTGGAAGTGGTGTTATATTATTTACAGTTAAAAAAAAATTAGCTTCACAGCTTAAATTGTGTTAAGAAATTCATTTCAGATTTGTGTTCAAATACTCAATGTCTTCGATATTCGCAGCGCCACCTAGCGTAAAGGTTGCCAGCAATAATACTGCAAAAGTTCGTGCACTTCCATGTAGTGGTGGGCCAGCGCATGAGATAAAATGGATGCCCACCAGAATTTTATCTGATGAATTCCAACAGCAAAGTTGACTGAAGCTGTCCAGCAGTGGTCATGCAGTGGTAGATCATCAGCCAGCACTTCTCCATCATTGCCAGCACCTATCTTGCTGCTGGCCAGCAATTTCCTCTTTGCTGGGTAATTTCACTGTTGAACATTAATTGAAATATTAATTAAAAAGTCAGCATTGAACATTTCTTTTCATATTTTATAGTATGCATATCCATTATGGGTAAGTATTATGTTCGTCCTTAGCAACTAGTTTTGCATTGAAACGCACTAACAGCTCGCAGTAATATGTATGACCACTCAGTCACAAACACTGATCCTAAAATCTTAAAATTTGAAAGGTAGATGCATTTTATATAAACAAAGGAGAGATTTTGAAGAATATTAAAATAAAGTTAATTTAAAAATTAACACTTATGTATCTGTAAGTTATATTTATCTTAACAACGCTTACGAAAAATACAATCTGCCAATAAAGAACGTTTCTAAGTTCTTGTCCATCAGAAATTAAAATATTCAGTTTTTTCACAAGAAAAAGGAGAAAAAAAAATAAAAATCCCAGCTTAAGAATGATGGACACTTTCATATTAACAAAGGATTTTTTTGGGATTAGTGAGAAAGAAAACCCTGGTGTTTAAATAATTAGGTATTTTCTAAAAAACCAAGCAGATCAGCTGATAATGCATTTTTAATTTTTCAGACGCCATAATTTTTTTTGATAGAATCTTAACACGCATTTATTAAACATATAAAATGGCGTCGGATAGATTTCATGAAATTTGGCATCGGCTGTGTTCTAAAAGAATAAACTAAAAGCAGGGAGATTACTTTGCGGAGGAATTTGAAGCAGCAATGATGATGAGGTACTAATAGAATATCAAAGGAAAAGAGAAAGAGAGATATGTTGTAAAGAAAAATAAAGGTATTTTAAGAATACAAAATATTAGTATAAATATTATTAAAAGATTTCTTTCAATCTCGGAAATATATTGGTTTTTGAGATTTGTAAAGATAATCGTCAGCAACCCAAAAGAGATTTTTGCATATTACTTACCCATCATACGTAGTACACTGTAAAAAAAAAAAAAAAAAATCTGTAGTTCTACAGACGTAAAGTTACATGCTTACTAAACTTTCATTTATAAATGTACAAAAAAAGCTGCAAATCTACAAAACTAGTTTTTGTAAAGCTACAGAAATCTGTAGCTTTAGAAATGAATCTGCTAAAATTACAGTAATCTTACTAAAATTTTATCTGTAACCCGAGTTGCAGTTACATAAAAAGTTCTAGGCATCTCAGTTTCCTAATTAATTCTTAGTAACCTTACAGATTTTTTGATTTTTAGTGCAAAAGTGTATCTGTTACATGAAGTTTTGTTGTTGTCGTTACATAAACAGTTCTAGGAATCCCAGTTTCCTTGAAAATTTTAGGAACTTTGCAGATTTTTTTTACTGTATATAGGGTAAGCCTTGTACACTGTAAAAAATAATATGTAATTCTACTGATGTAAAGTTATAGAAATCTGTATGCCTACTAAAATTTTATCTGTACACTGTACAAAAAAAAAAATGCAAATCTACAAAACTTGTTTTTAAACCTACAGAAATCTGTAGTTTTACAAAAGAATCTAGTAAAATTACAGTAATCTTACTAAAATTGCATCTGTAACTCTTGTTGCAGTCACATAAAAAGTTCTAGGAATCCCAGTTTCCTCAAAAATTCTTAGTAACCTTACAGATTTTCTGATTTTCAGTGCAAAAGTGTATCTGTTACATAAATTTTTGTTGTTGCCGTTACATAAACGAGTTGGAACCCGTCGAATATCGACGAATTAAGATATTTAGAATGGAACTGTTAGATCGAATTTATAATAAACCTACAAAAATAATTACAATAAAAAATTCATCTTGCATTGGTTGTCTAACTCTTAAAACAAAATAATGTTTTTAACCTAAAATTACCAAAATATTATTTCCACAAACTTCAACTGCTTAAATTATTGAAAAATTAAACTGTATTAGAATACCTAATCAAGATCAGTAATTATGTTGAAGTTATAGATTGAGCCTCTTATGTTTGTTTTTATGGGATGAAAAATCAGTAAAAAGGATTTCGCTTTGTCACATCACAAAATTTCCCCCTATAAAATCTAAACTGTACGTTATTTTCACATTCTCAAAATTTACATACGCACACTCAGATCACAATTTAAAAGTATTTTAACGCACAATACATTATTAATGAATGTATTTCCAAACTTAGTCACGTTTGTCCGATACAACTTTTCATGTGAACATTCGCACAAGTTCTAATCTCAGTACCCGCAAAAACTTACCATTCAGAAATTTGCCTTTAGTTGCCATAGTATTGGTCATTTAGTATTGGTCAAACATTTAGTTTTATCAAAGAAAATGATCGTTTTGTTTTAAATATGACATCCTTTTTACTCACTGAATCATTTTGCCTAGCATCTCAAACTCAGTATCAGCGTAATGTAAAAATATTGAAATATCTTCTTCAATCTTTTGGTTTATGAAGAAGAATGCATGTTTTTTTTTTTAATGGCTGACGTCATTTTCTGTTCAAAAATTAGAAAACAGTTACTTTTATTTGTAATATTAAAATGGCATCAATAAGGATATAATCAATAAAAATAAATGAACCATGACTAATTTCCCTTTACTTTTAATAGAAATGGAGTACTTCTGTTGCCACAATTACAAAAGTGGTACTAAAAACTATAAAAAAATTAATATCTCAAAAATAAATTGAGATAGAGCTTTCAAACAAATTGCATTTAAAAATATATTTTTTCCCCTATACGACGGTGTAAAAATTGAAACTGTGCGATGTTTAGAAGTTTAAAAATTTGCCATAGCGAAAATTGCAAAATCGAAATTTCATTTTAAATTTCAAAGTGTTGCCATTCGCAGAACGACGTATGCGTTACGCACAGATATGTTTGTCCTTTATAATATAGATAGTTCAAGGAATCCCAGTTTCCTAGAAAAATTTTCGCAACTTCACAGATTTTTTTTTACAGTGTAATCGTTTTAAAAATCGAAATTTTTTTGACTGATTTACAAGTTTCAGACACTGGAGATTCCGAAAAAAGTACTTATAGAAAAACTAGTCGTTAGGGGCCACCGTAATACTTACGCATCATTGATATGCATAATATAAAATATGAAAATAAAACATGTGTAAACTATTTATAGAATGCATTGCAATTCCAAAATGCAATTTAAATTTATATTTAAATATTTTTAATACATAGTAATGCTCTGTTACTGAATTGCGGGTACTACTTGATTATCACGTCGACCCATTTCGACAAATTATATAAATCGCCAAGCTACTCGCAAAATTATACAAATTGGCATAATTTTTATTTCAAATAACGAAAGAACAAATAAATTAGTAAAAGATTAATAAAAATACAAATAAAACGTCGAATTAAAAATCGCTTATTACGTACTAAGTACATACCAAATTTAAAGTCTCTCTCTCAATTTGTTCGGGAGATAGAGCGTTTACAGACATACAGACAGACGATAACGCAAATTTTTCCCCCTAAAAATATGTTTTTCGGAATCTCCAGTGTCTGAAATGTGCAAATCCGTCAATTTTTTTTTTCGATTTTTAAAACGATTACAAGACTTACCCTATACTACGTATGATGGGTAAGTAAAAAAAAAAAAATGGCCGTCCGTCTTCTATGTGTCTGTAAACATTCTATGTTCCGAACAAATTGAGATATATACTCGAAATTTGGTATGTAATAATGAAAAGAAGTCTATTGAATTTCAGTAACCTCATTTATTCGGAACTATTTTTTTCGGGTTCCCGAAATATTCGTTCTGATAAAAGATACATAAAAATTTTCGAAATTGCTTATTTTAAGGAGTGAGTTACAAAGACAATGAAAAACAAAAATTTTGCATAAAGAATGAAGTCGATCGGATAATGAGTTGCCGAGATATTTGTTATATTTTCCAGACTCTTCGATTTTTCATGACACAATATTTCATTCAAATTTCAATTCAAAGATATATTTTAATTGGAAATGAGACGCTTAATCTGACGCAGTTAGCTGTTAGTTAATACGATTGTCATTTTTGGATTTATAAGGATGTTTCTTTTACGCAATCCAGTAATAGAGCATTTAAAGTTTATGACATCATCAAGCCACGATTTAAAACCCTGTATCTACCGAACAAATTGAGATAAAGGCTTGAAATTTGGTATGTATTTAGAATATAATAGTGTGACAAAGCCTATTAAATTTCAGTATTGAATTTTTAATACGTTATTTATCACGTATTAATTCATTCACGTATTCATTAATTTCGAGCGTAATTTCACTGTTGAACATTAATTGAAATATTAATTAAAAAGTCAGCATTGAACATTTCTTTTCATATTTTATAGTATGCATATCCATTATGGGTAAGTATTATGTTCGTCCTTAGCAACTAGTTTTGCATTGAAACGCACTAACAGCTCGCAGTAATATGTATTAACACTCATTCACAAACACTGATCCTAAAATCGTAAAATTTGAAAGGTAGATGCATTTTATATAAACAAAAGAAAGATTTTGAAGAATATTAAAATGAAATTAATTTAAAAATTAACACTTATGTATCTGTAAGTTATATTTATCTTAACAACGCTTACGAAAAATACAATCTGCCAATAAAGAACGTTTGTAAGTTCTTGTCCGTCAGAAATTAAAATATTCAGTTTTTTCACAAGAAAAAGGAGAAAAGAAATAAAAATCCCAGCTTAAGAATGATGGACACTTTCATATTAACAAAGGATTTTTTCGGGATTAGTGAGAAAGAAAACCCTGGTGTTTAAATAATTAGGTATTTTCTAAAAAACCAAGCAGATCAGCTGACAATGCATTTTTAATTTTTCAGACGCCATAATTTTTTTTGATAGAATCTTAACACACATTTATTAAACATATAAAATGGCGTCGGGTAGATTTCTTGAACATTGGCATCGGCTGTGTTCTAAAAGAATAAACTAAAAGCAGGGAGATTACTTTGCGGAGGAATTTGAAGCAGCAATGATGATGAGGTACTAATAGAATATCAAAGGAAAAGAGAAAGAGAGATATGTTGTAAAGAAAAATAAAGGTATTTTAAGAATACAAAATATTAGTATAAATATTATTAAAAGATTTCTTTCAATCTCGGAAATATATTGGTTTTTGAGATTTGTAAAGATAATCGTCAGCAACCCAAAAGAAATTTTTGCATATCACTTACCCATCATACGTAGTACACTGTAAAAAAAAAAAAAAAAAAAAAAAAAAAAAAAAAAATCTGTAGTTCTACAAACGTAAAGTTACATGCTTGCTAAACTTTCATTTATAAATGTACAAAAAAAGCTGCAAATCTACAAAACTAGTTTTTGTAAAGCTACAGAAATCTGTAGCTTTACAAATGAATCTGCTAAAATTACAGTAATCTTACTAAAATTTTATCTGTAACCCGAGTTGCAGTTACATAAAAAGTTCTAGGCATCCCAGTTTCCTTAGTAACCTTACAGATTTTTTGATTTTTAGTGCAAAAGTGTATCTGTTACATGAAGTTTTGTTGTTGTCGTTACATAAACAGTTCTAGGAATCCCAGTTTCCTAGAAAATTTTAGGAACTTTGCAGCTTTTTTTTACAGTATATAGGGTAAGCCTTGTACACTGTAAAAAATAATATGTAATTCTACTGATGTAAATTTATAGAAATCTGTATGCCTACTAAAATATTATCTGTACACTGTACAAAAAAAAAAAAAAAAAATGCAAATCTACAAAACTTGTTTTTAAACCTACAGAAATCTGTAGTTTTACAAAAGAATCTAGTAAAATTACAGTAATCTTACTAGAATTGTATCTGTAACTCTTGTTGCAGTCACATAAAAAGTTCTAGGAATCCCAGTTTCCTCAAAAATTCTTAGTAACCTTACAGATTTTCTGATTTTCAGTGCAAAAGTGTATCTGTTACATAAATTTTTATTGTTGCCGTTACATAAACGAGTTGGAACCCGTCGAATATCGACGAATTAAAATATTTAGAATGGAACTGTTAGATCGAATTTATAATAAACCTACAAAAATAATTACAATAAAAAATTCATCTTGCATTGGTTGTCTAACTCTTAAAACAAAATAATGTTTTTAACCTAAAATTACCAAAATATTATTTCCACAAACTTCAACTGCTTAAATTATTGAAAAATTAAACTGTATTAGAATACCTAATCAAGATCAGTAATTATGTTGAAGTTATCGATTGAGCCTCTTATGTTTGTTTTTACGGGATGAAAAATCAGTAAAAAGGATTTCGCTTTGTCACATCACAAAATTTCCCCCTATAAAATCTAAACTGTACGTTATTTTCACATTCTCAAAATTTACATACGCACACTCAGATCACAATTTAAAAGTATTTTAACGCACAATACATTATTAATGAATGTATTTCCAAACTTAGTCACGTTTGTCCGATACAACTTTTCATGTGAACATTCGCACAAGTTCTAATCTCAGTACCCGCAAAAACTTACCATTCAGAAATTTGCCTTTAGTTGCCATAGTATTGGTCATTTAGTATTGGTCAAACATTTAGTTTTATCAAAGAAAATGATCGTTTTGTTTTAAATATGACATCATTTTTACTCACTGAATCATTTTGCCTAGCATCTCAAACTCAGTATCAGCGTAATGTAAAAATATTGAAATATCTTCTTCAATCTTTTGATTTATGAAGAAGAATGCATGTTTTTTTTTTAATGGCTGACGTCATTTTCTGTTCAAAAATTAGAAAACAGTTACTTTTATTTGTAATATTAAAATGGCATCAATAGGGATATAATCAATAAAAATAAATAAACCATGACTAATTTCCCTTTACTTTTAATAGAAATGGAGTACTTCTGTTGCCACAATTACAAAAGTGGTACAAAAAACTATAAACAAATTAATATCTCAAAAATAAATTGAGATAGAGCTTTCAAACAAATTGCATTTAAAAATATATTTTTTCCCCTATACGACGGTGTAAAAATTGAAACTATGCGATGTTTAGAAGTTTAAAAATTTGCCATAGCGAAAATTGCAAAATCGAAATTTCATTTTAAATTTCAAAGTGTTGCCATTCGCAGAACGACGTATGCGTTACGCACAGATATGTTTGTCCTTAATAATATAGATATTTCAAGAAATCCCAGTTTCCTAGAAAATTTTTCGCAACTTCACAGATTTTTTTTTTTACAGTGTAATCGTTTTAAAAATCGAAATTTTTTTGACGGATTTACAAGTTTCAGACACTGGAGATTCCGAAAAAAGTACTTATAAAAAAACTAGTCGTTAGGGGCCACCGTAATACTTACGCATCATGGATATGCATAATATAAAATGTGAAAATAAAACATGTGTAAACTATTTATAGAATGCATTGCAATTCCAAAATGCAATTTAAATTTATATTTAGATTTTTTAATACATAGTAATGCTCCATTACTGAATTGCGGGTACTACTTGATTATCCCGTCGACTCATTTCGACAAATTATATAAATCGCCAAACTACTCGCAAAATTATACAAATTGGCATAATTTTTATTTTAAATAACGAAAGAACAAATAAATTAGTAAAAGATTAATAAAAATACAAATAAAACGTCGAATTAAAAATCGCTTATTACGTACTAAGTACATACCAAATTTAAAGTCTCTATCTCAATTTGTTCGGGAGATAGAGCGTTTACAGACATACAGACAGACGATAACGCAATTTTTTTTTCTAAAAATATGTTTTTCGGAATCTCCAGTGTCTGAAATGTGCAAATCCGTCAATTTTTTTTTTTCGATTTTTAAAACGATTACAAGACTTACCCTATACTACGTATGATGGGTAAGTAAAAAAAAAATGGCCGTTCGTCTTGTATGTGTCTGTAAACATTCTATGTCCCGAACAAATTGAGATATATACTCGAAATTTGGTATGTAATAATGAGAAGAAGCCTATTGAATTTCAGTAATCTCGATTATCCGGAACTATTTTTTTCTGACTCTCGAAATATTCGTTCTGATAAAAGATATATAAAAATTTTCGAAATTGTTTATTTTAAGGAGTGAATTTAAAAGACAATAAACAACATAAATTTTGCATAAATCATGAAGTCGATCGGATAATGAGTTGCCGAGATATTTGTTATCCTATTTTTCACACTCTTTGATTTTTCATGACACTGTATTTCATTCAATTTTCAATTTAAAGATATATTTTAATTGGAAATGAGACGGTTAATCAGACGCAGTAAACTGTTAGATAATATGCGCTTATCATTCTCGGAGTTATAAGTATGTTTCTTTTACGCAATTCACTAATAGAACGTTTAAAGTTTATGACGTCATCAAGCCACGATTTTAAACATACTGTCTACGGAACAAATTGAGATAGAGGCATGAAATTTGGTAAGTACTTAGAATGTAATAGTGCGACAAAGCCTATTAAATTTCTGTATTGAACATTTATTTTCATATTTTATATTATGCATATCCAGGATGGGTAAGAATTACGGTGGCCCCCAAGGACTCGTTTTCGTTCGTGGTTATATTATAATTTCCTTCAATAAAAAAAGAAGTCTTTTTTAGGTGCGTTCGTAATTATATAAATACGTAGCACCTATAGTCGTCGTTCAGTCCGTCTGTCCGTCCGCATATAACAGAGCAAAAACTACCCAACCGAATGGTCTGAAATTTTAAATATATGATTGTTGCAAAATTTTGTCGAGCCATTTCAAATTTTATGAAAATCGGATGTATAGTTTAATTACAGGGACAGTCAAAATGTTTTCTTTACATTATGGCCAATGGGGGAAATTATTGCAAGTGCATTTTAATGATATTACAGCCTTCCGAATGGTCTGAAATTTTAAATAAATCATTGTTGCAAAATTTTGTCGAGCCATTTCAAATTTTATGAAAATCGGATGTATAGTTTAATTACAGGGACAATCAAAAGTTTTTCTTTACATTACGGCCAATGGGAAAAATTATTGCAAGTGCATTTTAATAATGTTACAGCCTTCCGAAAGGTCTGAAATTTTAAATATATGATTGTTGCAAAATTTTGTCGAGCCATTTCAAATTTTATGAAATTCGGATGTATAGTTTAATTACAGGGACAGTCAAAATTTTTCGTTTCATTACGGGGAATGGGAAAAAATTATTGCAGTGCATTTTAATGATGTTACAGACTATGCACTTATGAAGTGCAAAAAAATATACATTCAGTACAATATGGGGTGCAAAAAATAATTATAAAACTAGCTATAGTACGAACGCACCTCATTTGCCACGTTTGACGAGCAATTTCCAACTTGTTTTTTTAAGTGTATCATTTTTTGAAGTATCCATTTTAATTTAAACGTAATATGAATACAGCCGAACTCCCCTTTAACGAAGCCCCTATTTAACGAAGTTTTCTACATAACGAAATTTTCTGCTGAACCTTGACTTTGAACACAATTAACATGTAAATTAATCTCCATATTACGAAAAATATATTCTATATAACGAAGTTTATTCCACTTTTGTCCGTGTACAGCAAGCAATCAAACGGGGAGGTTGTTGTTGCGACGTATGTATGAATTTATTTCAGCGGATTGTATGAAAATGAAATTATTTATTTAATCATTTCCATTCAAAAGAAGAAATTTAAAAAGCCTTCAATAAAACAAGAAGGGTATTCCAGTTTCACAAAAATGTTACAGATGAATTGTTTGGATACTTAAAAAATCCTTCGATACAAGAAGAAGGGGATTCCAGTTTCACAAAAATGTTACAGATGAATTGTTTGGATAATTAAAAAAGCCTTCGATACAAGAAGAAGGGGATTCCAGTTTCACAAAAATGTTATAGATGAATTGTTTGGATACTTCAAAAAGCCTTCTATACAAGAAGAAGGGGATTCCAGTTTCACAAAAATGTTACAGATGAATTGTTTGGATACTTAAAAAAGCCTTCGATACAAGAAGAAGGGGATTCCAGTTTCACAAAAATGTTACAGATGAATTGTTTGGATACTTAAAAAAGCCTTCGATACAAGAAGAAGGGGATTCCAGTTTCACAAAAATGTCACAGATGAATTGTTTGGATACTTAAAAAAGTCTTCGATACAAGAAGAAGGGGATTCCAGTTTCACCAAAATGTCGCAGATGAATTGTTTGGATACTTAAAAAAGCCTTCGATACAAGAAGAAGGGGATTCCAGTTTCACAAAAATGTCACAGATGAATTGTTTAGATACTTAAAAAAGCCTTCGATACAAGAAGAAGGGGATTCCAGTTTCAGAAAAATGTTACAGATGAATTGTTTGGATACTTAAAAAAAGCCTTCGATACAATAAGAAGGGGATTCCAGTTTCACAAAAATGTTACAGATGAATTGTTTGGATACTTAAAAAAGCCTTCGATACAAGAAGAAGGGGATTCCGTTTCACAAAAATGTTACAGATGAATTGTTTGGATACTTAAAAAAGCCTTCGATACAAGAAGAAGGGGATTCCAGTTTCACAAAAATGTTACAGATGAATTGTTTGGATACTTAAAAAAGCCTTCGATACAAGAAGAAGGGGATTCCAGTTTCACAGAAATGTCACAGATGAATTGTTTGGATACTTAAAAAAGCGGGAAAATTTTTATGAAAAGTGTATTTTTTATAAGAAACATGTAACAAAGAAATATTAAAGATATTTTAAAAGTTAAGGATTTGAAATACTGAGAAAAAGAGAAAAGTTACGATACGCTTCAGTTTTTGTTTACCTCTCTTTATTACGTGATTTTTTAGACATTATACTTGTAAGGTATCGTTACTCCGTTATAGAAGCACCTTATTTGAATGAGAACGTGACGCCAATGTTTTAACGTTTGTAGCGTGTAGAGCGACATCTGTATCTTATTTTTCCGAAGTATGATTGTGGTCCCTGGTGTCTACAGTTAGCTGCGTCCGCGAGTGCTTATGCAAATTTTTAGGGCATTTGGCTCAGTCTGCAATAGTATAAGGCGCGCCACACACCAGGGAGACATGCGGCAGAAAAGCGTGAGGCATGCGACAATTTCACCCCCTTAACAAAGAAAAAACCGGTTTGAACAGCAGAATTTGCCTCATGTCTCACGATTATTGTCGCATGTCTCTCTGGTGTGTGGCGCGCCTAAAAGGCGAAGTCCGGATGAGTGAAGTCAGTTCCTTGGAGACGGTTTAGACTGGAGGGACAAATCCACATAGCGAGTTTTGAAGTCAGAGGGAGAGTGCCGTTGGGTAAGAATTATTTTTAAGTCAAGCTTAGTGAGTTTGCCCTGTTCATGTGAATAAAATATGTTGGCTGCCACGGGCGGCATTTCATGCTAGCTGGTGTGCATGACCGTTTAGGAAAAATCTGAATCTGCTTCATCAGACCACTCACCCTATTTTAGTTTCAATAAAAGGATTTTATCCTATAAGGCTTGTGTAATGACTATGACGACACGTGGCGGTACTGCCGGGTCCGTCACATACTAATAAAATTTTTCTCATGTGTCTAGATTGCATAAAAAAATAATAATTACTGCCTGAATTAAAATGCATTTTCCCAATATTTCCATTTTATGTGTACTTTTCATTTAATGCATATGTATTTTATTATACAAATTTCATGAATTTGAGTTGATTTCTATGTAATCAATTTTCTTCATAACGAAGTATTTAAGTGTAACGATGAGACTTCGTTAAATGGAAGTTTTACTGTATATTTATCTCTATTCACAACACGAGTTCTAAAACGAAACATTCTAATATTGAGGTAGATAATGTGTTTATTATTATCTAATCGTCTTCGCTTCAGAAGACAAAATTTTATCAGGTTTTCAATTGCGATACTACATTTGTTTACAGAAACGAGAAGGGAGACAGATAAAAAAAAAGATTTAATAACGGTGATTTTTTTAAATAATTTTATGAAGGGTAACTTGAGGTGAGATGCCGTGTTGGACAAGATGCCGTGTCACGTAGTTTTCATATGCGCATGTGCTGTAGGGAAATGTCTCTCAGTTATAAGGAAGAAGGTTCCCTACTGATATTTTAATTTCAGTTTATATATATAAACTCGGTTTATGGCGTCAGATGCCGCCATCCGAAGAATCTATGACAGTCCTTTTCCATTTTTCCGGTCAAGGGTATATTCCTCCTCCAGACCTCTATCCCTCATTGCTTCTGTAATATCATCCATCCAGTTCTTTCGTGGTCTTCTCCGTTTCCTTTTTTTATTTGTTTTATAATTGAATGTGATTTTGGGTAGTCTTTCATCATTCACTCTTTTAACATGACCATACCAGATTAATTACTTTTTTTTAATATCATCTAGTATGGTTCCATTTATTTTCATCATTTCTTTGATTCTTTTATTTCTTATCCTTTCTATTCTTGATACTCTGCATGATCTTTTTAGGGCACTCATTTCTACAGCCGCTAATTTCTTTCTTTCTGTCTAGATAATTCTCCATCCTTCTGCTATATATAACAATATGCTCTTTACAACAGAGTTGTATATATTATACTTTCTTTTCCTAGAGATCTCCTTACTCCACCAAATAGAATTTAATAATTTTACAGCCTTTCTCTCCTGTCAAATTATATATTTAATTTTCTTTTAGTTTGCGTTCTTGCTTTTAAATTTTAAGTCATGTTTTTTATTGTTATTTCGTCTTAACCTTTCTGGCAAGTGTCTAAAATCTTTTACGTGACTTCTTTATTTGCCTGTATAAGTCATAGTTTAAACAACAGAAAAAAATGTGATGTTTTTAGAGAGTACTAGTACCTAACATTTCTGCAAAGCATAAATGGCGGCCGTTTCGCGCTTCTTCACGTTAGTGGGGGGACTGGCGTCTTGTCCAATTCTTTGGGACGAGCCCACGAAAATTAATTGGGTTAAGATGCCGGTTGGAAAATAAATATCCCTTGGGATAAGATGGTTATTTTCCGTAGCTGTCAAATGCTTGGTTATTTTTTCATTATTTTAAATTACTCTTGGGTATTAACTAACTTAAATCAGTGATTAAATCGTGATTTTAATCAACTGATATAAAAAAAATTCATTGATTAAAACCATATATTTTCTAAATGTTTGAAATGACATAAAGAAATAGTAAAATTTAAGGTGAACATAATTTGAAAGGTTTCTCTATGTATTGTTTCATATAAATAAATCTTATTTGCCTTATAAATTATTGTTTAACAATAGTTTTAAATATGACGTAATTTTCACAAAGTTTTTTTTCTCATTTTAATATTTACATAAAACTAATTTAAAGCCAAACTAAAGCCGTGTGACGATAGCAACAGCGAATTTCTAAGTGTCTCAAGCCTTTCTGAAAAGGAATTAGAAGAAGTCAAAGGCGAAAGAGAGAATCTTCAACAGACTATGATATGGATGATGATTAAATTCCTTTCCAAGATTCAGAAGATGAGGATTTTTTTTAAAAAGAGAATGAGAATGAGTGTTCAGAGTGTCTTGAAAACCAAGAAAAAATGTGATTGGATCTAGTGCATTTAGTGAAACTGTTGGTTACATAAAAGTTTCTCCAAGTTCCTAAACAAATGTACAGTTTGTGGCAGATCTGAGATATTGCTAAAAAGTACAAAGGGACGTATGAAAAGCATAAACAAAAAAGCTGCACTCTTTAATATGTCTGAAATATTAAAGTTACTATCATTCGTCCCATTATCCTTTATTCACAAAAATTCCCTTCACAAAAATTATTGTTTACATTGAAACTCCAGAAGGCATCTTGTACCCCCAGAGAATTGGCATTGGGGTAAGATGCCGAAATGCAAGCGTTTACAAAAACAAAATTTTCGATGCTTTCTATAACATCTGTAAAATGAAATAAATTTTTAAATCATAAGAGTACAAAAATTAACAATAAATCAATGAATAACAAATAAAAATAACAAGCAATTTTTAAAACAATTAAGTCAAACTACGGCATCTTCACCCAATCTACCCTAATATTCATGCTTTTTTAATTGTACTTGAGTGATTAAATTGTGCCGATTATATTGATTATACTTCAGTTAGTTTTATGTTGTGACACACGTAGAATTAAACTATTTTTGTTTTGCCAATTACTTGGTGCGTATAAATTCTATGATCCATATACAGGGCAGCACGAAAGATTGCGAGCACATTTTCGTTTATTGATGGAAATTGCTGAAGAGGGAATTTGGAACTGTGACCCTGTGACCCAAATTTTAGCATACTATGTAGTATAATATATAAAAATCTATAGATCATATACAGGGCTACGCAAAAGAATTATGTCTTTCGACTATTGATGGTAATACCTGAAATTTCTGAACTGTGTTAGGCGTTTTCCAAATGGCTTACTTAGACATAATCTTTCACTTTCTTAAACGGGGAAGTTTTATTAAAGAATTATGGAAGTGTTGGAAAGTATTTCATAATCTATGCTTGACGCATGATTTTCGTTCTTATTAATTACTCAATTAAGTCTACGTGCAACAAGAATATATGTATTTATATTCACGAAATGAGCCATAAAATAAAACATGCTGCTAAAGAATTATTTTCTAAAAATTAAATAGCTTACCTAATGATACGTTTTTAATTTTCTAGTTGTCATCGCTTTAAAAGACATAATTCTCAACAGATGTTCAATAAAAATATAAAATTACACTGAAAGATGTCAAGAACTTTGACATTGGCTTTTTATTTTATGCAAAACATTGATTTTTACTATTAAGTTGGCAATTTTGTCTAATAACAAAATATGATATAACAATCAAAATATTATTAAAAATAATTATAAAAATATGTGTCAGCTTGTATAACTTTCTTTAATGATAATATCTTGTAATTATTATAAGAGACAGAAGAAAAATTCGTAGAAAACTATTTGAAAAATAATTTCTCTCGGGCATCCATAACAAAGAAAATGTATTTAACGCATTTGTGCCTGAATTTTTGTTTGCTCAAATTTGTTGCTAAAATCACTTTAAAATGTTGAAAATAAACTGGAAAAATGCAAAAGATTTGTTAAAGATTATAATCAAAGATGGGAAAATAATAAGGTTAAAAAAATTGAAGCGCCTTTGTGATTGGCAGATTATCAAAGGTAAAGGGGATAGAAACTTAGGTGTAAAGAAAAGGAAAGACATTCGAAGAATGAAGCTGCTTTAAACAATATTATCCTGCCTCTGATAAAGTGTCAGGAGAATTATGTAGAATCGTTTAATGTTTGTAATAAAATAAGCTTAAAAGTATAAAAATGGTTTTTAAAAAATCCCTGTCGGCTTGGCCTACGGGCGGAGGTAGATTTCGAAGTTAAGTACTAATTTCACCAACAAAATCTAAATCAAGATTAGAATAAACCAAGTTTAACAATTTTATCTGTCCGCTTTTGACAAGTTTTAAATTTCATTTTTCTGTAAGAGCTGGTTTTATCAGAATCAATACGATAATTTTTTTCTTCAACCCCTATTTTTGTTTAATTTGTTTTTGCTGTAAGATTTGGTCCTATCAAAATATTTATCCTGTGTGTTCTTCATCCAAATGAGAATTTCGATCTCTTCTAAATTATGTAAACAATATGAATACGTGGAACGAGCTATAGCTTCATTTCCATTTGCTAATCTTAGAAATTGAAGACTTTATTCTTGATTTAGGCCCACTTTAAAATCATAGAAAATCATAGTTTGATAATGTTCTGGCGTCAACTTCATTTTCTCTTCTTTCAAAATTTATTCTACGAGGCCAAAATTGCAATTGTTGACACAAAGTATTATATCCGGACATAAAACAGTTGAAATTTACATATCCGATATTTTTGTTTTAGCGCATATCGTCTCCCCCTGTCTCAGAAATTTCAGAGTTATCCTCGTATAAGAAGTAGACAGAAAATTCGTAGTAAATTAGTTACTGTAATTTCTCTCAGATACCCCTAGCAACAGAGTAGTGTGTAACTATTCAATTTATTCCATTAATTAGAAGTCTAAGTTAAAAGAATACAAGGTATTTTTCTTCTCTTAGCCTGTATCAATACAGGTCTAATATATACTTATACTGTTATTAGCAGAGAAAATATATAAACGTGCTTTGGAAAATACCTGCAATAAAAACTGTGTGTTGAATTTTATAACACATCGAAAATTCAAATATTGCTGAGGACAGTTCTTTATTTAAACTTCATTTCAATAAACATGAACTTCACTAAAAATACTTTCAAAACAGCTTTCAGTTGTATAAGATTCAGAGCAAACTTTGTTTAAAAATAACTAAGTAAATTATTAAAATTATCTTTGATTAAGGGTGTTCTGAAATCCAAAAGGGCAACTTTCTGACAGAAGTTTTAATTTATTTTTGTTCGGAAATGCATGAAAATAGCAGATGTTGTTGTTCAGAAACTATGTACTAATCGAGCTGTTTTTTCCGTTTTTTTTGCAAACGCAATAGATCTTTCAGAAAATAGTTTCAAAGTTGACGTTTTGAACCGAAGTTACCGAAGAAAACAGAAAAACCAGTCAGCGAAGGGCAAAAACCGTGTTTGTCACGTGATCAAAATCGCTTATAACTCAATAGGTAATTTATTTATCAAAAAGTGGAAAACACGGTTCAATTCCAAATTGCTACCCTGGCCAGGCTTTCCAATTTTATATCTTTCCGTTAAAAAATGAATTTGTAAATGTGTCAAAACGTTTTGCGCTTGTTGAACAGAGCAGTTAAGAACAGCCTTAAAAACAGAATTAAACCTCATTATACCTGGAGTTTTTTCGAAACAACTTAAATTTAAACCATAACTAAAACCGTTCATTTAAAACATCGTAAAGCCTAAAAATATCTTATTGTAACTTAAGGCTGTTCTTAACTGCTCTGCTCAACAAGCGCAAAACGTTTTGACACATTTACAAATTCATTTTTTAACGGAAAGGTATAAAATGGGAAATCCTGGCCATGGAAGCGTTTTGGAATTGAACTGCTTTTTCCATTTTTTGATTAATCAATTACCTATTGAGTACTATAAGCGATTTTGGTCACGTGACAAGCACGTTTTTCGCCTTGGCGCCGAAATTCGGTTCAAAACGCCAAGTTTGACACTATTTTCTAAAAGATCTATTGCGTTTGCAAAAAAATGGAAAAAAACAGCTCAATTACATTGTTTCTGAAAAACAACACCAGCTAGTTTCATGCATTTTCGAACAAAAATAAATTAAAACTTATGTCAGAAAGTTGCCCTTTTGGATTTGAGAACACCCTTAATGGACTCAAATAAACTTAAGCATATTGAAATCATAACTATAACTTCCAAAGAAACGAAAAGAAGAGACGTTTTACTATCGAAAGGCATTTATACCTTTGAAGAAACTAAACTGGACGATTCCGCTATATAAAAAGGTAGGTCCGAGAATAGTCGATTACTGAACAGCTAACGCCATCTATGAAACTCAAAAATTTAATGTTGATTCTTTTAAATTAGCGTAATTTCCGATGTATAGCCCGCTGATCAAACAATCGTGTTTCGACCCAGAAATTTTTAAAAATAAAATGTAACTTTTTAGATCACGGTAAATATTGGTCTTCAAATACTGAATAAAATTTCTGGGTCCAAACTGAATTGTTTGATCTGCGGGCTATACACCCGAAATTACGGTAATTTATGTTTTAGAAAAGAATTGACATTATATCCTAGGTAATGAAGGTATTATTTTTAAAATAAAGAAGTTCTATAAACATTAAAATGTAGAAAGAAAAAGCTATTAAATCAATATAGGTTTATGTAAGGTTTTAAACCCATATTAACCATAAGTGACAAGTAAAATCGTCTGATTAGCTAACAATTTTCATTCCATTTGTCCTAGAAATAACTTCTTTTTTTTTTCTTGATTTACTGTATTTAAACCTTGGTTTTGCGAATTCAAACCGTGCAAAGCATTAATTTTTACAACTATTATTTATTTACCTACTTACGTGCATATGTATTTCTATATTAAAAACCTTCAATAAATGTAAAACGATTTAAAGATAAAACTGAAGCTTATTCCTATTTTTTATTTTATGCAAAACATTGATTTTTACTATTAAGTTGGCAATTTTGTCTAATAACAAAATATGATATAACAATCAAAATATTATTAAAAATAATTATAAAAATATGTGTCAGCTTGTATAACTTTCTTTAATGATAATATCTTGTAATTATTATAAGAGACAGAAGGAAAATTCGTAGAAAACTATTTGAAAAATAATTTCTCTCGGGCATCCATAACAAAGAAAATGTATTTAACGCATTTGTGCCTGAATTTTTGTTTGCTCAAATTTGTTGCTAAAATCACTTTAAAATGTTGAAAATAAACTGGAAAAATGCAAAAAAAATTACGTCGAATTTTTTTTGTATTTATTTGATAAAATGTAAACGTACTAAATATGGGAATATGCATAATAATTGCAATAGTATAATATGCATAATTATATGTTTTGTCTAAATTTATATAACATAACCTTTTAACCCCTTAAATGTTTTTTTTTGACACACTAAATTAAAAATAAGGACGGCACCACTTTTTTTTACTAAAGTATTTGCCTTGTACAATCGAAAAAGTTATGCCATTTAACAAACCAAATATTACAGTTAAAATTAAGTAGTATCCAAAAGCTTTTTGTATCGAAGATAGCAATCGGGTAAATCAGTTAAGGGGTTAAATTGTATATTATATAATATAATTATTATTTTTATGAACTACTAAAAAAATATTTTTATTTCTTTAGAGAGACAAATAATATTATAAGTATTAGTAATACTAAACTAAGAATAATCGTATTTGAGGCTTAAAAACAATTTGTTTCATAATCATCTTAAAAAGGACTTTACATAAATAACTGTCGCCTAAACGGATAATAAAAATATGTACCCATTCGTACCTAGCATCCTACATTTTGCACGTTACTAAAATGCATAAAAAATAGGCTTGAGCATATAATTTCACAATTTAAAAATATACGCATTTCAAAGAAGTCTGCAAGCTCAGATTATGATTTCTTTATCTTCATCCTTGATAGAAAACACACAAATAAACTTACTTGCTACATTTCGCCATGTTTAAAGATGAAAAATTTATAAACTCCGAAATAAGGCTTTCATTTATGCAAATAAATATCCATCTTATGCTGTCATCTTTCGGTAACAGATAAAGACATTTATAGATAATTACTTCATACAATTTTCATGCTATAAAGAAGAAGAAAATTATACAAATTTATGAAAATTCGAAGCGTCCCAGGTACGCTAGGCATAAATGTGTTAACACTATTTCTACCACAATTTTGGATATACCTATTTCTACTAAAAGGTGTCTTTTCCCACCTTTGCGTTTGAACGTGTAAATAATTGCCACAACTATCGGGATTTCAAATTATCAGTTAAATATAGATAATTGGAGCAATATATACAGGGTGTCCGGTCTCAACGGTGTCCAATGGCTAATTCAAAATGCTTTAAATAAGGTAAAGAAATATTTTAAAAGCGATTTGGGTCAATAAAAACATTTCTTAAAAAATTACAAAATTTAAATTTTTATACGGTCCCCCTGTCCTATAAGTTATATTTAGTAAAAATTTCCTATTACACTGACAAGTAAGACAAAAAAAGTCCCATTCATATAACACTAAAATTGTGCGAGTTATAAAACTTTAAAAATGCATGACTTATGCCACTTTTCTGCTCTGAAAACAAATGAGTTCGGCTTGGCTTTGAGGGGGCACATTCCAAGTGCTTAAAGTAATCGAAGATCTCATTTCATGTGTATCTGTGCTTTGAAAAAAATCGTACAAGTATTACGATTAAGTTAACATTTATTAAGTTTCAGATTGGCTGAAATAACATGTTTTATTTTGTCAGGATTTAAGACTGTTTCTTTTATGATTTCTTTTAATAAAATTATGTCATTTTTATAAGTTTTTATGTTACTTCAACGATCTTATGTATGTTTTTTTCAGTTCAAAATTTGTATTCGAACTTTAACCCACTTTCAAATATCCGATCGAGATTACATTTTACACACTGGCGCAAATCCGATAACAATCTAATATTATTATGATTTTCGGTGGTTACCATTTATACTTATTTTACAGGATAACACAAAAAATTTCGGATAGATTACCGCCAAGACGTTTAAGAAAAAGTTTTAGATTAGATAATACAAGACGAGGATTGTTGGGGTTTTTAACTTTGATGTATTTTTTAGCACTGAATCCGAAAATTGCCTTAATTTTTAACCATCATGTCAGGATATTTCGCAAATCATAAATTGTCGAATTTAAAGAATAACAAAAATCGGATGCTACAAAGTAGAGGAGATGGTTGTATTTTTTAAATTTTGATAATTGATTTTTACGTACTTTTTAACACTAAATCTGAAAATGACTTTCATTTTTAACCATCACGTTAGAATTTTTTTGCAAATGTGTAAGTTAAAACATAGCGAAAATATCATACTATAAAACATATGTAAAACTTATTTTATTTTATTTTATTCAATAATTTATTCGATATTTTTGCTTATCTTGGGATTCTTACAGCTGGGTGGTGTGATGAGATATGGGAGGAGATTAAATTTTAACTTTGAACTTTTTAACTTTGAAATTTACAATTTGCGAAAAATCCTGATGTGATAGCTAAAAATGAAGGTCAATTCCGGATTCAGCAGTACAGAATACATAAGAATCAATTATCAAAAGCAAAAAAGACATGAAATAACCCAACTTTTGAAGGCTAGTGTAATCTAATACTATTTTAAAATACGTATCATTTTGTAAAGAATTGAGGCTGTTAATTTAGCATCATTTTATTAAACAAAAATTCTGTTTTTTTTCTTTCTTCTTAAATGTTTATTACAAATTGTATATTTTGCATTAATATGTCAGAATGACTAAAGATTTCAGATTTATATTGCAATGTTAATTTTACTCTCAACCATATTTTAATATCTAACGAAATCATATTTCGACTAAATTTGTGAATGACTCCCAATTTGCAGCAAAAAATATGCCCCAACTTTAAACAGGTATTACTCGGTCAATTTTAATCGTAGAACAACGGAACTTTTACTGTATTACTTGTCAGTGTAAAAGGAAAATTTTACTAAATATAACTTATAGGACCGGGGGACCGTATAAAAATTTAAATTTCGTAATTTTTTAAGAAATGTTTTTATTGACCCAAATCGCTTTTAAAATATTTCTTTACCTGATTTAAAACATTTTTGTAATTGGAACTATATGTCTATGACTAACGGTTTAGGAACTAGACATTGGACACCGTTGAGACCGGACACCCTGTATATCTTAATACATTCATGCGAATTTATTAGAGCTTATTTTATCGGGTTACAAATTCTAGCTTAATTCAACAATCTGCAAAATATAAATATACATAAATGTAATCAAACATGTTTTACGTCAACAGAAACAAAAGTTAAAAAATATTATCTTCTTCATATATTTAATTTTTGTTAGAAAATCAAACATTTTAATATTATTAACTCAACAAACTTTCAGTCTCATGTATAAAAGTCAATCTTTGTAATAATAACAAGAACAACAATAACAGTAATCATAAAAACAGAAGTGTAATAAAATTCTTTCCTTTTTCAATACCACAGTTTTTACACGAATGAAAACAAAATTTATGTGTATTGAACTCATTACCAGAATCAGAGAACAAAACGCGTTATTCCATTTTTTAGAACTAGTCTCTGTAATGATCTACACTAAAATGAACATGACGGAAAACAAGCGAATATCAAAGTTATGCCTGTATTTTCCGTTACAACTGAAATCCGGTTCTCTAATTTGAATATAATTTATACGATGCTGTAAAATGGTGTTGATATTTATAGGTAAAATTGTTTAAAATTAGAAATTATCAAATACTTATAAATTAGAAGTTATGAAATCCTTAAGGGGGCCGGAAAAGCCCTATCTTCGCCATGTTAAATTCACCAACTTTATGTACCCTTTTCTGAGACATGGTGAAAGATAGAAGTCTAGATTTTTTAGAGTAGTTTGAATAACATATGATTTACGTATTTTAAATGACCATTTTCTTTCTAAGCGAAACTCATAATTATTTATTTATTGAAAGTCATTTTTAAATTACCATTTTTGGTACGATTTTACTGCCTAAAATAAATAATTCTCAACAAATCATTAAATCCCTGTGTTAAATTATACAATATAACATAATGTAAGTATTGAAAAAAAATCTGAGGTATTAAGTTTAATAGATATTGAAAAAAAAAGGAACATAAACATGAAAAATCCAAGTTTTGAGAAAAAGTCAATTAAAGAATTAAATGGCCATTAAGCTGTGAAGTATTCTTACAAAAGAATGAATAATTTCAACACTTATTTTTTATATATAAACATGTGTAACACATAGTTGGAAAGATAAAAGTTTAAACTATTTAATGATATAAAAAAGTAAAAATCGATTTTTTGGTTGAATTTTGCTTTCCCGGTCCGCTTAAGGTATCAAAAGACACCTCATGGTAGAAATAGGTATATCATATGTATATTTTTAGATCTAGGATGAGCTGGAGGAAAATGATATCGCCGAATTAACTCTTAAATGCCTGATTTATCAAAAATCATTGTAATAATGTTTTTCGGCTTTCATTTTTTAAATAAATCATGGGAAAAATACGTAAAAAAAAAAATCATATTTTGTTTTAAGTATGGTTTACGGCTAAAAAACAGCTGGTTACTAATCAGCAACACTGGTCTTTAATTGAAAAAAAATTTCCTTGATAAAATTCTATAATATTAAACACACAAGATTTTTACGAACCATAATAAGAAATAAATTTTACTTGCTCATTGCAGAACAAAATAGGGTATTTCGCAAGCTTCCAAACAAAACAAAAAGAACAAGTAGCAACAATTGAAAAAATAAATCTATCTTTATTCTTAAACAGCACAAGTGTTGCCATATACAATTTGAAAATCGATTTAATAATATTTTGAGGATGTATTTTATTGGCAACATTAGGCATTATAGCTTCAATGTTATTCTAATAGTATTTTAGAAGCCTAAATTGGGTATGTTGCCGAAAAGCAACACCCGCATTTAAGGGTTAATTTAACAACTATTGTATGAAAAATCAAAAAATTACTTGTGAAGAAATGATTAAACTCAGAGAATAATTTTAAGTTAAAATCCAAAAGGTGTCTTTTGACAGCTCTTGGTAGAAATAGTGTTAAAGAAAGATTTATTCCATAATAGATTGAAAGTAAAAGCAAGAACAATTCAGGGTATATTCAATCCACTTACCTGAAAAATAACCCTTTTTCTTTGCCCAAACTCTAAACAATTAATTAAAAATTATTCAATAAATTTATCAAAACACATTTTGTTTATAATTAATAAGCATCTCAAATGAAATTGAAAGAGTAATTAGATCAATTTGTAATTTTTTCAACTGTCATTAACAAAAACACAACGTATTAGAAACCCAAATTTTATTCTAATGAATAAATTACATTATGTTTTACGCAAAATTATTTATTATTATTATGTATTAATTTAAAATTTTTAATAGGATATATTAGTATAGCGTATAACTTATAAGCTGAAACAAAATTTAAAGAGTAATTATATCTACCTATCTTTTTTTCGTTTGCTGTGGCTCTTGCTGTTTTGTGACTCTGTTCGTTTGCTGATGAGGGCTATGAAAATAGCCGAAGTGTTTATATATATTTTTAATTATATTTTAATTGTTTTTAATAAAATATCTACCCTATATACAAAAAATCCTAATGTAACAAATTTATGAAACGACTGATTAAACGACTGATTATGTTCCACACCTATTTCTCCTAGGTTATGGAATGTATGCAGTGATATTAATACCAAATATCCGTATTGGTCCAGAGGAATCAAAACTGGTATTAGAATTTTAAAATTTGAAATTTCGAGATATTAATTTTTTTTCTTATTTTAATGGCATTTCTTTAATGATGGCAACAAAATAACTCCATTTTTGTGACAAAAGGATAGGAATTATTAGAATTTTTCTTTTTCGTCGTTTTCAAATTGAATATGACATTATCTTTTATTTCAACCGGTAAGTGAAGATAATATTGTGATTCATTCATGTTTCTCAAGAAAATTGGAAAAAATAAAAACTTTTTTTTCCCTTTTTGATCATCAAGAATCTTTTTATTTAGAAAAAGAAAAATCGGCTGTCATCTTCCACTTTAGCAGAAATTCTATAGACTAAGAAGAAAGGGATAATTAGATATCTTTTTGTCGTTATTTTCAAATTGAAATTGAAATGTGAAATAATTAAAAACGGATTAAAAAAATAAGACTTAAATAATCACGTGTTAAAGGTAGAAAATAGGAAAAATTACGTCAAAATATTTACACCTAAATATTAAAAAAGCATGAAAATTTTAAAATAATTTAATTATTAAACACGAAAGCATTTAAAGGTGATAATTACGTCATCTGTAAAATTCCCAAATATTACATATCGTCGTAATCAAAGTGTCTAAAATAATTAAATTATTACGAATAAAATATTTTAATGTTGAATATTAGGTCATATTAAAAAGCTCAAAAAATAATATTTCAAAACATTTTTAAATTAAATAATATATTTACCCGTGAATCTTAAAAGAGAGAGAGAAAACAAAAACAGAAACAAAAAAAAAAAAAAAAAAAAAAAAAAAAAAAAAAAAAAAACCTAGAAAACAGGAATTCTTCTTTTTCAGAATTTAGTGTTGCCCCCGATGAAAAAAAAAAAAAAATATGTATATATAAATAGTACAAAATTTATTTCAATTTTAAGACTTACAGCAAACGCTTTTATTTTATGTAAAATGACGTCATTCGCATCCGCTTAAGAATTCCACATTTACGATGCACTCTTAAACATCTACATTAAAGTATGCATAGGACGTCATTATCGCGAAATAATACACAAATGCAACAAAAAGATGACGTCATTAAAGGAACTTGACAAAAAAAGAAAAAAAAAACCGTCTCTCTAATGATTCACAGTCCTTCATTTGTTTGTAACATTAATATAGATTCATAAAATTAAATATAGTTCATAATAGCTCCATGTCTTAACAGAAATCATTCGTTTATATTTTTTCAAAATAGCATGTATTTTAATTACATTTTCTTTCGGTTGTTATGAAAAAATGGCAGAAAAATATATAATTAATATTGTACAACTATTTTTCCTTTACTTTCTGCAGAAATGGAGTACTTCCCTTGCCAATATTAAGCAAATGGCTCCAAAAACTACAAAAAAAGTAATATTTCAAAAATAAATGGAGACGCAGTTTTCAAACAAATTGCATTTAAAAGTACTTTTTTTCCCCAATACGACGGTATAAAAATTGAAAATGTCCGATGCTTAGAAGTTTAAAAATTGTTATAGAGTATTTAATCGTACTGCTTTGTTTTACGGCTGGCTTCTGTAAGGTAACGTTATTTTTTGGAGACGACATAAAATAAGCTGGGAGAAAGAAATAGCATACCGTACCGGGGGCTAAAAAAAGTTACTACATGAGAAATGTATTTAATAGTGAAAAATTACGTCATATCATATTAAAACGATAACATTTAAAACGATTTTCCTACCGGAGAATTTCCATCACATGGTATTCAAGTAGTGCGGATAGCAAATTTTTTGATATTACATCACTTGATGCAGCATAAATACAGGTAAATGTATACGCAAAATAATTTCAACTTATTTTGTACGAATTTCAATTCGATAAATACATACGAGGGCAAATCAAAAAATAAGTTACACTAACCCGCCGCGAGAGCACTTTGGACAATGCGGAGAAAGGGACAGTAACTGCTGAGACTTCCGATAGGAATGTTGCGCGCCTATTCCGATCAAACGCTTTTCTCCCGTAACTCCCCTTTCCTCGTGGATTTGCGAGGCGCGTCTAAAATCACGAAACAGATCAAACGTGCGGATGGTTTCACTCTCGCAGAGCAATCGCAACTGAGGTTGTCACGTGATAACTATTTGCGGGAGGTACAAAAGACTCGTAAGTAGTAAAAAAAGATGGCGGACTTTTGGTAGCATATCGTGCAAAGAACCACGTGACGCTTGCAAAATGCTGTTATAGTAAATTTTGTGCTGCAAATAAATAACACAGATTTTAAAAATCACTTGTTATAGATAGGAGCTAACATCAAAACAAAACATAAGGGGAATACTCATTTAAAATACAGGTATGTGAAATGTTTTTTTCAGTGTTACGGTACCTTTTGATATGTTGTATTATCGTGAAAGATAGCTTTTTTTTTTTTTTTTTTTTTTTTTTTTACTACTATAAAACCTTTACTTTTTTTCTTAGTTATTACCAAGATAAGTCATATATCATTAGAATCTTGGTATTGACAGTTTTGACTTTTATCTCGTGAAAGCGAAATACTATCGCATCCATTAAAAAAATATTTGTTTACTTTTTGTAAAATTATGATATTTATTTAGTTTCTAATAATTTAGTAATGAAGTTTTTATATCTTTTTGATACTAATCCCTAAGAATTAGATTTGATGATTTATAATAATAATAATAATAATAATAATAATAAAGCTGACACATGAACTGCTGTATTTAAACAATAAGTTTAATTTCTTATTTTTCTGCAGTAAGCAACAGACAATTTCCATGACTTTGTGGATAAGTTATTTTCGATAACTGTAACGTATTAATTTGTTCAGCATTTTATGTTAATTTGAAATAAATTTTAAATGCACACGTAAGAAATAAAATTGATAAAATATAAATTTGTAAAGATACTTTTATTAATTAAATACTGTTTATCATCGAGATTTTCATTTTTAAAGCTTATCTGTAATCGTGCAATGAAGAAGTAAAAATATATACGATTACATAGTATGAATTATTAAAAAATGATTAAATCATAATTCTTGAAACTATATTGTGACATTTATAAATATGTCTTATCTTGAAAATTGTTTTTACTCTTCAGTATAATACAACATGTTAATAATAATAAAACACTGAAAACATTTCACATTGTGACTGGTTGAGAGTATGTAAGGATGTATGATTGAGTATTTATTATGTGAAAGTATTTAATTCACAGAGATCAAATATTATTACTTATTCAGTTTAAGGGGGGGGGGGGGGATAAACTACTCTATCTGCATTACATCTAAGACAAAATAATATTAATAGTAAAGATGATAATAAATACTAGTCAGTTTGCAGATAACAAATGTCTGTATTATTTTCAAACTGAAAAAATCTAATTAGCTGAAATTTATAATTTAATGATGTTTATTAACAAATTTAAAGTTAAATGACTTCAACATTTTGGATTAAGATTAACATCTTAATTGGTATTTATTTCTCTAGTACTTGTTGGCTTAAAAAAAAATAAAAGAAAATCCTGCTGTATAGTACATTTCTCAAATAGGGTAGATGTGCCAGTAATAGACACCCTTAAGAAATTTCTTTTAAAATTATTTTTTATTAATAAATTATAATCATTATATTCCAGTTTTTTCAATATTATATTAATCTATCAACAATATTTAACCATTCTGATAGTTTCATTTCCGAATATGAATAAAAACTCAATTTTAAATAACAGAAATATATCAAAGCACCCCAAAAGTCCAGTAATGGACACTCTCTGTTTCAGTAGTAGACATCCCACAAAAAGTAACAGATATAATTGTTTTTATGACTATTTAGAACCAGAATTTAATGAAAGCATACTAATGAAACAAAACACTGATTTTCAAATAAATTTAACAATTAGGATGCCAGTATTTAATAAAATATTTGTGATAATCATTCACTGTTTGCATCAATTATTGTAATTATCAGAAGATAGATATTTTAATTATTTTAGATGGATAGTTTAAAATACTAAATATCAAGCAATTACAGCTGTCAGATTATTGAGACAGCGGGAGATTTAAAAGTTAATAGTAATTAAAAAAAAAAAAAAATGAGTATTAGTGTATAGCAATAGCTTTGTCTCACTATTTTTAACAACTTCCAGAGACTACTTGATATATTACTTGTAATAATTAATATTACAAATATGAAAAAAATGATACTGTGAGTTGGATATTTTAAACACTAAATAAAATATTCTCAAAATAAAACTGTAGAATTGATGTTTGAGGCCACTGATCTGCACATTTACTAGTTTCATGATTACTATAACTTTAATTAACATTACAGTAATATATATATATTTTTTCAGAGATGAATAAGGGAACATTTGAGACAGATTTTTAACAATTTCTGTAACTTAATTGTTTTTATTTAAATGGGGAGGGTTAAGCTCTATGAGCCCCTGTTTGACTATGCCCTTAAATTATATTTTTTGCTTCTTGACTGGTTTGATTGCCATATTATAAAAAGTGCAAGTCAGAGTTATATACATTAAAAAAAAAAAAAAAAAAAAGAATAAATTATTGAAATTTTATTAACCGTATAAAATAACTTAAAAGCAGCTATTTATAAAAGTTTTGGTGTTATTACATTTTGGTAAGTGTAATTTAAAAATTAAATTTATTATTTAGGTCTTCAGTTAAGTCAATATTTTATGTAATATAAACATTACTGAAATTGCATTTTTAGCAATGTCTACACGGGGTGTCCATTACTAGAAAATGACTAATAATAATGCAAGATTATAAAATATGCAAGAGGAAGTTTAAATTTTTATTGGTTATTTTTTTTTATAAACCAAAACATTGAAGGGTGTCTATTACTAGCACATCTACCCTATATTAATTTACACAATAAATTATCAACTTTTAATTTAGTATAAATTTCGTCAGTGCAAATGAAGTATTGATAGGTCTATAGCAAAAGCTTGCTATAGACTATTATTAAATATGGGTATAATGCTTTTAAGAGTTTTCTAACTTTTTCACTCTAAACAGTTTGTTTAAAGCTCTGAGCTTTTCAAGATTGCTAAATATATTGGAAAAGACACTAATTAAGAGACATTGATAAACATGTTATCATGAAATTTGATGTTTAAAAACTCTACACGTAGCATAAACGTACATTTTTTTCCCCCTTCGTTTGTATTTAATCATTATAAATAATATGAAATGAAATTGTGTAACATAAATAAAAATAACAATTTCAATAATATTTTGTATTTTAATTTTCAGTTATATAAAAATATATGTACAGTAATAAGTGATTTTTAAAAGTGACAAAAATGTTAAATTGATTTAAATTGGGGGGGGGGGGGGCTCTTGTGAAAGAATACAATTGCATAGAAGTAGATGTTTCGGTTTGAGCCAATATACATTATTATTGTTATAAAATTCAATTTAAGAAGTATAAATTAATAATAATAATTAATTAGTATAAAAGAGCTTTTGTGATACAGCTAATTGTAAAAATAGAGTCTAGTATAAATAAGCTGAATGAAAAGAACAAGCAACCAAAATAAATTTAACATTGAGCTGCTTCAAAACTTTGCAAAAGGAGCCCGCCCCTTCTATAGTGATAAAATTAAAATAAAAAAAGAGAGAAAACAGGAATAACAATAACACACTCTGCTACTATTATTTCCCATTTTCTGTATCATTCTTTTGGCACTAAAGAAGGAAGATTTAAAATAAATGCAAGAAAAAATTTCTCGAAATATTTCAGCTTTTCTTTGCGTTGATTTTTAAATATCACGTATTTATCGTAACAAAAAAAATTTCATATGTATGTCATCAGTTTTTAAGTGCTCTCTCTGGTTTTTAAACTCTTAATGCCCCCTTCCCCCCTCTATCAGTTAGCCAGTATACATATATATATACTTAAAATGAAATCGAATGTCTAAAAATCAAAGGGAAAAAATAATACAAAAGTTAATCATAGGAACTTGTAAATGCAAATATATATAAAACTGGCTATAATATAGTATATATATATATATATATATACACCAACATATACTTTAAAACTGCAGCTATTATGGCGCCTATATGTGGTACCTCGATTTTTAATTCGTATAATATTTTTTAAATATTTTATTTAGCAAAGTATATGTTTATCTAGCGTGAATGACATTCATGCATCCTGCATCCAGAACCAATTTAAGTCATTTTACAGCCATGCTCCTGATTGCTTTTTTGGAAGTTCCAATCTATAAATCTATTCTTACTGTAATGTATCAATCTGTTTTTTATTTTTCTTAAATGTATTTAATTGTGAGAAAAAATACCATCATAGAAAAGCTGAGGCTTTAAAGCTAAAGTAAAAGGTTAACATAGTCCGTAATTTTAAATTAATAAATTTTAATTTGATAGGAAAATAGGTGATACATTCATGGGAATAAGCTAGAGCAATAAAAATATTAATACGTAATATGAGTTATTAAAATAATACTCGGATATTAAGTATTTTTAAATTTAACATTTAAAAGAAATATTCTTCAACTGGTCAGCTATTATTCAAAACATTATATTCTGTCCCTTTAAAAGTTGTTGATGCACTCTCATTGGTTAATACATGCTAATATTCGATTAAAAATCGATTCTCTTATTCTTAAATCGTACGTGACATCAGCAGTTGCGGAAGGTGAAAGATGTTTGTTTGGAATAGCGACTTTCAGTTCTTTTCCCCCTTCTCTCGTAAACCCTCCCTTTTGCGGAATAGCTTTCACAACTTTGCGGGCGTTTGATCGGAATAGGCGCGTTGGTGTGGTTTCCCGTCGTATTGTGTTTGCGGAGCGAGCTAGAATCAATGGCGCGTCAACTGGATGTTCACTCCAAATTGGAGGTGAAGGCAACGATCAGATTTCTATGGGCTAAACGGTTTAATTGTCCGGGCATTCATCGTCAAGTCACTGCTGTATATGGTGAGCGTGCAATTTCTCGGCCAGGTATTGTAAAGTGGTGTCAGCAATTTGATGCAGTTCAACTGGGATGGTCTCCAAATGGAGGTAAAATTAGTATTGAGCCTATGGGAATAAATTTCGTTCCATGAAAAATAGTCGTTCAGGGAGGTGGTCGCTTAATGGAGGTAGTCTCACAGGGAGGTTTCACTGTATACATTTAGTACAATATGCGGTACAAAAAGTATTTATAAAACTAATTATAGTACGAATAGTTTCCCTCAATTTCAACTTGCTTGATTTGCCCTCGTATATTGTATCTACTAAAAAACAACTTTTCAAAAGTAAAAAAAAAGCCAAGCAAAAAAAAAAAGAAAAGAAAAAAGGGGAAAGTTGTGGCTAAAAAATAGTGTGATATCAAATTTCCAAGCTAATATTATGGTACTTATTTAACATTTTTTATTAAAAATTTACCATATGTAAGTCGAGTACCTAAGTATGCGTTGATATAAAGCCTTTTCTCCTTTACTAAATACATCATAACGTGTTTCTGAAAATTAATTTTTTTTAATTATGCATGATGGGCTTGGCGGCCATCTTTCCATATTTTACCCAATTTTCTAAGCACACAAGTACATTGTTAAGATCGGAAATTCGAAATTGTTGCTAAAGCAAACATTTTTTGCTTTTAATTTATGGAAATGAGTGCCTAGAAATTTGTGTCTTAAAATAAAGTTGAAGTAACTTCAGGTTTTATCTTATGATTCTATTTTTTCGGAGGGGGTTAATTAATTAGTTAAAGCAGTAAAAATCAATTTGTTTTTTTTTCTTCAAAATAAAAGACTTTCTTAATTTATCTGTCTGTAGCCAAAACTAGAAGTTCAAAATTCTTAATAATGCAAACATATTACGAGCTTGTCTGCTTAGAAATTTGTGTAAAATATGGAAAGATGGCCGCCAAGCCCATCATGCATAATTAAAAAAAATTAATTTTCAGAAACACGTTATGATGTATTTAGTAAAGGAGAAAAGGCTTTCTATCAACGCATACTTAGGTACTCGACTTACATATGGTAAATTTTTAATAAAAAATGTTAAATAAGTACCATAATATTAGCTTGGAAATTTGATATCACACTATTTTTTAGCCACAACTTTCCCCTTTTTTCTTTTCTTTTTTTTTTTTGCTTGGCTTTTTTTTTACTTTTGAAAAGTTGTTTTTTAGTAGATATCAGTTCTTTTTTTTAAACAGATTATATATAATTGAAATAATTCTACTCGCTAAAATTAGTCCTTGTATAGCCTTTATAAGTAGGGAACAAACACAATAGTATACACTTTGTTTACCTATCATTCATTTTTTAGAGTAATTAATAATTTAAAAGTAAGGAAAGTCAATTTCTTCTTTCAAAGTATCAGTCTTTCTCAATTTATATCGCCTTAAAATTTTCTATGAAGGATGAAAATTTAGTAAAAATCAAATAGAGTCAAAATAAAATATATATTTACAGTTAGTCTGTCAGTTAATTGTTTGTTCTAACTTTTTTTTGCTGACGGTTTTGCAAAATAAATTTATCTTTACAAATACCTACGGAAAATCCGAGAATGAAGCCCCGCAGGCATCTAAAGAATCGAAGATCTGTCTAAAGAAGTAAATCTAGCAATTCTAGACATGATGATGAAACATTTTGGATAAAAAAAATCTAAAAATTTAAAGATATAAACTGTACATATAACTTCATCTTCATTTAGATCGTGTTATAGAGAAGAAAGAATAAATATGTAATTTTACTCAAGTCTGTTTATCCATACCTATTTGCATAAATGTGAGAATATAATTTCGTATAAAAATTCCCGTAAATTGATTATATTTAATAGTCTATTATTAAAGCCGCATAAACATTAGAATAAAATTTTTTTGCAGTTGAAAATTGCCTGAAATCTATAGTCTTATCGTTCGTCAAATTTGTTATATGTTTTTTTTTTAATACCCAGACACCTTTTCTAAACTCTGACCAAAGATCACAGAAATACTGAAATTATCCAAATACTTATACCTTTCTATCGTATTTCTTTTTTTGAGTGGGGTGAGGGGTGAGGAAGGGCGCTTAAGAACTTCGTTTTGTTCTTAGAATTCTGAATTAATCATTGAAAAGATCTGCCTACGTAAGTCTTGTTGCAGAATTTTCATTAGGTAAGAGTTGCATCAACTTATACATCATGTGAATATATTAAATTACTTTTGTAAAATACTAGATGGGAGCCATTGATATTTTCAGAGCATTTGCCTACATTTTAAACTTAAATTATTTACAACTATTCATTAATTTTCTATACGAATTAAAGAAGTCGTTGTTTCCATGGCAACTGTGCCTTTCACTATTGCTTGTTTGTTTGTTTGTTTTATTGAACACATATATATCAGATCACGTGAGGATCACGGCGGGATTTGAACCCGCCCCCACCTACGTTCTCAAGCGATTAGCGGCGTGGTGTCTTATCCACCCAGCCACGGTGGGCCACTATTGCTTTATCTAATACCTAGATACTCAAATTTAACCAGCTGCGCTTAGAATCATGCTCATAACAGAGTACATTTATATGTAAGAGTGGTGACACATATGCACAAGTCGTGTACTCATATTCAAGTTTTTGTCCAAAGTACAGTAACTCAGTTTTCATTAATAGACGTGGAAGATTTCGATTAAACTAAACAAAAAAGTTTAAAAACATTGGCTTTCTGATTTGATTTTATTCAAAATCGTCTTAACCAACCAAAGTTAATGTCCGGGATCCAGAGTGTTTACTGCAAACATAAAAAAAGTTTTCTAAAATGCAGGCTTCTGATTGAGCAATCTCATCGCGCTAATAGCGTGAAATCTATCTTGATCCCGGTCTATTCAACGTCCTTTAAATATTCGAGAAAGCCTTGACAAGTCAGGAAAATATCACACAATGCAGGCAAAACAAAGAAGAAAAATCATTCATTGGCTCGTTCATATCCACGAGCCAATGAATGATTTTGTTCCTTTGCTTTGCCTGCTTTGTGTGATGTTTTTGTGACGCGTGTCAAGACTTTCTCAAATATTTAAGGGGCGTTTGTTTATTTCACCACCATGAAGCTATGAAAGGAGAGGAGCAGACATGTCAATCTTCCCGTGTGAAAAACTACATAAAGAAAACGAGTTCTTTCCTCCTCTTCTGCCCTTTTCTCTCTTGATTTTGACCGATAGCAGCCCATTTAGCAGTCTCCATAGCAAGATGCAGCTATATATGGCGGACGCAAGGGGGAGGGTGTTAGCGTGACCAATGACATAATAGGCCAGTTTATGACGTTTAAAAGTCACACGGAGTTGGATCATCTTTACACGATGATTAGTACAAAGCGGTGCGCCGATTTTTTTTGTGTCCATTGCCGTGTACAGATAATCAACTCCACACTTAGGAACAGCTTCAAATGACGTCATCTACTTCGAGGCAAACGAAAAAGGACAGGCTACCGCGGCGCTACAGCGTCTAGAATATATAGTGTCGAAATCCAATCAGTCGATCACAGCGATATCTGCAGGATATTTCCCAAAACTCCAAGACAATTTGGTCTAGACGCTGTAACATTTTTTTAAAACGTTTTATTAACTTACATTTGACCTGTGTGCTTGGCGTCAAACCCGCTGTAATAATACGATGTTTACTTTGAAATTTGAAAATATATAGCAGATGTCGCTGCGATAATCTCCCTGGATTTCAGCGTCAGTGCACATTTAAGGGATACACTTTTTAGCGGTTCTTGGATAGCAAATTTCCACATTATGTATTCTAGACGCTGTAGCGGTGCATTACACATGTCTCTTTCTTCTTTAAAAAATATCCTGCAGATGTCGATGCAAATGACTGTTTGGAATTCGACATCGTTGTACATTTAAGGGATTCAATACTTTCGCGCTTTTTTAAGTATTGCTGGGATAGTCGATTTCTACAACATATAATCTAGTCGCTATAATGGAACTATAGTTTCTAGAAGATATAGTTTAAAAATCGGCTTATTAAAACAGTGCTAAAAATTGTATCCCATAAATGTTGAACGAGGCTGAACGACGAATGTCGATTACAGCGACATATGGTAATTCCAACATAACTATTTCAAAAGAAAATGTTTCGCTCAGAGAAGATCTAGAAAATGTTGCTCCTATCGACATTTGTCATTCAGTATTTTTCAATATTTATGGGATTCAATTTTTAGCACTTTTTAAAGAATTACTGGAATAGCCGGTTTCCACACTGTGACCGTGATCTAGGTAGATTTTTCTGTGTTATCGTAACGAGATTGACCAATCAGAAGCCAGAATTTTTGCTAACTTTTCACTGTTTGCAAAATTGTACCTGGATACCGGCCTATATTTCTAGACGCTATAACTGAGCTCAGGAATAGTACAGAAAGCAAACTCTGTATTTTGATACATTAAGGCCGGGATCTAATTCGGAACAAGTGTGTCTCTATAACGAAGTAGCGACATACGGCCAATAAATGTTTATTGCTAAAAGTGATAAAAACAAATCGTTACAGTTCTTTACGAGCATGCCATTATCGCCAGGTTAATGCATGCTGAATTATTTCCATAGTCTAATAGAGATCGTCCATGCGCGTATCTTCTAATGGAGGATATTCCAAATATGGGTTCGAGGCTGAAAAAGTCACGTGGTACCGGTAATTTACCCAAAGAATTTCTAACTGATAGAAGGGAAACAGGAAACTAGACTGTTAAAAATATCGTGAAAAACTACCTCGGTTCTTACAGGTTCTCTATTTTCTGACCAATGAGAACGCTACATAAACGCCTATGAAGCGTTCTCATTGGTCAGAATACAGATAGCCTTTAAAAACAGAGGCAATTTTTCACGATATTTTTAACAGTGTACTACTGCTTTCTCCCATGAACTGTTTCCTTGGCTAGCTGGGATTTACATTACGTAGACGGAGCCTTCCCTTCTTTACGCTAGACGTTCATGCCTTGACCATGTGATCATAACGTAGATTGAATATCCTCTATTCAAGAAATCGGACTGCCGTACTTTCGACAAAAGCTTGAAATGAGCATGTCTCCTGTGCATATATCACCCCTCTTATGTATAAAGGCTCTCTGTTATGGTGTTGTTTCTGATACAGCGCCTAGAATACCTAGTGTGGAAATATGCTATCCAAACAGTTCTAAAAATTTGTATCCCTTAAATGTGCGACGATACTGCTAAAATTTCATGTGTCGATCGCAGCGACATCTGTGGGATTTTCGTATTACTATTATTACATTGTATAGACTAGCAATTTCTTGCAGTTGTAGAAAATATCCTGCGGATGCCGCTGCGATCTGCATATTACAGCAGTATCATTGCACATTTAAGGGATACAATATTTTAGCGCTTTTTTAAGTATTACAGGGTTAGCCGATTTCAACACTATATATTCTAGGCGCTATAGTTTCTGAGCGCTGTTGGTTTAATTTCGATATTCGTGTTTTAGAGTGAGCAATAGAGAAAAGTACTAAAACTATTGAAACAACAACTTCTTTAATATTGAAATGTATAGCAAAGGAGTTCAGAATCAATGCCTTAAATAGTTTCGAATACGCACTGTTGTTATGACATCAATACCCTTCCTGGATGTGGAAATGCAAGATTGTGTTCAACATAATTGGCCGCAATCTAGATAGATTTTTCGCTGTTAGCGAAACGAGATTCATTAATCAGAAGCTTGCACTTTTGCGAACTTTTCGCTGTTTGCAGCAATGCAGGCTATTGATTGGTGAATCTCGTTTCGCTAACAGCGAAAAATCCATCTGGATCCCAGCCTAAATTTCTGTAAACATTGCACTTCATCCATGGCACTAAGAAAATGACTCAAAACTTTTATGACATAGGCCGGGATCCAGAAGCAGCAAAAATTCTCAAACATTCTGGCTTCTGATTGGTCAAACTCATTTCGCTAACAGCGAAAAATCTATCTGGATCTCGGCCATAGTTTTCTTCGATGAAATCAATGCAAAAGGATAATATAAAAAAATTTAAAAGACTTCTAAAATGATTTGGCGGGTTTATCGCTGTTTGGCATAATTTATAAACTTTAAAATTAATTAACAGTTTTTCGCTAATTAAGAATATAAAATTTGTGTTTTTAAAGCTGAATTTTACAAAAGCACGTAGATTGAGTAAATATCTGTCCAAAAATGCAATCCTTATTTTTTTATGTCCATTATTTAAGTCTCTACCTTGATTGAACCATAAATTGTGACGAAGAAAATAAATCAATCATTTTCAATATCTCGACGTTATTTTAAAAAATCTATATCTCTGTTTATAATTAATTTATGAGGATGCATTTGGTCTCAAATTGAAGATATTTTCCATTAGGTCATTCTGGTTTTGGCTTTATTTTTCTGCGATGATTGGTTCTTTTGATATGGGAAATTTTACGCTGGCATGTTTGGTTGATTTTACATGGAGAAGTTGTCATCAGTATAATAAGCAGTTACGGTGTCTTGCGTTTTATTCTTGGCGTTTGTTTGTTTGGCGAGGTTAGCATTTTTTTTCAGCTTGGCTTGGCAGAACGACCGTCCTGCTTGATTATGTGTAGGAAATAATTCTTTATAAATTACTAACTGCGAAAATTGTTACTTTCTGCCTACAACAAGTTGAGAAGTACGTCTTTTTTTGGGTGCGTGACGTCAAATGCACATTATCTATTCATATCAAGGTATTCTTGCAGAAGAAAGCACAATAATCTTCTTTGTAGTTGATAAAATCCTTTTTAATTATGTTTTCAGCATTTGACAACGTTTGATATTTAATTTCTTTTTGTATCCCAAATTAGATAGAAAGTTGGTTTATCTGCTAAAATTGATATCTTTTTAGGTCAGTTTTTAATGAATTCTAGTTCCTGTCTGGTTCATTCTCTGAAGTTATCTATTATCTGGCTCAGTTTTTCGTAAAATTAAGGAGCATTTCGTTGATTTTCACAAAAATAGTATTTTGGTATGCAGAATTTTTTTCTACGTATATATGATGAGTTTAAAATCGATACCCAAAAAAGTTTTCTGAATATTCGATGATTAGTGAAAATTAGAAAATTCCATCATCTGCGATTTGAAACCAAGGAAGGCGTTTAATTTTCAGATAAAATAGATTGCGTTTTAGAAACGAATTTAAACTAATTATGAAATACTAGACAGACAACAACTGAAACATTACAAAAACATTACCAAAACATTACAATTATGAAACACTACATTAAAAATGAGAAAGTAAATTAAAATTATACATACAAACTTTTAATTAAAACAAAAATAGAAGTTTCGGTGTGCAACGCACAGCCTCATCATTACAAGCATCAGCTATAACAGAACATCGAACATGCCCTGGATACAGTCAAAGTCAAAGTTAAAGTATAGATTAGTTTGATTAAAAATTGGACTAAAAAATCATGAGTTATTTAAAAACCGCTGTACGAATTCCGAAAAAACTTACCACTCTAGACTAAAAGATTGAAACCGGTTTCTTTTTATTAATGTAGAAAAATCACATCGAAACGTAAAAATAAGCTGAAAATCGTATAAAAAATCGCATAAAAATGTATATGGTACAGTGCCCATAAATGTACAATGCCCATATTTCCTCCCCCTTAACCTCTCCACTTCTACGAAAGTGGTGCCACTTATGGCGCAAGGCACAGGGACGGAAGGTGAAAGGGGTCAGTATTGAAAGTTTCGTCCACCAAGACGCATACATAAAATAAAGACGCCGAATTTCCTAATTTTAGAAGACCTGGGTTATTATTACGTCGTTTGTAGAACGTTATTTACGGTACTGTAACTATTTATTTCTTGTTTCTTGCATGTATTTTACGTAGGTAAGATGCTGACAGTAGCATGCAGTGAGTTTTAGGATGCTCCGTTCATCTTACGGGAACTGAAGCTCCGCCATATTGGGAAGTAGCGTGGTTCCAACTTCGTCCCCCTTGCAGTTCTTATTTTTGTACCGGGGACGAAATTAGGAATGCTTTTTCATGACAATTTTCTCAATTTTTTCCTCATGTTTGGATGGCTAATGTTTTGTTATTTTATTCTTCCACTGATAATTAGTACATTTCTTTGTGCCTTACTTTAATGTCAATTAAATTACTTACTCATTTAGAAATAAATTTTTATTTAATTATAAGTTAAGCCTCGGCGTATTGGATTTTTAGGGGGCATGAAACCGAGACCATTTATTTCTTTTGCATTATTTAGATACTTTTGAAAAAACAATTTTTCGCATTGTTAAATTTTTTTTGCGCGATATTTACCTATATAGTAGTTAATCTATGTAAAATCCAAATTTGGTAGGTTTTCACTGAAAATTACAATATTTAGGGCCTAAAAGTGACTGGGGGACGAAATATGGGCACTTTACCCTAATCAAAAATTCAAATTCGGGCTTGAAGGTGCAAAACTATATACCTAGAGGTACCAAATTTTGCAGCTCTACGTGCAGCAGTGTCTTCAGAACAGTGTCGACACACACTCACACACAAACTTCTTTCCTTAATTTTATAGATTACGTTAAAGTTTTCATTGTTATGTGATCTTGGCAATATGCATTAGTTATATTACGATATATTACTTATAGACGATAGATATCATACGTAATATATATTACGTATGATTAGCAAATAAAATTGTAGTGAGTGGCGTCAGATAATTTCCAAAATCTGCCCATAGTTTTTTAAAAAAAAAGATAGAGAAAGTCTTTGGCATTTTATACGAAACAAAAAAATTAGTTGTTGACATTAGAAGCTAAAAAATGGACGCTGCACAAAAGAAAATTTATAACCTGTATGCTTTTTTGAGCTGAAAAGAATGCTAAAATGTAAATTAAAACCAGAATAATAATAAGAAAAACATTTAAATATAAAATTAAAGCTTTTAAAAGTGTATCTTTACATCTTTATTCTCCGCAAACTCAAGTTGCCTAATCCTCTGTTAATTCAGTCGATTAGAAGCTGGGATTATTAAAAAATTAGTATGTTGTGGCCATCACAAAACTTTCTTCTATATAAATCACGTCAATTAAATCATTTAAATCGTACAAAAAATTGCATCAATTTAGCACCAATTCATATCAAAGTCAAGTTGAATTTTGATGAAAATGTGTGCATTAGTTCTTGAGATAGAGCTATAGCGGAAATTCTGAAAAATGTAGCATAGCAGTGCCACATGTTAAGCGATTTACACCAAAACATAAATAGCTCTAATTGATATCAAGGTATACCTGAATCTGAAGTTTGATGGAAATTCGTGCATTAGTTATTGAGATAGAGCTATGGCAGAAATTTTTAAATATTCAGCATAGCAGCGCCACCTGTTGAGCGATTTGCACCAAAACATAAATAGAATTAATTCATATCAAGGTATACCTGAATCTGAAGTTTGTCTAAAATACAAGCATTAGTTCTTGAGATAGAGCTATTGCAGAAATTGCAAAAAATGCAGCATAGCAGCGCCACCTGTTAAACGATTTACACCAAAATCTATAAAACGTCAATTTATGTCAAGGACTAACTGAATCTGAAGTTTGATGAAAAGCCGTGCATTAGCTGTGGAGATTGAGCTACTGTGGAAATCTAACAAATGTTGCATAGCAGCGCCATCTATGAGCGATTTACACCAAAAACTAAACAGCACTATTTCAGATCCAGGTATACCTGAATCTGAAGTTAGTTGAAAATCCAAACATTAGTTCTTCAGATAGAGCTATTGCGGAAATTACAAAAAAAGCAGCATAGCCTGTTGAGCGATTTACAGCAAAAACTAATCAGCACGGATTTATATCAGGGACTAACTGAATATAATTTTTTATTAAATTCCGTGCATTAGTTCTTGAGATAGAGCGCCCACAAAATTTGTGTCACATACAGATAGACATTTTGTAAAAAACATGTTTTTCGGTATCTCTGACCCCTAAAACGTGTAAATCCGTCGAAAACAGGAAGTCGAAAATTTTCATGAATCCAATACTTTCTTCTTGTAAAGATAGAAGAAAGTAATAAAACACACAAGGAATATTGACTATTGAGTAAATTTATCGCCCTCTACAATATTATCCCTTTATGTGATCGCAAAATGACGCATATAACCGAATAACTAAACGTATGAAACACTTCTAATAGCAAGATCCATTTAAAAGTCAGCCTGTTAGTGCAATAATACGCAAAATTATATTTTTAGTGACTTTTCACTTGTGAGTGTGTGTCAAGAGAGTTAGTAATAACAGTAACTAGTATGTTGTGGCCATCACAAAACTTTCTTCTATATAACACATAAAAAGCACTAATTGATATCAAGGTATACCTGAATCTGAAGTTTGTCTAAAATCCAAGCATTAGTTCTTGAGATAGAGCTATTGCGGGAATCGGGAAAAATGCTGCATAGTATGAAATGCTGCACCTGTTGAGCGATTTACACCAAAATGTATAAAATGTCAATTCATGTCAAGGACTCACTGAATCTGAAGTTTGATGAAAATCCGTCTATTAGGCCTGGAGATTGAGCTATTGCAGAAATCGTGAAAAATGCTGCATAGCAGCGCCACTAGTTGAGCGATTTACACCAAAATGTATAAAACATCAATTCATGTCAAGGACTAACTGAATCTGAAGTTTCATGAAAATCTGTGCATTAGTTCTGGAGATTGAGATATTGCAGAAATCGTGAAAAATGCAGCATAGGAACGCCACCTGTTGAGTGATTTAAACCAAAAAATAATCAGCACCAATTTATATTAGGGACTAACTGAATATAATTTTTTATTAAATTTCGTGCATTGGTTCTTGAGATAGAGCGCCCACAAAATTTCTGTCACATACATACATACAGACAGATGCACAGACTCACATACAGACATTTTGTAAAAAACAGGTTTTTCGGAATCTCTGACCCCTAAAACGTGTAAATCCGTCGAAAAATGAAAGTCGAAAATTTTCACGAATCCAATACTTTCTTCTTGTAAAGATAGAAGAAAGTAATAAAGAAGTTCGTTAAAAGTTCGAAATACATCGCATGGCAGGAGATTTACCGATTCCAGCTGGCCAAAATTAATTTTGGCGTCAATATAGCCGCATAGCCATGAAATTGAAAAATGTTATTGATATTCACTTTGGCATGTTCGGTATTGAAAACGAAGCGTGTAGCAGTCATAATCCCGTTACAGGGACATTCAAAAGAATTCCATTCCATTACGGCCTATGAGGAAAAATCGTTTGTGGTGGTTTTTTATGATGTTTCATAATTTCTAGCACATTGAAATTTATATGCTTATCTATGAAATGCACTACAAGATGCTTCCTATAGAACATGGTATGGACAGCATTTATCGATCATTTACAGGGAGACCAAAAATAATTACGTTACATTGCGGTCTATGGAGAAAAATCTTTTGTGGCGTATTTTGTTCATGTTATACTATTTCAAAGATACTTAAAATGATATATATCTCCGAGGTGCTCTATAAGATGCTTTCTATTGAATATGATGTACATAGCATTCATTTTTCATATACAGGGGCACACAAAATATATCAGTTATATTTCTCCCTATGAACAATAACTACTGTAAGTGCATTTTCAGTTGTGGAATGCTTTACAAAAAAATACATACTATTTAGTGTGTATAAATTCTATAAATCATATACAAGGCTGCACAAAACAGCTTAAGTACATTTCTGTTCATTGACGGAAACTGCTGAAGTGGAATTTTCAACTGTGCTATGCGTTCCCTAACTGCTTCAATTTTTGGCATATTATGCATTATATGATAAATCTATAGTTTGTATACAGTGATGTACAAAATTAAAAGTAGTGCGGTTAGCAATTTTTTTTAAATATTACATCACTTAATGCAGCATAAATACAGGTAAATATATACACAAAATAATTTCAACTTCTGTTGTACGAATTTCAATTCGATAAATACATATTAGAAAATTCGGATATTTTTATTATTAATATAAACTTTATACATTGTAAATATAACACGAAAATATGCATGATGGTGTACTAAAATAGAGAAAGAATTCATGAATAAGCTATACCTGTTCCTGAAAATATCTAAAACTCGATCAAAATATAAAATATAAGCGTAAAATTTCAAAACACATTGCTCATGAAAGCTATTCCCAAGCAGACAGAGTTTTTAAACCTCGAATCAAATGAGAAAATATTGACTATAGCATTGTTATAAAAGTCAGAAAAATAGCGACATTTTTAACCTAACCATTTTATACAAGATGATTTTGAAAAATATAATTGATCTTACCTATCAATCCCGAAAACTGCCGCCAGTTGTTAGGAAAGCAATGGATAAGGCCATGGTAACCGAAAAATACCCCATTCAAAGGGAAAAGTGTTAGATAAAAAATGAGACTTAACGTGAAAAAACAATAATCACATTAAATCACAAAATAAAGATAGCTGTTTTTTAAATTATAATTCAATCTTTCAAAAATTTTTTACAGCCATTCAAATTCGCGTGCTTTTAAAGACTGCGGTGTCTGAACGGGGATTAGCGAGCGTAGATCGTAGGGAGACGATCCCCTTAGTTATTTTAAATTGTTGCCAAATTTAAAAACAGCGCAAAGAATAATATTTCCTTCAAATTAAAAATTTATTTACACGTGACTATTATGAACAGAAAAAACTTTCAAATGAGAACTAAATGATTAAGTATTAAAAGCAGGAAAATATTGATAATTACGTCATAAAAACTATACTTACACATGAATTTTAAAAGAGAAAGAAAATTGTAAAATAATAAATTCATTAATATGCGTTAAAAGATGTAAATGGAGGAATTTACGTCATATTTAAAATTTCCAAACCATAATATTGCGAAGCAGTTTAAATTTAAAAATATACCTGCGCGAGACATTTCATATTTTGAGATAATCTTTTAAAACTAATCTATATATGTATATGGAACAGCATTTAATGCACCCTCATTAGGCGAGTTACCATAGGGGGACCCTGTTCTGTTGTCAAATGCTTCCAAGTTTGTCGCCAAATTGGCGATATTTCTAATATTTCGCCAAATTCCCATAGACTTCCATTGTAAACCAATAGGGTTCACTTGATTATAGAAAATCAACAAAATTAGACATTTTGAGTCAATGAACCAATGCAGATGTTATGGAAGTGCCTACAAGAGTCGAATTGCTCTTGTGTTGAGAATTCTAAGACAGCGCAAATAATATTTCCTTTCTAACAACAAAAGTATTTTCACGTGAATCAAGAGAAATTTTCAAGAGAAAGAAAACTTTGGTGAAAATTACACCAGATTTAAAAGATACATTTAAAATGTCTTATTTAAAAAACTTTCTTATATAGCGTTGTTAAAAAATATCGGGAGACAAAGGCTGTTTATTTAAATAATTTTATATTAGCTTATTTTCACATGTTTCACTTATCTGATTTAATCAAAGACTAAAACAACCCGTTAACAGGGAGACAGCCACTGTTTTTTTAATTATAATTCATTCTTCCGAAAATTTTTTAAAGCCTGTCAAATTAGAGTGCTTTTAGAGTTTGCAGTGTCTGAACAGTGGTGGGCGAGCGTAGCTCGTAGGGGGCAGAGCCCCCTAGTTATTAAAATAGTATTAAAATAATTAAAAAAATAAAAAATCATTACTAAACAAAATTATCACACTAAACGCTATGTTCTTTAATGATAATATTTCGTAATTATTATAAGAAGCAGAAAAGAAATCTTAGTAAAATTACAACTTTTTTTAATAGTATTATCTTGTAATTATTATAAGAGGTAGAAGGAATATTCTCAGTAAACTACTTGAAACAGAATCACTCTGGGGGTATCCATAGCAACGGAACCCTGTTTAGACATTCAATTTATTCCGTGAATTGGAAGACTAAGCTAGAATAACCCAGGTTATTTTCATGCCATTTAATCCGATAAATAACTTGTTTTAATTTCATGATTTATCATTTTCAAACCTGGGTATTGCGAATTCATAACTTTACGTTTAAATAACGCTAATTAATTTACGTGCATATAATTTTTTTTATTAAAGTAAACCGTTTAAATTACAATGTGAAAGGCTAGAAAAAATAAAAATATTCTGATTTATACATTGCTCAAGACATTGTTTATTACTATAATTACATTAACACAACTATTTAGAAATATAATTTTCTGTTCAAAGAATGAAAACTAGAAAACAGGAATTCTGCTTTTTCAGAATTTAGTGTCGCCCAGATGAAAAAAAAAATATACATATGTATATAAATATAGATAATAGAAAACATATTTCAATTTTAAGATTTAAAACATACGTTTTTTAAAATGTAAAATGACGTCATTCGCATCCGCTTAAGCATTTACGATCCACTCTTAAACAACATCTACAGTAAAGTAGGCATAGGGCCAGGGCGTCACTATCGCTGAATAATACACAAATCCAAAAACACAGATGTCGTCATTCAAGAAACTCGACACAAAAAAATCGGCTATTTAATGATTCATATGCCTTCATTTGTTTGTAGTATCAATATAGGTAATTAAATTAAGTTTATAATACACTACATGGCCATTAATGTCCGTCAACTTTCAATTTTAGACATTTTGTCGAATATTTAGAAATATACTTGACAGATAGTTCTGGAATTTCCGGATTAAAAAGAACAGATATGACCTCATATTTCGCAATGCCGATTTGTTAAGGGGGGGGGGGGCAATTAGGGGGCCAACAAAAAAATCAAAGAAAAAAATATTACTTGGGATCACCCTGTAAAATAAAATGCACGAAATGATCTATCGTTACCGAATATAAATAAACAGACATTGTGCAATATGTGTATTCTTTTGTGTAAGAATAGAACGTATATTAATAGAGATATAGCGATTAATTAAAAAAAAACATTAAAAAATTCTTGCATGTTTTTTGCTTATAATATGCAGGGTTTTCAACCTCATTTAACGCCGGTTTCAGAAAAATTGACACAATATAGTAGAAACAATAGAGTACAATTGGAATATAAATATATTAAATATTTTAGGAAATATGAGCAGTTGTATGAAATAATTTTTATCTGTGCATGCGCGAACGATAACAAGGATTATTTTACATAATTTAACTCTATGGAGCAACTTATTAAAAAAAAATTTAGTCAAATATCGTAAAAATTCAGAAAAATATCATAGTTAGAGTGAGCAAATTTTTAGTTGTTCTCAAAAAGCAGCTGAATGATAAGGGATTTTCCACAAATTGTCATTTTTAATTAAATTTTTTTTAAAGTTTAATTTTTAACCATTTGGAAAAATGGTTATTGTTCTCGCCAGGATGGGAAATCAAAAGCATATCCGAAGGTTTTATTGGTTTAATCCGCATTTTATTCGTTTTCTGATGGGTCTATACAGTAATCTGTATTTCCCTATAATTTCAACAACGATGGATATCTTCTGTTGCCACTATGACAAAAAAGTAATAAAAACTACAAAAAAAAAAAAAAACTCAGAAACAAATTGAGATACAGCTTTCAAACAAATTGCATTTAAAAGTACATTTTTTCCTCTATCCGACGGTGTAAAAAGTAATAGTGTCGGATGTTTAGAAGTTTAAGAATGAAATTTTATTTAAAATTTGGAAATCTGACGATGGAAAAGTCTTTTCCCGAACAGCCAATGAAATGCTTGGATATTTACGTAAGTTTCAGGTGGATAATACTTAAGTTTCATGAAATCTGACGGGTCGCAGGCGATTTTGTTGGCTTGCAAATTTTTACGTGTCATAACACTATTAATGTTTAATTCATGGCGTACGTAATGTATGATCAACTCCGTGCGATTTTTTATGTCTTAAATTTTAGTCTTCGAAGAAATCGTTTTCCAAATGGTCGTTGTAATTTGATAAATTACTTTTTTTTTTAATTATTGATGTTTTAGTTCTTCCTGGATAACCAACAGAACGAGCCTATACCATGATCAAAAGAAGTATCAAAATCGAAGCATTTTTTCCAAATCTACTCGTTGATAGTCACTAAATACTAACTTTTTTCTGAAAGTCAGTTAACAAACTAGTCGGATGTACCAATCCCAAAACTTTCTTCTATCTCATACATGTTAATACTGCAAAATTCGCTATCACCTGCTAAAATCAAATGGCAATCTATGCATCTCATGAGGATAAACATATGAAATTCCGTGCATTAGTTCTTGAGATATCACTATCGCTGAAATCGTCTAAATCCAGCAAAAGGCTGTCTAGCAGCGCAATTGGGTGATTTATACCAAATACTAATCAGCAACAATTTATGTCGACGTCTGACTAAATCTTAAGTTTGGAGAAAATCCGTGCATTAGTTTTTGAGATAGAGCTATAGCGAAAATCGTGAAAATTCCTGCATAGCAGCGCCACTTATTGGGTGATTAACACCAAAACCTAATTAACAACAACTTGTGTCAACATATAACTAAATCTGAAGTTAGATGAAAATCCGTGCATTAGTTTTTGAAATAGAGCTATAGCGAAAATCGTGAAAATTCCTCCATAGCAGCGCCACCTATTGGGTGATTAACACCAAAACCTAATTAACAACAACTTGTGTCAACATATAACTAAATCTGAAGTTAGATGAAAATCCGTGCAATAGTTTTTGAGATAGAGCTATAGCGAAAATCGTGAAAATTCCTGCATAGCAGCGCCACCTATTGGGTGATTAACACCAAAACCTAATTAACAACAACTTGTGTCAACATATAACTAAATTTGAAGTTAGATGAAAATTCGTCCATTAGTTCTATAGATAGAGCTATTGAGGCAATCGTGAAAAAGGCAGCACAGAAGCGCCACCTGTTGAGCGATTTACACCAACACATAATCAGTAGCAAGTCATATCAAGGACTAACTCAATCTGAAGTTTGATGAAAATCCGTGCGTTAATTTTTAAGATAGAGCTATTGGGAAAATCGTGTAAATCCTGCAAAATTCATCATAACAGTGCCACCTGTTGGGCGATTTACACCAAAACGTAATCAGCATCAATACATATCAAGGACTAACTAAATCTGAAGTTTGATCAAAATCCGTGCATTAGTTCTTGAGATAGAGCTCTTGCAAAAATCGTGTAAAATGCAGCATAGCAGCGCCACCTGTTGAGCGATTTATACCAAAAACTAATCAGCATCAATTTGTATTAGGGACTAACTGAATATACATTTTTATTAAATTCCGTGCATTAGATCTTGAGATAGAGCGCCCACAAAATTTGTGTCACATACACACAGACAGACAGACAGACAGACTCACAGACAGACAGACAGACAGACAGACTCACAGAGTCACAGACAGACATTTTGTAAAAACATGTTTTTTGGAATCACTGACCCCTAAAACATGTAAATCCGTCGAAAATCGGAATTCGAAAATTTTCATGAATCCAATACTTTCTTCTTGCAAAGATAGAAGAAAGTAAAAATGATAATTTGTGTAAAATCCCTTATCATTCAGCTGTTTTTAGAGAACAACTAAATATTTGCTCACTCTAACGCCGATATCTTTCTGAATTTTTACGATATTTGACTAAATTTTTTTTAATAAGTTGTTCCATAGAGTTGACTATTAAATTATGTATAGTTTAAATAAATCGCTATATTTCTATTAATATACGCGCTATTCTTACACAAAAGAATACACATATTGCACAATGTTCGTTTATTTATATTCTGTAGCGATAGATCATTTCATGCATTTTATTTTACAGAGTGATCCCAAGTATTATTTTTTTTCTTTGATTTTTTGTTGGCCCCTAATTGCCCCCCTTATCAAATCGACATTGCTGAATATGAGGTCATACCTGTTCTTTTTAATCCTGAAATTCCAGAAGAATCTGTCAAGTATATTTCTAAATATTCGACAAAATGTCTAAGATTGAAAGTTGACGGTCATTAATGGCCATATAGTGTAGTTCCATGTTTTATCAGAAATTATTCATTTATTTTTTTTCAAAATGGCACGTATTTTAATTACATTTTTTTTTCGTTGTTATGTGGAAAATGGCAACAGAAATATATAATTACTATTTTCCGATTATTTTTCTTTAACTTTCTACAGAAATGCGACACCTGAGTGGCCAAAATGAAAGAAATGGCGTTAAAAACTACAAAAAAAAAAAAAAAAAAAAAAAAAAAAAAATGAATAACTCAGAAATAAATTGAGATGCAGTTTTCAAACAAATTGCATTCAAAAGTACTTCTTTTCCCCTATACGAAGGTGTAAAAATTGAAATGCGCGATGCTTAGAAGTTAAAAAAATTGCAGTAGAGTATTTAATAGTACAATGATACATCTGCTTTGTTTTACGACTGGCTTATAAAACGGAATGTTATTTTGGGGAGATGACACTTTAGTTGCTGGCCGAAAGAAATAGTATATCGGGGGCTAAAAATATATGATACATAATGCGACGATACATAATAATATGATACATAATAATCCTTAACGAATTTCATAATTATTATAAAAAGAAAAAAAAATCATAATAACATTACAACGTTTATATAATAAGATCGGGTAATTATTATAAGAGGTAGAAAGAAAATGTCCAATTAAGTACTTAAACAGGAATCTCTCTCGTGTATCCATAGCAACGGAACAATGTTTAGACATTCAATTTATTTGGTGAATGGCAAGGAAAAGATAGAGTACCCCAGGGTATTTCCACGTCATTTACCGGAAAAATAACTTGTTAAGGTTACGTACTTAAAAAGTAAAAACGGAACCATTATAAGATCATTCCTCTGTCTGTCTGTCACAGCCATTTTACTCGTAAACTATGAAACGTGAAAAGTTCAAATTGGCTAAAGTAATAAAGACTATTGACCCACATATTTATAGATTATTAAACATTCACAAATTTATTTAAGGAAAATGTAGAGGGGCTAATTAAGTTACTTGAAAAAAAGAAAATTTTTTTCTTGTTTGTATATCGTGTGAGATATCGTATGAAAGCCTTCGTAATGTCGAACGCAAAAATACGTTGCTCTTAACTTTAGGTACTATATTTTCAGAGATATCGTCGAAAATGTAATGCAAAAATATGCACACTCCTCTCTATTTCCGAATCTATTGAAACTATAAAATTACGAAGTAGAAGATAGTAGAAGTAGGGTAGTAGAAGTTAATTTAAACCTTAGAATTATAGAATGTAATAGAATTTTATACAATATCTTAAACTTAGGTTTTATTCATTTATTTTATTTTTGTGATGTTTTAATTTCTTTATGAAATATCAGCGGAAAACAAATGTTGAACTATTTACATTGTTTTAAGAGCCAACGAGCTAATCTTCCGTAATCGGACTGCAAGCAATAGAGATTTTTTTTTAAAAATATTCTTGGAAATTATTTTAAAAGCCATAAAAATACAGTAAATTGCGATAAAGTTTTCAAACAAATTACATTTGATAGTAGTTTTTTAGGTGCGTTCGTACTTATATAAATACGTAGCACCTATAGTCGTCGTTCAGTCCGTCCGTCCGTCCGTCCGTCTGTTTGTTTGTCTGTCTGTCTGTCTGTCCGCATATAACAGAGCAAAAACTACCCAACCGATTAGTCTGAAATTTGAAATATATGATTGTTGCAAAATTTTGTCGAGCCATTTCAAATTTTATGAAAATCGAATGTATAGTTTAATTACAGGGACAGTCAAAAGTTTTTCTTTACATTACGGCCAATGGGAAAAATTATTGCAAGTGCATTTTAATGATGTTACAGCCTTCCGAATGGCCTGAAATTTTAAATATATAATTGTCGCAAAATTTTGTCGAGCTATTTCCAATTTTAGGAAAATCGGATGTATAGTTTAATTACAGGGACAATCAAAAGTGTTCCGTTACATTACGGGGAATGGGAAAAAGTTATTGCAAGTGCATTTTAATGATGCTACAGACTATGCACTTTATGAAGTGCAAAAAAGTATACATTCAGTACAATATGGGGTGTAAAAATAATTATAAAACTAGTTATAGTACGAACGCACCTCATTTGCCACGTTTGACGAGCAATTTCCAACTTGTTGTTTCTTTTTAACGATATAAAACATTGAAATTGTTTAATGCTTAGAAGTTAAATAAGTATAAAAGTAAAAATAGTTTTTTTTCCCTTAAGCATTCAATGTCCATCTTGAAAATGGCGCCTAATTGTTTGATTGCATTTCATGCTTTTTCCCCAAAATTTCTGTTACAATACATTAATTTGGGTACCGAATTTGATTATGAAAAATTTACTGATTTTTTAAAGCTTGGTAAAAAGGTTTAGTAAATGAATTGATTAAAAAATATATAATTTTTCCTCTGTTTCTTTTTTAAGATAGAGCAACAGAAGAAAAATTAAACAATCTTTAAAATATTTTTTCAGGATTTCTACATTGATTTCTCAACTTAAATCCATTAATATTAAACAACTGACGGATAAAAGCGTATTAAAAAAATATTACGCTCTGCATTTTTTTTAATAATTTATTTTCCACTTTATAGTCTTTAAGGGGCCTTGTACCTTTTAAACACGACGAAATTTAACGAAAAATTTCAAAGTTTGAATTAGTCTATCTTCAAAACCTTTGTATGTATAAACATGAAATTTTGGATATTGATTAAACAGATTGTGCTTTTTATTATGCTGCCATTAGAAATTTATCAGGTTTTTATAGAATTTGTGTATTCTTGAAATCAAAATAACTCTTTTTTTTTACTCCATAAGTCATTGCGCGCATGATATCTTGAGAAAGTATGCATGGATTGTCATGAAATATGGTAAAGATAGGAAACATATGTGTGTGTTTAAAATGAACTGCACTTAGGCCAAAATTATTTCATTAACTGTATAAAAAAATAATTTTGTAAAAAAAAAAAAAAATATATATATATATATATATTTTTTATATTTTTAATGAATAAAAATAGTCATAACTAAAAATATTACCATTGTAAATACTTAAAAGTAGTTCATTTTAAACACACATATTTGTTTAGAATCTTTACAAATTTCATGACAATCTATACATACATTCTCAAGATATCATGCGCGCAATGACTTCTGGAGTAAAAAAAAGAGAGCTATTTTGATTTCAACAATACACACATTTTGTAAAAGGCCAATAAATTTCAAATGGCCAATAAATTTAATATTACAAAGCACAATCTGTTTAATCTCTATTCAAAATTTCATCTTTATACATAAAAAAGGTTTTGGAGATAGACTAATTCAAACTTTGAAGTTTTTCGTTAGTTTTCGATGCGTTTAAAAGGTACAAGACCCCTTAAAATGCTTCATTGTTGCAGTTTCACAGAGGTTTGGCCTATTTGGCAAGCATTTATTGGCGCATCATTAAATTAATTGTTTCTTCAACTATCATACAATTGTACGAGTTACAGAGAATATTTGGCGATTCATCACCTGTGGCAGGCTAATTGAAAAAATGCCTTAAAATATATGTGTTAATTTATAATTAAGTTTAAAAAATATTAAAATGTTGTACTACCATCGGAAACACCATTTTGCTCATAATTCGTATAAATTCAGCCTATCAGGAAGTAGGTTAAAAATAAATTGCAAAACTCCATCTTTTCATGCAAAAACTAGGATGGGTTAAATGTAAGTAAGTACGAGTAATAAGCTTTAACCCGCTTCGGAACCGACGGTTTTTACACAAATTTTATTTGATTGGTACCACTTATCTTTTAAAAGTTACCTTTACTTAAACAATCACGAAAAGGCTATAATTAAAGAAACTATATATTACTTTTCTTTTTTACTGGTACCTGAAACGAATTCTGTGTGCTCCTTTTGGGGCTGCATATATGCACCCATGGTCCCGAACGGGTTAATTACCTCCACTAATAACCATATCACAATGTATATTCCAAACGAAAAAGTCAAAACATATATTAAAATATTTATTTGCTTAAAAGACGTTACCAAAAACACATTAAAAATAAATTAAAAACCTATATTGACATGTTTCAACTTCCTTCACTGAGTCGTCATCAGAATGTATAATAGAAATTACAAATACAATGCATATGAAGGTTGAATGCAGTTTGGGTTAAATAAAGGTATGTAAAAAATTGCAGTAAGAGTTAATTTTATTGGCCAAATCACTGACACTGTTAGCATAATCTAAGTGTTATACTCACAGACATATTTTTGCTTTATAATGAATGTACAGTGTTGAATACAGAGACATTTTCTTCTATGGAGGGACCAGTGTTGCCGTATCTGGAAGATTTTTTATTTAGAAATATTAAATACACACCAGAAAATTTTGAATAGCAATTTTTTCTTATTTTATATGTGTAACAACTGCCATCTTATAAAGCAGTGTTGCCAGATTGGGGATTTTGTCCCCATTTTGGGGAATTTTAAACCTCTAGGGGAATTTTTTGGGGACAAGAAGTTCGTGGAGAAATCTTTGGGGACTAAAAAATTTTTGGGGAAAAACCTGGGGATTTCGTTTTTCTTACTATTTTCCGTAAAGATATCTTTTTGGTCTTGTAGAAAAACTGGATCTGTCTCGAACTCAATTTCGATTTGAAAAATGAAAATACAATCCAGAAATCGGAAATATCAATCATTATTCTCTTGAATGTGGTCGTGTTCGTTGTTTACTATGTTACACTACAGTTTACAGATATTACAGATGCATGAGACTCTAAAGTCTTAAGTAGCTGAAACCTGCACGTGACTAAATCTGCAGGATTTTAACGAAGAATTTCTTCGCCGTACTTAAAAAAAAATTAATTTAAATATGTGGAAAGTAGATATTTTTCTCTTATGATATACAAAAGTACATCGATTGATACAGCGAAAATACTTTGCATTATGATTATGTACTTCAGTATAGGGAGGACAAAAAGAATTAAAACAGCGTACCATCTGGGATTCATTCAAATCCCAACTGATAAGAGATTATCTAAAGCTATGGAGCTAATGTAACAATAGTTCAACATTGTTAGACAATACTTTTAAAAACAAACGTAAAATAACTTGTCACTGCAAAATATATCTCTTATTCTCTTAATGTAGCTACAGAATATGCATTCAGCCCAGTTTAAAAGTTTGTTTTTTGTAAATGGGGAATTTTTTCAAAAAAAAGGCTTGATTTGGGGAAAATTTTTGAGCTCAAATTTTTTAAATATTTTTTATAGTGATAAATTGAAAATTTAAAAATTCCCTTTTTGAGTGAAAACTGAGTTGGGGACTTTTGTAGAAAAAAACACTGATTTGGGGAAAATTTCAAAAATTTTTGGGAAATTGACTTTTGACTATCTGGCAACACTGTTATAAAGCAAAAACAACTATATTAAAACTTATTGGTGACAATTCGGAATGCCTAAATAAAAAATCGGTCAGATGGTGGAGGGCGCATTTGTACTTCTGTTAAACCATTACGAAACATAAATATCAAATCTTCCAAAATAAATAAATATAGAAAAAATATATTTCAAGTTGAACGACAGATTCACCTTACTAAAATAAATGAGAAATATGAATATCAAATTCACAATATATCTTTACTTAATAAGTGCTAAAATACAAATGTTAAAACATTTTAAAAACAATGAAGATGTTGAAACATTGGAGTCATATGATGTTTAAAATCCGAGCGCTTTCGACTGAACCATCAGTCGTCATCATCAGTCGGAGTGATGTTTTCCCTGATGACAACTGATGGTTCAGTCGAAAGCGCTCGCATTTTAAACGTCATATGACTCCAATGTTTCAACATCTTCATTGTTTTTAAAATGTTTTAACATTTGTATTTTAGCACTTATTAAGTAAAGATATATTGTGAATTTGATATTCATCTTTCTCGTTCAAATCTTCCAGATTGAAGGGAGGTGTGTGTGTGTGTGTGTGGGGGGGGGGATCCCCTAAAGTCATCACTGATAACATAGTGCTCTAACAAGTAGTAAACGTGCAAAAAAGAAACACATTATCTTTTTATATTTTGCACAAAATATTTATTATTATCGGTATGCTTTAGTTTCAAACCTTCAGTATTATATAATGATGCAGTAATCAAAATATTGACAAAATAATTAACAAAAATATGACATTAATTATTACATTTTTTATACGATAATATCCTGAAGTTTTTATAACATACAGAAAGAAAATTCATAGTAAACTACTTGAACCCCAATCTTTCTCAGGTATCCATAGCAACAGAATCCTGCTTAAACATTCAATTTATTCCATATATTACAAAATATTTCAAATCTTCGGTTCAAACTATGCCTATACACCAAATTTCAAGTCATTTGAATGATAAGTTTTTGAATTATAAACATTCAAAATTTAGTGCTTCTAATGTTAAATTACATTTTCATATTTTTATTAATATCTCCTGAAATTATACTCCTAATGTAATAATTTTTTGTGTAGCAATAATACTAAAATACTCAAACATAAATATGTTGAATTTGAAATTTTTATAATTTTATGATATGAATTATGAATTATGAAATTAATATTCGAAAAAAATATGTATTGCAACCTGCAGTATTTTTGATGGATTTAGATTTATTATGTCCTGCTTTATGGAAATCAAAAATTTTACATTTTTCTTCCAATTGGTTTTCAAATTATGCTTAAAAAACGGCAAAATGAATGTTTAAGGAGCTGTCTGTGATAGAACTGACTAGATATTTTTTAAATTTCTTATGCTATCCTGTAAACTAGCAGTCTTCAATGACTGCTTGAGTGGCGTAAGATGCCTTGATCAAGAACGAGGCTCTCTCGGTCAACAATCGAGTACCGAACTTCAATTTGAATACAGCCCCTAAAATACGCTCGTTTTAAAATAATTAATTTTTCGGAAACTTATTGTACGAATTGCATAAAAAATTATTTTTAGGCCAATTGAAGGGTGTAGAGTTCATTTATGCTGTCAGAATTGTGTACTGCTATTGAAAAAAAACAAAGGTATGGTTCGTTTTAATATGTAGATGGGCCCCTAATCAAAATTCAGATACATCATTTAAAAGTAAACTTTATTATCAATCGTGTGGTATCAGTAACTTCCTTCTACGATAATTTTTTGCAGAGTTAGTAAGGGGTGTTTCCTTTTTTTTCCACGACTGTTCCCTCTAAAAAATAAATGTGCAAATTAATAGTAACTTTTATATAAATATATGTGTAAATTTGAAAAATTCACTTTTTTCATAAAATTTACCCTCTTGTTGTAAAAATGTACCTGTATATTTATGTGTTGGTCGGTTTAATGTTAATGCGTAATTTGTTATCTCTTCAAAAATTCAATCAAGTGTGTAAATGTAGAAAACTGTACGGATTTATCTTAATTGATGTGTTAATGTAAAGTTACAAATTTTGCATATTACACAAATATCTGTGTATTTTGCATATTAGAGGGAATTATCTATGAGATTATTATACAGATATATGCGTAAGGACAGGAATTTACATAGAAATATATGTATACAAATTACACAGCGATGTGAGTAAGAACAGAATATTTACACAGGATTATGTGTAACAATATCACACAGAAATATGTGTAAGAAATTACACAGAAATATGTGTACTTATGTATACTCAATAAATATCGGTACTTGAAAAAATGTCTTGTGTAATAGTAGCTGAATGGAGAAGGTACTGCTTTGGAAAGTTGCGGTATCCCAGTTCCTATCTCGTTTCGGTAAGTATTGCTTGTTTACTGTAGATTGAATTAAATAAAGAATTTCTCCTCTTGATGTAGATGTATCCTTTTAAAGTTATGACTAAAATAGATAGAAGACAAAATACGGAAATAGTGCTGGCGTCACATTTCCGCATTTTAACAAAATTTTATTTTACAGTGTATTTATTTAGGTTATACACAGTAGCACAAACTTTTGAAAAATATTGGTTGGGCTCAAAAAAATTTGAGTAATATACACACAAGTTGTGTTTTCACGTATTTTGTTTTTCCAGTGTGGGTGAGTGGAGAGACGGGTGGGGGGATGATGACTACAGATGATAATTCGAAGTCAAATTATGATTTTTCTAAGTAAAATATAAAATTATTGTAATTTAATTATAATTTAATGAATTATTATCCCCCGGTATGCTATTTCTTTCTCCCAGCTTATTTTGTGTCATCTCCAATAAATAACGTTACCTTGTATAAGTCAGCCGTAAAACAAAAGCCGATGTTTCATTGTGCGATTAAATACTCTACAGCATTTTTTAAAACTTCTAAGCATCGCACATTTCCAATGCTTATATCGTCGTATTGGGGAAAAAAGTACTTTTGAATGCAATTTGTTTGAAAACTGCATTTCCATTTATTTTTGAAATATTATTTTTTTTGCAGTTTTTAGCTACATTTGTTTCGTTTTGGCAACTCAAGTACTCCATTTCTGTAGAAAGTAAAGAAAAAATAGTTGAATTGAAAAACAGAAATTATATCTTCTTGTTGCCATTTTCTCATAAAAACTGAAAAAATGTAATTAAAATACGTGCTATTTTGAGAAAAATATAAATGAATGATTTCTGATAAAACATATAGCTATTATAAACTAAATTTAATTTTAAGTATCTATATTCATGCAAATGACGTCATTTTACATAAAATAAAAGCGTGTGCTTTAAGTCTTAAAATTGAAATATGTTTTGCATATTCCAAAACTAAAAATTATTACGTTATTATAGAAATAAATTAACAATTTTAAAACAGTTTTATGCAAAGCTAAAACTTTCTTTTATTAAACATACAGTTAAATTCAGAAACAACTTCTTTCAATTTGAAATATTTACAATGAGTGCTAGCTGTCTAAAAGTAATAAATTGATAATTTACAATTCTGTAAAATGCCTGCAATATATTATACTTACAAGGAGAGGGCCAACCTTGTTAATCACAGATTTTGATTATTTTAATATATGTTGTAGGGTAGAGACCCCTTAGTGTGAGGTTCAACGGATTTTATCCAACGCTCCTTAGTTCTTCAGAAACCGGGGGTCTAATAATAGTACACAACTTAAATACTTACATTGCAACATCAATGACAGGCTGGTCGTAGCTCAGTTGGTACGGCGTTGGCTGGAGGATCTGCGGGCCCGGGTTCGGTACCCGAACGCGCTACGTTTATTTTTCTAATTTTTTGTTTTATAAATTTACTTGTAATTATAATTTTATAATTTCAGTTACAAATTTTAATATCATACATTAATTATAATGTTAACAAACTTAAATTTATCATTTTTTATTTTTAAACTATTATTTCTCATCCTTTAAAGAGGTTGAAAAATAATTTGGATGTATTATTGAATGCGCTATCTATACGCGGCGAGCGGCCCATCTTCGTTTGCAGCCCTTTATTCTTTTACTCTAGTCCGACTCTTTTGCGGAAGCAAGATTCGAAGGTCCCAGCCACGTCCCGAGTGAAAGACTCTCTAGCGAAAGCAACGTTGAAAAAAAAAAAAAAAATCAAAAATTGAAAGCAGACGAATTTAAAGGGGAAATTACACAAATTAAAGACACCGAAAAGGGGTAAGGGTAGGGCTCGGGGCGAAGATGGCCACCCAGGGAAACCCAGCAAATGCTTTTGAGTTTTAGTGCAGTCCCTGGGGGAAAACACCAGTACCGAACCTTCCCACCTTCCGATGTCGAAAATTTATTTTCATTTAACATTATGTACATTTTCAATCACAATTGGTTACCCAATTTTTCTGGGCGAACCGGGTCTTTACATTTTTGATACTTAAAAAAAAAAAAAAAAAAAAAAAAAACACAATAATGAAATAATAAAATATAAATGATGTAGAGCCCCGAATGTCCGAGTCCCGCTTAACCGAGTTATTTTCTTCTGGTGAACTGGTGGCTTCTATTATTTTGAAACAGCCATTATAAATGAAGCGTTTAGGTGAAGATGAAAGAGCAGTCGTAAAAAGTTAAAACTCTGATTTACTGGTCAGAATGGGGGGGGGGGGGGGGGGATGGCCATTTTTTTTAAAAATTATGGCCAAATTTTTTCCCATTTTTTTTCAAAAAAAGTCAATAAAAATTGGGTGGGCGGAGAGATCGAATTATTGGATGGGGTCGCGCTTCACGGGCCCATATAAATTGGCGCGACTGGTTATACAGATGCTGTGAATAAACTGTGCATACGATTCCAGGACTTTAAAACTACAAGAGATGGTAGAAATATAATTTGAGACGATCCTGTTTCTTGTAAATTAAAGGTAGACATAGCTGCAACATCTTGCGCTTTTTTGTGCCACAAAAAATTTACAGTAAATTTTACCTTTTTAAATCGCCGTAATCTGCCGATTAAATAAGGCAAAAATTTCTATTAAATTTTTGTGGTACAAAAAAGCGGAAGAGTTGGCAGCTATGGGTTGACTATTTTGTGGTCTTAAGGGGGTTAGGGACACATTTTAAAATACTTTTTATTTATCGAGTTAAAATTTTGAAATTTTTTGTGATGGTTAACCATAGTATGTCTAAACAAAATCACACGATAAAACTTCTCATAATTTGAAAAAAAAATAAAATTTAAAATTTATTGAAAAAGTTGGGTAATTTAAAATCTTTATAACTCGAAGTATTATTTCTGGAATTTCATTTTTTTTCATTTAAATAAACAGAAATGTATAAGTTTTAATTTTGATTGAACATTTAAAAAAAATATTAATTTAAATAAAAATTTGAAATATTCAAATAAAAAAAAAATTATGTAACTTTAATAAAATATCATATTTTCAAAAGTAAATAATTTTTTCAAATTTGCCGAATCGAAATTAAAGTAAAACAAGTGAAAAAGGCATGTTCCAAGTTTGAACCGTTTATCTTTTACGGTTTTTGAGTTATAATAATTTAAATACGAGAAATGGTGAAAAAAACCCATCATGAAGAAAAATGCATTTTCACAAGATGTTGTTTCCACGGCAACCAGTGTTTGAAAGCTAGATTTTGAAAACAAACCAAAACGAAAAAATTAATATTTCCTATTCCAACTAACATAGAAACATGACTTAAACGTCATTTTAAGCAGAAAAAAACAGAGAAATTTTTAATGCAATATAAGTTTTTTAGAAAATGTGAAGTTTTTTGTATCCCGGACTCCCTTAAAACAAATCTGCTGGAAAGAGAACAAGCACACTAAGCACATGAATTCTTCTTCATGCAAATTTGCATTGTGGCTATAAAAATATTTACTTCAAAATTTACATCCTGAACTATAAGGTTACGTACCATGTGTACAAAATCAATCATTTTTGTGATTTACACAAATATGTGTGTACTCTTGTGCAATTTACACGTTAAGCTGAGTATTTCAGAGTTATTTGATAACTTTTTACACAGTTAAACAGTTTAATGTGTTATGATCAAAATACAGGCATCCCTCGAATTACGTATTACGCGACATACGTAAATTCGCAGTTACGTAATAAAACTCGAAAATTACATTTGTGAACATACTAGCGCGTTTGATACGCAGTTGCATTTGATATTTATTTTATAAATAACATATATAGCTTTAAACCACAACCGTAATATAGTTTATATATTGGACAGAGTTATATTTTTATTGGTATATACAATCATATCTATAACAAAACAACCCAATCTTTATTGTTAGTTATTCATAGTAGTTATCTATTTCGTAATAAATACAGTTTGTGCTTATCAATTATTATTTTATTTGTAAACGCTATTCATTTGTCTTGCATCAAAAATTCATAGATAATAGGTTAAATTACTCCTCTTTAATTATTTCGCATTTTTATAGTCGTTTGATGTAGATTCAAAATTGTTATAAATCAATTCATCAAGGTTAGATTTATAAATCCCGTTTTCCACAAGATATTTGAAAAATGTGCTTTAAGTTTGTTTTTATATTTTTTCATAATTTTATAGTTTATATGCGAGTAAAATAATACGGTGAAAATAATACATATGTATGTACATATATATATAATAAATATTGCAGTTTCTTACAAAATTTTACCTGAGCAACTTACAATTTCGACTTACGTAAAATTCAAGTTATGTAAAACTTTACGGAACACATTACTTACGTAAGTGGGGGGATGCCTGAATACAGAACAATGTGTATTTTGAAATTGTCCCATGAGGCGTGTACTTAGCAATTTACACGCCACTTTACACTTATAGACAAAACTTTTTTGTACCATCAGTATACCTGTTTTAATGTGTAAATTTACGTATTTATTCTTTAAAATAAACGAATATGTTTTAATATATTTTTTCTTCCAAAAATGTTCATTTGAAATTTATCAGTTTTCATTACATATTTTTGTAAAGATGTTTCCTTTTAAATTTATCAGTTTTCATTACATATTTTTGTAAAGATGTTTCCTTTTAAATTTTTATCTTTTATCATATATGGATATCATTTATATTTTTAATATTTAATTTTTTTATATTTACCTTTTACGTTTTATTTATTCTATTATATTTTTTAATTTTCATCTTTTATTTTTCAGGATATCTTTGTTTATTGACAAAAGATAAATAGTGTATTTCAAAATCCTCACCCTTTATCTTTTATTTATGTTAGTCATTTTTTAATATTTTTATTTTATAAAAAGTACTATTTTTAAATACTAGTTTATTGTCTTTTACTTATGTTATTCCTTTTTTAATATTTATCTTATATCTTTCAGGATATCTTTGCGACAGCATTTATTTTACGGAAAACTTTCCTTCGATTATGAAAAAATAGCTACTTCGTTGAATTTAAAAATTCTAAAAAAAAAAAAAAAAAAAAAAAAAAAATTCAAGTGCATCCTATATATTTTAAAGAAATAATTTTTAATTTTATTTTATAATTTTGCATCTCCTTAAAATAATTTTTTTTAAAGCAGCTGAGAGACTAAAACAATAATTCAATATATAAAAAAAAGTTATTAAAAGAAAATATAGTACAAATAAGAAAAGCTTCAAAAGATGCCAAATATACACTATCCTGGACTTCACCGTTTGTAAGATATGCGCCAATGACTTAGCTTTTTAGTATAATACATCTCACAATTTTATATATTAATGCTTTAAAGCAGTGGTTCCCAAACTTTTTGGCTGGCGGGACCCTTTTTAGAATGAATTTCTATGGCGGAGCCCCTGAAGCCGTGCATTGCTATACTGAGCACAGGAAAAGGGAATGAATAGTAATCTAAACAATTGTGCATTGTCACAGAAATAAAATTATATTTTGAAACTGTTACTGTAATACTGAATTTATTTTCAATTATCATTAATACAGATGGAATTGTCAAACATTTACAAACCTACAGTTAAAAAACCCTCCGAAATTCAAGAAATCGTAACATTTGCTTTAAAATAAATTTTACATTATCAGAGTGACGAAGAATAACGCATAAAAGCATATGTGATTGGATTGTTTTGTATAAATGTCTGAATACAGGTCCAGTTGATAGAAATTGCAGGCGAATGTTTGGTTCCACATTTAAAAGACTTCTGTATTTCGATTTCGTTTTAAACCAGGAATTTTACTAGAGTTTTATATAAATACTAGAAAGATAGCCCGTCAAAATTGGCGAAAAATGTGATATATGTATAGATATACTATATACAACACATTTTCAAGAATATGCATTTTTCTCGCTTGTTCCGCAATGATAGATGAAAATAACACATTTTTAAAATGAAACACATTTATGAAGAACTATGTATAATGAATACATAAAAAATGAAATTTAAATGTAAATTAACTTTTTGTCAGAAAACTTCAGGATATACGACGTTTCTCGTAAAAACTCTTTTGTTATTTAAAAGCTGACCTTGCTCTTCAGTATCTTCGACATAAATTTTTAACTGTCCTTCCTCTTTATATTTTGTAATAATTACATATAGTTATCCATGAGATATATCCTTCTGACTTATTTATCATATTTGCAAATGACAGTATAAATGTAAATTTCATTCATATAAATTCATTTATTCATTACTCATTCATTTCAAATGAAAAATACTATAAATTATTGAAAAAAGTATTTCCTTTTTAAAAAACATATTCTATATTACATCTCTATTTCATTATTATTTTCCCAATCAAAGAACAGAACTAACCTAAAAAAAAACGTTTTCGCTTTGAGTTGTCACTATCGTTTGCATGAGAAAAAAACACTATAAAAACCATAGAGGTAATTCAGTGTTGGATGAATTCCAACATCGGCTCCCTATTCTCGTGTAGACTAATTCGTGGTGCTGCGACCGGCGGCGACGTCATTATTATTGTATTAAAAGAGAGGCAAAATAGTTATTCATGGCGCAAAATTTTTAATGTGAACGATTCTCAAAAATGAATAACTCACCATGACATCTCTGTGCTTGTTTACATTAGGAAAATGAAGCACGGTTTCTGAAATGGTTTAACGATAGCGCAAAACATTAAACTTTTCTAATAGAATGCTGAACATATGTTGTTCTTATATAAAAAAATGTTGAACAGATGTAATTTAAGATAGAAGAAATAAATGTTAAAAAAAAAAAAAATGAAAGACATGCTTTCATTAAAATTCACAAAAATGGATTTTTTTTTTTTAAATACACTAAAAAGTAGAAAAGTTTTGGGCTTGAAAAGAAATTGTTTTATTTTATCATGTCCAAGAAAAAAAAAAAAAAATGAAAGAATAGTCGACAATGCAATTTAACTTTTGTTTAAGTTATTTTTTGATATTATATTATATACGTATGTAATATATATATATATATATATATATATATATATATATATAAAATTGGCGTCTACGCTTTCACTTTTTTTCCTTAGGCAGGAGAAAATAAATAATTTTTTTAAGCCCAAATATTATATTCTACTTTTTAGTGCATTTAATTTTAATGAAAGCACGTCTTTCCAAAAATAAATAAATAAATAACACTTATTTTGTTTTTAATATCTTAGAGCTCTTTTTTAGTCTTATTTTACATTTGTTTTATTCTTAATTTTTTAGTCTTATAGTGCCTTATAGAAACTTTAATATTTAATGTTTAAACTTTTCGCCCCCCTCCCCCTTGCATATAGAACAAACTATAGCGCCAATAGTACAAATAATAGACAATTTGGTACTTTTCCACTATAGGGCCTTGGCGTTTTTTTAAAAAGCTTGGTGTAATTCGGCCATCAGAAAATGAGATTTGTTGTCAAATCACAGAAACAGCTATTGAAAACAAACTTGATGAGCTTTTTTGTTTGTTTAGATATGTATTTTACATGTATATTAGTGTTGTTTTTTATGTACAAATTACTTCTGTTTCTGTATAAAAATAGATAAATGGCTTCTTTATATTAAATAAATTGTATAAATATTGAAAAATAAAAAATGAGTGTGCATATAGAATGAACGGTGAATAGTTTGCCATAAAATATGTTGCCAAATTTCCTTCTTCGCCAAGGCCCATAAAGTGGAAAAGTACCGAGAATTTAACTGTTGTATCAGGCTATATAAAGCGTGGTACTTCCCCGGTATAGGGGCTTTGGCGTACATTTTTAAAGTTTGTCATAATTTGGGTTTCAGATGTGAGATTTTTTACCAAATGATATGAACAGCTATTAAGCAAAATAATGAAATTTTAAGTTTATTTACATAATCTATAAACATTTTATATATATACTAGAAAGGTAGCCCGTCAAAAATGACGGAAATTTAGATATAAAGATATATACAACTCATGAGCAAGAATAGGAGTTTTCTCGCTTGTTCCGCAGTGATAGATGAAAATAACACATTTAAAGAACAATACACATTTATGAAAAACTGTGTACAGTAAAAGACCACTAATCTGCACAGTTTGGTTCCAAGTGTTATGCAGGTTTGAGGCTTTTTGCGGTCATGTCTGTTCAATCTTTGTTTACATTTTTTTTTAAATTCATATATTGGACAATTTAGATTGTTAAACCTTAAAAATAAATAAATTTTACACTTGAAGTAAGGTAAAAACTATTAAATTATCGTATACGATTTCATGAAATGGTATTATATGGTATTATATGTGTGTGCTTCACGATCTTGGTTACGACGTTGGCGAAATTGGCTACAACTTGTCATAATCCTAATAGTGTGGGCCGCTATAACAAAAAAGTAACCAGTTTTTAGCAAAATTTCTGATATAAAGTAGTTTTCAAAAACTTGTGCAAAATTGCAGGCCGTTTCATGTTTGCAGGCCGTGTTTCTCAATTGCAGGCCGTTCTCAGTCCTAAGAATAATATTTCTAACACTGAAGAGTTTCCATGTATATATGAAATTTAGAAAAGCTTATCCAAAAGAAAGGTCCTGAAATGACATTGTAATTCCGCTAACTCCAAAGTTTAATCGGGCTCTGATGTTGTTTACTGAAATCTAATAAATAGAGTTATTTTGAACATTACAACAGAATTAAACAGTTAAACTTATTTAACTTAAACCCGCTGTTACTTCCCGATGTTATTTTTTAGTATTAAGAAAGAAAATTATTTACATTTTTCAAATCATGCATTTATAATTTTTTTCCGTCTTTAATAATTAAACAATGAAAAAATATGCTTTTGTTCTGAGCTCATAAATATGACAATAAAATAATGTAACTAAGAGACATTGCAAAATTAAATCTTTGTGATTTCAAACCATAAACAATCGATGCCGCTACCATTTTACCTACTATGATGTCATTAGAATATTGTCCATTGATTGTTGGAGAACTTAATTTGTGAATGATTACCTCAATGATTTAATTTTTTTTTTAAGTTACACGATGAATGAATCACTTGTATTTGTTTAGGTTTATGGAATGAGATATTAAGCTGTGAACCTAATTTCAACTAAAGTTATCCAAGGATATATGTATTTTTAATTGAAATTAAAAACAATGCTTTGATCTCGAAATAAAAAGTTTTAGTTTGTATAATTGGTTATTTCTGTTAATTATTTATTTAGGTACTTTTCTATTATAGTGCATGTGTAAAAAAAGCTATATTCTATGCTTAAAGCATGATTTTTCTTTCTTCTTTAGTCTTATTTTGCATTTATTTTATTCTTAATTTTTTAGTCTTATACTGCTTTATAGAAACTTTGGCACAATTGTCATATACGCCAATTTGGCGAAAACATCAACAACATAAACAACAACATCCGGGTAACATACCATATCAAGCAAAATAACGACACTTTGCCGCCAGTTAAATACCCGTTGTGTATATGACATTGGCGTCAGAAAAAAAAATCGCGCCAATATTCGACGCGTGTATTATATGACATCTGTGCCGAAACTTTAATATTTAATTTTTAAACTCTTCGCTCCACACCTTACATATAGTACAGACTATAACACAGATAGCGCAAAATAATAGACAGTTTGTTACTTTTCCACTGTAGGAGCTTTGGCGTTTTTTTTTAAAAAAAGCTTGGTGTAATTTGGGCATCAGAAAGTAAGATTTGGGTTCGTTTCCGTTATATGGATACCTTTGTCGCCAAGCGTAATAGATGGCGCAAAATGAAAATCACGTGAATTGAAACATTTGAAAAATAAAAGAAAAAACATTGTCGATACTAAAGTGAGCATTTTAAAAATATAACATTTGAAAATTCCAGACTTTTACGAACTATTTCATTAAATCACAATTATATACTTAAAATAAGTGAACAAATAACTGTTATAAAATAAAGCAATAAAATAAAACTCATATTAAACTGCTGGCATAAAATTAAAAATATCTTTTAGCATTTTGAAATAATTGGCGCATTAACATACATTTTGGCATGGTGTCCGTATAACGGAAAAATATCGAGATTTGTTGTCAAATCATATAAACAGCTATAAAAACAAACTTGATGAGCGTTTTTGTTTGTTTTATATGTTTATTTTATATGTATATTATTGATGTTTTTATGTACAAATCACATCTGTTTCTTTATAAAATTAGAGAAACGTCTTTTTTATATTAAATAAATCGTATAAATCCTTCTATATATAAAAAAAGTTTTGATTTGGAAATGGACCAATGAACATCTGCGTAGATATTCCGGCTTGATCCGCATCCAATCTGAATGCTTAAGCATGGCCTTTCATCGTTAATATTAAGAAAACTGTTGCATACAAAAATATGAAAATCGGTGGTATTATAGAAAAATGCTTGATAAACACGCTGATGCAGACAGTTTTCAAATCGAAGAATTATTTTAAGAGATATTTAATGCTAAAGTTGGACAAAGTCGTTCCATTAAAAAAGTTTTATTTGAGCAAAAACTATGCATGAGAATTTAATCATTTTTAGATCATTTTATACGTTATAAGTTCCCAATGCGCTGATTGCATTTATTTTTCTTATTTGACGCATTTTTTGAGGTTTTATTTCTATTTTTAATTCAAATTTTCAGCATTTCGAGAGATGTTTTTTACAAATTTTAGAAAATGTCATTAATTTAAACTGTTGCCAATTGTATAAACAGCGAAACAAATTGTCATATCAAATATTTCTTCAAATTAAAAATTTATTTACACGTGACTATTACAAACAGAAAAAAAACTTTAAAATTAGAATTAAATGATTACATGTTAAAAGCAGGAAAATTACGTCATAAGAACCATATTTACACTTGCATTTTACGTCATATTTAAAATGCCCAAAAAATATGGTAAAACAATTTAAATTGAAAAATATATTTGCGCGAGATATTTTGAGATAATCTTTTCAACTATTATCGTGAATTCGAAGACAGCGCAAATAATGTTTCCTTCTAACAACAAAAGTATTTTTACGTGAATGTTAATAAGAGAAATAAAAGTTTGGTGTAAATTACGTCAGATTTGAAACGATACATTTAAAATGAATTATTTAAAAGAACTATCTTATAGCGCTGCTAAAAAATACCGGGAGACAATGACACTGTTTACTTAATTCATTTTACATTAGCTTATTTTCAAATAACTAATGTGTTTAATTAAATACGAAAACAGCCATTGTATCTCTTAACAGCAACAGATTTGGTCTTAAAAATCCCCAATCCAAGAAAAACGAATGGAAACCCGTTTACAGAGAGATCGCTACTGTTTTTTTTTAATTTTAATTCAATATTTTTAAAGCCGATCAAATGCGTGCAATTAGCGTGCTTTTCGGATTTTGGTGTGCCTGAACGGGGGTTGGCGAGCGTAGCTCGTAGGGGGCAGAGCCCCCTAGTATTTAAAAAAAAAAATGCGTGTGTACATAAAATGAAACAGTGGATAGGTTCCCGGAAAATATGTTGCCAAATTTCCTTTTTCGCCAAGGCACCTATACTGGAAAAGTACCTAAAGCACATTAAAATCGTGCAGTTAGGAGCTCACACAGTACAGCGTCGACTATTGGCGGTTATTTTATTAGTAGCATCGGGAGGAAGATGTAAAGATGTACTTTAAATTCTCACTCATAGATTTTGAAAAATATCTTAAAAGAGCGGAGTTTAAATTAAATTTCGGTGACCTCCTTTATGAAAGATTAATGGTTTTAAATGGGAGTTTCGCCAAATTACCCAGCTATCACCAAGTTGGCTAACATTTGGCGCTACTGTGGTAACCCTGCATTAGTATTTTTCAACAATTACTCATTTCAATGAGGCGGTCCTACCGGAATCGTGAGGGACACACAGAGACTTGGATTTTATATAAATAGATATATATACATTATTGTTGTTTTTTATGCACAATTTACTTCTGTTTGTATACAAAAATTGTTAAATGGCTTCTTTATATTAAATAAATATATACAATTACTTGTGTATATGAAACAGTGAATAAGTTGCTTGAAAATATGTTGTCAAATTTCATTTTTTCTATCTCGCCAAGGCCCCTATACTGGAAAAGTACCTAAAGGGCATTAAAACCGGGCAGTTGGGAGCTCAGACAATACAGCGCCGTCTATTGGCGGTTATATTATTAGTAGAATCGGGATGAAGATGTAAAGACGTACATTTTTGTATATTACACTTTAAATTCTCGCCTAAAGATTTTGGTAAAAAACACTTAAAAGCGCGGAGTTTAAATTAAATTGCGGTGACCTCGATTATTAAAGATTAATGGATTTAAATTTAAAATTCGCCAAATTAGCCAGCTATCGCCAAGTTGGCTTCAAATATGACAACTTATTTTTGTCGCCAAATTTGGCGACATTTCGTCAAATTTGACGATATTTTGCCAAGTTGGTCAACATTTGGCGCTACTGTGGTAACCCTGCATTAGTATTTTTCAACAATTACACATTACAAAGAGGCGGTCCTACCGGAATTGTGAGGGACACACAGAGACTTGGATTTTATATAAATAGATTTCAGACCAATAATTTTCATTTGAAACTATTTAAGTTATTTCTGTTTGATTTATATTTATTTATTTTATGAAACACTTTCTTGTTCAAATCGAAATATTTTCATTTGGTATCACCAAATAACCGGTTGTTGTTAGTATATTTAGTGTAACTTGCTATGAGATGTCAAATCAAGGAGGACCTCAGCGTTTCACTAAGTTTAAGCTGGATGTTTTTGTTTTTGTTTATTTTATTTTTTTAATAATGCTGAACACATTTACAGTCGTCCAAAGCCTTTTATATTCAGCTGTTGAAAAATGTTGTTTGAAAAAGTTTTTGAAAGCTGCAGAATACCCCTGAATATTTATTTATTTTTATACTTTTTTTATCTGGTGTTGTCATCACCGTTTGACTCAGAATCCGACCAATACACGTTTACTTAACCCCTTGACGGGCGGTGGGATATATTTTATCCCACCTACGATTAATAAAGATTTGCACCAGAAAAACTTATTAAATTTTACTTTTCTAACTTTGGTGGAAAAAAGTCGTAAAATTGCTTTTCCTTGTTTCGCAATAAATCTTTTTGCGGATTCCGGTGTGAATTCCACATTTCAGAACCACAATTCCTTGCCCCTCAAAGGATTAAATGAAAAGTTTGATAAATGAATCGGAAATTGTGACAGATTTTCATTGCAATGATAGATACATTTATTTCATTTTGCTAAACATATCGGGAAAATATGCAATTAGAAATCAGGATCTTCATTAGTTAAAAGTTTTGCCAGTTTAGAGCTATAGTTCTAATATCACCTCTGCAGTTGCAACAATCGTGTAAACGCTCTTCATAGAAAAAATCATCTTACTTCGGTATGTAGTATAAGGGGGGGGGGGGGGAGGATGGCGGCATCCAATAACTTCATACATAATCCAGGGTTCGTACAGATCCTTGAATTTCCAGACTAAGAAATTCTTCGATACCAGTACTTTCTTATGGAAAATATCTCCTTAAATAAGGCGAAATTTCGTCCGTTTAAACTAGATTTATTTTTCTATAAAAATATTCTGATATTTGGCCTTGAAAATAACGGTACCCGTACGAACCCTGATAATCTTTAAAAGTTTGCTTTTAAGAGTTCGTGATTTTATATAGTTTATTATTTTAGTGGCGGCATTTAAACTTTTCATAAGTTCAGAAGACATTTTCACGGAGATAGCGTGTTGAATGATAATAATGAACGCAATAGATGGTACTACGGTGCTTTATCATCTCTTTAATTTTTGCAATGGCATTGCGACCTATCATTGCTTTCGCATCATCAGTGCATTCATGTTCATATGTGTTTTCCTATGTATTAATCAAAAACTATTTAGTGCCCGTCAAGATTTGACGGTAAATAACTTGAATGTTTCATTAGAAAAATTCTTGAATTTTTAATTAGTTGCTTTTAAATTAATTATTGAACGACGAATTACGTGATGCATTTCTATATTGCTTAAGTGATTCTTATTTCTTTAAGGCGGTAAATGGTGCTGCCAGTCTAAGTTTAATGAAGTAAAAGAATTTTAAGTTTATAATTTACAACTAATTATTCTTGCTTTTTATCAGAAATTTACATAAAAACACCGGGTAGAGAATTTATTTTTACTTACTATGACTTCATTAAAAAAAAAATATATTAATATCTATTTTCATTTATCTTACAGTATATTTAAAAATATTCCAGTACCTAAATATTATCAAATTGTATGTATATACACCCCCTATATCCTTGTTAGAACCCTTAAAGTACAATGTTGTTCTGCGTATTTGTTTCATGTTTTGGGGCAGAGTAAAAAAAAAAAAAAAAAAAAAAAAAAAAGAAGAAAAAAAGAGAAAAGTGTTTCTCAGTACCAAACAAGGGAACGGAAATGTAACAGGTGCACCCGTGACCATGGCAACCTCCTTTTGTTAGTATAGAGTGAGCGCGGGAAAAACTCTGCGGATGCATTCTCCCACAATTTTGTGTTCCTTATTATCGCAGCCTAAAAGCCTGCTTGGGTGGCCAACCATGTGTATAAAATTTTATGAGCCTTTTAAGTAAAATGCTTGGTGCAATTTTATAACCCTCCTTTTAAAAGCTATTGTCATACAGACAATTTGGGAAATTTTTATGGGATACTGCCGTGAGAAAAGATAGTTTGCTTGGTGTTTAAAGATGGGTGGCCCATTAGAAAAAGTGTATAAGGTGGAAAGTGGATTACACCTCCTTTTAGATAAGTGGTTGAACCCTACCAGGTTAGCGAATAGGAGCGTCTGACGTCAGCAAGTAGTAGTGCACGTGTGAAATTCTATTACACGATACGGGGAAAAAGTTACTTAAGGCAGGAGTTTTCCGAGAGTAAAGATGTGATATTTTTCTCTTAGTGAGTGGTGGTAGGGGGAAAGGAGGCTTTCTTTTAGCCCTCCCCTTGTCCAGTGGATAGTTCTTGTTAATTTTGAAATGAAAGAAAAGGATGAGAGTGCAGAATGAGTCTAGCTGCGAAAGAGAGAGGGTATTTTCTCTTGTTTATCCTGTGAAACGTAGTTCCTAAGAATCAAGTAATACGCCGTGCGAACTATTTTCTGATGGAGCAGTGTCCGCTGAGTACAATCAGCAATACAGTGAGCCTGTCCGTAGACATGCAACAGTTTGGAGTCTCTTGTGTATAACATCGTGTTATTATGGCTTTCTATTGAAGAAAAGTTGCGCGAACGAATGCCGAACGCTTGCTTCTTTCAACTCATCGTGTCTTTCTGAGGACCGGTTGAGTTTACACCGAAAGCAAAAAAAATTTACTAGTGTATAGTGTGGTCACAAGCAATAAATAAAAAGGAAGTGTTTGCGTAATCGTCAACGTACGCTGGACTAGAGAGTGGAGAGATCAATCGTCAGGAGATATTTTTGGACTCTATCTTTTCTCATCCCAAGAGTTCCAATGAGCGGAAAATTATAATAGTGCAACTAACAGTGTGACATTATATACCTCCAACTTTCAAGCGTTGAATTTCGTACCCTTAAGAGGACTGCCAACCATGGGATGACAGTGAAGAATGTAAAAATCATGATGCCAATATAACTCCTGTTTAGCGATCTGTCATGTAAGTAATTTTTGCATTAGTACTTTTATATATTGAAAAATGTCAATTGCAAGAAATGTAAATAATGTGCAATTAATAAGTACTGAAATATCTATTAATAATATTTTACTGAATGGAGAATCCCATGAGAATTAATAGTGATTTCTCGAAATTTTTGTGAACTAAATTATGATGAGATAGGTTATCTAAATTTACAATTGCTATTTACACACTAAAGTACCATTACAATATATTGATTTAAAATTATAGTAAAGTTTTAATAAGATCTAATACTTAATAAATTATGTTAAATGTAATAATCTGCTTTGTTTCTCTTTCTTCTGTTTAACTAATATAATCTTTAAAAGGGAAGAAGTTTTATAGCAGTGATAAGTAAAATTAATACAAAAAGTATCTTAAAATTTTAAAACTATGAACTATTATTTAGATCATGTATTAAGTGAAGAATACTGTGCGAAATGAATTGAGGGTTTTGTTACCTTTTTTTTTTTGATTAATGGCTTTTATGCTTACTATGCATTTCCCTTTCATTTTATGAGTGTTGTGTGGATTAATTTTAATGTGTATTACCCCTCTTATTAACTTACTTTTCTGGTTGTACTCATGTTGATTCTTAAGTTCTTTAAATTAAGGAGTTAGGTAATATGGTAACAAGATCCATTTTAGATGGAAATTCAGTCGCACATGTGTTCCCTGAGTGATTTAAAAAAAAAAAAAGGAAAAAAAATAAAGTATTATATATAAGTAATTAACTTCTGAAAAGAGTAAGCATTGTTTAAAAAAAAAATAAAATATAAATACTGAAATCTAGGTAGCCACTGGAATAATTAATACAAATTTTGATACATAAATGAGTGGCTTAAGAAAGAACTTTGTCAGGAGTGAAATTCATCAGATTTTATAGTTTTCAATGCTAATGACACTATACGATTATTTGGCCCCTGGATTTGAGAATATAAGGTGCAGTCATAATTTTATTATTCCATTCTTTTAAATTATTAAAACATATTGTTCAAAATTGGTGCAGACTTAAGAGTTTGCCTTTCACCTTTCAGGCTCTGTGGTAATCAAATTTTACTTTTCCTTTTTTTATTATGAATGTCTTATATTTTCAAATCCAGTAGTGTTGGTGGTATTCTCTTCATAAGTTGTGAATGGTTGAGGGTGTTGTTACTGTTAAAGAATTAAGGTTTAATCTTGCAATTTCTAATGGTAACATTCAGACATACTTAAAGTTAATTTATGTATTTCCTCACTATTTTGTTTTTGTTTGTTGGTAATTGCTCTAAATTTCAATTTACTAAATTGATATTCCTCTAAGCATATTTGCTTATTTTTTTTAATTTTCCTTTCTTTGGTAACAACATCTATTTTGTGGTAAACTGCTCACACCTTGTTTAAAGATATGAGGTTAGGTTAATGTCATTGGTGAAAATTATTTGAGTAAATTAAAAGTGGAGTGTAAAATTAGAAGAAGAGAAAAAACCACCCAACATTTATTTATTTATTTATTAAAACTACAGGGCCATTAAAATCTGCAATGAATTTTATTTTTATCTGTCTCATTCTCTAAAAACCTAAATTTGAAATTTGAAGCAGCTAACGATTTATAATATGTATTTTTTTATTGCTTAAATTTTATTTTACATTTTTATACATTTTTTAAATATTAAACCTAGATATCAAGGTAATTTCTTTTATAGCTCTTATTCGAATATTTTTCTTTCTTTCCGTTTTATTTTTTACGCTAATGAATGACAAACTTTTCTTTCCGACACACACACATATATATTCTTGATAATGGTCCGAAAATATGACGAAAATTTTATACCAGCTCAATTTATTTAATTGATAATTACATGCAAAATATTTTAGCTTAAATATTTTAAATATAAAATCATTATTTTTTTCAAAACATTATTGAGTGTTAAATTTTATTTAATTATGAAGCATTCAAATAATAATCATAATAATAAAATAAAATCCTATAACTTCTCTTCCTAATAAATATGTCATTATTGAAATGAATTATGACCAAAAACACTACACCTTTTGCCATGCTTGGGTTCGAACCTGCATCATCTACAAAAAAATCCGAGCTTTAAAGTACTTCGTTAACCAGGTACGCTAGCGAGAACTCGTTTTACTTCTTCTAAATTGAAGAGGCTCGAAAAACAGTTGACGCATACGAATGTATCGGATACATGTCTCGAATTTGAGTTCTGGTCTTACAGAAATATTAGACGTAAATTTCCAACTGGGCGAAAAATGTCCGGACCAGGATTCGAACCCGGGATCTCCTGGCTGAAGCCGCCAGTGCTCTGCCATCTGAGCTATCCCGGACGATTCTGGCCGAACTTTTTCACCCAGCTAACCTTGATGATTACAGCATCTGGTCTGAAACCTGGTTCAGCTCAACGAATAAATCTCAGGTAATGGAACTCCAGAAATCGCTGGATACGAAATTACACTAGATTAATATTAACACAATTATTCTAATTGGTAAACAAATCATATTAGACGTAAATTTCCAACTGGGCGAAAAATGTCCGGACCAGGACGCTGAACCAGGTTTCAGACCAGATGCTGTAATCATCAAGGTTAGCTGGGTGAAAAAGTTCGACCAGAATCGTCCGGGATAGCTCAGATGGCAGAGCACTGGCGGCTTCAGCCAGGAGATCCCGGGTTCGAATCCTGGTCCGGACATTTTTCGCCCAGTTGGAAATTTACGTCTAATATGATTTGTTTACCAATTAGAATAATTGTGTTAATATTAACCTTACAGAAATAGTTTTGCGTTTTAAATATTTATGATATCTTATTTTTTCAAAGAAGTAGCTACAACTTAACATGCTAGTTTCCTAATCTTCGTGTGTAACTATTGGCAATTCATGAGCAACAGTCATAAATTTTAACCTCAAATCACTGTGTTTATCTTCTGTTTGTAATATGACCTAAACAATATGGCACCCCCGAAATAAACTGTATCTAGCTCTTAATATAGAAACAATATTTCTTTTTCATTGTTAATAATGCTGAAAGAGCCAAATAGTATTAACTTTGTGACAGAAAGGAAAGCTTGTTTTACAGTAAGATCGAATAGCAGACGAACTTAAAACAACTTCGACCTGGTATGTGATAGTTCAACTGAGCGAGCATCTTCAGTGGCGTAGGAACTTTGAACAAACAGGGGGAGCAGGGGCATATTGCGGAAAGCTAGTGGCGCGGATCATTTCGTTCATTTTGGAGGGTTCCTTCATAGTATTGCACGTTTCACAAACAGAAGTATAAAATAGAAGCATATCAAAAGATCACCAACTTTTTAATCCATTTAAAATAATTTTTAATATATATACTTGATACATAGAAACTTAATTTATGTGCGATCCCGAATACAATATTCAAATTTAAGGCTTCTCCCACTTCCATTGACCAAAAATTAAAGTGCTTTCTGTTGTTTTGCTTACAAATTCTTTACAAATCTCTTCCAAATCAATTTTAAAGGCCTCCTCTTTATAAATATGTTATCGGTGAAGATAATTTGTAGTAGACCTATATAAACACCATTTTTCTGGAAATCGGGGGGGGGGGGCTGTAAACAATGAGAAAAGGGGTAAAGGCACAAACAAGTGTGCTCACCACCCCCTCTCTCTCTTCATTTTGTTGTTTAATGTGTGAATTTCTGAGAAAAAGTATACTTTATTTTTAAATTCAGCAATGTATCGTAAACAGATGTGGTGCGAGAATTCCTCCCGGAGGAGCTGATCCCGTCCTAAATATTCCAGGGGGAGACACGGCTCCCCCGGTTCCTACGCCCTTTAGCATCTTTGCGCATGTGCAGCGAGTCACTTCAAAGGCTGACTTGTACTTATATATTGCGCATGCGCAAATGTAGAATTTTAATTAAAAATTACGGCTAATTAATAAAATATTTGAACAAATGAATGAACGATAACAAATCTGTGGCCAAATATCTTTCATTTAAAAAAAGATTGGTGTAATTTGATGTAGTAGTTTCTTCTCACGGACTGTCGAAAGAAAACGCTTAGCGTTTTAAATACATAGAATATTTCGTCCCTTAGTGCGTTGGTTTGTAGTGATCTATCAAAAATATGATCCTGATAGCTTTTTGAAACCACTTTCAAACTGGCGTTAGTAAGGCGCTTATTTTTAATCAAGTTAATGTTCTGAAACACCTTAATAATGAAAAGTCAAGTTAAGTTCCGGGTGCCCGTTTCAGAAAAGTCAGTTAAGACTCTTAACCTCCCTGGTCTGAACGGGATATTAGTATATGTAACTGAAAAATACTAACAAAACAGCTAATCCAGTGACGTCAGTGGATTCATTCCTTTGTAGTGCAAATTTTGTACATCTGAAGATGCTGTTAAGTGTTATTTTACATCACCTGTTACAGAGTTCATTAAAAAAAATGATTTTTTTGACATGAAAATATTGACACTAAATTGACAACTTTTTCATAAGGAATTAATTGAATTAATATAAATTTTACTAAGTTTATTAAGAGAAATTATATAATCTTTACATACTCAAGCGACTCGTTAAAATATCAGGTAAGTGCCATGGGGTCATAAGCGCCAACTCAATGGGGCGACGGGGTCTAACAAGATAAACTTCTATCACTAATTATAGAACATTATTTTTGTCCTAATTAATAAGTGATTAAACAGGACAAGAGGAAAATTTTAAATCAGTTGTAGAAGTATATCTTATTGCTAATTTCGCACCCATGAAGTCTGCACCTATGTCCAGGACATTTCATATTTGTTTTAACAAGTGTTGTGATATTTTCTTTTGAAGCATGCATGCATTACTTTGTACTTCATATTGAAAAAAAAATCAGGCGCTTTATCTTTCAAATCAGACTGATTTATTTCGGGATGATGACGTAGTTAAGCATGAAACGTGGAGTCATTGGATAACACTTCACTTCAAGTCACACTGAGTGGGAGGGGGAGGGGGGGAGTTGGATAATTCAAATATCGATATTTTCCTGCAGAATTTCTAGCTTTCTTACAGTAATTATACATTTGTTTCTCCATTTATTGCATTTTTTTGATGGGAAAACGTAAAAATAGAGCGTAAATTAATATTTGTCCGGAAATTTTAACGAAAATAAAATGTAGTTAATTAAAGGATTTCAGATCAAAGCGTTATAAGTAAGCGAACAAACTTAATGCTGGAATCGGGCGTAAATTAACACAGTTGCGCCACCTTGTGGATGGAGTGATAATTCACATACGCGGGTTTTTAGCGTGGCGCGTATTTTCTAAACCTTTAGTCACTCATGGAAATGAATTTTGCTTGCCACCTTTACTGCAAGGCAATGGCGTAGCGATAGGGGCATCCAGATGCACTTGACACCACGAAGTTTTCTTCGCCTTATCAAATGAACTTCAGCTCTTAATCAAGGTGAAAAAAACTTTACAATTTTAGTGGTGTGAGTAAGAAAACAATTAGGTATCTACCTGTAGTTCACACTCCATCCGCTACATGGCGCATGACCTTTATTGATGTGACCTCGCTTTTAATCTTGCGGTTATTTCTCCCATTTAAGATAGGTCGCTTACTTATATCGCTTTGGTTCAGATTGTTGGTGATAGTTATTATCACTGTATAAATACCTTTGCAACAAAAAAATCTGCCCCCCCCCCCCCCAAGAAAAAAATAAAACAACTTACTTTAAATGTGTTAGTTTCGTTCAAATTTTCATTATTTTCCTAAAGCGCGGCGGAGCCCCTAGGGCTAAAGCATCGTACGTGGCCTAGCGATAAAACGCAGGATCACCTAAATACGTTTCTGAAAATTAATCTTTGAAATTCATTCCAAGTATAAATAATTTTAAACATTCATTTAGCTTAAAAGATTGAGGCCAACCAAAGAGTTTGAAAGCAAAGCAAAAAGTACAAAACCGAGACTTTTGAAGAATATAGTGAATCAATAAAAGCGACCAGAGAGCGATTACAATTTTTATTTGCACCCCCGTCGAAATATATTTTTTCTAAAAAAGGTCTCTTTTAAGAATACTCGGGAATTCAACCCGGGCTTCCCGGATTGCAGAACATAAGAGAAAAACGTTTTTACATTGCTTTATCTTTACAAGAAAAAAGTATTGGAGTGATGAAAAATTTCGACGCCTGGTTTTTGACAGAGTTATAGGTATTAGAAGGCCTTAAATATGATTTGACTGTTTTTACTTTCTTCGATCTTTATAAGAAGAAAGTATTAAATTCGTGAAAATTTTCGTCCTGCGGTTTTCGACGGATTTGTGCGTTTTAGAAAGACTGAATATTATTTAATTGTTTTTAGAACATGTCTGTCTGTGGGCTTGTCTGTATGTGACAAAAATTTTGTGTCGCTCTATCTCAAGAATTAATGCACGGGATTTAATAAAGCTTTACATTCTGTTAGACCTTGATATAAATCCGTGCTGATTAGTTTTTGCTGTAAATTACTCAACAGGTAGAACTGATAATCTGCAATTTTCACGATTTCCGCCAACTCTATATCAAGAACTAATGCACGGATTTGCATCAAACATCAGATTCAGTTAGACGTTGGCATAAGCTGTTGCTGATTAGGTTTTGGTGTAAATCGCGCAATAGATGGCGCTGCTATGCTGCATTGTAATAGCTATATCTCAAGAACCAATGCCCGGATTTTCACCAGATTCAGTTTGACGTTGACATAAGGTGTTGCTGATTATGTTTTGGTGTAAATCGCCCAACAGGTAACACTACTGTGCTTCATTTTTCAGGATTTACACAATTTTAGTGATAGTAACATTTTGAGCTACTTAACTAAATATTTATATGCAACAGCAACAAAATTTTAACATTAATTTTAACATAAATATTAAATCAATTATTTTATCGTGTTTGTCCGTAAGACATGTTTATTGAACATGAAAATGGTTATTTGAGAGTTGTTAGCTTCTAAAAAATGTATAGCATGATTTGAGAAAACTGATAATACAAAATATACCACATGAACTTTAAAAAACTCACTGTTTTGATTAAAAGGCGACAAAAATAAAAACATGCATTTTATTTTTTATATTTTTGATTTTATATTATATATTTTTGATTATTTTATATTTATTATTATTTTTCTATTTTTCTATTTTTATTTATTTTTTCTTTCTTTCTTTTTTCTTTCTTTCTTTTTTATTAAATTAAAATTTTTTTTATATTTTATAAATTTTGGTTTTTATTTAATTTTATTATTTTAATTTTTTAAAATTTCTTATTTGTTTTTAATTTTAATTTAATATATTTTATTATATATTTATTATTATTATTATTATTTATTTATATTTATTATTTATTTTTATCGCCATTTAAGTAAAACAGTGAGCTTTCTAATGTTCATAATGTGCATTTTGTGATTGAATCAATGGGGGAATATTGCATTTCTTCTTATGATTTTATTTATGTGATAAATACACTCTAAAAACTACTCGGAATCATTTCTAAATATTAGTGGCAGCAAAAGAAACTTTGATTTTACAATTATATTTTTTTAAATCTCGAAAATATATTGTTTTCAGAGATTTCTAAAAATAAAGAACGTTTTCCCTAATCGTGGGTAACTCTGCAGAAGTTATGGTATATTTTCTATCGTGGTTAAACTATATTTTCCCCGATCACGAAACATTGGTCTTTTCTTTACATTGTAAGTATTGTGATACTTTAGGTAAGGATTCAAACAACATTTCTGAGATAATGTATGTTGTATACTTGTTTTTAAAATTACAACGTTAAAATTATGCCAAGTAAAATTGTCATTGAAAAAAGTTCAATAGTCAAAGGACTCGTACGAAATTCGTACAACTCGTTGGAATATTTCCGTTCATTTAATCCAGATATTGTATGTTTTTAACCCTTTGAGGGGCAAGTACAGTCACCTCTCACTTATACGCGTTTGTAGAAATTCATTTAAAATCGAGCATAACTGAGAGGATGTTGATGCAGTAATTCTTTATACACATTATGGGAAAAAAAAGCATTATGCAATATAAGAATTATGATTAATAACATTTTATAAAATAAAAAAGGGTGTTGTGATATTAGCATATCGTACATTAAAAAAATTCTTACACTTTCACTATAAAATTTAGTTTAAAAAATACAATAAACGTAAAATTTAATTTTACATAGAAAGAGATATAGTACTTACAAAAGAAAAAAAAATGCTAATTAGTCATCTTTAAAGAAGTCATCAATGGTCGTTTGTTTTTGCTTAGGTCGTGTTTGTACAACGACCTTTTCTAATGCATTAAAGGGCGTCATTGTATTTGATGCTACATCAGCATTTTAAAGGTAATAGATTCCAGATCTGAGGAGAACGGTTCTAGCTACTGAGGGAGAAGGTCGTGTATTTCCCGCCTTCCAGTAGTTTTGAAATTTTTGCGGTGCAAACGCATCAGCTGGCGGTTATTTCGCCTGGCATTGCGGGAGATCTCTCCCAGCCTACTGTTCCTCTTTCGGCAAGTAAAGCCGAAGTTCTCGGAGCAAAACCGCCAGTTTTCCATCATTTTTATCCTGGCGTAGATCTGTGTGTCCTCTCAAATATGGAGGCACACGAAAAATTGATAAAATCGCGTGCTCGGTTGTGCGAATTCGACTGCCGCATTCTGAAGCATCATAAAACAAAATAGGATGACCCATCCTTTGCTACTACTCTAAGCCAGCTGGAGAAGGATCGGATGAATACACACCAATTCCTGATACTGCTGCAACAGGCAACAGGTATATCATCTGTGCATTCAGATGAAATTTATATTCCTCCTAAAATCGCCCAGGATCCACTGAAAACGATCACAAATTCTCCATTGAGCGAGGACGTGGCGCCATCTGCTGTCGCAGATAAGAGCCTAAGTCTAACGCAGATGAATCGACCGTTGGAGGTGGAGCCTACTAACGACGAGGCAAATTCGGATTGGCTGACAGTCTCACAGTCAAAAAAAGCTAACAGGAAATCTAAACCTAATAATTCTGATGAGGAAGAGGAAAAAATGGATGAATCATCCGAAATTCTTCCTGAAAAAAGCCCAAAATCCCCCCCTTTTTATCATTTCTCCCCCGGGCTGGCATACATTACTGTCCCAGGTTAGGAACATCGTCCCCAACTTTCTTTCAGAAATGAAAGGAAGATTCTTAAAAATTTCTGTGCAAACTCCTGATGATTACAGAACTATCCAAAGATTCTTTAGAGAATCAAACATTCAATTTAAATCCTTCTTGCTAGATGAGGAAAAACCTGTAAGAGTTGTTCTTAGGGGGCTTCCATTAAATACAAATACTGAGCTAGTTAAAACTGCAGTACAGATAGAAGGGTATAGCAACGTTACTGTATCTCAACTCTACAGGTGAACAGTCACAAATAAAAAGTAAATGCCCCTCTTTTTAGTCTGCATTCCTAAAATGCAAGACCAACCCATAGACAAAATTTTCGATGTCACTGAATTTTTCGGAACCAAGGTCAGTTTCGAAATTTACAAAGGTAAAAAGGGCCCCGCGCAATGTCACAATTGTCAGGGCTATTTTCATAGCGCCTCCGCGTGTAATCTTCCGCCCATATGCCTTAAATGTGCAGGGGCGCACTTAACTAAAGATTGCAAAAAGCCTTTTGATCAGCCCTGTCACTGTACTTATTGTTCGGGCCCTCACCCAGCAAACTATAAAACTGCCCCCGGTTTCCGAAAACCAGTGACAAAAAATCCAAAAACTCAAATAAAAAAATAATAACAAATATCCCATCAAAAAAGCTCCGGTGTATAGCCAGCCCACAGCTTTTAATAGTAAAATGGCTCAACCAGCCCACTCTTATGCGGGCATTGCAAGCGGACATAGCGACGCTCCCCCCAACCCTAAAATACCTCCAAATTCGTCGGTCCCCAGTCAAAATTGTGCAAATTCGGCCACCGACTTCATAAATCTAATTTTAGCATTTGAGAAAAATTATTCTCAATTGATTATTATTAAAGCTTTACCGGCACTCCGTTTAGCACAAACGGAAGTTGACCGCATCACTATCCTATACCGTAACAATCTAGAATGTGCGAACATCAAGACCTGCTAAGTGGCGACACCTAGGTGTCGACCTTGAAACCCCAACTTCTGACCTTTTATTTTTCTCATCATGTTCCCTCCCAACAGGAATTTGAATTCTTTCTCCGTTTGCTTTTGGAATGCGAACGGACTTCGTTCCAAAACAAGAGAGTTTAGAGATTTTGTTTATAATAACAGCTTAGACATCGTCTTGGTCAATGAGACCCATTTAGACCAGGGACAAGAAGTAAAGATTGCAAACTACGAGAATTACAATGTATACAGGCCTCGTAGTGGCAATCAAAGTTTGGGTGGCGGTACTGCAATATATGTTAAAAGGGGTTTCAACGCAACTCTCATTAACGTCCCCCAGCTAAATTATGTTGAAACTACCTCTGTGATTTTAGATTTTCCCAATATTCCAAAATTACTTTTAGCAGCACTTTATATTTCTCCTAGGTTAGTCACCAACAGACGCCTGCTGGAGCAAGATTTTCCCCGTCTCCCTAATAATTTTCCAAATTTTATTATTGCGGGTGACTTAAATGCTCACTATCCTTCTTGGAACAGCCGACTAACTAATAGCTCCGGCAAAATCATCCGAAGGTGGGTGGATCAAAATTTCGGGCAAACTATCGCCCCCCCTCCAGAGCTTACCTTCCCCAGAAGTAATAGTTATCTTGATATTGCTATCACCCGCGATTTCCCTTATCCCTACACCATTCAAACGGTGAACGATTTATCCTCGGATCATTTACCGGTGATTTTGCGATATTCTGTACATTCATACTGCCTGTCAACACCACAAGCTCTGAAAACTAACTGGCAGGACTACACCTATGCGCTTGCGCATACGGTAACCCCGCCCATCATACCGGAGTCAAAGCGCGAAGCTGAGCTAGCTATCAGTATGCTTGGAGACTCCATGAGAGAAGCTTACCAGAGCTGCTCTCAACCTAAGGCTAGAACACCCGGCATGTGCAGTTTACCGCAAAACATAAGGGAAATGATCAGAGACAGAAATCGTGCTCGCAGGGAATGGCAGGCGAATAGGTTACCCATTCTTAAAAATAGATTTAATCGTTTAAATAGGAGAGTAAGAGCTGCTATTCAGGAGTTTAGTAGATCACAATTCAACGAATACGTTGAATCCCTCACAACACAAGACAACACCATTTGGAAGGCTGGTTCCCAAATCCGTAGGACACGAACACACATTCCGGCTATTAACGACCCTAATGGAACGGCAATCACAAACTCAGAAAAATCTGAAGCTATCGCACAAAGTCTTAGGAAACAATTCATTCCACACTAAGACATCTTTTATCCTAGGACTGCGGCCACCTTAAACAATGTTGTCAATAACTACCTCCAGAGGGAGACACCAAACACCCTCACTTCTACTACTCCCTCGGAGATCCAAAATTACATTTCAGGCTTGAAAAAAAAAATCTCCGGGAGAAGACAATATCTCCACTAAAATGCTTAAGAATTTACCCTCAAATTTTATTTTCTATCTAGTTATTCTCATTAATAGCATGCTATCATTAAATATTTTTCCCGATAGCTGGAAAAGGGCAATTGTAGTCCCACTGCCTAAACGCGGTGAAGACTTACACGCCCCTGAAAGCTATCGACCAATTTCACTTCTTTCCTGTCCCTCTAAAGTTTATGAACATGTACTCGTTAATCGCCTGAAGGAATTCTATAATTCGCATGACCTGTTTATACCGGAACAGTTCGGATTCAGAGCAGGTCATTCCACACAGCATCAGATGTGGCGAGTTACAGAACTCATTCATGCCGGACTTGGCAGGGGCGGTGTGACGGGAATTGTATTTCTAGATGTTCAGAAGGCTTTTGACAAAGTTTGGCATGTTGCCCTAATTTTTAAAATGATAAGGGATGGCGCCCCTGCTCAACTTATTAAAACTTACGCCGATTATCTTAACATCAGATCTTTCATCGTTAGGGTGGGCAACTCTCTTTCTAACCCCCATCCTATCTTAAGTTCTACGCCCCAAGGGGCACTCAGCTCTCCTACTCTCTATAATATTTATGTCAACGACATTCCTCGCAAGCCTGGTGTAAAATTAGCGAAATTCGCTGACGACACTGCCGTTATTTTTACAGACAACAACCTACACAAAGTGATTGAAACACTCCAAGACTACCTCAACGAATATTCCTATTGGTTGAAGAAGTGGCGCATCAAAGTAAACCCAAGAAAAAGTGCTGCCATTCTATTTACCTTCAAAAAATTTACCCCATCCATTAATCTTAAATTAAATAATGAGCCTATTCCCTGGCAAACTGAATATAAATACTTGGGACTTTTCCTAGATTCAAAATTATGATGGAGCAGGCATATTTCCGAAATATTGGAAAAAGCCAACCGCGCCATGAAAGCCCTCAATGCACTTTTAGCTTGGAACAGCCGCCTGTCTACCAAAAATAAGCTGTTACTATACAAATCGATGATCAGACCCATTATAACCTACGGGTCGGTCATTTTTGGTTGTGCTAGTAAAACTCAACTAGAAAGAATTCAAGTCTTCCAAAATAAGCAATTGCGAAAGTTTACCTGTGCGACTCGCTATGTTCGAAACGACCAGATTCATAAAGATTTAAATATTCGGCCTATTTTTGCCGAAATCAAAAAACTTACTAGGAATTTTCATAACTCTGTCCCGCTAGTGCAGAATTCTGAGTTAGATTCTATTCAATGGTACGATGCCAGGGTGGGCAGGGGCAAAAAAAGGCCCTTGCTATTCTTTAACGGGATGACAATTTCATCCCGTGCTCAAAAACACCACGGAGGAACCCCTCCGGCGTCACTTAACTCATTCAATCTCTGAGTTAAAAACTCAGAATTCGCACTCTAAATTCTACTCTTCCCTAGGTTGAACAAATTGTTCACCTAGCTCTGGCACCCCGGTCGTTGCAATTCTCTGAAAATTCATTTCAGCGCGATTGTGAGCATTCTACTACATTTAGAAAATATGTAAAAAAAAAAAAAAATATATATATATATATATCCTTTTAAAATTTTTATAAAATAAATTGTTCTTATGTATTAAACAAAAAATTTCTTATTAATATAGCAAATTAAACCGTTACGATAGTTATCTTACTAAGTGTAACTTAATTTGACTGTCAACAATCCAAATACTAACCATTTTTATTAACAAAATTTGGCTAAATCTATTTGTTTACATTTCTCAGGAAATGAGAAAAATGCCCCCTTCCTCCGAAAGGAGAAAGGGCCTTCACTATGGCATGACCCATTTTCCAACTAACAAGCTATACTCCTCTCTTTGACTATACGTCACAGCTCTAGCTCCACCCCCTGCATATATAGCAGGAGTGGGTTACTTGATATACTCTTACCTTTGCAATCGTCTTTTCCGCGTCCGCATTAATTACATTCTTTCAGCCGTTTTCACCATCATGGCCGGGATCCTTCAAGGAAGTGTCCTCGGCCCTTTCCTGTTTAACTTGTTTTTTAACGACATTCCACGTTCTTTACATACATATCTTGCATTATATGCGGACGACACCACTATTTATACCTCTGCTCATCACCCATACACACTATACCGGTACCTGCAGACACACATCAATGCTTTCATGGAATGGTGTTCCTTATGGCGAGTCAATATCAACGAAAATAAAACTAAAGCTGTTTACTTCTCCAGAAAATTTTCCAATCCTAACAGAATTATACTTAATAACACTCCCATTGAATGGTCTAACGAAGCCAAATACCTAGGGGTCATTATTGATAAAAGACTCACATGGAAAAAACATATTACCTCCATCAGGGGCAAAGTTGCTGGGGCTTACAACGCAATTAAACCACTTCTCATCAGTAAAACTCTATCAATACACAACAAGCTTTTACTTTACAACACTTGCATCTTACCAATCATCACATATGCCTGCCCAATTTGGGGCTTTACCTGTAAAACATCAATGAACAACCTTAGCCGCTTACATAATAAAAACCTCAGAACTGTTAGAAATGGTTCCCGTTATCTTCGTAACTCTACAATTCGCAAAGATCTTAAAACCATCACCTTACGTAAGCGCATTGTAAATCTTTCCAAAAACTTTTTCAAAAATATTTATAATCTTCCAAACGAAATTGTCGCAGAGCTTCCGGACTATGACGCCTCCGAGCCGCATCACCGGAAACGGCCAAAGTATTCCAGTCTAATGGACCCCCAGTGAACTTGTGTTCGCTCCTAGCAAAATTTACTATGTTAGCATTAATTGTTTCTTTGTAAAAAAAAAAAAAAAAAAAAAAAAAAAAAAAAAGACTAAAAGACAAAAAAAAATATATTGTATGTACCTGAAAAGTTGCCTTTTTTTGGTTTCTGCCCTTGCCCCGTGCTGATAGCTTAGGATCTAGTTAGAACATCATGTCTTTCTCCCTTGAAACACTGCTTATCTCTTAAAATTAGTAGTTGAATAACTACAGTTACATCATCTCTTAATCTCATAATTTTTATTTACATTTCTTAAACTTCCCCTTCAAGCATTTATGCATTTAAGTTAATTTTATTATTCTCTCATTTTAATTTTTGTTCTCCCTTTTAATATTAACTTTACTCTTACATTTCTTTATCCTCCCCCCCCCCATTTTTATCCCCGGAGTACGTACCTTGACTGTGTATGTACTTCATTAGATGCGAACCTTACAGCATGCAAAGGGCCCTTTCCAGGGCCATTATCTGCGCAGCTGGGGGAAACATCTGTCCACCCTACCCAGTAACGCTGTATATTATACAGATGTTACATTCTTCTTTTACTTTTTTAATCTTTTCCCCAATGGCTCATGTAATTGCAAGACATTTCACTTCTTCAGACTGGGCGTTAAGATGGCCGCATCTAGGAAGCCCATCAAAGAGACTCAACTGTTCCAACTGTTCCAACTTTTTTTCTCACTCCCTGAGCTGCAGCCGAACTGGCTGCCGAAATGTAAATCGCTACTTGCGGTGATCTAAATCCAGGCCTTTTTCAAGGCTTTTTGCGTTGGTGCGAAAGCATTTTGATCCGCAGTATGTGGTGAACACTAGGCAGACAGGGAAACTGCTGTGAAGAGAGTAAAAACTATCCTAGACTTCTAAAAATTTCAATATGTGGCCCTTTATGGCCTTTGTTTTTTATGAGGTTCTCATATCTCTGGAACTTTATCTGGGCCTGTTGGTACCCCCCCGATGTTTGCCTTTCCCTGCTTCGACCACTGATGTCTGTCAACGAAGTGATGATTTTCTAAATTTAAGAAAATCATTGGGCCACTGAGGGTTATATTTAACTGCGGTGCTCCAAACTCGAGAATGCAGCGATGGAACTAGTTTTTGTCGTTTGCTCCACCCGAGTTTCCAAATTATTAATTTTTATCATGCTTTATTTAATCCTAACGTTATGTTTTTTGCACTTTCGATGGAGGTTTAACAGGGGTTGCGACCCACTGTAAGTACTCCTTAAGCACCTGCGTTGACTTGACTTGACTTAAAGGTAACATCTCAAAGTGTCCAGGGCTCCTAAAGCAGTAGCATAAGATGGGACAATTGCAGTATCAGTTTCATCACTATCATAATCTTCTCCTTCTTTTTCAGCTGTCACGTCATCAAAAACAGTTTAAATATCTCTTATTGCCGTTGATGTTAAGTTTTCATCAACATTGACGAAGTCTCGAAAAGAAAGAGAATCTTGGTTTATGCTGTTCCATTCTTTCATGTCTACGTTAAAATAATTGCTGTTGTTTTCATTTCCCTATAATGGAATAATTTCGACATCATTTGATTGAAAAAAACCCCACTTTTCTAAAGCAGTTAGAAATTATTGTGGGGTCATTCCATGTCAATTCAACCAATTTTTTTAAGGTTTGTAACCCGACCAACAGGGATTTGGATGAAACTCAGTGTATGTACTAATTCTATCATAATATGAATACATCAGAAAATTTTCCTTCCTAGACCTCATAGTTTGTGAGATATGGGGGGTGCAATTTTTGGATTTTTCTCAAATCTCACATTTCTGAGTCTGTATTTTTAGACTGCAGTTCCATTTTCAAAAAAATTTTTCTCTGGATCTAAAATGCGAATCATCTTAAAAATATCACCGTACGTACATCAAAAGATGCAGACTTTAATAAAAAATATTTAAAAAATTAATTTTAAATATTTAAGGCCAAAAAATTAAACCAAAGTTGAAAGTTATGGTTACTTTTCCAAATTTTTGTGACTTTACGAAAAAGGCTCTACACAAAAAGGCAAATGAAATTTCCAATTTCTTTTTGTTTTAAATAAAAGTTTACACTTTGGGCTTTCTAGTTATGAAATAAAAATGATGTCTTTCTCATGACTTATGAAAAATTTTGCCCTGTTTTGGGAAACTGCACCTATCAAGAAAAAAAAAATCTCTGCCTAATTTTAGCTGCAGTATCTAAATAACTCCTGTGGTTCCTATGACTCGTTGAATATATTATTCAATGTTTCTTTCTTCCTTTCTTTTGCAAAGTAAAGTTTTTGCTTTGTTGTTTTTTTTCTTCTGAGTAAAAGGGGGGAAAATGTCTATGACTGCAGTCTATCCTCCCTCCATTAAATTTTGTGCATAATCTTTTGCTTCCTTTATTTATTCATTCATATATTTTCCTTTATTATAAGCATTTTTTTTTAAATTTAAACAATCCCTTAATTTTGTTTTTACAATATAACTGTAAACAAAAAATCTCTTGTTGGTAAAGAATAAGAAAATGCAACAATGACTTTTTTACCCATCACATTTTCAATATACTTTTTTCTGTGTGTGTATGTGTGTTTGAATTAAAATACTTTATTTATATTTACCATTTTTTTTAAATTTTCTAACTTATTATCTTGGATAATTTTAATAATTTTAAATATGTTTTTTATAGTTTAAATACCCTATATTTAACAAAGCATAGTTCATTTCTACAGGATGAAACATATTTCTACACCTGCCTTGTATAAACAAATTCTGACAAAAGCAGGATAAAATTTTTTAGTAAAGGCAGGTGTTTTCGAATTTGTTAATCAAATTATTATTAGTCTGCTGTTTCTCATAATAGAAGGGTGATCTATTTTTCCTTGTGCTGCAAATGAAAATAATAGATGAATTTGAACTAACTAATTATACTGCAGCAAGACCGTCATGACAACTTCTGAGAGAAAAGAGAATCTTGTCTATGCCAGAAATAAGAAAAAATAAAGCCACAGCTACAGGTTCAGAAACAATTGAACTAATTGAAAAGTTTTATAATTGTAATGAATATTGAAGAATCATGACTGGAAAAAAAAGTAGTTAGCATTGCTAAGAATGTACTATGAACAAAAGCGATTGATATTATGTGTATCTATATGAGTTGTATTCTCTTTTTAAACAGGAATTTCCAAAAAACTTGAGAATTATATCTCTAGGTATTCAATCCAGTATTAGCAGCACTGTTCATTTAATTGAATTTGTGACAAGCAAAGTAAAATATTTGGAAAATGTTATTCCACTCTTTTATAACGAAAGCTAAATCTAATTTCCTAAAAGAAACTAAAGCAAACTTTGTCCCTCAAAAAGCTATCGTTTTGTAGGATTTCAGCAAAAATTTTACTTTTCTTATTCAAGGTGAAGCTTAAAGTTACCATTGAATCAAAGAAGCTGCACTCTTGATCCAACTGTTATGTACACTCAATCTCTCAGTATTAGATTATCAGCAAGCAATATACACATTTTATCTTATGATATGCAACATGATGTCACTCTTGTGTGTTTAACACAGAAGGAAGTGATATCATTTGTAAAAGAGATATTTCCTGATGTAAAGAAAGTCTTTGTCTTTTGTGGTGGGTGCTCTGGCAATATAAAAATTGCAAATTTTCATAAACCTTTACCAAAATGAAGAAAATTTCCCCTTAAGATATTTAATTTTTTGTTCTGGGGCGTGGGGGGAAGGACGGGAAATAGCCACCGATTTAGTGTTTTAGATACTAAATCACGAAGATCTTCTAATATACCGATGTTTTGTTATATTATTATGTTTGGAGGTGCAGTAAGATAGGAAAACTGAAATATATATTAGAAGGTTCTCAGTGTTGCTTATTCATAATAAATATAAATTTTAAACTGCACAAAGAAAGAATGTTGCAAAATAAGTCTAAGTGATACTGCAAAAGTACATTTATTTCTATATTTATATTTAGCTCAGTTATATTTTTGAATTTCAATCTTTTAAATATAATGTTTATTCTGATTTTTTAGCTTTAAAAATGTGCATATAATTTAACAAATTCTTTATTTCTTACATAAAAAATTACAACAGTCTAAATCTTTAAAATATTTATAAGCAATTTTATTTAATGTATTAGATTTAATTAATGATTATTTCAATTTTAATAAAAATGAAGTCTTTCTCTTAGCTTATGTAAAAATTTTGCCCTGTTTTGGGAAATTGCACCATTCAAGAAAAAAAAAATCTCTAATATGGCTAATTTAAACTGTGGAACCTAAATAATTACTGTGGTTCCTATGACTTGTTGAATTTATTTAATATAAGTGCTTCTTTTTTTTTATTTACAAAGTAACGTTTTTGCTTTGTTTTTTCTGAGCAAAATGTGAAAAAAATCTATGATTTCAATATCCACACCCCCTCTATTAAATATTGTACATATTCTTTACATACTACCTTTGTGAAAGTATTTATAGAAATACTTTACAACTAAATCCAATGATAGATGTACATTTATGTGACAAACACGTGCGATAAGATTGAGAACAACACAATTTCAGATAATGTGTGATATGTACCAATACTATACAAATTTTCTACTGTTATAAAAATAAATAAATCAGTCTGATTTTAAGGGTTCATTTTAGAAAATAAATCAAAATGATTAATAAATTTAAATTTAAAATGTGCAGCAATTATTTAGGTACCATAAGCAAAGTTAAAGATATTTATCTCTTGATAGGTACAGCATCCCAAAATAAGTCAAAAATTTTGCTTAAGCCATGCGAAACACATAATTTTTATTTCATAAATAGAAATCCCAAAGTGTAATCTTTTATTTAAAACAAAAAGAAATTGGAAATTTCATTTGCCTTTTTGTGTAGAGCCTTTTTCGTAAAGTCACAAAAATTTGGAAAAATAACCATAACTTTCAACTTTGGTTTAATTTTTTGGCCCTAAATACTTAAAATTAATTTTTCAAATATTGTTTTATTAAAATCTGCATCTTTTGATGTGCTTACGGTGATATTTTTAAGATGATTCGCCTTTTAGATCCAGAGAAACAATTTTTTGAAAATGGAACTGCAGTCTAAAAATACAGACTCAGAAATGTGCGATTTGAGAAAAATCCAAAAATTGGACCCCCCATATCTCACAAACTATGAGATCTAGGAAGGAAAAATTTCTGATGTATTCATATCATGATAGAATTCGTACATACACCGAGTTTCATCCATATCCCTGTCGGTCGGGTTACAAGGTCTGGTTGAATTGAGATGGAATGACTCTGTGGCTGTTACGTTATTCCAAGAGGAAACCAACTTATGCATAGCCTCCACAATCCGAATTTTCTTGAATTCCTTTTCTTCTCTAGTGATATGAACATTCTTCTAACCAAATACTACCCATACTGAGCTTTAACGGACATTATTATACCGATATCTAATGACTGGAGTCTGCTAGTACAATTTTGCAGGTGAAAATATAACTCGTGTATGTGTCAGCAATGGGAGATCTAGAGGATTTGCGGGACACTGGTCCATAAATAGCAGAACGTTTCTCTCTTTTTTGCCATCTTCATATCAAATTGTTTCAAAAAGTCTAAAAAAATTATCGATGTCATCCAGGCTTTGGTGCTACTTGCATAAAACATGGCAATATCTTCACATTTTTTAAACACTGTGATTTCTTTGATTTACCAATCACTATTAGCGGTTACGTTTCTGATCCGTCCGCATTGCAACATTTTGGTAAAAGAAAATAAACCTATTACGTCACAGTTAAAAATGTTCTTAACATCAAAGTTTTGAATTAAATTTGGAAGATCTGCAATCCATTTATTAACAGTTGAATCTGAAACAGCTGCTTGTAACAGAATCACCACTCAAGACAATGATTTGTTAAACCGTGTCTTTTCTTAAGTTTTTCTAGCCATCCCCAAGAAGCAGAAAAATTTTCGATTCCCAATTTTGATGACAAAGTGAGTGCCTTTTCTTTGAATAAGTTACCACTAATTGGTAAATTAGAAGCTCTCATTTCTCTGAACCACTGAATTAAAGTGGTTACTAAAATCTCAAATTTTCCTTTCTGAATTCTTGATTGTTTCTTCGCTTGTGTAGAATATTCACTGTTCATTTTTTTGATTGAGTCCTTGTTCTTTAAAATCCCTCTAGAGGTCTGCACGGGCCCGTACCCGGCCCGGCCCGTGGGAATTAGGACAATGTTTTCAACGGGCCGGGCCGGCAAAAAAATTGAACGGGCCTGCAGGGTCGAGCCGATAAAAAAATTAATAAGGCCTATCGGTCCGATATATGAATTCAAGCGAAGCAGATAAAATACGAGCCATTTTCAAGGAATATGATTTTCTCGGGAAGTATAAATGTGCGTCACGAGCCGATGCGAGTTTGACAACATCAATACAGATATGTAACATGTCCATCGTAGAGATCGGCATCGTAAAGTTACAAGTTGTCTGATTCCGGGTTTAATTATTTCAGCAGACTCGTGCCGGGACGGAACTGGTCTTAATCGATCTCAGGATGCGTATAGGACAGGCATTATGCTTTGTAAAAGTATTAATAGTGATAATGAACTTCTGTTAACAGTATCTTTGGAAATATACCTTAAGGTGGTTCTCATATTCACTGCTCAACAATGCGAAACTTTCAGACACATTTTCTGACTCATTTTTAACTATAAAGGCATAAAATTGACAGGCCTGACTATTGAAGGCATTTGGAAACGAATAGCTTTCTCCATATTTGATAAATTACTTACAGAGATAACAGAGATTCTTGTCACGTGACTATACGTTTTTCTCCTTTCCTGTGCTATCGCTTCCGGAAATTCGATTCAAAACGCTAACTTTGGCAGTATTTTCAGAGAAATATATATTGCTTTTATCTATAAAAAAACGACATTTACATAATTTCTGTATAAGAATACCTGCCAATCTTACGCGTTTCCGAAAATAAATGATTCATAAATATGTCAAAATGTAGCTCCTTTGGATTTGAGAAAAGCCTTAAAAACGAGAGAAATATTTTCACAAATCTACTTTTTATTATACAGCTTCAAAAGTTATCATGTGTTTAATCCTTTATTCTGAACTACATTAACTTTTTAATGAATCCTTATTGGAATTTTGAAATGGCTGTAGAGACGATGAATAAAACACTGTGAAATCGTTAATGTTTTCTACTGTGTGTTTGCTGTTTTGCGAACACATAGTAATCTAAAATATACTGTAAAATGTTCCCATAAATATGTATGCAGTATTTATTAAAAGAATCTTAACTGTATGTCGAGAAAAAATGGATTTTTAGTTGTAGAAATTGAGTCGGGCCGGGCCGAGAACTGCAAAAATACAAACGGGCCGCGCTCGGGCAGAACTTTCAATTTTTACACCGGGCTTGGAAATTCCGGCCTGTGGAGACCTCTAAATCCCTCTGAGCGTTGATTCGGGAAAATCGAATTTTCGAGCTAAATTTATTTTTGACAGTTTAGGATGATCTTCTGCTGCTCATATAACCTCGATTTTGAACGAAAATGTTAACTTTCTTTTACTCATTTTTATTGCAAAAAGAAAAAAATAATAATAAAATAAAATCCAGATGCCGCTGTAAAAGCAAAGATGGAAAGAAACACGCGCGTAGCTTGATAAAAATAAAAGAGAAAGAAAGAAAGAAAAGAAGAAACCATTAGAACTGAGGGGAGAGGGTGAAAAGTCGAATTGTAACAACTTTTCCACTCTTTCAGGCGCTTTGCGGAACGGTCTTTTGACCTTGATACCTGCAGATTTTTTTTTTTATAGATTAAAAAAAACTTTCGCACATAATTCATAGTTTGTGAATTGTGTTTTATTTCAGCGTATAACTGAAAGAGACACTTCAAAGTTATAAGTGAGAGATCTATAGCATTATTTTCCTATTCCTCGTGGCGGGACCTTCGCTTATAACTGAGAGACGCGTATCACTGAGATGTGACTGCAATTGTGTTTCTGTAATGTCGAATTCACATCAGAATCTGCAAAAAGATTTATTGCAAAATAAGGAAAAGGAATTTTACGACTATTTTCCAACGAAGTTAGAAAAGTAGAATTTAATAATTTTTTTTCTGTTGCAATTCTTCATTAATCGTAGTGGTATAAAATATATCCCACCGCCCCTCAAGGGGTTAATCATAATATAAAGTAAAACGTTTTAAAAACTTTTATAATTTCGTACTTATTTCCCACTAAATTCAGTAAAACATCGATTTGAAGAAGCCTAGTCATTTTTTTAGGTGCGTTCCTAATTATATAAATGCGTAGCACATATAGTCGCCGTCTTGTCTGTTCGTCTGTCTGTCTGTCCATCTGTCCTCATACAACATTGCAAAAAGCACCTAACCGAGTAGTTTGAAATTTAATATAATAATCGTTGCAGAATTTTGTCGAATCATTTAAAATTTTATCAGAATCTAATCAAAACTTAAAAAGACATTAACAAAAGTTTTCTTCCTTCTATTAAATCCTATCATATGTCATTAATTCAGTGATGTCCCATGGTAGGTAATGATTCTAGGTTGTCATAGTGCACTGTTAAATATTTTGCAGCATTCTGGCAGGTCATTCGACCGTTTTTTGAAAAAACGGTTTCATAACCATAATTTAACTATATTCTTACCATAAAATGGCCAATAATATGGTCAGAATAGTGTTAAATTCACGGTTGTGTAATCGTTTTCGGAAAAAAACGGTCAATTGACCTGCCAGAATGCTGCAAATTTTTAACAGTGTGATTGCGTTCTATTTAATATGGAGTCCTATCACTTCACGAAATTCACTATATAGAATCGTAATAAATTTTGTATTTATGCATTTTTGTATAAGAGTGCAATAGCTATTGACTCAAAATCTTAATATTTATAGAACTAGTTTTACTACAAACGCAGCTCATTTGCTACGTTTGACGTACAATTTCCGATTTTTTAAATTAAATAATGAGATAAATACTTTAAAAACATTTTTCGTTACTTATGCCCCACAAATTAATTTTCCATTTAATTGAAGAATAATACTCAAGGCAAAAGAATAGGTTTTTTAAAAAGCATTGTTTTATCCGTTGTTATATTTAAAAAAGCATTTTTTTAATGACAATACCTCATAAAAATTTTCGGAAGCATTGGGAAAATTCATATAGGAAAACATCTGGATGAGAATTCGCTTCGAGCAACGATATTGTCTTAAAACATTGAATTTCTTCAAACAATTTAAAATGAAAAAATACTTTTAAAATGAATGTACATGAAAAATTACAGTTTTGATTTCATTATGTGCATGCTAAAACATTCATTGAAGTTCTAAGCTTATGATTTAGTTCTTAAAACGGAAATTAATTTACTGTATAATTTGTAACTGCACATGTATGTTATTTTGTATCTAATTAAGAAGAACATAAAACAAGTCTTAAATTGTACGTCAAACGTGGCAAATGAGGTGCTTTCGTAAACTTACCATATGTTTATAAATATTCAGATCTTGATGCAATAGCAGTTGCACTCTTATGCAAAAATGCATGAATACAAATATTTATTACGATTATATATATTAAATTCAATAATACGGAGATAATTGGATCCCATCTTAAATAGGTTGGTTGGTTGGTTGCGTTTGTCACGGCCAATTATCAGCACAAGGGATATAGGCCCTAAGGGGCGGGGGAGTGCTCTTCGTGGGGGAACCTAACCCATATTTATGGTTGGAAAACCAAGCTTTGAAGAAAACCACGAAAACTCCGAGCGATTAGGCCGTTTGGCATCGAACCCAGCACCTCCCGTCTACCAGCTTCGCGAGCAGAACCTCTCGACCACTGGTGGGGCCCATCTTAAATAGGACTTCATCACCATGGGAACCTAGAATCATCACCTATCATGGGATAGCATTGAATTATGATAGGAACGTAATGATAAGATTTAATAGAATGAAGAAAACTTTTATTACCTCTTTTTTAAGTTTTGATCCGATTTTCATAAAATTTGAAATGCCTCGACAAAATTCTACAACTATTCTATATATTAAATTTCAAACCTTTCAGTTGGGTAGTTTTGCGTTGTTATATGCGGACAGACAGACGGACGGACCAGATGACGACTATAGCTGCTATGTATTTATATAATTACGAACGCACCTAAAAATCATCACATATTTCAGAGTGTTGTTTATCATTATAACATCCATATATGAATTTTTAAATCACTATAGCTTATGACAAGCGAAGACTTGAGTAATAGAAGATATTCCTTCAATTTTTTTCTCAAAATAAATTTTAATTCATGCATGAACGTGCTATGCGATAACTTATCACATGACAACGATTAAATATTAAGATTCTAATTATACTTAAAAGAAGACAAGAAACATTGATTGGATTTTCTTTACCAACTTTTGTTTTCTTGTAACGGAATTAATATTAAAAACTACACACCGGAAAAAGGTATTAAAAATAATTTAATTTAAAATATTTAAACTTTAAGGCATTTGCATGAGAAATACCGTGGCAACAATCAAGGTATCTAACTGTGCCTTTATGTCAAGTTAGAGATCCCGATTTGATAAAAAGAACGTTCGCCTTATTACTATACCTTAGGTAACATCACAGTGTTAAATTAACGTTGAAGTTGTTACCTTTTAGGCTTGCTACGATATTTTGAAATACCAGTTCAAAATATGAAGCAATAGTCACGAAAAAAAAAATATATTTAGCATATGAAATCATAACATAAATTTATTACAATACAGAAATATCATGCTTATATCACAGATTGTTTCTAAAAGAAATTCAAAATAAGCTGTTCCAAAACTATATGGACATGGAAAAGGTATTCCTTTTATTACTACCGTATATATATATATATAAAAAAAAAAAAAATGCATATTCTGCGTTCTGTACATGTGACGTAACCACTTCAAAATATAAAATAACTGCTTGTTTTTCAATTATTGAATAGTTGGAAAATGTCTCGCAACGTTCAATTCTTTGCAGCTGATATGGCTAAAACTTGCGTTTAAAGGCTCAAAATTTTAAAGTATCTTCTGATATTGCTAAACAAATGAAGCGTAGCAGATCTGCAATTACTGATAATTTGTCGAAAGATGACATTGCAATTGCAAAAAAGCGTTCAGTCGACCACACACACACACACACACACAAAAAAAAAGCAATTTAACAAATTACAACGACCATTTGGAAAATGATTTTTTCAAAGGCTAAAATTTAAGACATAAAAATCGCACGGAGTTGATCATACATTATGTACGTCATGAAATAACCATTAATAGTGTTATTACACGTAAAAATTGCAGGCGACAAAAATCGCCTGCGACTCGTTAGATTTCCTGAAACTTACGTATTATCCACCTGAAATTTACGTATTATCCAAGCATTTCATTGGCTGTTCGGGAAAAGTCTTTTCCTTCATCAGATTTCCAAGAAAACTGACGACCAATTTTAAATGAAATTTCATTCTTTAACTTCTAAACATCCCACAATATTACTTTTTACACCGTCGTATAGAGACAAAAATGTACTTTTAGATGCAATTTGTTTGAAAGCTATATCTCAATTTGTTTCTGAGTTATTATTTTTTTGTAGTTTTTATTATTTTTTTGTCATAGTGGCAACAGAAGTATCCATCTCTGTTGAAAGTAAAGGGAAATACAGATTACTGTATAGACCAACCAGAAAACGAATAAAATGCGGATTCAACCAATAAAAAGCTTCAGATATGCTTGCGATTTCCTACCCTGACGAGGACAATAACCATTTTTCCAAATGGTTAAAAAAAAATAAAAATAAAAATAAAAAAAATCTCAGCGATAAGATAAAGAAATTTTACAAGCAGTTTCAACCCCAACGATGTCTGTTCGGGAAATTGCGAGGACTTTAGCGTTTCCTGTTTTGAAATCTAGTTTTCACCGTCGCACGGTGAGTGATTTACTAATTCTAGTTGACCAAAATTATTTTTGGCGTCAATACAGCCGCATCGCCATGAAATTGAAAAAAATTATTGATATTCACTATTGAATGTTAGTTATTGCAAAATGTAGTGTGTATCAGTCATAATTTCGTTACAGAAACATTCAAATGTATTTCATTACATTACGGTCTATGGGAAAAAATCGTTTGCGGTGGTTTTTAATGATGTTTCATAATTTCAAACACTTTTAAATTTATATACATATCTATTAAGGTCACTATAAGATGATTGGTAAAAATATGGTATGGATAGAATTTATCGATCATTTACAGGGACACTAAAAAGAATTATTTTACATTACGATCTATGGAGAAAAATTGTTTGTGGTGTATTTTGTTCATATTACACTATTTCAAAAGTATTTAAATTGATATATATCTCAGATTTGCTCTATAAGATGCTTACTATTGAATATGATGTGCATTCATCTTTCATATACAGGGGCACACAAAATAAATCAGTTATATTTTTCTCTGTATGAACAATAATTGATGGAAGTGCGTTTTAAGTTGTGGAATACTTTTTTTAAATTATAAAAACTGCATAATATTTCGTGTGTATAAATTCTATAAATCATACACAGGGCTACACAAAACATCTGAAGTACATTTCCGTTATTGACGGAAATTGCTGACGAGGAATTTTCAACCGTGCTATACGTTCACTAACTGTTCTAAATTTTAGCATATTGTGAATTATATGATAAATCTATAGTTCATATACAGGGATGTACAAAATTTTCAGCGTTTTTTTCGACTTTGGATGAAATTGTGTTTCCAAACGTGTTATGTGTTTTACAAATTATTACTTAGACATCGTTTTTCACTTTATTAAGCTATGAAGTTTTATAATAGTAGTCCGCTGTTGAAGTAGTCCGTATAGTTGAAAAATGTTTCATAATCCGATTGATGCATGATTTTACGTTCTTCTTGATAATGTTAATGATACTTTCTTAACGGTATGGAAGCTAATGTGATAAAACTATTTTTGGATTATTGTAACAAATCCTAAAATTTCTTTTTCTAAAATTTAAGATACGGGGCAAACATTCGACAGCTTTAATGAAAATTACAGTATTGTATATTCTGTTGTATATTTATAGTTATCTCTGCACTGAGGAACTTTATGTAAAGAATGGGAATCATAAGATATCATGAGAAAATGCCTACATTATGTTTTGCATTGTATTAAATCTGAATTTGGAGAATTTGTCTGGATCAATTTTGTAACCACTCGAAATTTGCAGCCAAGTAATATACTTTAAATCATTTTGGTTTGAGATATCTACATACAACTGGCAATTTTTGTCCAAATTTAGTCTTAAATTTAAACATTTCACTTTTGAAAAACTTCATGTGTTCTTCATTGTAATTTTCCTCTTTAAACAAAATATTTTCAACCAAATTCACATTTTTGGTAAATTTTAAATTTTGCTCTCGTTGTATAATGGTGCAAAAGTTTATTTATGTGACTAACTTAAATTCTGCTGTCTTTGATAAAAAGAAAATGGTACTTGAACTAAAATTTCAAAAAAAAAGTTATTTAGACTTAATGAGCTAAACACAATTCTAAAAACTGGGAGGGCACCTAAGGGCAGACAAATTAAATTGGTACGAAAAGGTAATAATCTAAACTATTTAATCATATCAAAAATTGAGCTTAATCGTGCTTTACCATATAACTTTTTCTATATTAAAACTGAAAAACTGTAAACAAATACAGAGTTTTTTGCTACATTAAATATGAAATAACAGCTGATATGTGAACTTTATGCACATAAATCCGATAAAATAAAGTCCATATTTATTTCGGAAGCGTCCATAATCGAGCAGTATATTTTATTCCGCTTCAAGTAAGAGATTAAAGAACTATACTCAAATTGATTGATTCATTCCCAACTAAGAAGCACCAACTTTGTGCTTATTTATGGAACATACAATTATATTTATATAAGAACCAATAGCAGGGTACAACGCCCTAACTATTGAGCTATAACAGGCAAAAAATAAATTACGCTAGGATAAACTTTTAAAAATCGACTTTTGGCCAGCTAGAATCGGCAAATCACCCACCGTGCATCGCATATAGGAAAGCAAATGTCATAAATATCACAGAATGTGTCAGACACCTATGATGAAATTGCACCACGGGAAGGCACGCCTTCATTGGACTGAAAAAATACATGCATTGGACGGATGAATGGTTAAACGTTTTTTTCAGAGACAAGGAAAAAAAAATTCAATTTTGATGGCCTTGATGGCTGGGCATACTATTGGGATGATCTACGACGAAAACTTCTCGAGTTCTTTATTCGACAACAAGTAGGGGTTCTCTCACGTTTGTGGTGCGCGTTCTGTTTCAACGGAACAACGGCTATTGCTTTTCTTAATGGTCGACAGTGCTCTGGGGATTATCAAAATGTCCTAAAAAACAACATACTACTTCCAATTGGAAATATCTTAGAAAGGGAAAACTGGAAATTCCAACAGGACAATGCGTCGATTCACACCTCCCGCTCAACAACAACTTGGTTTACGCAGAATAAAATGACTGTTACACATTGACCAACGATCATCCCAGACCTGAATCCAATTGTAAACCTTTAAAGAGAACTTGCACGAGAGGTGTATGCCCATGGTCAATGGCGCCAAATTATATGGGCCCATGGGATGCGAGTCCACCCAATAAATTGATCTCTCCGCCCACCCAATTTTAATTGATTTAATTCGTAATTTATTTATCTAATTATTTAACCGCTGAAATAAAATTTTGCTTTATTAACGTTTGCAAAATAGTTTTGTTTCAAAAATAGTAAGGACATCAATTACACTTACAGGAGCACTGAAATGTAAACGAGTGTAATGTTAAATTTCTGACGAAAACAAATTTTCTACACCTTTTGCCGTCTGTTTTGATGTCTTGAATTGATAAAGCACTTGGGTGGCTAAAAAGTATGATTTTATTGACATTTAGTAATTTGCACTTTCAATAGTTAGCAAGTCCAATGTTATTTAAAATAGATATTAATGTATAATTTAATAAAATTATTTTTAAAATTATAGTTAAATTATAATAATTTAAAAATTTGCTTAGAAAAAACGTATTTTAATTTCAAGTTATCATCTTTAGTCATTTGCCCCCCCCCCCTCTCTCTGCACACACACATACACACTAATTGGAAAAAAATATATATATGTGTTATTTTACTCAAAACTTTTTGAGCCCACCCAATATTTTTGCAAAATTGGCGCTTCTGCCCATGGTCGTTTCAGTTTTCTACTATTCAGGAATTAGCGACAAATAGAGCAGAGTTGGTTCTTTTTAAAGCCACACATTCTCCAAACACTAGTTCGAAGCATACTGATATGAGTTTTAAAATAATTTAAAGGAATGGATCCAAAATTCGAATTTAAATACAAAATACTCGAAAAGTCCACATATTTTTAGGACAGCCAATTTTGATTTTGATTCTTTCACAAAAAGTCTGTAAAATTTATACTGTATTTCTTTGTTGTAATACTAGGGGGCTCTGCCTCCTACGAGCTACGCTCGCCAACCCCCGTTCAGGCAAAGCAAACTCTAAAAGCACGCTAATTTGATTGGCTTTAAAAATGTTTCGGAAGAATAAATTATAATTAAAAAATAGTGGAGATCTCCCTGTTAACGGGTTGTTTTCGTCTTTGATTAAATCAGATCAGTGAAACATGTAAAAATAAGCTAATATAAAATGAATTAAATAGAGTCTTTGTCACCTGGTATTTTTTAACAACACTATAAGAAAGATTTTTAAATAAGACATTTTAAATGTATCGTTTTAAATCCGACGTAATTTTCACCAAAGTTTTCTTTCTTTTTTTAATATTCACGTAAAAATACCTTTGTTGTTAGAAAGGAAATATTATTTGCGCTGTCTTAGAATTCTCAACAGTAGTTTAAAAGATTATCTCAAAATATGAAATAAATGTATTGCGCAAATATGTTTTTTAATTAAAAATGTTTGTCAATATTATGGTTTAGCAAATTCAAATATGACGTAATGTCCTCCATTTATGACTTTTAACACATATTAATGAATTTATTACTTTAAAATTTTCTTTCTCTTTTAAAATTCACGAGTAAATATAGTTTTTATAACGTAAATATCAATATTTTCCTGCTTTTAATACGTAATCGTTTAATTCTCATTTGAAAGTTTTTTGTGTTTATAACAGTCACTTGTAAATAAATTTTTAATTTAAAGGAAATATTATTCTTTGCGCTGTGTTTAAATTTGGCAATAATTTAAAATAATATCCCTTTCCGAATGTAGTAAAAAATTGAAATGCTTAAAATTTTAATTTAAAATAGAAGTAAAACCACAAAAAATAAGTCAAATTAAAAAAATAATTGCAGTCTGATCACCGGGAACTTCTAATGTATAAAATGAACTAAAATTTATTAAATTCCTATTTGCAGTTTTTGCTCCTATAAAGCTTTTTTAATGGAACGATTTTGGCCAACTTTAACATTAAATATATCTTACAATAATTCTTCGATTTGAAAACTGTCAGCATCAGCGTGTTTATCAAACATTTCTCTATGATACCACCGATTTTCATATTTTTGTATGCAATATTTTTCTTAATATTAAAGAAGAAAAACCTCCGGTCACAAAAAATTCAAAACCGGCGGCGGTGACAGCATTAGTTACTTTTTTTTTAGAATAGAGATAAACTTATGTTATGATTCCATATGTTTATTATTTTTTATAAGTATTGCTTCATTTTTTCACATGTTATTTCGAAAATTCGCCTGTCCGTATACTTTTGAGACGCACTGCATTTCAAACACTTTAGGATTTCTCGACGGCTGTAAGGAATATGATCTGTAATAAGCTAAAGGCTCTTATTATTTCCTAGTAGGAGACCCGCCTGGTATTTTGCCGGCCGTTGAAAATATAACGTTAAAAATACCTAAAATGAGAATATAATGATTTTAAAATTTTAAACGAAAATCTTTCCAATCGAACCTAATGTTGGGGGCCCTATTGCCTTTGGATTTCTTTGATTTTATATTATTAAATGGAAATATATCCAAAGGAACATAGAGTTGTCGGAATTATAAATATACAGAAAAGACGAAAACAATGAAATCACTATTCCGAAAAAATATTTTTTGAAATTTTAAAAATGGACACAAAAAAGTGTTTTTTTTTAAGGGTGGGGGGTGGTATTTAAATATGGAAAGCGGAGCGGCGGTTCCAATTTCAATTTGAAACTTACGAAAAAGAAGAAATCTAATAATACCTATCACTATTCGTTTTCTGCCTTTTTCCCCACAAAAATGCAGTAATTTAGTTGCCATTATTACAGAAATGTCATTAAAATTAGAAAAAAAAAATAATATTTCGAAAACTAATTCAAATTTTAAAACTCTAATGTCATTTATGACGCATGTGGATCAATTGGGATAATCGTCGTTAATTTCACCGCTGAACGTTTCATATTTTAGGAGAAATACCCCTGAAACATAATCCTCGTTTCATAAATTTCTTTCATTAGGATTGCATACACACACACACACACATATATATATATATAGGGCAGATATTTAATATTTTTACATCAAATAATTAACAAATATTAATATTTTTTAATAATTTAAAATTAAATGTTAATTTAATGTAAATGTAATTTTTTTGAGAGAGTTTAGTACCTCTTCACTGTAAAAAAAAAAAAAAAAAAAAAAAAAAAAAAAACCTTGTAATTTTTACAGAAAAAAACTGTTTCCTGTAAAAAAAATTACAGATATTTTTTTGTAAATTAAACTTTTTTCAACTGGCGACAAAATTGACAGTTTTTTTCTGTCAATTTGGGAGGTTTTTTTTTACAGTGTTGTTGACATTAAACACCTGTCATTAAAAATATATTACAATAAAAAGCTTTGAACATCGTTATATGAGCATTGTAATATTATCCTTATTTAATCGCAGAATTTCTCTAATTAATGAAGATGTATATTATTACACGGAAATAGGTGATAATGCTATTTAAATAGGAAATTCAATCTAGTAGTGCAGGGAAAATTTATCGAGAAAACCATCAGCATGAGGATTCGTTCCGAGGTATCTCTAGCAAAGAAATTTCCTTCAAACATTTAATTTAAATGTTTTTTTTTTCAGATATCTACAGTAATGGGATCGAATTGAATCATTAGTTTATATTCAAATAATTTTTAAAAGAAAATCAAAAGAAAAGGAAAAGATCTAAGAAAAATGTCAATCTGTTTTCTAGCAAAATTATGCAATTTTATTTCACGGTATGTTTGTAAAGTCTCTGTTTAATAAGCTCTAATAAAGTAATTTGTTTTATATATCTGAGTAGCTTGATATCTATAGTAATGGGATCGAATTGAAACATGTGATTTATATAAAAACATGTATAAAAATCACTTATAAACAGATTAAGTAAAATAATGCTATAAAAGTGATAAAATATCTTTATTAAGATTGACGATCGTTTCGTCGCACCAACGGCGACATTTTCAAAATAATTTATGATAGAAAATATTTTCACATAATTTAAAAACAATAAACATAGTAATCAATGTCACGAGACACACTCATGTCTCGTGACATTGATTACTATATGTTTATTGTTTTTAAATTATGTGAAAATATCTTCTATCATAAATGATTTTGAAAATGTCGCCGTTGGTGCGACGAAACGATCTTCAATCTTAATAAAGATATTTTATCACTTTTTATAGCATTATTTTACTTAATATGATTTATATTCAAATAATTCTTAAAAAAAAAAAAAAAAAAATAAGAGAGATTTCAATCTATTTACACTTGAGTGTAAATAGATTGAAATCACACTTGATTGTAACACTTGATTGTAAATTTACGCAATTTTATTTCACGATATATTTGTAAAATTCCTGTTTAATAAGCTCTAAGAAAGTAATTTATTTTCTATATGTGAGTAGCCTTAAAAAATGGAACATTAATTTTAACTTTATACCTAAAAGCATATCTGTTCATGTTTTTTACATGCTGATCATGAATACATATATTTTAAAAATTAGCTTGTTGCAATAAAATTTATAAATTTTAAATTCAATTCTGATATTTAGGTGACCCCTGAGGAAAAAATAAATCGCATGATCTTATAAAGAACATATAAAGTGAAAATAAACATCACAAGTTTACTAAACGGTGTATAAACTGTTGCAAAATCTAAAAACTATACAAAAATTAAAATACAGTTAAGATATTCAACGTTTCGGTCATCATCTGTGACCTTCATCAGAAAAACGTTGTCATAATGCCTTCTAAAAACAGAGGAAAACCGTCTTGACGATACGAAGAGGTTTGAGCCGAGGAGCCCGGGACCCATGTCCCACATCCCCGGAAGCAGAACAGCTTTTTAGTTGACAAGGTAGGATTCCGTAACAGCAGTGTAAAAATGAAACATAAGGCGGGGGGGGGGGGGGGAGACCTTAAGTTCTTGAGTTCAACACAAAAAAAAAGTAAAAAAAAAAGAAAAAAGAATTTAAACTGGCAGAATAAAAATTTAATTAGTTAAAATTACTAAAAAAGGCTCAGTGAACAGCAGCTCCCGCGCCTGACTCACGCTTCACCGCGAGTTCAGGCTACCACGGCTTCACAGACATTCGCGGTAATATGGTCTTGAAAAAGACCCTTTGAAATGCCCTGGATCCACCGAGATTAGGAGTACTGCTCACAACTGGGTTGAGGGAGAGGATGACAGTAGCGGATAGGGAC